>OU342613.1:7500000-10000000 GCA_910589645.1 Tinea semifulvella
TGCAGTTTCATACACTAATTTATCTATTCTCATACATTGGGATTGAATTTTAAGCAAGAATAAAAAAAAACACACGAAATGCTATACATCAAAACGTATTGAATGGCGCCAATTTTTTTTTTTTTTTTTTTTAAATGACCATGGTACAGAATACATAAGTCCTAAACAATGAAATGGCGCCAAAACCTAGCTTATGACCGCGCACGCGCTATGGCGGGCGCTGCCATAGACAATTAAAAATTGGATTCAAATTTTTTTTGTAATGGAACCTTTGCCATAAAAAAAAGTTTATTTTTAATTAGTTAGAGAAAAAGTGTTGTAATGTGATTCTATTTTTAAATTTCAGCAGTATGTTTATAAAGTATGTCAATATAAATTCGTTTTGAAGTTTGTATTTTACGATATGAGAGTAGATAAACTGAATTTATTTTATTTTAATGTTTTGAATATTGAAAATCTTAAATTCCAGGTCACCGCGCCCGCGTATTCTTTAACGCTATTCCCGCGCACGCCTGCGACATATGCCGTGTGTGGGAGTCTTGTAGCCGTGTGTGCGGGGCCGCTTCGTCTCAGCGCTCTCCGGGCGACTACGACGACGAAGAAGAAAAACCAAGAAAAAATGCAAATAGAAATATCGCCAATATAACATTATTAGCGGCCATTTTGTTTACATTTTTTAGTAAATAAATCTAAAATATAAATAATTATTATTAACCCCATTTCTTTTTACTTACAAGAATATTGTAACTTTAGGACAATCAACAATTGCACTCTCAAATACAATTTACATTATTTTTTACATTTGCATACCACAAGCTATAAAGCCATTTATTTATCTACGAAAATAACATTACGAATTAAATGAAAAATTTAAGCTGTTTAAATTAATAATTAAAATCATTTGACGTAATGTTAAAAATCTGATTAAGATGGCATCATAAAATGAAAATCATTAGAATATCGGACTACTGCCATGTGTGCGGGGGACGTCAGGACGATAATAGAACTTATGTATTCTGTACCACGTCCTTAAATTAAAAAAAAAAAAAAGTCACTCGCGCTATTTTACGCGGAGATGTCAAGTGCAAGTTTTTGTTTTCTAAATTAATTTACTGTGGATATTATTGGTCAAAAGTGGTGTTGTTTTGTTTAATAATGTTCTACAATGTGAATAGGTATGGAAAACGATAAATTGCACTTTAAATATGGGGCACAAGTTGCAGTTAATTTTTTGCGGTTTTCCCGCGCTGCGAACTCCCATATTTTACCCGACGTGTTTGAGCTATGCCAAGAAAAGCATCAAATTCTGCTGCATCTGGAATTTGATGAGACTTGGCTGTATGTGCTAGACTCTTTGCCTTCCCTATCACTTTATTCATCATTCATCGGGAGAAGAAAACAACAACAAAAAAAAAACAATAAGTGCGTTGTTTAAATATTATATATACCGTAATTTTGAGCTAAATAAATGTCTAAAACCTTAATAACACACTATTCTTCACTGTACTAGTTAAATAATAACATCTAACATCGTTTGTAAATAAAATTAGATATAAGCAATAAAAGTACTGATTAAATATTTGTATATATTTATTTATATTATTAAAATAATAAAGTGTTTAATAACAAATATTTTTTTATTTAAATATCCATCTTCTTCATCATCCATTGAAAAAAACCCAGAATGGAAAACGACATCGTTAGAGGAACCGTAGAAGCTTTGATCCAAGCCCACAAACTGAAAATAAAATTAAATATAAGTAGTTTTTTTTTTAGTAAGATGGAGCTTGAGAATTAAAGCTAGAACCATCGTCTTAGAAATATTTAGTCTATGGCAGTGCATTGTCGGTTATATTGATCGTCGTTTTCGCCACGGTCATGTCAATAATGTAATCCACCGGGCTTTGGTTACTGCCGGGATCCCTTCGGTTCTTAAACCGTCTGGGATCTCTCGCAGTGATGGTAAAAGACTTTGATGCGAGTGACTTTGGTGCCGTGGTCCATGTTTCGAGCATTGGTGTCGACACTCTTGCTCGGTCTCATGTCCAGGGCACATCTGTCAAAAAAAATTGACACAATTTTTTTATATCCTATATATATACCTACATAAATTACAAACTAGGAAATTATATTATTTATTTATTTATAATACATTGAGCTAGGACAGGCTAACAGAACTGTTAGTAAGTACACTGGTTTCTGCACTAGATAATTCTGTCAAGGCACAGAAACCAGATTGATCAGGGAAGGTGTAGTTTCTTGATCCTAGTTTTGCAACACTCGAATGTGGTTGTTATATCTTATTTGTGTATTTATTTATATTTAGTTACTTATATTTGATTATTTATTTTATGTACTCAATCTTGTTTTTACCATTATATTATTTTTCTTTTTGGTGTTCATTTGCTATTATTAATTTATTATTGGAGTTAGGGTTTACTGAGAGAATAGGGATTCCTAAACTATTCTGACCGCCTCCGTTGGTCTTGTGGTAACAAACGTTGCCGTGAACTCGGGAGGTCGTGGGCTCGATTCCCACCGGGGGCAAATTGTACATTGTATAATTTGTCTCGGTCTGGGTGTTTATATGTTTATCCCTTTCAGCACGGACAGTACCAAGCGTGCGTTATTAAAAATTTCGAGCGGTCAACAAATTCTGTTTTGCCGCTCCAAATCAGCCTCGATAGATCATGCATAGCATCTAGCTACTTAGTGATTATCTTTATTAAATTGTTAGGCTAGTCCATAGTCCTTTTTTAAGAAAAAAACATACAATAGTGCTTTTTATTTCTAACATTTTATCCAATGCACGAATATGCGGAGGGGGTTTTGTGGAATTCGCTGGTGGGTTTTTTTTTCACTATTTTTATTAGATACTCCATTAGAACTGAAGTATTTCAAAGTTATTAATACCTTTTAATATTTTTTGTCGTGCTGAAAGGGATAATATGTATATATTTACAATAAAAAAAAAGTATAATATGTAGTTTATCAACCATCTAGTTTCCGTAACACAACCTCGTAGTTTACCACGGATACTAGATGGCGCTGTGTGACCTGTCTGGAAATATTTATTATTATTATTGTTATTTTAAGTAATTCTTCAGTACTATCGTATGTTTGTGATAAAATACAACTTTGTTTCTGTTTCTTGCAATATATACATATATAACAAGAAAGTTCTAGTCGCCATCTTTAATTTTTTTTCATTTTTTATTTTACTTGAGTTACATTGATAACAGTGTGCTTAGTGTAGGCTGTAGCGTGTTATTGCAAGTTTGGCTATAATAACAGGCAATGAACATACTCTAATACTATAATTGCGTTTACGAAATTCACTGTCACACTAGGCATACAGATTGTTGATCCGAAAATGTCTTCCAATGAGATAAAGTCGCCATTTTCTGAGTGATTCTACAGGAGCTAGATGCACAATAGAAATTAGTACTTACTCATAAGGGTCATCTGAAATGTAGAAAGGTTGTGGTGTGGGAACTATGCCGCAGTCAGAAATGAATACTTGTCTTAGAGGCCGATCGTCACTGTCTGTCGGAGTATGTTCAATCACATGGACAATGTTCTGACCCTCAACTACCTACAAGGAAACCAAACTTGAAGTATAGAATCACTTTTTTGTGGGTCTCATTTTAATCAGCTTCAAAAAACGGAGGTTATACAAGTCGACGAGTATCCATTATATTTATAAACAGAATATTGATAAGTGTTTTATTATTAAAAAAACAAAAAAAAAAAATGTATCATCACAACCTTTCGGGGTGTTATAAATAAGCGGATTCACATTTTGCCAACTTTACTATAGGCCAATCATGACACGTGGCAAGCTCGTCGATGTCTCCAGCGTACCAAACTCGAAAAATATGTCATGATTGGCCTATAGTAAAGTTGGCTAAATGTGAATCCGCTTAATTATAAGCGTGGTTTTTGACCACACCGAAAGGGAAACGGTCGTGATGGTACTTTACTTTCATTATAAAAAAGTATGTTAGGAATAAAAATGTATTTAAAAAAAAAACGTTCCGAATTGATACACGTTCCAAATCGTGATATATGATTCGGAACGACTCAGTAACATATTCATTCTAAGCGTTGTGAGTATGATTCGGAACGAGGCGTATGTAATCAAAAGATCTGTTATAGGCACGAATTGAATTGACTAAATTTATGAGATATTTGAGACCTTTATTTTAGAATTTTTTTTTTGAATTTTATTAAATATTTTTTTGTCCCGACCAGGAATCGAACCCGGTACCTCCGAGTCTAAATCCACGGACCTAACCGCTAGACCACGGAGGCAGTTTTATTATATACTGCGTGGAATTTATTAAAGAGCAAATATATATATATTATAATCGAAAATAAAAATAAAGAACTACATATTTTTTATTTTAATTATTCAGTAATAAAATCTTAAGTTACGGTGCTGAGAAGTTATCCTAAAAATATCGCCACTCATACTCAGCCTAATCAAGTAGGTAGCGAGAGGTCTACGATCGCGCGAACGTTGACTTAAGTAATTCTTTCTCTCTCTATTTCGTCTCTCGGCTGTGGGCGAGATCAATTAATAATAACACTCCCCAGCCTTTATCACGATGGATATCGCGATTTTCAGATGCAACCTTATTCACTATGTTTTGTTTTTCGGATTATTTTTATCATTAAAAAGAAGTGACATTTTTTATTCCAATAGAGGTTCAACCAATGACACCTGAAGTCTAAAAAGATATTTGCTCTTTTGACAATTACACGCGTTATTTAACGGATTTAAATTTGCCGCCCTTTTGTTGATACGAGTTATACGGTGATTTTATTTTGACAGTTGACACGTACAGACCACGCGATTTGGAATATAAGTATTCAAAAATTTAATTATTGTTAAAACACAAAAAATGGTGAAAGTTTTGCGAAAACAGTTCGCCGATTACGTCAAGTTTTCGGTCGCAATAATGCGCCAAATGAATCGACAGTCAGGCGTTTAATTTTTTATATTAGCACGACATGTGACCTTGCGTCCACCTGACTGTAATATACCGCGTGTAATTGTCAAAAGAGCAAATATTTTTTAGGCTTCAGGTGTCATTGGTTGATCCTTTATTTGGAATAAAAAATGACACTTCTTTTTAAAGATAAAAATTATCCGAAAAACAAAACACTACTGTATGGTGAATAAGGTTGCATCTGAAACTCGCGATATCATTTTTTTTTTTATACTAACACGACATGTGACCCTGCGCCCACCTGATGGTAAGTGGCGCGCAGGGTCCATGAATGTTAGCAACTGGAATCAGACCCTTATGTCCGACATCAGTTCCTAACACTATGCCGGCTTGACTAGATGCCTTTTCACACTTCGCTTAAAGGACTCCAGGTTATAGGGAAGTGGAAACACAGAGGCTGGAAGAGCATTCCACATCTTTATTGTGCGACAGGTGTATGAGTCACCAAATTTATAGGTACGCGAAGGGATAGTGACTACGGTATGTGGGTGCATATTCTGACCTGTGCGTGTGGTCTTCGTGATAAATACCTAAAGGATTACTTAAGTCAACGTTCGCGCGGTCGTCGACCTCTCGCTACCTACTAGATTAGGCTCAGTGTAAGTGGCGTTACATCTTGGTTATGTTTGCTATCTTGAATGGCATATAGTCTAAATACCTTTCCAACCACAGTGTGTAGTTGATCGAGCCAAGGAGCCGCCATAGTCGTGATGAGAAACTGGCAGCCATTTGTATTTTCACCTGACAAAAAAAAAACAATTGGACTAATAGGGTTGTTAAGCTGTAACATATCTCTCACACGCACACTCCAACATTATTAAAGATTTTTCAAGAAGGGTACATGTAGGGATTGCAATCTGGAAAACCGGATCCGGTAATCCCTCATCATTATAGACTTAGCGGATCCGGTACCAATATTCCGGTTGTCGAGATACTAGTTTGCGGACAGACACTAAACTTTTAGAAGGATTTCTTACTGCAGTTGGAAACAAATATATACAACGTGTTACAAAATACCCCGTAAAGCCGAAAGGAGGTTAAATAGGGCTTTATAACGAGTCCATTCACAAATATATTATATTTTTTTTTTTTATAAACAATATATTATTTTCACTTTTGTGCAAACCCTATTTCAGTAAAATTTTAAAAAAACTACGCAGACTGATACGAAGGCAGCCGTCGCTGTTCAGTGGGGGGTCTACCATCGATAAATCGTTGCCGATACAGTTCGCGAGCACGATTGAAATTGCTATCTTCATGGCCTACGCATAACATCATATCGTAATATTCAGAGTTAGAAAGCATCGTTATTTTGCAAAAAATATGTTGGATATAAAACTTGAAATAGTTGTAGAAAATCGATTAGAAGATTTGAAATTGTAAACATTTTTTTTTCCAACTGTCATTTTTTGAAGGCAGTACATGAGTATAATGACATCCTTGTATTGAGGTAGCAAACATTTATGAATGAAAAATAGAAAAACTATTAAAATCAAAGACTTCGACAATTATTAGTAAAGTAGGCCTTTCTATTAAATAATCTTGGTTCCCTGACATGACAGCTTACTAGGGTTGACAATATTATTGGGTTAGATAATTAATTACATTTTTACGGGGTATTTTGTAACACATTGTATTTTCAGTCTGACTAAGAGTCTTGCGAGGCTCTTACGCTATACCAATACCAAGACCAAGAACTGCTTCCGTGGTCTAGCGGTCAAGTCCGTGGATTTAGACTCGGAGGTACCGGGTTCGACACAAAAATATTTATTAATGTAAATAAATAAATTTAATTATTAATTAATTTGTGATATTTCTCGATAGTACCAACGCTGGAGACATCGACGAGCTTGCCACTTGTCATGATTGGCCTATAGTAAAGTTGGTTAAATGTTTATCCGTTTATTTATAAGCGTGGTTTCTGACCACCCCGAAAGGGAAACGGTCGTGATGATACTTTACTTTTTACTTTACCAGGATCAAGACTTGGATTAACTTCCAATGCTGCCCATCCTAGCTAAATGTGTCTGTAAGCTTTTTTACTGAAGAATGTGGCTATGATTTTCAATCTATACAGGGATTATCAGCATACAGCCATTTTTTTATTTAATATAGGTATAATTGAGACTTCACAATACCGCACCTTAATCTTTCAATAGAAATAGGATACGTTTTTATTTTGAAATAATAATAATAATAGTTTATTGACACAAAAAATATTGAACATTTTTTTTTACAGTATTATACATGCTTAATTTAGTAAAAGACCTCTATCCCCTATACTAAGGTTGCCCAGTTATTTAATTATATCTTTTAACTATATATATATACATATCACGCTATTAAAATTGATATTTGCACGGCCGCTGTCAAGATAGAGATAGAGCGCTTATAGAGTTGAGAATTGAATCATATTTTGTAATCATGACGCAATCTCTGACTTAAATAACGAAATCCACTAATAATGTTTGCGACTAAGTAACTTAATAGGGCTGCTGGACTTATAGTAGGTACGAATATCTATTTAGTGGATTAGATATGACACTGTCTCACCTTTATTAGCCATAGATACAAATCCAGCCCCGGTGTGCTGTGTGTCTAGATTTTCATCGGGAAATGTATCTCCATAGATACTCACTGTTCCCATCCCATCATCACTTGTGACGTCACCTCCTATAGAGAATATGCATGTAACGTAAAAATCTAGTTTTACTTAGTTATAATGCAATTATTCATTCAAATTAATTAATTTAATATAAATGCTAAATGCTGTTCATAAATATTTTTTATTTTTTTATTTGTATTTATTTAAAAACCTAATTACACTATGTACAAAGACGGACATAATGCCGCTAGGCATTCTCTGACAGTCAAACCTTTACGATATTAGGACAGTTTTCATGGTAAGTAGGTGCAATAATAGATATAAAATGATAATTTATAAAAATAAGATCTATTATTACATATACAAATACGTGAATAGGTTATATACCGCGTGTAATTGTCAAAAGAGCAAAAAAACATTTTAGGCTTCAAATGTCATTTGTAGAACCTCTATTTGAAATGCATTAGAAGACAAATTTCTAAGCATTCCATGGATTCACCGTGCGGGTGCCGGGTCCATCGTGTGTGGGTAAGAGATGAGAAGATGGTGTCTCGGGCTTGCGACCGACAATTGGCTGGTTTAAGAAAAGGAGGCCTCCTTTTTTTTCTATTGCGATAATACGCTCACCATCCACCATTCTACTTCTCTCCCTACCCAACCAAATACTGTATGATTCCGTTAATGCCGTCTTGGAAGCTCGTTCCATAAATGTATTGACGGCAGACCTGCTTAGGCCCAATTCTTTCAGTAAGTGATGCAAAGATTGGCTTTGCCTCTTGCACCAACTTCCACTGCGTAAAGCTGAGTACTGAGTGAAATACTTTTAAAAACCATCCGAAAAACAAAACACTTCTGCATGGTGAATGAAAAATATCTAAAGGCTGGGGAGTGTTATTATTAATTCATCTCGTAAGTCAATGTTTGCGCGATCTCGCTTTCACTTGATTAGGCTCTGTATGAGTAACGATATTATTAGGAAAACTTCTCTGCACCGTAACTTAACATTTTATTATTGAATAATAAAAATAAAAATTACGTAGTTCTTTCTTTTTATTCTAGATTATAATATGAAATTATATGTTATTTAAAAAAATCACGTGGTATATAATATAATATACAATAATACATATAAAAAGTGTCACAAAACAAACAAATCTCTAACATTAATGTGATTTCACTCATGATCAGGCTAGAATTGCCATCATGCCCGTCAAGCCGGCATTTTTTTATTTATTTCATTTTATTTTAAAACTTTATTGTTTTGATAACAAAAGGCGTATGTAATGCCGATTGGCATTCTCTTACCATCAACCTTCGGGACATTGTATCAATTATGGTAGGTTTATAAAACAAACATAAAATAAAGAATATTTAAATAATTTTGATGTTAATTTAAGTTACGTACTTATAGCTAAATAAATACATAATTTTAATACTTAAACTACATAATAATAATACATACACTACATAAATATTACATATACAATACATATATATATACATAAATTACTTAAACGTATAAACAGAACATAGTGTTAAAGACCATCATGAGTGTCTGATTTCAGTTGTTAACATTCATGGACCTTACCATCAGGTGGACGCAAGGTATCGTGTAGTGATTGTAAAAAAAAGGTTATTAAACATTATCATCTGACTACGACATGTGAACCCACAGCTATATATCAGTCTATAATACCACAACATTTTATACAAATTTAAACGAACCTTGGATCATGAATCTCTTGATAATCCTTGTAAAATGAGTTCCTTTATATGACTTCCCCTTGATTCCTTTGGAAGCCAAAATTTTGAAGTTCTTAACAGCTTTTGGAGCCAGGTCACCGAATAATCCTATAACCATTCTACCAATAGGCCTCTCTTCGCTTGCAATATCAAAAAATACCTGGTCAGTAACGCGAAATTGTCTTGCCTGAAAGAAAATTCATTTTTAAAATTACAATTAGAATTGCATCAAATTTGGATATTGTATGTACACACATCAAAAAAGTCTAGGGATCAAGCATGTTTATGCGGATTTCTTGTGATTGAGATGTGGCTTTGTAATAAATTTATGATTTTATAAATTTATATGGATCCTTTTTGGTGCATTTCATAATTTAAAACAGGAACTGTCAATCAAATTCGAGTAAAAGATGAAAATCAGCTGTCAATATTTTCCCTATAAAAACATAAGACGCATTGAAGACATTATTAGTGCTACTGTTTCCCTACTACTGATTAAAAAATTATTATGGAGCGGCGACGTCATTTAAGCAGGGAAGAAATGATCAGAGCCGTGGGAATGATAGAAGCTGGTTCCCGGCAACGTACTGTGGCTTTAGCTCTGAATACAAGTCAGAGTGTTATCAGTCGACTTTGGACACGTTACCGAACCACTGGTACCGTGGCTGAGCGCCATGGAGGACGGTATCGCTGCACCACACGGAGACAAGACCGATACATTCAAATCACAGCTCGAAGAACTCCAACAATAACCGCCATGATGTTAGCCGTGAGCCTTCATCGCTCTTCAGGGAACTTAATTAGCGACCAAACAGTCAGAAACCGCTTGCATGAAGTGAACCTTCATTCCCGAAGACCGCTACGGGTACCACCTATAGCAATGCACAATCGTAGGACTCGATATCAATGGGCTCTTGAACACAGAAATTGGACAGAAGAACAATGGCGTTTCGTGTGCTTTTCTGATGAGTCTCGTTTTGGTATGAGGCCGGATACAAGACGTATACGACACTGGAGAACCCCTGGACGCCAACAGCGATTAAAATCCTGCCAGGAAGTCCATCCTTATAGTGGTGGAACCATCATGGTATGGGCGGGTATTTCGATCGGCGGAAGAACTGAGTTGATTTGGATCAGAGGCAACCTCAACGCTCAAATTTATGCTGAGACGGTTGTATCAGACGTCATCGTTCCTCTACAAGTGCATATCGGTCCCTTATTTCAGTTAATGCATGATAATGCACGACCGCACACCGCAAGAGTTGTAAGACAGACTCTCGCCGCAGCTAACATCAATGTCCTGCCCTGGCCTGCTCAGTCGCCAGACTTGAACCCGATTGAGCATGCATGGGATATTCTTCAGAGAAGAGCTCTGCCGAATATGGAGGGTATCCAGTCGCAAGAAGACCTTTTTTTGTTGTTGCAACGAACATGGGCGGCCATTCCACAGCGTGATTTGGATGAACTCATTTTGAGTATGCCAAACCGATGTTCTTGTGTTGTTAGTGTTCGCGGTAGAAACACGGATTATTAATTGTTTAAGTTACCCAATAAAATTAAAAAAAAAAACTGTTATTTCAGTCTTTTTTTCGAACTTTAATGTTAGTGGTTCAAATGTCAAAAATCCCTTTATTAGGAAAATGGCAATTTTTTTTACTAATGCAAAGGTGACTTGGTTTATCGTTACTGTAGACAAACGAAAACATTTTATTTGATCAATCCTTAAAGAAAATTTTAATGAATATCAATCAGGAGAAAAGTTATTGCAAAAATATATGTTGATCCCTAGACACTTTTGATGTGTGTAGTATAGTTATATATATATGTTTGTATGTAAGTACTATTTTTTTTATTATTATTTAAAACTTTATTGCACATAAATATACAAAGGTGTGACATAATGTCGCTTGACATTCTCTGCCTGTCAGACCTTTGGGAAACGAGAACATTTATATGAGGTAGGTGCAATATGTCAATTAAAATTAAATATAGTAAAGTATCATCACGACCGTTTCCCTTTCGGGGTGGTCAGAAACCACGCTTATAAATAAGCGGATTCACATTTAGCCAACTTTACTATTCTTGGCTATCATGACAAGTGGCAAGCTCGTCGATGTCTCCAGCGTATCAAACTCGAGAAATATCACAAATAAATTAAATATTATGTAAATAAATACATTTACATTAATCAATATTTTTGTGTCCCGACCAGTAATCGAACCCGGTACCTCCGAGTCCTAAGTCCACGGACTTAACCGCTAGACCATGGAGGCAGTAAAATTAAATATATTAGTCTATAGAATATTATTTATTAATCATACACATACACACATATAAACTACATAAAGAAGTATGTAGTATATATATTATTAATAAATATAGTTATTATTTAATAATGATCAGGCTTAAATACGTCTTCGCACCTACTCCTTCATCTAAGTTATGCCAAAAATGTTCCAAAGGTTGGCTGTTAAGAGATTGTCTAGTGTCATTAAGCCCGCCTGTTGTACATAGTGCACATATGCAGTAAAATAAATAAATATTTTTAGTAAGCTTCTAATTAGGTTAACGGCCAAGCTAACCTAGCCTCTGATTTAAGGTTAGCTACACCAAGGCCGCGTTCGTTTCAAGAAATGTTAGCATGAAAATACCACTTTTTTAGCACAAGTCGTTTGATTAATGAAAATTCTAACATTTGATGCTAATTTCGTATGTAAGTACCGTGTTGAAAGGAGGGTTATTGATGTTACTTTTTGACAGATGTCATTGAAATATAAAATTGTTTATTTACCATTTTTATATACTTTATAGTTTTCTATTATATTTGTTAAAAAGATATTTTAAACAATTTTATGTAATAAATTCAAAGACCATAATAATATCATGTGTGTTGGATGCCATGGTATGATAAAACATGAACGAAAATACTTGTCAAAAAGTAGCCTCACCGCTCGTTTTATTTAAGATTTTTTTTTTTATCTGCACCGTAACTTAAAATTTTATCACAGAATAATTAAAATAAAAAATACGTAGTTCTTTATTTTTAATCTAGATTATAATATATAAATATTTGCTGTTTAACAAATGAGGTGTATCACTAACTTTTTATCACGGTAGATGGAGCATGATAGATGGTACCTAATATAACTGTCAGTTGCATAGAAAACTTGTATTTTTATTACGATATTTATTATTTTCTGGATATTATGCCGGAATGAGCAGCTTTTAAGGGTACAAATCGAGATTTCTAAGCGAAATCAAATATATGGTGATCTCAAAATTGCTCGTTCTATTAATAAAACCTTTTTTCTTTTTAAAGACGGTGTGCGCTTTCTTAATTCGTTTTTTAAGATAGGCAACATTCATTTAAAATACATTATTCTGTTATAAAAATTAAAACTACAAATACATTAAAAAAATGATGCGATATAGGTGCAAAATAAGGTACCATTACCGCTAGTGACATCTACAAAAAGCTTTGCCTGATACACCCCATTCCATGCAGTATAAGAAGACCGCTAAAAGTAAAAGAACAATGGAATCTTACGTCAATAATACAATAACTCAAAAGAAAAGCCACCAAAATAACACGAAAAGAAGACATTTTAAATAGCCGACACAACTATATCAGAGCGAAGATTGTGTGGACTATTTTATTTCCTGCTTAGTAGCTGAGAAGCCATATTGGTTAAGCTGACTTAGGCAAATGTACGGGTATGTTGCATCATATTCCAATACCAGGATTAAGGGCTGGTACATAGTATCATTTTTTTTTTTTTTATGTTACTATGTACATACTTAGTACATATATAATTACTTTGTATATATGTATATATATACTTTCTTTAATATCTGCAACAAATAAAGTGTGTTAGATGTGTTTCTTACTTGGTAAAATATATAAATTGAAGCTTAAAAATTTTATTGCCAAATATTTCGCCTCTCTTTGGAGCGGCGTCATCAGTGACAGTGACTGAAGGTCTTTGATAAATTTTGAAAAAGTAATTTTTAAGCTTCAATTTATATACTTTCTTTAATAGGTGGTAGTCGGACTGTTGGTGTTAATATGCCTAGTCTGCCGGGGCGGGGAAGTATGCCGATAAACACAGTAAAGTGTATCCACACGCTTCGGGTTCTGACTTGAATTGCCGTCATTGCGGTAGGCGCAAAGTCACATGTAGTGCTAGTATAAAAAGATATAATATATAATAATCTTAAACACATAAATATGATTTTTTTCTAGCGGCATTATGTCCGCCTTTGTACATAGTGCAATAATGTTTTAAAATAAAAAAATCTGAGAAATATCACATATAAATTATCATGCCCACTTTATCTTATATTTGATCTTGTTGGTCTCTATAAATAATTTCATCACCAGAAGTTTCAGAGGTGATAAAAAAAAAGCTATTTATCAGTAAAGGTGGGTTTAGCGCTATTATTTGATAAGTTAGGGATACAGCAATTGCAATCCTTAATCACAACCATAATCTCTAGCATTAGGTCAGAAACAACTGTATTTTAAGGGGCGAGTTTTTTTTTTTTCACTGGGTAATGATGCGGCTAATGAACTGGCCAGTAGAGGGTCATCTACAATACCGATAGGCCCAGGACCGACGATCCCCCTACCATTCAAATTCATGCGAAGCTGGCTTCGCCAAAGAACTGATAAACTGCACGAGCAGATGTGGGCATCGACCACAGACTGCAGACAGTCCAGGGAGGCCCTTCCCAAACCAGACAGGCGCCTCACACGACATCTCCTGGGCCTTGACAGAGCCAGGCTTCGAATAGTGGTGGGGGTCTTGACGGGACACTGTGCCTTTAACAAACATCTCCATATTCTGAACATTACAGATAGCCCGCTGTGTAGAGGATGCATGGCGGAGGAGGAGACGGCCGCGCATGTGCTCATGGAGTGCGACAGTGTGGCTGCGCCTAGACTAAGGTTCCTCCAGACTGCGAAGACACTTCCGGAGGTCTGCAGGAACGTAACGGGTCTCCTGGCCTTCCTGGAGGAGATCGGATGGCTCCGCTGAAGAAGTAAAGGTCACGCACAATGGTCCAATGGAGACTAAGTGCGGAAAAGCCACCGTAATCACAATCACACAAGGAGCGAGTTCTCATTTAATCAACTTTACTACAAGCCCATCTTATTATTTTCGATACTAGTACGACATGCTCCATAGTGCATTGGTATCAGTCAAAGTCAAAGTCAAAGTCAAAGTCAAATCATTTATTACAATTTGGCCTTCTCGGGCTCTTTTGTATTGTCACATCACATTGTTATAATTATTTAAATAAATTATATTAAATTTATTACAATACAATTGAATTGACCTAAATATAAACATACTCTGATATTGATCTATATCAGACTCTCATGACTAACATGAGTTCGCAACACTATGCCGGTGTGACTGGATGATTTTTCACACTTCGCTTAAAGGATGTCAGGTTATAGGAAAGTGGAAACACAGAGGCTGGAAGAGCATTCCACATCTATATTGTGTGACAGATGTATGAGTCCCCAAATTTATATATACGCGAAGGTGACTAGGGTATGTGGGTGCATATTCTGACCTGTGCGTGTATGGTTCGGTTGTGGAATGGAAAGGAGAGAGAGTCAAGAAATGTAACAGATTAAATATCCAACCTGCGTTAAAATCTACGGCCTTAACCACTGGACCATTGAGGAAGTCTAAGGTAATGAATAAAAGTAAAAAGAAATACCTACCATTTGTGTTTAACTCTTGAGTTGTCATATTAAAACCTCATAAAGGTTTACAGTAAAATGTACATTAGGAGAGAAGACAATTTCATGGATTCACCGTGCGGCTGCCAGGTCCATCATGTGTGGGTAAGAATGGTGTCTCAGGCTTGCGACCGACAATAGGATGGTGTAACAAGGAGGCCTTTTTTATTTTATTGCTCTATAATATGCTCACCATGTGGATTCCACTCCTCTCCCTACCAAACCATATACTGTATGATATCGTTAATCCGGTATTGTAAGCTCTTTCCATAAATGTATTGACAGCAGACCGGCTTAGACCCAATTCTTTAAGTTGTGCAAAGATTTTGCTGGAACTCCTTTCGCACCAACTTCCACTGCGTAAAGCTAAGTCTTCATCCCATTCCTGATCATTTCTTCTGTGAGATCTGGGATCCTATGATGTTCAAACGTATCCGGAGAATATTGCAGTCTCGATGCGGCACCACAGATTGAGGTGGGTTTGCTTTTAATTTTCGTACTTTGCCCTTACACAGTCAAAATTTTATTTGTAGTCAGTCCAATTATCAGGTAAGTCCATCTGATTTATCCTCACAAACGACGACCATTTTGTTTATATGACTTTTAATATGCAGTTTAAGTTTATCCCGGCGTGTGAACGCCATTTTACATCCCAATTCCTCTCTATATGGACATTGGAGCTTTTTTATACTCATATGTGTTTTTAAATGGCGAGTTAAATAGTCCTGCCTTTTGAACTTAAAGTTACAGATTTCACAAATATAATTTCTATTTCCGTGCTTCAGTAAATGTGAATCTAGGTATTTTTTCAATCTAAAATTTGCATTGCATGTCTCACAAGTATACGTTTTGGAATTTCTATGTATTTGTAAGTGAAGACGGAGTCGTTTTTCACTAGAAAATATCTTACTACAATGAATGCAAGTCTTTTTGTGATTGTCTGTAAACATGTGTAGGGCTAATGTTGAACTGCTACGGAAGACAGCATCGCATTGCATGCATTTAAATTTGTTAATACACTTTATATCAGATTTTTTATGATCCCGCTGATGTACAGCAATCTCATCTAGAGAACTAAACACACCAGAACATATATAACAGGAGTAAGTAGGTGTAACATGATTCTGAGACACATGCTCAAGCAATACATCAACATCGTCATACAAATTCACACAACCACCCTGTATGCATTTGAATTTTTTCACCAATACATGATCTTTTAGATGTTTTCTGAAATTGACATAGTTTTGAAGTATCGCTTCACAATATGGACACGCGTAACTTAATAATTCGTCTGATTTAGTTTTTGGAGTGGTATCTCCCAAACCGTCAGGCCAAACTTTATGCGAATGCAAATGTCTTGGCAGGTGGTTTCCTTGAACAAAACAACGCCCACATATTGGACATTGAAATGCCCTATCCCTTGTATGATTTTTTTCATGTAGTTCTAAAGATTTGGATTTTTTAAACACCTTGTGGCAAACATCACAGACAAACTGCGATTCTTGACTGGTTGTTTCTATATTACAATTAACATTTATATTACTATTATCTTCACATATTTCCTCAGCAATTTTAGTAACTTCGTAAGTTATTCGTTCTGTCTCAACACCACTACAAGGTGTCTTTTTGTGCTCAAGAAAAGCAACCAGTAAAGTAAATACAGATTTGCACTGTCCGCAAACAAATATGTCCTCGTTTGTAAAAGTAGAAATTGTTGTAATTTCCATTTTTAATTTTCAATTCATAAATAATTCACATATATAATAAATAATCCTTTGTAATTCAAAAGAATAACATTAATAACTATAAGAATAATCACAGACTATATAGCTAAAATAATCATAATAATTCAATTCAATCTTGAATATTGGCCTTCTGTCACTTTAATGTAACAATATTGCCACAGTACAAAATAGTGGATGGACTTATGTTTAGGGCTTAAGTCCTATCCATGACCGCGATGAAACAATCAAAACTAGGCATCACTTCTATAGAATAGTAAACAAAAGAAAAATTAAACCACAGAGATAGGGAAGCAGAGGTGATCTAACTGCGGTCAAAGCGTGGCATTTCTCACACACAAGTAATGTTCGCACACTAATACAGAAGACAGGACCGGACTCATTTGCGAAATGTCAAAATATTATTATATAAGTATAATTATGCATATCGCTCACAAATCCGTCCTGAATCAGTGTATAAAGCCCACTTCGGAAGATAGGTTTTGTGTTCTACGATTAAAATAATGAAATGAGTATTTTTAGCTATATGGTTTTTTAAAAAATACAACATAATATAATAAAATCGTTTATTTATATTTTCTTACATATATTATTCAAAGCAATGGCACGCTAATTTTGGACCGGATGGCGAGTGGTATCTGGGTCTCGAAGAGATACCGAACCCCTCTGTACCGGCCGAATGGGCCCTAAATGGTCGGGGGGGGAACGTAAAAATTATGACGAGACAACCGGATGGTAATGCGGTTGAAGTTGCTTGGAGTTTTCTGTAATGTTTATACCCTATTTAAAATTTCAAACATGTCTCTTTTCTTTTATCCAAAAAAGTACTTTTTTTTACCGCTCTCATATTATTCTGAAAAATAAATAATAATTATTGTTTTATAACTTAACTTCCATAAATGTTTTGTAAGTATGAAATAAATCTAAATATTGTATCTATACAAGGTGGAGTTTTGAGACGGGACAGTAAGGGCAAATATCTTAACCGTTATAGTTACAGGAAAACGTTCCTAGGAGACCATCCATAACTTATTGAGATATTCTGAACTTCATTCACAGATTTTGGAAAAATCTAGTCAGCAAAAACTTTTGTTTTTATGCCGATCGATCCTGTTTCTTATATGGATCAAAAGTCTCTACTGGAGCAACTGAGGTTTGAGTACTAGAAATTACAGAAACCAAACCAAAAAGGCCAAAAAGGTAGCTCGGTTGATAGAATGCATTCCCTAAAATCCAAAAAAGGTCGGTTTGAACCCCGGCATGTACCAATGAGAAATACACTTTTCTTGCATACTCGTACATTAGTCAGATTTACAACACCACCGTTCCCGTGCCTTGGAGAGCACTTTAAGCCGTGGTCTAGTGGTAACAAACGTTGCCGTGAACTCGGGAGGTCGTGGGTTCGATTCCCACCGGGGGCAAGTTGTACATTGTATAATTTGTCTCGGTCTGGGTGTTTATATGTATAATATGTATATATTTACAAAAAAAAAAAAAAAAAGTATAATATGTAGTTTATCAACCATCTAGTTTCCGTAACACAAGCCTCATAGCTTACCACGGAAATTAGATGGCGCTGTGTGACTTGTCTTAAAATATTTAAAAAAAAAAAAAACCTTTTTTACTAATTAACCCGGTTCTACTAATACCAACTTGTGAAATCGTTAAGAAATTGTCATTAAAATTTACATGAGACCCTCGCCAATCCGTCTGGCCAGCGTGGCGTGTGTAGGCCGAATTCTCCAGAAATATTTCTGGAAGACCCATCTCCAATAGTGGAGGTCTAGGTCTCTGTATTCTAAGGGCTGTGATGATAAATAGAGGCGTGAAAGACGGACAAACATACATACAAACATACATACACACATACATAAAAAGCTTTTTTCACGTTTATAATATTAGTATGGACACCCAGACAACCTAAGCGAAAAACGTAAATATATTTTTGGCCTTGGGTAAGAATCGAATCTACGCACTGCGGGCACTCTGTGGATACAATTCCATAGGATTTACCACTAGACCACGGAGGCGGTCACAACAATAAAACGGTAAAAAAATAATATAAAAATTATTAATTTTACAAATCCGACCCTGTGTTGATGGAACTGTCAATGTTGTTGTTTTGCAACAATTTTTACGTTTTTCTCTAATAAAGCAACAAAAATTGTAAGATTATTATTTTAATTTCGTTAGAATACAATGAAATATATCTTCTGTCTCTCACATATTTTGAAATTACAAGAATAATCACTAATTTTATTGAATTATGTGTTTGAATGCATGGTGTCAACATTTAAAACTTACTTGTGGAAGGTTATTCCTAGCACTTTTTTATGTTTTGCACTGTCGCACATATAAGCACTACACTAGACCATGATTTAGTAAAATTTTCAAGATGTAATTTTAGTTAAATAATGAATAATCACAATAATAAGTCGAGATGGTTGAGTTCGCTGTTGTTACTTTATTGTCTGTCAATTGCCTTGTAGTCTATGGTTTCAATAAAAAAATGCCACGGTTGCTCGTTTATGCAGTGTGTATGTGAACTGAGGAAGTGAGATAGCTATATGATCTTTGCCATGAGAATGAGTAAGCGCAACTTATATGGTTATACGACTAAATAATATGTTGTCTCTGCTTCCTTAACTCTGTGAATTAAACACATTAAATAAAAAAGGATTAATAAAAAATAATAAATATTTTATTTTAAATGAACTAAAACTAAACTCTAATATTAAAATAATCAATATATTTACAAATAAGGGACAATATTTTATAATTAGCTAAATGTAATAAATGACTCATTTTAGATGGTAATGGAATTTTATGATTAACTAATAAAGAAGATAATGAAAAAGAATATTTATTACAATTAAAAAATATATGATCTATATCACCTATACCTCCCCCACAATCACATAAATTGGAATCTTTAACATTGATTCTATTAAGATGAGAAGATGAACAACAGTGTCCAATTCTTAACCGGGCCAAAGTAGAAGTATTCTGCTTGCTAAATACTTTATATTTAGCAAACCAAGGTCTAAAACTAATAGAAGGTTGTATAGAAAACAAATGAGATCCTTTCAATTTCGAAGAATTGGTCCAATAACGATTCCAAGATTGCTCCAAATAAACTTTAGCTAGAGCAACCAAGTCATAAGAATAATTTTTAAAATAATTTAACTTTCCATGTGCTACTGCATGCTTGGCCAAATAATCAGCCTTTTCATTACCTGATATGCCGCAATGGCTTGGAATATATACCAAAAAAACGGAAATTAAACTAGTGTGACACAGATACAAAAGATCTTTAATTTCAAAAATAATTTCGGATCTATTTTTGGGTGAGAATGGGTTAGACAAAACAGCTTTTAATGAACTTAAAGAATCTGAAAAAATTACCGCGTCATTAATTTCATTTTCTAAAATGAATTTAATACAATGTTTAATTGCCAAACATTCGCCAGTGAATACTGATGCCTCTTTAGGACTTTTAAATAAATAAGAAACGTTAGAATTTTGGTGGAATAGTGACCAACCAACGCTGCCTTGTGGTGTAAACTTAGAGGCATCTGTAAAAAACAGATCTGCATTTGGCCATCTAAGTTGGACAATAGAATTAAACACATCATTACAATTTAATGTATCTTTTTTGATACATAAATCTAAAATTATTTGATTCTTTAGATCAAAAATTAATGATTCATATGAGCATGAAAATACTGGAAGAGAAGAATTTGAAACAAAAGGGGATTTAATTAATTTTAATTTTGAAAGTGAATAAACTAGTCTCGGGAAAACCTTTTTGTTTATCCAGTACCTTTTCGTGGTTGTATTTTTAAAAATATATTCAGACAACAACTTGATTTTTGGAATTAAAGGATTATTTTGAAACTGTAAAGATTTAAAAAAGAATTTATCACATAAAAATTGACGTCTTTTTTTCAATGGTGGATCAGCACATTCAATTTGTAAGGCATTTATTGGAGACGACTTCATCGCACCAATAACAATTCTGAGAGCCTTAGATTGGATATTATCCAGTTTTTTTAGAGCTGACGCATTACAAGGTTCTAAAATAAAAGATGCATAGTCTAGATGACTCCTAACTATCGCATTATATAGAAGACGCTGCGAAAATGGATGAGAACCCCACCATGTCCCTGATAAAACTCTCATTATATTCAAATTTTTTTCACTTTTAGTAATGATATATTCGATATGTTTCATAAAATTTAATTTTGAATCAAAAAATACACCGAGAAATTTTCCAAAAGATTTAACTTCTATTACTAATTCATTAATTTTTATATTAATAACAGGGATTATCCTCCTTCTAGAAAAAACAATCACGTTACATTTAGGAGGAGAAAATTGCAAATTAAGATTATTTAACCAAAATATTAAAGGGGACAATGACATGTTTAAGTTTTCCTCGCATTTGTTTAAATCTTTTGAATTTGTATATAAAATTACATCATCGGCATACTGTAAAGAGCGACACAGGGAATTAACTTGTAAATTTAAATCAAAAGTATACAAATTAAATAAAATAGGGCTTAAGACAGAACCTTGTGGTAAACCTTTCCAAATGGTTCTAGGAGAGTTGTCCAGTAGATTTACTAAACGAAGTTTCACCTGTCTATTGGTAAATAAACAGCTAATAATACTTGATAATTTTGAAGATATACCAATACTAATAAGTTTATTTTTTAAAATACTGAACAAAACATTGTCATAAGCAGCCTCAATATCCAAAAAAACTGCACATAGAAATTCATTCCTAGAAAATGCTAATCTGATATCAGTAGAAAAAATACTTAAGTTATCTATAGTACTTTTACCTTTACGGAAACCAAATTGATAATTGCTTAAAATTTGATTACTTTCAATATGCCACTCTAACCGATTTTTTATTAAATGTTCAAATAATTTACACATAACAGATGATAATGCAATAGGTCTATAAGAAGAAAATAATGACGGATCCTTTCCTGGTTTAACTATAGGAATGACAAGTTGTGTTTTCCAATCAAGAGGAATATTGCCCGAATCAAAAATAAAGTTTATAATTTTTAAAAAATATTCTATAGTACAGTCTTTTGCATATTTTAAGAAGGAATAAGGAATTCCATCTATGCCAGGGGACGAATCTTTCACAGAAGATAAAATAATATTTAATTCCTTTATTGTAAAAGGCGTATCTAAAGGATGAGAAGAAATAAATGGAAAATCTTGAGCAGGATAACTTTCTTCAAGACATGGAACATAATTGGGCGCAAGTTTATTAAAAAATGGATCAGTCTAAGAAGAATAAACTGAAGAATAGCGTAATTGTTTATAATTTTGAGATGATCTGAATCTTCTTATATTTTGCCAAACAAAAGAAGAAGGAGTCTCAGGAGATAAAGAGGCACAAAACTTTCGCCAACTATTAATTTTTTTCTTTTTAAATAGTCGTCTGCTTTTCGCTAAAATATGTTTATACGAAATGAAATTGTCTATAGTCATATTTTGACAATACTTTTTTTCGGCAATTTTTCTTTGTTTAATAATATTTGTACATTCCGCATCCCACCAAGGGGGAGAAAAATGTTTATTATGACCAGACTTAGTACGAAAAGAACAATCTGCAGTAACTAATATATTTGAAACTAAATCTTGATAACAAGAAATAAAATTATTGCTCGTAACAACAGGGAGACCTGACACTTTATTGTCTAATAAGTTAGCATAGTTATGCCAACCTTCGGAAGTGACATTTGAAAGCTTATATTTTAATAAAGGAGGTAAAGAACAATTTAAATTTTGTATTGGAGAATTCAAAATAATCGGAAAATGATCGCTACCAAATGAAAGTGATTCAATATTCCATGATAAACAGCTAGCAATATCATTAGAGCATAATGAAATATCAACTGCACTGAAATTTTGGGTAGGAGACGTACGACGGGTTGGGCTACCATCATTTAATAAACAAATACTAAAAATATCCAAAAGATTAATTAAACCATTACCAAAACTATCGCAAAAAGCTGAACCCCATAAAGTGTGGTGAAAGTTAAAGTCTCCAAGAATTATAAAGGGGGGAACTAAAATTTCAAATATTTTTTTTAGAAAAAGTAAAGAAGAAGAATCTGGAGATGAAATATATAAAGAAATAATACTAATATTATTTACAATACATCCTACAACATTAATATTTTCATTATGTTAAGGTAAAGAAAGCAAAGCAAACGAAAGAGAATTAGAAACAAAAAGAGCAGAGCCAGCCCTTCCATCTTGTCTGTCATCACGAACACAGTTAAAACCTCTTAAGTTAAAAGGCGAGAGAGGCTTTAACCACGTCTCTGAAACAGCCAAAACAGAAGGACAATATTTATTACATAAGTAAAGCATATCAGACTTCTTGTTACGAAGGCTCTGACAGTTCCACTGCATTATCGTTGACCGATCCATTATTAAAAGATAAAAGTAAATTATTAAGTAACATTTCAACGTTGTTCGGTTTTTGATTTATTATAACTTGTAACAATAAAATTAAAATTGACTTTATGGAGTCAGTTTCATTATTATCATTTTTTTTATCATTATCATTTTTATTATTAAATATAACACCATTTTGAGGATCTGGTACGTCCCAATCTTTTAAAAACTTTTTGTGGAAATCAACATCATAACCTTTAGAAGGTTTAGTAATAGGTTTTGACTTAACAAACACAGTTTTTTTATAGGAATTTTTTGCAACTTCGGCATAGGATTTATTGGTAATACGAGGTTCTAATTTATTGGCTTCCATATACGAAATTGAATTTTGAGACATTAAAGATTTGACGTTTTGTTGTCTATTGAATTCTGGACAATTTCTACTGGTAGCAAAATGATTTCCAGAACACACTAGACAACAAGCCTCAGACTCTTCACGATCACATGAATCACCATTATGATCCTGACCACACTTAAAACAACGAGGTTTAGCCCTACAGTTGTTTTTCATGTGACCAAATCTGCAGCAAGAATAACACTGAATAGTAGGATATCGATATAATTCTACATTGACTTTATTATAATATAAAAATACAACTCCGGTAAAACTTGGCCTTCAAAGGTTACCACCACAGATTGCGATGGCTTCCACGTAGGGGAGTCATTACTAAAAACTTTATATTTTAATCTCCTAACTTTAATTATCTTAATAGGGTTATTAGGAACAACCAAATCAGACATAATATCCTCATCACTTACATCTGTTGGTAACCTAATAACACCTAATTTCGTAACGCAAAAGCTGGGTATAAACACATTGTAACCATTCTCACATAACGCTGTATTATTAACAAAACTATTGGCTTCATAAAAAGTATTAAATTGAAGTTTAATTCTATTGCGACCAATGCGAACAATACTTCCCGGCAAAATACCGCTAATTAATTTTTTTTGAATAAATTTACCAAAAATTATGGGGTTTAAAATAACATTTTCGGGAGAATCAAAATCAACATTTTTTTTTTGTACATGTACTACAAATGGACCTTTATCATTGGAATTATAAAAAGTTTTCGGAATAACTGGAGGTAAAGATGATGGTGGAGCAGGAGCAGATAGTATTTTTTTCTGAGATAGAAGTGAGCTAGAGGTATTTAAACTAAGATTTGATGAAATAATATAATCATCAATTTTTTTGGGACAATCTAAGTGATGTCTTTTATGGCCATGTTTTCGTTTTCGTGTTTTTTTAGGGATATTATTTTCAAATTCTATTGACGAACTCAATGAAGATTCCTTATCAATATTATCATTTATGGTTACAAATGCAGCAGGAGAATCAATGTCAGGAGGTTTGGGTTGGATAAAATCAGTATCCATGATATAAGCTTTAAATTAAAATGGAGGAAAACAACAAAAAAAAAGAACAAATTCTTTACATGAACAATTAAAATTATAAACAAGTACCTAATGAAAATTAATCTACAATGAAATATATACAAATTCTAAATAATCTAACTGTTGAAATAAGGTTCTTAGTAATCCTCAAGTATCCGTCGTAAAAAAGATCGCGAGTGTCATTCTGACAATCGGATCTTGTTGATTTCCAAAAGTCAATATTAAAAGATGTATTTTTATTTTAATATAATTTTATTTACATTTTAACAAGTTATTTTGATGTTGAGAAGCCCCCATCTCCAATAGGTTATGGGCCGATGCTATTCTGCATAATATTTCAGGAAAATATTTCATGATTTCTACAATTTTTGTTTGAAATGGCAGAAACACCCAATTCAGGTTTGTCCGTTCCTTCTCCTTATGTTATTAACAATTCTCATGCTAATATTGAGAAATTGGAGGGTGCCAAAAACTATAGTACTTGGAAATTTCAAATGAAGATAGTACTATTAGACTGCGGCTTATGGGAATACATCGATCTGTCATATGGCGATTTATTTGATGTTGCGAGAGACCAAAGAACCTACGCAAAGATTTGTTTGTGCGTTCATAAGGTGTGTTACCCTCATGTGAGGAATTGTAAAACTGCACATGAAGCCTGGATAAATTTACAAAAAGCCTATGAAAGTCCTGGTTTAAGCCGGCGTTTGCATTTAAGGAAACGACTTTCACATATCCAATATAATGAATTTAATTCCATGGATTTATATTTAGGGGCAATTTTATCTTTATGTCAAGAACTTGCCGACATTGACTGTATCATCGATGATGAGGAAATGGCTGAGTATATGCTCATTGGTTTGCCTGATGAATTTGATGCTTTAGTAATGGCGATTGAAGGATCTCAAACAAAGTTGACGAGTGAATTTGTTAAGTCGCGACTATTACAAAATGATGTTAGAAGAAATGATTGTATTGAACGAGACGATGGAAAAGCACTGAATGCAAATAATGCTAATAAGTTTGTTCCTATCTGTCACCATTGTAACAGGGAAGGTCATATTAAACCTTTATGCCCAGAGTTAAAAGTGGATAAAAATAAGTTCAAGAAGAATAAGCATAGACGACATTCTTCACCTCTTCCTTCTACATCTAAGCAAAATTCAGGTGCTCATTCTAAAAAGAAAGGTAGCAATTTAAATTATACAACCCACAATAGTTTGGTTAGTACTCTTGGTAATAATAGTTCTTGGTTAATAGACTCTGGTTGTACGACTCATATGTCATATCGTAACGATTGGTTTAATATTTTTTCTAGTGTTCATAATAAAGCCGAAATAACTGTAGCTAATAATAATAAGTTATATAGTCAAGGTATAGGCGATATTAAAGTCACACTTAAGAACAATGTTTCTAAAACCATTTCTGACGTTTTATATGTACCGGATTTAACCGCTAATTTACTATCTGTTAATAAAATGACTAAACTAGGTTATATTTTAGTTTTTGATGACAAGAAATGTAGCGTTTATGATAAGTCAGATGTAAATGTAATTGGGGCTTGTCAGTTCACAGCCTCTAACTCTGGTGGCGTTTACAAATTAGATCTCAAAAACGTTTTAAAATCGAGCGTACTGGAGCAACCCACAGCACATTGTAGCAGTGACAGTGATAATACTGGTTTGGTATCTTCAGATCTCGAACTATGGCACCGACGATTAGGACATTTAAGCATGAAAGGTATGTTAATGCTACGAGACAGTTTATGTACTGGTATTTCGTTTCCTAACGGTTCGTTGTCTCCTTGTGTTTCCTGTATTGAAGGAAAACAACAAAATAAGGTATTTCCCAAAGGCAAAGCCAAACGTGCAACTGAAATGTTACAATTAATCCACTCGGATTTATGTGGACCTATGTCCGAAACCAGTTGGGGAAATATGCGTTATTTTATTACTTTTACTGACGATTTTTCTAGAAAAACATTTGTTTATTTTCTTAATAGGAAAGATCAGGTTAGTGTATTAAAATGTTTTATTAATTTTAAAAATTTGGTTGAAAATCAAACTAATTTAAAAATTAAATGCATCAGAAGCGATAACGGTACAGAGTATTGCAATAAAAGTTTCAGTAACTTTCTTAAGAAGTATGGTATAATCCATGAAACAACTGTACCACACACGCCTCAGCAAAATGGTGTTGCTGAACGTCTGAATAGGACAATTATGGAAAAGGCGCGTTGTATGCTTCAAGATGCTGGTTTAGGTAAAAAGTATTGGGCGGAAGCTGTTTCTACCGCCGTGTATCTAAAAAATATTTCACCTACTGCTGCTATCGTGGATTCTATTCCAGAAGAAGTCTGGACTGGATCAAAAATTGACTTGAGTCATTTAAAAGTTTTTGGTTCAAAAGCATATGCTTTGACTCCACGACAACAACGTAAGAAGTTAGATCCTAAATCTAAACTGTATATAATGGTAGGTTATTGTAAAAATACTAAAGGTTATCGATTAACTGATCCTTCAGATGGCAGTTTAATTAAAGCAAGATCTGTTATTTTCATAGAAAATAAAAGGGATGTTGAACCTGTACATATTAATGATAATGATGTTATTACTGATAGTATTTCTATTAATGTAAATACTAATGTAAATAATAATTCTAATCGTGCAGTAATTCCATCTTCTTCTTTAGTTAATCCTGACCATGATACACAAAATAATGAAACTAATAACAATGATAATGTACAAATTATTGATAGCGATAATGTACAAAATAATGAGGATGATAATTTACAGATGAATGAGTCAGTTGATGAAGGTGACATGCAGAGCAATGACCTTACATCTCCTGTCAACGATGAGCAATCATCATCATCAAATCTACCCCAGAGACCACAGAGAGAACGACGTTTACCCACATGGCTAAATGATTATGAACTTAATTTCTATTCCGAAAACTTACCTAGAAATTATAAAGAGGTAACCACTTCAATTAATAGTGAAGGATGGATGGAAGCCATGAAGGTCGAGTTCGAATCTCTGATAACTCATAAGGTTTGGGAATTAGTAGGAAAATACTAATATTGTGAAATGCAAATGGGTTTTCAAAGAGAAAACTGATGCAGATGGTAATTTTTGCAAATATAAAGCTCGTCTTGTTGCCAGAGGTTATTCACAAAAATATGGTATCGACTACGATGAAACATTTGCACCTGTAGTTCGACATTCTACTTTACGCACATTGTTTGCATTAGGAGTAGAACATGACATGGATATTGAACATGTTGATGTTAGTACCGCCTTCCTAAATGGTGATTTATGTGAAACCATTTATATGGAGCAACCTACCGGTTTTGAGGTTGAGGGGAAGCATAAAGTTTGTTTACTCAAAAAGAGTATCTATGGCCTTAAGCAAGCCAGTCGTGCTTGGAATTTAAAGGTACATAATGTTTTAATAAATATTGATTTTAAACAATCACAATGTGAGAAATGTGTTTATTACAAAAATATTAATGAAAAGAAAATTATTATAGCTTTATATGTTGATGATTTCTTTATTTTTTGTAATGACATTTTATTAAAAACTGAATTAATCAATATTTTGAAGAGGAATTTTAAAATTCAACTTCTTGGGCCTGTTAAACATTGTTTAGGTATTAAAGTGGATAGAAATGTTGAAACTGGTGTTTTAAAGCTTTCACAAACTGAATATATTAGGAATTTATTAAATAAGTTTGAGATGGCGCAATGTAATCCAGTATCCACTCCAATGCAAGTTAATCTTCAATTAAATAAAGCGTCACAATGTGACGACACATATCCGTATAGGGAATTAATAGGCAGTTTAATGTACTTAGCTGTTTGTACCAGACCGGATATATCTTTTGCTTGTAGCAAATTAAGCCAGTTTAATTCGTGTTTTGATAAAACACACTGGGTAGCTGCAAAACATGTGCTAAGATATTTAGCTGGGACCATGAATTATGGTTTACTATTTAAAAAGGGAGATAGTCATTTTGATATATTTGCTGATGCTGATTGGGCCGGCGATATTGTTGACAGAAAATCGTATTCAGGTATTGTTGTTAAATACGGCGATTGTACTATTAATTGGGAATCGCGTAAACAAGGCGTTGTGGCTTGTTCCAGTACCGAAGCTGAATATTATTGTTTAGGTAATGCGGTTAAAGAAGCTAAATTTATTATTAATTTACTTTCGGAGATTTCTGTTCTACAAACTCCAATTACAATTTACAATGACAATCAGAGTGCCCATAAAATAATTAAAAACTCACAAACGCATAGACGTACTAAACATATTGATATTTGCCATCACTTTGTAAGAGATGCTGTAAATGAAGGTTTAGTTAATATTCAATATAAAGCAAGTCAAGAATTAGTTGCTGATGTCTTAACTAAAGCTTTACCTAAAGTTAAACATATTTATTTTGTTAACGAATTAGGATTATCTGATACCATAGTGTAATTATATATTTTTTGTTTTATAGATAATCTTAATTTAATTTAATGTTAATAATTTTATTGTAGTATGTTTTGTTTAATTTAGGTTTAGTTCTTGAATTCTTTATATTTTGTTTTATTACACAGGTACTTGAGTAAGGGGAAGTGTTGAAATAAGGTTCTTAGTAATCCTCAAGTATCCGTCGTAAAAAAGATCGCGAGTGTCATTCTGACAATCGGATCTTGTTGATTTCCAAAAGTCAATATTAAAAGATGTATTTTTATTTTAATATAATTTTATTTACATTTTAACAAGTTATTTTGATGTTGAGAAGCCCCCATCTCCAATACTAACCAATAGATTTATCAATCCTTTTCATAAATTAATTAATAAAATTTAAATATTTTTTTGATGCTGCCACTTTGAAAGCTCAACGATCACTCAAAATAATCATAATAAAGTGGTATAATCTGTGGTTGTTAATTAAATTGATATTTTTTAAAATTAAAAGTTCATGGTACATAATACGTAAGTCCTAAATGATCCAAAACACGTTATTTATTATTAACTGAGTTGGACATCATCAAATTCCAGATGTTTCAGGTTCTCATGCTTTCCTTGGAGTCACTCACGGAAAAATAAACACGTCGGGTACACGAGGTTCATAGGGCTGAAATACTGCGATTAATAAACTGCAATTTGTGCCCCATTATATAGTGTCTCATTTATCCTTTTGGATACTTATTCATATTGTAGCACATTATAACAGAACACAATAATTATTAAACAAAACAAAGCCATTTTTAAGAAACAATATCTACAGTAAAGTAATTTATAAATCAAAACACTTTCACTACATGTATATGACCATGCGAAATGGCGGGTACGTATCTGTGATGTGGTTTTTTTACTGGTATCGGCAGTGTTAGCATAGATTATATAGCATAAAACAAGCATCAAGAATTTTGTATGAAAACAATAGACAAACGCCAAGTCGAACGTCTTTCAAAGCAAAATAAAGTGCTTAAAGCGACAAATCGAATATAGGGTTTGTAATCAACAGATACATAGCCGTGCGATCCTTAATTACAACACTACTTAATTGCTACGTATTTGCACATTCACTCCATTTTCGAGAGGTAAGCTTAAAGCGTTTTAATAAATTTTGCTTTGAAGTGGAATAGCTACATGAAAAGCTGTCAAAGTGAAATTTATGGACCTCAAGACGAAGCGCAGGATTTCTGACAAGGTACTCCCGTTACTTCCTTGTTCTATGGTTACTTTTTAATAGCCCTGTGTTTGACTTGTCGCTGTAAGTGCATTATTTGTCTTAAAAGCAAAGAGCTCATCGCTTTTTTTACCGAATTTTGCATCTAATAAGAATATGCAGATGGAAAACTGATAATTGTTTCTTGATTTAGGTTAAGTTACGATGGGGCTGACATGCTCAATTTGGGTAAAAGCCCCTAATAGAATATGATTATAAAAAAAACTAAAGCGCCAAGTCAAACATAGGGATAATGTCCCTTGGATTAAGGAACTATAATATATATATAGATTATAATGAAACAAGGTTTACATTCAACAATTATATATTTATATAAACATGTATACATTTAAGATTAAACAAATAATTATATTGCTTACAATTTAATACTGCCATTAGATGCCATTTTGTCATCAATTTCTGTGGACATGTCATGGTGTCATTTAATTTTATTATCTTATATTCTACAAAGCTTATAATCAGATCAAGTTTGCTAAAGTCTGGATCTTATGAAACTTCAGACTGATATTTGTAGCTGAATAGCAAGTAGTAGGCTTGGAACTATCTGAAATGACAGTTGGAAATAATATAATATATTTTTAAAAAGTGTGGAGTCCTTATCGCCATTTTGCACGGACATGTCAAGTGCAAGATTTAGTTTTGTTTTGTTTTACAATAAGCTACAACATAAATAATTTTGTAATATTAATATATACATATATTATAAATTAAACTTCATATGTGGGGCACAATTTTCAGTTTAACTTTACGATTTTCGCGCGAGTGAATCATAACATACATAAAAACGAAAAAAATAAATTTGAATTGACACGGCTGTATGGGCTAGATCCCTTCGCCTTCCCTATCACATTCATTATTTTTTTTCTCTCAAGGACATTGTGCAGAATATATCAGTCCTAAACACGTAATATTTAGTTAAGGATCATTTGAGAAACTGCTACTTCCGATACATATGTAGAGTAAAATTTATCATTTTCCATAATTATTCACATTGTAGCACATTATTAAACAAAATAACACCACTTTTGACTAACAATATCCACAGTAAAGTAATTAACAAAAGAAAAAACTTCGACTTGATATGAGACGTATAGTTTCAATACCCGCTAACTCCATCATGATGAATTGCAATGAGTTCCAAATTCCGCTTCCTCCATATTTTGGCTAGTATTTTTCATTAATTTTATTCTTTTCAACATTAATAATGTAACAGTAACCAAATAAAATGTCAAATTGACTCATTGAACATATAAATTTATTCCAATACAGCTTTTGGTCCTATTGAAAAATAGCCGCGTACGGAGTTGGCGGGTTTTGGAATTATACGCCTCATATGTCAGTGCAAAAGAGGTTATTGTTTAGGACTTATGTATTCTGTGCCATGTCCTTAAATACATAATAATAAAAAAAAACAGTGCAAAAGGCGGGAACTCACTCCATCCCCACCTCTACCTCATTGATCATTCATCGGGAGAAGAGAAACAAATATAGGTACAAGTATATTAATTTAAAGTTCTAAAAGTTAAATAATGAATAGCGACAAATCGACAGTTACGTTTCAAAAGATCCAATCTTATTTATATAATACAATACTGTAGCTAAGATAAATATATACTATATTTAAATAACAAATACGATTGCTATAATATCAGTACCTATTTGAAATTTTACCTAATGTTGAATTTGAGCTAGGTATACAATTTCTTATCTATATATTTTCACATTGATTCTACCTATACTATATGCAAATAATTAACCATTCATACAATTTATTGCACGCCAATTTTAAACTTAAAACAGTATACCTATAGGTTAAGACGATTGTTACGTTTTGTTATAATTATGTCTAAAATTAGGTATATGAAAGTGAAAATATGTTTGAAATGATAGTAACATATTCGAAATATATTAAATATATATTTGTAAATAAAATAGAGGAAAATCGTTATAAATGTTAGCTATTTATTTCTGTATAAAATTTGGTATGTGGAAGCGAAAATATGTCCATAATTACTACCATTATAGACATATTTTTGAGATATATATATGTATATTTGTTTTACTAAAATAGAGGAAAATAGTTAGAAATATTTTTGCTATTATCTCTTGTCTATTTTTCATTATTTTATTCCCTAGACTACATTTATCAAAAGTAGACTCAGGGTTGATAATACTTTGATATATATATATATATATATTGGCGGATATAAATTGTATTAAACGCTCAATTATAACATCAATATATACATCTAACAGATATTATATATAACTTTTTTGCGAGGGTAGTGTGCAAGTAAACAAGTTTAATTCTCGTAATATTTAATAATTCAATAAAGTGGTGAAATAGTGCTAAGTTTGACCTTTATTTGACCAATTAAGCATATTAATAGTTCAATTATATGCATTAACATTTAATTTTACCTTACTGCACAAATCCTGCTGACTTCTGTTTTTTTTTTTTCAATTATTTATATAACCTGCAAACAAATACAATGGCAACTGCTGATAAGATCGAGGAAACCCAACACGCTTTGGAACGACAGCTGGCCAAAAGAATGGCTGATTTTGAGGTTCAGCTTGCAGTGGTCAAGGAGAACCCGCTGAACATGGGACTGGAGGCACTCGTACGGGAGTATCAGGATTTCAAATCATTTTCGGTGGAAATGTTCGCCTTGCTTAGGCAACAGATATCTCAGTTACAGTCCACCGTTGACCATCTAGAAACCCGCAACCGAGAGGACTGCCTGCTGCTTAAGGGTGTTCCAGAGAAACCCGGCGAGAATGTTTCCCAGACCATAATGGAATTGCTAAGAGACAAACTTAGTATTACAGATTTTTCTGACCAAAGCTTTCGAGCCTGCTATCGTTTCGGAAGGTACAGTGAAAGGGGTACTACTAGGGCTATACTGGTGCGATTCTTCGATTACAGGCTGCGCCAACTAGTATGGCACAACAAGACCAAGCTCAAGGGCACATCTTTCAGCTGCGCGGAGTTTCTCATTAAAAGTAGGCAACAGCTGTTTATGGAGGCGCGGAAGGTATTTGGTGTACGCAATAGCTGGACTCAAGATGGCAGTGTCATGATAAAGCTTCCCGATGGCTCCAGGCATAAAATTTTACATCAGGTTGACCTTGCTGCCTTCTCTGCGGCCCTACCCAGGACAGACCCAGCGCCACCACAGGGTGAGCAGCCAGTGCACAGGGAGCGTCACAGAAGAGCTGTCGCCAGGAAATAACTATCAGTGTTGTGTTACTTATTTTGCAGGTCTAAAGTGGTAGTGTAGTGTGTTATAATTGTAGTGACTTTGCGTTATTGTTTTGTTGTCTAGTTGTCCACAATAAGATAGTTGTCCGGGCCGCCCTTTGTCCAATAAGTTATACATGCTATAAAATAATCTTATATAGCAGGAATAGTGGTCTGTGTTGCCACTATTCTTGGTCTTTGTTAACTCCTTACCACTGGGTGGGATGCAAGTCACATGTTTGCTGGAAGTATGGGTTTTTATAATTTTTTTTTTTTTTATTTTTTTTTTGTTTTCATTTAATGATAGTTAGTGAGTTATTGCCTTGTTTGCGACTATTCCACACATGTACTGGCCATGAGAATACCTTTTCTATTTACAATGTTTTATTTACAGTTTTTATATGTTCAGTATTATGTTGCTAGTGTAAAGGGTTGCTCGCATGACGGGGCCGGGGCAGGCTGGCAGGCTACCGGTGCAGTCAAGTTGGTGACAATTGGTGCGGTATAGTAACCCATATTGGCAGTACAGACTATAGACATAATTGTTTTTAATAAGGGTGGACCTATACTGGCAAATTGGAACCGGGGAGCCCTTATCTGCGTGTAGGCACCCATGACGGGACAAGCAGGTGACAGTGAAGTGTGGCCCGGACAGCAGGTTTGGTTGAAGGAGACTGATGTTGTGCTAAGTGATGGTGCCAGATGTTGTAACAGTATGTAATAGAATGTTTGTGTGCCTTATTTTCAAGTCTGCATAAGGGTACGGACTAATGTTAGACATCAATGACCAGTGTCGGTTGCTCCGATTCTTGGCGCTCACAATCAGGTACTGCTGACTCCAGAAAGCAAGTTTAATTTAACTTTAGTGATTAACATTTAAATACAATTAAGTTTATTCGGATTACATCACAAAACTATTAAATTAATCTCAATTTAGCTATATAACATGAAACTTTAATGGTGTAAGTATGCATTCTAGGTAATCATGTAGCATAATTGTATTGGTATATCAGATTCACTATAGTTTTGGGGCACCTGTACAACTTTTTCTGGCACTCTCATTTGGAGACACAAATACATTTTATATACTTAATACATGACTGCGCATTGTGTAATGCATAATATCTCACCTCAGGTTACTGTTAGTATTAAAGAGTGTATGCATTTGCATGATAGTTTGGCATTGTGTTGTGTTATAGCAGGTTTTCCTTTATTAATGTAACTAAAGGGCAGACGGCGATAGTCACGGACAAATTAATTAATAAATTAATGAAATTGGTTCGCGATCCGGTACATATTAAAATTGTTTATTCGATCAAATTTCTACTCGCTTTGGCACCTTTGACAGCAATAGGTCTGTCTCTTTCTTAAATTAATATTTGTCTGACAGAGGAATTATTTATAGTTTTGAAACTGTTCTAATGTCGAGAGCTTAATGTGACATTATTGTTTTATGTTGGCAACGATTTCACCTTTTGGGTGCAAGTAACGTTTGGTTTTTGCAAATGGTTAACGTTTTGTAACATTATTCATGAGTCTCTTGTTTGTGAATGTCGCCGTCGTCGTCGCTCACATGGGAGGCGGCGTCCGTCACGGTGGTGATCATACAAAAATACCTATTTTAATACCAGCTTCAGGCCCCCCAGTTCGCCGCCGCCACCTATGTGATTAAACGTTGCCATTAGTCTAAGGATTAAGCGGTAAATTGTGGAACCGCGTTGTAATGGACTACTCAGCCAGCAGGACTTGCAGTTTTATTTAAAGATATATATATTTTTATCTTTATATATTGTGTTAACATAGTTATTATTATTATTATTTATTATTTGGTTTATATATTTAACATATTATTTATATTTTAAATAGTATATTATTATAATTATGAACTATTCTAGTGATGATGATGGTTCCTTTTACTCCATAGCAAGTAGTACATCTTCTGGCTCATTTTACGATATAATCGGTTTGGATGCTTTGTTAAAAAATGAGTTCTCACTCCACAAAAAGAACTTTAATCTTTGTCATATCAATGCGCAGAGTGTTCCGGCACATTATTCGGATCTCCTTGATACCTTTTCTTCTCCAGATGTAGTGGATGCAATACTCATTTCAGAGTCATGGCTTAAACCTACGTTACCCTCTACTTCTTACTCTCTTCCCGGCTACATTTTAATTCGGAACGATCGCACCGGTTTAAGGGCGGGTGGTGTTGCCATCTACCTGCGTGCTGATCTTCCGTATAAAGTTGTTGACTCCTCACCCAATCAGTACTCGGCATCTGCGGAGTATCTGTTTATTGAGGTAAATTTTGCAGGATCTCAGGTGCTAGTCGGTGTGGTTTACTGTCCTCCCACTTTAAATTATTTTGCTGACCTCGAAGGCGCTCTTGAGGAGGTAGTACCATTTTACAACCATCATGTCATCATGGGAGATTTCAATACGTGCCTTCTAGATGACCGTGAGCCTGGCAAATCAAGGGCATCTAAACTCCTGAATATCATCTCTTCAATTAATCTATCTGTGTTGCCCTCTGGGCCTACTCACCATCTTTCCACATCGGATACACTCCTTGACCTGATCCTTACGTCACGCCCAGATATTGTTGCCAGCCACGGTCAACTACTTGCTCCCTTCTCCCACCACGATCTCGTTTATGCCTCGTATAAAGTAAAACCGCCAAAGTATCGGCCACCTACAATGTTGATACGCCACTATTGTCGCATGAATGTTGAAAAACTGCGGGAGGACACGGCGCGTATCGATTGGACTGTCATACTCAAAGCCACCAATTTACAATTTATTGTCGACACTTTTAATCATGAGGTGTTAAAACTGTACGACGCTCATGCTCCGCTTCGATCCACTAAACTAAAGCGAGCACCGGCGCCGTGGATCAATGATGAGGTTCGAATGGCAATGAGGCAACGAGATCGTGCATCCCGAAAATTTAGACGGACCCGGTGTGATGATGACTGGTCTGTATATAAGGTTGCGCGTAATCGCTGCAATCAGGTGTGTAGAATTGCCAAGCGTCACCATTTCTTTGATAATATAAACAACAAATCACCTTCTAAAATCTGGCAATTCTTTAATTCATTGGGGTTGGGTCGCTGTCGTGACCAGGTTAACCTAGGTTCCGTGACACCTGATCAGCTAAATGCTCATTTCTCCTCGGCTCCAGTTCTGGACAATCTCACTAAATCCAAAACCATTGCTGAGATTGCGGAGATTTCTATGCCTGCCATTGTTGAGCCGTTCGTCTTTGCAGAGGTGTCTAAGGATGAGGTCTTTAAGACGATTAATTCAATAACTTCAAAATCAACAGGATGTGACTCCATTAGTCGTGTTATGATCGTTACAATTATTGACCTTCTCCTACCTATTATCACACATATAATTAATGTATCCCTTACCTCTGGCCAATTTCCTTCCCAATGGCGAAAAGCTTTTATTATCCCACTGCCCAAGATTTCATCACCTACACTGCCATCCCACTTCCGTCCCATTTCTATATTACCTTTCTTGTCTAAAGTCCTTGAGTCCGTCGTTCATCAACAATTATCCTATTTCCTTTATTCTAATGATCTCCTTAATCCCTTTCAGTCTGGCTTTCGTCCCGGTCATAGCACAACATCAGCTTTACTTAAAGTAACTGAAGATATCCGATGTGGCATGGAAGATTCCAAGGTTACAGTCCTTGTACTGATCGACTTCACAAATGCTTTTAACACAGTAGATCCTGATTTACTTGTCTCTATCTTGTCTCGTCTAAAGATCTCACCTGCGGCCCTCGAATGGTTCTCTAGTTATCTCCACGGTCGTCAGCAGAGGGTTCAAGCTGATCAGATGTCGTCGGGGTGGTGTGACCTGGCTACTGGTGTCCCGCAAGGTGGCATCCTCTCTCCATTACTGTTTTCTGTATTTATCAATGCTATCACCTTGTCCCTTCACTGTCACTACCACCTGTATGCTGATGATTTGCAGCTTTATGTGCAGACTGACATCACCACACTTAGGAGTGCAATAGCTTGGCTTAACTCAGATCTTTGTAACATACACTCCTGGTCATCACGTTTTGGGGTCGTTGTCAACCCGAACAAATGTCAAGCAATTATAATAGGGAGTGCTAGGCTCTTAAGAAAGGTTGACTTAATAAATATTGACCCTGTTCGATTTGACAACATCCCAATTCCATTTAGTCGCGATGTAAAGAATCTGGGTGTACACCTAGATTCTAATCTTAGCTGGACAACTCAAGTCTCCAACACGAGTCGTAAATTATTTGCTTCACTGCACTCTCTCAATAAATTCAAACATTTTCTGCCGTTAAAAGCTAAAATTACCCTAGCGCAAAGCCTTCTCCTTCCCCTTCTCGACTATGGTGACGTGTGTAGTGTCGATATATCAGAGGTGTTGCTCAATAAGATGGACAGGTTACTCAACTCCTGTATCAGGTTTATCTTCGGCCTTCGCAAATATGACCACATCTCTGAGTATCGAACAAAATTAAAGTGGCTACCAATTCGCTGTCGCAGGAATCTTCGAATTCTCTGTTTACTATTTTCTATACTTAACGAGCCTGTGACACCGAAATACCTCAAGAGTAAATTTGCCTATCTCTCTTCATTCCATGATAAGTCTCTTCGCTCTTCTCATAACTCTATTCTCTCCATTCCCTCTCACCATACTGGATTTATGGCCAACTCATTTGCTGTTGTCGCCGCAAATCTGTGGAATGAACTACCGGTAGAAATCCGACAAGCATCCAACCGAAAAATGTTTAAAAAAATGGTGTCATCGTATTATTTAAATGGTTCATAAGTTATTTAATGGTATCATATGTAGTATATGTATTATTAGTATTTAATATATCATAGTTATTAGTATGTATTTAGTAGTATCATTGTATTTCCATATATATAGATTTATTTATTATTATTATAAATATTTGCACCTACCTTACATTTGAAATGGTCCCCATTGTCCCTAAGGTTGGCTGTCAGATAATGTCTAGCGGCATTAAGTCCGCCCCTTGTATAACGTGCAATAAAGTTTTAAATAAATAAAATAAATAAAAAATATCATATACTCGTACATAAAAATATATAATCTATACAATAATATTGGCCACATATAATACACATACATAATCACAGCTGCAAGGTATGCGGTTTGATATATATCAACAGAAAATAAACTGTTGGATTAATTATTTTTATACAGTGTAACCTCCATGTAACGTCACTCGATTTAACGACAAACTCCCTAAAGCGTCGAAATCAATTGGCTTTGGTTGGTTTAGCCATTTATTTATTTAAAAAACTTTATTGCACAAAGTACAAAGGCAGACTTAATGCCCGAAGACATTCTCTGACAGCCAAACCTTAGGGACAAATTCGAACAATTATAGGTGCAATCATAGAAATAATAATAATACTATTTTATTTATTTATTAATTTATAATTATAAAAGTTAATTTAATAGGATTGATATATACTTACTCATATATCTTCATATATATCATAATATCAATATACTACATACTAATAATACACATTACTGTACATAAACATACATATATATGTCATTTAGGTTAACAACTCTCTATAACGCTATAAAATGCACAGTCCCTTCGGTGTCGGATAAATTTATCAAGTGAGCATGGTTGGCTAATTCCGAAATTACGATCAATATTTAAAAAAATACTCTGGGTAGAGAAAGAAGTGAAATGGTGGATGGTGAGCGTATTATCGCACAATAAAATAAAAAGGAGACCTCCTTTCACACCATTCTTCTCATCTCTTACCCACACACGATAGACCCGCCACCCGCACGGTGAATCCAAGGAATGCTTAGAAATATTTTTGTACTACTTGTGTTGTGTTTCTTTTATTGATATCACTAATGTTATTTAGTTAAAATGCATTTATGTTATTTTGAAAATAAAATAAAATAAGAGCTGTTATGATGATAGTTTATTTGCACACCTAAAGTCGTTAACTGAAGCATTCCTTAGTGGCATTCGTTCATTTAAATGGCCGCGTTGCCATATAAATACAATACAAAATATTTTATTGTTCATAAAAGTACAATTAACAAATTCATTAACACACTGACTCCTAAACTAAGTCTAACTAAGTTAGACCTGTCATTTAGGATCCCAGTTACTTTTATTAGTTATACAAAAAAACATACAATACTAAAATATATCTCTATTTAAGTGAATGATTCAGTTACCGGCCCTTAGATTATATAAAATAAAGGGGTTTTTTTCTGACAATTGCATATACAGGTTGGATCTTTGTTACCTAAACCGTTGAGCCGTTTGGGGTCGAGACGATGGGCCCATGGGGACACTCAGACAAGCGTCTGGCCAAGGAGTTGTCCAAACGACTAACGGAAAAGTCTGGAGGCAGGAAGGCTGGCAATTATTTCTGCCAACGTATTAGCTTAGCTATACAGAGGGGAAATGTTGCCAGTCTTCTTGGGACTATCACTGAAGGGTCGTCTCTAGAGGACTTTTTTTTACTTATAGTTTATTTTTTTATTAGGTTTTGTTTATATTTATTTCAATTTTTACTTTTGTTTTAATTTATATTGTAATCATTTTATACTGTTTGTATATTAATAAGATATATACACTGTTGAGTACCTACTAGAAAAGTCCGAAATGGCCAAAATATTATAACATAATTTTTGTACAAAAAAAATGACTAATCAACTCGAAAGATTCTTTGTATCCAAATGATCCTATTTCTTACTGACATCAAAAGACTCTTTGAGGCCAACTACAGTATGAGTACAGAAACTATGGGAAGTCACAAGACCAAGATTTTTTTATTCAAAATCAAAATCAATTATTTATTCATAAACTTTTAGTACATTTATAGAGTTGTAAAATATTGTTACATCCATATCTTTACTCCAAATCCCTTGCGGGGTAGGCAGAGATAATTGAGCGCCACTTGTCACGATCACGACATACCTCTTTCGCTTCGACATTCATACATACCCTTTTGTTTTAGTGGATTTTAATGCACTTTCAGTTATTGTTTTATTTATTTGATCGTGATAGGCATATTTGACCGCCTCCATGGTCTAGTGGTAACAAACGTTGCCGTGAACTCGGGAGGTCGTGGGTTCGATTCCCACCGGGGGCAAGTTGTACATAGTATATTTTTATATGTATAATATGTATATATTTACAAAAAAAAAAGTATAATATATAGTTTATCAACCATCTAGTTTCCGTAACACAAGCCTGGTAGCTTACCACGGAAACTAGATGGCGCTGTGTGACCTGTCTGGAAATATTTATTATTATTATTTATTATTATTATATATCCGACGGAACGACCTCATTTCTACTGCATTAACTGTACTCACATATCCACGTTTCGCTTCCATACATTAGTGTTAAATATTTTAACGTTAGTTAGTTTACTGTAAGATCTGTAAGTTAGACAAAAAACTTATCTATTAAACTATATTCGTAGTTTGGAATTTAGCCACACTTGTAAATATAGTCACACTTGTAAAATTTATCTTACATAATTACATACACACATTACATACTACACTAGTTATTGCATCTAAAAATTACAATAAAAATAACATTTTATATAGTTCTTTTAAAATAGTACATTAAATTAAATAATATAATAAAGCCAATTCATGACAATTGAGCATGTTTATTGCATACAATGCACTTTTCTTACGTACATTTGTCATAGATTTACAACACCACCGTTCCCGTGCCTCGGAGAGCACGTTAAGCCGTCGGTCCCGGATTTACTAATACCAATGGAATCGTTAATAAATTGTCAATAAAAATGGACATCATATCCTCGCCAAGCCGTCTGGCCAGCGTGGCGAGTGTAGGCCAAATTCTCCAGATATATGTTCTGGAAGGGCAATCTCCAACATAGTCCAATCAACCAGGCAAGAATTGGTCACAAATTGCGAACAGCAAAAAAAAATTATGGGCGTGTACAGAAAAATATATTTGTAAATTTTCGAGGCCGCCATTTTGAGAGCAAAAAACGTTCTGTTTCGAAATATTTTTCTCTACACGCCCATATATTTTTTTTTGCTGTTTGCAATTTGTGACCAATTAACACAAGGGCTCTGACTGGTTGATTGGACTAATAGTGGAGGTCTAGGACGCTGTGTTCTAGGGGCTGTAATGAGTGAAAGAAAAAAATTACATATAAGAAAAAATACTATGATAAATTAGTAATTGGTGTAACGAAAAAGTATTTGTTACTAAATATTGTTACGAAACAAATCAAAAAACTATAAAATGGCGAAAGTACATAGACTGTAGTGGTACTTTGATTGATTAAATATATTATTCCATTGTAAGGACATTTGCATAATTGGGGAGGTAGTGAAATAGGGGTCTGCAAATTATGGCATTCGATTATACAAACTTCAGTACGCAAAACCAAAGATATATAGATTTGGCCGTATATAAATATATACAATGTAAATTAAATATACAGATATATTATATTATTCACATGAGCACAAGAATTTTTTATGAGCACAAAAATTCATTTCAATATAAACTATTAATTAGGGGTTCTGGCTTTTGCGGTAATTAGTGTTGCCCAAAGCAAGACAAAGACCCAGATTGGTCAAGTCTTGGTCTTGCATGAGAACAGCTGGTCTCGCTCAAATCATGGTCTTGGTCTTGCAAGACTCTTGGTCTGTCTGAAAATATATATGTGTTTCTAATTGTACTAAAGTGTCTGTCCGCAAACAAATATCTAATATATTTATTTATATAGTACACACAGCAGTACATATATTATCACACATATAACATAATATAATTATCTAATAAGTCACCTGGAACTTTTAAAAACTCTTGGGGATAATTGCCTTTTAAAAACTCGTTATCCTAGTAAAATAATTATTCCAGCGCATAAGAGTACTCAATATAGCCGAAATTGTTATGCAATGGCAACAAAGATATTTAATAAGCTTCCAGTTACTATAAGGGAGCTGCCACTAAAACTGTTCAAATTAATAGCCAGACAAATCCTGGTTAATGTTTTTATTCGACAAAAGAATACCTAGACACTAAGCTCGACAAATGTCGACTTCAATTCATTTCATGTGACTAAATAAATATTTGTATGCTAGAAATAGCGAAGCATGTGATATAATTACATATAATAATTTACATCCCTGTACCTACCATGTTTCAGACAAATAAATTATTTCATTTCATCTAATATTTCTACCAATTAGGTGTCACAGCTTTCACCAATATAAAAAGAAGAAGAAATTAGAAACTTATTACTTTTAAAACAAAATATAATAATGAGAATTTCTAGTCTGATTTACTTGAAATAGTCATAGATCTTGTTGACGAAAATGCATCCAAAAATGTATACAAAAACTCTGTAAGTAGCAAAAAAAACGTCAATGCCACATCGGAACACTAGGTAGTTATGGAGATTTCAAGTCATCTACTGTGTAAGGGTTCGATATTTTCACCTCTGAACCCTAAAAAAGACAGACACGAAACAGTTACCAATTAAATATATATAATAAGTATAGGAAAATTATGAAAAAAAATACTAACCAAGAGTCTTACGGGTCAGTCATCTTGTGAAAAAGCAAGAACAATACCAAGACCAAGATTGGACAACACTAGTGGTAATATATCATATTTCCCATTCGCAGTGAAAACACTATATATATAAGGGGCCGTCCATTAATCACGTGTTGTTTTTTTTAGTATAATTTAACCCCCCACCCTCCCCTTGTTGATACGTGGTGAGGTTTAAGACTAATAAAAAATAACGTGTATTTTTTTGTACGTACGAGTACCTTCAAAAAATCTTAAAAATTCTAGAATGTTAAATATACTCCTATAATGAAATAAATTAAGAACTATGATAAAAATGTCTGGACAGGATGGTTGTACAGGTTGTTTTTGACTGGCATAAAAATAATATTGAAAGAATGGTATAATCATGCGAAAAACATATATTGTACTATTACATGAACATATTTAATGTACTCCTCGGACAAATGGAGAAGCATCTTGCAAGTCAGTTGTTGGCACTGTGCTTTGTCGAAGACCAACATCAAGCCATTCGGCGTCATCATTTTCGCACACTACGCAGAGAATCTCTCTCGATCTACAGATAGCAGGCGCTTCGTTCGTTGCCTGCGGGGTGAGGCGGATTGCACAATCGTCCGAAAACGTATCGTAGAGATTAATTACGTCTGTCAGAAATGTCAAAAGATTCCGCCTAGCTCAATTCTATTCTAGACTCTCCGTAGAGTCAAGGTCACATTACGCGGCGCGTTTCGATTTAGAAATCGCACATTTGACGAAAAAATTAATACACATATAATGTTTTCTTACACTCTTGTGATATTTCGTGATTTTTTCCGAACCCCTCCCCCCCTTTCGAGCCTCACGTGGTTAATGGACAGCCTCTAGTTTTATTTGTTCTAGAGTTTTATCATCAACCTTTATCGTCACGTTTGTGACATATAGTGCATAATGTATTTCCACCGGGAAAACTTGGATCTGGTTGGATTTAAAATAAGGTTAAAATTGCACCCCACATATTATACTGTCTCACTCTCCCAAAGGTTAGCTGGTAGAAAAAGCCGAAATGGCTTAAGTTCGCCTTTGTACATACTTTTAAGTTAAAGTGCAATAAAGTATTTAAATAATAATAATAATAATCCTTTTAGCGTAACTACGTCCAATTATTTAAATGAATTGCTTTTAAATGCATATAAAAATTATGTGAGCAATTTTTCTTATATTTAAGTTAATTAAAGCTTTCATGAAAAGTAAAAAGTATCATCACGACCGTTTCCCTTTCGGGGTGGTCAGAAACCACGCTTATAAAGAAGCGGATTCACATTTAGCCAACTTTACTATAGGCCAATCATGACAAGTGGCAAGCTCGTCGATGTCTCCAGCGTACCAAACTCGAGAATTAACACAAATAAATTAAATATTAATTAAATGTATTTATATACATTAATAAATATTTTTGTGTCCCGACCAGGAATCGAACCCGGTACCTCCGAGTCTAAATCCACGGATTTAACCGCTAGACCACAGAGTTTCATGAAAATTAATCTAATTTAACTGTATTATAAATTAACACTGCGTTCGATATTTTCATTATAATTGTACAATAGCAAAGGTTAATTGTCATTATAATCATGACTGTAATCCTTTCGCAGTAGTCAGAAGCCACGCTTTTAAAGAGCTTTCAATATAGGCAAAATTAAAAGGTTATTAATTGATCGTTGCGGTGCAGTTCTGTATATGTTTTATTTTGTAAATCTGATATAGCTGAGTTTTCCTTGCAGATTCCTTTCTGAGTCAGATTAAACATTAACAGGTCACTGGAATTTGCTTAACTGCTGGTCTTCTGCTAACAGCTTACTTATTGGACCACTTTGCTGCTTAGTCTTCTACTAGCAGGAGTAGAATCATTCAAAATAATTAAATTAATGACGTTTCATAAATGCCTGTAATAGGTTTACGTGAATAAAGATATTTTGACTTTGACTTGACTTTGACTTTGAAAAGGCCCATCATAGTCTCCTCTTGCTAAGCTTCCCACAATAGTGGAGGTGATAACGGCTCACTTTGATTTTAATAAACACCTATACACTCTGAACATTACACTGTGTAGAGGATGCATGGAGAGGAGACCGCCGCGCATGTTCTCATTAGTATTTCCCAATCTTGGATCTACTTTTTTGCAAGACCAAGACTAACCCTAATTTTGGTCTTGCACAAGACTCTAGCACAGGTATTTTTTACAAATTTAGCTAAAAATGACTACATTCGTTACAGCCCCTAAACCTCCACTGTTAGAGATGGGCCGTCCAGAACATATATCTGGAGAATTAGGCCTACGTTGACTGGCCAGACGGGTTGGCGAAGATCAGATGTCAATTTTTATTGACAATATATTAACAATTCCACAAACAACGGTGGTGTTGTAAATCTAAGACAAATGTATGTAAGAAAAGTGTATTTCTCATTGGTACATGCCGGGGGGGGGGGGGGGGGTTGAACCGACTTTTGTAGGATTTAAGGTACGCGTTCTTACAACCGAGCCACCAGGACGTAGGGCTGTGTTCTAGGGGCTGTAATGAAGTCAGTAATTTTTGCACAAAAATATTATGCACATTAAATTACTGTTGAATTTGCGTTTTCGGCTAAAACCGTTCGTTTAATTGCTTTTAAGACCAACTATCTTCGAAACAGTGCTTAGTTTTTTAAACGACTGGTGCAAAAAAGCGAATTTACAAAGAAAAATAGTTTTCGCTCCAACCCGGCGACATACATGATTGACTAAATGGTTAGTTATTTTAATTGAGTTTTCAAAATCCGTATTTTAGGTGTATTAAAATTAAAACTAAACACAAGCTTGTTACAAAACAACAAGGAATGTAACTGACAATACAGTTAAACTTTTTAAACTTTCGCGCATATTCATAATAGTTTTTATAATTTTAACGGGTCTTTACGCGATTTACCTTAGAGACATATTTCTCCCGACGTTTCAGCCAAGTTGCATTGGCCGTGGTCACGGGTCGACTGAAGCTATGCGGTGTAGTCTCGTACATACTGGGCGGCAGATGTAAACCTACCCACTTATCACTTTAAAAGTTTTTAGAAATCACGACACACGACACTTACAATATCCTTGGCGACACCGGGCGATTTTTCCCAGCGTCGAAACCTATTGATTACTGGATTTCACAACCCTCGTATGAAATTTTTGTGTTTCTTTATTTCGATCGCTTCACGTACTATTCTAGGGTAATTCGACGCCGGGAAAAATCGCCCGGTGTCGCCAAGGATATTGTAAGTGTCGTGTGTCGTGATTTCTAAAAACTTTAAAAGTGATAAGTGGGTAGGTTTACATCTACCGCCCAGTATGTACGAGACTACACCGCAACCCGAGTTCAAAATCCCGAGAATAGGAATGGCTTTGTATTACCTACTAATACTTAAATATTTTTATACAATGGAATGTAATTTGGACTTTTTAAATATTGAAAAAAAAAAAAACTTAAATACAATTTAACAATATTAGAACATGCTTAAATTCTTCCTAAAAAATCCGACTATATTTCTGAACCTCAAAAGCATAAAAAAGTCAAAATTATTTACGACCGTAAAACTGACCGCGGAGTGGTCAGAAAACAACGCTGCAAAATCGCAAACCTAGATCAAAACTGCTCTTCAAAAATCCGAATAAACTGACATTATTAACACTGTTATGCAGCCAATAGATGATATTTTATTGATTTGTTTTTAAAAATTGCTCACTATACACTTTCACAAAAAGCAAGACGAGTCTATATAACGTGACTAAATCGGTATATTATTGTATGTATATATATAAATATAGTATGTAACCAGTATATGTATGTGCTATCCATGTATTGTATAGGTAAAATAAAGTATCATCACGACGGTTTCCCTTTCGGGGTGGTCAGAAACCACGCTTATAAATAACCGGATTCACATTGAGCCAACAATAGGACAATCATGACAAGTGGCAAGCTCGTCGATGTCTCCAGGCAGCGTACCAAACTCGAGAAATATCAAAAATAAATTAAATATTAATTAAATGTATTTATTTACATTAATAAATATTTTTGTGTCCCGACCAGGAATCGAACCCGTTGTTTTGTTTAATAATGTTCTACAATGTGAATAGTTATGGAAAACCATAAATTGGACTTTGAATATTGGGTACAAGTTGCAGTTTATTTTTTGCGGTTTTCCCGCGCTGTGAACTACAATATTTTACTCGACGTGTTTGAGCTATGGTGCCGCGAGTGACTCCAAGAAAAGCATCAAATTCTGCAGAATCTAGAATTTGATGATGACCTCATTTTTTATATTTTTTTGGTTCTCTTCTCCCGATGGATGATGAATGAGATGATAGGGAAGGCAAAGGGTCCAGCTCATACAGCCAAGTCTGACGTAATATATCTTTCTTTTTAATGAGTTAATGTCATGGTCATCATCAAATTCCAGATGTTGCAGAATTTGATGCTTTTCATGGATTTACTTGCGGCGTGCCCCATATTTCAAGTCCAATTCATCGTTTTCCATAATTATTCACATTATAGCACATTATTAAACAAAAAAACACCAATTTTAACCAATAAGTAAATTAATTTACAAAACAAAAACTTGCACTTGACATGTTCACGCAAAATGGCGCGAAGAACTCTAATGATGACCTCATTAACTCATAAAAAAGAAAGCTATATTACGTCAGACTTGGCTGTATGGGCTAGACCCTTTGCCTTCCCTATCACCTCATTCATCATTCATCGGGAGAAGAGAACAAACAAAAAAATAAAATAGTTTTGATTTAGGGATGCGATATGCCTATGAGGAAAAAAAAGAGATTCACACATTTTTAAAAGTATCGCCAATAAAAATAATACTATTATTGTCTATATAATATATATATATCGCTGCTTAAATAGCGTTTAACATATGTGCTTTCCTCTCTTTCGCACTATACAACATTTTAAATGATTATTTAAGACTGACACCTGTATTCTAAGGCCGCGTTCATTTTATAGCATTTGCAACATCTCGTAGCAACTTCATAAACCAACGCGAAATGTCGTTTTTGTTAAGATATATCACTTTTTTTAACAATGCTAACATTTCTTAAATAAAACGAGCGGTGAGGCTACTTTTTGTCAAGTATTTTCGTTCATGTTCTATCATACCATGGCATCCAACACACATATTATTATGGTCTTTGAATTAATTACATAAAATCGTTTATCTACTCTCATATCGTAAAATAGGAATTACAAACTTCAAAACGAATTTATATTAACATACTTTATAAACATACTGCTGAAATTTAAAAATAGAATCACATTATAACACTTTTTCTCTAACAAAATAATGTTATATTTCATTTTAAAAATAGAATCATACGTATTATATAACACTTATTTTTTTAAGGCAAAGGTTTCATTACAAAAAAGTTTTGATTCCAATTTTTACTTGTCTATGGCCGCGCCCGCCATAGCGCGTGCGCGGTCATAAGCCAGATTTTGGCGCCATTTCATTGTTTAGGACTTATGTATTCTGTACCATGGACATTTAAAAAAAAAATAAAAAAAAATTTGGCGTAGCGTAGCCGTAAGCTGGTACATTCGACGCCATTTTTATGTTTAATCGTCACAATTACACTCATTTCAGTTTCGTTTTTTTTTAAATGTTGTATTGTGCGAACGAGAGGGGTGCAAAAGCATTAGGTGCTTTTAATAAAATAAAGATGGAAGTCAAAAATTGAGAGTATGAACTTATCTAATGAAACAACTATTAATTGTCTTCGACAGCCGCGAAGTTACGATTAATCATAAACATCAGCAGCCAACAGCAACAGCTGTCGTACGGAGCAGAAACGTGGACACTGACAGTGGGTCTCGTCCACAAATTTAAGGTAGCTCAGCGGGCTATGGAGAGCCCTATGCTTGGTATTTCTCTGATGGATAAAGTCAGAAACGAGGAAATCCGTCGGAGAACCAAAGTTACCGATATAGCCTTCGAAATTAGTAAGCTGAAGTGGCAATGGGCTGGACATGTCTGTCGTAGAACCGATGAACGATGGAGTAGACGAGTTCTAGAGTGGGGACACGTACGGGTCAACCCCCGCTAGATGGACGGATGACCTGATGAAGGTCGCTGGTGGGGGTTGGATGAGAGTGGCAGGAGATCGTGTGAAGTGGCGAGCATTGGGGGAGGCCTATATCCAGCAGTGGAGAGACACAGGTTGATGATGATGGTCAGCAGCCAACTTCAGCAAAGAAGCCGACAGACGCATTCAGCTAGGATGGGCGGCATTGGAAACACATGCGAAACTCCAGCACATCCTCTTATCGTCTATACCACAATGTTTAAAGATTAAGGCCTTTAACCAGTGCGTCCTCCCGGTAATGTCGTACGGAGCAGAGACGTGGACACTGACAGTGGGTCTGGTCCATAAATTCAAGGTCGCTCAGTAAGCCATGGAAAGAGCTATGCTTGGTATATCTCTAATGGATAGAATTCGAAACGTTGATATTTGTCAGAGAACGAAAGTTACTTACATAACTTTTAAAATTAGCAAGCTGAAGTGGCAATGGGCCGGACACATCTGCCGCAGAACCGACGTAGAGTCGAGACCGCGTACGGGAAGACGCAGAGTGGGCACGACCCCCCGCCAGATGGACAGATGACCTAAAGAAGGTCGCTGGTGGGGGTTGGATGAGGGTAGCGAAAGATAGCGTTAAGTGGCGAGCCTTAGGGGAGGCCTACATCCAGCAGTGGAGAGATACAGGCTGATGATGATGATGATGATGATAAACATCACAGCCCCTAGAACACGAGGTAGACCTCCACTGTTGGTGATAGACCTTTCAGAACATATCTGTAGAATTTGGACTATAATCGCTGGTCGGACGTATTGTCGAGAATCTGTGGTTAATTTCAATGATAATTTAATAACGACTCCACAAGCTGATTAGTCGAAACGGTACCGACAACTTAACGTGTCTTCTGCACGGGAACAGTGTTGTTGTAAATCTATGACAAATGTACGTAAGAAAAGTGTATTTCTCATTGGTATATGCCGGTATTCGAACCGTGAACCTTAATTTTTTCAATTAAGTGTTTTTACAACCAAACCACTACCGCTTTAGTTACGATTAAAGTAAGATAGATAGATAAATTCTTTATTGCACAATAAACAAAAACACATTTAAATGTACATAGGCGAACTTAATGTCTAGTGACATTTTCTACCAGCTAAATATAAGTGGTGGTGGCTTGTAAGGATAACCTTAAAATCCTATGAAGGTCGGTTTGAGCTCCGGCATGTACCAATAAGAAATACACTTATCTTACCTAGACATACACTTATTTTGTCACAGATTTACATCACCACCGTTGAAAAAATATTGTTTATCAACTAATTTTTGACTTCATATTTTTCTTATTAATCAATCGATATTTATGTACAATTCTTTGTATAAATAACAAATAAAAACATTTGGAAAGGATGATTGTACTTTTAATATAAAATATATCAGGTGAGACAGTTTTGACACCGTCCATTTTTGGCATAGAAACAAGCAATAGCCTATACAGGGTTTTTTTTTCAGTGCTTTTAATATTCTTTTTCTTAATAATTAAACAGTTTTGATCCCGCCGATATAATCAGAGAATGTGGCAATGCTGCCAGTATCCTTGGTACTTTGCCCGATTTGGAGCAAGTTTTTTATTTATATATATATATATATATATATTTTGTTATTTCTTCATTTTAGTTTTTAGTTGTATTTTTATTTATTAATTAGGTTTATTTTTATTAATATTAATATTAGTTTATTAATATTTTATTTCATTTTTTTAAATCAGAGAATTATTATCACAATCCTGTTTTTTATCTATAATAAAGTACCTAATCGTATAGTGTCCTGTTTTATTTAATACATAAATCATAACCAATGACTATTTAATTAAATTCTATTTTAATGGCGGGGTAAACTAGATGTTGATATTAAATTGAAAAAAAAAAAAAAAAAAAACAGTAAATTAACATTATTGAATAATGATTAGTTGAGGCACGCTGCAACAAAGTTGGGGCCTGGTTTTGGGCAATCTCTTTTGGGGCACTGAATAAAAAAAAAACCCTGGATATGTAAACACAAAGAGAATGCCAATATATCAATTCATATCTTAATAAATTAATATCACGCGTAATCCTAAATTGTATATAAAAAAAAAACAAAACATGCATATTAAAATTTAAAAAATAAAAAATCCACACATCATTTTACCTTAAAAACTAAATATACAAACAATATGCAATGATAAATGCATAGAGAAAATAAAATTCGAAGAAAATCACAATTATAGAACCCTAAACGTGGTATAACGAATAATACTCACAACCTAGTACGTGCTTTACGGGCGGCCATCTTGATTTTGCCAAAATTTTAACTAAATTAGAAATATCTAACTAATCTATTATTTATTCGTAAAAATATACACAGGGTTACCGCTTAAGTAGACCTAGATCCGTTAAGGGCTTGTAGTATTCATCGTTTCTGACATATATATATTTTATTTATTCATTACAGGATAACTAACGACTAATAAACACAAAGAAAAAAAAAATGGAAACAAAAGGTCAATTAAAAGTTACCACAAATAAACTACAAATACAAATATATATACATATATATATATTACATTTTAGTTCTATATTTGTATTGTAGTCTATTTGTGGTAACTTTTAATTGACCTTTTGTCTCCATTATTTTTTTCTTTTATATATATATATATTAAATAAACTATTATACAAACTAAACAGGTCTTTAAAACATATAACATATAAGGCATATGGTCAGTACAAAAAAATCTGGTCAAGTAGTTTGCTATATTTTTTTTTATATATGTACATATATTTGATAAAATATTTTGTCTGTTTTTTTTGTAGTCATTCATTGACTTGGTTTATAAAGTATTTGCATGCCGGATGCCCGGTTTTTTTGAGAACACAATACTAATAAGAATATTTAAGAATAAATAATAGTTTAACTAAATATTTTTCCATTTGAGACAAAAACAAAATGGGCGCAGAGAAATTGGTAAAAGTTTTAATAATAATTTATGTGAAAAAAATAAGATTCAAAATTCAAGGACGGAAACAATGAATAGAATGCAGCTTAGAAGCGAAACCGTAGATAAATTAAATATTATTTTGCTATAAATAAAATCTAAGACAAGACAGACATATTTAAATATGAAAATGTTTTACAATCGTAATCTTAAACGTTTCCTCAACGACTCCTCCACTCAATTATTCCTTCCAACTGTCAAAAGGGACGCTTCGGCACGTCACTGTAATGCGCTCGAGGAATTAGACTGTAAAATCCAAGTTATTATTTAGGTAAATTACTTATTTACGAGTAAATAAATGGGGTGTACCAGGCAAAGCTTTTTGTAGATGTCGCTAACGGCAATGGTACCTTGTTTTACCTATGTCGCATCATTTTTAAAATGTTTTGTATTTTTATAACAGAAAAATGTATTTTCAATTAACGTTACCTATCTTAAAAGACGAATTAAGAAAGCGCACACCGTCTTTAAAAAGAAAAAAGTTTAATTAATAGAACGGCAATTTTGAGATCGCCATATCTTTGATTTCGCTTGGAAATCTCGATTTGCACACTTAAAAGCTGCTCACTTCGGCATAATATCCAGAAAATAATAAATTTCGTAATAAAAATACAAGTTTTCTATGCAACTGACAGTTATATTAGTGCCATCTATCATGCGCCAACTATCGTGATAAAAAGTTAGTGACACACCCCATTTAGAATTCGTTTTTTTTTTAGACTATTTAGTATACAAAAACGCAAACTTCAATGTTGCCAGAAAAAAAAACTAATTTTACCGGAATTATTTAAAAAGGGTTTTTAGAGAGTTTATAACTTGAAGGGAAGGGTTGGTATGAAAGAAAGCATAGTGACAAAAATAAGAAAAGACATGCTACGATGGTTCGGGCATGTTGAAAGGATGAGCGAAGAAAGATTGACGAACCAGATATATAATGCGAAAGTTGTGGGTGAAAGAGGCCCTGGCAGACCGAGACTCACATATCACGATCAAATAAATAAAACACTGACTGAAGGTGCATTAAAAAGTCTTCGTAACCAAAGGGCATGTATGAAGAGGTTAATAAATGTCGACGAAGCGAAAGAGGCATGTCCTGATCGTGTCAAATGGCGCTCAATTGTCTCTGCCTACCTCGCAAGGGATCTGGCGTGAAGATATGTATGTATGTATTGTTTGTAGATGACGTTTGACAGCTGGAAGGAATGATTAAGTGGAGAAGCCGTTACAAAAGTTATTTTTTTTTGTATATTAAAAACAATTACGTATACAAATATATAATTAATGAGCAAAAAAATTGAGAAATTCGATTGAGTGATAAGTTTCATCACCCGATTTTCGAAAGGATAGTTAAATTAATCCTTGTTTAGAATTCTTTTAATTTATTGTATATAGTTTTCTTTGTGATAAATAATTGTTTGGGGTTACATTTATACGGGGTGACTTTTTATGGTCTTACGTTAGACTAATATAATTCGTTTGCTGTTGTAGCTGCAAATCTTTGGAATGACCTACCTTTAGGTATTAGGCAAGCTCCAAAAATATGGTTTACAAACACTTTTTCATGTCCTCACTATCCTCAATTGCAGCAACATCATATTTCACTTGCCTCATCATGTAAGTAGTTTTATTTTTGTATTATTGTTTATTTATTTATGATGTAATTTGTTTATTTCGTATTTATGTATTTGTATATGTATTAGTATATAATATTCCACGCCTTCGTGGTCTAGTGGTAACAAACGTTGCCGTGAACTCGGGAGGTCGTGGGTTCGATTCCCACCGGGGGCAAGTTGTACATTGTATAATTTGTCTCGGTCTGGGTGTTTATATGTATATATTTACAAAAAAAAAGTATAATATGTAGTTTATCAACCATCTAGTTTCCGTAACACAAGCCTCGTAGCTTACCACGGAAACTAGATGGCGCTGTGTGACCTGTCTAGAAATATTTATTATTATTATAATAAGATGAAGATACGGAAGCTGTAGTGCAGTGTACATTTATATTATATTTTAGTTTTTAAGGTATATATCTATGGGCCTTTTGTATATTCATTTTGTTGTCTGAAAATAAATATTTTTTTGTCATTTCAGATCATACTAAGTCACCCCGTATATTAAATAGTTTTGTTTATAGATACAATTTTACATAATCATGTGGAGTTGACATTTAGCCTGGGTTGCATCAATCGACGCAATTTTTAACGTTAATTGTTACAGAACTTCTTTCAAATAGTTTTTCGTTAGTAAGTTTATTATTATGGTGGTTGTATCCTAGGTGGTCGGTACCTCCTTCGTTGCGCGTTGAGGTGTGGATTGCGCAATCTAGGTCTGGTTCGAGGTAGTCTAGTTACTAGAACTAATGCAGAGGCTAAAGCTAATCGAACTGGGGCACGACTTCCTCCAGGCAAGCTGTGGAAATGAAAATTACAATTGTAACTATTTTTTTTTTATGATGAAGTTGTGCGGATTAAAAAAAAACATACCTGACAAGTACAGAAGTAACAGCTGCCAACCCATCGGCCGTGGGTTCGATAGCCATCGGTCTTAGATCAGCTGATCTCCGCTTGCAGGGTGGTCGAGCAGTACACCCCCCAGTACTGGCGGTACTTTCATTTCCACTGCCCACCTCCGCTACCCCGCTGGAGGAGGAGGGGACGACGACCAGGGAAACTGATGCAAACGGGCGCTTTGCCATATGCAACATCTAAAAGAAAAAAGGCTTTTTGGAGTCCTTCGCGCCATTTTGCACTTTAATTAATATTTAATTTATTTGTAATATTCTCGAGTTTGGTACGCGAGCTTGCTAAAGGAAAACTTTTTGAATGATATTTATTTATTGTTGTTGTGTAATTCTGTATTTAGGTATGTAAATCTGCTATGGCTGAGTTTTCCTTGCAGATTTCTTTCTCAGTCAGATTAAACTCTAACAGGTCACTGGAGTTTGCTAAGCTGTTAGTCTTCTGCTAACAGCTTACTCCTTGGACCACTTCGCTGCTTAGTCTTCCACTAACAGAAGTATAATCATTCTAAATAATTTAAATAATGACGTGTCACAAATGGCTGTAATAGGTTTATATTTTGAATTTTAACTTTTTTTTTTAATTTATAAATATGTGACGAGAGGGTGAGAGCGCTTGTGAAAAACTACGCTAAAAGATTATACAGTGTAAACTCTATATAACGACACTGAAGGGACTATGCATTTTATGGCGTTATAGAGAGTTATAATCATTAAATAGAGAGAAGAAAAATCTATGGAAGACAGACAAGCTGAAGAAGATATGGAGGAACCGAAACGTTACCGCCTCCGTGGTCTAGTGGTAACAAACGTTGCCGTGAACTCGGGAGGTCGTGGGTTCGATTCCCACCGGGGCAAGTTGTACATTGTATAATTTGTCTCGGTCTGGGTGTTTATATGTATATATTTGCAAAAAAAAAGTATAATATGTAGTTTATCAACCATCTAGTTTCCGTAACACAAGCCTCGTAGCTTACCACGGAAACTAGATGGCGCTGTGTGACCTGTCTGGAAATATTTATTATTACCAAAGCCACTAAAATCCGGCTTGTTAGGACCATACACGTAACAGAAAAAAAACGAATTAATGCTCTAGAGATGTGGTGTTGGTGGAGAATGCTGGGCATATCATGGACGGAGTTCCGAACCAACAAATCCATACTGGAGGAACTGGGGATCAGACAACGCCTTCAATGCTCGTCGATGTCTCTAGCGTACCAAACTCGAGAAATATCTTATATAAAATTAATTATTGTGTCCCGACCAGGAATGTAACCTGGTACCTTGGAGTCTAAATAGTTGTAAAAGTTTTTAAAATATAGGTTTTAGAAAACTCACCTCAACGACATGTCTTCTCCTAGCTCGTCTGACATCGGCAGCTTGTTTGGCCTTCCAGACCACCACACAAGCGGCCAAAAACAGGAAAAAGCACGAGAAAAACACGGAGAAGAACACGAAAAGATCTATATGGAGCTGATCTTGACGGAAAAACAAGAGTCCAAAACTGGCCGCTTCGTCATCCACCGACAAAGCCCGAATTATTAGGTAAAACTTAGTATGCATTAAGTCGTGAACGTTATGAGATAGAGTCAAAACTAATCGATTTCTTAACTCTCTGATTCTTAAAAGAATATTTTTTCTATCAACCGTTATGTACGTAGCTAAACTTTTCGCTTTATGATCAGCTAATGTATACTCCGTCTTATCATGATACCAGAAAACTTTGGCCTTTTCCGAGGCATGATCATCGAACGATGGCACCTTGCGTACAGCTTCGTGTAGCTTGTAGAATGAAGGGTCGATTTCTACAGTATGCGCTCCATTGCTTGCGTTGACTGAGACCACAAAAGAGCTGTCGTTAGGGCTTAGATAGAGGTCCACTGCTCCTTGCGTTACGTCCAAAATGACCCGAATATCAACGTTCATATATCTTGGGTTCACAGCTACAAATACTGTCTGTCCTGGGTACAATGGACGTGGTTTTATTTTACATTCATCTGAAAGAAAATGTTTTATAATATATAAGGAAGATAATTTTATATAGGAAGGAATTTGAAAGTTACCTAACAAAATAAATTTTGTATGGGGATTTGGGCTAAATTTTATTTACAGTTATGCCGCGTGGAATTTATAAAAGAGCAAATAATTTTATATTATAACCTATAATAAGTAAAAATTGGCATTTGACATCATTGCAAATGGCACATACTTTCAACGAGAACAACAAAGGTGGTAGGAGGACTGATGGTGATAATTTGCCACTTTTTTTTTATTATTTTTAGGCTTTTTAGCTTCTCTGAGCGTGTTCTACCGGCTATACTATGGCGAGTGCTCCGAAGAACTCTATATAGAATTCTATCTAGATAGAACTCCATCTAGTTTCCGTGGTAAGCTACGAGGCTTGTGTTACGGAAACTAGATGGTTGATAAACTACATATTATACTTTTTTTTGTAAATATATACATATTATACATATAAACACGCAGACCGAGACAAATTATACAATGTACAATTTGCCCCCGGTGGGAATCGAACCCACGACCTCCCGAGTTCACGGCAACGTTTGTTACCACTAGACCACGGAGGCGGTCATAATAATAATAATAATAATAAAATACTTTATTGCACACAAAATATACAAAATAAAAATTATATATATTATATATACTTTTATAATATATATTTCTTAGGATTTAGTGTATTTATAAGTATGTAGTGTATGCATTCTTAGTATTGAATCCATGGAATGCTTAGAAATTTGTCTTCTGTCTTCAAAGGTTCACAGCTGGAAATAATGGTTGAGAGGAGGTGAAAATCTGTAAATATTACCTATAGACTTTCCATCGAAGCACAATTTGTTCTCAATATTAATGGTCTTGTAGCACTGATGGCCGTTCCTCGGGTCTCCCATGTACAGGTCCTTACACTTGACACATTGGTACCGCCAACACTCCTGCGCAGAATTCTTACTAGAACTTGAAGTTTGACAGGACGCGTCACTTTCTGTGTTATTGCCGCAATTGCACTTTTCACCTGTCACGGGATCGCAAGTATCGCCATGACCGTGACATTCGCAACTGTAAACATAAAAATAATAATAATTAATTTGCAATGAAACTGCCTCCGTGGTCTAGCGGTTAAGTCCGTGGATTAAGACGCTGGTCGGGACACAAAAATAATTATTAATGTAAATAAATCCATTTAATTTATTTCTAATATTTCTCGAGTTTGGTACGCATCGACGAGATTGCCACTTGTCATGATTGGCCTATAGTAAAGTTGGCTAAATATGAATCCGCTTATTTATAAGCGTGGTTTCTGACCACCCCGAAAGGGAAACGGTCGTAATGAACTCTATATAACGACACTGAAGGGACTGTGCATTTTATGGCGTTATAGAGAGTTGTCGTTAAATGGAGAGAAGAAAAATCAGAATTATAAAGACAAGCTAAACCAACCAAAGTCAATTGATTTCGACGCTATAGAGAGTTTGTCGTTAAATCGAGTGAGGTTACATTGAGTTTACACTGTACTTCTAAAGCCAATATGACCGTGTAGCAACCACTCCGCCCCCCACCAATCTGACAGGATGCACCTCACTCCCGCCAGACCAGCAGCTGAAGCACGGCGAACTATATACAGTGTAAATATAATATAATATACAGCTAGTATAAGATAAAGGAAGGCCCATCTCCAGCAGTGGAGGTCTAGGATGCTGTGTTCTAGGGGCTGTAATAAATAATAATAATAAATATTTCCAGACAGGTCACACGGCGCCATCTAGTTTCTGTGGTAAGCTACGAGGCTTTTGTTACGGAAACTAGATGGTTCATAAACTATATATTATTCTTTTTTTTTTGTGAATATATACATATTATACATATAAACACCAAGACCGAGACAAATTATACAATGTACAACTTGCCTCCGGTGGGAATCGAACGGCAACGTTTGTTACCACTAGACCACGGAGGCGGTCAAATTAATGAATAATGAATGAATGAAAAAAAAAAAAAGAGAAAACCATATAAAAAACACTTACGGTTGACAAGGATCTCTAAAATCTTCTGAACCTCTGAAATACCCAGTAATACATCTTTCACATCTTGGCCCATCAGTATTATTGGCGCACCTAACACATCTAGCTTTAGACTCCCTATAGTAATCATCCACGTCCTTATTCCCCACGTCCCTGGAGGAAGGAGTCGCCTCCATATTGTCGCTGGTACAAATGGTGGTATGGCCGTGACAGTGGGTCGAGCAAGGAATGCATTGGCCGTTGTTTATCATAGTAGGATCGCCTACGAACATTGGCTTACATTTCTCGCATTGATTGCCCTAAAAAAAAATGTTATCCGTCAATTTTAAGCGGGAAAAGTTTTTTTCTTTACTAGCTCGGGATGTGTCCTTAGGCCCACCTGATGGTAAGTGGCGTGCAAGGTCCATGAATGTTAGCAAGTGGAATCAGACTTATGACTGACATCAGTCCTTAACACTATGTCGGCTTGACTGTGCATGACGGCAATTCGAGCCTGCGGGGTGAGGCGGAGTGCACAATCGTCCGAAAACTTATCGTCTAAAACCGATTACGTCTGTCAGAAATTTCAAAATCTTGGGCTAGTTCCGTTTCCGCCGGACGATTGTATACTCCACCTCATCCCGCTGTTCCCGAAACGTGTGGGCACTTTACTGTTTATCGGCACGAACATTGGAAACTTCCCCGCCCCGGCTGACTGGCCAAATTACCACCATCAGTCCGCCTATCGCCTAATAAAGATATGAAAATTAAAAGAGCAGAGACAAGCAGAACAATATTTCCCACTGTGAACAATTATCATCACTTTTTATCAATTATCATCACACTCAAACAAAATAATTTGTCATGACAACTACAAATAAATAAATATTTCCAGACAGGTCACACAGCGCCATCTAGTTTCCGTGGTAAGCTACGAGGCTTGTGTTACGAAAACTAGATGGTTGATAAACTACATATTATACTTTTTTTTTTGTAAATATATACATATTATACATATAAACACCCAGACCGAGACAAATTATACAATGTACAACTTGCCCCCGGTGGGAATCGAACCCACGACCTCCCGAGTTCACGGCAACGTTTGTTACCACTAGACCACGGAGGCGGTCAAAGTACCTATGCATTATAATATTTAATTATTCCTAAGTAATTGTATTTATCTTAATGCACCCGCAATCCTCTGCCACACTCCCAAAGGTTAGCTGTTATAAAATGCCGGAAGGCATTAAGTTCGCCCTTGTACACTACTTTTTAAGTTATTTTGTGCAATAAGAGTTTACAAATAAATAGTGCACCATTTGTATCATATCATATGTCTGCACAGAATTCTTCACTCATCCATGAAATCTCCGTCGTTACTGTCCTCACTAAATATTGATACCGCTCTTATCCCGCAAACCAGTAACGTTTACTGTAGGCATGTATGCAAATAACATGTCCCACTTTAACCTTATTATTATTATTATTAAATACTTCATTGCATTTTACTTAAAAGTATGTACAAAGGCGAACTTAAAGCCATTTCGGATTTTTCTACCGACTAACCTTTGGGAGAGTGAGACAGTATAATTATGTAGGGTGCAATCCTAACCAATAAACTACATAAATACTCATCAATATATATTTATTATAATAGATTTACAGTTTAAATTCAAAATTATTTATTCTATAGATTGCTTATTCTAATTACAGTTGTATGTACATGTCATGATGATGCAATCTGCCCGTATTATGGGCATACAATATGTTTATGTCAATAGATATTTATTTAGATATATATTTATTTGTATATAGTTTATATTTAATATTGTTCTTGTCAATTTATTGGAATACAATGTTAATGTCAAAATTTGCAAGTTAAAATTCCTTTATTGAGTAAAAACAGTTGTCAATAAGAATTTTCTTTAACTCAATGTATATATGATTGCTTATTGTGAGGATGTGTATAAGAATAGGCATGGCCAAGAATGCTAGGAGTCAGATGAAGGAAATATGGAGGGATCGAAACATCACTATCAGGACCAAAATAAGACTAGTCCGAAGTCTCTTTTTCTCCATATTCCTGTATGCTGCCGAAACCTGGACTCTTAGAGCATTTCGAACCCGCGTCGACGCCTTCGAAATGTGGTGCTGGAGGCGTATGCTGCGCATCCCGTGGACAGCGCACAGAACAAACTTGTCAATACTCACTACCAGGCTCTCTTCTATCTGCCTGCAACGAGTCCTTGAGTATTTTGGTCATATAGCCCGTAAAAGCTTTGGCAATCTCGAAAGGCTGTTAATCACGGAAAAAAATGAAGGCAACAGACCCCATGGCCGGAGCCCGACACGCTGGTCAGACCAGATCCGCACCAAGAGTGGAAACTCACGTTTATACGAACACTAGCGTAGCCAAGTGGATGGTAGGATACCTAAAGTGCCATACATAGCTTCTCATAGCATATCCGTAAATCACTTTTTGAGCCCCAACCAAATAATTGCGCGCGATTTTTTTTTTTTATTTTGTAAAATTTTTTACTAAGGTTGTATAGTTCGCTTGATGACAACAATGGCCGAAAGTTGAATGAAATGAACGAATTGATTTGGTTCAGACGCGAGTTCAGCCCAACTTCTATAGACTTTGTGACAATCTTCATTAGGACTTACCATGGTATTATTATGACATTCGATACATTTATCCAGTTTATCGGGTCCCTCGCAATCTGAATGTCCGTTACACTGGCACTGTATGCTGCAGTTAGCTCCCACATAGCCGAAGTCACACCTGCACACGTCAGGTTGCACACAGGCGCCCCGCACACACCCCTGCGCGCACACGGCGACACAAGCGCCTTCGAAGCGCTTATGACCAGCGCCACATTGACACTCATAGCCGAATGGCAAGTCATAACACACCTGGAAAAAACAATAAATATTTAACATGTGGGTAGTTGGAAAAACTATCCATAAAATATGAAGTAACACTCAAAAATATATTGATAAGGTAAATATAGACTTTGAACATATAAGAGTGAAGGTGGCTCGGTTGTAAGAACACTTTCCTTGACATTCTGAAAAAGCGGGTTCCAACCCCGGCATGAACCAATGAGAAATACTTTTCTTACGTACATTTGTCATAGATTAACAATACCACCTAACATATAAAATACTTTGCCTCTTTATACATGCCCTTTTGTTTCGATGGCTTTTTAAAGCACCTTCAGCTATTGTTTTATTTATTTGATTGTGTTTTGTCTGACAGGGTATTTTTTACCAACAGCTTTCGCATTATATATCTGGTTCGTCAATCTCTCTATGCTCATCCTTTCTACATGTCCGAACCATCAAAGTATACCTTTCCCTATTTTCGTCCCTATGCTTTCTTATAGAATTTAAATATTATTAAAACAATATTTACCTCAGAATCAGCTTTGCATTGATGATGATTATTTTCACACTCATTCTCTGGCGGACATCTTGTATAATGCCAGCTGAACGTTTCGTTGGTGTGATTACTAGATTGTCTTTCAAGGTAAACCGCTTCACAAGTCGAGCGAGAGGAATAATCTACTGGAGACTCCATGGAGCCTTCAGAACAAACTCCTTCGCCATTAGCGCCCTCTATCGCACACCAACCGCAGTGGGAATGGTGTAAACAATCCGAACATTGGGTGAAAGTATCGCAAGGAGCAGGGCACTTGTTATTGTCATTTTTTGTTAAAACTAAACCGCAAACTCCTCCAGCGCAATACAAAGGCTGGTAAGATGGGGAAATACATTTGGCTAGATACGTTGCCCATCGACATTCTGTAAATAAAAGTATCTTGAAGCTCTTTCTAGCGTGAAGCTTCCGTGGTGGTCATAAACCACATTTACATTTAGCCATAGCAGTCAAGGCTGACATTGTAAACAAGGCTGTTTACAATGTTATTTTTAATAGATTTGTCATAGATTTAGAACACCACCGTTCCCGTGCCTCGGAGAGCACGTTAAGCTGTCGGTCCCGGTTCCACTAATGCTAACTAGTGAAATCGTTAATAAATTGTCATAAATAATTGACATCATATCCTCGCCAAGCCGTGGCCAGCGTGGCGAGTCTAGGCCAAATTCTCCAGTTCTGGTAGGCCCATCTCCAGCAGTGGATGTCTAGGACGCTGTTTTCTAGGGACTGTAATGATGAAAATGAATCTTTAAAAGCTAAGATTGCTATCAAATGTCAAGATTACTGCCCCAGAAATCAATCCTGGTACCTCTGCGTCTAAATCCACGGACTTAACCGATAGACAATCTACAGTAACAGTACAAATAAATAAAAAAATGGACAACAATGATCATTACCCAAAAAGATCTTGGTATCACAGTAACTGCAAATCTAAAATGGGCTGAACATATAGATGGGATTGTAAAGCGAGCTCAGCGAGAACTCAGTCCTTTATATTATATATTATATTAAGAGATCCTTCCAGCATGTCAACCCAAACACTTTTATAAAATTATATAAAACATACATAAGACAATTGTGGGAATATTTTCAAGATGGAATACATACTTCATAAAAGAGATAGAAATTCTTGAAGGCGTACAAAGGCGAGCAACTAAACTCCCACACTGCTTGAGGAAGAAGTCCTATGACCAGAGACTTCGATATCTAAAGCTCAGAGATATAATTGAGACATTTAAAATTCTAACAGGAATGTATATTTAGTTGACTCGGCCTCTTTACAGCCACGAATATAAATTATTGTTAATGGTATTTAGAATATAAGATGACACGGCACTTTTACAGCTACGAATATATCGCTGCTTCAATACAAAAGAGCCATAACAATAAATATAAAAATAAAAAGATTTTATTCCAAAAATTGCTCTGTACATCAATAATTAAGTATATGAAAAAAAAAAACAGTAAATAAAATTCACATTTTAAGATGTAGATTGTAGATACGATACCAACGGATAACAGAGCAATAGACAAAATAAAAAAAAACTATTAGCTCTAATGTAAAAAAGTATTATTTTGGTTTGTGTCCCTTTTGCATTGAAGCAGCGATATGTTTAATTGACATATTATTATTATTTACATTGTAAGGTGACACGGCCCGTATACAGCCACGAACTAGTATTAAGATTTGATATTTATTATTATTGTTAGATTGTAAGTTGACTCAGCCCTTTTACAGCCACGAATTTATATTTAGTTGACACGGCCTTTTTACAGCCACGATCTTATATTAAGTAGTTATTAAGTTTCAATTACCTTGCTTATGACAATAATGCTATTATAACATACATAAATCTGAATTGTTTACCTGTTGCGGTCCAACCATGATTACCTAACTTATGTTTGTTTATATTGTTTTTTATGTTTTTGATTTATTTTATTTTAGTGCTGACAATATCCAAGTTGTTACAAGATAACCTAAGAAAATAAATATTTTGATTTTATAACTGACCTCACCTAGCCAAAATATTCAAGTTTAACACAATGATATTTCCCCGTCGGGATCACGGAATGAAATTGATGAGAAAATCCAGCAATACAAATGTGAATTCACTTTATGAATAACAGAGTTGTAAACATGTGGAACGAAATACCAGAAGACATATTGAAGTCCCCAACTGTAAACACTTTTAAAAACAAACAGGACAAGTGGCTAGTGACAATAGACATAGACTATGGCGATAACTGACTATTTTATGAACTTTACACCAGTGCTTGATATAGGCTCGCCTATTAATCAATAATAATAATAATAATTCAGCGATAGTTTCTGAAATAATATATAAATATTCACCTGTAAAACCTCCTTCTCCTCCTTCAGAATGTAAACAAGTTTGACAGTCGTCGAAAGTATGACAGCGACTAGGACATTCGTCTTTTGGACGAGGACGTAAGTTCGTTGAACCCTCTTGTTCTATTAATGCACACGTCCAGTTATGCAAGTCTGTCGGCTCTTCAGATAATATTGTTAATTGACCTAGAAAAATATTTATAAATAAATACATAAATATTATCATCTTAGATGTTTAAACCATTATTGATTTTACTTATTATAATATTTTTATTTTTTGTGTTAATTTTTTCTTACACCCATAATATTCTTCTCACTCTCCCAAAGGTTAGCTGGTAGAGAATACCTTTATGGTAATATGCTCGCCTATTTACATGTTTTTAAATTTTATATATTGTGTTCAATAAATAATTTTATTATTATTATTATGAGAGAAGTTAAATTCAATTCATTTATTTTTGTATATATATATATATATATAACCATAATTTATTTTATTTATTTATCTTCAAGGAAAACTTACAGCTTCTAACAAATGAATACTTATATAAAAAACTAGATGCCAATTAAAAGTTTCCACAAATATCTTATACAACTAAACAATAACTTAAACAGAAACATATAAATAATAATAATAAACGACAATAATTTAGAAAATAAAAATAAGTAGGCAACTAAATCTATAAATGAGATAGATGTAAATCCTGCAATGTACACCATTAGAATACATCTGCTGTGTCATTTCAGAAGTAAAAAAATGACAAAGTCATAGTCAAAATATATTTTGGCGTAAACCTATCACAAGTATTTGTAACACGTCATTATATGGCTTGGCGAGGATATGATGTCAATATTTAATGACAATTTATTAACAATTCTACAAGTTGGTATCAGTGGAACCGGGACCGACGGCTTAACGTGCTCTCCGAGCCATGGGAACAGTGGTGTTGTAAATCTATGACAAATGTACGTAAGGTCACTGAAATTTGCTAAGCTGTTAGTCTTCTGCTAACAGCTTACTCCTTGGACCACTTCGCTGCTTAGTCTTCCACTAACAGGAGTATAATCATTCTAAATAATTTAAATTAGAAACGTGTCACAAATGCCTGTAATGGGTTTACTTGAATAAAGATATTTTGACTTTGACTAATAAAAGTGTATTTCTTATTGATACATGCCGGGGGGGGTTTGAGCCGACCTTTGTAGGATTTAGGGAACGCGTTCTTACAATCGAGCCACCACTCCCAAAGTTTGGCTGGTAGAGAATACTTTTATGGTATTATGCTCGCCTATGTACATGTTTTTATATTTTGTGTGCAATAAAGAATTTTATTATTATTATTATTATTAATTATTATTATGTAAACTTACCTTCTCTATAAACGTGTCTAGTCCAAGTACATTGGTCAAAGAATACGCATTTCTCACAATCAGAGGCGACACAATTCAATTCGGGACATAGTTCCACATCACTAATGTAACTGGTACCGGCATTGCATTTCATACTGGTGCACGATGCGTCAGTTGGTACACATTCACCTAAAATTTAATTGTAGTTGATTTTTTAAATTAATATGATAACGAGTTGTCCAAACAGCTGATGGAAAAGTCTGATGACAGTTATCGCCAATGTATTTTTTTTTTTTAATACTAGCACGACATGTGACCTTGCGCACACCTGATGGTAATAGGCGCGTAATGTTGCCCTTAGAGTCTCGCAAGACTCTTGCACAGATATTTTTTCCAAATTTTGCTAAAGTTGTATTTTAATTGCGTCGTGTCCGTAATTAATATTTTTTTGTTCCTAAGGAAAAAAATAACGTTTAGGTATTTGGAACTTGGGAGAGCTCGTTTGCAAATAATTTCATTTTAGTATACCTAAATCCTACCTATACCTAATGCCTCTGAGGTCTAGCGGTGAATTCCGTGGATTTATACTTGGAGGTACAGGATTTGACTCCTTTTATATTATTTAATTTATTTGTGATATTTATCAAATTTGGTACCCTAACTAAAGACATCGCGGAGAGAGATTTCCTTAGTACAATTGGAAAATAAAATTTATATTTAGTCAGAGTAAGAATCTTGCAGAAGTCTTGCGAGACTCTTGCGCAATAGTATTAAAAAAAAAAACTTTTTGAGCCCCAACTGGCAAAGGTAAAGTATAATCACGACCGTTTCCCTTCCGGGGTGGTCAGAAACCACGTTTATAAAGAAGCGGATTCACATTTAGCTTTACTATAGACCAATCATAACAAGTGACACGCTCGTCGATGACTCCAGCGTACTAAACTCGAGAAATATAACCATTAAATATTAATTAACCAGAAATCGAACATATTACGTGTGTAATTTATTTTAGTCTATAAGCTGACACGGCCTTTTTACAGCCACGAATTAATTTTAACTACCTAGTTTTAAGCAAAAACTTGTTTATGGTTACATTGTTTTAGTTAAAAATGATAGTATAGCTGATATGATGGGTCCACCCATAGTAGCTGCTGGTTATTTTATAATCGAAATAATAGTAAACTATGGAGGAAAAATGTATTGACAATATCCAAGTGTTGTTATGACAACCAAAGGAAATAAATGATTTGATTCCGCTACCTCTGAGTCTAAATCCACGAACTTAACCGCTAGACCACGGAGGCACTTAACTGGCCTGCCAATAAATTGTTTCAAAAACTTATCAATTGCCAAAACTCTTATGTTGTTGCGAGCTATAGTTGTTTTGCGTTAAAACGTAGATTTGCGGGCCAGTCAGTGCAACATTACAAAATACTATTGCTAAGATGTTCACAGTGAGAAATATTCTGGTGGCGGGTATAATTTTAATTGCTTCTACTCTGTTACTATCTTCTATGTTCTTATGTTGCCTGTCTCTGTCCTTTCTCTTCGAATAAATAAAGATTTAAAGATTACAGCCCCTAGAACACAGCGTCCTAGACCTCCACTGCTGGAGATGGGACTTCCAGAACATATATCTGGAGAATTTGGCCTACACTCGTGGCGTGGCCAGACGGTTTGGCGAGGATATGATGTCATTTTTTTTAACAATTCCACAAGTTAGTATTAGTGGAACCGGGGCCGCTTAACCTTCTCTCCGAGGCACGGTGGTGTTATAAATCTATGACTGCAGTACGTAAGAACACTTTCTCATTGGTACATGCCGGAGGGGTTTGAACCGACCTTTGTAGGATTTAAGGAACGCGTTCTTACAACCGAGCCACCACCGCGCCGCTAGCCAGGCATCAAATATAAGAACAAGAAAAATATGTATAAAATGGCTTACCAACAGCAGCTGCACACGATTCGCACCATCTACAGGCAGGTTTCTCCTCCGGATACATTGGCCAAGCCGCCAAACAAGTGCTGCAAGTGGTAAAATTCTCACACGGTCTTCGAGAAAGCAGCTCAATGTCGCACGCCACCCCCGAATTCGTAGAAACCCTATCGCTATCACATCCCTTGTTATTTACCGAATAACACTTGCTAAAATTCCCAGCTGTGCAGTAGCTACAGCCCATATGGCTTCGACATTCCAGTTTGCTGGAGCTCCATAGAGAGCATAGGTCTTCTGGTAGAGATATTCTGGTTACTTGACAATGGGCACTTCCTGTCCAACCTCCGATGATGTAGATTGAGCCATCGTTCTCGGCTTCTGCTTCTATGGCCATAGCGTGGGCTATAGTCGGTGGTGGGGAATGACCTACTATACGTACTCCTGTAAGAAAATTACATCGTGAGTTAATAAAAAAACATACAGTATTTGATTACGTAGGGAGAGGATTAGAATCGTGGGTGATAAGCGCAATAAAAAAGGAGGACTCCTTTCAAAACCAGCCTATAATCGGTCATTAACATTTTTTCCACACATGATGGAATAGTAAATCCATGGAATACTAATTCTTTTTTTTTATAATTTTTATTACAGCCCCTAGAACACAGCGTCCTAGACCTCCACTGCTGGAGATGGGCCTTCCAGAACTGGAGAATTTGGCCTAGACTCCAGACGGCTTGGCGAGGATATGTTGTAATTTTTTTTAACGATTCCACAAGTTGGCATTAGTGGAACCGGAACCGACGGCAAGGGAACGGTGGTGTTGTAAATCTATGACAAATCTACGTAAGAAAAGTGTATTTCTCATTGGTACATGCCGGAAGGGTTTGAACCGATCTTTGTAGGATTTAAGGTACGCGTTCTTACAACTAAGCCACCATAATTTATATATTTAAAAATTTACCGCAAATTAAATTCGCATCAACCCAAATAGTTGCCGCACTGTTACACAAGAGGTTAAAAAGAAAATATCATGCTGTTTACAAAATCTGAGCTACGACCAGACTGAGATGCTTCTGTCCATCATGGAATAGTATTATAGTATCTTGATCTGATCGTCTAACTACTTTTACCTTTACCTACTTTTTATGTTGGTATCATAAGTTAGTCTAGAAGTACATAAAATATTTATACATATAATATATTTTATTAAACTAATTATTATTTGTAATATTTTTAATTGTAATTTATAACCTAGAATAATAGGCTAACTTCCATAACACAAGTAGCTTGGTGTGGAGTTGAAAATTCTACTTTAATACACCCTTTGTACAACTAACAAATAGCCTTAAGTACTGTATTAACACAGTGTATCATTCCCCTCATTCCGAATCGCGTTTAGAGCGCTTAGAACGAATAGGACACTGACCGTCGTTCCGAATCAAATATCGCGATTTGGATGCTCAGAGCGTGATATCAATTCGGAACGGTCTAAATCACATTTTCATTCATAAAATGTTAGTTTTTTTTTTAAATGCATGGAAGATAAATTGCGGATTCCATATCTTTGAGTATGAATACCAACAAATATACATATCTCGGTTTATTCATCTTTATATGTGTAAAGTTTAATATTATTAACTTATTTTGATCTTTTAAAATAAATTGCCGTGTTACAGACATTATTTTATCCACTTCCTACTTTAATATTAATTATAGATTTGTTTTAGAAGTAACATACAAACAGTATAAACGAATTACAATATTCAATAATTTAAAAGAAAACCTAATATTAAATAAACTTGAAAATGGCGCGCGACATAATGACAAAAAACTGACAGCGCTCAGAGCAATGTACCTCGATATCGCGAGCAGTCTAAGCGCGAGAAATGATGTCGCTTGTGACGTCACACAGCTTTGGCAAAACAGTTTAAGCGCGTATCGGAACACCTTTAAGCGTGCTTAGGTTACTATTATCACGTATCGGAACACCTTTAAGCGTGCTTAGGTTACTATTATCGCGTATCGGAACGATAGGATTATGAAACTGTTGTACTTATGCAATAAAATTATTATTATTATTACATCCTGCTGGATGTCTTAACACATGTTGTTGACTTGCTTAATATACTTAATTATTATATAATTAAGTATATTAGTGTTTAGTACATTAATATTATTTACTAGTAAGTAGTATTTTAATTTCTCCCTTATATTATGTTCCATAATTTGCGCGAACCTTCCACATACAATGTTCGTAATGTCCCTAAGGTAAATTTTTATTTATTTATTTTCATTTATTAAGGCAACAAACAGTCAACATACACTAACAATATCACAGATAAACAAAATTGCCACTGTGGCTTGCAAGATACTAAAATTGAAAACTAATAAATAATATGAACCACTTAACCGAGTAAGAATGTATTAGGTATATCCGCCTTTGTACATACTGCAAAAAGTTTTAAATAAATAAATAAATTACCTTTGGCAAGTTGCACCCATTGATTACAGCTGTATATGTAAGCTATTAACGAATCTGATACATCATACGGGTCCGTTCTTCCACCAAATATAATCATATAATCATTTGTAGTCACAGCAGAATGTAAATATGTCGGCTGAGGTAGGTCATCATATACACTGTTTAAATTAGGGAATGTTGGCAATAAACTCCATCTTTTACTAGGATAATGGAATGAGAATAAATTATTAGATAAAACAGTGCCATTAATTGTGTATAGGATCCCACCATAAACGTACAAGCTTTGAGTTTGAGCGTGATATACAGTTGTATGGCCAATAATCCCAACTGGTCCCGGACCTAAGGTAAACAATCGTACCCATCTATCTCTATCTAATTTAAACTCCCAGACATCAGATAAGAATCCTCCTTCTAAAGAAAATCCTCCAATTAAAACTAGACTTTCATGATCTAGATACTTTTGCAACGTCAATGTATGACCTGCGAGAGGAGGGGGCTGGTCTTCGTTCTTTCGAATTCTACTCCACCTCTGGTCTTTTAAATTGAACTGCCAAAAATCGCCCAAAGTCTTATTCCCACTTTTCTCTTGCAGACTTAAACCACCAAATATATATATATTCTGTTTAGCGTGATATATTTCTGCAGCATGGAAATATCTACCATCAGGCATTTTTGTTTCGGGAGTTGCTTCCAATGTAACCTAAAATGAAATGAAAAACATTACAGACAAATTTACACAACAGTGTCGTTTAAATAAAGTATTTAATTATGTTTAGTTTAAGTTGGTTGAGTAGTGATTGCGTAACACACAGACAGACAGAGTTACTATCGCATTTATAATATAATAAATAAAATAATAAATATTTCCAGACAGGTCACACAGCGCCATCTAGTTTCCGTGGTAAGCTACGAGGCTTGTGTTACGGAAACTAGATGGTTGATAAACTACATATTATACTTTTTTTTTGGTAAATATATACATATTATACATATAAACACCCAGACCGAGACAAATTATACAATGTACAACTTGCCCCCGGTGGGAATCGAACCCACGACCTCCCGAGTTCACGGCAACGTTTGTTACCACTAGATCACGGAGGCGGTATTAGTAAGTATTATTTTAAGTAGTTTACCATAAAAAGACAACACCCATTATACGCTAACATTGTAAAATGAAAAATAGAGTCTTATCTAAAATATCGGTCGACGCTGAAGATTTGGAATTCTCTCTCAGCCAGTGTGTTTCCCCATTCCTATAAACCAAAGTCATTCAAGCGAAGTGTAAAAGAGCATCTTGATAGACAGGCATAGTGGTAGGGTCAGTTTAAGTAAGTCTTGTTTCGAGTGGTGTTATTTTTAATTAAATATCATATGGCAAGCTTACAATATTAGTTCTCCTTGAAAGTAAAAATTGGCATTTGACATCATTGCAAATGGCACATACTTTTAACGAGAACAACAAATAGGTGGTAGGCGGACTGATGGAGGTAATTTCCCCAGTCTGCCGGGGCGGGGAAGGATCCACCGTTCGTGCCGATAAACCCAGTACACGTTTCGGGATCAGGCTCGAATTGCCGTCATAGTGTTAGAGACTGATGTTAGTCATGAGTGTCTGATTCCAGTTGCTAACATTCATGGACCTCGCGTATCGCTTACCATCAGGTGAGCGAGTCAGATTTCGTGCTAGTATAGAAAAAAAAACACCTACCTGCATCCAAGTATTATTTTTCGTATCAAAGAATCGTATATCATTTAGCGGTCCATGAGAGAGAGAATACCCGCCAAACATCCATAAACCTCTCCTATCAGCCACTAAACTATGACCAAATCTAGGCAAAGTCTTTCTTAAATGATCCAACCCATCAGATAGGTACGCTGAATTAAACAGCTCAGTAAAAACAAGTTGAGTTTTATCTAACTTAATTGAGCAATCTTCTCCTCCGTATTCGTCATAGCATAGACATCTTCCGTAATTCATATCACATGCCCCTGCGTTGATAGACATACTGCAATTATTTGGACATATGTCGACTTCACAATTGGGGCCATTAAATCCTTCATTGCAAACACAATGTCCTTTAACACACGTTCTAGGTGCAACACAATGATTGTCACAAGCAATAACGTTATAGACCCCTTCGAAACCTTGATCTGGATGTGCTTGCTTATAATGTACAGTTAAATTCCCACTTCTCGCTTCAACAACACCAGACGCAGCACCATTGCAAAAAACTCCCAAAAGTTGGCTTTGTTGACTATTGCTTATATCAGGCAAACCCCCTAAACCATCATAAACGTATACAGCGTTTTCATCACAAGGAACGTTTAGAGTAGACGAGTTAATAGTGAATTGTATAATCGCGTTGCTAATATCTTCAGCCGAAATAATCCATAGACATTCTTTGGAAGGATCGAGAGATTTTATAAAAGGACTCGATTTATAAGAGCCGATTCCTTCAGATTGTGTCACATTAAGCATTCCTCTGGGTTCGCATTGGTAGTAACATCTCCCCCCATGTCTAGGATCCCCATAAAATTTAGGCTTACATTTTTCGCAATTAGGTCCTTCAGTATTATCTTTACAGATACATTCCCCTGATGTTACATTACAGAAACCATATAATTCGTCTCCATGATCGTTGCAATCGCATCTACGACATCCTTGGCCAGTTGTGGCGTTACCATGACTTCCAGGTTTACAAGACTCACAGAATTCACCCATCGTCCAATCCTGGCATTCATCACATTGTCCTACACCAGTACGACAGGTCGAATGATTGTGGCAGCCGCAATTAATTGAGCAATCGGCCCCAGTCCAGCCTAAATCGCAGTGGCACTTGTAATGAGGAGCACCTAAGCAATATCCGTGTATACAGTTATCGTAACAAGTTCGTATGCAACTCTTTTTTCCATCCCCGTTGTAACCTTGTTTACATTTACATGTGTATGAGCCGTGTGTGTTATTGCAGACAGCATGTTCGTGACAATCGTGCAAACCTAACCCACATTCATCAACATCAGGACATTGTGCGTAAGCCCAACCAGCATCATTCCCAGTAACGTTCAAAGCAGTAGCACAATCAATATGCGATCTAGTAAAATCTCCTTCAGTACACATTCCTACTATAGGATTCTCGTGTGAATAACACCATCCACAACCCATGTTTCTTAGGCAAGTTGAGCATTGAGTATGTCGTTGGCAAGATTTGCATTGATCAGCTTTTTTAGCGTTATCGTCCGTCGGAGTTGTCGCACGATCGAGCCATTCCCTACAAAGTCCGAATTGATACTCGCTGGTGTATACGCTGAAACTGAAGCATTGTCTTGTGGCTTCACACCAAACGCATCTACCTCTTTCGTCTAAACAATGTTCGCAGTCTAATCTCATCCGACAAGGAGCTGGACATTCGCTGCTATCGACTATAGCCCCACTTGCCCTCCCTCTTCTAGAACACCTAGCTTCATCCGCCCACCATTCGCAATAGTTCCCAGAAACGCAACGATCACAACTAATATAGTTTGTGCAATTGGGACAGGCGGCTGGTTGTAAAGTTAAATACCGCCAATCCCCTTCCATTGAGCAAATAACTTTTTCGTCGGCGTCCCTAGGCTCACATCGGTTAGTTAATTCGCACCAACCACAAGCGGCGTCCGATAAACATAATAAACAATTATCGTAATTTGAGCACTGGCCGTCAGAAAACGGTTCTAAAAACTCAAATGTAAATACCTGAAAAGAAATAATATTTGGTTATTCCTCTAAAAGTACAAATATAAATAATAAATAATAATAATAAATATTTCCAGACAGGTCACACAGCGCCATCTAATTTTCGTGGTAAGCTACGAGGCTTGTGTTACAGAAACTAGATGGTTGATAAACTACATATTATACTTTTTTTTTGTAAATATATACATATTATACATATAAACACCCAGACCGAGACAAATTATACAATGTACAACTTGCCCCCGGTGGGAATCGAACCCACGACCTCCCGAGTTCACGGCAACGTTTGTTACCACTAGACCACGGAGGCGGTCATATCTTTAATAGGTTGCAGTATTAATTATAGGCCATCGAGTTTGGTACGCTAGAGGCATCGACAAGCTTTGCCACTTGTCATGATGGGCCTATAGTAAAGTTGGCTAAATGTGAACTCGCTTTCTTTAAAAGCGTGGTTTATAACAACCCCCCCAGTCTTGTTCCAGCAAGTGTAGGGCAAATTTTGCATCAATTTCTGGAAGGCCCATCTGCAACTCACTCTTGTAGGCTGTGATGATTTAGAAACATAGATATGTTTTTTTTTTAAAGTATGTGGGTAGTTAAAGAAAACTTACTTTGGCACTCTCTTGTGACTTATTGTGTAATAATTCCATTTTGGCATGATGATGTGATGGGTATAGTCCTGTATGGAGAGAATCATTCGCTAGCATATCGACTGATAACCTTCCCGGGAACAAATCTGACCATTCTACGAAGGAGCAAGCAGATGGCTGAGCTGTCAAATTGGCTATAGATTGCTTATTATCACCCAACATTAGCGATATGTTAGAATAGCCAGCGCATATGTGTAATGTTTCTCCAGTCCCGTTCCAATAGGATGGAATTCTAAGCCAACCCTTAAGTCTCGCTTCACTGGATCCAGTAAATATGTGGTTGCTGCCACCTAAAATCAATAAAAGAAAAAAGTAAATAAATACATTAGGTAAACTGCCTCCATGGTCTAGCGGTTAAGTCCGTGGATTTAGACTCGTAGGTACCCGGTTCGATTCCTGGTCGGGTCACAATAATATTTATTAATTGAAAAATTTAATTTAATTAAAAGTAAAGTATAATCAGTCAGAGACGACACATTTTAAGCGGATTATACCACAAATTAAATAAATTATTGTGTCCCAAACAGGAATCGAATCCGTAACCTCTGCGTCTAAATCTATGGACTTAACCGCTAGACTACGGAGGCAGTTTAATTAATATTTACTTTATTTGTGATATTCTCGAGTTTGGTACGCTGAAGACTTCGACAAGCTAGCCACTTGTCATGATTGGCCAATAGTAAAGTTGGCTACATATGAATCCGCTTGTTAGTAAGCGTGGTTTCTGATCACCCTGGAAGGGTTTTCCCTTCACTTTAAAAGGGCGCGACATAACTTTTACGTTAGGTAAAATGGTATATATATATATATAGCCAAGTTAGACCGAAAAGCAACTAACTCATGTTTTTCTTAGTAAATTCACTTTTTTACACCAGTCGTTTAAAAAACTCTTTAATTTATATAAATACACTTAAAGTTTATAAAATTTCCTACACAACTACCTGCTCTTACATCTCTAAATGTGACAAATATGTGAGAAAAGACCACAAACCTTTAAAACGCATTTACTCAAAATATTATTTGTGCAATAATGGCTAACTTAGTTGAATTTTATTCTTACACGAAATATGTGTGGGACACAATAATAACCCAGGAATCGAACCCGGTATCTCCGAATCTAAGTCCACGGACTTAACTGCTAGACCACGGACGGGTCTTAGTAGTATAAATATTAACTGGAAATAACATAAGCTTCAAGGAACTTCAAGGTACGAGGATTAAATCCTATAATACGGATGTAAGACTCAAGATAGCATTTTCTTTAATTAATCCCAAACCTTAATTTAAGCAAAAGATACCTTTTTAAATCAATCCTTACCTCCAGTACCCCAATCGACAGTTGTAGCGTTGACAACGGACACTCCATCTGGGTGATTGAAGTCAGCAGGTTGTTGGTACCGGATGAAGGTGAGTCCGGGTCGCTTGTCTAGCACCTTACACTCCTCAGGGCTCGTCACCTCAATACCAGTGGACCCCCACCACCCCGGGTTCTGGGAAGGTGTATCCTCACCACATACACCGTAGTTATCTGTTCGATAAATATAATAATAATAATAATCGTTTATTTCCAATAAAATCCTATGTACAGCTCTCCCAAAGTGATAATGCGCATAGAAATCTTCGTCACTGTTCGGCAACTGTCGTATTCCCCGAGCGTCGGAAGACGATATGTATAGAGTGGAAGTGCATTTTCTTCATGCATAATTTAGTAGAATTATGTGTTTTGTGCTAAATGAGATAAATATTGATTTATCAGTAACGAAATTTGGTTCGATAATTCCATGTAAGTAAATAGCGAGGAAAACCACACGATTGAGAATATGCTACAATCTTTGTTGGATTGATTTACTTCGAAAATTTTATAGTACTGTAGTGACCTCCTTTAAATATAAAATCTCTGCCTGTGTCAGACAGACAAGCAATTGTCAAATAAACTATTTAAATAAGATAATTAAAGTTGAAATTAAATTCACATTTCAAAACAAAACCAAGAAGGGTGTGTAATAGCAGCTTTATATAATTCCACACAGAGAGAACACGTGCAGTCACCGCCAATATATAAAGACGACTGCCCGAATTGTTTTCGATTGTGTACTCATGATATTGACTTCTATTTCTTTCGATCAAGGTGCAAAATGCAAGTGCATTGTTTAGGGCTCTTACGATTCAATGATTCGGGTGTTTCCGGGAATACGACAATTAGCGAAGATCTGCATGCGCATTATTAATTTGGGAGTACTGTACATGGTTTTTGATTTGTTAGATTTGTCTCTGTCTAGAATAACAGAATAACTATTAATTATAATGGATTGTATGGAAAAAAATAAAATAAAAAATAAGAGAGAAGTATTAGCCGTACAGTCGTTTTGTCTCTTTCTAAATGAAATAATTTATTTGTCAGAAACATGGTAGGTACAGGTATGTTAATTATTATATGTATTTTTATCACATGTTTCGATATTTCTAGCATACAAATATTTATTTAGTCACATGACTTTGTCGAGCTTAGTGTCTAGATATTCTTTTGTCGAATAAAAACATTTATTAACCAGCATTTGTTTATCTCTTTATTTCAACAGGTTTAGTGGCAGCTCCCTTATAGTAACTGGAAGCTTATTAAATATCTTTGTTGCCATTGCATAACAATTTCGGATATATTGAGTACTAGGAATAATTATTCTACTAGGATAACGCGTTTTAAAATTGCAATTATCCCCAAGAGTTTTTAAAAGTTCCTGGTGATATTTTACAAATAAACAGATAGAAGGAACAGTCAGTAATTTTAGTTTTATAAATAAAGGACAACAGGGAGTCATAGGAGGTGCTGGCGCGGGTTTTAGTGGATTGTATCTAGGTGCGGGGTTTGCGATAATCTTCAAATCAGATACCTAGACAATACTATGGTAATCGGTGCAATAAACAAACTAGAAAGGAAACTGGTAAAGGAACTCACCTGATGTCCTCGGCACCAGCACTTATAAATTGTTCTTACACTGATTTTGCGGGTTTGGCGAATGCGGGCGAAAACAACGATCGCGGCGATTTCTTCAGTGTCTTCTATGACCACTGTAGGACAACCACGACTATACTTCGATTCGACGATTCCGACCGCCATGCGGCGCGGCCAGTTATATAGGCACTGCCTCAACTTCAGTGCGCCAGCGCCGGCCTTTGGACTAGTGAGCGGGATGGGTAATATACAAAGGAAGCGGCGAGAAAGAGACAGGACAAGGGTATAGGGGTAACAAATTAGGACGTCTGTTTATACACCGACGAATCACAATAACGCCTAACCATCCAAAATTGGTCGAATTACCGCGATCGGCGCGAACAGGAGGTGTGTTACAAATAGCACGAATGCATTTTTTTTGTACAATAAATATTCTATTTATTTCCACTGCATTGCCCCACAATAATATGCCGTACCTTATATTTGACGCAACATATCCATGGTATGCCTGAAGGGCGGTTTTTTTGTTAGCTACTTTAGTCTGGTCAATTGTTGGGTATTGCTAAGGCCGCGTTCGTTTTAAGAAATGTTAGCATGAAAATACCACTTTTTTTAGCACAAGTCGTTCGTTTAATGAAAATTCTAACATTTGATGCTAATTTCCGTATGTCAGTACCGTGTTGAAAGGAGGGTTATTGATGTTACTTTTTGACAGATGTCAAATTGATCGTTTACCATTTTTATATACTTTATAGTTTTCTATTATATTTGTTTAAAAGGTATATTAAACGATTTTATGTAATAAATTCAAAGACCATAATAATATCACGTGTATTGGATGCCATGGTATGATTAAACATGAACGAAAACACTTGTCAAAAAGTAGCATCACCGCTCGTTTTATTTAAGAAATGTTAGCATTGTTAAAAAAAGTGGTATTTCTTAACAAAAACGACATTTCGCGCTGGTTTATGAAGTTGCTACGAAATGTTGGAAATGCTATAACACGAACGCGGCCTTAGTTCACTCTCTATATCTATGGTTGTTACTCACCATCTTTATGATGGCACCTAGCATTTTGCACGCACCAGCTGCAATGATGTAGACCTAGTTTGGTGCTAACTGAAGGCAATGGTGTTCTGCTAGAGTTCCCGGTGGAGACAGGAGGGCCGTGTATGAGACAGGAATGACAGTCTCCAAGAGCTGGACAAATTCCACCACAACGTATGGATTGGAGGTTTGTAGTGCAGTTTGACCCTATAGTTCGGCCGTAACAAATCTAAAATAGAAGAAAAAAAAAATATACATAACCGGAGTCTTGTTATTTTTTTTATATTTCCAGACAGGTCACACAGCGCCATCTAATTTCCGTGGTAAGCTATGAGGCTTGTGTTACGGAAACTAGATGGTTGACTACATATAATACTTTTTTTTTTGGAAATATATACATATTATACATATAAATTGTATTATATACATATTATACATTAAATATTTGTCTATTATATAGCCTTCTTTTTATTTAGGTCCTTAGATATGAAATTGACGTTATATATTGAAAAAAGTAAAACGAAAAAAAAATAAAAAAAATATAATTAGTCTGAACCATTAGTATCTATGCACTTTCGCCATTTTATAGGCTGTTCATTGATTCCATTCCTGAAAACATTGTGGGAGTAAGAATCAATAAAATCTTAGTACAAGGTTTGGACTGCCCCACCGGAATGATTTTATTTGTCCTTGCAAGAAATTGTGTGAAATATTTTTTATCTACTATCATATCGTAAAATGCGAATTACAAACTTCAAAACGAATTTATATTGACACACTTTATAAACATACTGCTGAAATTTAAAAATAGAATCACATTTTAACACTTTTTCTCTAAGAAAATAATGTTATATTTAATTTTAAAAATATAATCATACATATTATATAACACTTATTTTTTTTATGGCAAAGGTTCCATTAATAAAGTTTTGATTCCAATTTTTACTTGCCAAAGTGCCAAAGCGCGTGCGCTATTTTATTTTATTTATTCAATTACATATTTGAGGTATTTTTTTTTTTATAGATTTAGGTAAATTTAGATTTTAAATAATTTTAGTTCTTAGATTATGTTAGTTCATGGCTGACTTGATTATTGTTTAACTGTTGTGTTATAGCATGTGATGATCGCCTATAATAGTTGCAGCATCAGACTTTTGATTTAGCCTTAGGTACAAATGCATGGGAGCTGTAGGCGACCCTATTATTAATAAAAAAATAAATAAAATATAAATATAACGATTAAAAGTTGGTTAGCAACCACTATCATTTAATTTTTTGGGAAGATTTGATCCTGTCTCGGTTTTAATGGGTTTTTTAATCGCTATGTAATAATTTGTTCTTATTTATTGCGATAGAATAATAACACTGATGTCTTTTTTTTTTTATCAAAAACGCAAATCATTCTGAGATACTCAGACTTTACATACATCGTCAGCCGAACACCAGCCACATTCAGGGTCAGCCAGACACTCAGGTTGGGAGCGATGTCTCGGACACGCAGCTTCGGGTTCTCCTTTGGTAATACCAGCCTGCCAACTTGGTACAACAAAACTTAGTAGATCTCCTGCAAATAATTAAATACAGGTTTAGTTTATATTGCGTGTAATTATCAAAATTCATAATTATCATTGTATAATTTGTCGTCTCGGTCTGGGTGTTTATATGTTTATAAAAAAAAAGTATAATATGTAGTTTATCAACCATCTAGTTTCCGTAACACAAGCCTCGTAGCTTACCACGGAAACTAGATTGCGCTGTGTAAAAAAAAAAAAAAATATTTTTTTAGACCTCATGTATTATTGGTAGAACCTTTATTTGAAATAAAATTGCTCACTTTTTTTAAAGATAAAAATCATTATCCTAAAAACAAAACACTATTTCATGGTGAAGAAGGCCGCGTCTGCAAATTGCGATATCCATTGTGATAAAATAGAGAGAGAAAGAATTACGTAAGTCAACGTTTGCACGATCGTCGACCTCTCTTGATTAGGCCTGTATGAGTGACCATTGAGGCGATATTTTTAGGAAAACTTCTCTGCATCGTAACTTCAGATTTTATTACTAATAATAAAAATAAAAAATACAATACATCTTCACGCCAGATCCCTTGCGGGGTAGGCAGAGACATTTGAGAGCCACTTGACACGATCACGACATACCTCTTTCGCTTCATCGACGTTCATTAACCTCTTCATACATGCCCTTTGGTTACGAAGGCTTTTTAATGCATCTTCAGTCAGTATTTTATTTATTTGATCGTGATATGTGAGTCTCGGTCTGCCAGGGCCTCTTTGACCCACAACTTTCGCATTCTATATCTGGTTCGTCAATCTTTCTTTGCTCATCCTTTCAACATGCCCGAACCATAGTAGCATGCCTTTCCTTATTTTTGTCCCTATGCTTTCTTTTATACCAACCCTTTTCCGTATTTCGACGTTACGTATGCGGTCCTTTATTCGGTTCTTTATTTTTATTCTAGATTATAATAATAATAAACTTTATTGTTTAAAAAAAAACTATACAATAATAACTGCCTCCGAGGTCTAGCGGTGCAGACCGCTAGTAAAATGTTATCGAGTTCCAAATTCCGATTGCCGTCGTATTTTAAATTCCTCACGCAGAACATTCCGGCCAAACTTGCTAAAGTCGCCATTGCATACAAAGCCAATTCACAAATATTAACTTCCACAACCGCTAAAGTCGCATATACTTTCTTAGATACAAGAACAAAGAACAGTAATTTATTTGCATAATATATGTTAATAACCGAGTTGGGGATCATCAAATTCCAGATGCTGCAGAATTTGATGCTTTACTTGGAGTCACTTGCGGCATTATAGCCCAAACACGTCGGGTAAAATATGGGAGTCAACAGCGCGGGAAAACCGCATAAAATAAACTGCAACTTGTGCCCCATATTTAAAGTCCAATAATATTCACAGCAAATTAATTTACAAAACAAAAACTTGCACTTGACATGTCCACGCAAAATGGCGCAAAGAACACTTTTTTGGTTAGTCTTTTTATTGTAGTTTTTTTTTTATTTTACTTATATTTGACCGCGTCCGTGGTCTAGTGGTAACAAACGTTGCCGTGAACTCGGGAGGTCGTGGGTTCGATTCCCACCGGGGGCAAGTTGTACATTGTATAATTTGTCTCGGTCTGGGTGTTTATATGTATAATATGTATATATTTACAAAAAAAATAATAATAATAATATGTAGTTTTACAACCATCTAGTTTCCGTAACACAAGCCTCGTAGCTTACCACGGAAACTAGATGGCGCTGTGTGACCTGTCTGGAAATATTTATTATTTATTTATTATTAGTTTTTTATAAATTTTATATTTCTTTTTTTCGCCTTTTACTTATCCTTCAGATAATTAAAAACGCGACAATGTATGTATAAATTTACATTAAAACTCACCGTTAACATTTCCATGGTAACCTCCAGCGATTAACAATGTAGAAGGCGGTTTTAAAGACGCGGCATGAGCAAAAACTCCTTGGCGTTTTGGATAGAACTTCCTGGTCTTACCCAAGACATCCAAAGGTATCCAAGAATGGCAACCAAGATGGTACAAATACATTTGACCATCGTAACATATCTCTTCTCGGTTATGGCGATGAGAATATCCACCGAACACAATTAAATAATTTCCTAAAAAAATATGTTACATTAAGGAAAGAAATCTTCGCCAACCTTTCTCCAGGTACATATATGTTCTGGACCGGGCGGTCCAGAACATATATGTACATATAACATAGCGTACTAGATCTCCTAGATGGGCATCTAGGAGATCTAGTACGCTATGATGAAATGAAATAATTTCTTTGTCAAAAACATGATAAGTGATAGGCTTATTTGACCGCCTCCGTGGTCTAGTGGTAACAAACGTTGCCGTGAACTCGGGGAGTCGTGGGTTCGATTCCCACCGGGGGCAAGTTGTACATTGTATAATTTATCCGGTCTGGGTGTTTATATGTATAATATGTAGGTATATATTTAAATTTAAAAAAGTATAATATTTAGTTTATCAACCATCTAGTTTCCGTAACACAAGCCTCGTAGCTTACCACGTTTCCCTTTCGGTGTGGTCAGAAACCACGTTTATAAATAAGCGGATTCACAGCCAATCATGACAAGTGGCAAGCTCGTCGATGTCTCCAGCGTACCAAACTCGAGAAATATCACAAATGAATTAAATATTAATTAAATGTATTTATTTACATTAATAAATATTTTATGTCCCGACCAGGAATCGAACCCGGTACCTCCGAGTCTACTTAACTGCTAGACCACGGAGGCAGTTGACTAAAGTTCTAATTGAAAAATCACATTATTCTGTGCAAGATTTTTCAATGGCCTAAATTGACATTTAAATATTAATTTTAATTCGACCACAACCAGAATTAGATACATTTTTTTTACTGTAAATTAACATATATTTTTTTGTGTTGTGTAATTATATAATCATGTGTATCTTTACAATATACTCGTATACAATATTTGTACGCCTCATGGCAGAACACAGCTGCACTTTTATAAACTAGGTTAATATATTAACTAGATTACCTGTGTTGAAACAAATAAATGATTTAATTTGATTTGAAAACATACCTATAATGGTAGAGGTGTGAAAACATACCTATAATGGTAGAGGTGTGAAAACATACCTATAATGGTAGAGGTGTGAAAGGCCCTCTCCCTTGGCACATAAGTATCACGTAAATGAGCTCTCGGATAGTGAATCTCACTCCAATGTCTATTTTCTACGTCAAAAGCAAACATCCTGTCTGATAGCTTGGAAAATCTGGAAAATATATTACAAAAAAAGTTAAAGTAAAGTACCATCACGACCGTTTCCCTTCCGGGGTGGTCTGAAACCATGCTTATAAATAAGCGGATTCGCATTTGGGCAACTTAGCGTGCCAAGCTCAAGAAGAGAAATATTACAAGTTAAATAAATGATTGTGTCATGACCAGGAATCGAACCCGGTACCTTCGTGTTTAAATCTACGGAGAGGCTCCTTTGATGATTTAAAGTAATAAATATTTTTAATTTAAGTTGACGAGGGATTACTTCATATGGCATCATTATTCGCTACATACTTGGCAACAATAGAAGTGGCCAGTTCAACAAAACGTCAATTTCATATGTAAGGTCCTAATAAATAAACAACTTATTATTTATTTATTTATTGGGGTCGCCAACAGTGACAGCAACAAAACATACATGGATTTTTACTTACAACTAAGACAGAAAACAGATGCTGCACCAATTACAGGCAACCACCACATGCACAGTATCCATTAATTGGGCCTTTGAGTAGCCAAAAAAACAATACAATTACTAAGTAAATCTAAGCAAAAATTACAACAACACAACATGATGCAACTACAATCAAGCAACACAATTCCAAGGATCAAATTTGGTCAAACAGCAGTTCAGTTCAATAACGTTAAATATATATTGTGTACAATTTTGTTTAAATTATATTGACTTAACTAAATTCAAAAATAAAAAAGAAAAGTTTACAGTCCTAGCCGGGATCCGCTGCACTGACAATACATTGCGCTTAAAAACATGCCAAGAATTAGCAAATATGTCTAGACTGTCATTCTTATTTTTTCGTGAAAATTTATTGTATTGACGACATGTACGGTTTAGTGATGAGTGGTAACCCAAATTGGATTTAGATTGTCGTAGGATGAATAGATCATATTTGCCAACCCTTGGAAGCCTGGTCGGCACAGAGACACGAACACGGGACAGAAGGTGGGGTGCGTCGATTTTACCGTTGATTAATTTATATAGAAACATACTATCCAGCAATTGCCTTCGATCTTCTAATGAGAACAAATTAAACAGTATTATTGAATTAGCTTAATTATTCAGTACATACCTGGCAACACTGGCTACAACCCCGCCATAGACTAGTATAGAGTTAGAATGCACGTGGTACACGGCAGTATGTGCCACAACTCGCACGTCCAACTCTTTGCCACCTCGCACTAAAACTTTCTCCCAATTCTCCATATTAACTTCGCTTAACTTTATTTTGTACATGCTGTAAATAATAAAAATTATATAAATATTTATGTAAATACTTTAAGATTTAATATTAGTTTTAATTTCATATATATATTTTTTTAATTTAAATTTTGTATTTATCTTTGTTATATAACTTTAATTATGAAGCAATTGTTTAGTGTATGTCAATTACAGTTTCCTGGGATATTTTACTGCACTCCCCCCCCCCCTCTTGTGATATTTAGTGATTTTTGCCGACCCCCCCTCCCCCCTTTCGAGCCTCACGTGATTAATGGATGGCCCCCACGATGGATGGTATGTCTTGGATAAACATTTAAACAGTTGTTATAATAAACCAAACTTGAATAAGCAGAGTATTGTTTCATTGACCTTATGGAAAGGACTGGGCATTTCTATCAGCTTATTGGGGCTGTGGGATTTCCAACTTCCTTACGGGGTGGTAGATGAGTGGACTGTATATTAGGTGTATATCACTATAGTATAGATTTTTTTCTTTTGACTTGTAATAGCAATAAAAATGTGTCTTGTTGTTATAAGAACTCGGAAAATTTTAAGACAATCGGATATTGTCTTCTGCCTCCGGATAGACCATTAAATTTTGAAATACATATAATTAATGTTTTTTTTTTAAACTTTTTGAACAGATTATTATTTTGTTGTAATTATTAAAACTTTATATAAATACACTATTCATTTATTTATACATTACAGCCCCTGGAACACAGCGTCCTAGACCTCCACTGCTGGAGATGGGCCTTCCAGAACTGGAGAATTTGGCCTACACTCGCCACGCTGGCCAAACGGCTTGGTTAGTTGGTATTAGTGAAACCGGGACCGACAGCTTAACGTGCTCTCCGAGGCACGGGAACGGTGGTGTTGTAAATCTATGACAAATGTACGTAAGTGTATTTGTCATTGGTACATGCCGGGGGGTTTGAACCGACCTTCAAATCTTCAAGTATTATTTCTGAGGATAATTACTTTGAAGGAGACAAAATAGATATTTATTTTTAAATAATCATTTTTTTAAGAAATACCAAATTCGTGATACTTTTTGAACAGACGTCGTATAAGTCAATTATTACTTACAATTAGATAAACAATTGCACAAGGTATATAAATTGTGTCAGCTTATGTCAAGGAAAATACCTAATACCACTTTCCTTAATATTTTTATACTGAGAACAACATGTGACATTGCGCCCACCTGATGGTAAGCGGTACGCGAGGTCCAAGAATGGGAGCTACTGACGCCAGCCTCAGACGACCGACATCAGTCCCTACCACTATGCCGGCCTATAAAGATGCTTTTTCACACTTCGTTAGGGTAATCTTTATTAATTACTAGCTGTATGCTTCTTATCAAGCGAGACGTGGATATGTCAGAATACGCATGAGAGTAGGGTTAATGCAGTAGAAATGAGGTCGTTGCGTCGGATATGCGGCGTCACTTTGGCGGACCGCATACGTAACGTCGAAATACGGAAAATGGTGGGTATAAAAGAAAGCATAGGGACAAAAATAAGGAGAGGCGTTGCTACGATGGTTCAGGCATGTTGAAAGGATGAGCGATGAAAGATTGACGAACCAGATATATAATGCGAAAGTTGTGGGTGAAAGAGGCCCTGGCAGACCGAGACTCACATATCACGATTAAATAAATAAAACACTGACTGAAGGTGCATTAAAAAGCCTTCGTAACAAAAGGGCATGTATGAAGAGGTTGATGAATGTCGACGAAGCGAAAGAGGTATGTCGTGACCGTGTCAAGTGGCGCTTTGCCTACCCCGCAAGGGATCTGGCGTGAAGATATGTATGTATGTTTCTTCTGGCGATATGAGACTACGGTGACGTGTGTGTTCTCCGTGCCTCTGAGAGCAAGTTAAGCCGTCGGTCCCGGTTCCACTAATACTTGTGGAATCATTAATAAATTGTCATTAGATCCTCGCCTACCCATCTGGCCAGTGTGGCGAGTGTAGGGCAAATTCTCCAGATATATGTTCTGGAAGGCTCATCTCCAGCAGTGGAGGTCCAGGACGCTGTGTTCTAGGGGCTGTAATGATGATGATGGCGTATGTTGTGTGGATCTTCCTTCCTCTCCATTCCGCAACCGAACCGCACGCACAGGTCAGAATATGCACCCACATACCGTAGTCACCATCCCTTCGCGTACATATAAATTTGGTGACTCATACATCTCTCGCACAATAAAGATGTGGAATGCTCTTCCAGCCTCTGTGTTTCCACTTTCCTATAACCTGGAGTCCTTCAAGCAAAGTGTGAAGTTTCCTTCAAGGACTATCTCTGATGGGACGTCCCTTTTTTATCTATAGTTTTTTTTTTATTAGGTACAGTTTATAGTTTAAGTAATTTATTTATATATATATTTTATATAAAGCGAAAGTCGTGGGTAAAAGAGGCCCTGGCAGACCAAGACTTACCTATCACGATCAAATAAATAAAACAATAGCTAATACCCCTATCTGTTATCTGATCCCTTCTATCTGTTCACATCATATACAGTTGCTACTAATTTATAGAACAATCTTCCTGTCATCATACGGCAAGCCACTACCAGGTCATCTTTTAAAAAACTGGTGTATTCACACTTCTTAAATAGCTCCTGACAGCGTTAGTAAGTAGTATATATGTATAATAATGTGTATTATTAGTATTTAGTATATTAATATTATGATATATATGAAGACATATGATGTAAGTATATATCAATCCTATTAAATTAACATTTATAATTATAGTATTATTATTATTTCTATGATTGCACCTATAATTGTTCAAATTTGTCCCTAAAGTTTGGCTGTCAGAGAATGTCTTCGGGCATTAAGTCCGCCTTTGTACTTTGTCCAATAAAGTTTTTTAAATAAATAAATAAAGGTGCATTAAAAATCCATCGAAACAAATGGGCTTGTATGAAGAGGTCGATGAATTCGAAGAAGCGAAACAGGTCATCTAGCCGAGAGCCGGCATAGTGTTAGGGACTGATGTCAGTCATGAGTGTTCCAGTTGTTAACATTCAAGGACCTCGCGCACGACTTACCATCACGTGAAAAAAAAAACTTGTTACTAGTAAAAAAAATGACAAACCTAGATGAGAATTCCCCTTCCACTGTGCTGCCTCCGAACAGATAAATTTCCTCTCCGACAGCCGTCAAAGTGTGTCGAGTTAACCCAGGCGGGGTAAAACTGGAATTCACAGCCCTTAAATTCCAAACATTGAGTACAGCATCAAAAAACCAAAATTCCGAAGAGAGACTTCCATCGGACAATTTCCCCCCAAAAAGCACAAATCCAGTTTTAAAAGCACAAGCTGCATGTCCATATCTCGGTTCAGGTTTTGTATGATTTGACTTCAGGCTCATATCACTGTTATATCCAGCGCTTAAATATTCTGGTTGGTCAGTGAAATGCATGTAATTCTCAGAATAAGGGGTCGATGAAGGTAATATGCCCATCAGTTGCAGGGATGGTTTGTCTCGGTGAGAAAATGTGGTTAGAAGCAAGTTGAAGATTGAGCTGGAGTTTCCTATCTGCCAATGGCCATCTATGTTACCCTGAAATTTAAAAAGATAGATTGTAGTATTTATTTATTGGTTTTACAATATCACAGCATTAAATTAATACATATTTGACGATAGGAATTTTGTTGTACATTAGCCAAAATGATTTTCATTTTATAGACAGCACTTAAATTAAAATTGAGCCGAACCTAACATCAAATTAAATTAAAACTAAACTAATAATACAATAATATTAAATTAAATCAAAATTATTATCAAAACTAAAACAAAACAAATTGTCAGTAGCGAGTGGAACTAAATCTATACCGTAAGTAAACAAGTAAAAAAATAATAATAATAATCATCCAACTAATAACTTTATAGACAGCAAGAGAGTTTGTGGGTACAAATAGGCATGCAAGTACAAATCGAGTATTTTTTAGTAGTAATAATATTTGACCAATGGACAATAAAGGTTTAGTAATGCACAAAGATAGTACCTAATAGATATATATGTATATATATATAATGTAAATAGTATATATAGTCATGTGTGTTGGGGTCAGTCAGATCATGTCAAGCCGAGGCCAATCTGCATAGGAAACGACACTCTCGAAGTTGTGCAAAATTACGTATACCTCGGGCAGACTATCCAATTAGGAGCAGCCAACTTCAGCAAAGAAGCCGACAGACGCATTCAGCAAGGATGGGCGGCATTCGGGAAACTCCGGCACATCCTCTCATCGTCTATACCACAATGTTTAAAGACTAAGGTCTTTAACCAGTGCGTCCTCCCGGTAATGTCGTACGGAGCAGAGACGTGGACACTAACAGTGGGTCTGGTCCATAAATTCAAGGTCGCTCAGCGAGCCATGGAGAGAGCTATGCTTGGTGTATCTCTGATGGATAGAATTCGAAACGTTGATATTCGTCAGAGAACGAAAGTTACAGACATAGCTTTTAAAATTAGCAAGCTGAAGTGGCAATGGGCCGGACACATCTGCCGCAGAACCGACGATCGATGGGGCAAACGGGTTCTAGAGTGAAGACCACGTACGGGAAGACGCAGAGTGGGACGACCCCCCGCCAGATGGACAGATGACCTAAAGAAGGTCGCTGGTGGGGGTTGGATGAGGGTAGCGAAAGATCGCGTTAAGTGGCGAGCCTTGGGGGAGGCCTACATCCAGCAGTGGAGAGATACAGGCTGATGATGATGATGATGGGGTCAGTAGTGTACCTAAGAATGTAGTGTGTATATGTTGTGTGATTTGAAACAAATTTATTTTGTAGGTAGACCAAGCTGTATTAGTTTTTTAAATTTAGGTTTAGAATTGTTAAATAAATCAAAATCAGCAAATATTTTATTGTACAGTTTACGGAGACGAAGGCAGATGGAGTTGGATGCATAGTTTGAACTGACACGGGGAACATGAAACAGAGAGGTGTGTCTACTGCGTCTACCGGGAACCCAGAGCTGCAAGGTGGCCGACAACAGTTCAGTTCAGGGCAGTCAATCTTGTTATTGCAGATATCAAATAGGAACAGGGAATCCAGCACCAGTCTTCGGTCGTCCAGTGTAAGAAGTTTATGGTGTTTTACTGCGTCGTTGTAGTCATTGCTGTCATATTTGGTACGGAAGTTAAGGTATTTGATAAATTTACGTTGAATGCGCTCGATGGACTGTTTATAGGAGATATATTGTGGAGACCAATTGGACTACAGTATTCCAAGAGGCTTCGAACGTATGCGTAGTACAAAATCTTAATACAGTGGACGTCCAAAAATGGGCGGCAGATGCGGATTACAAACCCAAGACTCTTGTATGCTCTGTCAACAATGGATTCAATATGTTGGGAGAATGTGAGTTTTGAGTCAAGGATGAGACCAAGATCGCGCACTGTTTCCACCTGGACAATAGGGTTGCCACAGAGACGGTAGGTGTGCGATATTGGCTGTTTTTTCTAGTAAAAGTGACGTGGTATTGCTTGGCCAAGGCTTGGCCAAACTTGGCCTTACTTCAAAACCAGCTGGTCTCAGTCTTGCAGTCTCAGACTCAGACACGGAGAGGTAAGTCTTGTTTCAAGGGGCGTTATTTTTATATAAATATTATCATGGCAAGCTTACAATATTAGTTCTCCTTGAAAATTGGCATTTGACATCATTGCAAATGGCACATACTTTTAATGAGGATAAGAAATAGGTGGTAGGCGGACTGATATTTGAAATGAAATAAAATGAAATAATTTATTTGTCAGAAACATGGTAGGTACAGGAATGTAAATGTAATTATATCACATGATTCGCTATTTCTAGCATACAAATATTTATTTAGTCACATGACTTTGTCGAGCTTATTCTAGGTATTCTTTTGTCGAATAAAAACATTTATTAACCAGCATTTGTTTGACTCTTAATTTGAACAGTTTTAGTGGCAGCTCCCTTATAATAACTGGAAGCTTATCAAATATCTTTGTTGCCATTGCATAACAATTTCGGATTAATATAATTATTTTACTAGGATAACGCGTTTTAAAATTGCAATTATCCCCAAGAGTTTTAAAAAGTTCCGGGTGGCTTTTTACAAATAAACAGCATTTAATTTTTTTGTGGGTAGTCGTGCAAGTAAACAACATATATTTTTCGGCGTATTTAAATAATTAATAATAATAGTTACACACAGTTTCATGTTATTTATGACTGTTTGTGAAGTAGATTATAAGTATATGAATTGATAAATTTATAGTTTTCTGCACTTGTCCTGCTGAATTGACTATCGCGGTAACAAACAAACAATGGCAACATCAGGGGACATTGAACAAACTCAGCAGCTCCTGGAACAGAAGCTAGCCAAAAGGATGGAAGAGTTTGAGCTGGAACTAATGGCAGTTAAAGAAAATCCTCAAAATATCAAAATTGAAGCTCTAGTGCGGGATTATCAGGAGTTTAAAAACTTCACAGTGGAGATGCTGTCACTATTAAGACAGCAGATTGCACAGCTGCAGTACACTGTGGAGCAGTTAGAAACTAGAAACCGTGGTGATTGCCTAGTGCTGAAGGGTGTTACAGAAAACCCGGGTGAGAATCTTCGTCAGGTGGTGGCAGATGTGCTGAGACAAAAACTCGACATTCCTGAGGTTAATGCTCAGGTATTCTCCTCGTGTTATCGTCTTGGTGGAATAAGTCAGGCCACCACTAGGTCTGTACTTGTGCGGTTTTACGACTGCAGACTGCGCCAGCAGGTCTGGAACAGCAAGACGAAGTTTAAGGGTTCCCCATACAGCTGTTCAGAGTTCCTGATTAGATGTAGGCAGCTGCTTTTTGTGGAGGCAAGGAAGCGTTTCGGCGTGCGGGACTGCTGGACCCAGGATGGATGTATAGTGGTCAAGCTTTCAAATGGATCTAGGCGAAAGATCTTTACTCAGGCCGACCTTGCTGTCCTCACTGCTGCTCAGTCAGAACCAACTCCTCCAGCTCCGCTACAAAATGAACGTCAAGTGCATAAAGACCGGCCAAGGCGACTAGCTAAAAAGTAGTGTTTGTGTTGTGCGTTTACTATTAGCTTATTTTAAGATGCATTATATATTACCTACTGATAACCCTGCTCATTTTTGGTCTATTTACATGATCTAGTTGTTGATTTTATTATTATTATTGTTATTTTTTTTAATTTTGTGTTACTTTAACTATATAAAATAGTTGAGTTACTTGTTCTCCGTGACTGGCTTGCCCAACATGATTTTATTTTAATGATTTTCATTTTCATCAGGTAAGCAAATATGTGTATTTTTTAGTTATAAATAGTTAAATATTTAAGTATCTTATCACTACGACTTCTAAAGAGAGGATTAAAATGCATACTTATAGGGAAGTGGGTTCACATTTAGTCAACTTTGCTAATCTTATCATAACACCAGGTATGGTTCTGGTATACTGGAGTCTTCACAAATAAATAAATTGTTTTCAGCTAGAAATTAGGCATGGAGATACACACTATGGTAGATATAATTTGGGTGGTTGGTTTGCTCAGGTTTATAGAGTCAGACTAATGTCAAACTAATACTCGGCCTGGAATCAGAGTAGTTTTCAGGTGCTTTGTTCATACTATCCACACAAATGAAGTGTAAGTTTTAGCCCGAAACAGGGTAATTAAGAGCTGGCAAAAACTTCACCATTCCGTCACATACTTTATAGATATCATTCCAGGCTGCAGGTGTCAGTTGCCTCCACTCTTGAACACTGCGTTCTGTTTACCATCAGGTAAGCACATGTCACATGTTCTGCTCTGTGTAAGCTTTGTCTTATATATATTTTTTTTTTTTTATATTGCCTATTAAGCAAAAATGTATGTTGTGTTTCCCTATTGTATTGAAAACTTTTTTTGGGCAAATATGGTGTGGATTGTTTTTTTTTTTTTTTTTTTTAGTGATTATAAACTTTTAATATACAAGTGTGCTTTGTCAGTAATAGTAATGAACTATCTGGATCTTGTAAATGTCATAGCCACTATTTTATTTTGCTGTTGTAATAGACAGAGTATGGGCGGGGTGCAGTACCTTTGTTTTGTTTGTGCATGTTGGTTACATTATAACTGTTTTCTGTCACATGCCTAACTGAAATAGCTTAACTGAAAATGTGTCCAAAATGCATTCACTTGTACTTTTTGTTTGATCAATTGCCATATTCATAGTTATACACATAGTTCAAATCGTTTTGGACCCTTTCCACTATGTCTCTGGTCTTCTTTTATCCATGACAGATAAATTGTGGGACACAAACGCAATGTTTATCTGTAAACATGCCACCATACACTCAGTTCATTCAAAGATCTATTTACTATTAATATTAGGTTTTCTTTATATTATTTACATAAAAACACAGTTTTTGTACCGAACTACCGATTGGTATTCACGGTTTTTTATCCGGTTCTTCTGTGTTTCTAACCTAAAGGAATAAAATTATATAAATGAAGAACCATGACTGACACTTGACTGTCAGCTGTCATTAACTTTGTTTTTTTTTTTTTTTTATTGTGTGGTATGGGCATTGAGTTTGTTTTACGACCGTGACATTGTTATATATATATTTTTTGTTTCTTTTTATAGAAGTTTTGTTGCGTTGTTCAAGGAACATAATACTAAAAGGTGTTGTTGGTGTTTATGGCAATTAATTTCGATGGTAACATAATGTATCATATATTTCTTCGTGTACTTTTCAACCAGCAGGACGAGCAGTGTAAATTAAATATTATTTAATAATTCGTAGTTTTAAACATAAGTATATTTATTATTTTTATACATATATATATATATATATATATATTTAACTACTTATTCATATATTTTATAGTAGGTAGGTACTTATTACAGTGTTATATATTATTTATTATAATTATTAATGGACCATATTAGTGATGATGACTCATTTTACTCTATCGCAAGTAGTACATCAAGTGATTCTTATTATGACGCTGTGGATACGTTGGACATTTTACTTAATAATGAGTTTTCCCCTTGTAGAAAAAACCTAAACATCTGTCACATTAATGCGCAAAGTGTGCCGGCACACTACTCGGATCTACTCGCAACTTTCTCTGCTCCTGATGTAGTCGACGCCATACTTATATCAGAATCATGGCTTAAGCCTACTCTCCCCTCCACATCTTACTCTCTGCCTGGTTATGTTTTGATTCGTAACGATCGCACTGGACTAAACGGTGGCGGCGTTGCCATATATTTGCGTGCAGACCTGCCTTACAAAACAATTCTTTGCTCACCTAGCTTGTACACGGGATCTGCTGAATACTTGTTTATTGAGGTAAATTTTGCACGATCTCGAGTATTGGTTGGCGTTGTATACAGTCCACCGTCTATTAACTACTTTCCGATTCTCGAAGAAGTTCTTGAGGAGGTCGTACCACTTTATACCCACCACGTCATCATGGGCGATTTTAACACATGTCTCCTTGATGATCGTGGGCCTGGCAAATCGAGGGCATCTAAACTTTTAAATATCATCTCTTCCGTCAACCTGTCTTTACTGCCGTCTGGCCCTACCCATCACCTTGCAACATCAGATACGCTTCTCGATCTCATTTTAACCTCAAGCCCAGATTTTGTTGCTACCCACGGTCAGTTCCCCGCTCCCTTCTCCCACCACGATCTCGTTTTCGCATCGTACAAAGTCAAGCCTCCGAAATATCGTCCACCTACAGTGATTATGCGCCATTATTGCCGTATTGATATAAATAAACTTCGTGATGATGCGGCTCGTATTAACTGGAGCGCTTTACTTACGGCCACCAATATTGACGACATGGTTAGAATTTTTAATCAAGAGTTGCTAAAACTTTATGACACACACGCTCCGCTTCGACCTACAAAGTTAAAGCGGAGACCTGCGCCATGGATAACTGAGGATGTTAGAATGGCCATGAGAAAACGAGATCGTGCGTATCGAAAATATAGACGTAAGCGATGTGATGATAGTTACGCTGCATATAGGGTCGCAAGGAACCGTTGCAACCAGGTGTGCAGAATTGCTAAACGACATCATTTTTATGAAAAAATTAAAGATAAACCTGCCTCAAAAGTATGGCAATTCTTCAACTCCTTGGGCATAGGCCGCTGCAGAGGTCAGATTAACACTGGTCCCGTGACACCTGATCAGCTTAACGTCTACTTTTCTTCAGCTCCTGTCTTGGATAGTGTCACAAAAATTAACACATTGTCTGAAATAGAGAATTTTCCTGAGCCTGCCGATGTTGAGCCGTTTGTATTTTTAGAGGTTTCTAATGATGTTATCCTTAAGACGATTAGATCTATTACTTCAAAATCTATAGGATGTGATTCAATCAATCGTGTTATGATCGTTACAATTATTGATCTCCTCTTACCCATTGTCTCACACATTATCAACTTCTCCCTCACATCCAGTCAATTTCCTTGTGAATGGCGAAAAGCCTTTATTATTCCTCTTCCGAAAATCTCGTCACCAACTTTACCTAATCATTTCCGTCCCATTTCAATTTTGCCATTCCTTTCCAAGGTCCTTGAATCCGTTGTACATAAACAGTTATCCCACTTCCTTAATAATAATGATATGTTAAATCCTCTTCAATCTGGTTTCCGTTCCGGTCATAGCACGACTTCAGCTTTGCTTAAAGTAACTGAAGATATCAGAAATGGCATGGATGAAACTAAAGTTACAATTTTAGTACTAATAGATTTCACCAATGCCTTTAACACAGTAGATCCTGATTTGCTTCTCGCTATGTTGTCTCGTCTAAGGATTTCGTCAGGAGCTTTAAATTGGTTTGCCCAATATCTGCATGGTCGGCAGCAACAAGTTCGAGTTGATGAGGTGTCGTCGGGGTGGGGTGACGTGGTCACAGGTGTCCCCCAAGGTGGTATTCTTTCCCCCTTGCTGTTTTCTTTATTTATTAACGCTATCACCTCCTGTCTACATTGTCAGTATCACCTGTATGCCGATGACTTGCAGCTTTATGTGCAGACGGACATCCTTACACTAAACAGTGCAATAGCTTGGCTTAATTCAGATCTTCGCAATATCCACTCATGGTCAACTCGATTCGGGGTCGTTGTTAACCCAAGCAAGTGTCAGTCAATTATAATAGGTAGTTCTCGACAGTTGAGTAAGTTTGACGCACTCGCCACTGACCCTGTTAGGTTTAATAACGTCCCGATTCCATACTGTAGCGAGGTGAAGAATTTAGGTGTGTACCTGGATCCTAATCTAAACTGGACTGCTCACGTGACTAATACCAGTCGTAAACTATTTGCTTCTCTGCACTCTCTCAATAAACTAAAGAATTTTCTGCCGTTAAAAGCTAAAATAACCCTTGCTCAAAGCCTTCTCCTTCCTCTCCTCGACTATGGTGACGTGTGTAGCGTCGATATCTCGGAAGTGCTGCTCAATAAATTGGATCGGATGCTCAACTCGTGTATTCGTTTTATCTACTGTTTGCGTAAATACGATCACATTTCCGAGTATCGAGCCAGGTTGAAGTGGTTGCCAATTCGTAGTCGCAGAAATCTTAGAATACTTTGTTTATTATTTTCTGTACTTAATGAGCCTGCGACACCGAAATACCTCAAGAACAAATTCGCCTATCTTTCTTCTCTACACGACAGGTCGTTGCGGTCATCGCATAACTGTGTTCTTTCTATTCCTTCCCATCATTCTAGCTTTATGTCCAACTCTTTTGCAGTTGTTGCCGCAAACTTGTGGAACAACCTGCCTGTAGATGTCCGACAAGCGCCAAACAGATCGTTATTTAAAAGAATGGTTTTTACACGTTTCCTAAATAGCTCCATTACATAGATATAGAAGTATATGATATTGTATTATATAAATATATATGTATTATTATTTATATGTACCTATGTATTCTATTTATATACGAGTATAATCATAGTATGTAGTCTATTTAGTGTATACCTACTGATTAATATATAGTTTTGTATATAGTATATTAGATTTAGTATTTAAGTTTGATTTATTTTGTTTTTTTTTGTTTATTTTTTTTTCACAAATCTTAATGCTCCTATTATATTTTGCACCTGCCTCACATAACAAATGCTCTAAATTGTCCCTAAGGTTGACTAGTAAGAATGCCTAGCGGCATTAAGTCCGCCTGTGTACCTAGTGCATAAAGTTTTGAAATAAATAAATAAATAAATAAATAAGTATATAGATAGAAGGAACTGTCAGTAATTTTAGTTTTATAAATAAAGGACGACAGGAAGTCATAGGTGTGTTACAAGAGTGTAATTATAATGATTGCTGTAAGTTTTTGGGATGACAGGACTATTGGTACTATTGCGACGTGGCGCATGTGCCACATGCGGGATATTTCATCTTTATTATTATTATTACAATAAAAACATTAATGATAAAATACCTGGGTAAAAACTTCTCTTAGCAAAGACTGATCGCGTTCCTTGTTAGAGGGATGCCTTCTGATAACTTTGCCATTCTCATCTCTCCATTGACTTGAAGAAAATCTAGAAAAAAAACAATAATTTTTTGTTGTATTGGGTAAATATTACAGTAGCTATATTAACAGAATGATAAATGATTTTTCAATCATCTGATAACTCACTAATTAAATATCTGTCTGTCACTTAATTAATAATTTAATCGATGTGATTGTTTATCAATGGAAGTTTTGAGTTTTTCAATTACGTTTATTCTGTCGGTTAATTATCTGTAGCGAGAACGACTTACCAAAAATGGCACATGTTAGAAAGAAAGCGATATATTTTACAGAATAATTATAGTAAATAAAAGGACTGATGCTGTTACAAACAAAGAAAAGGAATTGATTTGGGAAAAAATAGTTCCCTTTTTTGCATCAATTCATTTAATGCATCATCTGGTCTAATGCCTATAAACTAATTGTTTTTACTAATACCTAGGAACTCAAAAACTTTACTAATACCTAGAAACTCAAAAACTTTACTAATACCTAGAAAATAAAAAACTTTACTAATACCTAGAAAATAAAAAAACTTTACTAATACCTAGAAACTCAAAAACTTTACTAATACCTAGAAATTCATGAACTTTACTTATACCTAGAAAATAAAAAAACTTTACTAATACCTAGTAAATCAAAAACTTTACTAATACCTAGAAACTGAAAAACTTTACTAATACCTAGAAATTCAAAAACTTTACTAATACCTAGAAAATAAAAAAAAACAAACATAATTTCTTTTCCAATAAGTAAATCATGAATTGAATCAAAAATATCCATGTTTCCGAAACGAATTCAAAAGAAAAACACAATACCTTACAAACCAAATTTACCACTTGATAAGTTGTTAACAGACGCTTGACGCACCAGATACATTTATCTGTCAGTTAATGTGCTTATCTGTCACTTTGACACTATCCAAGCATCGAAAAATCCAATTTCTTATTAACTATGGAATAACTGTAACAGACTCCTTAACTGGTTATTGAAAAATCAGGCCTGAATGTAATAAGTTTATCTTACCTAGTAATGATCATAAATGCATACAATTAAATCTACATGCACTCCATAATGAGGTACGTACATAAGGAGTACGCAGCAAACAGGAACGAAAAAATAACATTGATGAAGTAATCAGGGGATGGAAAATTATTGCATATGTTATGAGAATGCAAGTCTCAATTTAAACTGATGAACAGCTTCCCACACAGACGAAGATAGTGAGATATATAATGACTTAATGACTTACCCATAAACCTCCAACAACCCGAGTACTCTATTGAGATCATAGCCTCCAAAAACATAGAGGGAGTCTGTATGGTTGACATAGACAGCCGTGTGTGCTGCTCGGGGAGTCAACCCATTCTCAGATCTAGACAACCAATGCCAGCTGTTACCTTCCACATCATGGCTGTTTAAGGAACAAGATTCCCCTGAATATCTAAAAAAAATATATAAAAATCAGCTAACAGATCTAAAAGAAGCCGTACAGCTAAATTTAACTTCTAGATAATCCACAAACTACTACTGCTCCCCTAGCATCGGCTGTGATATACGTCTAAAAATCCATTATATTAATGGGGTGTATGGGGCAAAGCTTTTTGTAGATGTCGCTAGCGGCAATGGTACCCTGTTTTACACCTATATCGCATCATTTTTCAAATGTTTTGTAGTTTTATTTGAGTTGTGTTATTTGATTTTATAATTGTTTTTTTTTTCTTTTCAATTCATTTATATTCAATTATCAATTTATTTATTTTCAACAATTTGATTCTAAACACAATGATAATGTATCTGAATACAAAAAAAATAAAAGATTATTGATTAATTAGTGTTTTATTTCTCTAATATATCCCATAGGTCTTTTCGATTAGGTACGCGCGCCTGCTTCCGTTACAATGGACCGCGCGCCCGCTTGAAGGTTAAAAGGTGCTCACTTCGGCATAATATCCAGAAAATAATGAATTTCGTAATAAAAATACAAGATTTCTATGCAATTGACAGTTATATTTGGTACCATCTATCATGTGCCATCTATCGTGATAAAAAGTTAGTGATACACCCCATTGAAATGTCAAATTTGGCTTGGCGACAAAATAGCGAGCATGGGATAACGATATAAGCCAAATTAGTCACGAATTATTTATTTTGCGAACATATCTATCTTGGACTTTTCACAGACCCGTCAAAGAATATTATATCATGCTTAGCTGGTGGTGGTGACATAAATGTCTAAAAAAAGGTAACGTAAATGTCGCTGGATTATTTTTGTATTAAATTATTTATAGGAATATTTATCGGGACCGAATGAAATATATGCTTGCTATATATATATGCTGCTCTATCCAACTATGTTCTTGCACATTTCAAGCCAATACTGATGAGTAGCTTATAATTTAAGTAACAGATGTTTTTTTTTTAATTTCTATGGTATCAAATTTATAATGTTTTTTTCTTAGTTCTATTTATATTTGTAAAAAAAAGTTTATATATTTTAGAAGTTTTGTTAATTTTAGTTTAGTTTTAAAAGTAAAATAATATTAGCATGAAGTTATTAATTTCTTCTTTTTTTATTGGTGAATGCTGTTCGTCATATATGATCACCGCTCCCGTATATCAGAGAGCACATATCCAACAGTGGAGGTCTAGGAGTCTGCGTTCTAGGAGCTGTGATGAATAAATGAATATGATGAAGACAAATTGACAAACTAAAAATACTCGCTTACCCTTTCTTACAGACACATCTGTCTCCCTTACACTGTCCATTCCCGGAGCAGGAGCTGGGACAGAACTCCACACTGCAGTCTTCTCCTCCCCAGTTCCCTCCGCAGTAACAACGGTGGGACATGCAGAGACCTCGCCCAGTACAGTTATTAGGACAATTGTGAACAGCATACTGAGCTCTAAAGCCATCTAGCACATAGTTTGTGTCACTGTATAAAAGTATTAACATCTGAAAATTACATAAATTTTATTCAAAGTAATATACAAACAGTATAAAAAGAATTACAATATTAAATAATTAAAAAGAAAACCTAACGAGCGGTGGTGGCTCTGTTGTAAAAACGCTTTCCTCAAAATCCTACAAAGGTCGGGTTAAACCCCCTGGCATGTACCAATGAGAAATTCACACCACTGTTCCCATGCCTCGGAGAAGATGTTGAGCCATCAGTCCCGTTCCACTAATACCAACTTGTAGAATCGTTAATAAATTGTCATCACATCCATCATCTAGGCTAAATTCTCCAGATATATGTTCTAGCCCATCTCCAACAGTGCAGGTCTAGGACCCTGTGTTCTAGGGGCTGTAATAATAATAATAAGCTGATTTTATTTTAAAAAGCCGAGAAAGGATATGTTCATGATGATATTTCATTTATTTATTTATATAGTACACACGCAGTACATATATTAACGCACATATAACATAATATAATTATTAGTTATCTAATATATTATGTACCAATTAGGTGTCACAGCATTAACCAATAAAAATACAACTTCTAAAATAAATAATTATTTTAATTTGTAACTATGAGAAAGTGGACATTTGTGTCATATCTCACCTTGTCTTATAGCTTGTTGAGGCCAAGGCCCTTTATAAGATGACTCGGATTACTGCTTTAATGTGTTTATTAATTATAAGAAGATGTGTACAATGGTTGCCCAACAATGGTGTATGTGTACACAGGGTGAATTTTTTAAGTGTGCCTTCAAAGGCCAAATCAAAAACTACTAAACTACAACGAATAACGAAAAATGCTCAAAGTAGGCACGGGCCGATTTTGATAAGAACTAAAACTGCAACATTTGATTTTTGAAAAATTTATTCTCCTAGCCGGGAATCTGATATCCGATCCAGTTGATATTGAAAAAAAAAAACCCATCTGTATTATTGCACCAGCTGATAATGTCACTTATAAGGATCAAATTCTGGTAATTAATCTCAAATCGTAAACTTAAGGAAAGTGCTCCGACTCTGACTGATGCATTTATCTATCTATATATATAAAAATGACCCTCAGTGTGTATGTATGTTCCCTATGCATTTCAAAACTACTTGACCGATCGGGATGAAACTTTGGGAATATGTTGTGTGTACATTGGCAAAGGTTTCTGACATAGTACTACTGTTGTCCGATGGGTGGCGCGAATCAGCGCTGATTTGTGGGCATACCGACCGAGGGTACCATGTGATTGTGATTACACTGGCTTTTCCGCACTTAGTCTCTATTGGACCATTGTGCGTGACCTTTACTCCTTCAGTGGAGCCATCCGATCTCCTCTAGGAGACCCGTTACGTTCCTGCAGACCTCCGGAAGAGTGCTCGCAGTCTGGAGAAACCTCAGTCTAGGCGCGGGTAACAAGCGGGAACCTAAAACTCCCTAGTGCTCTTATTATATATCTAGTTACTCAGTCGTTGCTCTTGCAACTCCTGTGCGAGCCCACTCTGCGCTTGACTGTCTTGAATACAGAAATAAAGCCAAGTCAAACCATTTACCACTCAACTTCTCCCAGTGAGTAGTACTATTATTAATAATGACATTCATTGACTGTCAGGCAGTACGAAGTTCGCCAGGTCAGCTAGTGTTAGATAAATTATTCTAATAAGATTACAATTTAAGTAGAAAAACCCTTTATATAGTTCAGATGTGCAAATCAAAATATCATCATGACAACTCTAGTACAAAAGGACTTGATGAAAAAGAAAACTACATATTTTATTTAACTTTGTTGCACAGTACTACATTAACAGCATTGAAACTACTACAGTGTAAACTCTATATAACGACACTGAAGGGACTGTGCATTTTATGGCGTTATAGAGAGTTGTCATTAAATAGAGAGAAGAAAAATCTGAATTGGAAAACAAGCTAAACCAACCAAAGCCAATTGATTTCGACGCGTCGTTAAATCATGGAGTTTACACTGTATTTACAATTTTCTATCACAAGTAGTACAAAAAAAGCCAAAAATAAATGATGTCATTTGGCTCAGATGTACCTTAAAACCCAAGGACCGACAACCACCTAGTTACAGCTGGTATAAATAAACAGAAAATAAACTTACATATCCACTAGATGCAGTGACATTCTGTGGTTCTGTCTTGCCACTGAAGCTTCCCAACAGTGGTGCATCAAAAGAGTCACCGTCGTAAACAAATACATAGTCATAGGAGCATTCTGTGCCCATACGAATAAAACTCAGAGTTATGTACTGACTCTTGTTGGCAGCCCTTATTAGCCATTCACAGTGGGAATCCTAAAAAACAAATTGTATGTAAGAAATAATACAAAATAAGCAGATGCTATTCAGATAAATAATAGTATATTAAATAATGGGCACTCTTCCTAACTTTTTATTGTTTAAGATCATAGATTTAGATCCCGAGGTACTAGGCTAACAGTGAAAATTTGTAAGGCTCTATAAATATCACATTTTTATTAGTTTCCCTTAAAGGAATAATTGTCATTTGACGTCATTGCAAATAACACATACTTTCAACAAGAACAACAAAAAGGTGGTAGGTGGTCTGATGGTGGTAGTTTGGCCAGTCTGCTGGGGCGGGAAAGTATCCACCCATAAACCCAGTAAAGTGTATCCATACGTTTCGGGATCAGGCTCAAATTGCCCTCTGACCACCCCAAGGTTTTTTTTTCAATCTTGCAATCAGTCATAAACTTTAAGCAGATGAATTGAGTAGTATGACATGTAGATCATATTCCCCATTGGGAATATCTCCTTATTTGATCAGCAGCTTGAATCTTGCTGGCTGTCTATTTCAGCACTCTATGTCTTTTTAAACGCCTGACATCTTGATGGATTGTGAGGTCAACAGCTAGCTGGTTAGAATGATTCTCCAGCCTAGTCTTGTATCTGTTGTTACATAATTGGATTTCATCCTTTATCGTGTTTATAGCCAGGCATTCATGCAGCTCAGACATTTTGATGTACCATATATTGCATGTTTAATTAAAAAAAATATAGTAAAAATTGCCCATTTTGATATTTCATCATAAACAGTAGTAACTTAACATTAAGAATAGGTATACTTTGACAGCTGCCCAATTTCAATGAATATGAGCTAGATAACCATTGTTAGTAGTAGTAATAACTGCCTCCTTGGTCTAGCGGTTAAGTTTGTGATTCAGATGCAGGGGTACCGGGTTTGATTCCTGGTCGGACACAACAATCTATTTAATTTATTTGTGATATTTCTCAAGTTTGGTACGCTAGAGACATAGCTTGCCACTTTTCATGACGGGCCTATAGTAATGTTTACGAAATGTGAATCCGCTTCTCTAAAGAGTAGTTTCTGACCACCCCAAAAGGGATACGCTCATGATGATACTATAACCATAGTTAACCAGACTTAAACAAACTTATAGAACTGCAAAACTTTAAACTTTTAATTGTCACAAAACTTAGGCCAGCCAAAAAAGCCTCCTTTTGTAAGTGTGTACAATATAAAGGATGAGGGATGTATAAAACACAGCTACTGAGTGAACAAGAATTCTTGGAAACATTTACACAAAACACCTCAAGTTTTTAAAAAAATGAGAGCAAAATTCTCAAACCAGTGTTAAACAGTGTCAATAAACAATTGTTATTTATTATTTATGTATGTGTATCATCAAATATTGATTTAGGTTGGATACTAACACACATCTGAAGACCTCAGGCCTTAAATCCAATTCCTAATGAATCTTTAGCTTCAAGAAAATGTTAGTAGTGACCCTAAATAAAGCTACCCACTGTAATCGCTGGCAATAATAGAGTAATTTAACCTGTGTGTAGTTAGAGCTGCTCGGGCCGTCGGTGATGATCCCGTGTGGCTCCGTGAACACTCTGCGCGACTTGTCACAGGGCGCTGTGACTGCCGCGCAAAGGACAACCAAACAAGTCCAACTTATTGCTACTAAACCAGCACCCTTTTCCCGAATTTGTGGATAAAACATGCCTCTTTATCACTATGCACCATAAGTTAGACATTAAAGCCATATAAACTTAAAATACGATAAATAATACTAAACGTTAAATAAACAACACTCATTTATAAAATAGAAACATGACATCCACTCAAGGCTAACCACTTTAATGAGGAACAAATTATACTGAAGGTCGTGAGCACTGCAGTTATTATAGTATGAAAGGGCTCGTTTTCAAGAATGATTTGGCGATTCATCTGGCTGTTAATTTAACTTTCTAACGAGTTTTTTGTACAAACAAACAACAATTTTCACAACCATCACAGACTTGACGGCTTTGACATTTTGAAGATAAGGTGTTTTTTTAATTTTGGCAGGCCAAAGCGACATGAAATTCATCCTAACTAAATCCAAAAAAATACTTTTAATTATACTTTATTGTTTTAGTCATATAAAATTAAATTTTAGAAAAAAAATTTTAAAACATGAAAAACTATATTTCATTGTCCAATTAAACAGCTATTAAATTAAGTACAATATTTATTAGACCTTTGATTATACCACTGTACTAATGACTTGAATGTTATAGTTGCACCCGCTATCGCTAGATGGCGCCACCTAGATTTACAATTCTTAATTTGCACAGACTTTTTGTTCACAGTCAGCGGACAGCGGAGTCACCCAGGCCCGCATGTTCAATGGGCCTCTATATATTCTGTGATGGGCCTGGGTTGGGGGTGGGATGATCTCCCGATTTCCCCGGCAGGATCTCGGCGGCTAACTACCCGCCGGTGATTCAACGCACCTTTGGTGCTGGGCACCATTCGTACTACAACACCGCCCGTGTGGCTCACGAATCTAGTCTCCTAGATTTGTCTTCTTTAGTTCTTTTCGAAGAGCGCCTCCCTAGGTAGCAGCCTCCCCATCGGGGGCCGTGCGAAAGTAGGAGCGATATCCTGAAGATGCTTGTAGGGTCCGTTGTCAGCCCGGTAATGCATACGTTCAGCTAGGCCGACAACAAATGCCTCGATAGTAGGCATCTCCAGATCTCTTGCAATTACAGAATTTCGCACGAACCACGGCGCTCTGGATACCACCCTGAGCGATATGTTGCTAATCACTTCGCGGTTGTTAGTTTAATAAAATATTTAGATTTACCCACAAACATTGTGAAACAGTAGACGTTAATTCGTGTTAATTAATTATTAAAATTACTTAGAATAATAGAATAGAATGCATAATCCTACATGAGTGCTAAAATATATAATTGTTTGCCAAAGGTATGGACAGAGATGCCTTATAAAAGATTCTGCAGAGTACTGCATGCGTGGCTAGTTCAGGAATGTTTCTATACTTTGAAGGAATACTATATGTATTTTAAGCAACACAAAGGTTTTTGTGAAGTAAAGTTACTAAAGAATCAACGCTGAGTTCTTTAGTCACTTTACTTCTATAACAGTTGTTGTAAATTTTTGCTTGCTTATGGCGAAATATGTGACCCATTTAATATTAATAAGACCTAATATTGTTTCTTACCATGTTTCCTGAAAATGAATTATTTCATTTCGTTTCGTTTTTTTCGTTTCGTTTCGTTTCATTTCATTTCATAATTAAAAAAAAGTGTTTTCGACCCGCCCATATATACAAGCTCTGGTGTAACAAAGTTGGGGACGATTTTGTATTATAGCTTTTTGCTGCATTAAATGCCCAAGTCTTTGAAGATCAATGCGTTATTCATTTAAATTTACAAGGATAATGTGGTAATGGGTGACATGGCAGGTTTCAAGTGACAGGGTCTACTCTGATATCGTCTTACTCGTCGATTTTTTTATTGGTATTTGTGTAGTAGTAGGTATGTAAATTAATATTATGTATGTTTAAGTATTTGTTTTAATTTCTAATGCACTTTCTCAAACACTCCCAAAGGTTAGCTAGTATAAAATGCAGAGAGGCATTAAGTTCGCCCTTGTACTCAACTGTTAAGTTTTTAAGTGCAATAAAGAATTTATAAATAAATAAAAAGTGCTGATTTTCTTTTAACATGTTTAACGTATGCAGATTAATGGAAAAGAGTATTTTAGGGATACATATGTATAATAAAATATAAACAGATACAACTCTTGTGTTGTTAGATTCGAGTGACATGAGTAACTTTCGTGCCATTTTAATACTCGTCCTCATGAGAATCGTAACTTAAGTCCGATGCTCTTCCTCTGCAACCAGCGACCTGACTCCCTAGTGGGGACGGTCATGAGGCGAGCCTGAAAGACAGGTTACTGATACAATATATTATTGTGTTGTCAGATGCGAGTGACGTGAGTGACTTTCGTGACATTTTAATACTTATGAGGCAAGCCATTGTACGAAATAACCAAAGTGATAAGCTTACCAATCACGTGGCGTATATCAAAATATTGGTCAGAGAATATTTTATTTATTTAAAAAGCATTATTGCACAAAGTACAAAGGCGGACTTCATGCCCGAAGACATTCTCTGACAGCCAAACCTTAGGGACAAATTTGAACAATTATAGGTGCAATCATAGAAATAATAATAATACTATAATTATAAAAGTTAATTTAATAGGATTGATATATACTTACATCATATATCTTCATATATATCATAATATCAATATACTAATAATACACATTATTATACATAAACATACATATATACTACTTACTAACGCTGTCTGTAGGAGCTATTTAAGAAGTGTGAATACACCTGCAGTTTTTTAAAAGATAACCTGCTAGTTGCATGCCGTATGATGATTAAATATTTATAAAGTTGACTACTTTAAAAACGCTTTAACTTTTAAAGTGTACTACATTTCACAAAATACTCAAATTGTGCGAGTGAGAAGGGTGCAAAATCTTTAACACATATACATATCGTCACGCCAAATCCCTTTCGGTGTAGGCAGAGACAATTGAGCGTCACTTGTCAAGATTACGACATACTTTTCCTTTCTTTTCATTCGCTTCTTTAACATTCATCAACCTTTTCATACATGACCTTTAGCTATAGTTTTATTTATCTGATTGTAATAGGTGAGTCTTGGTCTGCCAGGGTCTCTTTTACCCCCAACTTTCGCATCATATATGTATCTGGTACGTCAATCTCTCTTTGCTCGTCCTTTCAACATGCCCAAACCATCGGACCATACAATCCCAACTTTTGTCCCTATGCTTTCTTTCATACCCACATTTTTGCGTATTTCATTATTTCTACTGCATTAGTTCACTCTTCTTTTAATATCCCTATCATACCTTGGTTTTTCTCGCATTTTGTATATTTGTAGCTTTCACCTATATAAGAATCGTTATATTTTGGTATGTCAGTTAACAAATTTTAAAATAATAACAATAATGCTATTAATACCATGCATCGTAGACAAATTAGGAACACAATACAGTAGAAGGTATAAGACCACAAACTATACAACTATTTAAACGATTTTTTCGTCAAAGGCATGTCTATAAATTTTAACAGGTTATAAAAAGCATTATTTTGGAAAAAGAGTTTTAAGATTGTTTTACCCTTTTAAAGCGGAGTAACAAAACAAAATCGCATTTTTCTACCATTTGTATGTTCAGATTAGGCCCTCAGCGCGTCATTAGCGGTTATCACTTCATTCCGGATGAAAAAATTTCAAATAACCCTCCACCGCTCACATGCACTTAAATTATTTATTAATTTTACACCTCTACGCTTAGTTTTTAGTTTTTGGTTAGTATAGGTTAATGATTTAAAATAATTTCTTGCAAGACCAATGCCAGGAGCAGGAACAACAATGGGTTAGAGCAAAAACCAACTAAGTATTATTGCACTAATAATATTTTGAGCAAATGCCATTTAAAAGTTTGTGGTCTTTTATAACATATCTGTCACATTTAGAGATGTAAGAGCAGGTAGTTGTGTAGCAAAATTTATAAACTTTAAGTGTATTTACTCATATATAAACTAAAGAGTTTTTTAAACGACTAGTGTATAATATAGTATATATTTCTTACTTGGTAAAATATATAAATTGAAGCTTAAAATATTTTTTGCCAAATATTTTTAACACTTTTTTTATGTGGGAGAGACTACGACACCCCTTCGTACTCGCATGAATGGACACAGACATTCAGTAGATTCTCAAATTAATAATATTTTACCTGTGCCCACCCATGCGCGTATACATAACACTACCTTTAACAATTGTTTCACAGCAAGAGTATTAAAGAGTTTTCCTAAAACTATTCGGTCTATTGATTTAAAAACATGGGAAAGCTCTTTTATATGGCAGCTTGGTGCATACTATAGCCCTGGTCTGAATGTAATGCATTAGGTTTTGTCTAACTTGTTTTGTAAATTTATTAATATCGAACCAACAATGGACATAACATACTGATGATGTTTTCCATGATGCGCGAGGTGATGATGATATTTTTCTAAAAAATAAATACAAAACTATATAGTGCATTGCCTTCACCATTGCTAAAAGAAATAAAATTACTTTTTTCAAAATTTATGACAAAGACCTTCAGTCACTGTCACTGATGACGCCGCTCCAAAGAGAGGCGAAATATTTGGCAAAAAATATTTTAAGCTTCAATTTATATATTTTACCAAGTAAGAAACACATCTAACACATTTTATTTGTTGCAGATAATATAGTATATATATATAATATAGCGTATAATAAGTGAATTTATTAAAAATAATGAGTTAGTTGGTTTTCGCTCTAACCCGGCGATATGTTAACAATACCAAGACTCACCCTAGTATTTGTTTTTTTTTTTGGTTCTTTTGTTTGTTCTCTTTTCCCGATGGATGATGAAGGAGGTGATAGGGAAGGCAAAGGGTCTAGCCCATACAGCCAAGTCTGACGTAATATATCTTTCTTTTTTATGAGTTAATGAGGTCATCATCAAATTCCAGATGCTGCAGAATTTGATGCTTTTCTTGGAGTCACTCGCATCATTATAGCTCAAACACTTCGGGTAAAATATGGGAGTTCACAGCGCGGGAAAACCGCAAAAAATAAACTGCAACTTGTGCCCCATATTCAAAGTCCAATTTATCGTTTTCAATAACTAATCACATTGTAACACATTATTAAACAAAACAGCACCACTTTTTACCAACAATATCCACAGTAAATTAATTTACAAAATAACAACTTGCACTTGACATGTCCGCGTAAAATGGCGCGAAGGACCTCCATTTGGTCTTGACGCGCTTGCTTGTCACGAGTGGCCTAAAGTAACGTTGGCTAAATGTGAAAAATGTGAATCTTTAAAAAAACATAGTTTCTGACAACACTTAAATGGGTTTAACGATTCGGTCGTGATAATACTTCAATTTTACTATATTAAAAATCATGCGTATATATTATTATGTATAGTTTAGTTTTAAATTTATTCGTTATTTAAATGTTAATCTTGACAGTACCCTATAATATTCCACGTCGTCCCGTCCTATAAACAAGATCCTGTGCTGTTCTCCCTCAAGAAATAATGTAGGTTCACATTCGTCAACATCCCGAATGTGCAACACCTACAGTAGTCTCCGCAGTGCCAATAATGATATAGACATATTTCATGACCGTTACAATGTATTCAGAAAAAATGTTCTCGAACATTTCAAACCATCAATATATTATGAGTAGCTTATAATTTATTTAACAAGTGTTTTGTTTTCGTTTTTTAAGGTACCTGCAAATTTATGTAATTTTTATGTTTCCTTTATACACACATCAAAAGTGTCTAGGGATCAACATATATTTTTGCAATAACTTTTCTCCTGATTGATATTCATTAAAATTTTCTTTAAGGATTGATCAAATAAAATGTTTTCGTTTGTCTACAGTAACGATAAACCAAGTCACCTTTGCATTAGTAAAAAAAAATGCCATTTTCCTAATAAAGGGATTTTTGACATTTGAACCACTAACATTAAAGTTCGAAAAAAAGACTGAAATAACAGTTTTTTTTTTAATTTTATTGGGTAACTTAAACAATTAATAATCCGTGTTTCTACCGCGAACACTAACAACACAAGAACATCGGTTTGGCATACTCAAAATGAGTTCATCCAAATCACGCTGTGGAATGGCCGCCCATGTTCGTTGCAACAACAAAAAAAGGTCTTCTTGCGACTGGATACCCTCCATATTCGGCAGAGCTCTTCTCTGAAGAATATCCCATGCATGCTCAATCGGGTTCAAGTCTGGCGACTGAGCAGGCCAGGGCAGGACATTGATGTTAGCTGCGGCGAGAGTCTGTCTTACAACTCTTGCGGTGTGCGGTCGTGCATTATCATGCATTAACTGAAATAAGGGACCGATATGCACTTGTAGAGGAACGATGACGTCTGATACAACCGTCTCAGCATAAATTTGAGCGTTGAGGTTGCCTCTGATCCAAATCAACTCAGTTCTTCCGCCGATCGAAATACCCGCCCATACCATGATGGTTCCACCACTATAAGGATGGACTTCCTGGCAGGATTTTAATCGCTGTTGGCGTCCAGGGTTTCTCCAGTGTCGTATACGTCTTGTATCCGGCCTCATACCAAAACGAGACTCATCAGAAAAGCACACGAAACGCCATTGTTCTTCTGTCCAATTTCTGTGTTCAAGAGCCCATTGATATCGAGTCCTACGATTGTGCATTGCTATAGGTGGTACCCGTAGCGGTCTTCGGGAATGAAGGTTCACTTCATGCAAGCGGTTTCTGACTGTTTGGTCGCTAATTAAGTTCCCTGAAGAGCGATGAAGGCTCACGGCTAACATCATGGCGGTTATTGTTGGAGTTCTTCGAGCTGTGATTTGAATGTATCGGTCTTGTCTCCGTGTGGTGCAGCGATACCGTCCTCCATGGCGCTCAGCCACGGTACCAGTGGTTCGGTAACGTGTCCAAAGTCGACTGATAACACTCTGACTTGTATTCAGAGCTAAAGCCACAGTACGTTGCCGGGAACCAGCTTCTATCATTCCCACGGCTCTGATCATTTCTTCCCTGCTTAAATGACGTCGCCGCTCCATAATAACGTTGGTTTTAATCAGTAGTAGGGAAACAGTAGCACTAATAATGTCTTCAATGCGTCTTATGTTTTTATAGGGAAAATATTGACAGCTGATTTTCATCTTTTACTCGAATTTGATTGACAGTTCCTGTTTTAAATTATGAAATGCACCAAAAAGGATCCATATAAATTTATAAAATCATAAATTTATTACAAAGCCACATCTCAATCACAAGAAATCCGCATAAACATGCTTGATCCCTAGACTTTTTTGATGTGTGTAGTTATATAACTTATGCATTCGCTACGTCTTCGGCTTGCGTAAGTATGATCATGTCTCCCAATTTCGCTTTTAGTTAAAATGGCACGATATCCGCTTTCGCCGGTCTGTCCATCTTCTCTCTTTACTTTATAACGTTCTCAATCACCCTAAAACACCTTCGTACCTTAAATCCCGCTTTGAATTTCTCTCTAATATGCACAACTGTGCTCTTCGCTCCTCTCACAACAATCAGCTAAAGATTCCTTCGCATTCCTCTAGCAGATATTCAGATTCATTCACTTTTGCTGCCGCTCGTCAGTGGAACAAGCTGCCCCTGGCTATAAGGCGTGCACCGTCCGTCAACGTATTTAAAAACCTTCTAACCACATTATTTCTTGAGAAACAGAATGTATGTCTCTCGAATTAGTTGTTTGACTTTTTATTTATATATATCTATTTATTTGTAGTGTATGTATGTATTATATAGTATGTATGTGTGTTTTATTTTATTTTTATATTGTGTATGTATATTTAATAAATGCGTAATTATGTTTATTTACTAATTTAAGCTATTTTAATATTTTTCACCTTACATGATCCCCAAGGTTAGCTGGTGAAGAATGCCTTATGGCGTTATAGCTCGCCTATGTACTAGGTTTTTAAGTGCAATAAAGTATTTAAATAAATAAATAAATAGTTCTATTAAAAAATAATTAATGTATAATTTTATTTTAGAAGTCATATTTCTATGTTATATGTACTATATAAATAAATAAATCTTTTTTTTACATAGATTAATAAACGAATACATTGAATAATAGATAGACTAGTAAAGAACGCTAAAGCTACAAAGTTGAAGTGGAGCTCATTACCCTGGAACAAAAGGTCGGTGCGTGAGAAGGCGCGGGATGGTATCGATCCGCCGAGCTGCTGAGTTGACAGTTTTGCACTCAGGCGGCGACCGGATCCACCAACCTACTGCTAAACTCCAGTTAACTATAGTGTGTAACGTTGTTAAATTAAACAAATGATCAATTTGGACTATTTTGTACTACCTACTTGTGCTGTGTACTGTACAATGTACAATGATTAAAAATTGTAAATAGTACTTTCATAGTAATTTATATTTTAAAATTCTAGTTTTTAGTAAAAAAAAAAGTAAAGTATCATCACGACCGTTTTCCTTTCGGGGTGGTCAGAAACCACGCTTTTAAATAAGCCACCTCACATTTAGCCAACTTTACTATAGGCAAATCATGACAAGTGGCAAGCTCATCGATGTCTCCAGCGAACCAAACTCGAGAAATATTACAAATAAATTAAATATTAATTAAATGTATTTATTTACATTATTAAATATTTTTGTGTCTCGACCAGGAATCGAACCCGGTATCTCCGAGTCTAAATCCGAGGCAGTTAGTTTTTAGTTTAATTAATAATTTAGTATTTTTTTTTAATCATTGTACCGTACTTTCGATATTTTTATTGATAGGACTAATGTTATTTTATTAAGTTTGGCCTTAAAATTAACTGTAACAAGACAAAGGTAATTGTAGACCGTGCCAACGATAACTAGCCACAAACAAAACAAATAGCCAAATGCGATATGGTGTCAGACATTGTCCTACATTTATCTGGGAGCGTTCATATCGAATAGCGGTGGATGCGAGGAGGAAATTTAGCGTTGAATGACATTGTCGAGATCTGCTATGGACAAGCTAAAGAAAATATAGAGGAACCGAAACATTACGAAAGCTACTAAAATCCGGCTGGTCAGAATTCTTATGTTTATTATTTTCCTATATTCCTTTAAGATATAGTATATATATATAATATATAGCGCTAGCCAATGATCCAACGGGGGTATTGGTCGAGCGGCAATGATGTTGCTGTAATCGCGACTAACAATCAACCAAAACCCAAGATTAATTGATAATTGTCAATTATTAACGTGCTCTGGTGTGGGACGCCACGTTCGTTGACACCCTCGCCGCGTCGCATCTCAGGGGACAGCGCATAAAGCGGGAGCCGCGGCGGAAAATGCGGAGTCCAGCAAGCGGCGCAAGTATGTAAGCATATTAAAAGATTACATATTTATGCCGTTTGCTGTAGAAACTCTGGGCCCATGAAGTCCAAGCGCAAAAAAGTTTTAAAAAGACATAACACCGCGTCTTGTCGTCTCCTCCGGTGACAAGAGGGCTGGCTCTTTCTTCGCCCAAAGATTCAGTATTACAATTCAGCAAGGAAATGCAGCCAGCGTTCTTGCCACCATTCCACGCGGACGGGACTTATATCCCTATCCTTAGTATTATTATTAATTTTATTTTATATTTTGTAAATATTATTGTCAATTTAAAAGTAGATTTCGAAACAGAATAAATCATTAAAGAGTATCATTAAGACAGAGATAAATAAGTTCGTCGCGCCTTACAACAAACAAAGATTATAATAAGCTACAAGGATTATGACAAACATGGACTATGACAAAAAAGAAAAGAATGATTTGATAAATTTCACGAACCACTAGGCTATGCCTTAATACCAACATATAAATAAGGAATCTACCGAAGACGATGGCTGTATGGGCTTTGCCTTTTGCCTTCCCATAAAATGAAAATAAAACAAAAGAGTTCTTCGCGCCATTTTGCACGGACATGTCAAGTCCAAGTTTTTCGTTTTGTAAATTAGTTTACAGTGGATATTGTTAGTCAAGAGTGGTGTTACTTTGTTTAATAATGTGCTTCATTGTGAATAGATATGGAAAACGATAAATTTGAGTCTATACGAGTATACGTGGCAGAAGTTACACTTTAATTTTTGCGATTTTCCCGCGCTGTGAACTCCCGTATGTATACCCTTCGTGTTTGGCCGATATTGACGTGAATTATTCCATGAAAAGCATCAAATTCTGCAACACTTGGAATCTGATGATCCCAACTCGGTTACGAACACTGTTATGAACATATATATTTTTTTTATTTTCATTTATTTTGGCAACAAACAGTCAACATACACAAACAATATCACAGATAAACAAAATTGTCACTCTGGCTTGCAAGATACTAAAATTGAAAACTAATTAATAACATGAACCACTAAGGGGCCCCTTTGAAGGCTTTGCCGGCACGTGATAAGTTTGAACATCTCGTCATGATCGTAGAACAGTGACGGATCTGCTATATTTAAAATTTTCATGACGGCCATTCAACTGTCATTTCGACTGTTTTTTGTCACTTTTTAAGTCTCATAATAAGAGCAAACCTTCTAGATTTCATTTTGGAACCCTTTCTAATATTTGCACTATAAATTACAGACCACAAACAATATAAAACTATATATAAATATATATGCAAAATTGTGGGTATTTTTTTTAATCCGACACTGTTCTACGATCATGACGATCTGTGTAATAAATTAATAACAATAAGAAGACATTGAGAGCCAAAAATATTTTATACATAATAGAAGTTAAACACAAATACTATGGAAAGGAAAAAAAAAACTGGATATAAAAATAAAAACAAGGATAGAGTAATAACGCAAACATGATATAAAAGATATTTAAATTAACAGATGCTATAATAGTAATTTATAAATACATACTTATAATACTAATTACGGATACAACAAACTACCAACCATCAACAGTAATTTTTGTATAAACTTGAATTAGAAATAAGTGATTTTATTATTTATCAACAATGAGATTGAAGTAGGATAATATTATCTAGCCAACTGAAATATGCAATGATGAATGCATCCAATTTATGTAAATAAATTGCGTGTTTAGGGCTGATGTATTCTGTACAATCTCCTTTAAAGACACTTTAAAAAAACAGAGATTAATAATTATATTTTTAAGATGTATTTACCTGTTTATGTAGGTTATTTATAAAAATAAAATTTCGACGATTTTTGCACCCCCAACGACGACGGCCCTGTATGCGACATAAATTTCAGCCTTAAAACCATAGCACCTTAAGACTACGAAGTCTCGTAGCTCGTAGCTAAGCCCTATATTGCAGGAAAACATATGACCTTAGCTACGTCGTAGTCCGCGCGTGACGTTCCATCTAAATCGCTCGTTTACTATGCAAATGAGGTGACCGCCACCGGTTTTTTAAAAACACAAATATTGTTCCCATTACCACCATTATCACTGGACGACACAACGGGCTAACAAACGCAAACAGTTAATTCATTTTTTTCTAATTCACATTTGTTAGAATTTCGTATCGATTTTTATACGTAAACCGGTAAAAATTATGCCAGGGATTAGTGATGTGTATTTATAATCGAAACAATATTTTATAACGTTTTTTTTTTTTTTTTTTGGTTTTCTTCTCCTGATGGATGATGAATGAGATGATAGGGAAGGCAAAGGGTCTAGCCCATACAGCCAAGTGTGACGTAATATATCTTTCTTTTTCATGATTTAATGAGGTCATCATCAAATTCCAGATGCTGCAGAATTTGATGCTTTTCTTGGAGTCACTCGCGGAACCATCCACTGCTCAAACACGTCGGGTAAAATATGGGAGTTGACAGCGAGAGAAAACCGCAAAAAATAAACTGCAACTTAAATTTTTAAAGTACGATTTATCGTTTTCCATAATTATTCACATTGTAGCACATTATTAAACAAAACAACACCACTTTTGACCAATAATATCCACAGTTAATTAATTTACAAAACAAAAACTTGCACTTGACATATCCACGCAAAATGGCGCGAAGAACTCTTTTGTTTTATTTTCTTTTTATGGGAAGGCAAAAAGCAAAGCCCATACAGCCATCGTCTTCGGTAGATTCCTTATTTATATTTTGGTATTAAGGCAGAGCCTAGTCGTTCGTGAAATTTGTCAAATGCTTGTTTTCTTTTTTGTCATAGTCCATGTTTGTCATAATCCTTGTAGTTTGTTATAATCCTTGTTGTTTATTATAATCTTTGTTTGTTGTAATTTTTTATTTTATTTTTTATTATGCCGCTAAAACACAGCATTCTAGACCTCCATTGTTTGAGATGGGCCTTCCGGAACATAACTATATCTGGAAAATTTGGCCTTCACTCGAAACGCTGCCTGGCCAGACGGGTTGGTAAGGTTAATAACTTTTTATTAACTATTAAATTGACTTATACACATGCACCCACACTCTCATCTCATTCTCCCAAAGGTTAGCTGTTAGAAAATGCCTAGATATTAAGCTTGCTTATGTACATTTAAATGTTTTTTTTTGTGCAATAAAGAATTTATCTATCTATTAACGATTCCAGAAGTTGGTATAAGTGGAACCGGGACCGACGGCTTAGCGTGCTCCGCGAAGGTGTTGTAAATCTATACGTAAGAAAAGTGTATTTCTCATTGGTACATGCCGCAAACCGACCTTTGTAGGATTTTAAAACTGAATAAGAAACTGTTAAGCAACGATTTAGACCTAGGCTTACGTCATGATTTTTTATGCATAGTTAATATCAACATATCTCATATTGCTCGTCAACACCTCGGGAGACAAGGGCTGGGCAATATTTGGGCCAAAGGATCAGTATTGCCATTCAACGTGGCAATGCTGCTAGTATTCTTGGCACTTTGCCCATTGGCAGCGATTTGGAGCAGATTTTTTATTTATAACAATTTTTATTTTGTGTTTTATTCATTTTAGTTTTTAGTTATATTTTTATTTATTAATTAGGTTTATTTTTATTAATAGTAATTTATGTTTTAAGTTTATAAGTTTTTAGTATAATTAATATATAGGTATATATATATATTTTAATCATTGTACCTTATTTCCTTCGAATAAAGGTTTTAAAAAATATATTGTTGTATGCACTATTATATTGACTGCACAGAACACAACACTCAAGTAGATGTGTCACGCGCATTACAAGATCGTGCAAGAGAGTTTTCATATACACACAGCAACACTGTCTAGGGATATTTTGTATAAAGTTCCTAAACTCAAAAAATTCTGGCCAGTTTTAAATTATTTTGAAGAAAGCTTATTTTGTAAACCTTTCTGAACGATTCCTAAGTTTTAATTTGAAAAAAGAAATTAAAAACAAAAGATTAATGAAATAAAATGAAATGAAATATCGTGAAATATCGTTTTTTTTTTAATGAAATATCGTTTATTTGCAATAAATACAGTACAGTGGTCACAAAACTTTAGTCAGGTCTACTCACATGTATTCTACCTGCAAGCAGGCGTGCAAATCTTTACTTACATACTAATATCATAATCACAACTACATTAAAACAAAAAAATATATATTAATTAACCTGTTTTGCACTCAAGATACTCTTTTACACTATAAAATCTATGGTCCAGTAGCCATTTCGTCAGTTGTAATTTTAGTTTAGGGCCCTGCAATAATTTTATTTCGTCAGGAAGCTTATTATATATTATTATACACATATTAAATACATTTTTCATACTTATGTCTTTATAGCAGGGGGGCTGGTATAATAGATTTAAAAACTTGGCTCTTTTTTGTCTGGGTATGACTTCACTACGCTTCCTAAAGTGTTCTGGGTGAGAATGTACGAAAAGACATACATCTCTAATGTACATACACTTAACGCGGTAAACTTAATGGTAGCAAAGTCCGAAGGTTCAGTTGTTTTTGGCTATTTTTTGTGTTAAATTTAAGTTTTATAACAAGTTATTGGTCAATTTCGAATTAATGTTATTGTGTGCATCATGCAGCGGCGCCATTTAACGAGAGAGGAAATGTTAAGGGCAGTAGGCATGCTCCAAGCTGGGGCTACTCAACGGAGTATTGCTGAGGAGATTGGAACAAGACAGAACGTTATATCAAGGTCACGTTATCGTGCTACTGGTGAAGTGGCTGAAAGACATCCAGGCGGGAAACGCATAACCACTCAACGACATGACCGATTTTTGCAAAAAATATTTTTTAAATGTCGGCCACGGCTACTCTGCCAAGAGAGATATGTGATTTAAGTATTTATAATAAAAGGTTATTTATCCATACCTATCTCAACTAGGTCCACCTCTATATATTATTTCTTGTCATTCACAGGCGCCGGATCATGCATTGCGTTACCACGCCGTTTGGGTGCCCCCGAAGAAGGTGGTAACTTGCATCAACATACAAATGGCACATTAAGCCGACCTCGGGTCTCCCACTCTTGACCGGACCTTATTCAAAGACCTGTATATCAAAAACTAGGACACGCACATCAAAGAAATTTTATTGTGCTGGCCCTAAAATAACATAATTACCTATGTTAAGACAGATATTATCTATAAATAAAGACGCACTAAACAAAATTAAAATAAGGCTTCAATAATTTAAACTGTGCAATGGTACCAATGAAAAATACACTTTTCTTTCGAATATTTGTCATAGACTTACAACACCACCGTTCCCGTGCCTCGTTAAGCCGTCCAGTTCTGGTTCTATTCCAACTTATAGAATCGTTAATAAAAAGTTACATCGGACCCTCGCCAACCCGTCTAGCCAGACAGCGTGGTGAGGCCAAACTCTAGAAATTTCTGGAAGGCCAATCTCCAACTGCGGAGTTCTAGATGATGATGAAATTCAACTGGTGGTTAGTTGGAGTCGGTTAGTTTTTGTCAAAGAAGTAGGCTTGTGTAAATCGCGAACGAATTAGTTCCATAGAGCACTACTACAGAGGAACATATCATGTTATAATGAGAAAAGATGTGAACTCTCTTTTTTTTTATTTATAGCTTTTTTTTATTAGGTTCAGTTTATAGTTAATTTAAGTTATTTATAATTATTATTATTTTTATATAATGCAAAATTCGTGGGTAAAAGAGGCCCTGTCAGACTAAGACTTACTATCACGATCAAATAAATAAAACAATAGCTAAAGGTGCTTTAAAATGCCATCGAAACAAATGGGCTTGTATGAAGAGGTGAATGTCGAAGAAGCATCGTGACAAGTAGCGCTAAATTGTCTCTGCCTACCCCGCAAGGGATTTAGCCTGAAGATATGTATATGTATTTTCATATAATTATCCAAAAGCTTCTTTAGTTTTGCTATAAATGTTTTTATTAGTTATTTTTTATTGGACAAGTCATAATATACGTCTATGATTCTTATCTCGCTTTGGAGTTTATTTGCAGTGGCCAGCCCCGTCTGAGATTTAGCACGGTCAAGCACTAATAATATTTTAACTACACGTGTTCGGTCCTAATTTTACGAGTATGTCAACACTGGCATGAAAAATAGATACAATTAAGTATTAATAGATACTTAAGAGTTTAATAATTTATGGTAAAGTTTATTAATTAACACCATTAAGCTTTTGTATCCCTCTCGTTAGCATAATATATTCAAAGATTTTTCAAGTATGATTGTCATTTTGATAAATGTAGTCTATTTACTTTGTAGGAAATAAAATTACGGACATTTTAAGGGTATACATACAGGGCAAAGCACACAGCTAAACGCAAGCCCACCTCGATCCTTGGCGCCGCCGCCGCATCAGACTGGAAAATTCTCATGCATACATTTGAACACCATTATAGGATCCCAGATGAACTGGCTGTATCAGCCTATAGGTCAGACATCTTAGTGATTTCTCGGAACTTGAAAAAGTTATCCTTATTGAACTTACCGTTCCGTGTGAATCAAATATTCCAGAAGACCACAGCATTAAGTTAAATTAATATTATGATCTCACAGAAGAAATGATCAGGAACGGGTTCAAGACTTAGCTTTACGCAGTGGAAGTTAGTGCGAGAGGAGTTCCAGCAAAATCTTTGCATCACTTACTGAAAGAATGGGGCCTAAGCAGGTCTGCCGTCAATACATTTACGGAACGAGCTTCCAAGACGGCATTAACGGAATCATACAGTATTTGGTTGGGTAGGGAGAAAAGTAGAATGGTGGATGGTGAGCGTATTATCGCGCAATAAAATAAAAAAGGGAGGCCTCTATTTCTTAAACCAGCCTATTGTCAGTGGCAAGCCCGAGACGCCATTCTTGTCATCTCTTACCCACACAGGATGGACTCGGCACCCGCACAGTGAATCCATGTAATGCTTAGAAATTTGTCTTCCTAATAATAATAAAATTATTTATTGCACAAAAAATATAAAAACATGTACATAGGCGAGCATACATACCATGAAGGTATTCTCTACCAGCTAAACTTTGGGAGAGTGACAGAAGAATATTATGGGTGCAGAGTGAGAAAAATTAACACAAAAAGCTCAAAATATAATAAGTACCTATAATTAAATATAATAAGTACCTATAATTAATAAATATATGGGTACGTAGGTAAGTATATGATTTAAACATCTAAAATAATAATTCTGGCAGCGAATCAGCCTCGCTATACAAAGGGGAAATGTTTCCAGTCACTATGGGAAACTGTCTCTAGAGGACATTTTTTATTTATAGTTTAGTTTATTTTTAATTTTATTATTTAGGTAGCTTTTAATTTATATTTAATTTAATTTATATCTAATTAACTTCGAATAAATAATATATACCCTAAAAAAAGTATTATATTATTTATTGTAATTATTATTAGGTTTAGGTAATTTTCTAATATTAAAATAGTTTGTTATCCGTTTTGAACTATACTTCGAATAAAAATATAACTTCCTTGACATGCACATGAGTAGAGACATTTTGTTACTTTATAGCCAGAACACCCTATCTAAATTATGATAGTTTATGCAATGCCATAAAAGCGGGCAAAACAAACGCACAGTCGCCATAGAAATCGGCAAGACGAGCGATAAAGCTAGGGGGCCACTCTTAACCTATGAAATGCGAAGCGAGATAAAATCGAAATAGTCGCGATCGAATAGCTATCAATTTAGTTCCGTAACACTTCGTTTCTGTATACCGTAAACCAGCCCTGTGTTTGTCCATACAAAATTCAGTAAAAAAAAATGTAAAAAATATTTGCTTTCAAGTCGAACATAGGACTGTGGATACGCTAGAGACATCGAGAAGCTTGCCACTCGCCTATAATAAAGTTATGCTAAATGTGTATCTGCTTCTAAAAGCGTGGTTTCTAACCACCCTGTAAGAGATCAAATTTAGATAGAATTCAAACATAAGTACCAATTATTTTTGCCAACGTATTAGCCTCGCTATACAGAGGGGAAATGTTGCCAGTCTCCTTGGGACTATCTCGGATGGGACGTCTCTAGAGGACATTTTTTATTTATAGTTTAATTTATTTTTAATTTTATTATTTAGGTAGCTTTTAATTTATATTTAATGTACTATAATTAACTTCGAATAAAATTATGATTTTCATCAACATAAGTACCTATGTATTATTATTTAAGTGGAATATTTATTAGGTACTTCATAATATTACTTAAATTTAAATATTCAGTGACATAGTTGCATTGCTATTAGTTTTAGTTAACTTTACCCTTTAACTCGGCATCCCACAGATCTTTTGTCGTTCTCGTGAAGGTTAACTGTTTATTTATTGTGTAATAAAGGATTTTCTTTTGGTATAATTGGCTTAATAGGTCCCATCGATCTATAGATAGGCCCTAACTGATAAAAAAAATGTTTCCATTAAACTAATCTAAATCGCAAAAGTCTATTCGCACCTGATTTAATTTCTACAGCTTTATCTTTTAACATGGATATATACTTGCGCCGCTTGCCGGATTCCGCATTTTCCGCCGCGGATTTATGCGCTATCCCCCTGGTGTGCGACGCGGCGAGGGTGTCGACGCACTAGTCGTCCCACACCAGAGCATGTTCTCGTTCCCAGGGGACCAACGTCTTAAACTTCACCAGGCTCTAGAAGAGCTGGAACCTCGATGGTGGCTTCTCTGAGCATGTTCTACCGGCTATACTATGGTGAGTGCTCCGAAGAACTCTATAACCTAATCCCTCCCTCTCCATTCCGCAACCGAACCACACGCACAGGTCAGAATATGCACCCACATACCGTAGTCACCATCCCTTCGCGTACGTATAAATTTGGGGACTCATACATCTGTCGTACGATAAAGATGTGGAATGCTCTTCCAGCCTCTGTATTTCCACTTTCCTATAACCTGGAGTCCTTCAAGCGAAGTGTGAAAAAACATCTAGTCAAGCCGGCATAGTGTTAGGGACTGATGGCAGTTATGAGTATCTGACTTCAGTTGCTAACATTCATGTACCTTGCGCGCCACTTACCATCAGGTGGGCCCAAGGTCACATGTCGTACTAGTATAAAAAAAAGAATAAAAAAAAAGATCCATTTTAATAGTATCGTTAAATTGGCTACAATGTATATCCTTGAAATAGGAATATTTGTCTCTAAACATTCTAATCTCTTTAAATAATATAACAAACACAAACACAAAACAAATTTGTACCTAGAGATTATGGGTATACTAATCTACCCAAGATGTGTAAGTGAATATTACAGCAGAAACTGCCACATAATGTGCATTAGTGTATATAATAAAATTCCTAGAGAGATACGAGAGTTACCTATAAATTCTAATTGACAATATAATATAAGTCTAATTAAATTTTGACATTAATATTGTATTCTAATAAATTGACAAGAACAATATTAAATATAAACTATATACAAATAAATATTGTAAATAAATATCTATTGACATAAGCATATTGTATGCCCATAATATGAGCAGATTGCATCATCATGACATGTACATACAACTGTAATTAGAATAAGCAATCTATACAATAAAGAAATTTGAATTTAAGGGACCCGTGGCGGATAAATCTGCCCGCACTTTTGGAACAGAATAGCCCATGAACTCATAAACGGTCGATTTCTTTTCCACATGGAAATCAATATAAATAAAATCATAAATCCATATTTAATACAAAAATATGTATTTTGTTAAGTAGCTTGTTAGTCGTTGCAAGAGTATCCCTGTTGCAATAAATCTGCCGGCCTGTCGATGTCGGGAAGCGCCCGAATGTCCACCCACCGCGCTCGCTGCTTGATTTGTCGCGTCCACCGGCCTACCAGTGATGTGCACACTTTTCTTTTATCTAAGACGTATCGATAATATTAATTAACAAGTAATGGGCAGCTGCAGTCTATAGTTATTAAATTTTTTAAACTCTAATATTGTGGAATAATTACTAATTGACTAATGACTTAAAGTAAAGTATCATCACGACCGTATCCCTTGGTAAGAATCCATGCTTTTGTTAGTAGCGAGTTCACATTTAAACAACTTTACCAATCATGACAAGTTGCTCGTCGATGTCTCTAGCGTACCTAACTCTGAAAATATCACAAATAAATTAAATATATGTATATACTTTGTGTTCTCGACCAGGAATCGAACCCAGCACCTCCGAATTTAAATCTACGGCCTTAACCGCCAGATCACAGATGACTAATGACTTTATTGTACAAATCACAAAGTATATTTTTTATTAATTCGAAAAAAATATTTACAAAATATAAAATAAAATTAATACTAAGGATAGGGATATAAGTGAATGGTGGCAAGAATGCTGGCTGCATTTCCCCGCTCAATTTCAATACTGATTCTTTGGGCCAAGAAAGAGCCAGCCCTCTTGTCAACGGACGACAAGACGCGGTGTTATGTCTTTTATAAACTTTTTTGCACTTGGACTCCATGGGCCCAGAGTTTCTACAGCAAACGGCATAAATATGTAATCTTTTAATATACGTACATACTTGCGCCGCTTGCTGGACTCCACATTTTTCTTTATGCGCTGTCCCCCTGAGATGCGATTTATATTTAATAAATAGTTTTATTACTTAGTCGCAAGCGTTATATAATGAAATCTTTTAACATATATAGTTATAAAGTGGTGTCTAATTCAACAAATAAAATATTAATTAAACTAAAAACTTACATCTTAAAACATAAATTACTATTCATAAAAATAAACCTAATTAATAAATAAAAATATAACTAAAAACTAAAATGAAGAAAAAACAAAATAAAAATTATTATAAATAATAAATTTGCTCCAAATCGCTGCCAATGGGCAAGGTGCCAAGGATACTGGCAGCATTGCCACGTTGAATGGCAATACTGATCCTTTGGCCCAAATATTGCCCAGCCTTTTTGTCTCCCGAGGTGTTGACAAGCTGTTTTGACAACGCCTTGAAAATTTGCCCATTGGCAGCGATTTGGAGCAAATTTATTATTTATAATAATATATAGTTTTATTAAATTTGGAACAATAAAATGACACGCAGTTATCGATAAAGCTATTGCACATCTTTAAGCTACTAATAAAGTAGTACCAGTAGTATTGGGTAACATTCGATCCCCACACGGTCAAGGATGTTTATCTAAATTGTTATTCTTATAAAGAGCGGGACAATCAGGACATTATAAATATTTATTATAAACCTATGAAAAATTTAACTGTTAAAAAAACGATAAAAAAATAAATTTGTACCGTTTTTATAACGGACTGTTTTTATGAACCCATCGTAACGTTAATTTGCTGTCGTCTGTAGTGGAAACCTTTATACGAGAATACCAATTTTAATAGCGTTTTACACTGACAGTTCCGTTATTTAAGGGATTCCATTATATAACGTTGGCGCTTAAGTAACAGAATAGGGCTACCAAGTATAAATTTTCAAGATAATTTAGCAAAACCTATAATTCTGTATGTGGTTTTATCCTTCATAAGCATTAGAGAAATTATTTTCTATATTGTAGTCCGTTATAAATACATGGTACATTATTTTATTTTATTATTATTTCCTGATCTGCAGCCTAAAAAAAACTAATATATATTTCTTTTAGTTAGTAGTAGTAACTTTTATGGGAGGCACAAGGAGGCTTTAGACCTGGAAGAGGATGCACTGACCAAGTCTTTTCGCTCCGCAATATCACAGAGAAGTTTTTGGCCTTAAACCAGAAGGTTTTCTGTGCTTTTGTGGATTTGGAAAAGGCTTTTGATAGAGTTGTAAGAAAGAAGCTTTGGGACATATTGCCGGAGTATGGAGTGAATGACAAACTGCTACAAGCTATACAGTCCCTGTACAAGGGCTGCAAAGCTTGTGTGCGGGTGGAGGGAGGTATGTCGCCTTGCTTTGAATCCCAAATGGGCGTCAAACAGGGTTGTGCGCTTTCTCCTAGATTATTTACTCTATATCTCGACAAATGCCTAAAAAGAGTGAGAGAGAGTGACTGTGGGATAAAGATGAGTGATCTAGTGGTGAACTGCCTGCTTTATGCAGATGATGCTGTTCTTATGGCATCGTCCGAACAACAACTGCAATCACTAGTCACAAGAATGAAGGAGGGATGTGCAGAAAAAGGACTCCGTTTGAATGCGAGAAAAACCAAGGTACTTGTGTTTGAAAGAAGAAGGATGACAACCGTGACGATAAAGATTGATGATGAAACTCTAGAACAAGTAAATGAAATTATATATCTGGGCAGTGTTTTCACTGCGGATGGGAAGTACGATAGGGACGTTGAAAGAAGAGTGAACGCGGGAAATAGTGTTAACGGTGCCCTGGGGTCACTGATCGGCAGTCGAAATGTCAGTGACAAAGCTCGGCTCGCCATACACAATGCCATGTTGGTACCAACACTGATGTATGGAAGCGAGACGTGGATACGTCAGAATACGCATGAGAGTAGGGTTAATGCAGTAGAAATGCGGTCGTTGCGGCGGATATGTGGCGTCACTTTGGCGGACCGCATACGTAACGTCGAAATACGGAAAAGGGTTGGTATGAAGGAAAGCATAGGGACAAAAATAAGGAAAGGCATGCTACGATGGTTCGGGCATGTTGAAAGGATGAGCGATGAAAGATTGACGAACCAGATATATAATGCGAAAGTTGTAGGTAAAAGAGGCCCTGGCAGACCGAGACTCACATATCACGATCAAATAAATAAAACACTGACTGAAGGTGCATTAAAAAGTCTTCGTAACCAAAGGGCATGTATGAAGAGGTTAATGAATGTCGACGAAGCGAAAGAAGTATGTCGTGATCGTGTCAAATGGCGCTCAATTGTCTCTGCCTACCCCGCAAGGGATCTGGCGTGAAGATATGTATGTATGTATGTATGTAGTAGTAGTAAAACGTTTTACTATTGAGTTAAAGAAAATTCTTATTGACAACTGTTTTTACTCAATAAAATAATTTTTAGCATGCAAATTTTGACATTAACATTGTATTATTCCAATAAATTGACAAGAACAATATTAAATGATAACTATATATACATATATGGTAAATAAATATCTATTGACACAAGCATTTTATATACCATTATATGGACCGCCCCCGTGGTCTAGTGGTAACAAACGTTGCCGTGAACTCGGGAGGTCGTGGGTTCGATTCCCACCGGGGGCAAGTTGTACATTGTATAATTTGTCTCGGTCTGGGTGTTTATATGTATAATATGTATATATTTACAAAAATAAAAGTATAACATGTAGTTTATCAACCATCTAGTTTCCGTAACACAAGCCTCGTAGCTTACCACGGAAATTAGATGGCGCTGTGTGACCTGTCTGGAAATATTTATAAAAAAAAATATATATAATTTATAATATAATATGGGCAGATTGCATCATCGTGACATGTACATAGAACTGGAATTAGAATAAGCAATCTATACAATACAGAATTTTGAATTAGAATTTTGAATGGCATAAGAGCGACTTTCAAATCTTTTCACTTGAGGGTTTGACGATCTATTTATTGCCTTTGAACAAGTTATACATAAATAAATATGTATTATTATAAAAATATATTCATTCATACGAAAAAAATATTTGCTAAATATAAATTAATTTTAATATTAATACTCCGGATAGGGATATAAGTCCCGTCCGCGTGGAATGGTGGCATGAACGCTGGCTGCATTTCCCTGCTGAATTGCAATACTGATTCTTTGGGCAAAGAAAGAGGTCAGAGTCATCGGAGGAGACGACAAGCCGCGGTGTTATGTCTTTTAATTGTTCTTTGTATTATTTAAATTAAATGAAGGTCGTTTCTCTGGAGTGGTACGGAAGTGTCGATAACCTAGTGACACTTAACAGGCGTTAACTTCGACCTAATTTTAGATTAATGCGCTTAAGAAGCCTTATAAAGAACATCCAGACACAATGCGGAAGGCATCGCTATAAACGTATAAATACAACCTTAGCCCTCGATGTATTTGTCCAATTATTGGTAGGTATGCAATACGACGTTATCAAACCACTGAAATATTAACGTTTTTTATTTACACTGAAAATAGCTCTCCTGCGATTATTATGAATATTGTTTATAAACATACTCGTATATCTACAATTTTTTTTTTTAAATAAAATAAGCCATTTTTATTTAATGAAGTAATATACAAACAGTATAAAATAATTACAATATACATTAAAACTACTTAAAAGTAAAAATTAAAATAAATATAAACTAAACCTAATAAAAAATAAACTATAAGTAAAAAATGTCCTCTAGAGACGACCCTTCAGTGATAGTCCCAAGAAGACTGGCAACATTTCCCCTCTGTATAGCTAAGCTAATACGTTAGCAGAAATAATTACCAGCCTTCCTGTCTCCAGACTTCTCCGTTAGCCGTTTGGACAACTCCTTGGCCAGACGCTTGGCTGAGTGTCCCCATGAGCCCATCGTCTCGACCCCAAACGGCGCAAATTCGTAACCTGTACTGAGGTTGGCGTATTTGCGCAGCTTGAGGTTCTCAGCAGAAACCGCCGCACTTCCCGCGCTTGACGAGGTCGCCTGGATGTGTGATGGGGCTAATGTGTCTACACATGTCGCATCCCACACCAGGGACTTGCCAAGTTTCCACGGCCAAACGGTCATGCCGTCGGGTCTTTTGCCATCGCTCCGCGCATACCCAGAGGGTTCTAGGATCGCGGGTACTCCAGCAGTGACAAAAGCCCTTCGAATGAAGTCGTTTAAAGCAGCGTGACGAGGAATGCGGCCAGCACTTCTAGCGCAAGAAAGCCCAAGGTGTCCGAGATGTTCCACGGGCTCTCTACACCGACACTGGTGTGGGTGGACAGTCCGGGCTCCGAGACGAAGGCACACCGCCATGGTCAGTGTATTTCGATCAAAATTAAACTATTGTCTATAACTTATGTGTGCATTTTTGTTGATTCTATATTTGTGGTAGTAAGTATAGGTGGATAGTGGTTGTCAGAAATTTATCATTTTTTATTTTTCAAGACCAACGTTTGTTTTTGTATTAGTTGTTATTATTGTTTTGTTTAATTTGGATATATTGATAATTTTATTTCATTTATTATTATTATAAATTTATTATTTTTAAATGTGTATATTTTCTTTTATATTACCTTTTTTGCTAAATAATTTTTAATATGTTTAACTTTGCTTTTTCTATTTGCTAAAATTATTACTTTGTTTGGCTTCTACGGATGGACTGATCCTGGTAATACAGACATTACCGCCGGGATCAGGGTTCAATCATACATCTATTTATTTGTAGCATTAAACGCTATTATTATTACGAAAGCTACTAAAAACGGCTGGTCAGATCTCTATTATCCTGTATGCTGCAGAGAATGTTAGGCATATGTTCCACGGGAACACCGCGTGCGCCATCTCAAGCTTGCACTATCGCATAAACATGTTTACGGTGACGCCTGACTTGTATCCCTAGTGGTCTCGACGCGGGCGGCTATGATCGCGTAACCGCTGAGACCACCACTCGCCACGCGATCCGAAGAGCGCAAGTCAGCCTCTGACCGCTTTCACCATCGCGCTGATGGGTACGATCAGAGGCTGACTCCGTCGTCACCTCCGACCGCCTGCCCGCACAGCCGCATGACCGGTGACGTTGCCCCCCCCCCATTCATCTGGCAATGGGATTCATTGTTTTCTGTGTTACTGGTGAGCTGTGGCAGGCCGACGGTGTTTCTATCTCCCCCGACAGCCATTTCCCAGAGGCGCGTCGGGCCCCCCTGGCATATGACGACACACCAGGGGATCTCCTCGTCTCCTCCACCAGCACCGACGCTCTATAGCTTTCTAGTTTAACTTCTTTTAACAAAAAATGATATGTCTGTTAATTTTATTCCTGAAAATTTTATGAACAAAAAATGATAATGGATTATCAGCTTTCAAAAAATACGGAACGTAATAATCATGCAGAGAATGTAAACGAATGGAGTTTATTTTATTTTCTCGGCCATTAGGCAAGTTATGCGACAGAATAGATATATAGTTTCCTCCTCGTTCATTATCCACATTCAACGGTCCGACTTTCTTGTACATTCATATTCATGTAATATAATAAATCTGAAAGAAAGTTTGTATGTCTGTTTTACCAGCGCAGGCTGTCTTTGTCTAAGGCTGAAGCGTGCCTAACTTATTCTTACGATACATTATTAATAGTTTCATCATCACGACCGTTTTCCTTTCGGCGTGGCGATGGCAACACCGCTCTCCACCAGTTTTGTAGGCTGGCAAGCGTTGTCGCCATCCGTCAATCAAAACAGATTCAAAAAATGTGTGAACGCAATTAAAGTGATTTTACTAAATATTCTTTGTTTTAATCAACAAAATATTTTTGTGCCCCTTTTTTGTTTATTTTGTTTTTTCTATATTTTAGTTTAATTAATAATTTAGTTTTTTTTAAACATTGATATGCTTATACTATAATTTTATTCCTATTAGTCATTGTTTTTATTTATCATTTGTAATTACTATTATTTTACCCTTTTGTATCATAGTAAATAGCGTAGAATAAAGAATGAAAATGAACACTAAAAACTATATTAAATTGACATTAGTTGCCAACTCGTCTGGCGTGGTGAGAAAAAACCAAATAGACAGAAATATATTCTTGAAGGCCTATCTTTAACAAGGAGGTCTGTGTGTTCGACACAGTTGTAACGACATGGACGAAGCTGGGTGATAAAGTTAGTTTTGGCATAAATCTGAATGAATCGTAGTAAATAGCCCGCTGTTGCCACTTTGGCAAACTTTTCTCGATCCAAGGCTGTTCGGAAAACTTTGGTAAAGATGCCTATCTCATTAGATAATTGTTACTCTTCTAATCAGTTTTATTTGTTGTTACGAGGATTTAACGCTTTGCATCCGTCTCGCTCGCACAATAGTAATAATAATAATAATAATAAAATACTTTATTGCACAAAATTACAAAAGTAGTGTACAAGGGCGAACTTAATTCCGTAGGCATTCTCTTACAGCTAACATTTGTGATAGTGATAAGTGAGTTTATAGGGTGCTTATAAACGATAAGTCAATAGAATTAGATGTGAATATCGATACTTATAGGTTCTTCGCGCCATTTTGCGTGGACATGTCAAATGCAAGTTTTATATATATAATATTATTGGTCAAAAGTGGTGTTTTTTGGTTTAATAATGTGCTACAATGTGAATCATTAAGGAAAACGATAAATTGGACTTTAAATATGGGGCACAAGTTGCAGTTTATTTTTTGCGGTATTCCAGCGCTGTCAACACCCATTTTTAACGGACGTGTTTGAGCTATGGTGCCGCGAGTGACTCGAAGAAAAGCATCAAATTCTGCAGCATCTGTAATTTGATGATTACCTCATTAACTCATGAATAAGAAAGATATATTACGTCAGACTTGGCTGTATGGGCTAGACCCTTTGCCTTCCCTATCATCATATCATTCATCATCCATCATAGTATAACAATAACAATAAATAGCTAAAATATATACCTAAAAGCAAACAATAAATATTAATATCATCCATGAACCTACACAAACAAATATATACATATATTTACCATATCAGGGAGGGATGGAGACATTTTGCATTTTAAGAAAGTTTTTTTTAAAGATGCTGACAGACAGTGCTTGCCTGATCACCAATGGAAGTTTGTTCCACTGGCGAGCAGCCGTAACAGTAAGTGAATCTGAATATCTGCTAGAAGAGTGTTGAGGGAAAGAAATAAAATATTGATTATTATGAGAAGAACGAAGTGGACGATTGTGTGAATCGCACAGATATTGGAAACGATCCCTCAGGTAAGAAGGAGCCATGGGGTTGTTAAGAATGCAATACAACTATTTTAGAGATTATTCAAGTCCGAGTACTTTAAAGAGAAATATAGTCAATTAACTTTTATCTATTTTAATATATTAATATACAAGTTTGCACTCGAGACGATGGGACCTTGGGGACTCTCACCCAATCGTATCGCCAAGGAGTTGTCCAAACAGCTGACTGAGAAAGGCAGGCAATTGTTTCCGCCAACGTACTCGTATTAGCGTCCCTATACAGAGGAAAAGTGTTGCCAGACTTCTTGTGACTATCTCTAATTTAAGTGTATTTAGTTTTATTCAAGTAGTATTTGAATAACCTTTCTTTCATTAAAATGAAATAATATTATTTGTATGGAATATAGTAAATAGGTACATAGTTTTTAAATACCTCACATGGAGTATGTGCCATTTCTGGTACACAAATTTATACTAACTAACTTAATTTATACAATGAAAATAATTTATGTAATAAATAAAATGTCATGAATTTAAGAAATCTCGCATAAGATAATACTCGTATGCGAGATTTTGGTCAGTTGATTAATACAAATTTTTACAATTTCTAAATTTGTATGAATAAAACTCGCTTAACGAATAAAAGCAACTCTATCAATAGCTTCTTGATTTTAGATTTAAACTGATTATTGGGTAATTGTTTGAGAACCTCTGGTAACTTTTTATAAATACGAATGCTCAAGTTATTATCGAAAACTCTGCTTTTTGGTGTCTTAGTATAGGCAATAGTGTTTGGATGTCGACTACTTTTAAATACATCTTTTTCGTAAGTAAATATGTCACTGTGCGTCCTAATAAATGTGACTACTTCGAATATATACATGCCTGTTATAGTCATAAGATTTAGGCTTTTAAATAGCGGTCTGAAAGAGTCAGTGGGGGCTGCACCGCATATAGCTCTTACACTCTTCTTTTGGGCAATAAGTATTCTGCTAATTTTGGATGAGGGCAATCATAGTAATAATCCGTATCGCAGAACCGAGGCTACGTAGCCGTGATACAACCTAATTCGTAATATTTATTATTTGACCCTGAACATAAATATAAAAAATACAATATTATACTGAAACTAATAACCCGTTGCTTCCTGTATTATAGTAGATACATACGTAGAATTACCCTTTACAGTGACATTTTTCATATAGCTAGTTAAGAAAAACAAGGGAGCAATAATTCTTGTTTAGCGGATCCGATAGCGCCGTAATGGTAGTAATGGATCCGCTGGTCAACCGCCCGCATGCAAATAAATCTGCAGACCGATGCAATGATGTGTGGAGAATGGCCACATAGAAACGAAAAAACCAGTAGAACTTTACTAAAATAAAAAAAAAACATACACATACTATTATTACTCACATTTTCTAAATAATTTAATTAAGTTTAATGTTAAGATAAATTGTTCCTATTTCTAATTATAAATAATTAAATATTTCCAGACAGGTCACACAGCGCCATCTAGTTTCCGTGGGAAGCTACGAGGCTTGTGTTACGGAAACTAGATGGCTGATAAACCACATAATATACTTTTTTTTGTAAATATATACATATTGTACATATAAACACCCAGACCGAGACAAATTATACAATGTCCAACTTGCCCCCGGTGGGAATCAAACCCACGACCTCCCGAGTTCACGGCAACGTTTGTTACCACTAGACCACGGAGGCGGTCACTATTGACTAAGTATAATAATTGACTTGTGTTTTGTTTTGTTTCATGTTTAAGCTTTTTAATTGTTTTATCTTTAAATTTAATTTGATTTTATTTTAATTTTAATTTTCCATCAAGTACCTACCACTTGGATTTTGTGCATGTTGTGGCACCAAAAGGTGGTACATTTATCGTCGATTTAATGTCCTGGTTTTTAAGCAAGTAATAATGTAACCGACCACTGCACTGGTTGTACTTAAATAAATAAACACACATTGCTAGAACTTCACTGCTGGAGTTGGGCCTTTCAAAGCATATTTCTGGAGAATTTGGCCTACATTCGCCACGCTCTAATCAGAGCGGATAGTGAGTAAAAATGTACAATAGTGATCTTGTAAGCGTTTAAAAAGCTAAAATTATGAGCTAGGGGAAAAACTCCGCTTGGCGACGGGTGACCCTTTAATTAGAGAATATTTTGCTCAAAGGGTCAGCCTCGTCGTACGCTGCGAGTGTCCTCGGCACAATACGCCCATCTGACAGTTATAATTTTAGTTTTTGACGTGACAACGTCTTATAAATTGGTTTGCCGGGTGACACTTCAAGAAACTGCGTTACGCTCCGCTCACGTTATGCGCTCACAATGAGAGCGAGTGAGAGGCACGCGTCCCTTCCACTCGGGCATGGTTAGCCCGCCTTCGTCTCCGTAAACAGTACAATAAAATATTTGCTGATTTTGATTTATTTAACAATTCTAAACCTAAATTGAAAAAACTAATACAGCTTGGTCTACCTACAAAATAAACTTGTTTCAAATCACACAACATATACACACTACATTCTTAGGTACACTACTGACCCCAACACACATGACTATATATACTATTACACATATACTATTTACATTATATATATACATATATATATCTATTATTATCTTTATGTATTACTAAACCTTTTATGTCGGTCGATTGGTCAAATATTACTACTAAAAATACTCGATTTGTACTTACTTGCATGCCTATTTGTATCCACAAACTCTCTTGCTGTCTATAACGTTATTAGTTAGATGATTATTTACTATTATTGCTATTATTTTTGCTTGTTTACCTACGATATAGATTTAGTTCCACTCGCTACTGACTTTTTGTTTTAGTTTTGATAATAATTTTGATTTAATTTAATATTATTGTATTATTAGTTTAGTTTTAATTTAATTTATGTTTTGACTTAATTTTATTCAATTTAATTTAATTTTATGTTTGGCTCAAATTTAATCTAAGTGCTGTCTATAAAATAAAAATCATTTTGGCTAATGTATAACAAAATTCCTATCGTCAAATATGTATTAATTTAATGCTGTGATTTTGTAAAACCAATAAATAAATAAATAAGAGCGAGAGAGACAGACATAAAAAGTGAAAGACATTGACTTGACATTTTCTAGGCACATTACAGCAGAAACACTTCCTTTCATTTCATATTTCTCCTATCATCGCCCTATCCTCAACAAAATCACTCAGATAGGAACAAGTTAAGTTGTAGTAAACATGTGTTTCATTGTACGCAAATGTATTGCAAGTTATTGTATGTATATTTGTATATAAATACGTATGTATGTGTAAAGGTAAAAATAAAATTTTGTTAATATGAAATTCAGTGCGAGATTCTTTGTATAAATTAATGTTTTAAATATAATTCTTTGTATAAATAAATGTTTTAAATTGTTACTATTATTTCATCCTTCTTCCTACTATACGAATGAATATTCACATTAAAATTATTTTACCACTCAAAGTCGTTGTCACGTAAAACTTTCGCCCGTATACCGACTTTACAGGCAACCAATTTTTTTTTTACGGAGTATACGAAGTACATTTTTACTCACTATGACTAGAGCGCGGCGATCCGACTCTACAGATAGCCAAAGACACTTTTTTTGAGTGATAAATACTTTATTGACATCTGTTGAGTTACCCTATAAGATGAGTCCATATCTCAAGACCGAATCGACATAGCCATGATATGCCGAAAGAGCCGTACTTTCATTACTTACTTAACGCAAATATGACTCTATTAAGTGTTCTAATCTGCTTTTTTCTGTTCTGTGGACTCAACCCTTGCTTGGCCCTTGCTAGCCTGACCCGCGACAATAAAATAACAATAAATTACTATAAACTAGCTCCAAGAAAACTAAATAAAAACTATGACGATTCCTGCCCTCCGTGGTCTAGCGGTTAAGTCCGTGGATTTAAACTCGGAGGTACCGGGTTCGATTCCTGGTCGGGACAAAAAATATATATTATTTAATAAATATGTAAGTATTTAATTTATTTGTGATATTTCTCAAGTTTGGTACGCTGAAGACATCGACGAGCTTGCCACAAAGAAGATTTCACAAATACACACATCAAAAAAGTCTAGGGATCAAGCATGTTTATGCGGATTTCTTGTGATTGAGATGTGGCTTTGTAATAAATTTATGATTTTATAAATTTATATGGATCCTTTTTGGTGCATTTCATAATTTAAAACAGGAACTGTCAATCAAATTCGAGTAAAAGATGAAAATCATCTGTCAATATTTTCCCTATAAAAACATAAGACGCATTGAAGACATTATTAGTGCTACTGTTTCCCTACTACTGATTAAAACCAACGTTATTATGGAGCGGCGACGTCATTTAAGCAGGGAAGAAATGATCAGAGCCGTGGGAATGATAGAAGCTGGTTCCCGGCAACGTACTGTGGCTTTAGCTCTGAATACAAGTCAGAGTGTTATCAGTCGACTTTGGACACGTTACCGAACCACTGGTACCGTGGCTGAGCGCCATGGAGGACGGTATCGCTGCACCACACGGAGACAAGACCGATACTTTCAAATCACAGCTCGAAGAACTCCAACTATAACCGCCATGATGTTAGCCGTGAGCCTTCATCGCTCTTCAGGGAACTTAATTAGCGACCAAACAGTCAGAAACTGCTTGCATGAAGTGAACCTTCATTCCCGAAGACCGCTACGGGTACCACCTATAGCAATGCACAATCGTAGGACTCGATATCAATGGGCTCTTGAACACAGAAATTGGACAGAAGAACAATGGCGTTTCGTGTGCTTTTCTGATGAGTCTCGTTTTGGTATGAGGCCGGATACAAGACGTATACGACACTGGAGAACCCCTGGACGCCAACAGCGATTAAAATCCTGCCAGGAAGTCCATCCTTATAGTGGTGGAACCATCATGGTATGGGCGGGTATTTCGATCGGCGGAAGAACTGAGTTGATTTGGATCAGAGGCAACCTCAACGCTCAAATTTATGCTGAGACGGTTGTATCAGACGTCATCGTTCCTCTACAAGTGCATATCGGTCCCTTATTTCAGTTAATGCATGATAATGCACGACCGCACACCGCAAGAGTTGTAAGACAGACTCTCGCCGCAGCTAACATCAATGTCCTGCCCTGGCCTGCTCAGTCGCCAGACTTGAACCCGATTGAGCATGCATGGGATATTCTTCAGAGAAGAGCTCTGCCGAATATGGAGGGTATCCAGTCGCAAGAAGACCTTTTTTTGTTGTTGCAACGAACATGGGCGGCCATTCCACAGCGTGATTTGGATGAACTCATTTTGAGTATGCCAAACCGATGTTCTTGTGTTGTTAGTGTTCGCGGTAGAAACACGGATTATTAATTGTTTAAGTTACCCAATAAAATTAAAAAAAAAACTGTTATTTCAGTCTTTTTTTCGAACTTTAATGTTAGTGGTTCAAATGTCAAAAATCCCTTTATTAGGAAAATGGCAATTTTTTTTACTAATGCAAAGGTGACTTGGTTTATCGTTACTGTAGACAAACGAAAACATTTTATTTGATCAATCCTTAAAGAAAATTTTAATGAATATCAATCAGGAGAAAAGTTATTGCAAAAATATATGTTGATCCCTAGACACTTTTGATGTGTGTACATTAAATATTAATTAAATAATAAATTAATAAATATTTTTGTGTCCCGACCAGGAATTGACCCGATACCTCCGAGTCTAAATCCACGGACTTAACCGCTAGACCACGGAGGCAGTACAAACCATAATAGAGAGAAAATACTGAGTGGTTGATAAAATTAAAGTTCTCCTGCGTTTTTACAGCTTCTCCCTTGTTTTGTAGATAAAAAAGATTGAGAAACTAACGATATAGGATTCTTACTCAATCTATACCTGGCTGTTGTTTTAGCAGGGGACGCGGCCCACTATAAACGTCGGCCAAATAGCAGTCAATAAAATAAATAACTAAGCCAGGGTGAGTTAATCGAAGACGTAGTACAACTGGCCTTCCTTTTATTTTTAACACCGATGTTTTGGCCCTAAAAAATAATTATACATATGTAGGGTTTTTGTTTTTCAAATTAATTTATTTGCAGATCTTTTTAACAATAGGTCTAAAAATGCATGTATTTATTTATTATAAACTTTATTGCACAAAGTACAAAGGCGGACCTAATGCCGCTAGACATTCTATACTGGTCAAACCTTTGGGACAACTAAAGCAGTTACGACGAGATAAGGCAGGTGCTATCAAAACTAATAGAAAAATATTAGACTTCAATATATACTAGTGAATAAATACTTATTTACATACTAATACATACACAAATACATACAAATAAAACTACATACATACGTTCTATGAATATACATAAATATAATATACCTACTATAATAATAATAATAGTTACACAAAAAACCTTATAGGCATGTAAATCAATAAAATCATATAAAATCGTTATTACAATATTTTCATATAGTCGTATATAGAGAGAGAATTAAAGTTTTTATTTAAATAAAAGTTTCAATAATATAAAAATAAACTAAATAATTACTACAAAAAAATAAATAAATTAAAAAGTAAACTAAAACAAAATACCTACTAACAATAATAATTGGAAATACGCTCAGATCTCAACCACCGAAACTACATTGAGAGCATCACCAAAACAGCGTCCAAAAAACTAGGGATACTGAACAAGGTAAAACGTTTTTTTCCGCCCTCACTCCGGCTTATGCTTTATAAAGCGCAAATAAGGTCACCTCTGGGATGGATCCGCTAAGTACCTTACAGATGCTCTCAATGTCCTACAGAGGCGGGCTATTCGAATAGTGGACGATACTACAGTGTCCAAAACTCTCGAATCGCTGCAGCTTCGCCGAGATGTGGCCTCCCTGAGCGTATTCTACAAGCTATACTGCGGTGAATGTTCTGAAGAGCTCCACAACCTTATCCCTTCTTCTCTATTCCGCAACCGAACCACTCGCACAGGCCAAAATATGCATTCACATACCGTAGCCACTATCCCTACGCGTACATACAAATTTGGAGACTCTTACATCTGTCGCACGCTGAAGATGTGGAATGCTCTCCCAGCCAGTGTATTTCCCCACTCCTATAACCTGGAGTCCTTCAAACGAAGTGTGAAAAAGCATCTTTATAGGCCGGCATAGTGGTAGGGACTGATGTCGGTCGTCCGAGGCTGGCGTCAGTTGCTCCCATTCTTGGACCTCGCGTACCGCTTACCATCAGGTGGGCGCGGTGTCACATGTCGTGCTCCGTATATAAAAAAATAAAAATAAGAGTAGTTATTGTATAAAACATGTACAAATGAAACATTTAGGTAATATTAAAACGTAAAGTAAACTATCTAACTTAAACTCTAAATAGTCTAACTTATTTCTAATTAAAATACATTTCAAATCAAATCGTTTATTTGTTTCAACACAGGTAATACAGGTAAACTAATTGATATATTAACCTAGTTTATAAAAGCGCTGCTGTGTTCTGCCATGAGGTGTACAAATATTATATATAAAAAGTATCATCACGATCGTTTCCCTTTCGGGGTGGTCAGAAACCACGCTTATAAGCGGATTTATATATATAAAGACATATATGTACGACATACTAATAATATAATACACAATTCAAAAAAAATATGGTAATACACAAAGAAAATTTGTATCGGATTCTGGTTGTGGTCACATTAAATATATATATATATATATTTATATTAAAAAATTTGGGTCATTTAAAAATTCTTGTATAGAATAATATGATTTTTCAATTAGAACTTTCGTTAACGTCTTTTTAAACAGACTATGCGGTAAAAGTTTGATATCGTCGTTAATAATATTTAATTATTTTGGTACCATACAGATTGGTACATTGACGCCGTACGTGATCTTGGAGTGCATAATTTAAAATGACGTTTAAAATTTATTATTAAAATATCGTCTGTGAATACAATTGTAATATGTCTGAACGGTTAATTACTAACTTTTCAATTCTTTTATATTTATACCTTTTAGGTAAAAAAAATGAAAAAAAACTCATACTTTTAGGGCCAGCGCGTTAGCAGATACATTATCATGTTGGGTCCGTCTGTTGATTATAAAGTCTATGTCTATAGTTTTGTAAATATGTCTCCGTGGCCCGGGGCGGCGATAGTCTTTTTTATTGGCGCCTCGATCTCTTCTTACAACGAGTGTGAAACGTAACATTGACTTACATTTTGACGACCGGGAAATTTATACAATTTACTAACTAAGAATCTCGCCAACCTGTTTGGGCAGTGTGGCGAGTGTAGGCCAAATTCTCCAGATATGTTTTGTAAGGCCCATCTCCAACAATGGAGGTCTAGGACTCTGTGAATGAAAAAAAAACCCCTCTTTCAAAGGTCAGCTGGTAATGCTCGCCTATGTACTCGACAGGTTTTATTTTATATTTTGTGTTCAATAGATATTATTAATACTAGTATATTAATTTAGACACAGAGGTACGGGGTTCGATTCCTGATCCCATAATAATTTATTTAATTTATTTGTGATATTTGTCGAGTTTGGTACGCTGAAAACCCCGACGAGCTTGCCACTTGTCATGATGGGCTTATAGTAAAGTTATCTTTTTTAAAGCGGGGTTTCTGACCACCCCGGAAGAAATACGGTCGTAATGAAACTTTACTTTTTTATATCATCACAGATACTAGAACATAAATTACTGGAGAATTTGTGCTAAATATTATCATTAAAATCTTTAATTGTCATTAAAATTGGCATGTCCAAGTCCATCGCCAACCCGTCTGGCAAGGCAGTGTAGGCCGAATTCCCCAGATGTATATTTTGCAAAGCCGATCTCCAGCAGTTAAGGTCTAGGACGATGTGTTCTAGGGGCTGTAATAATGATGTAATTTTAATTATGACAATTTATTAATTAATTTTATTAAGTAGGTATTATTGGAAACGGGACGACGGCTAATCGTGCTCTCCGAGGCACTGGAACGGTGGCGTTGTAATTCTATGACAATTGTACGTAAGAAAAGTTTATAAATAAATAAATAAATAAATATTTCCAGACAGGTCACACAGCGCCATCTAATTTCCGTGGTAAGCTGCGAGGCTTGTGTTACGGAAACTAGATGGTTGATAAACTACATATTATACTTTTTTTTTTGTAAATATATACATATTATACATATAAACACCCAGACCGAGACAAATTATACAATGTACAACTTGCCCCCGGTGGGAATCGAACCCACGACCTCCCGAGTTCACGGCAACGTTTGTTACCACTAGACCACGGAGGCGGTTTATTTCTCATAGGTACATGTCGGAGGGGTTTCAACCGACCTTTGTAGGATTCTTACAACCGAGCCACCACCTCGAGTAGTTGGCGTTCAATAAGCTGAATTTAGAGCTCAGTAACTACATAAAGGTCAATGGGAACGTGTATTGTTTCTATCAAATTTAAGCTGACGCTAAAGATTACAAAGATTAGAAATGAAATACAAACTGAAGAGGCGTCTTCTTTTGTTGCGAGTAATATTTACATTTTAAACTTGTGTTCGTAGATTTCTTCCTACCCATTCTGCTATTTGTAGGGCGATAATGTTACTATTTTATGCCTGTTTTCTTTTTAACCCCAGCCTGAAGGGCCACCGTGGAAGGTAGCATGCCAGAATCACCGTGAGGCCTCCTAAGGAGACCCCAAGACGCCTATTTATTTATTTAATTATAATAGGGTAGCTAACAGTGCTAACATCACACACTTATTTGTTCTTAACACTAAATCAGAAGTTAGATGTTGCACCTATTATAGGCGACCACCACATTACCACAGTAGCCTTTATACCCTATTATAAATAAATAAATAAATAGGCGTCTATATATAGATATGTGTATAATAAACATACAATTATTTTAGAAATAAAAAAAATATAACCAAAATATTACCTACTTTAAGTAATACAGTAAAATAAATAAAATTAATATTAATTTAAAAAAAAAACATAATATTGACTTATAAATACGGACTAAAACCCTATAAGCCGTCTGTCTCTCTTTCACTGTTGGCCCTGCGTGCCTTAACAGCTAAGTCTGAGTCGTGGCTACGAAGTACTCGTAGAGGCGTGACAAGTCGCGCAGCAAATCAGCATTGCTGTGCAGCGGGGGAATGCTGCAAGTGTTCTTGGCGCACGGCAACATGTACAAATACAGGGAAGTACAAGAATATTATGTTGGTTGATTGTGGGGATTAAAACCATTCCATATCGAACTGTTGTGGTCCCGACTCTACCTTGACTGTGACAGTTCTATTCCTCGAGCGTAGTGACGTGCCGTTTGACAGCTGGAAGGTATAACTATGTGGAGGAGACCATGAGGACACCATATACACTATTATGACGATGATACAATTATTTTGCTAACCGTTCAAAGTTATTTATATAGTTATATATATATATATATATTTGTTGTGGCAGATTTATATGTTTAATAAATAATATTAGTTATTATTTATTTATTTGACATATTTTAGTGTAGATTATAGTAGTACCTTGTAGTACTTGACATTTTAATTTTAACATAGTTTGATATTAGTAGTATTTAAATTTTATTTTCTGTATTTGATTATTTAGCATTCAATATGTCTCTTCCATAATTGTATTGATAGTTTGGGCTGTTTTCTGGTCTTTGTCGTGTTGTTTCGTATTAAGCTGTCTGACCATGATTGTGTTATCTCGTTTACTGTAGGTAACTAATATTAGTTACAGAGTATTATAAATTGACTTAACCAAGTGTTCCAGACGGTACCTAAAATAAATGAAATGCAATGAAAAAGTAATTAGTTTTTTTTTAAAGTAGATAGGTACCTATTTATAGAATAACAGAATCATAAAGAGTACCGCGCTCAGCAGTGAAATATTTTGGGTTAACGATAATATTGACATAGTGGGTACTTATCGCTTGTGTCAAATCTCCCTCGCAGTCGATGGCAGTTACTATAAACCACAGTGAAAGAATGTAGCTATAAATAATTCAACAGGCAATGCGTGGTCGCTCTTGTGGGCTCCGGGCTAGATGTATTAATTTGTAAGAAATTTGTCGCCCTACTAGACCTATACGAAAAGAAGAACCATTTCAATAATTCAATTTGTATCGCTAACTAAGGGCCTTCTCACATGCATACAGTTGCTGTCTAAACGTCTAAACCTTGCCGTGCTCTTATTTATTTATAACAGGTAATCAATAATTGTACAATAAAATACCTACTACATTTCAAGAATTGCCTACAATTAAATTTAAAAAAGAAATTTACGTCTGGTTGTGCGAGTTTTGTTTATATTCTACAAATGAATTCTTAAATAAAAAAACTAAAATGAAATATTGACATTGTATAGTTATTTAGATTTAATTAAGTAAAGTGTAAGATTTAGACAACTTAAGTGTATGTAATAAAGAATTTATAAATAATTAAATAAATAAATGGACCAACCTTTATTTATATGTCAATGGTCGCCCTTCTTCACATAGACGCATTCCAATCACGGACGACAAGCACCGTAATTGCACCTAATAATTTCTTAAAATGTCCATGACATTAGGAAATACCTGGAAGATAATGGCCGCAATCGGAAGCTACTAAAATCGTACAGGAACAATCTGCAAATTGCTGGACATTATTATTATTTGCTCATCATAACTTGGCAGAGTGGTCGTGTTCGCTATTTGAGTGCTAGTGGCACGCTTAACCACGGCAGTCTGGATGGATTATTTTATATACGAATAATTTTGTTGTTATAAAAATCTAGAATCAAACTCCCATCACAAATCATTAAAAGACTTTCAACTCTAATAGCGGTTGACATTGACGATGTCCGTTGGTTAAAGGATTTTTTATTTATACATTTCTAAAGCTAAATAACAAATGAAATCAAGTTAAATTAGTAGGCAATAAACATGTATAAAGGAATATAGTTACATTCTCTTGAAAGTCATTTTCTTTTTGTCGGTATTTACCGCTTGGATCGTCCCGGGGCGTAACTTGACTTTGCCACAGAACTAAGAAATAACTAGAAATGGCATTAAGCCTACAATTTTTAATTACACATTATTATATTCTCTAGCAGATATATAGATTCCTTCACTGTGTCTGCAGCCCACCAGTGGAACAAACTACCACTGGCCATTATTTTAAACAATTAGTTACTAACTTGTTTCTTGATAAGCAGGAGCACACTGCATCTAGTACACATTGAATATTTGGCACGCAATATGTTTATGTATGTTTATTTATATATAAATATGTATGTATATATGTATATGTTCATAATACTTGCATGTAGTTGCTTGGTATGTAGTGTATTTATAAATTAGACTAATATTATTAGATTGTTGCACCCTGCCCATAATCTCTCACCATCCCAAAGGTTAGTTGTCAGAGAATGCCTAACAGGCATTAAACTCGCCTATGTACCTAATTTAAAGTTTTGGTGCAATAAAGAATTTAAAATAAAATAAAATAAATATCATAAAAAAGGCCGCAGAATGTCAGCGTGATTAGGCTATTAGGTCGCGTGCCATGCGTCGTAGAGCGTCGGGAGGTCTGGCTTGCAGAGGTTGCTAATTTCAGGAGGAAAACATTTTTTTTTTTTTTTTTGACAGGTCACACAGCGCCATCTAATTTCCGTGGTAAGCGGTAAGCTTGTGTTACGGAAACTAGATGGTTGATAAACTACATATTATACTTTTTTTTTTTTTTTTTTCAAGACGAAGCAAGAATTCGTTCAGTGTTTCCATCCGAAAATCGCAAAGGATGACATAATTTTTCACGTATCGCGTGCACCGACTATGGCACGCAGCGCAAGATTTGGCTGCACTAGCAAACGACCTCGAAGGGTCTTTACGTTAAGGCGTATCAAGCAGGATCCGCGTAAGAGAGCATACATATACGTTGTATATGCACAACTTGGTGCTTAGGGCTATTGTGGATGCAAACACTGGACGAAGCTCGGGCCAAACGTGCCATATTGACGGTGATGTTTATTTATTTAATAACTCAATTGCACTATGTACAAAAGCGGACTTAATGCCAAATATTTACATTTAGACAGTATAGATAGTAGGTTCAATCATCAATTAAGTTATTCTTAACACTATTAATCTTGAAGAATAACTTAATAAAAATAAAATATATAATAATATAATAATAAATTAATTGAATAAGAAGTTGAAGTGGCTGCCTATTCGTTGTCGCAGAAATCTTCGAGCCCTTTGTCTCCTATTTTCTGTCTTGAATGAGCCTGCGACACCGAAATACCTCAAGGACAATTTCGCCTATCTCTCTTCTTTCCATGACAAATCCCTTCGCTCTGCTAACAACTCTCTTCTATCTGTCCCTTCTCATCATTTGTGTCTAACTCTTTTGTAGTTGTTGCTACTAATTTGTGGAATAATCTACCTGTTAACATACGGCAAGCAACTACCAGAACATTATTCAAAAAACTGGTGTTTTCACACTTTCTAAATAGCTCCACACAGTGTTAGTAAGTAGTATATATGTATGTTTATGTATAATAATATGTATGTATTAGTATTTAGTGTATCGATATTATAATATTTATTCCATATGTATTGTAAGTAAGAATATATTAAATTGCTGTTAATTTAAATAGTTATTTATTTCTCTTATTATCTTTATGATTGCACCTACATTTGATCAAATTTGTCCCCAAGGTTTGGCTGTCAGAAAATGTCTTCGGGCATTAAGTCCGCCTTTGTACTTTGTGCAATAAAGTTTATAAATAAATAAATAAATACGTTGCACATGCTGATGCGTCTGTCTATCGTGAGTCCTCGGTACTTGACCTTCTAACCTTACGGAATATTTTCGCCAAGCAGCTGAAGTTGGGGAGCTGAGAGAGCTGTTAATCGCTTCTCTAATTATTTATGCAAGTAGTTCATCATTACAAGTTCTATTTCTTCTTATATCTTGTTTTTCCCCCTCCCCTGGGACTCGTGACATCGCCGGACCTAATCCAATCTTGACACGCCACGGTCTTGCTGCAGCTTTCCAATATCGGACACACTTTTATAAAGGTACCAATGACATTTACAGGTTAAACGCTTCTGTTCAATTGAGATTAATATTAGACAACATAATATTGTAAAAAACACGAATTCTTTCTTATTACACCGACAAAAATATTTATTTAACGTGCTCTCCGAGGCACGGGAACGGTGGTGTTGTAAATCTATGACAAATAAGTAAGAAAAGTGTATTTCTCATTGGTACAAACAAATAAATATAACTACATATTCAATTCGTTTATTTTCTGTAATAAGGCATAGGACAAAAAAAAATGTATTTTGCACATTTACATGTCAAATTTACAATATATTACTATAACATTAGGCTACATAATTTCACAGCATTCTACCGGGTAGACCGCAATGAAACTACACAACCTTACTTAAATATAGAGCAGTGCGTTACAATACAAAAATAAAATAACATTTTTAAAAAAAACCTACGTGATTTATACACATACCTAATAATAATTCCACACAAAACTACATTTATAATTATAGCTGCTGTAAATAGGCATTGTCATCTTATCAAATAATTTACAACTATAAAAAATATAAATGTCACTTAAGATTATAATATAAATAATATATTGTATATAATAAATTTATGAAAAAAATATATATATATTAAAAAAAAATATCTCCAAGCATTCCAATTATGATTTAGATCCATTTAGAAAATTTAATGTATTTTTTTTAAATATTGGACTTAATCTCATTTGATTTAAATTAAAGTATCATCACTACCGTTTCCCTTCCGGGGTGGTCATAAATCACGCTTATAAAGAAACGGATTCACATTTAGCCAACTTTACTATACGCCCATCATGACAAGTGGCAAGCTTGTCGATGTCTCTAGCGTACCAAACTCGAGAATTATTACAATTAAATTAAATATTAATTTTATTTATTTATTTTGCTACGGAAGTTATTTAATAACCTATAGGTAAATATAAAAATGGTTGATTAATAATATTTATTTTATTATTTAAATTCTTTAATGCACTTAAAAATAGTACAGAGGCGAGCTATAATGCCAGTAGGCATTCTTTACCAGCTAACCTTGGGGATCGAGTAAGGTGATAGGCATTATGAAAAATAAAAGAAATTTTAATGATACAGTTAATAAGTTACTTATCTAATTCTAATATACTACACATTATACCTAAACAGATAAACATACATAAACCATACATACAATTATACATACAAGTACATCATATACATTATAACTTAAATAAATACCTACACTTAAATAATACGTAAAAAATGAAATTTAATTCAATTATTTTTAATGTCAAAATTATAAGAAACTCGTAGCGAGATGCCGCTACGTCTCAATCGTCGACGTAGCTAATTCTGTTGTCAAATGACAAAACTGCAAGCATCGACATAAAATAGTTAATTTAATTATGAGTGTAATAAATGATTAAATATCAACATTTTAGCAGTGGAGGTCTCGGACTTTGGGGCTGTGGTGACGATGGCATTATTTAATTCAAATTTAAGGTTATTTATTACACTTAATTATTCCTCTACCATATCTGCAGCTCGCCAGTGCAACAGACTTCCTTTAATTATCTGAGAGACCACAAGAAATTCAAATTCTCTTAAAATATTCAAAGATAGAATATATATATTTTTTTAAATACTAGCACGGTAAGCCAATGAATGTTAGCAACTGGAATCAGAAACTCATAACTGACATCAGTCCTTAACACACTATGCCGACTTAACTGGGCATGACGGCTATTCTAGACTGATCCTAAAGCGTGTGGATACACTTTACACGGGTTTATCGGCACGAACGATGTTTCCCCGCCCCGGCAGACTGGGCAAATTACCACCATTACCGCCTACCACATATTTGTTGTTTTCGTTCAAAGCATGTGCCATTTGCAATGGTGTCAAATGCCAATTTTTACTTTTAAGGAGAAATAATATTGTAAGCTTGCTATATGTATATAAAAATAACACCGCTTGAAACAAGACTTACTACTTAATTAAACAAACAATACCTATCTTAACACATATGTACATACATACTTGTATATACACAAATAAATATATACATTTCATTACAGCCCCTAGAACACAGCTCCTAGACATCCACTGCTGGAGATGGGCCTTCCAGAACTGGAGAATTTGGCCTACACTCGCCACGATGGCCAGTCGGATTGGCGAGGATTAAATATATACATAATTACATATATTTACTATATCAGAGCGGTTTGTCAGAATTAAGTCAATAACATGTAGGTATTTTTATTTAGAAAAATACTATTTTATTCTGCCAACGTATTAGGCTCGCTATACAGAGGGGAAATGTTGCCAGTCTTCTTGTGACTATCGCTGAAGACAACCCTTCTAGAGGATTTTTTTTACTTATAGTTTATTTTTATTAGGTTTAGTTTATATATATTTTATTTAATACTTTTAAGTAGTTTTAATCATTTCATTTAATGTAAATTTAATTAAATGAAAAACTATTCTTATTCTTATTTGCTTTGCCATCTGTGTGCAGAATGAAATAAGCACCTTACCGCTATCAGCGAGGCCCCGCGTCGTTGCACCCGCTCGGGGATTATGTTAATTATTATGTAATACTGTTATCACGCTTTGTCTTGCAACACTGCTATTACTATTACACTACCAACAAATACCAACAAATTTTAATATTTATGCCGTTTGCTGTAGAAACTCTGGGCCCATGGAGTCCAAGTGCAAAAAAGATTTTAAAAGACATAACACCGCGTTTTGTCGTCTCCTCCGGTGACAAGAGGGCTGGCTCTTTCTTCGCCCAAAGAATCAGTATTGCAATTCAGCGGGGAAATGCAGCCAGCGTTCTTGCCACCATTCCACGCGGACGGGACTTATATCCCTATCCTTAGTATTAATATTAATTTTATTTTATATTTTGTAAATATTTTTTTGAATAAAGTATAAATTTTAATATATTAATTATATTTGTCGCGATTTTCATTAATAATAATAATAATTCATTTATTTCAGATTCAATACATAAATGTTAGTAACGGTTTAACATAGAACTAATTTAGTAGGAATACACATTAATTAAGAAGTAAGACAGCGTAAAAAATATATTAATTGACGATACGACCCCAGCCTGAAGAGCTACCGCGAGAGGTCGCATGCCCGAATCAACGTATATGTTTTATTTTGTAAATCTGATATAGCTGAGTTTTCCTTGCAGATACCTTTCTCAGTCAGATTAAACATTTAAGGTCACTGGAATCTGCTAAGCTGATGGTCTTCTGCTAACAGCTCACTTATTGGACCACTTTGCTGCTTATCGTCTTCTACTAGCAGAAGTAGAATCGTTCAAAATAATTAAATTAATGACGTTTTATAAATGCCTGTAATAGGTTCCCAGTTACAACTCCAATCCAGCGCTTAACAAAAGCGCACTTCCTCAGAATGCCGTCACTACCTCTTACTCTCTGCAGTATCGACGCTGCCTTTTTGGGGATTAAAGCCGCAAATCCATCCACATGAGACTTCGCAAAAATTCCCGACGCACTGCTGCGACGAAGTAGTCCCATCAACATTCTGAAGATATTATTGTATTGGTCGCGCCGCGTTGTAGGCCCGAATAGAGTATCTCACCCACAGACTGCTGGTCTAGAATGACGTGCAGTACGAGACGATCTACTAGACTAGAGACGATCCTCCAGGGATTATAATAATAAAAATAAAAATGCTTTATTGCACAAAAGCTAAAATAACTTAAAATTAATGTGTACAGGCGAGCTTTATGCCGTGAGACATTATCCACCAGCTAACCTTTGGGAGTTTTGAAAACATGTGACAGACAGAGTGCCAAGTAAATATTAAATAAACAAAACATACTAATGCTACATATACAATACATGTTATAAATAGTCCCAAGAAGACTGGCAACAATCCCCCTCTGTATAGCGAGGCTAATACATTAGCAGAAATAATGCCAGCCTTCCTGTCTCCAGACAGAATGTTCGTTAGATCATTCAGAGTTGGTCCCATATAAACTTTATCGAAATTTATTAAACGCTTTTTGAGAAAATTTACAAATATATATATTAAATTAATAAAAAACAATTTCGATAAAGTTTATAAATAAATAAATAATAAATAAAATGCATTTATTTCGGAATAGTATCCATAGGGGTTAGTAACATAGTGTTTTCTTATTCTATATTAGTAAAAAAGAGGACATTTACTTTTTATATTTGCCTTGCCCTCCTGAGGCACTGGGGACATACATGTAAGTATGTACCCAGTGCTCCATGATAGGGCAATCTGGCTTCTCACTAACTGCCCTTAAGGTGATGTTGCTGCTCCCTCGTACTCTGTGCATCAACGACGCGACTCGTTTCCGCAATACTGAGTAGAAATAATCTGTACGCAAACATCGCTGATGCGCTGCACCAACGGGGAGCCCCATCATCATCCTAAAGGCGTTATTATATTGTACCAACTTATATATTTATATATATTATATGATCTAACGAACAAAAAAAGAATCATTAAAATGAATTTACGAGTATAATTGTTAAACAAACATTAAAAATAAACATACAGTCGAATTGAGAACCTTTTTTTTTGAAGTCTTTTACCTGACTAAGTATTATATTCTCTCTGCCTACCTCGTAATCCGTGAAGATATGTATGTGTATGTAACCAAATATAACACCATTTTAAAAGAACCCGCCTGGGAAAAACCGTAAGATTTTTTTCACTGGTGATTGAGGGTAGGTGGCAAGTTGACAGAACGGTTCTAACTGAAGTCAAATAGTCGACACCCACGCCCAATTAGCTACCAAACTAATAGTACGTATTGTAAGGAATAACGACGATTTAGAGGGTCTACTCTGAAGTACCGAAGATTCTAAGTTTAGTTGGATTAATGTAATAGATTTTAGTATATGAACAACGACGTAAGCATCATGGCTACGAGGTCACAATTTTTTCGTGCCGATCGCGGTAATTCGACAAAGTTAGGCTTTATTGTGATTCGTCGGTGCATAAACAGTCATCCTAATTTGATACCCTTATACCCCTGTCCTGTCTCTTTCTCGCCGCATACCTTCTACATTACCCATCCCACTCACGCCGCGCTTGCGCACTGAAGAGAAGAAATATACAACTAGCCGCGGAGCGTGCTAGAGTCAGCTGTCGTCGCGCAGTCGTTGTCCTCAAGTCGTCATAGAAGACGTTGAAGAAATCGCCGCGATCGTTATTATCATACCCGCATTCGCAAACCCCGCAAAATTTGTGATGTAGAACAATTTCCAAGTGCTGGTGCCGAGGACATCAGGTGAGTTCCTTTACCAATTTCCTTTCTTGTTTGTTGATTGCATCCTCTGTCAATCTAATTTGGCGATTACCGCAACCCAGCTTTTTGATACAGTCCGCTAAATCCGCGCCATTACATGTCGTGGTCAGATGATCACTTCTGATTCATCTTCTGATAATATCAGGTGGGCGGATGGTCACATGTCGTGATCGTATATAAAAAAAGGACTTTCGTTGCAGAGAATTTTCGTACTTTGCCCTTTCTTTACAAATGTGGTCGAATTTTATTATGTAGTCGGTTTAGGTTACTTTCTAGTTAACTAAAGGTAAAACTGACTGCCTCTGTGGTCTAGCGGTTAAGTCCGTGGATTTAGACTCGGAGGTACCGGGTTCGATTCCTGGTCGGGACACAAAAATATTTATTAATGTAAATAAATACATTTAGTATTTAATTTATTTGTCATATTTTCTAGAGATTTTGACGGGCTTGCCACTTGTCATGATTGGACTATAGTAAAGTTGGCTAAATGTGAATCAGCTTATTTATAAGCGTGGTTTCTGACCACCCCGAAAGGGAAACGGTCGTTGCTACGGTTACGGTAATCGCCAAATTAGATTCACAGAAGATACTCTGACAATCGGTGCAATCAACAAACATGAAAAGAAATTGGTAAAGAAACTCACCTGATGTCCTGGGCACCAGCACTTGGAAATTGTTATATATCACTAATTCTTATCACTTTACTTTTAAAGGTAAACTAGTTTTTTAAAAGAATAAATTCTGAATAAGACATTACAGTGATTACAGTTTTAAATTTGTGACTTTGTAAGTTCAGAGTGGGCTATTCGAGGGCACGAGGCGAACTAATGGGCCCTAAACGTGGTCAGAGAGGGGACCGGCTATAAGTCAGCGATGTGCGATATCCCCGAATCACTGACCGCTCACATGATACATGGGATTACCCGACATTTATAGTTACCCGCCGTACAACGAAAGCAGAATTAATATCGCGGAAATACAGTTTTATTGCATAGCAATATATCTTTAGCGATAATACTGATTGATTGTTTGTTTTTTTTGGGTAAAAAAATACTGTTTCATAACAGACCCTGGAATGCAGAGTCTAAAGCCGTATTCTGTCATACGGGTTTCCTCAAGAGATCCTCGAAAAAACTCTTCAAACCTCGAAAAGCAATTTTTTTTTTTTTTATACATAACGACACTTGGCCTGTCTTGACTTGGGCCCACCTGATGGTAAGTGGCGCGCAAGGTCCATGAATGTTAGCAACTGAAGTCAGACACTCATAACTGCCATCAGTCCCTAAAACTATGCCGGCTTGACTAGATGCTTTATCACACTTCGCTTGAAGGACTCCAAGTTATAGGAAAGTGGAAACGCAGAGGCTGGAAGAGTATTCCACATCTTTATTGTGCCACAGATGTATGAGTCACCAAATTTATATGTACGCGAGGGGATGGTGACTACGGTATGTGGGTGCATATTCTGACCTGTACGTGTGGTTCGGTTGCGGAATGGAGAGGGAGGGATTAGGTTATAAAGTTCTTTGGAGCACTCACCATAGTAACACGCTCAGAGTTGCCACATCTCGGGGAAGCTGCAGGGATTCGAGAGTTCCAGATATGGTGGCATCGACCACAATTCGATCAGCTCGCCTCTGTAGGACATTGAGAGCATCTGTTCCTTTACCTGTAAAATTAGTTTTTTTTTCTGACAATTGCGTTACTGTATTCTAACGGCGGCATAAAAGTACATGGAGAATGACATTTCGCACATCCGATTCGCGGACGACATAGTCATAATGGATAGCGAGCTGGAGAATCGTAGCAGAGCTTAAATGTGGCACGGTCGGTGTGTAGCGGGTTGGTCTTGGTATGAACTTGGACAAGACAAAGATCATGTTCAATGAGCATGTCATACCGAGACCATTCTACGTGGGAAACGCCACTCTCAAAGTTGTGCAAAAATACGTCTACCTTGGACAAACCATTCAATTAGGTGTAGCCAACTTCAGCAAAGAAGCCGACAGACGTATTCAGCTAGGATGGGTGGCATTCAGGAAGTTACGTCACATACTCCTATCCACATACCAGTGTTCGTAGACAAAAGTTTTCAACCAGTGCGCTCTTCCAGTAAAGTCGTATGGAACAGAGATGTGGTAATCATTAATTCATTACAGCCGCTAGAACACACCGTCCTAGACCTCCACTGCTGGAGATGGGCCTTCTAGAACATATATCTAGAGAATTTGGCCTACACTCGCCACGCTGGCCAGACGGCTTGACGAGGATATGATGTCAATTTTTTAACGATTCCACAAGTTGATATTATTGGAACCGGGACCGACGGCATAACGTGCTCTCCGAGGCACGGGAACGGTGGTGTTGTAAGTCTATGACAAATGTACGTAAGAAAAGTGTATTTCTCATTGGTACATGCCGGGGGGGTTTGAACCGACCTTTGTAGGATTTAAGGAACGCGTCCTTACAACCGAGCCACCACCGCGTGGTAATCACCGTGGTATAACTTGTAGAACACGCTCAGAGAGGCAATGTCTCGGCGAAGCTGCAGTGATTCGATAAGAATGCGGGCCGCGTAGAGCAAACTGTCATCTCATCTTTGTGATTGCATTACTTCAAGTGGAGACTAGATGACCACTGTGTACTTAACTCATCTGGCCGGTGTCTCCCGCAAACAGACGCTAACTAACCGACATCAAACTATTGACCTAAAATTATAAACTGGGCATTCATTAAAAGCTTATTTATTAATAATCTATTATTATTTATTTATATATATTATATTATTTATTAGTAATCTATTAATAATCATAAATACATTATTGCACTTCACTTTAAAGTATGTACAAAGGCGAACTTAAAGAATTTCGGTTTTTTCTACCAGTTAACCTTTGGGAGAATGAGACAGCATAAATAGGTGGGGTGCAATTCTAACCAATAAACTACATAAATATTATATATACATTGACTACATAAAAACTTACTAACACAGTAGATTTTAATAAGTTAATATATTATTAGGAAGTAGAAATTTGTGAAGTTAAAATTTACTTGTATTGTTCTGCTTGCTTAGAAGGAAAGTATTAAAAAAAGGGTGCAGAAACCACGCTTTTAAAGTATTATTTAGCTAACTTTATTATAGGATAATCATGACAAGTGGCAAGCTCGTCGTTATCTCTAGCGTACCAAACTCAAGAAATATCACAAATAAATCATATAAATTGTGTCCCGACGGGGAATCGAACCTGGTACCTCCACGTCTGAATCCACGGGCGGTTAACGCTAGACCACGTAGGCACGATTTTTTTTATTTTTTTTATTTATTAAGTAAATTTTGTCAAAATATGTGAATTAAGGGATTATTATAGTACATGATTAGATTAGTATATGTTGCTATATATATATATATTTAGCAGTGAATAGACACAGGCTTGATAATGATGATGAAGAAGCTTTACATAAATATATATTTAACATGTTTGTTTGTCCGTCTTTCAAGATCAACTGTCATATTGCTGGCAGTTTTCTCGAGCGGGGGAATTCCCAAGCAGTCAGAACAAGATTTGTTCTTGTCACCCTGTCACTTGAAAAAATTATGGGTGAATAAGTTTATTTATTTTTTATTATCAATTATACTTTATTTTTAAATTTTGTGGCTTATTAATATAGGTAATATTCGTAGATATACGAGTATGAAGTCACGGATAGAAAAAGGTAACGCTAAATCCAAAATCAACTGCTCTTGTTACAGATGTGCATCTAATATTACTAATAGTACTGTGTACGTGGTGTCAGGGTCGTTACATATAAGTCAAAAATATGGCAATATCCAATAACACGTGACGTGGAAATATTATTTAAAATTTTGGTGAAACAAACGAAATTCGAATGCCTCCATGATCCAGCGGTTAAGACCGTAGAGTTAGACGCGTAGGTACCGGGTTCGATTCATTTCGATCCTGACATGCTAGAAACAGACTTACTTATGAGTCTAAAAAATATTTAAGTGTCAGTAGTTTTTTTTTTACGCAAGTACACATAATTTTGCATTACAATCACCAAATGACCGTAATCCCCTAATTGGAGAACGAGTTTTGGTTCAGAAGATCCGCGGACTTCCGGAGACTCATCCCGATTCTCGCCCAACTCCCCGCAAGCCGAGCGTCACTTCTTCACGCCTGGCTGCTACCCGAGCATTAGATAGATTACCTACACTCTTAAATGTATGAAATTTCCTCAACTGAATATACAATAAATCTACGACTCGTTATTTGTTGATTTATTTGTCAAGCCCTCGGTGTTCACCAACTCTGTCTTCGCGACAAGACGCAGAGTAGGACGGCCTGATGGACAGATGACCTAAGGGATGGATGACGGAAGCAGGAGATCGTTTGAAATAGCGAGCCATGGAGAAGGCCTATCTATATCCAGCAGTGGAGAGACAGGTTAATAATAATAATATTCGTTTATTCAAAGCAACTAGGATCACTTATTAGTTACAAAATCCTTACAACTAATGTTAGTTTAAAAATGAAAATAAAAGTAAAAAAATATGATAATAATAAAACAATATGACCGTGCAGTAACCACTCCGCCCTCCACCAGTCTGACAGGATGCACCTCACTCCCGCCAGACCAGCATCCGCACGAAGCAGCCAATGCACGGCGAACCATATCTTTCAGATATCATCTTCAGGATACTGTTAGTGCTTGTCCTCACTCTGTTAAGCAATGATGCAGTGGTTTTGCGTCTCATAGCAAAGAAGTCATTGATGATGTGCAAACCGGCAGTTTAGCTGAATTAAGAATAATAGTAAAGTTGGGCACTTGGCTCACTTTGAATGCTTCAAAAGTGTGGTTTTTGACTTCTTCGCAAAGGATTACGGTCGTGATGATAGTTTGATACAAACAAAATTTAAATTGCAACTGCGATTTATTACGAGTAAATACAGTTTCAATTTGCAAGCATTGTGGATTTATAACTGCTTAATTACTATTTTTTCCCGCACGTTTCTTACTATATAACTTAAATTAAAATGTATTATTGTTTTATACATTTTATGTTGCATAATTAAATTAACATAATATGATACTTCTAGGCTTCTCTCCAATGTACCATGGACCCTACAAAAGCACCGTTAGTACGTTGCTAAAATGAATATCCTCTATCAATTGTGTTAACGTGAAGGAGAAGAAAATTTTCTAAGCATCCCATGGATTCACCGTGCGGGTGCCGGATCCATCGTATGTGGGAAAGAGAGAGGAGAAGAATAGTGTCTCGGGCTTGCGACCGTCTGTATGCTGGTTTACAAAGTAGTTAACAAATTGTGATGTTGTCACTACCGGGAGCCCATCGGTTCTTGAACCGTCCGGAGTATCTCGCAGTGATGATAAAAGACCTGTTGGATTATCATTGATGCCGTGGTCTATGGGTAGAACCCTGTGGGACGCTACTTGTGTCGACACCCTTGTTCGGTCTTATCTCCAAGGCACATCTGTGAGGGCTGGGGCTGCAGCGACTCAGATGAAAAGGCCAAATGTCGCAAATAAGAGTCTGTTAGCAATGACTAGGCACGTGTTTGTGCCTTTTGGTCTTAAGACAATAAGCCGTGGGAGCCAAGTGCTTTTAAGAAAGCACTTGCATTTTAAACGGCTGGCGCGTTTTCGTTTAACCACCCGCTAGGTTCGACTACTTGAGCTCTTCCCCAGGAGGATTTCTCTAGGAAGTAGTAACCGGTTGGGGAGCCGTGCGCCAAATTCTTGAGATGCTTGTATATCCGTAGTTGACCCAATAGAACGTCCCGTCAGGCCGACTACATACTTCAATAACAGGCATCTCAAGTAATGACGGATTTATTTATTTATTTAATACTTTCTTTCACAAAGACAAAGGCGGGCATTAATGCCGCAAGACATTTTATCATAGCCAACCATTGGGATAACTTTAAACACTTTACTGAAAAGTAGGTGCAAAAATAAAGGATAATAAAAAATAATATACATTTAATAACTAACTAGATGCATAAATATATAGTATACTACGTACTAATATATACTTATATACTCGTATAAACCTACATACATACATAATACTAACTTAATTGAGATAGGAAATGCGAATAGACCATTTTTTTTAATAGGGATCTGGTGATTACCTGCCTGATGCTAAGAGGCAAATTGTTCCACAAATTACGCTTGATATAAAAAAACTAGATTTTAAACAGTTATCACAGACTTACTTATATCGAAGCTAACTAAACTATCCTGTTACTCGCACAGTCCAATATTTTCAAAGATTTCAATTCTGTATGTACTTTGAGAAGTTATACAGTCTATCAAGATACTAGGGAATAAAATTACGGACATTACCGTTCCGTGAGAATCAAATATTTTAAAAGACCACAACATGAAGTCGAACAAATATAATGATCTCACAGAAGAAATGAACAGAAAAATTTACACAGTGGAAGTTGGTGCGGTAGGAGTTCCAGCAAAATCTTTGCATTACTACTGAAAGAATCTGGCCTAAGCAGGTCTGCAGGAGATACATTTTATCATACAGTATTTGGTTGGATAGTGAGAGAAGTAGAATGGTGGATGATGATCGTCTTGTTGCGCAATAAAATAAAAAGAAGACCTCCTTTGTAAACCTGCCTAATGTCGGTCGCAAGCCCGAGATACCATTCTTCTTATAAATAATAAATATAATAAATATTTCCAGACAGGTCACACAGCGCCATCTAGTTTCCGTGGTAAGCAACGAGGCTTGTGTTACGGAAACTAGATGGTTGATAAACTACATATTATACTTTTTTTTTTGTATATATATACATATTATACATATAAACACCCAGACCGAGACAAATTATACAATGTATACAACGTGGGAATCGAACCCACGACCTCCCGAGTTCACGGCAACGTTTGTTACCACTAGACCACGGAGGCGGTCATATCTCGTCATTATCTCGGCACCCTGAATCCAGCAACTTAGAAATTTGTTTTTTTTTTCATATATTTGCGTTTGCTAAATTTAATAAAATGTCCGTAATTATATTTTCTAGAAAGTTGATAGATAAAACGAAAATCTTTGAAAATATTTGATTGTGCGAGCGAGAGGGTTGCCCTTTTAACGCAAAACGTTTTATTAATTGTATGTGTACGTAAAACAATTTCCGGATCAAAGACCGAAGCCCGTATTTCTCCACACCCTTCTTCCAAATAATTTAGCGGAGCGTCTCTCTATCTAGTTAGCGTGAATCTTTTTGGAGGGAAAAAATGATATATAGAGGCAATCCAAACAGATCGTTATCAGCCCACGTGTTTACCGGCGACAGGGCGGCACGTTCGCTCTAACAAGCACCCCAGACATCGCATACACCTTCAGATTGACCGACATTTCAGGACATTGACATACTGCATATTATTTTTTTAGGAAAGTTATATATTAATATAAATAAAACATTTTTTTTTTAATTGTCTATTTAAGCAAATAAACGATTTTGAATTTGAATTTGAAAAAAAAAAATAAAAAAATGTCCACTAGAGACGATTTTCCCTCTGAATAGCGAGCATAGAATTATAACAAGAAAATAGCGAGGGTATTTTTTTAAAAGATGGAGGTTGAAAAATCGTCCAACGATTCGACCACAGCCTGAAGGCTACCGAGGTGGTCATATGCCTGAATTACCGAGGGGTTCTCATAAGAAGACCTTAAGGCGCCTACGGACTGAAACCCTATAAACCGTCTCTCTTTTACTCTTTGACCGCCTCCGTGGTCTAGTGGTAACAAACGTTGCCGTGAACTCGGGAGGTCGTGGGTTCGATTCCCACTGGGGGCAAGTTGTGCATTGTATAATTTGTATCGGTCTGGGTGTTTATATGTATAATATGTATATATTTACAAAAAAAAAAAGTTTAATATGTAGTTTATCAACCATCTAGTTTCCGTAACACAAGCCTCGTAGCTTACCACGGAAATTAGATGGCGCTGTGTGACCTGTCTGGAATTATTTATTTATTTTTATTTATAATGTATTCTTTCTAAAAGCTCAAAACGTCAACCAACAATACAAAGAATCGGGAGTCAATAAGTGCGTACTTCAAATTTTAGGGCTTCATCAATGCGGTTTGGAAGTATGCTACGAGGCACGTAAACTGTTTCCTAGTTTTCAATGCGACGGCACGACTCCGCCCCGGGCCGACCAAGGTGTGCGTTGTCCTAGTAGAGGAATCTGTTACTTCGATTTTCTCGACGGGTGAGACGAAGCGCGACTCCCTGCTGCGCACCGCAAAGATCTACCCGTATTGTGTCAAACCATCGATGTATATACCTATGTAGAATCTGAACCTGAATCGAATTACTTTTGCGAAAAGAAAAAATATATCAGTATTAAATAATTATTAATTTGTATTGTAATCATATTGAAAATAATTGCTATCATTTCGAATAAATATATTTGGCGCGCTGGTGGCTCGGTTGTAAGAACGCTTACAATCCCTGCTCACATCTCCTAAAGGTTAGCTGTTAAATATGTTTAGATATACAGCTCGCTGTATATATGTACTGTAAAATTTGTTTTTTTTTTTTATTTAAAAACTTTATTGTATAAGGTACAAAGGCTGACTTAATGTCCGTAGACATTCTCTGACAGCTAAACCTTAGGGACAAATTTGAACAAATAATACTCGTAATATTACTTACACAATACAACTTACTAACGTGGTTTAGAACTATTCATAAAGTGTGAATAGACCAGTTTTTTTAATGACAATATATTAGTTACCTGCCTTACCGGACGATCATTCCATAAATTTGTGGCAGCAACGAAGGGGTTAAAGACAAAACCAGAATGATGTGAAAAAGAAGACAGAATGTAAATTCATATATTTTTCTGTAAAATAAAGAATTTATCAACGTATTATTGGTATTTTTATGAGAAGGGTCGCTCCGTCATAACGCACGTAGTCCCGCGATTTCTAGCAGGATATAGATAGGGCTCGAAGGGGTTTTATTATTTTTAAAGTGCACGCTCGTTTGCACGCGAATAGCCCACTTAACCACGAAACGGCAGACGCGACATTAAAACCGGATGATACTTACCCACTCTTGATTTTTGGCTAAAAATAGTAAAAAAAAACCCTAATATTTAGTATTTCTAAATGAACAAGGTTTTTTTTATACTAGCTTGACATGTGCGACCTTGCGCCCACCTGGTGGTAAGTAGCGCGCGAGGGCCATGCCTGTTAGCAACTGGAATCAGACATTTATGACTGACATCAGTCTCTAACAATATGCCGACACATGGACGTGACGGCAATTCGAGCCTGATCCCGAAACGTGTGGATACACTTTACTGGGTTTATCGGCACGAACGGTGGATACTTCCCCGCCCCAGCAGACTGGGCAAATTACCACCATCAGTCTTCCTACCACCTGAAAGGTGCAGTGGCAACAGACTTGACAAATTTTATCGTAAAGCGATAGTTGAGAAGAATAGAGGAATTAAGAGGGAGCCTATCCATGATAAAGAAATATTAATTAAAAGAGGATATAAGTTATGTACAATATAGGTTTATTTACAAATAAAATGAAGAGTATAAGAAGTGTAAAAAAAATGAAGAAACGAATTTTGATCATGGGTACGCCCTCATTCGCTTTTTATTTTAAAGTATACCTACATCATTATAGGACCCCAGATGAACTAGCTGTATCAGCCTATAGGCCACACATCTTAGTGTTTTCTCGGAACTTGAAAAAAGTTATCCTTATTGAACTTACCGTTCCGTGGGAATCAAATATTCCAAAAGACCACAACATGAAGTCGAATAAATATTATGATCTCACAGAAGAAATGATCAGGAACGGGTTCAAGACTCAGCTTCACGCAGTGGAAGTTGGTGCGAGAGGAGTTCCCGCAAAATCTTTCCATCACTTACTGAAAGAATTGGGCCTAAGCAGGTCTGCAGGAGATATATTTATGGAACGAGCTTCCAAGACGGCATTAACGGAATCATACAGTATTTGGTTGGGTAGAGAGAGAAGTAGACTGGTGGATGGTGAGCGTATTATCGCGCAATAAAATAAAAAAGGGAGGCCTCCTTTTCTTAAACCAGCCTATTGTCGGTCGCAAGCCCAAGACACCATTCTTCTTATATCTTACCCATACACGATGGACTCGGCACCCGCACGGGAATCCATGGAATGCTTAGAAATTTGTCTTCTTCTCTCTCTCTCTAATCAAACTTCCCTATTTGTTTATTCTGCTCACGTTTGTATTGTATCTCAACACGTCGAATTTAGTTATAAAAAGATAACAACTCAATATAAAAATAATTGCCTTTCACACGCCGGTGTTGCTTTTGTTGCCGGTAACGACTACATAAAATCGACACGCAGTTTTACGAGAGCTGTCGATATAGAAAACATCATAGACGTAGACTTAATGGACTTTTAGTAACTGTTTAACAAGGTTTACAAATTTTGCATCCCTATCGGTCGCACATTCTAATATACATACAGCTTCGTCGAGATGTGGCCTCTCTGAGCGTGTTCTACAAGCTATACTACGGTGAATGTTCTGAAGAGCTCCACAATCTTATCCCTTCTTCTCTATTCCGGAACCGAACCACTCGCACAGGCCAAAATATGCATCCACATACCGTAGCCACTGTCCCTACGCGTCTATACAAATTTAGAGACTCTTACATCTGTCGCACGCTGAAGATGTGGAATGCTCTCCCAGCCAGTGTGTTTCCCCACTCCTATAACCTGGAGTCCTTCAAACGAAGTGTGAAAAAGCATCTTTATAGGCCAGCATAGTGGTAGGGACTGATGTCGGTCGTCTGAGGCTGGCGTCAGTTGCTCCCATTCTTGGACCTCGCGTACCGCTTACCAACAGGTGGGCGTGGTGTCACATGTCGTGCTCCGTATAAAAAAAAAATCATCATCATTACAGCGGCATTAATGAGGTCGTTGCGTCGGATATGCGGCGTCACTTTGACGGACAGCATACGTAATGACGAAATACGCAAAAGGGTAGGTATTAAAGAAAGCATAGGGACAAAAATAAGGAAAGGCATGCTCCGATGGTTCGGACATGTTGAAAGAATGAATGAAGAGAGATTGACGAACCAGATATATAATGCGAAAGTTGTGGGTAAAAGAGGCCCTGGCAGACCAAGACTTACCTATCATGATTAAATGAATAAAACAATAGCTGAAGGTGCATTAAAAAGCCATCAAAACAAAAAGGCATGTATGAAGAGGTTGATGAATGTCGAGGAAGCGAAAGAGGTATGTCGTGATCGTGACAAGTGGCGCTCAATTATCTCAGCTTACCCCGCAAGGGATTTGGCGTAAAGATATGTATGTATGTACAGCGGCTAGAACACAGAGTTCTAGGCCTCCATAGTTAAAGTCAAAATATCTTTATTCACGTAAACCTATCACAGGTATTTAAGAAACGTCATTAATTTAATTATTTAGAATGATTCTACTCCTAATAGATGTTTATAATTTTAACGGGTCTTTACGCGATTTACCTTAGAGACATATTTCTCCCGACGTTTCAGCCAAATTGCATTGGCCGTGGTCACGGGTCGACTGAAGCTATGCGGTGTAGTCTCGTACATACTGGGCTGCTGATGTAAACCTACCCACTTATCACTTTTAAAAGTTTTTAGAAATCACGACACACGACACTTACAATATCCTTGGCGACGCCGGGCGATTTTTCCCGGCGTCGAAACCTATTGATTACTGGATTCCACGATGAAGATAGCTTATAACCCCCCTCTCGATTGAAATTTTTGTGTTTCTTTAAAGTGGACTGCAGCTGTGGGAGTTCATATATTGGCAAAACTAAGCGCACAATAGCCGAGAGGGTCAAGGAACATATAGCAGCTGTAAAAAACTGCCAATAGCTTCAGTTGACCCGTGACCACGGCCAATGCAACTTGGCTGAAACGTCGGGAGAAATATGTCCCTAAGGTAAATCGCGTAAAGACCCGTAAAAAATTATAAAAATCTATTATGAATGTGCGCGAAAGTTTAAAAAGTTTGATTCTACTCCTGCTAGTGGAAGACTAAATAGCAAAGGATTCGGCGTGAAGATACTTTGCTAGTTACAGAATCAATGTTGGCCCTAAAACGGAAATTTAAATTGTGGGGTTCGTCCTTGATTTATAACCGTCTATGGGAATAGGCAATCAGTGTTTTGGGGACATCGTGTAACTAGCTTTGACTGAGGATGGAACGAGTAGCAGAGTAAAACGTGACGAGATTAATAAATAGCAGAGGAAAGAGAGTATTCCCCTTTCATATATATCCTGGAGTCATTCAAGCGAAGTGTATAAAAACACATTGGCAGCCGGAATAGTGACTGATGTCGGTTATGAGTCGCTGGTATTAGTTAAGCGATAGTGGTGTAAATCCTAAAAAGGTCGGTTTGAACTCCGGCATGTACCAATGCGAAATACACTGTTCTTAAGTACATTTGTCTAAGATTCACAACACCACCGTTCCCGTGATTCGTGGAGTGATTTATAGGTAATAATTTTACTATATTTTTTCCTAATTAGCTGTTCTGTGAAAATAAAAATAATTATTTGTTACATTATATTTGAAGCCATCTACTTTATTTATTCTGAGATGATTGTACACGATTTGATCTCATACAATTTGGCTTCTTCTGACGGGAGTCGTTATCTCTTTGATTTCAAGCTTAGTCTAGACTCTTCATCAAAAAAGCAAAAAAAAACAGTGTTAGAACAATTGTAACAATGCATTCGTTAAAGTATTTCCAGATTTTTTTAGAGATATATAAGTACTTTATCTCTCATTATTGACGATATATTTCATTAATATTAATTAATTTAAAGAAACACATGTTGTTGGTGTAAATCTCGTAATCCATCTAATTTCCTTAATTCTAAATTTAAAAGTTTTGACAATGTTGTTTTACTGTGGCCAAGGAGCCAAAGAGGTTGCCAGAATTTCATTCCATTTAAAACAAAGCTTACGTCAGTTTCTCTTCTTCCTATTTTAGACTGGCGATACCTGCTAGTAATACTGCTCGCGGTGGTGGCTCAGATGTAAGAACGAGTTCCTACAAAGGTCGGTTCAAACCCACCCGGCATGTACCAATGAAAAATACACTTTTCTTACGTACATTTGTCAAAGATTTACAGCACCACCGTTCCCGTGCCTCGGAGAGCACGTTAAGCCGTCGGTCCCGGTTCCACTAATACCAACTTGTGGATTCGTTAATAAATTGTCATTCAAAATTGACATCATATCCTCGACAAGCCGTCTGGTCAGCGTGGCGAATGTAGGCCAAGTTCTCCCGATTCAGTTCTGGAAGGCCTACAGCAGTGGAGGTCGGGCTGTAATGATGAATGATACCTGCTATCCCGACATCACTGAAGAGCTACTGAATAAACTCGACCGTCTGTTTAACTTATGCATTCGCTACGTTTTCGGCTTGCGTAAGTATGATCATGTCTCCCAAATTCACATTTAGTTAAAAGGCACAATATCCGATTTTACGCCGTCCGTATTCTCTCTTTACTTTAATTCAAATTCAAAGATTTTATTGCATGTCACAAAATAGTACAACTACATATATGCCACCCAGTAGCAAATAATAACATAGTTAAAACTATATAACAATTTCAAACCATTAAACCATATTACAACACATTTATATTAAGTAAAAGAAAAGAAAAAAAAAACAACAGGAATTCGGTTTTTAAGCTTATCACTATTATATTTTTTTTTTGCAAAATCTATGTTTAATATTTACGAGTAAGTGAAAACTTTGCTGGATTGTGTACTTTTAGAATTGTTGTAATTATGTTTTAAGATCTGTATGTTTCCTGAATAAATAAAAATAAAATAAATGTATGTGTGTTATTATTATTATTATATATGTATTTTTGAGTGCTATAAATGCATAATTTTGGTTATTATAGTAATTTAAGTTATTTTCATATTTTCTTCATCTTGCCCTTTCGTGATCCCCAAACTTAGCTGGTGAAGAATGCCTTATGACGTTATAGCTCGCCTATGTCCTAGGTTTTTAAGTACAATAAAGTATTTAAAGAAATATGTAAACGCATGAGGACGTGAATAGAAAATAAATGAGATGTACCTTTAAATATATTTGCTTGTCAATATCCTTTATCTTTGAGGCATTAATGTCGAACCCTCATCGACAATGTCGATGTCTGTTAGCTTTGTAGGCATCAATATAAAGAAAATGGAACTACGCAATGCGTACAGGTATTTATTTATATTATTTTTAGGACAGTATTTATTTTTATTAACTTACTTAAGACATGAAATGTAGCCTACAAAGTTGTCTAGGATATTAAATTACTTACATATTTTTTATATATCAAATTTTAGAAAAATAGCAAAAACATTTATAACGATTTTTACTTTTTTACTAAAAAAATATATAATTGTAAGTTTTAAATTAAATACTTACAAAAAAATTGCTCCTCCAAATCGCTGTCTTATGGCATGGTGCCCAATATACACACAGCAAATTGTAAGTTGATAGACTAGGTGCGGTGGTGGCTCGGTTCTAAAAGCTTTATTCAACATCCTAAAGAAGCTGATTCGAACCGAGGCATGTACTTAAAGTATCATAACGACCGTTTGCTTCCGGGGTAGTCAGAAACCACGCTTATAAAGAAGCGGATTTGACATTTAGACAACTTTACTATAGGCCAATCATGACAAGTGGCAAGCTTGTCGATGTCTCCAGCGTACCAAACTCGAGAAATATCACAAATAAATTAAATATTAAGTAAATGTATTTATTTACATTAATAAATATTTTTGTGTCCCGACCAGGAATCGAACCCGGTACCTCCGAGTCTAAATCCACGGACTTAACCGCTAGCCCCGGAGGCAGTTTATAGGAATTATATTGAAATTTAAACATGAAACTTAATAAAAATATTAAATAAACTTAATTTAAGATAAAACAATATATATTAATATACACACCAATATATACAAATATGTACTAATACATATATTTCACACTTTATATATATGTACTACATACAATATATCTTACATACACTGTTGGGAGCTGTTTAAGTAATGTGAATATACCATTTTCTTAAAGAGTGATCTATTGGGCGCTTGGCGAGAATAGAATTGTGGGCCGAGCGAAGTTACCTGTTATGAAGTGACGAGAGATAGGCAAACTTGTCCTTGAGACATTTCGGTGTCGCAGGCTCATTAAGAATAGAGAAGAGCAAGCAGAACTTTGTTACTAAAAAGTAAAAAAAAAAAAAGAAGAAAAAGTTCTTTGATATTAATTGTCAAAAGTGGTGTTGTTTTGTTTAATAATGTGCTACAATGTGGATAATTTTGGAAAACGATAAATTGGACTTAAAATATGGGGCTCAAGTTGCAGTTTATTTTTTGCGGTATTCCCGCGCTGTCAACTCCCATATTTTACCCGACGTGTTTGAGCTATGGTGCCGCGAGTGACTCCAAGAAAAGCATGAAATTCTGCAGCATCTGGAATTAGATGATGACGTCATTAACTCATTAAAAAGAAAGATATATTACGTCAGACTTGGCTGTATGGGCTAGACCCTTTACTTTCCCTATCATCTCATTCATCATCCAACGGGAGAAGAGAAACAAAAAAAAAAACAAAACATTAACACTTATTTAAAAATGAACTACACATAACCATAAAACAAACAAAAAAAATTGTCAGTAAAGCAGATTCAATGCGACTTCATAAAATTTATTTTATACTTTATTAAAATTCGCATTATTCCCGACGGTGTCATAACAATAAAGGTTATGTTTTTAATTTGTATTTATTATCCGTTAAATCACAGGCCGCGGAATGTCACTAATTTTAGGGTGTTTAGAAGTCACTAGAACCGCAAGCATTTGATTCTTATTCATTGCGGGACAGGGCAGGGGTGACTTTACTGGAATCGTAGACAAATATATTTAAGGACAAGTTTGGCACAAATAATTCATTGTTTAAAAACTTCACACATTTGAAATAAAAATAAATATTAATGCAACGCACGTAAGTCTTGTTTCAAGCGGTGCTATTTTTATGTGGATATTATCATGGCAAGCTTACAATATTAGTTCTCCTTGAAAGTAAAAATTGGCTTTTGACATCATTGCAAATGGCACATACTTTCAACGAAAACGACAAATATGTGGTAGGCGGACTGATGGTGGTAATTTGCCCAGTCTGACGGGTCGGGAAAGTATCCACCGTTCGTATCGATAAACCCAGTAAAGTGTATCCACACGTTTCGCGAACAGGCTCGTATTGCCATCATGCCCAGTCAAGCCGGTCTAATTTATCTTTTTAAACTATAAAAGGATTTAACACGTTTTTTATCCTAAAATATATAAAATGCCAATCGGTATTTGATATGAAAAATGCTGAGAATTAATCAGATATTTCGGGAATGATTTATGAGTTTTTGTACAGGTTAACGACAGCCAAATATATGTAGGCGAATTAAAAGTGTGATTAAACAGTTTTTGTTCTGACGTTCTTCCACAAACGTATTTCTTTATAAATATTGAGAAATTTACACAAATAAATAAAACAAATTATTGTGGAAATATTCGTAGTAATATACAAACAAATTGTAGAAATAAACCTAGATTTAAACGCTAAATCACAGAGGCAGTAGGCAGTAGTAATGATTATATTAATTATAATGTACTTTTTTCTTTCTTGTGTTTTATTTTTAAAAAATGTCAAAAAAACCCTTTTTTGCGTGACTTTTGGTAGTCATTAGTCCGCGGCCTTTATTTTTTTAGAGATGGCAGCCAAATACTAGACATTAGGGCCAGGTCGTTACAACGAGTATGTCTATATGTCTATGACTTTACGATTTGATAATATATTCACTTGATAAAGCGGAAGGTGGTACTTCGCAAGTGCGGTATTAAAAAACCAATTACAGTGTGACTAAATTTAGCAACCGCCCGGTTATTTGTCGGCGAGAGGGGAAAAAAGTGTATTTTAAATTTAATTTCACGCAATTTATAGAGATGGGGGACAGTCAGTGTTATTTTTTATTATTATACAAGTTTATTAATTGGTTAATTTAAGAAATGTACGACTTAACCATTGTATAATTAATACTTCGCGGCTGTCTCGTCCTCTGCCGTGAATCCTCTAAACCAAGGAGGAAACTAAATGAAAAAAAAGTGGCATCTCTCTCGAAAAAAATTGGCATTCACCCGAACACTACCTTCGCCAGGTGGATGGTAGGATAACGTGTTATACTCCCCTCCTTCTTTGCGTCGTGATGAATTGGTATGAATCTTGGTGGTACTGCGCCACCCGTTCCTATCACAGCATCATAGACGCTAGTGTTGGTGGTGGGTCGGATTTGGCCGGGCCACCTCACCGGGCTTCGGCTTCCCGGAAAATCGGAGGTTCCCGTCCAACACAGTTCCAACAAGGAGGTTTACTAAATAATCTCATGCAATGTTTCCGAAGTACTGGAGTATCCTACGAAGACATACGTTGGATAGCCTAGTCGATATTTAAAGTTATTGTCGACGAGAAAAATGAGTCGACATAACCTCTCTAAATTGAAATATTATTTTATATATATTTAATATGTACTTGTGTTATTATATATTAGTGTATAAGTGTTTTAGCTTTGGTTGCTACTAATAGTTTAGGATTTTATATTTTTTATTATTAATACTACTTAGAAAGTTTTTAGATTACATTTATGAAAAGTATACTCAGATTTTTAAATATTCAAATTTAAATTCAAAAATTCTTTATTGCACTAAAAAATATTGTACATAGGCAGGCTTAATGACTAAGCATTTTCTAACAACCAACCTTTGGGAGTGTGGAGAGGTAACAACGAAGGGTGCAATTTATTATAATAGACTTACATACTAATATTACATATACTGAATAAATATATACATAAATACCTACATATCTATATATATTATAATTAAGTTAAATTAGTACACACATGGTTAAAGTAACAGTTGATTTAGAATAATGATAAGGATAGAATACATAACATAAGTGATTAATATAATGAACTAGGAGACACTATTCTGCTTATTTAGAAAAAAGGTTGTGAGTAATTGTTTAAAGATGTGAACGGAGGGAGCTTGTCTGATGGTCAGTGGGAGCTTGTTCCACTGGCGAGCAGCAGATACGGTGAAAGAATCCGAATACCTGCAAGAAGTGTGGGAAATGTTATATATAAGGAAAAATATAAGAAAAAGCGGGATTTAAATGTGTAAAACCTCTTCATTTAAAAAAATCCAAGTTTAATAACCAAATAAATTTAATTGAAATGATAATTTTAATGAATGATCATTTGGTGTAATTAACTAAACACGGAATCGGCATCGTTTGCCGTTTTCCGTCCGATCGACAAGGGACCCTCCCCTATCCCGGGAGACTCTGCCTACCCCCAACGCTGTCAGGAGCGCTTTATAATAAAATTATAATTTAAAATAATGGTTTTAATAGTTTATTTAAAATAAATAAATAAAGTAAAGTAAAATTAAATAAACCATATTACAATAAAAACTAAATTTAATTTTTTTAAATTAAATAAATAATAAAAATAATATATTTGTTTAGTATAGTTATTGAATAAAATATAAATCTAGAATATAATCGATTTTCTAAACATATGTGGGTATCAGAAATAGATGTTGGAACGCGAAGACGACCCCGTAACAAACTGGCCGTCTAATACAATAACTGCCGGAATTGACTCCGCTATAAAATATCACGGAGGAATAAATCAGTTTAACCGTGATCGGCCGCACCCTCCGACATCCTACCTTCAGATATAAATCTTCTAATAGTTTCAATTCTTTTTGGCAACGTACTTTCAAAATAATAAAAAATCGAAGTTATTTTATTTTACAATACAGTCTAAGATACGTTATAGATCCGTAAGTCCATAATCCTTCACCGATCTGTTATCCGAATGAAATCTACTTTTTATAGAAAGTTGAAAAAAAATATTCGTAAAAAAATATTTACATAATATAAAAATTAAACACTAAATATAAATAAAACTATGAAATAAAATGCTTTCCCTTGTTTAACGGCGAGGCTGACCATTTGTAAAATAATCTCTACTTATTTTTTTTTATATGAGACTGCCTCCGTGTTCCGAGTTCGATTCCTGGTCGGGACACAAATATAAATAAATACATTTAATTAATATATATTCGCCAAGCCGTCTGTCAAAGCATCCACTCCAGTATGTTAGTATGCAAGTCTATTTAACCCTCTGAGCTCTTTCAGGGCGCTCTCTAGGCTGTTCATTATGCAATTGGTGAGCAGCAGCTGCCATTGCCTCCAAGGCCTTCAGTTCCAGATGGTTCTGCAGTTTATGTTTAGACCCGTCGGACAACTTCACCACAACGATCCTATCCTGGGTCCAACAGCTCCTTAGGCCTTAAATACTGCGTGCATCTACCAGCAACAACTGCCGACTTTTAATTAAAAATGAAAAGCCGAATGGGGTTCCCTTAAATTTACTTTTGTTCTTCCATACCAACTGTCGAAGTCTGAAATCTCCAAAACGCATAAGAACAGTCCGTGTAGAAGGGTCACTGTAAGTCCCCAGACGGTAGCATGAGCGCAGTGACTGCATACCAACATTGGGGATTTCAAGTTTATTCCGTATCACATCTACCACCAGCTGAAATATGTTTTCTCCGGACTGTTTGGGGTTGCTCTTTAGTAACAGGCAATCTGATCTGCTTCTAGTTTCCAATCCATCAATTGTTGCTTGCATTTCATCCACTTGTTATCTCAGTAACGACATCATTTCAATTGCATTTTTATTTTAAATTCCCGGAACTCCTAAGCAATGGTATCTAATGTAAGCATAGGAGCCTTCACGTGCAGCAAGTAACTGAGATTCAAATTCAGTCATTCTACCAGCCAATCTACTCTCCAACAGCTGATGGGACTGAAGAATCTTGTCTGTAGATGCCATTTTCGGTTAAGTGTTACCAGTGTAAAAAATTAATAAGAGAGTTAAATTCCCGGCAGGGTTAGGGCAAAAACTTTATCACCAGCTTTGCATATATATTTTTTCTACATAAATATGTTTAATATTAAGACTTTAAACTATTAAAAAGAAATTAAATATTATTAGAGACGAAAAACACTTGTTTACTTTACACCTACCCTCAAAACCCGGTACCTCCGAGTCAAAGTCCACGGACCTAACCGCTAGACCACGGAGGCAGTTTATCCTTAATCACAGATTTTTCCGGTTCATTGATGAATGCAAGTAACGATGCGGTTTAGTCGCGTCACTAATTGCGCTAGGGCGGGCGGCACGGCAACTTAAACATTTAAAACCATTTTAAAGAGAAGATCATTAGATACCTATATATAATCAAACTATTATAAGATGACGTCTTTTTTTTTTTATATATATATTTTGTTATTTATACACATATAAATTATCTGACATATGTATATAATTTCTATACATCATAATTATTAAGTATTTAGAATGTAAACTGACACGGCCTCTTTACAGCCACGATCTTATTTAAGTAGTTTCTAAGTTAGTTAGTTTTACTTGCTTGTAGCAATAATGTTGTGCATAGCATACATAAATATGGATTATTGCCTGTTTACGGTCCAACCATTATTACCACTTCGATTAGTACATATGTTTTGAAAATTGTATTGATTTAATTAGTTCTGACTGTATCCAAGTTGTTTTGAGAGAACCAATGGAAATAAATTATTTTGATTTTGATTGATTTTTATGAAAAATTTAATGAAAATAAAAAATATTTGTGTTTATACAAGCAGCCAAGGTTGACAATTTCACACAATTTGTTGTTTATAAATGATGATGAGGCTGTAGACGGTGACGTCCCGACCTCCGCTGTAGGCGAGCCAGTGCCATAGTACCTACCTAAATCATAATTTAAGTTACATTAGACGCGAGGGTACCTGGTTTAAGTCGTATATTAATTTATAATATTTCTCGAGTTTGGTACGCTGGAGACATCGACGAGCTTGCTACTTGTCATGATACATAGTGAAATTGGCTAAATGTGAATGTTAAATTTAAAAATAAAAAAGCGTGGTCTGTGGTCTTGGTATTAGATATTGGGCTGGATTAGATTTTTTCATGTTGGTCAATAAGAAGAAGAAGAAAGAAGTGTGTGGAAAAGAGAGATGAGAAGACTATTCCAAATTTATGGTAAATCAGACCAGTAGGTAGTTATTTTGCAGTTTTTTGTAGTAGTAGTAGTTATTGCACCTACTTACCATGAAAACTGTCTTAATGTCCTAAAGGTTTGGCTGTCACAGAATGCCCAGCGGCATTAAGTCCGCCTTTGTACATAGTGCAATTAAGTTTTTAAATAAATAAATAGTTTGCGGGCATACACTAGAGTCTAGAGCCTCACAAGGTACAATTATATATTTTGAGTTAAAGCAAGAGTCTTGCGAGACTCTTGCGCAAGATCAATACCAAGACCCAGGCCAGCTGTTCTGATGCAAGACCAGACTGCCCAAGTGCTACCTAAATCATAATTTGACATATTTATCTCTATCTACAGCCCTATTCTGTTACTTAAGCGCAAACGTTATATAATGGAATCCGTTAACTATATATATAGTTAACGGATTCCATTATATAACGTTTGCGCTATATATATATATCACCCTAGTAAAGTTGATATTTGCACGGACGCTGTCAAGGTCCAGCGCTTATAGAGTTGAGAATTAAATAATATTTTGTAATTATGACGTAAACTCTGACTTAAATAACCAAATCCACTAATAACGTTTGCGACTACAATAGCAGGGTACTGGGAATCGTAACCTAATGTAACCACATTTAGTTATTAAGTGTTTTTATTTTTGTTTATAGACGGAATCGTGAAATCATCAATGATGTCGACCGAAGCCTGATGAGCCAATAATAATATTGCAGATATTTAAAGAAAGAAAATATATATATATAACAGTTTAGGATATCACAGATGTCTATAAGTGCATTTCATTTCAATCGAAACTCTATAACGTATGGGTGAACTAGCCGAACATGACACGTTTTTGGCGTTAAAAACACAGAATTTCAATTCGCTCTAATTTTGTTCTACTTTATTGTTTCTTACTGAAAACCGACTACAAACATGCGTACGTGTCATCCGATACTGTGTGCAAAATATTATTTCGATAGCCCTTTTCATTAAGTAATTACAACAAAACTACGTTTGTATGGGAATTCGCTGCTCCGGGTGGTCCTTAACCGCTTAACCGGGCAACATGCCCGACTCACTGTAGGACCTCATAAGGATACCTCAAAGCGCCTACGAACTAAAACCCAATAATCGTGTCACTTCATTGTTTGCCTTTATAGCTAAGAGTTTTGGCTACAAGTGAATGCACTCGTTCGCCGCGAATATAAGGACTGCCATTATTATTGTCTTTATATCTCATTAAATATAAAAAAACTATAGTTAAATTCATATAATTTTCCAGTTCATTGGTGAATGTGGTTTCGGCGGCGTCACTGATTGCACGAGGGCGGGCGACGCGACAAGTTAAACCATTTGAAACAATTTAATAGAGATCAAAAAATCCGGCCCTCGCGACACCCGCACTAACTTTTGAAGTTTGTCCCTCGATAAAGGGATTATAGGTAAGCGGAGTTTGGGGGGTTGATATACTTTATGGGTTTGAGGAAATTCTTTTATGCGCCATTCAATTAGGCTCCTTTGGTTTTATTATGAAATATTTTATAGAAAGTTCACATAGACAAATTTATTGGCATGCTATAGATTCATCGTGCGGGTGCCGGGTCCATCCTGGGTGGGAAAGAGAGAGACTTCTTCTGGTGGTGATGGTGTCTCGGGCTTGCGACTGAATATAGGACTCATCTATTCGCAACATATCACTTCACTATCTCGCTCGTCTCGCTACCAAACCAAATACTATATTAATATTTCTCGAGTTTGGTACGCTGGAGACAACGACGAGCTTGCCACTTGTCATGATTGGCCTAAAGTAAAGTAGGCTAAATGTGAATCCGCTTATTTATAAGCGTGGTTTCTGAATACCCCGAAAGGGAAACGTCCGTGATAATACTTTATTTTGTTTTTTTTCCTCCGTTTCTTTGACACCTAAGTTTTAGTAATAAAGTATGTTTGTTTCCTAATTTGGACTCAATTCTATATCCTAGAACCCTCTGGGATTGTGCGGGGCGATGGCAAAAGACCCGACGGCATGACCGTTGGGCCGTGGAAACTTGGCAGGTCCCCGGTGTGGGATACGACATGTGTAGACACATTAGCCCCATCACACATCCAGGCGACCTCGTCAAGCGCGGGAAGTGCGGCGGTTTCTGCTGAGAACCTCAAGCTGCGCAAATACGCCAACCTCAGTACAGGTTACGAATTTGCGCCGTTTGGGGTCGAGACGATGGGCCCATGGGGACACTCAGCCAAGCGTCTGGCCAAGGGGCGTCTCTAGAGGACATTTTTTACTTATAGTTTAGTTTATATTAATTTTAATTTTTACTTTTAAGTAGTTTTAATTTATATTGTAATTATTTTATACTGTTTGTATAATAAAATATATTCTATATTAACCTTTATATTCTGTAATGTGATGTGAAAATGAACTGATAAATAAAAAATAAATGAATCCCCGTTGATCTTATGGGTTAGAGCATAAAAAATTAAAAACAATTATTCTGGTTGTTATAAAAAGCATCTCACTGGCTTTCATAAGTCCATATGTTACATGTATAGAGGCATAACGGGAGCTTTACATTATTACCGTCCCCGATCGAGTTCACATATCCACTTCTTCTACGAGGCTATCAACGTAAATATTTTTCGATCTTTCCACAACTTAATGCTACAAGGTTCTACAACCGATACTTTATAAGCGACTACGATCCTTTAGTTTAATAGCTTTAAAGTTCAAAATTGTGTGTGATGTTTGGTGCATTTGGAACGTTGTTCACTTAATTTTGTTGGGAATGCGATTCCGTTATGATAGGATCAGGGTTCATTGGAGCATACTTCGGGGTTGCTATTGCTGTACTGCAAGTCTTTAGCGCTAATATAATATTGAACACTTTTACAATTTATATTTGTCGTAAAAAACATTTATCAAAAACTTTTGAATGATCATTCAGCCTTGTGGATTATTGAAGTTCTTAAAGAACGCTTTAGTATGAACAACTTGTCCGGCTATTATATTTAGACTGATCCCCTAATATCCTTCTCACATAATACAACCCTACACAAACTAGTTGTCAACTTCGATCCAATTAAAAAGGATTATAATACGGTGCGATGTCATATGAGTGGAACTAGCAAACTATGTCTAACTGACCGCCGCGCTCTTCGACGCCGATCTACCGCACATAGCAGTCAGGTTACTGTATTCTTTCCTAGAGGGAAGGAGATCAAAGCATCGTCCGTGGAGAAGATCATCGTAACTGTCGTCCTGTAAGGAAGCTGCTAACAGCACCTTCACAGACGACAATTCCACCCTCTTATTAGTGTTGCCCAACCTTGGTCTTGGTCTTGCGCATGAGTTTCGCAAGACACTTGCTCAGTCATTTGTTTCTAATTGTGCTAAAATATTCTTTTTTTTTTGGGAGTTATCCCAAAAAATATTTTTTAGGGTTCAGAGGAAAAAATGTAGCACCCATATAGATGATTTGGGTGTCTGTATGTCCCCATAAAATATCCATTGTTCCGATGTGGCACTGACGATTTTTGTTCGCTCTGACAAAGTTGTATGTATTGATGAAACATCATGTAATTATACCACTATAGAGTTTTTGATACAACCTCTGCATACATTTTTAGATAGACGTTGGTCAACAACAGGTCTTGCTTTGGGCTACACCAACCGGAATATGAGCGAAAAGAACGTCGTCCTCGCGCTGTATGCGGACGACATGGCATACACACCTCGGCCATGAAGGTCGGACGCTCCAAAGAAAATGTGGATTATAGCAATAGGTGACCAAAAAAATCCATTTATTCATGTAATTTATTTATTTATTTACACACATACACTTTACATGGTATTATAGATACTCCAATACACCATGCAAGGAGGAGTCAGACATTATTCATCATTCATCATTACAGCCCCTAGAACACAGCGTCCTAGACCTCCACTGCTGGAGATGGGCCTTCCAGAATATATATCTGGAGAATTTGGCCTACACTCGCCACGCTGGCCAGACGGACAGACATTATTAATAATATAAAAATAACTCATTTTTTAAATTTATTAGATAATAGTTAATTAATACTAAGTCCGAGAAAAATGCGGAGTCCAGCAAGCGGCGCAAGTTTGTAAGTCTATTAAAAGATTACATATTTGTGCCGTTTGCTGTAGAAACTCTGGGCTCATGGAGTCCAAGCGCAAAAAAGTTTTTAAAAGACATCCGCGTCTTTTTGTCTCCTCCAGTGACAATACTGCTGGCTCTTTCTTCGCCCAGAGAATCAGTATTGCAATTCAGCGGGGAAATGCAGCCAGCGTTCTTGCCACCATTCCACGCGGACGGGACTTATATCCCTATCCTTAATAATAATTTTATTTTATATGTTGTAAATATTTTTTTAGTAAAAATAATATTAATTTTAATAACAAAAGATAATACTCAAAATCTTATTTAATTTCATTTACTCACAAAATTTCCAACATGCTTTACTGAGTTTGGACAGATCGTCAGCAAAGATGTCAAGATGTGGTGATGACTTGAGCAAATTTCTAAGTGCATAAAGTGCACGACGCAACGGAGAGTAGCGATGCGCCACCGTGCGGTAGGTAGCTGGGGCCAGCAATCTGTGAGCCCGCGTAATATTAAGTCGCATGTCCTGTTCATATTAGCGCATGTCCATCCCAAGGTTTCAAGAATGATATCTACCAAATTTTACAAACTTTGGTCCGTAGTTAGGCAAGACATACAGACAGACATAGAAACAGCGAGATAAAACTCATTTCGTGTTTATAATCAGTATAGAACTATGTCTATGCATCTTGTAAGTGGGATTATTTCGTAACATAATCGAGCAGAACGAAATGCGTTTCCCGTTGTGATCGGATAAGTACGCCAGCCGGAACGACGCACTACGCATGAATCGATCTACCCCCGAAGAGTTATTGCGTGGATCCAAACTATAAAATAAACAATTATATAATACTTAAAATACAGTTTTAGTAGTATCATCACGATTGTTTCCCTTTCGGGGTGGTCAGAAATCACGCTTATAAAGCGGATTCACATTTAGCCAACTTTACTATAGGCCAATCATGACAAGTGGCAAGCTCGTCGATGTCTCTAGCGTACCAAACTCGAGAATGATTCAAATAAATTAAATAATAATCAAATGTATTTATTAATATTAATAAATATTTTTGTGTCCCGACCAGGAATCGAACCCGGTACCTCCGAGTCTAAATCCAAGGGCTTAACCGCTAGACCGAAACCGAGAACCGAATGAATGTACATTGACTGTCAGGCGGTAAGAAGTTTGCCGGATCAGCAAGTTTATAATATAATATAAGTTCGTATATACATAATTAGGCAATTATTCCGTGGAAATCAAATATTCCAAAAGACCACAACATGAAGTCGAATAAATACTATGATCTCACAGAAGAAATGATTAGGAACGGGTTCAAGACTCAGCTTTACGCAGTGGAAGTTGGTGCAAGAGGAGTTCCAGCAAAATCTTTGCATCACTTACTGAATGAATTGGGCCTATGCAGGTCTGCCGTCAATACATTTATGGAACGAGCTTCCAAGACGGCATTAACGGAATCATACAGTATTTGGTTGGGTAGGGAGAGAAGTAGAATGGTGGATGGTGAGCGTATTATCGCGCAATAGAAAAAAAAGGAGGCCTCCTTTTCTTAAACCAGCCTAATGTCGGTCGCAAGCCCGAGACACCATTCTTCTCATCTCTTACCCACACACGATGGACCCGGCACCCGCACGGTGAATCCATGGAATGCTTAGAAATTTGTCTCCTCTCTCTTTTGTTGTTTTTTAGGATTTATATCTACAATAATATCATAGGGGTTTCTCCTACTTCTAGCGCTGACATCTCCAGTCTTTCTAAACATATCGATGTGTTCTGACAAATAAGCAAACATCCAAAATATAAAGAGATGAAAGTGGCAATGAACCGAGCAATCTAAAAAGTGGTTTGCATGATTCGAAAGGTGGGATTCCACAAATTGCTCTATAACACGTTTTTTGTCCAATAAACGCTCTATTCATGTCAGTATCATTACCCTATATAATAAGTCCATAGCGTAACACAGAACCAATGTACGCATGATAAGCCATAACTGCAGTTTTAATATTTGTCACTCTCCTACAGTCCCTTTGATAAGCCATAACTGCAGTTTTAATATTTGTCACTCTCCTACAGCCCCTTTGATAAGCCATAACTGCAATTTTAATATTTGTCACTCTCCTACAGTCCCTCTGATACGGTCGTGATAATACTTTTAAATACATATACATTTAAAGAAACCAGCTTCTCGTGGGAACAGCTATTCTGCTATTTATTCCTTTCATTAATAATATTCTTATCACTAAGATAAAATGAGCCTGTAACGCGATATACGAATAACATTTGCTGGGAACTGTAAAGTTTCCGAGAACCACACAATGCAGTTAAAATATCGTCACTGCAATTTAAAATTCACATGTTGATTGCAATTTCATGTAGAAACGACGTTATATTATTGTAGACCCGTTATATTGTGTATTTGGAACTTTATTTTTTGGGGAAACATGGCTGTTAGGAGCCAGGGCTACACTTCGTTTTATTAATTGACATTTGTAAAGAATACAGCAGTCCTAAACACGTAATTTATTTATAATATTTGTTCATAACGCCTATGACTTCCTGTCGTCCTTTATTTATAAAACTAAACTTTTTAAAACTCTTGGGGATAATTGTAATATCACGCGTTATCCTAGTTAAATAATTATTCCAAGTACTCAATATAGCCGAAATTGTTATATAATGGCAACAAAGATATTTAATAAGCTTCCAGTTACTATAAGGGAGCTGCCACTAAAACTGTTCAAATTAAGAGTCAAACAAATGCCTGAATACCTAGGCACTAAGCTCGACAAAGTCATGTGACTAAATAAATATTTGTATGCTAGAAATAGCGAAGCATGTGATATAATTACTAATTTACATCCCTGTACCTATCATGTTTCTGAAAAATAAATCATTTCATTTCATTTCAACAGTGATCATAACCCAGTTGGGTCAACATTATTTATTATCAAATTAACGGATTTCACCAGACCAAAGATAATCAAATGAGAATGCCCATTTTTCTTAGAGAAATGGGCCCAATAAAATGATCTCGTGCCAAAATGCGTTCTTTTTTATTTGATAGTTATTATATTGTGTTTTCATAATCTGTAATTAATTTTATTTATTTTACCCTAGCATAACGACAATTGACAAAAACTTTTTTTTACGTTAACGTTTTGTCAATTGTCGTTATGCTAGGGTAAAATAAATAAAATTAATTACAGATTATGAAAACACAATATATTAACTATCAATTAATAAAAGAAATCATGTCATCAAAGAAACCATTTCTCTAAGAAAAATGGGCATTCTTATTTACGCAAACATTTGTGTCGGTCTAATAAAATAGATTGCCATTAAGCTGAATACAATAAACATAAGCGAAGGTATTGGGTTTCGCTGACCGAGGTCCGAGTTGTTTCCGTTGCGACATCCACGGAGCTTCCATTTACCTTCCGATATGATTTATATCATTTTATCTCAGTCTGGGTGTTTATATGTATAATATGTATATATTTACAAAAAAAAGTATAATTATGTAGTTTATCAACCATCTAGTTTCCGTAACACAAGCGTAGCTTACCACGGAAACTAGATGGCGCTGTGTGACCTGTCTGGAAATATTTATTTATTAATTTATTTAACGGAAATACATAACATTCAAAGAACATTAACATTTTAATATATTAATGTCTTTGTGGTCTATCGGCTAGTTTAGACGCGGGGAGGTATTGCGTTCCTTTCCTGGTTACAATAATTTATTTGTGATATTTCTCGAGTCTGGTACGCTAGACACAATGACGAGTTTGCCACATGGCATGATGTAAAAGTTGGCTAAATGTGAATCCGTCTCTTTTTAAGTGTACTCTCCGGATGGGATACGGTCGTGATGATACTATTATTAATTATTAAATATATTATTGCACTATATTTAAAAGTATCTACAAAGTCGAACTAAAAGCCATTTCGGCTTTTTCTACCAGCTAACCTTTGGCAGAGTAAGACAGTATAAATATGTGGGGTGCAATTCTAACCAACAAACTACATAAATAGTATGTATACATAGGACTACTTATTATAGTAGATATACATATATGAAGATAATATATTATTAGGAAGTAGAATTTTGTAGAGTTAAATTATTGTTCTGCTTATTTAAAAAGAAAGTATTAAGTAGTTCAAAAGAGTTTATATGATGTAAATTAATATACATTAAATATAAATTAAAAGCTACCTAAATAATAAAATTAAAAATAAACTAAACTATAAATAAAGAATGTCCTCTGGAGACGTCCCATCCGAGATAGTCCCAAGGAGACTGGAAACGTTTCCCCTTTGTATAGCGATGATAATACGTTGACAGAAATAATTGCCAGCCTTCCTGTCTCCAGACCTTTCTGTCAGCCGCTTTGACACTTCCTTGGCCAAGCGCCTCGCTGACGGTCCCCATGGGCCCATAGACTCGACCCCAAACGGCGCAAATTCGTAACCGGTACCAAGGTTGGCGTATATATATATATTGCCTGGATGTGAGATAAAGCTTATATTATCAACGTTGAAAACGTTATATAATGAAATCCCTTAACTATATATATATAATAATAAAAATAATAATAAATATTTCCAGACAGGTCACACAGCGCCATCTAGTTTCCGTGGTAAGCTACGAGGCTTGTGTTACGAAAACTAGATGGTTGATAAATTACATATTATACTTTCTTTTTTTTTTGTAAATATATACATATTATACATATAAACACCCAGACCGAGACAAATTATACAATGTACAACTTGCCCCCGGTGGGAATCGAACCCACGACCTCCCGAGTTCACGGCAACGTTTGTTACCACTAGATCACGGAGGCGGTCAATCAAGTCAATCAATATATATATATAGTTAACGAATTATTATATATATATACTGTCTCCGTGGTCTAGCGGTGAAGTCCGTGGATTTAGATTCGGAGGCATCGGGTTCGATTCCTGGTCCAGACACAAAAATGTTGATTAATACAGTACATTTAATTATTATTAAATTTATTTGTGATATTTCTCGAGTTTGGTACGCTGGAGACATCGACGAGCTTGCCACTTGTCATGATTGGCCTATAGTAAAGTTGGCTAAATGTGAATCCGCTTCTTTATAAGGGAAACGGTCGTGATGATACTTTATTATATTATTATGTAACGTTTTCGCTTAAGTCACAGAATAGGCTGCTGCTAGCTATATTTAACAGTAGTTGAAAGTCTATTTAGCTAGCAGCGATTGTCTGATATTATTCGTAAGAAAGATGTAGGTAGGCAACCTACATCTTTCTTAGGATTATTTTATTGTGAATGAATAAGGATTTTTGATTAATAAACAATTTAAATTTGAAATTATTATAAACGTTCTCAATTCCGAATTGCTACAAAATCGCCCTGTAATTTTATTGGTCCACTGCATGCATTAGTCCAAAATAAATTAAATAACATTGAATAGGAGTTAAGCCCTTGTTGAGTTTTCAATAACCTAAAGTTTATCAAAGATGTTCTTAAGAAGACATTTCTAATGACCTCTTTGAAGACAAATTGAATCCCTCCTACGGTCTTCGTCTTAGCCGGAACGTCTTCAGAGGGTATAACGCTTTGCACCCCTCTCACTCGCACAATTACAACATTTAAAAAGATTATTCAATAATGCAATCACAAATAAACATTTAATTTCATAAATATTTCATTTCATTTCACAGTTAAAGTATTTATAACTATAGAAAGAAGACAAATTTGTAAGCATTCCATGGATTCATCGTGCGGGTGCCGGGTCCATCGTGTGTGGGTAAGAGATGAGAAGAATGGTGTCTCGGGCTTGCGACCGACAATAGGCTGGTTTAAAAAGGAGGCCTTCCATTTTGTTATTACATACATTATGCTTGTGTGTGTCTCGAAAGTCATTCTTAGTGTTCAGGTTCTCATGGTGTGGCGTGTCCGGTGGTCGCCCCTTCCTTAGAAGGTCATTGCAGTGCTGGCACGTGTGTCGGGTCCCGGTCCGCACCCTAAGGGCCTGGTTGAGCGGGGGGATGGCTGGCACATGCGTTATGTCCGTGATCGGGTGCTGCTGTGGGGGCCTGGGACCTCTGCCGAACACGTTCAATTTATTGTTCTTAAATTAACAGAGGTTTTTGCGTTTTGTTGACTTTCGGGTTGCACATAGGCATGTAGTCTACCTAAATTCTGACTTGCCAGGTGGGTTACTGCTGTACCAGGTATTGTATTTTCATAGGTACTGATAACTAAATTTAAAAGGTTAATAATTGATCGTTGTGGTGCAGTTCTGTATATGTTTTATTTTGTAAATCTGGTATAGCTGAGTTTTCCTTGCAGATTCCTTTCTCAGTCAGATTAAACATTAACAGGTCACTGGAATTTGCTAAGCTGCTGGTCTTCTGCTAACAGCTTACTTATTGGACCACTTTGCTGCTTAGTCTTCTACTAGCAGGAGTAGAATCATTCAAAATAATTAAATTAATGACGTTTCATAAATGCCTGTAATAGGTTTACGTGAATAAAGATATTTTGACTTTGACTTTGACTTGACTTTGACTTTGTTTTATTGCGCGATAATACGCTCACCATCCACCATTGTACTCCTCTCCCTACCCAACCAAATAGTGTATGGTTCCTTTAATACCGTCTTGGAAGCTCGTTCCATAAATGTATTGACGGCAGACCTGCTTAGGGTTAGATTCTTTCAGTAAATGGTGCAAGATTTTGCTGGAATTCCTTTCGCACGTTGGTGCGAATTGCACTGTGTAAAGCTGAGTCTTAAATTCGTTTCCTAATTATTTTTTCTGTGAGAACATAATATTTCTTCTATAATAATAATAATAGTTAAATATATAATAATAGGTTCTATAAATAGTTCTATAAAAATGTCATCAAGAGACGTCCCAACAGGAATAGTCTCAAGTAGTCTGGCAACATTTCCCCGCTGTATAGCGAGGCTAATACTTGGGCAGAAATAATTGCCAGCCTTCCTTCCAGATTTCTCCGTCAGCCGTTTGGACAACTCCTTGACCAGACGTTTGGCTGATGGGGAAGCGCAGTCAAACGGCGCTAACTCGTAACCTGTAGAGGTTCCCAGAGGAAACCGCCGCACTCCCAGAGCTGGTCGAGGTTGCCTGCATGTGCGATATGGGGGTAATGTATCTACACATGTCGCATCCCACACCTGCCAAGTTTCCACGGCCCAACGACCATGCCGTGGGATCTCTTGCCGTCGCTCCGCGCAATCCCGGAGGGTTCTAAGATTGCGGGTACAGCAGCATTAGTTTATTATATTGTTTTGTTGTCAAATCGTTTTATTTTTAATGGAAGATGGTGCAGAAGATTGGTGTTTTATTTGACAAGCCTCATGAACAGGAGCGTAACTAATCGGATCTGCGCAAATAGCCGGTCATTTGGAGAGACGATCGTCTAAAAGAATGAACTGGAGGCTATATCAGTATTGGACATAGACGTAAATTTTACGAACCGGCCAACATTACAATTCAATCTGAATATTCTTATTTCAAAATCTAAAAATAAAATAAATTTGAAACTACATCCTCCTTCACCTTTACCCATTGTTGAAATCGTGATTCCATCGCAGTCCATCCACCAGCTGTTTCAAGTGAATGGCTTGGTTTAGGTGGTCAGCGACCTGACTGGACCATCGTTTGCAGCTTCTTTATGTTTTGTTTTTACCGTCTACTTTTCCCGTTACTAAAAGCTTTTCCAGATTGTTGGCACCCTCAGACGGTCCACTTGAAAAAAAAAACACATATTTAATTTATGATGGCAAGAGACCCGATGGTATGACGTTGGTCCCCTGGGAATGAGGACGTGCTCTGGGACGCCAAATAGGTCGACATCCTCGCCGCGTCGCACCTCAGGCACCATAAAGCGGGGTCGCGGCGGAAAATGCGGAGTCCGGCAATCGGCGCAAGTATATAAGTTTACATAAAGAATTCAAGATTACATATTTGTGCCGTTTGCTGTCAAAACTCTGGGTCCATGGAGTCCAAGCGCAAACAAGTTTTCAAAAGTCAACACCGCGTCTTGTCGTCTCCTCCAGTGACGAGAGGGCTGGCTCTCTCTTCGCCCAAAAAATCAGTAAGGTAATTCAGCGGGAAATGCAGCCAGCGTTCTTGCCACCATTCCACGACTTATATTTCTCATAGTATTAATATTAAATTTATTTTATACTTTGTATTTTTTTTTTATAAATTATATTGACTATTATTTTTATACGGAGTCCTAGGTTATAATAAAATAAAATTAATATATTCAGCTAGCCTATACCTGTATATACGTCCACTGTATTGAGATAATAGGCGGTCAGTGAACGATGCACGGCTCTCCCCCAATTCCCAGGGGGTGGATTATGTCCGTGGCGACATTTGCGAACAACTGCCGGCGACCTCCACTTCTTACTTATGCGGTTTTTACTATTTTTATTGTAATACCCTCACACGGAGCCGAGGGCTGATCTACGTGAGATAAAAGTCAAAGTTCGACGAAAACAGACGGCTGCTTTACTTAAATCCAAAAAGGTCGCGGTTCGAATCCCAATTTTTTTTCAAATGTATGGTACAAATTCAACTTCAAAATTCTTTATTTGCTTGAGTGTGTCTCAAGCAAGTTGTTAAACTAATTAACAAATGTGCACCACTGTGCTCTGCTTTGAAATCCTACATATATTATAATATTATATAATCTTAAGTTATAAAATAAAATACTAATTGTTAAAGCTTATTATACTGTGGATGAAGCTCTAAAGGACGACCATATTTTTCAATTGTAATGACATTATTAATTATATTAGTTATGACATTATTATTTTTAGTTATTAGTTAGGACATTATTAAGAGGATTAATATTAATTCTGACAATGCCTCTATACAGCTGCAATAAATACTTTTCATAGTAGTCTAGTTATATTTAAGTAGGTATATAGATTTGACATAATAATTAGCCATTTAATATTTAGCTTTATTTTAGTGTAGGTAAATAAGACAGTGCCCCTTTACAGCTGCTATCCACTATTAGAATTAAGCTTGTTATTCTCAGACACTATGCCCTTATTAGCAGACTGTTCCTTGCTAACAACAGCCAGCTTTTTAGCCATTTTTATGTATATTGACTTAATATTATAAAGTATCATCACGACCGTTTCCCTTTCGGGGTGGTCAGAAACCACGCTTATAAATAAGCGGAACACATTTAGCCAACTTTACTGCCGACCAATTATGACAAGTGGCAAGCTCGTCGATGTCTCCAGCGTACCAAAGCGTAATAAATATTTTTGTGTCCCGACCAGGAATCGAACCCGGTATCTCCGTGTCTAAATCCACGGGCTTATAGAATAGAATCACATATTATTCTAGAATTTATACAAAATTAATATTAATAGGTATTATAAATGAGAAAAGTAAAAATTTGACGAATCCAAGTGTTCCTATAGGCTGCTAAGGATAATAAATATACAATAAATAATATGTATAATCATTTCAATAATAAACAATAAAAAATTCAAATATATAAGGGAATAATAATAATATATAATAATAATAATATTTTTATTGCATAAGTACAACAATTTGATAGTGATATACTTTGTTAATACAGTACTTAAGGCTATTTGTTAGTTGTACAAAGGGTGTATTAAAGTAGTCTTTCTAACTCCACACCAAGCTACTTGTGTTATGGAAGTTAGCCTATTATTCTAGGTTATAAATTACAATTAAAAATATTAGTGTTTACAAATAATAATTAAATAAATAAAATAATAAATAAAAATATATATTATATGTATAAATAGTTTATGTACTTCTAGACTAAGTTATGATACCAACATAAAAAGTAGGTAAAGGTATGTATAGTTAGACGACCAGATTGAGATACTATAATACTATTCCATAACGGACAGAAGCATCTCAGTCTGGTCGTAGCTCAGATTTTGTAACCAGCTTGATATTTTCTTTTTAACCTCGTATTTATTTAATAGGTATATGGAGTTTATTTTATTGACTTCGTTGTACAACCTTGAACTTACAGACTCATACTGCCTGCGTGCAAATGCAGTTCTACATTTCATACCCGGACATATTAATGCACCAGAGCGTTTTTGAGCTACGTCATTGCTGAAAGGGAGGGCCGAGTGCCGACGAAGAATGACGGACAGAATGTACAGTTTTCTCACCGACAAGACTTGGCATTCCTGGTACAGTTGAGAGGTTGGGTAGTCTCTGCGCTTAAAGTGTATTACTTTTAGGACTGCCCTCTGGGCTCTCTCCAATGCGATGAATGTTGTTTTATATGTCCCACCCCAAATGGTGATGCAATATGATAATATTGACTGGCAGAGGGAAGTATAAACTGTGTACATTACTGTGCCGTCCGCTGAGTTCCGTAGGTTTTTAAATATGTAAATGAGTTTTCTTACTCTTGCTGTCAGAGCCTCCACCTGCGGTTGCCAGTCGACTCTTTCATCAATTACGACACCGAGGTATTTAGTGTACGCGACTCGCGTTAGCGTCAGGCACTTGCAGGTTTCCGGACTGACACAATCATGAGCAACGAGTGCATCAGAGATCACTGGTGGTTCAGGAGAGTTGGGAGGGTAGAAACGAATGATCTTGGTTTTTTCAAAATTGAGTGTGAGTAAATTGGTTGCCAGCCAATTCATCACAACCTGTAGACCTTTTTCAGCGTGAGATTTTGCAGTATTCCAGTTCTCCCCGTATGCCAGAAGAGCTGTGTCATCTGCATACGTGAATATATCACAGTTAGTCAATGGGAGTCTGCATAAGTCGTTCATATATATCAAAAATAGGGTAGACGATAAAATACTTCCCTGTGGCAGACCGTAACTGATACATTCTTCATCACTCACGACTGTGTCAATCCGGACAGTCTGTTTACGATCAGAGAGATAGTCCTTAAAAATGTCCAACGTCAGTCCCCGTATGCCAATGTTCTCCATCTTAGATATAAGGGTAGGGACAGAAATCGTGTCGAAAGCCTTTGACAAGTCGAGGAAAATTCCAAAGCACTTGTTTTTCCTATCCATCTCTTGAGTAACGCGCGCACTGAACTTTGAGACTGCGTGTACCGTTGATAGTCCTCGTCTGAAACCATATTGGTTGTTGGATATGATGTTAAATTTTTCCAAGTAGTTAGTGAGGCTAGAGTTTAGTGCACGTTCAAGGATCTTTGACAGCGTACTAAGGACCGAGATAGGTCGGTAATTCGTGACACGGTCTCTGTCCCCACTCTTAAACACGGGGGTACCACAGCTTTCTTTAACGCTCTGGGAAAGACACCTGTGGCAATAGAAATGTTACATATGTGCGTTATCGGTGGTATCAATGCAGAACGAGAGAGCTTGATGACTTTAGTCGGTATGTTATCCCAACCAGTGGCGCAGTCCCCCTTCAAGGACATGATCAATGTTTCGATGTCCTCATTACTAACGGGTATGAGCCCTAGGGATTGGGTTTGTGAATGATGCAAGAAAGCATCAGAGGAGGCTTGTGTGTTTTGTGGTTTGACAATTTTTGCGGCCAGATTCTTACCAATGTTGACAAAGTATTGATTGATCCCATTTACTGATGCTTTATAACTGTTACATTGCGTTAGGAGCTCTGTTGGAGGTTGCCGTTGGCATTTCCTACCAGAGAGTCTATTAATAACTTCCCATGTTGCCAATGGATTATTTTTCGCCTTCTCAAATTCGTTTTTTTCATATTGTATCTTTGTCTTTCTTAGAAGGGTATTACAGAAATTGCGGTACCTTTTATAGGTTATAAGAAGTATATTATTATCTGGATTCTTTCTAAGTCTCTTATGCATTCTATCTCTGTTACGAATACAACGCAGTAGTCCAGGCGTAATCCACGGCTTTAGTATTTTATTTCTTTTAGTAGTCGTTACAGAGGATGTGTTTTTATTAACAATGTCCTGAACCAAAGCAATTAAGTTATCGGCAGCCTGATTAGCGTCCGTTGCATTGATAACCGATTCAAAGCTACAGCTGTCCAACTCCTTTTTAATTTCAGCATAGTTTAATCGGGAAGAAGTTTTTGTCATTCTTGTTCCCAGTTTGAGTCGTTGGTTTAGGCATAGAACTGTTGGTAGGTGGTCTGTGATTTGAGTATTTATAACCATTGTGATCGCTGGTAAACGTGTGTTTAACAAAATGTGATCTAAGCAGCTGTTTTCCCTCGTTGGGTGTAGATGACCTGGCAAGAATCCTAGTGATGCCGTTAATGTAAGAAAGTCACAGGAATTACGGTCCTTGTTATTTTGTTTAATATCGATGTTTAAGTCACCCATAATGACCATAGTTTTTGAAAGCTTTAGGGAGAGAATAAGTTTTTCTAAACTGTTGCAGAAGTCAGTTATATCACTGTATGATGGTGATCGATAAATACCAATTATTGACTTGTCCCCCAAAGTACACACCAAACAGTTTGCGTCGACGAGTGATGGTTCAGTAATAGAGCATTGGAGTCCTGTTCTTGTATATATAACAACTCCGTCATTTTGTATGGGATTGTTTTTTGTGGCGTAAGATAGGTAACCGTTCAGCTGAGGAATAGAACCTAAAGTCTTCAATCTGCATTCGCTTAATATGATTATGTCAAATTTAAACCTTATTATGCTCAAAGCTGTTAAAAAATGATCGAAATTCTTGTTAATGCTTCGTATATTGATATGAATAATTTTTATTTTTTCATTAGGGTTTGTAATAATATAAGAGCACTCATCTGGAGTACAGTTAAAGAATTTGGCCGCACTTACGTCGTCAATGTCATTTGAAATTTTATCTATATTGTTTGCCATTTTCATAATACGAGTAATAGTAAAATCCATTTAAGATGTGTAAGGTAAGATACAACTTTATGCTAAGTGTAAGCTCTTTTCCATGTGTGTATTTTTTTTGTAAATTGTTTTTAGTTATGGTAGTTTTATTTGGGTTATATGTTTTGTTTAGAGTATGGGTTACTTTAGATTTAGCTGGTATATAGAATAGTATTCGCATATTATAACTAGTAGTTTCTTTTATGTTGGTATCGGTAAAAATGCAATAGTATACAAAAGTGTGAGTAAATATTAAAATAAGCAAAAATATAATACTATGGTTAGGTTTACAGTGGTATATGTAAAGAATATGATAACTAAAACGGTATATTGAGCAGAGCCGAGGGAGTCATTGCTTAGCTCTAAGATCGAAGATGCATTTCTCAGATTTTATAGTGTGGACTTCTTTTGTATCTGGGTTCTTTCGTAGGAGTATTTTGTTGTTTGAGGTCCAGCAAAACTGATATTCGTGAGTCCTTGCAAACTCACGGGCTTGGAAGAACAGCTTTTTGGTCGTCGCAGAAAGGTGTTCGTCTATATAAATAGGTTTACGGGTTCCTAATAAACCAGCATTTTGCGTGTTGAGCTTTTCTTCTATGCGCTTGTCTTTATTGTATGAGCGCGCTGCGGCCAAGTAGGCGTTTCTCACAATTACTGAGGCAAATTCTGTAACTATAGGTCTTATTGTTCCAGGTTTTCCAGGCATTCGATAGGTATCACGGATGTCACACTTGTCAATTTCTGTACCAGTTGTTTTACCAATTTGTGAGGCAATTGAAAGTAAGTCGTCAGCACTTTCTTTATCCTTTTGGGGTACGTTTCGTATTTCTATTGTTGCGGATCGTGTTTTCTTCTGGATATCCTGGACCTGCCTATCCAGGTTGCACAATGAGTCGTTGTTTTTCTCTCTTTCCTTCTCTAGACGTTGTATCCTGTGTCCCATTTCTTCGTACTTCTTATTTATGTAATCCATAGCTTTCTCAATGTCACAGTTAGACTTTTGAATTTCCGAGCATTGTATCTTTAAATCATAAACGTCTGACACTAGTTTTGTCAACATAGACATGGCACAAGTTTTATACGTATTTATTTGTACTATATAATGTTATATTTTAATGTAACATAGTTATTATTACATTATTATCTCAGTGTTTAAACATAAGTTAAGAATGATTAGCAATATGGTTTTGTAAAGTAGGTGGCGTTGTGTACGAACGTAGTCGTGTGCTGATTTCTGATTGGTTCAATAACGATGTTACGAGTCGCTTTAATGAATGGCGCGATGATGTGATGACTCATGTACGCCGCGCCGGCCTGGTACGCTCTCACCTCAGCTACGCTGAGAGCACGTTTACAAGCGCAACAAAACCTAACGCTTCGTACCATTGTCGGCGCCTCGCGGTACGTGAGGAACGATGTAATCCATAGGGATATGCGGATGGAAACACTGGACGAATTCGTGCGTCGTCTGGCGGCTGGCATGTTCGCGCGCGCAGAGGCGACAGATTTCCCACTTGTGAGAAACCTGGCCCCTCTGCACGCCCGTCCGCCGGACGCCAGACAATGCTACGCTCGTCACCTGCTACCAATCACGGAGTCGTAATCGCGGCTCCGCCGCCTGGCTCGTATTCTTCAACCTTTAATGGTTACCCCATGCCCTGTCCGTAGTTACGGAAAGCGAACGCAACCTCTGTTAGAAGGCAAATACCTTGACACAGATTCCCCACTCCCCCCTGCGGGGGGTGTGAGAAGACTCTTCTACTACTGAATGGCGCGAATCATATCGCGCCAGATTACAAGAACACAGCAGACGAGTCGGTCGTTGCGCGCCTTTAAAATAGTGAAGGTTGCAAATAATTATTGGCAATGGAAATAAATCATACAACATTGAAGACTGGTTTAATTTGAGAAATTAGTCCTAACAATAATATGTCTTGTCAACGAGAAAGTTTTTCAATTTAGATTTAAAGTCATTCATTTGGTCAAAGTCAAAGTCAAAATATCTTTATTCACGTAAACCCATTACAGGCATTTATGAAACGTTATTAATTTAATTAGTTTGAATGATTCTACTCCTGCTAGTGGAAGACTAAGCGGCAAATAGCTAGGTCAATATTTATTATTTGGTCTGGCAACTGATTCCATAAAGTCAAATAATGCAGTCTTGTAACCCATGGAATATATTCTATAGTTCATTCGAAAACTATTAAAGTTAAGTATCACCACGACCATTAGCTTTACTATAGGCTCATCGTGACAAGTGGGAAGCTCGTCGATGTTTCTACCGTACAAAGCTTGAGAATATCACAAATAAATTAAAATATTATTGTATCCCGACTAGGAATCGAACCCAGTACCTCCGCGTCTAAATCGACGACCTTAATCGCTAAACATGCATATACCTATCTATACTTAACTAAGAGAGAGGTGGTGGCTTGATTATAAGAACGCCTACCTTAACATCGTAAAGAGGTGGGTTCAATCAAACCCTCTTTTCTTACGTACATTTGTCATAGATTTACAACACCACCGTTCCCGTGCCTCGGAAAGCACCTTAAGCCGTCGGTCCCGGTTCCACTAATACCAACTTGTGGAATCGTTAATAAATTGTCATAAAAATTTGACTACCAACCGCCAACCCATCTGGCCAGCGTTTTTTTTTTAAATCAATTGTACCTTAATTCCTTTGAATAGAAATTTATGAATAGAGTTTTATGGGCCCAGCCTGCACGTTTACACTTATGCTCAAACATACATACAGACTGACAGACGAAGATTCTTTAATATTTAAAACATAAATCATTTTGGAGAAGGTAAGCAAAAATTCAGTTTGTCATAACAAGCAATGGCCTTCTTCGTATTTAAAGGTCATTTGAGGACAAACGCGTATTAAAACAAACAGCGTAATAACCTACTTATTAAATAATAAAGATTTAAAGAAATATACGCTAGAGACGTCGACGAGCTTGCCAAATTCTCATGATGGGGCTAAAGTAGAGCTAAAAATGTGACACAGACAGACAGACAGTGGGGTCGTCTAGGCCCGGATGTCTAATGGGCCTGGGTTGGGGATGAGGACATTCCCCCGTTCTCCCCGGCAGGATCTCAGCGAGTAATCACCCGCTGGTAATTCATGCACCTTTAGTGCTGGGCACCGTTACTGGTATAACAGCGCCCGTATGGCTCACGAGCCCAGGGGATCTGGGTTCGGCTACTTCAGTTCTCCTCCAGGAGCACTTCTCTAGGAAGTGGTCTCCCGTTGGGGGGCCGAGCGCAAGACGGAGCGATATTCTGGAGATGCTTGAAGTGTCTTTTGTCCGCCCGATAGAACATACGTCTAGTCAGGCCGACGACAAACTCCTCAATAGTAGGCATCTCCAGATCTCGACCTATGACGGAATTACGCACAAACCATGGTGCTCGGGAGACCACTCTGAGCGATATGTTCTGCTGATTTTGGATCTTGTCCCTATTAGTTTTGGCCAGAAGGTGGTGCCAGGCTGGCGCAGCGAAGGTATGACGGATTCGCCTCTTAATAAGCGGGGTTCCAGACTGCTATGGATAACGGTCGTGATGATACTTTTTAATAAATTATAATGATGGCTCCGTGGTCTGAGGAGGCTCTAGCGTTCTCTCGTGAGCTTGGGGACAAACTCCGCTTGGCGATGCGATACTAAGTAACATTTTCGAAAAGTTGATATAGAGTCGAGGTCTTGGTTTACCACCCTTAGGTCTATAATTAATAACCATTATTGACAATGTCCATTGACAGCTATAGTATATATATGTATATATATATTATAACACAAGGCCCTTATACAGCACTACACGTATAGATTATGACATCATAATAATTATGAATATATACATATTTTGATAAGGCTCTCTTTTACAGCTGCTTAATTTAATTTAATAATTTTTAATTTATTTGTTTATAATTTTCATTTATTTAAGAATATAATTAATTAATTTTAAGTTTTACAAGGTCCTTTTACAGCTGCAACTAGTATTTAATTTTATTTATAATAATTTAAGAATTTGTATTTAGTTTTGTGTTGGTATCTGAACTCAACAATGCTACATTAACCTCCAGTTCTGTTCCTTGCCTATAGTTCCATAACACTCTCCAGGCAGGATAACTCAAATTATATTTCAATGTGTATACTATAAATTGTGCACAACAATAACTATTGACTTAACCGAATTTCAGTAGGAATGTATGATTATAACAGAATAAAAATGGCTTGTACATAATAAACATAGAATTTATTCATGGCATTTAAAATATTTAAATTAATAATGTAAAAAATGTCCTCTATAGACGACCCTTCAGAGATATTTTCAAGAAGACTGGCAACATTTACCCTCTGTATAGCTAAGCTAATACGTTGGCAAAAATAATTGCCAGCTTTTCTGTCTCCAGACTTTTCCGTTAGCCGTTTGGACAACTCCTTGGCTGATTGTCCCCATGGGCCCATCGTCTCGACTCCAAACGGCGCAAATTCGAAACCTGTACTGAGAAAATTCAATATCAATATTGAATTAAACAAATTTTACAACATAAATAGCGTTCCTGTCTGTCTCTAAATGCTATTTTTTACATTATCCCTGATATTAGGAAACGTGTAAAAAACATCTGTGCGTCGTCCGTCGGCACCCCATATAGCTGACCATTATTGCATGTGCTAGGACCGCCATAAAATTGGACATAAAATACCCAATGCCACCACCACGACTCGAACTGACCGTTATGATGAATCTACTTACCAAAGACAAAAAATATATAACAAGACATGGCAAGAATTTATAAGGTACCAAAATGAAATTTTTATGTTTCCTTTATAGTTCTATTTAAAAAAATATGTATAATTTTATTTTAGAAGTCATTATTTTTATGTTATATTTGGTAAATTTGTTAGTTTTTGTTATTATTATTATATTTTTTTTAATTAATAACGTTTTAATTTCTTCTTCTTTTTATATTGGTGAATGCTGTGACACCTAATTGGTACATATTAGATAGTTATAATTATACTATGTTATTGATATATGTACTGCTGTGTGTACTATATAAATAAATAAGAAACCAGTATGAAAATCAAAGCTAGACCAATCAGTACAGACTAAATTAGTGTATGACAGTCATTGCCTTTGACAAAAATAATGGGGAACTTTTTTGATTTCTCAATTGTTATCAAAATCGCAACCCCATAGTGCGGTATAAAAACAATTTTACGTGGTAAGCAGACTGATGGTGGTAATTTTACGTGGTAGGCAGACTGATGGTGGTAATTTGCCCAGTCTGCTGGGAATCCGCTGTTCGTGCCGATAAACCCAGTAAAGTGTACCCACACGTTTCGGGATGGGGCTCGAATTGCCTTAATGCCCAGTCACGCCGGCATAGTGTTAGAGATGTCAGTCATGAGTATTAATATTCCTGTTGTTAACATTCATGGACCTCGCGCGCCACGCCAGCAGGTGGGCTCAAGGTCACATGTCGTACTAGTATTTAAATAAAATGAACCTAATTTATAAAGTAAAGTAAAGTATCATCACGACCGTTTCCCTTTCGGGGTGGTCAGAAACCACGCTTATAAATAAGCGGATTCACATTTTGCCAACTTTACTATAGGCCAATCATGACAAGTGGCAAGCTCGTCGATGTCTCCAGCGTACCAAACTCGAGAAATATCACAAATAAATTAAATATTAATTAAATGTATTTATTTACATTAATAAATATTTTTGTGTCCCGACCAGGAATCGAACCCGGTACCTCCGAGTCTAAATCCACGGACTTAACCGCTAGACCATTATAACCTATATATTGTAATATATAATATACCATATAAAAAAAAAACTATTATGCCGGTAATGGTCGTTCGATGTGCACTTTCATATACCTACAAAAGTCAAGTACAGCCGTTTCGAGGTGGTTAAAAACCACGTCCTTGTTGTTTTGGACAAAAATAATTAATAGTTACGTGTATCTTTAAAACAATAGTTTTTAATGTACCCCACAAAGGAATTAGTGACGCAAAGATACTTTTTATCGATATTTTCATATAAAATCCGAATGTAATATACGGTTGGGAATAAAATCTGTCAGTGGGCATTTATGGTCCAGACTTTTGTTATTAAAATGTAGCGCAGGACGGCTACGAGACGGGCGGACGACCGGACCAAGTAGCCGTCTCTAGTGTCCGGGGGTCAACACTTAATATGTAATTTCTTACATGTTATTTACTCTTATAAATAGATATTACGTTGTGCCCGTATGATTTGGCCTTGAAGGCACTAGAAAGACTCACCCTGTATATTTCTAACAATAATATACTCTGACCAAAATTATTATTAGATCAGACGGGCACCCAGCAGAGCAATATTTAAAAGAAGAGTGTATAGTTATTTCTATGAGTCCATAGCCAATTTTTTTATTTGTTTAACTCATTAATGTTTTTTATTAATTTTAATGTTTTTAATATTCTATTTCTCATCGTAAACAGTTTACGGGAACGTAGCAGTTGTTTTTGAAGGTATCATTATTATAAATAATAAATATTTCCAGACAGGTCACACAGCGCCATCTAATTTCCGTGGTAAACTACAAGGCTTGTGTTACGGAAACTAGTTGGTTGATAAACTACATATTATACTTTTTTTTTTTGTAAATATATACATATTATACATATAAACACCCAGACCGAGACAAATTATACAATGTACAACTTGCCCCCGGTGGGAATCGAACCCACGACCTCCCGAGTTCACGGCAACGTTTGTTACCACTAGACCACGGAGGCTGTCAATTATTGCATTATTATCGTTATTTATGCATTATGTTATACTCGTATTATGTATATACATATATATATTTGTTTGCACCGTACTCAATATTAAATGATCCCAATGTCCCAAAGGTTAACGGTCAGTGGACGCCTAGGGGCATTACGTTCGCCTTTTGTATTTGTACAATAAAGTTTTTAAATAAATAACAAATCCTAAACTACAAGGTAAAAAAAAGTATAATCACGACCGTATCCCTTGCGGGGTGGTCAGAAACCACCCCAGAGTCTGGCCAAGGTGTTGTTCAAATGGCTAAAGGAAAAGTCTGGAGACAAGACAGGCAATTATTTATACCAACGTATGAGCCTCGCTATACAGAGGGGAAATGTTGCCAGCCTTCTAAGGACTATCCCTGAAGGGTCATTTCTAGAGGACATTATTAACTTATAGTTTTTTTTTATTAGGTTTAGTCCATATTTATTTTTATTTTCTACTTTTAAGTTGTTTAAATTATATAATAAATAAACGTTTAAATCTTGCAATTATTTTATTTAAGTAGTTTGTAATTATTATTTTATTTTAGTATTTGAAAAAAATATTAACACATTAAACAATCAAATTAAAACTTAAATCATTTTTTTTTTTTTAGAATAAGCATATCGTAATTTACTTTAGTGTTGCGGGTAGACCCCTGGCCACGGCCACACGCCTCCCAGCACCCGCGCTGATTTATAGACGAGCCATCCGTATTTTATGCGATGGGAGCCTCAAGAAAACTATAAGTTTCCGATCGGCTAACTGGGGGAAAGCGCTGTAAATATTGTCCGCTGATTCTTTATATGCACCTCCGAATAATTTATTGGCCTAATGCCTAAATACAAGTATTAGCTAATTTGAGTTATTCTACATATTCTCTGCTGTACGTTAAAGCTATATTCCCTAGAAAGTTAATACACTAAATTTCTTAAATAGACTTAAATAATCTTTAAAAATTAAATTAAATCCTACAAAGGTCGGTTCAAACCCACCCGGCAGTTACCAATGAGAAATACACTTTTCTTACGTACATTTGTCATAGATTTACAACACTACCGTTCCCGTGCCTCGGAGAGCACGTTAAGCCGTCGGTCCTGGTTCCACTAATGCCAACTTGTGGAATTGTTAATAAATTGTCATAAAAAATTGACATCATATCCTCGCCAAGCCGTCTGGCCAGCGTGGCAAGTGTAGGCCAATTTCCCCAGTTATGGAAGGCCCATCTCCAACAGTTGTGTTCTAGGGGCTGTAATAAATAAAATCTTTTAAAAAAAGCTGTATTGTGCGTGCGAGAGAGATGCGCTCTTAACATAAAGACGTGTGAAAAAGCATCTTTATAGGCCGGCATACTGGTAGTGACTGATGAGGCTGGTGTCAGTTGCTCCCACTCTTGGACCTCGCGTACCGCTTACCATCAGGTGGGCGCGGTCTCACATGTCATGCACAGTATGAAAAAATAAATACATTAATGCTATGTTTGACTTGAATGCGAATAAAGTAAAGCTTGCTTTTTTACCGAATTTTGTGTGAATACCATACAGCATTTTTCATAGGTGGTAGGCCGACTGATGGTGGTAATTTGCCCAGTCTGCCGGGGCGGGGAAGTATCCACCGTTCTTGCCGATAAACCCAGTAAAGTGTATCCACACGTTTCGGGATCAGAATTGCCGTCATACCCAGTCAAGCCGACATAGTGTTAGGGACTGATGTCTGTCATGAGCCTCTGATTCTAGTTGCTAACATTCATGGACCTCGCACGCCACTTACCATCAGGTGGGTGCAAGGTTACATGTCGTGCTAGTATTAAAAAAAAAAAAAAAAAAAAAAAAACAACGCCAAGTCGTACGATTTTTAAAACTAAATAAAATCGTTTAAAGTCAAACTTAGAGTAAATATCCAATTATCTTATTGCCGTAAAGACCAATGAAGTTATATCGAATGCCTGATCCTTTAAAAATATATATATCAATGGTAGTAGTACGCGGAAATACCTAAACGAAGGTAATTTAGCCTTCAACGGAACAGCGCCGTGAGACGTGCCGCCCGCCCAACTTTCAGTGACATTTAAATCAAACTAGGACTATATAATAGTATAAAATTGTCAACAGTTTTTAACAATTTTATATTAATTTCTCTTAAACAGTCCAGCAGAACCGGATGACAATTATTTTATAGCATCTCTACTCAAAAACAATAATTTTGCGACACGTTTTTTTTTTTCGATTTAAAAAAAATCCGTACGTTTTGGATGTGTTTTTATAAACAATAGTGACTATTATATATTAGTACTTTAATCCGTGGTCTAGTGGTAACAAACGTTGCCGTGAACTCGGGAGGTCGTGGGTTCGATTCCCACCGGGGGCAAGTTGTACATTGTATAATTTGTCTCGGTCTGGGTGTTTATATGTATAATATGTATATATTTACAAAAAAAAAAGTATAATATGTAGTTTATCAACCATCTAGTTTCCGTAACACAAGCCTCGTTGCTTACCACGGAAATTAGATGGCGCTGTGTGACCTGTCTGGAAATATTTATTTATTGCTACCGCCTTTCCATTCGGTTTCTAAAAAAAAAGTAAAGTATCATCACGACCGTTTCCCTTTCGGGGTGCGCAGAAACCACGCTTATGAATAAGCGGATTCACATTTAGCCAACTTTACTATAGGCCAATCATGATAAGTGGCAAGCTCGTCGATGTCTTCAGCGTACCAAACTCGAGAAATATCACAAATATTAATTAAATGTATTTACATTAAAAAATATCTTTGTGTCCCGACCAGGAGTCGAACCCGGTACCTCCGAGTCTAAATCCACGGACTTAACCGCTAGACCACGGAGGCAGTTCGTTTTCTAATTTTTTTTTTTTTTTTTTACATTTTGACCCCCACCCCACATTTGTCTGATTCCGTCCATTTTGGGGTTATGATGTACTACACAAAAAAGTTTTCTAATTACCTCAGGAACTCTTTGTCAAACATTAGTGGTCATGCACCCACAATCCCTGCTCACAACTCCCAAAGGTTAGCTGTTAGATAATGTTTTTAGACATTAAGCTCGAATATGTACTGTAAAATGTTTTATTTTCTGTGCAATAAAGAATTTATCTATCTATCAAATACCAAGACTCATCCGGTTGCTTTTTCCAGACTGAATTTACGCACCATTTGCTCTAACTATAATCGCTACATTGAGGTGTACCGACATTCAACCAAAAATGGCGATAAACTGTTTTTCTTTTTGGGAGGGGAAAAACTTTAAATTACTCATAGGTATGTCAAATGACATATTAATTTAATTAGTAATAATATATTAATATGTAATAATATATAATGTTATTGTGTTGATGTTCCTATGACACTACCAGTTTCCTTGTCGTCACATTGCACTCTCCAGGCAAGACAGATATTTTAACGTTAAATATATATTGTGTACAATTTTGTTTAAATTATATTGACTTAACCAAATTCCGGTGGGAATGTACGGTGATACACAAAGAATAAAGAATATGTTTTTTACATTAAACTAGGATATTTTTAATGTAAAGCTGTTTGTTGCGGCCAGAGCGACAACTAACCGCGGGGCGCGGGGACCGGGGCAGCGATACGACAGTGGACAGTGCAGCCTACGGCCTTGAAGAGCGAGGTCGCGCCACTCATTACAATTTTTAACAAAAAAAATCTTAGCCTATGTCTAGGCAGTTAGTGCTTTGCTAATATACTGGTGAGCTGAAGAAGTGTTTCATTTACCTGACCATCAGCCGCCACACTGTTTGTTTATATATTATTATTGTTACTTTCTCAGCTAATCGGAATTAGATTAATAGATTGACCGGCTATAGAGTTTAATCCCGTCTGTCCACTGGCTTCCATCAGCTGGGTTTATGTGCTTTATTTACAGGAAATGGTTTAATACAATTCTACTTGCCCACCTTCATGTGCGAATAATATGAGCATGTATGTTGGAAATGTATCGAAAGAGTTTTATGTTATTTTTTATTTCTTTATAATTTGCTTCATATTAAAGAAACATTAGAAAATGTCAATAATGACATTTGACTGTCAATTATAATTTTGTAAGAATGGTGTTTATATTTTATTTCTAAATTCGTTTTATGTGATTAAAGCCACTAATCATCAATAATCATCATATACAAGTTGGTTTTATTGAACGGCTGATGCTCTTCTCGTCAATGTATAAAGAGGTTGATGAATGTCGTAAAAGCGAAAGAGGTATGTCGTAACCTTGACATGCGGCGCTCAATTGTCTCTGTCTACCCCGCAATGGATTTGGCGTGAAGATATGTATGTACTATTAGTGAATATTTTTCTCGCTCGCTACTTAACGGAGGACCACTCAACATTTCCTTCAAGCTGTCAAACAAAAATTATGTTTCATTAAGGCCGCGTTCGTTTTATAGCATTTCCAACATTTCGTAGCAACTTCATAAACCAGCGTGAAATATCGTTTTTGTTGAGAAATTGCACTTTTTTTCAAACAATATTGACTATTAGTACTTTAATGCTCCGCCTTTCCATTCGGTTTCTATAAAAAAAAGTAAAGTATCATCAGGATCGTTTCCCTTTCGGGGTGGTCAGAAACCACGCTTATAAATAAGCAGATTCACATTTAGCCAACTTTACTATAGGCCAATCATGATAAGTGGCAAGCTCGTCGATGTCTCCAGCGTACCAACCTCGTGAATTATCACAAATAAATTAAATATTAATTAAATGTTTTTATTTATATTAATAAATATTTTTGCGTCCCGACCAGGAATCGAACCCGTTACCTCCGAGTCTAAAATCCACGGACTTAACCGTTAGGCCACGGATATTAAATAAAAGTTTAAAGCGGTGATGGGTCGTTCCAACCCCGGCATGTACCAATGAGAAATACACTTAAGTACATTTGTCATTTATTTACGACACCACTGTTTTCCGTGCCTCAGAGACGTTAAGCCGTCGGTCCCTGTTCCACACATACCAACTTGTAAAATCGTTAATAAAGTGTCATTAAAACTGATATCAGAACCTCGCCAAGCCCTCTGGAAAGCGTGACGAGTGTATGCCAAATACTCCAGAAATTTCTGGAAAGCCCATCCCCAACAGTAAGGTTCTAGAACTCTGTCTTCTAGGGGCTGTGATAATAATGGACAAAAAAATAATAAATTGAAAAAAAAAACATTTCGATAGTACCAATAAATTTTGAAAAAAAAAACATTAAATTACTTTAAAAAATATGTAAGTTATATCTTTAAATAAATGTTTTAAATAATCAAATTTAAAGTTGAAGATTCCTATAATTGTCAGTGTTCTGGGTATCGTAATGGTATCCGTGACAACTGTCAGCCGGCATCATTAGGCCGGTTCAGCGTACAGTAAGGGGGCGCGGCGGAACCTGTCGCATCTGACAGTGATGACTCGTTAACTTGTAGGCTATTGTACAAAGTTACAGATTATATAGTAGAAAGGTAAGTGGCATCATTTGTATGTGATATCTTTTCGGCATGTAAAAGGTTTAAGAACCGTTATCATCAGCCTACGAGTATGTCCCTTAACTGCTGGATATAGGCCTAGCAATTTGTAGTAAGTCTTGTTTCAACCGGTGTTATTTTTTATAAAAATATCAAAATGGCAAGCTTGAATGCGAGAAAAACCAAGGTACTAAGTGTTTGAAAGAAGTAGGATGACGACCGTGACGATAAATATTGATGATGAAACTCTAGAACAAGTAAATATATCTGGATATATACGATAGGCATGTCGAAAGAAGAGTGAACGCGGGAAATAGTGTTAATGGTGCCCTTGGATCACTGATCGGCAGTCGAAATGTCAGTGACAAAACTCGGCTCGCCATACACAATGCCATGTTGGTACCAACACCGATGTATGGAAGCGAGTCGTGGATACGTCAGAATACGCATGACAGTAGGGTTAATGCAGTAGAAATGAGGTCGTTGCGCCGGATATGCGGCGTCATATTGGCGGACCGCATACGTAACTACTTAAATACGGAAAAAGGTTGGTATAAAAGAAAGCATAGGGACAAAAATAAGGAAAGGCATGCTACGATGGTTCGGGCATGTTGAAAGAATGACCAAAGAAAGATTGACGAACCAGATACATAATGCGAAAGTTGTGGGTGAAAGAGGCCCTGGTAGACCGAGACTCACATATCACGATCAAATAAATAAAACACTGACTGAAGGTGCATTAAAAAGCCTTCGTAACAAAAGGGCATGTATGAAGAGGTTAATGAACGTCGACGAAGCGAAAGAGGTATGTCGTGATCGTGTCAAGTGGCGCTCAATTGTCTCTGCCTACCCCGCAAGGGATCTGGCGTGAAGATGTGGATGTAAAATGGCAAGCTTACAATATTAGTTCTAAAAGTACAATTAAAAATTAGCATTTGACATATACATGACACATACTTTCAACGAGAACAACAAAAAGGTGGTAGGCGGACTGACGGTAATAATTTGCCCAGTATGCCGGGGTGGGAAAGTGGATACGTGCCGATAAGCCCAGTAAATCTGTCCCTTTTATCTGTCCCCTCTCATCACTCTTCATTTGTCTCTAACTCTTTTGTAGATGTTGCTACTAATTTGTGGAATAATCTACCTGTCAACATACGGCAAGCAACTACAAGGACATTATTTAAAAAACTGGTGAATTCACACTTTCTAAATGGCTCCACACAGCGTTAATAAGTAGTGTATATATATATATATACCATTTAGAAAGTGTGAATACACCAGTTTTTTAAATAATGTCCTTGTAGTTGCTTGCCGTATGTTGACAGGTAGATTATTATATATATATATATATATACGTTTATGTATAATAATGTGTATGTACTCGTATTAGTATTTAGTTTATTGATATTAAAAATATTTAAATGATATAAGATGTATATTTATTCGGAGTAAAGTACAAAGATTAAAAAATAAAATAAATTAAGAACTAAATTATAAAAACTAATTAAAAACTAAAAATTAATAAATAAAATTATTGGACTATTCGATGGGCGTAGTGTGCCGAGGACACTCGCTGCGTTCCCTTTGAACAAGATATTCTCTAGTCAAAGGGTCACCCGTCGCCAAGTGGAGTTTCTCACCAAGCTCGCGGGAGAACACAAGAGCCTCCTCGGACCACGAGCCCATCGTTTCAACTGCAAATGGAATGAAATGGTGATTGATAATGATATCCGAGTACTTGTTGCGCTTAAGGCGAGCGGCTGATTCTGCAGCGGCCCCAGGTTTCTTATGGCTGGATGTCACATGTGACTGACAGAGTGTGCCAACACATGTGGCATCCAAACCAGTGCGCGGCCTCTAGTATATGGAATTAATGGTTCGAGGATGCAGGGGATGTTAGCAGTTGTAAGCACCCTTGACAGGATGTCATTAATAGCTTGATGTCTTGAGATTCTGGCAGCATAAGGCATGGCGGCCTAGTTCGTCGGCATTGTCACCGCAAAAACAAATATGTTGACCGGAGACCTTGCAGCCCAGTCTTAAGGCTACAGCTATGCGGAGTGTGCTGGCTTCTAGCAGCGTGCCTGTATAGGGAGAAGGTATAGCACGTAGCCAGGCACCAGCCTCACTCACACAAGATGCTCGTAGACGAGCCTCTTCCGTTATAGACAACCTAGGTAATGAATTATATTTTTTTATTGTAATGGGACGGTCCCAATCCTTTTGTGATACTTTTAAAGAAGGTGATACGGGTGGTAGGTCTTCCGATATAAGTGTGATATATGATATAAGTATATATTAGTTTACTGTTAATTTTCACTAATTATATTATTATTATCTTTATGATAGCACCTTTATATGGTTAAATTTGTCCCTAAGGTTTGGCTGTCAGAGAATGTCCTCGGGCATTAAGTCCGCCTTTGTACTTTGTGCAATAAAGTTTTTAAATAAATAAAGTGTATTGAATTGAGTTGCCGTCATACCCAGCCAAGCCGGGTGTGTTAGGGACTGATGTCAGTCATGAGTGTCTGATTCCAGTTCCTAACATTCATGGACCTCGCGCGCCACTTACCATCAGGTACGGTGTAAAACCCTTTGCCATCCAATTTGGATATTTAAAAAAAAAGAATACAAATATACAAATACAAATCGTTTATTAACACAAAATAATGTTGTTTCGTTATGGTGAACCACAGGGTCCACCACTTCTGACAGGGAACCACTCCTGCATGAGCTGTACTGTATAACAGGAGACAATGTCTTCCAATAATGATCATACAAAAAGAATAGAAAAGGAGGTTACACAAATGGCAAGTAAAGTATTGTATGTGTGTGTGTGTGTGTGTGTGTGTTTGTGTGTGTATAATCACAGACGAATTAAAGCTAAACGTAATCATATACATATTTGTGATATTTCTTGAGTTTCGTACGCTAGAGACGAGCCAATTGTGATAACAGGCCTATAGTAAAATTGACTAAATGTAAATCAACTTATTTATAAAAATAGCGTAGTTTCTGACCAAGCGATACCGTCGTGATGATACTTTACTTTTTTTAGTTTACCTATTTATTTATTTTATTTATTTATTTAAACCTAATTGCACAAAGTACAAAGCCGGACCTAATGCCGCTAGACATTCTATGACGGTCAAACCAATACTAAATAAACTTGAAGAGTTTTATTGCAGATAACATATACATACTTATTAATAATTACATAATTAAATACTAATACATACATATAACCTACATAAATAAAATATTAACAATACAATATAATATATAAACAATACTATACCTACTAATGATAAATCACAGTCTGATTAAGACTCAGCTAAAACAAAAGGAGGTTCATAGAAAATTACGAACCTCGGTCTTGCATGTAGTGAGCATACACTAGTTTTTTAAAAATACATCTATTCGGAGCTTGGCGAATTTTAATTGGCAGCTGATTCCAAAGTAGAGATTGCAACCCGATATGTTTTTCAACCCGGGCGGGTCCGGTCACATTCGCCGCCCGGGCGGGCCCGGCCGGGTTGATGTGTTAGGATGAAACCTTTGAAGTATTTTATGATAATTTGCTTTAAGTAAATGGAGGAAAATACAATGATTCAAGGTTACGGAATTTATTTCAAACCAACAAATCAACAATAACCAGTCTCAAAATCACGAGTTTTTAATACAGAATTAGTTAGTATCATTTATGAACGGAATAGTAACATTAGTGTTACTAATTAAGTTTAAGCAAGCATTAGTATTCAGTAATTAAGTTTAGGATAGAAATGATCTTCCACGCGATGATGAAATGCCTGGATTTAGAGGATTTGGAGAAAAAGTTTGGAAAGTAGTCAAATTATTTAAGAAGTCGCCCGTAATTTAATTACTAATACTATACAGAGTAAAGAGAAAGACCTGCTTGCTGAAAGTTAATTACTAATACTAATGTAACTATTAAACTTTTTAAACTTTCGCGCATATTCATAATAGTTTTTTTAAATAATTTTAACGGGTCTTTACGCGATTTACCTTAGAGACATATTTCTCCCGACGTTTCAGCCAAGTTGCATTGGCCGTGGTCACGGGTCGACTGAAGCTATGCGGTGTAGTCTCGTACATACTGGGCGGCAGATGTAAACCTACCCACTTATCACTTTTAAAAGTTTTTAGAAATCACGACACACGACACTTACAATATCCTTGGCGACACCGGGCGATTTTTCCCGGCGTCGAAACCTATTGATTACTGGATTCCACGATGAAGATAGCTTATAACCCCCCTCTCGATTGAAATTTTTGTGTTTCTTTATTTCGATCGCTTCACGTACTATTCTAGGGTAATAGTGCCGATCGGTGGAAAGTATCTTTGGGTCATGCAGCTCAATCCAATGGTTTGTGCCACTATCCATTAGGTGTTCTGCTATTGCTGACTTGTTTAATTGGCAGTTTTTTACAGCTGCTATATGTTCCTTGACCCTCTCAGCTATTGTTGCGCTTAGTTTGGCCAATATATGAACTCCCACAGCTGCAGTCCACTTTATACACGCCAGGCGTTTGGAAAGGAATGACATCCTTTGGGGTGCGTACGTGTTTTGCTACTTTGGAGAATGGGGTGTACACAGCATTGATAGATAACTTTTTGAAAGCTGTACCAATTTTATCCGTTACTCCTTTCACATATGGTAAGAACGCGGGCAGCCGATTGACCTGTGGATATCTCTCCTTGTTTTTCTGTCGCAGCAACCTCGGACCCACACCGAGATTTCAATCGAGAGGGGGGTTATAAGCTATCTTCATCGTGGAATCCAGTAATCAATAGGTTTCGACGCCGGGAAAAATCGCCCGGTGTCGCCAAGGATATTGTAAGTGTCGTGTGTCGTGATTTCTAAAAACTTTTAAAAGTGATAAGTGGGTAGGTTTACATCTGCCGCCCAGTATGTACGAGACTACACCGCATAGCTTCAGTCGACCCGTGACCACGGCCAATGCAACTTGGCTGAAACGTCGGGAGAAATATGTCTCTAAGGTAAATCGCGTAAAGACCCGTTAAAATTATTTAAAAAAACTAATGTAACTATTTGAAAACATAGTATTAGAATAATAAACTAATAATGCAGCCTAATGTACTAAACTTGTCTTATCAACTTAGATAGATAAACTTTGGTAGCTTTAGTAAAAACAAAACAAATTCTTCAGAGCAATAACTATATAACAAAAAGCATATTTTAGCTTGCATAAAGCAAAAAACAAATTGTATTAATAGTTTTCTACAAGTTGGGGCTTCCGTGCCGCAGTTTTCTTACCTACCGGGCCCGGTCACCGGGCGATCACCGGGCCCGGCCCGGTTTGCAATCTCTATTCCAAAGGTTAGCAGCCACAACTGCGAACGAATTTATTATACAGGCGAAGCCGGGTGAAGCACTTATCTAATAATATTTTATTCTATGTTGTTTAAATACATAAAAGTGTGCACGATCTTCGGGTCAATAACCTTTAAGAAGCCTTGCACCTACTTCATTAAAAAACATTTTGCGTTCAAGTGGAAAATTTATCAACATTTTTATTGTAAATTGCAAAAACAACAAAAGTTAAATTGCTAATTTTGCATTTAAAATTATTCTACTTTATTTCTTTACCTTAAATTATTAATTTGCAGTTAAGCAAAATTTTAATAATTACAGAAAACCTGGACAGTTTTGGACAAAAAATATTTTATTACACCACCGCAGTTCCTCAATCCCGCGAGATCCCGGTAACTCTAGGCAACCCATCATTGCTTCTATTAGAGTATTTTGAATTGTGTGTAATCGTTTTCTGGTAAGGGATATCATAGTTAAATAAGAACAATTATTTTAGATTTAGTAGTATAATCACGACCGTTACTTACTGGGTGGTCAGATACCACGCTTATAAAGAAGCGGATTCACCTTCAGCCAACTTTACTATAGGCCAATCATGACAAGTGACAAGCTAGTCGATGTCTCCAGCGTACCAAACTCGAGAAATATCACAAATAAATCAAATATAAATGAAATGTATTTATTTACATTAATATTTTTGTATCGAACCCGCTACCTCCGAGTCTAAATCCACATACTTAACCGCGAGACCACGGTGGCAGTGTTTTGGCTATAATGCCGCGAGTGACTCCAAGAAAAGTATCAAATTCTGCAACATCTGGAATTTGATGATAACCACATTAACTCATAAAAAAGAAAGATATATTACGTCGGACTTGGCTGTATGGGGCTTTGCCTTCCCTATCACCTCATTCATCATCCATCGGGAGAAGAGAACACAACAAAAAAATATTTACAAAATATAAAATAAAATTAATAATAAAACTGCCTCCGTGGTCTAGCGGTTAAGTCCATGGATTTAGACTCGGAGGTACCGGGTTCGATTCCTGGTCGGGACATAAAAATATTTATTAATGTAAATAAATACATTTAAATAATATTTAATTTATTTGTGATATTTCTCGAGTTTGGTACGCCTGGAGACATCGACGAGCTTGCCACTTGTCATGATTGGCCATGGCCGTGGAATCTGGCCTATAGTAAAGTTGGCTAAATGTGAATCCGCTTATAAGCGTGGTTTCTGACCACCCCGAAAGGGAAACGGTCGTGATGATACTTTACTTCTATTAATAATAAAACTACGGATAGGGATATAAGTCCAGTCCGCGTGGAATGGTGGCAAGAACGCTGGCTACATTCCTCCGCTGAATTGCAATATAATAAATGTGAATCCGCTTCTTTATAAGCGTGGTTTTTGAAAAATGGCGCGAAGGACTTTTTTTTTTTAATTAAAGCATTATTTAATATATTTTTTAATTATTTTTGATACCTGTTTTCAAAATTTTGAGATGGCAACTCTACTACACCGGATAGTGTTGAGAACGCGATGCTGTGTAAATGAGAATGTAGTAAACCAGACAAGTATTCAATCAGCGTGCGGTCCAGACTCCATTGTATTCGTCGCCGATAATAACGATTAATCGCCCTTCGAATGTACAAAACAATCGACTCCTAATTGTATTCACATCACGTGGGGAGGAAATTAAAAGACACGATTTCATTTTTTTTGTATCATCACAGCCTAGGACACAAAGTCCTAGATCTCCTCTGTTGGAGATGGGCTTACCAGATATTTCTGGAGTATTTATCCTGTACTAGCCACGCTGACCAGACGGGTTGGCGAAAGGTCTGTTGTCGATTTTAATGCGCTGAGCTGTATCTTTTTAGAATTAGCCGTTTATTTACCAGAAAAATGTATTAATAGGACAGTTTGAGCTAAAAAAATCAGCATGTGATATTAACACGGCTTATAACTGGAACGTAACGTAGTCTATGAATACCGATGTTGATATAATATCGTTATACCTATATCGTTTCGTTATTAATAACTATAGTAAAGTTGGCCCGTCAACAAGTGGCAAGCTCGTCGATGTCTTTAGCGTAGCAAACTCCAGAAATATCACAAATAAATTAAATATATATATTTTTTAAATAATTTGTAAATACTTATTGTAAAGTAGTTTATTTAAAGGAAGTAAGCTACAATGATTTGAAAAAACTAAATTATTAAAACACTAAAAACTATTTTTTTAAAACATAAATTTCTAATAATAAAAAACTACTTAATAATTAAAAATACAACTAAAAATTAATAAAATTAAAATATTATAAATAAAAAAAATACTCCAAATCGCTGCCAATGGGCAAAGTGTCAAGGCCACAAGCAATTGCCACGTTGAATGGCAATGCTGATCCTTTGGCCCAAATATTGCCCAGCCCTCTTGTCGACCGAGGTGTTGACGAGCTGTTTTGACAACAACGCCTTGAAAATTTCATGTGCACTTGGTCCCCACAGCCTGAGAGTTTCAACTCCAAACGGCGCAAAAACACATCTCCCAATCAGCAGGGTGTATTTCCGCCGTTTGAGGTTTTTTTTTTAAGTTATAAATATTGTTTGTCTCGACCAAGAATCGAACCGGGTACCTCCGAACTTTTAAAATATTTATTTTATACTTATTATTTTGGCGCTTGGCCAAGGAGTTGTCAAAGCGGCTGACAGAAAGGTCTGGAGACAGGAAGGCTGGCAATTATTTCTGCCAACGTATTAGCCTCGCTATACAGAGGGGAAATGTTGCCGGTTATTTATAGTTTAGTTTATTTTTAATTATATTATTTAGGTAGCTTTTAATTTATATTTAATGTACTATAATAGTAGGTAACTATTTAAATTTATTTCCACAAAATAACTATAATAACTAAAAAAACATAAAACTAAATATATAAAATCATCTAACATTCATTCACATTCAATCATTCATTCGTTCCTTTAAACATACCTGCTCCATCCTCACATCCTATCCATCTCACTCGCTTTCTGGTTCCTCTGATCCTTAAGCTTATAGCCCTTATTACAGAAATTTGTATTTTTGTTTTTAGCCAGCCTGCAACTTGTGAGAATGGCTTCTGCCATTTTTCAGAAAGCCGTGAAGCGGTCTTTTTGACAAAAGCCGCGTACTTAGCACCCAATGAGCCATCACACGAGATAACCAACGGCGTAAATGAAGCTCTGAGATCTTCTGCTACCCTGTCGTATTTACGGTGTTTCTCGTGTGAATGGGTTTGGGAGATGCTTCCCCAGGTACGGGTTCCGTATGAGGTTGCGTCATCAAAAAACGCTTTCCTCGCTGGTTCCCATACTCCGTGAAGCATTAAGTCTCCCACAAGTGCGGGCTGACTAAAAGTTGCATCTCGCATAATTGGCTCAATTGTTCCAGTTCCTCAAGCAATATCCGCCCAACCCTTGCATCACGATGATGGTCGTGGCCCTGCTTCACCAGTCCGCCTTTTTTGCAGTTTAATGCATGGTTTAGATCAAAATTATGTTCACCACATCCATCTCATTCTATGTACTATAATTAACTTCGAATAAACCAGTTCCCAATGTTTTTATACTTACTCTGTTTCTGGCTTTTAAATTGGACAGCCGAGTACAGTATTGCTTCTGACTAATTACGAATTATATCCTGTTTAAACAGAAATTGATAAGAATTAGATTTCATTCTTAGGAAGGTGCATATTTATCGTAGTTAAAAAGGCTGGCAACTTTGTTTAATCAATGAATTAAGTTCTGGGAATACTTTATATTGAAATAACACGTCTAGACATTTGGCCATTTAGATAAGTTAAGCGAACTACAATAACAATGACCTAGATATGGCCCTGGGCATTCACAATTTATTGCACTATGTCTTTTTCCGTTTCCATCTCTCCTAGGACATTTATTTTTTTATTATGTATTGTTTATTTAATATTTATTTATTTATTTAAAACTTTATTGCACGAAGTACAAAGGCGGACTTAATGCCCGTAGACATTTTCTGACAGCCAAACCTTGGGGACAAATTTTAACTATTATAGGTGCAATGAAAGAAATATTAAAAAATTAGGAAGAAAAATTAACAGCTTAATTATACACTTACATATTATATTGTTATATATACTATAATATCAATATACTAAATACTAATACATACATAATACTATACATAAACATACATATATAATAATAATAATAATAAAGCCATTTATTCCTTAATTAATTAATAATAATGTACAGGTTTTACATAGTCAAGATTTTCATATCAATTAATAATTTCAAATATAAGCTTATAATAATGATAATACTAATTTAACATACTATGTAACTTAAAACTATGTTCTTATATCCAAATTATAAATTCAATGTTTATTTATTTTAAAATTATTAATTTCAATGTCACAATTTAAATAATAATGTCTTTGTTTTTTTTTTTTCTAATTTAATTAAGGACCCCTCGTCGGGTAAAGCTCTCCTCCTTTTCTATCCATTTCTTTCTATCCTGTGCCTCGTCCATCCAGTGTCCTGCTTCTTTTACTATCTCGTCCTCCCATCTTTCCTTAGGTCTTCCTTTATTTCTCTTGCCCTTCGGTCCCTTCCATGTAGTAACTACTTTAGTCCATCTGTTATCTTTAAGACGTGCCACGTGACCAGCCCATTTCCATTTCAATCTTTGTGAGTGTTGTAAGGCGTCTATGACTTTTGTATTGTTTCTTATATACATACATATATACACTTACTAATATTGTGAGGAGCTTTTCAGATATACGAGTTTTTTAAACGAAGATTTGGTAGTTGCTTGTCTTATGTTTACCTGGAACTCTGCCTGTCACATAAATAAAATAAATAAATAAATAAATAAATAAATATTTCCAGACAGGTCACACAGCGCCATCTAGTTTCCGTGGTAAGCTACAAGGCTTGTGTTACGGAAACTAGATGGTTGATAAACTACATATTATACTTTTTTTTTTTGTAAATATATACATATTATACATATAAACACCCAGACGGAGACAAATTATACAATGTACAACTTGCCCCCGGTGGGAATCGAACCCACGACCTCCCAAGTTCACGGCAACGTTTGTTACCACTAGACCACGGAGGCGGTCATGTTTTCGAAACTCTCAAAGGTCAGCTGATTAGTAAAGTTATTTTAGTTTTTGTGCAATAAAGCATTTTTATTATTATTATTACATTATTTAAACAGTTCCTCTCAGTGTAAGTAGGTATTATATATATCATATTGAATAATAGCTAAAACCTTTATAACGATATTGTACAAAAACAAATTAGTATATTTCTCATTGGTACATACAGAGGTTCCTACCATTTTTTTTTTTATTTAAAACTTTATTGCACTATGTAGAAAAGCGGACTTAATGCTCGGCATTATCTGACAGCCAAACCTTTAGGACATTTAGACAGTAAATATCGTAGGTGCAATATTAAATAAGTCCAAATACAACAATATGTACTTACATACATGCTAATATTTACTTACTATTACATAACACGTACATAAATAAATAATATACCTATATATATATATACACATATATACTATTTACATATAAGTCTTTCTGTATTTCATTATTAATATTGTTTATTGCATGTTGTGTACAAATGTTAGGTTGGCAAACTTACTACTTATTTATATCACTGTATTTTGTTACAGGGGGTTCTTCGCGCCATTTTGCGTGGACATGTCAAGTGCAAGTTTTTGTTTTGTAAATTAATTTACTGTGGCTATTATTGGTCAAAAGTGGTGTTGCTTGGTTTAATAATGTGCTACAATGTGAATAATTATGGAAAACGATAAATTGGACTTTAAATATGGGGCACAAGTTGCAGTTTATTTTTTTGCGGTTTTCCCGCGCTTTCAACTCCCATATTTTACCCGACGTGTTTGAGCTATGGTGTCGCGAGTGACTCCAAGTAAAGCATCAAATTCTGCAGCATCTGGAATTTGATGATCCCCAACTCGGTTATGAACTCTGTTATGAACATATATTATGCAAATAAATTACGTGTTTAGGACTGATGTATTCTGTACAGTGTCCTTTAAAGACAATTAAAAAAAAAAAAAAAAAACACTATTTTGTTAAATGTTTTGTCTGTTACCTGTATTTTGTACCTTAATAAATAAATAAATAATAAATATACAAATAAACCACTTACACGATGGGGGAAGTAATATAGCAAAAATGATTTTAAAATGGTTGCTTCAAATGAAAAAGGAAAAAAAAATAGAGAAGTTAAAAAAACAGTTAGGTTGACAAGATTTTGAAGAGTTTGAAGTTTTCGATAATAACTCTTACGTTATGAGCATTCATATTTATAACAAGTTACCAGAGGTTCTCAAACAATTACCCAATAATCAGTTTAAATCTAGAATCAAGAAGCTATTAACAGAGTGTTGCTTTTATTCGTTAAGCGAGTTTTATTCATATAAATTTAGAAATTGTAATAAATAATTGTAATAAATTGTATTAATCAACTGACCAAAATCTCGCATACGAGTATTATCTATGCGAGATTTCTTAAATTCATGACATTTTATTTATTACATAAATTATTTTCAGTGTATAAATTAGTAATTAATTAAGTTATATAATTAATAATAAATTTGTGTGCCAGAAATGAGCTATTCAAAAACTATGTACCTATTTACCATATTCCATACAAATAAATATTATTTCATTTTATTTCAAGAAGTACCTATATACTTTTTCTTTATGTCCAGCACTAACATATAAGTCAGATTCAAAGCTACTCTGCTGTATCAAGTTTAATAGCAAATCATTACGATCATTCATTCATAATTGTAATATAGTTTATTATTTATTCGAAGAAATATACAAACTGCCTCCGTGGTCTAGCGGTTAAGTCCGTGGATTTAGACTAGGAGGTACCGGGTTCGATTCCTGGTCGGGACACAAAAAAAATATTTATTAATGTAAATAAATACATTTAATTAATATTTAATTTATTTGTGATATTTCTCGAGTTTGGTACGCTGGAGACATCGACGAGCTTGCCACTTGTCATGATTGGCCTATGGTAAAGTTGGCTAAATGTGAATCCGATTATTTATAAGCGTGGTTTCTGACCACCCCGAAAGGGAAACGGTCGTAATGATACTTTTTACTATACAAACAGTATAAAAGAATTACAATATTACATAATTAAAAAGAAAACCTAACATTATATAAACAAAAATAAAAAAACTACAAATAAAACTAAAAAATTAAAATCTAAAATTATAACCGTCCGATGGTCGTAGTGTTGCTGGCTGATCCTTTGAGCAAAATATTCTCTACTTAAAAATAACTCTAGAAAGAGTCACCCGTCGCCAAGCGGAGTTTTTGTCCAAGCTCACGAGAGAACTCCAGAGCCTTCTCGGACCACGGGCCCATCGTTTCCTCCACGTATTTGTTGCGTTTAAGCTGACTCTGCAGCAGGTTTCTTATGGCTGGATGTCACATGTGACGATCAGTGCGTCAACACATGTAGCATCCCAAACCAGTGCACGGCCTCGTTTGAATCGAATCAACGACATCCCATCCGGACGCCTACCATACCTAACCTAACTATCCCTGATGGTTCGTGGATGCAGGGGATATTAGCAGATGTAAGCGCCTTTGACAGGATGTCATTGATTGCATGATGCATGAAGTAAAGTATCATCACGACCGTATTTCTTCCGGGGTAGTCAGAAACCACACTTTTTTTAATGAAGCGGATTCTCATTTAGCTAACTTTACTATCATCATGACAAGTGGCAAGCTCGTCGATGTCTCTAGCATACCAAACTCGATAAATATCACAAATAAATAAAATATTTTTTCGTGACCCGACTAGGAATCGAACCCGGTCCACGGACTTAACCGCTAGACCACGGAACCACTTTTTATTTATTTAACTTAATTGCACTATGTACAAGGGGCGGGCTTAATGCCGCTAGACATTTTCTGACAGCCAACCTTTGGGACAATAAAAAGTATAACTTGATCGAGGAGTAGGTGTGTAGACGTATTTAAGACTAATCATTATTAATTAATAATATTAATAATTCGTTTAATAACCATAAGTTAATTAATTACAAAGGTTTTTTTTATTTTTATACTCGCACGGACATGTGACCTTGCTCCCACCTGATGGTAAGCGGGGAGCGAGATCAATGAATGTTAGCAACTGGAATCAGACACTGATGACAGACATCAGTACCTAACACTATGCCGGTTTGACTGGGCATGATGGCAATTCGAGCCTGATCCCGAAACGAAACGTGTAGATCCACTTTACTGGGTTTATCGGCACGAACGGTGGATACTTCTCAGCCCCGGCAGACTGGGCAAATTGCCACCATCAGTCCGCCTACCACCTACGTCTATTGAAAAAATATAAAATAAAAAAATGAAGTTTTATTTCAGGTATGCACCCATATCAAATAAAATTTACAATGAAAATATATTAGAATTATAAAATATAAAAATACATAAAAAAACCAAAATAAAATATTTGCCAAACATCGACTCAAGTTCATTTACGGTTTGGGCTCTGCTGAACAGACAGCCAATGTGAGTGTATTTTACTGGGGATCCCGTCGCAAACCGCTCTCAGAATGCGATTTGTTGAAGAGCGTAGCCGCTCCCAGAAAGACGTGACACGGTTTGGGAGCACCGCGAAGAAGTCTGGAACCCTCGCCCCAGCGAACATGCCCGATGCACTGCAGTACCTCGGTCGGCGCATGAGGTTACAGAACGCATCATTGTACTGTACGCTCATGGAACTGTATGATTTCTTATGGTAGCTGACCCATAGTTGGCAAGTCTACATACATTGACAGTATATTTTAGTCATGTCTACTAAATGTTGCTTCATTGTACAAAATTCTGAAATTATATTAATAGCGCAGGATTGAGCAATCCAGCACAGAGCAATTGAGCAATCCCGGATAAACATGGCTGCGGGATTGCAATCCTAAAAATAACCTCGGCTAAAAAAAATAATATAAAACAGAAAGCGGTAGAAAAAACCTTGTTCAGGAATAACTTGAGGATATGAGAGAGTGGAATAAGTGTTGAGATGTTAGCAGGTGGGTGCACAAGTGATGGGATGCCGGTTCGTTTGCTCTCAATCACATTGCGGTGTCTAACAGCGGAAAAACGCCGCCGCTTCACGCCACCACTATTCTTAACATTTTCCGATTGGGATACACTACTATGGAAAGAGATAATAATAATTATTAATTTGGGGACCATCAGCAAAGCGCCTGATCAAGGAGTTGTCAAAGCGGCTGACGGAAAGGTCCGAAGACAGGAAGGCTGCCAATTACTTTTGCCTACGTATTAGCCTCGCTATACAGAGAGGGAATATTGCCAGTCTTCTTGGGACTTTAACAAATGGGACTTTACTTGAGGGTATTTGTTTAATTTGTATAATTAGTTTATTTTATTATTAGGATTAGTTTATGAGTATTAGTCAATATGGAACTGACTGACATCCTAGGGCACAAGTTATCTTGGTTAGGAGTCAGGGAACATCATAAAATTGCCTATCCTTGTAGTTTGCATTCAATCAAAAATGTTTGTATGCTTAAAATGTAAAAATCAAGGAATATTTTATATATTGTTTACTCAACTTTGTTTATAGGTACCAATAAGAAAGCTCAATAAACGTTATTATTATTATTATAGTTTATATTTATTTATGATTCTATTTTATTAAAGTAGTTTATATATTTTATAAATAAAACCGAATAATTTATAGAGACACATAAAAAAAATACACTCTGACAAAGAAAATTGTTACGGTAGGTTGTTCGCATGCCTTCTATAACTGACGACACACCATCTTTAAGCATTTAAGCACGAAAGTAACTTGGAAACAACCTACGCAACTTTTTCTTTGTATTAACTAAGCCTGTACAATTTTAGTGCAATAAAGTATTTAAAATAAATTAAGAGAATTAAGCTGGCAATTATTTGTGCCAATGTATTAGCCTCGCTATACAAAGGGAAAATGTTGCCAGTCTTCTTGGTACTATCTCTGATGATCAATTGATGAAATTCGTATTCTGGAAGGCCAATCTCTAGTAGTGGAGGTCTTGGCCTCAATGTTCTACGACGAATGAATGAATTATTGTTTACAATAACAGCCTCCGTGGTCTAACTGTTGAGTCCGTGGATTTAGACTCGGAGGTACCGAGTTCGAGTGCTGGTCGGGACATTTTTTTTTTTTATGTTTCTCGAGTTTGGTACGCTAGAGACATCGACAAGCTTGCCACTTGTCAAAATGGGCCCTATAGCAAAGTTAGCTAAATGTAAAATCGCACCTCACAAAAGTCTCGCTTTTGACGTTTGACACGTCTTTGTTTACATTATTTTTAATGATTCTACTCCTGCTAGTGGAAGACTAAGCAGCGAAGTGGTCAAGAGAGTAAGCTGTTAGCAGAAGACGAGCAGCGTAGCAGATTCCAATGACCTGTTAATGTTAAATCTGTTTGAGAAAGGAATTTGCGAAGAAAACTCAGCTATAGCAGATTTACGAATGAAACAAATACAGAATTACAGAATAACAATAAATAAATATCTTTCAAATTTACCTTAAGTACCTATAAGAATACAATACCTGGTACGTGGTCGTGATGATACCTTACTTTTTATTAGTTAGTTTTTCCATCTCCACACATAGTGAGCAGCGGTAGGTGTCGCCTCCTTTGATGCGGCTCCCGCGACGCGTTAAACATCATCTAGGCTTCGCGGGGCGCTCGCAAGGGCTGCATAATTCACTTCAATCATGCCTCGATAGAAAATTATACTTCACGATAGAACGAACAAGAGGTTACGGCATCAGTTTTGAGCGATAACGTTTAAAGTATTATTTAGCATGCAAATTTTAACATTTAAAGAATTACCTATGTACTTGTATAATCAATAATGTGAAGCGGTGGTGGCTCGGTTGTAAAAACTTTTTCCCTAACATCCTAAAAAGGTGGGTTTCAACCCCGGCATGTACCAATGAGAAATAAACTATTCTTACGTACAACATGCCATAGATTTACAACACCGCCGTTCCCGTGTCCTAAAATCAGACCATCGCTAGCTCGTCTGGCCAGCGTGGCGAGTGTAGGCCAAATTATCCAAAAATTCTAAAAGGTCCATGATGATGACTTGTACTCGTATAATAATTAAAACGTCTAGTTGGCAATTATTTTTAAACATGTACATGTAAACACTTGTAGTTATTTATTTTTCAATCAAAGCAACCGCATTTTCATCCAATTGTTTTTACGTTCTACACCCACATCCCTTTCGCTCGGATTACCACTGACCATGCGGTTACCTTTTCGTTCAAAACTTAACGTGCCATGCCTTAATATCCTCCTCCTTGCGTCGTTCTCCTCACTGCTTAGGGTCGTGGGCCCCCTCCACGGATCACGTTGTCCCGGACGATGCTGCGCCATCCGGGTCTGTTTACGGCTGCATGTAGGGTATCGTGCATTTGGGTATTTAGGGAGTTGTTGATCTGGTTAGACCAGCATATGGGGCTTCGGCCACGCGGTCTATTGCCTTCGACTTTACCTTTGATAACAAGCCTTTCTAGGTTACCAGATTTAGATAACAAGACTTTCATGATTACGGGCTATATGGCCGAAATACTCAAGGACTCGTTTCAGACAGATGGAAGACAGCCTAGTAGAGATTTTGAGCTCCTTGAGTATTGACACGTTAGTTCTTCGCGCTGTCCAATGGATACGCAACATACGCCTCCAACACCACATCTCAAAGGCATAGATGCGGCTACGATCACCGGCTTTGTGTCCAAGTTTCAGCGGCATAAAGAAATATACATAATATTAAGCTGCGTCTTGTTTTGGTCTTTAGGGTGATATTTTGATCCTTCCATATGCCCTAATATACACTGATAAGACAAAAACTTTTAGATTTTTTCTTTGATGTTTTTACTAAAGTAAATCCTTTGAACTTTATAGTTTAGGAGGGTTTAACGATCATGCATCCCTCTCGCACAATCCAATATTTTCTATATTTTTTTAAGTCGATGTGTACTTTTAAAAAATGTTGTCTATCTTTATTTTACTAGGAAATAAAATAACGGACATTTTGGAGAGTCCAGCAAGCGGCGCAAGTATGTAAGTATATTAAAAGATTACATATTTGTGGCGTTTGCTGTAGAAACTCTGGGCCCATGGAGTCCAAGCGCAAAAAAGTTTTTAAAAGACATAACACCGCGTCTTGTTGTCTCCTCCGGTGACAAGAGGGCTGGCTCTTTCTTCGCCCAGAGAATCAGTATTGCAATTCAGCGGGGAAATGCAGCCAGCGTTCTTGCCACCATTCCACGCGGACGGGACTTATATCCCTATCCTTAATATTAATTTTATTTTATATGTTGTAAATATTTTTTCGAATAAATGTATATAATTTTTTTGGAGATATATATTCTAATATTTGTTTTATTAAAATAGAGGAAAATCGTTTTAATTTTTATATATTTTTGTCTGTCTAACATTAGGTGTTATAACTATATGAAAGTAAAAATATGTCCAGAATGTCCTTAATTATTCTATTTATTACTTATTATTCTATTGGTTTGAGAGAGCGAGAGAAATGCAAGATCGTTATACCCTCTTAACAACAATATTTTCATAACAATGAATATATATTTCATAGATTTATTATCTATATATTAGTAGGTACGTAGATACCTATAATCAAAACCAAAACATAAAATAATCAAGCCATTTTACACGTAAATGCTTAATTTGCAATAATATTTGTTCTTGACCGATTTTCTACAAATTCTACGCACTTACTACGCAGCATAGAAACACGTTATTACAAATTTTTCATCTATTCTTTATCTGCCATACAATAGCACTTACAATAAGAATGAGAATTTTTGTCATAATCCTAGAACCATTGACGTATAACCAAGATATAAGCATGCCAATGAATGTGCCCCAATGTTACATTCAAATTTGATATAATACGACAAGGTTGAAATGGTCATTGGCTAATATGTCTCTATTGAATCTGAAAGTATCTTTATTCACGCAAACCTATTACAGGCATTTGTGACACGTCAATAATTAAATTATTATGAATGATTCTCTACTCCGCTAGTGGAAGACTAAGCAGCAAAGTGGTCCAAAGAGTAAGATGTTAACAGAAGAACAGCATCTTATTTTGTCGCGTTATCTTGCAAGTTTAGTACAATACAACACGGCTGCCGTCCATCCCTTTCTATCCATTGACATTTTATGTATGTTCCTCTTTGAATCGAGATGCTAGGTACAAATTTACTGAAAATAATTATAAAATCGGCAACCCGTCTGGCCAGCGTGGCGAGTGTAGGCCAAATTCTCCAGATATATGTTCTGGAAGGCCCATCTCCAGCAGTGGAGGTCTAGGACGCTGTGTTCTAGGGGCTGTAATGAATGATGAAATTATAAAATAGACGATATAGCTATTGCCGTATTTTCTCCTTTGTGTTTTAATCAAATCCACTGCTGGAGATGGAAATTCCAGAACATAGTTCTGGAGAATTTGGTCTTCCCTTGTCATGCTGACTAGGCGGGTTGGCTCCCAGGTTTTAGTACATTTTTTTACCTTCTCGGACAGCCCATTAAGCTGTCAGTCCCGGTTCCACTAATATCAACTTACAAAATCGTTTATAAATCATAAAGTCATTAAAATTGACATTAGACCTTCGCCAACCCGTCTGGCCAGCTTGGCGAGTTTAAACCATCGCATCGTCTAGGATTCTGTGTTATAGGGGCTGTCTTCGTCTCTACACTCTTAGCAGAGTGGTCGTGGTCGTCACTTGAGTGTCACTCATGTAGGGGGTGATTCATTGCTCCTTTATTTAACTAAATTCATTCATTCATTCATTACAACCACTAGAACACAGCGTCCTAGACCTCCACTGCTGAAGATGGGCCTTCCAGAACTGGAAAATTTGGCCTACACTCGCCACGCTGGCCAGACGGCTTGGCGAGGATATGATGTCAATATTTCATGACAATTTATTAACGATTTCACAAGTTGGCATTAGTGGAACCGGGACGGTAGGCACGGGAACGGTGGTGTTGTAAATCTATGACAAATAATTTTAAATCTACGTGAGAAAAGTGTATTTCTGGTGGTAAAAGTGGGTTCGAATCGACCTTTGTAGGATTTAAGGTACGCGTTCTTACAGCCGAACCACCACCGCGCCTTTTACCGCGCGATTTAACTATATATAGACATTAAACTCAAAGCATGTGTACACATAATATCAGCTATGTTTTATAATCAATCACATAAACGTTTTTTTCTTTTAAGTAAGTGTTAACAAATAAAAGATAATTAAACTATAAAAAAAACGGACCAAAAGTAAAATCTATGAAGATCAATTAAAAAATAAAGCAGATGTTACATTATATCCTGGTCAGTCCACCTTATTGGAGACCTACCACGCATTCTCTTGCCATCGACTTTTCCCTGAACTACAAGGCGCTCGTATCTCCATGACACGACATGTGTCTGATGAAGGTCAGAATGCGTGATTGTACGATTGAGCAAAGGGGCTGGAATAATGGTAAAAAAACTTGACCACGATCGCAATAAAAAAAGAAAATACAGTATATTAAATAAATAAATAAATAAATATTTCCAGACAGGTCACACAGCGCCATCTAGTTTCCGTGGTAAGCTACGAGGCTTGTGTTACGGAAACTAGATGGTTGATAAACTACATATTATACTTTTTTTTTGTAAATATATACATATTATAGATATAAACACCCAGACCGAGACAAATTATACAATGTACAACTTGCCCCCGGTGGGAATCGAACCCACGACCTCCCGAGTTCACGGCAACGTTTGTTACCACTAGACCACGGAGGCGGTCATATTGTTATAAATGTTAGTCAATCTATGGCAAATTACAAAAAAAATCCGATTTCATTCAAATAAAATGACAAATTCAGTTTGCACAAATCCTTAAGCTGTCATCCAGATATCCATTACATGTGTATTAATTCTTACGACATATATTTGCGGGACTCCCCCTGCAATCATCGGCGATTATTCGCCCGGCCGAATGGGGTAAACGAATATAAAATACATATTCGGGAAGACGAATGCAAAATTTACTTGCTTAAATTTTGCATAGACAAACAGACAACCCCTTTTGTAGAAGTATTCAGATTTTTACTTGTTTTTTTATAAACAATAAGTATCTTAAAAGTAAAAATTAAAATAAATATAATAATAAACTAAACCTAATAAAAAAAAAACTATAAGTAAAAAATGTCCTCCAGAGACGACCCTTCAGTGATAGTCCCCAGAAGACTGGCAACATTTCCCCTCTGTATAGCTAAGCTTATACGCTGGCAGAAATAATTGCCAGCTTTCCTGTCTCCAGACTTTTCCGTTAGCCGTTTGGACAACTCCTTGGCCAGACGCTTGGCTGAGTAGGGGCCCATCGTCTCGACCCCAAACGGCGTAAATTCGTAACCTGTACTGAGGTTGGCGTATCTTAAATGCATAGTTAAGTCATCTATATAGAAAACAATTGGATTGAAGGTGACAGCTCTGTAAACGGTATGACATATAAGAGCACAAAATAATATGTGCTGTTATTTCTCGTGTCTAGGCAATTTATAACTTAAACAGTTATAAATTGCATTGCATTCACAGGGGATCGTCCAGGCCCCGATGACTAATAGGCCTGGGTTGAAATGAAATAATTTATTTATCAGAAACATGGTAGGTACAGGGATGTAAATGATTATATGTAATCACATGCTTCGCTATTTCTAGCATACAAATATTTATTTAGTCACATGACTTTCTCGAGCTTAGTGTCTAGGTATGTATTCTTTTGTCGAATAGAAATATTTATTAACCAGCATTTGTTTGACTCTTAATTTAAACAGTTTTAGTGGCAGCTCCCTTATAGTAACTGGAAGATTATTAATGGGGGTTGGGGATAGGATCATTGTTCAACAAAATATAATTAAGTATTCATACCAATTAATTGTGTTTTTTTTAAATTTTAATATCAACATTAACATTTCCCCAGCATTAAAATATAAATTATTTAAATAATCAATTGATTAAGATTGTTGTTGTGTTCACTTCTGCTGATAGATGATGAATGAGGTGATAGGGAAGGCAAAGGGTCTAGCCCATACAGCCAAGTCTTACGTCATAAATCTTTATCTTTCATGCAGAATTTGATGCTTTTCTTGAAGTCACTCGCGGCATTATAGCCCAAACACGTCGGGTATGGGATGGATATGAGAGTTTACAGCGCGGGAAAACCGCAAAAAATAAACTGCAACTTGTACCCCATATTCAAAGTCCAATTTATCGTTTTCATTATAGAACATTATTAAACAAAACAACACCACTTTTGATCAACAATATTCACAGTAAATTAATTTACAAAACAAAATCTTTCACTTGACATGTCCGCGCAAAATGATGCAAAGGACTCTAATTGATTAAGATTTACTGGTATGTATTACATAGTAACACTATTTATACGATTAGGTTCTTTATTATGATTAGGTACTTTATTATAGATAAAACTTTATTATTTATTATATATATATTTCAAAGTGTAAAAAAATATCTAATTATATCGGCGGGATCGAAACTATACCCGTATAATTATTAATTAAAAAAAAATATGATACAGCTAGTTCATCTCGGATCCTATAATGATGTTGAAATATATCCATGAGAATTTTCCAGTCTGATGCGGCGCCAAGAAACAACAATGAAATATCACACGAATATCCTATAAATTAAATTGGGTATTTGAAAAAGAACATAAGTACAATTTTGACTAAGTAAGTATAGAGGTAGTGACAACGGCAATCTGAAGATGATATCGTCGCGTTCAGACAGCGCTTTTGTTAAGCGCTTGTTTTGTAACTGGGAACGTGTAAATCTGTACAGCATTTGCGTTACCCAATGTTATGAGGGTCGTATGGCGGGCACGGCTGTGACTTAATGTCACACACAATGTAAATGACCAATATTTCTTATTTTTACATTGTTTTATATTTTTGATTAATGTGTATGTCTACTAACATAGTTAAGTTAACTAACTAATAAGTTTTTTTAGATTATCGTCTTCTCTTCTTGCAATGTGGCCAAAGTATTGCAGAATTCGGGCAAAGCTTCGAGCACAGAAATGTTTGCATTGCATGTGCAGACCTACTCTTACCTTCCTCTACGGTGTCCTTTATAACCCAAGCAGTCCCTTACCTTAAAAATATTAATAATAATTAATTCTTTATTATACAAAACCAAAACAAGTGCAGGTACATAGAGGAGCTTAATGCCGTAAATGCATTTTCTACCAACTAACCTTTGTGACTGAGATATGTAATAAGCGGGTGCAGCAGAAGAAAAACGATAATTGAAATTATTTATTACTATATAAAACACACATTAATTACAAACATATAGTACTTATACATAAATAAACAAATAAATATATAACTAAATATAAAATACATACATATACGCATATATAATAAGAGAGTTATGGCGACTTATTCTGCTTGTGAAATAAGTATGTGTATAGCTTATCTTTAAATATTTTAAGAGATGGTGCCTATCTGAATCGTTTTCGAGGTTATTTTTGTCTTCTGAAAATATTAGTTACATAGACTTATGTTCTTTAAATCACTTCAATTGTACCTGTAGGTTTGGGTATAGGACGGGAGAGCGCGGGCGCGGCAAGATAGCCTACTCAGCAGTATTGCCAATCGATACGAGTAACTCCGTGCTATCTGGACCACGCGCCAGTCATCACTTTATATGCCCACGTCAGGTCACTCTCCTTTTCTCCGTGTCCTTCAAATTAGCTTTGTAGGTCAGGATTCTGCTGGTGCAAACATCTCAGGCTTTGTTTTGACCCAAAAGTTTGATGAACTCTTTCTTTCTTCAACAACAGCAGTCACCATCCTTATACTGAGAAAAAAGGATATTTTATTTAATAAGTTATATAATTTATAAAAACGTAAGGAAAACTTTAAATAAATTGTAAATAGAAAACCCAAAATTAATTAAACTATAGGTCACATTAACATGGTTTAAACCTTTTGCATCCCTCTCTCACAATCCAACCTAATCCCTCCCTCTCCATTCCGCAACCGCACAGGTCAGAATATGCACCCACATACCGTAGTCCCAACTCTTCGCGTACCTAAAAATTTGGTGACTCATACATCTGTCGCACAATAAAGATGTGGAATGCTCTTCCAGCCTCTGTGTTTCCACTTTCCTATAACCTGGAGTCCTTCAAGCGAAGTGTGAAAAGGCATCTAGTCAAGTATATAGTCATAGTGTCGGCATAGTGTTAGGGACTGATGTCGGACATAAGTGTCTGATTCCAGTTGCTAACATTCATGGACCATGCGCGCCACTTACCATCAGGCAAGGTCACATGGCGTGCTAGAATAAAAATAAAAAAATGTTGCATGTCACAAAATAGTACAACTTCATACTCGTACATGACACCTCATAGGAGCGTAGAAAATAATAACATTATAATTAAAAATTTTTAAACCAATATCAAACCATCAAACACCTTAAACCATATTGATACCATATTGATATATTTAAATTGAATAAAATTGAATGCAAAAAAATGTTAACATCTGGCTTCTAACAAAGAACTATGACCAAACAGAAGATATTTTGATCACAATAAAATAAAATTATAAATTCGATTTACTTTACTATCACTCTCACATATTATATTATTTATTTATTATATTGTATTATGTTATATTATATTATTACACACAAATACAAAAATATGCATGCTCTTCTTCTTCTTTATTATTATTGCATGATTTTATAGTTTAGTTTCTTTAAATATACCTAATAATTTATAGAAATAATTATATTATATAACTTTTAAATATGTTGTGCCCCGAAAAGAGACCTGCTAGCTATATTTAACAGTAGTTGAAAGACTATTAGTTTAGCTAGCAGCGACACATTTGTCTAAATTACTAGTTTAGATATTATTTGTAAAAGTGCCTACCTACATCTTCTGTAGGATTATTTTATTGTGAAACCCTAGTAATAAGCATTTTTGATTAATAAACTATTTGAATTTGAATTTGAATATTACAACACATTTATATTAAGTAAAAGAAAAAAAACAACAGAAATTCGGAGAAGGATCGAAAATAATAACTATTGCATATACGTTAGAGTTTACCTTGCATTAATTCATTTAATGTGTAGTAACATTTTTCTAGTAACATATCTTTTAGATTATTTACAAAATTATTAAGGTTAGCTTCTTGTTTAATAGATTTTGGTAATTTCAAAAAACTAAGCAGTCACTGGTGCCAGATGCAATATTAGCCCCATCTCGCAATGAGAACCTCAAGCTGCCAACTTCGGTACAGGTTCCCAATATAAACCGTTTAAGGTTCGGAGATTCGAGAATTATAACAAAATAAACTATTGTGTTCCGAGTATCTAACACGGTATTTGCTGATTGAAATGTACATATATATATATATATATATATACGAGTATGTATGTGTTACTGTCAACCTGAATAAGATAATAAAAAGAAGTTCTTCGCGCTATTTTGCGTGGATATGTCAAGTGCAAGATTTGTTTTGTAAATTAATTTGTGGATATTATTGGTCAAAAGTGGTGTTGTTTTGTTTAATAATGTGCTACAATGTGAATAATTATGGAAAACGATAAATTGGACTTTAAATATAGTGCACAAATTGCAGTTTATTTTTTGCGGTTTTCCCGCGCTGTCAACTTCCATATTTTACCCGACGTGTTTGAGCTATGGTGCCGCGAGTGACTCCAAGAAAAGCATCAAATTCTGCAGCATCTGGAATTTGATGATGACCTCATTAACTCATAAAAAATAAAGATATATTACGTCAGACTTGGCTGTATAGGCTAGACCCTTTGACTTCCCTATCACCTCATTCACCATCCATCGGGAGAACAGAACAAAAAAAATATTTTTTTTTTAATGTACAAAAATACGATTCCCTCTAAACTAACCACCTGATGGAAATAGCGTAAAAAGAATGAATGAAACCGTTCGTAAACAGCAGTAAGCTATTTGAGAGCGCTTAGTTGAGGCTGACGAGGCAATGTGGAGTGCCAGCTAGGCAGACTGCCCGATCGATATTCGCGACGTCGGACGTTGAGCCGCTCTTCTCCGCAATCCACGTGTTTTGGTTGGAAGTTTTCGTGTGTAAACTTAAAATAAATGACTGATGTTTTAGAGTAATTGTATACCCTGTTAGTATATATATAATTTTATATAATAGTTAGATATAGATTGTTTATTTAATTATTGCACAGAAAACAGCTGACCTTTGGGAGAATTGAGCAGAAATTGTCGCGAATGTTTGACAAATACATTTATTACATTAAATATTTATTCGAAGTAGATATTAAAAACTAATTATAAATAAAACTAAACTAAAAATACCTATGAAATTTAAAAAAAAAAACAAAATAAACTAAGGGCTTACCACCAGGGAGGGTATCCAAAACGCTCGCTGCATTTCTCGTTGAATTATAAGGGAAATATTCTGTTTTAGGTAATTATGGCATTTGGGGTTGCCACTCTGGAAAAAATCGTTTACCCTGCTTTTACGAATTGATGGGTATCAAGAGAATATACCTCCATTGTTTAAACCCCAAATGCCACAAAAGGTATAACTGTGTTTAATGTTATTATATTTTTTGTGCTTTTTAAATTCGTCTGTATGAGCAGTCATGTGGCAAGCGACAAAGGTATCCACACAGGTGAAATCCCAAACAAGGCATCTTCCCTCACTCCATGGTACAAGAGACATACTATCCGGCCTTTTACCATCACCACGTGATAGACCTGATGGTTCAAGGACAGTAGTATATATATTTATATATCCCACGGCCATTGGTTGGAAGTATCGTCGTGCCTTTACTACGATACTACTGGATACTTTTTTGCTGACTGCTATAGGTGTAGCCGGGTCAAACAGCTTGTAATATATAAATTGTTTAATGTAATAAGCTATTTATTTATTTAGGAAACATACAGATCTTAAATTATAATAAAAACACAATTATAAATTACACAGTCAGCAAAGTTTCCACTTTAAAATCAAATATAGATTTTGCTAAAAATTAAATAATAGGGATAAAGTTAAAAACGACACCAATAATACACTTTATCCTAATAATATTAAATATTAATACTACAAAATAAAATAATATTGATGGATATAATACATATAATGTTAGATATTTTTTTCTTTTAATAAAAGTTAATATTTTAGATGAAGATGTCTTGTTTGGGATGCCACCTGTGTGGATACCTTTGCCGCTTGCCACATTTCCTCTACATCAAAAAGGCCGGTTCGGCTGCTCATACAGCCGAATTTAGAAAGCACATCAAATACAATAGCATTAAACAAAATTATAACTTTGTGGCATTTGGGGTTGAAACACTGGGGGTATATTCTCTTGATACCCACAAATTCATAAAAGAGCTAAGTAAACGAATTTTCCAAGAGTGTGGCGATCCCAAATGCCATAACTACCTAAAACAGAATATGTCCATAATAATTCAACGAGGAAATGCGGCGAGCGTTTTAGGTACCCTCCCTGGTGGTAAGCCCTTAGTTTATTTTGTAGAATAGCTTTAATTTCATAGGTATTTTTAGTTTTCTTTATAATTAGTTTTTTAGTCAATTTTATTTTAATATTTTTGTATCTAATTACCTACTTCGAATAAATATTTAATTTACAAGTTAATTAGATATTTGTATATTTTTTTAGATAAAAGCTTGTCTTAAATATGTTTCAAACGTAAAACAACTCACCCTAAATCAATACAGCCAAAAATCCAAGAATTCTATTAAAAAGATCTAATGAAAACCAAGAGGAAATGTGGTATGTCAGCAAACTGTGACGTCACAGGCGACGCGTCGACCTTGCTACTAGAAAAATGTGCCCCAGCTCAGCGCATCATCAGCAAACTCCAGGAGGACGACGCTCCCGCGTTTCGCAGAATGGCAACTTTCACGAGAGAAAATTTCCGATATTATCGTGTCAGATAAGTTGAGTTGATATTTTTGGTATGGCGCCTAAATTGTACCTACCTACAACTGAAATAATAATAATAATCTATCACATAATAATAATAATGTATCATATAATAAATAAATAAATAGCAGATTATTGTCCTTAGAACTGTCTAAATTAGAATTTAAATTCAAATTATTTATTTTTATATTTATACTTAAGTTTGGAGACAGCAAGGCTGGCAATTATTTCTGTCAACGTATTAGTCTCGCTATACAGAGGGGAAATGTTACCAGACTCCTTCCTTGGCACTATCTCGGATGGGACCGTCTCTTTAGACTACATTTTTTATTTATAGTTTAGTTCATTTTAAAATTTATTATTTAGGTAGTTTTTAATTTATAATTAATGTATATTAATTACCTTCGTTTTTTTTTTAATTTCTAAGTTGACACGTCTCTTATACATTTATTTATTTGTCATTCTAATTTTATTTAGATTGTAAGGTGACACGGCCATTTTATAGCCACGAACATTAATTAACATTAATGATATTAGAATATAAGATGACATGGCACCTTTACAGCTATGAATTTATGTTTTATATATCATTATTATTACTTGGTAAAGAAAAAGTATCATCACGACCGTTTCCCTTTCCGTGTGGTCAGAAACCACGCTTATAAAAAAGCGGATTCACATTTAGGCAACTTTACTATAGGCCAATCATGACAAGTGGCAAGCTCGTCGATGTCTCCAGCGTACCAAACTAGAGAAATATCACAAATAAATTAAATATTAATTAAATGTATTTATTTACATTACTAAATATTTTTTCAGGAATCGAACCTGGTACCTCTGAATCTAAATCCACGGACTTAACCGCTAGACCACGGAGGCAGATTTATATATATATATATTTATTTCTTAATTTGCCATAAAATTTATAATAAAATTTTATTATTTATTGACTTCTGTATGTAATTTCTGTAAATTATAATTATTAAGTATTTAGAATGTAAACAGACACGGCGCGCAAGGTCCATGTTGTGAACTGGAATCAGACACTTAATTATGACAAACATCAGTCCCCAACACTATGCCGGCTTGACTAGATGCTTTTTCACACTTCGCTTGAAGGATTCCAGGTTATAGGAAAGTGGAAACACAGAGGCTGGAAGAGCATTACACATCTTTATCGTGCGACATATGTATGAGTCGCCAAATTTATACGTACGCGTAGGGATGGTGGGTGCATATTCTGACCCGAGCGTGTAGTTCGGTTGTTGGAAGGAATAACATATATATATATATATATAGAGCTCCTTAGTGCACTCGTCATTGTATAGCCGGTAGAACACACTTAGAGAAGTCACATCTTCAGCTGCAGAGATTCGAGAGTTAAGAATTTAAGATAATATAGATAATAAATAATATATAAGATAATAATTCGAAAGTTAGTTAAGTCGCCTTAAATACGCATGCTCACCAGCTGCTGTTCTTCATCTCTTCAGGAAAAACAGCTGATGAGATCTTGTTCTTCTTCTTACGGTGCCATCTCCTATCGGTGGTCGGCTATCATTAAGGCGATTTTGATTTTGTTGGCCGCTGTCCGGAACAAGGATCTGGTGCTCATCCCGAACCACTCCCTGAGGTTCTTGAGCCAGGAATTGCGTCTTCTCCCCGGTCTTCTGGAGGTCTTTTAGATCTTGTTAGTACAATTTATATAAAAATAAAAAATAATAAAATAAATAAAAAATATTTATTGACACCAATTTTTTACATCCTATATACATAAATTACTATCTAGGAAATTATATAATATAATATATTTATTTATAACACATTGAGCTAGGACAGGCTAACAAAACTGTTAGTAAGTACACTGGTTTCTGCACTAGATAATTCTGTCAAGGCACAGAAACCAGATTAATCAGGAAAGGTGTAGTTTCTTGATCCTAGTTTTGCGACACTCGAATGTGGTTGTTATCTTATTTGTGTATTTATTTATATTTAGTTACTTATATTTGCTTATTTATTTTGTTTATCCTGTGATTGTGTTTAATTGACCGCCTCCGTGGTCTTGTGGTAACAAACGTTGCAGTGAATTCGGGAGGTCGTGGGTTAGATTCCCACCGGGGGCAAGTTGTACATTGTATAATTTGTCTCGGTCTGGGTGTTTATATGTATAATATGTATGTATTTACAAAAAAAAAAAGTATAATATGTAGTTTATCAACCATCTAGTTTCCGTAACACAAGCCTCGTAGCTTACCACGGAAATTAGATGGCGCTGTGTGACCTGTCTGGAAATATTTATTTATTTATTTAATCGGATTTTATGTACTTAATCTTGTTTTTATCATTATATTTTGTTTTTCTTTTTGGTGTTCATTTGCTATTATTTATTTATTATTGGAGTTAGGGTTTACTGAGAGAATAGGGATTCCTAAACCATTATATGCATATAAACTGTGAATACAATTTAGTCCAAATTCCTATACAAGATGAATGATATTTGGCGGGAAATTGTGATGTTACAGATGACCTTGTTACTGGAAAAATGTGCTACGTATCCCCCAACACCATCAGCAGATATCCAGGAGGACGACGCTCCCTCTTTTTGCAAAGTCGATACTTTCTCTGTTTACGTTAGTTACCGGAAATAAAGAGTTCTTTATGTTTTGTTTGTGTTTAAGTTTATTTGTAAGGTTATAATCGTTAATATATCGTATAATTAATAATAATAAATATTTCCAGACAGGTCACACAGCGCCATCTAATTTCCGTGGTAAGCTACTAGGCTTGTGTTACGGAAACTAGATGGTTGATAAGCTACATATTATACTTTTTTTTTTTAAATATATACATATTATACATATAAACACCCAGACCGAGACAAATTATACAATGTACAACTTGCCCCCGGTGGGAATCGAACCCACGACCTCCCGAGTTCGCGGCAACGTTTGTTACCACTAGACCACGGAGGCGGTTGCTCTTGGGACTATATCCGATGGGACGTCGATATTTTTTATTAATAGTTATTTTTTTTATTAGATTTAGTTTATAGTTTTTTTATTTTATTTTATTTGTTTGTAATTATTATTTCATATTTTGCAAATATATTTTTTAGTCTAAAATAAGAGCAAACAAAATCCGCGGTATATATCATAGCAGAATCTCAATTACTTTGTTACATTGATGGATAAAAAGTAAAAGGACGCAAGTACATATTTTAAATTTTTTAGTTGAAAATACTGCCTTTGTCCGGCGGACGCAGAGGTACCGGGTTCGAATTCTTGTCGGAACATCATCATCAGCCTGTGTCTCTCCACTGCTGGATATAGGCCTCCCCTAAGGCTCGCTACTGCACGCGGTCTTTTGCAATCCTCATCCAACCCCCACCAGCGACCCTCCTCAGGTCATCCGTCCATCTGGCGGGGGGTCGTCCCACTCTGCGTCGTCCCGTACGTGGTCACCACTCCAGAACCCGTTTGCCCCATCGGTCGTCGGTTCTGCGGCAGATGTGTCCGGCCCATTGCCACTTCAGCTTGCTAATTTTGAATGCTAATAGTAACTTTGGTTCTCTGACGAATTTCAACGTTTCGAATTCTATCCATCAGAGAAATACCAAGCATAGCTCTCTCCATAGCTCGCTGAGCGACCATGAATTTGTGAACCAGACCCACTGTCAGTGTCCACGTCTCTGCTCCGTACGACATTACGGGGAGGACGCACTGGTTGAAGACTTTTGTCTTCTAACACTGTGGTATGGACGATGAGTAGATATGTCGAAGTTTCCCGAATGCCGCCCATCCTAGCTGAATGCGTCTGTCGGCTTCTTTGCTGAAGTTAGCAGCGCCTAGATGAATAGTCTGTCCAAGGTAGACGTATTCCTGTATTCTTGTCGGAACACAAAAACTTATTTGTGATATTGCATAGTAAAGTTGGCTAAATGTAAAACCCCGCTACAGATTACGGCCAAATGTTTTTTTTTTATTTCAGTAAAAAAACGATAAGAATAAAAAATATGATTCATTTACGAAGATATGTTTTACATGTATAACATTGCATTAGAAGATAAATGCATCATTTATTTTGGGCATCCATTTTGTACAACTTGTGTTGTATACAAAGTTTTTTTTTTAAATAAAGCGGATTCACATTTAACCAACTTTACTAATATTATCCCCTAATGACAAGAGGCAAGCTCGTCGATGTCTCTTGCGTACCAAACTCGAGAAATAACGCAAATAAAAAAATTGTGTCCCAACCAGGAATCGAACCCGGTACCTCAGCGTCCAAATCCACAGACTTTAATAATAGTATTGAAACTGCTATTATCATTTTTTGTTATCATTAGTACACAGCACATTTTTTTTTTTTTAGTTTTCTTATCCCGATGGATGATGAATGAGGTGATAGGGAAGGCAAAGGGTCTAGCCCATACAGCCAAGTCTGACGTAATTTATCTTTCTTTTTCATGAGTTAATGAGGTCATCATCAAATTCCAGATGCTGCAGAATTTGATGCTTTTCTTGGAGTCACTCGCGGAACACGTCGGGTAAAATATGGCAGTTGACAGCGCGGGAAAACCGCAAAAAATAAACTGCAACTTGTGCCCCATATTTAAAGTCCAATTTATCGTTTTCCATAATTATTCACATTGTAGCACATTATTAAACAAAACAACACCATTTTTGACCAATAATAGCCACAGTAAATTAATTTACAAAACAAAAACTTGCACTTGACATGTCCACGCAAAATGGCGCGAAGAACTCGTACACAGCACAAAAATAGCCATCATTTAAAAAAAAAAAAAAAATTGTCCCCGTACAGCCGTGGCGTTATTTGTGACGCTTTGTAAAATTCGTAAATATAGACTTGTGCTATTTTACCGTTAAGATTTGCTGAGTAGGCGTTTACTAGTCCCTCTCGGTCGGAGGAGGAGCGTCGCAGGACACGCCTCCTCTGGCAAGTCCTCTAGGCCTTCAATACAAACTCACATAAAATTAAATCATTAAACTGGATCCGATTTTAAATACTTTTTATAGGTTGTTGCTATGGATTGGTTGTATTATAGACGTTGTGGAACTTTGTTGCATCGTGCCTCAACAAAATACTACTCTATCAAGAACGTTGTGGGAAAGAATATTACACAAAATATTTAGTTATTCATCCAAATTTATTTTATCACCTTCAAAGTTACGTTTATTTAATTATTTATTTATAAAGTAGGCACACAAAACAAATTTTAGCATTACAGTTTATAAAAATAATGGATATAGTGTATAGACATTGCTAAAACTCATAGCATGTGTACACGATATCAGCCATGTATTATAAACAATCTCGTATAACGTTTTTTTTTTTTAAGTTACAAGTAAATAAGTGTTACAAATAAAAGAGAGAAAATTAAACTATTTCAAAAAAATAATAATGAAAAGAGACCAAAAGTAAAATCAATGAAGATCAATTCAAAAAAAAAAACAATGGGGTGTATCACTAACTTTTTATCAAGATAGATGGCGCATGATAGATGGTACCTAATATAACTGTCACTTACATAGAAAACTTGTATTTTTATTACTTTCCGGATATTATGCCGGAGTGAGCAGCTTTTTAAGCGAGATTTCTAAGCGAAATCAAAGATATGGTGATCTTAAAATTGCCGTTCTATTAATAAAACCTTTTTTCTTTTTAAAGACGGTGTGCGCTTTTTAATTCGTCTTTTAAGGTAGGTAACGTTAATTTACAACACATTTTTCTGTTATAAACATATAAAACCATGAAAACATTTTTAAAATGATGTGATATAGGTGTAAAATAAGGTACTATTGCCGCTAGCGACATCTACAAAAAGCTTTACCTGATTTGACATTGTGGCATCTACGTGCTGACTGAGAGCTATTTGGTTCACATACATATTTTGTGCATTTGATTGTGAGTTTGATATATTTCAGTTTAAATATTTTTTCGTATGCCAACATTTATTTATTTTTCCCAAGGAAACATCGAGTTTTATCTATACATATAAAAATGAATGTCTGTGTGTATGTATGTTTCCTATGCATTTCAAAACTACTTGACCGATCGGGATGAAACTTTGGGAATATGGTGTGTGAACATCGGCCAAGGTTTCTGACATAGTACTACTGCTGTCCGATAGGTGGCGCGCATCTATTTCAGAAACGATACATCTCTTTTTCCAGAATTGAGTTCAGTTCTCGCCACGAATTCTCCTTTATGTCTTCTACCGAATAAATATGAGTGCCACGCATTGGTAATTTGTGTTTAGGAAAAAAAAAAGTCGGCTGGAGCCACATCTGGTGAATAAGGTGGTTGCTCAGTGGTATTTGTTAGTTTTTGGTAAACAAAATCGTTCACAATAATGGCCTTTTGCGAAGGCGCATTCCTCACAGCCCCATTCTGGAGACGGGTTGGCGAGGTTGTCTTATTATGGTTTTTCTTTACACAAATCTGGCCTTTTTGGCTCTTTTAAGAGCCGCATAAGGCTCAAATAATATTCTTTATTTACCGTTTAATCGTCCGGCAAGAGTTCCGAGTACACAACATCGGGATAGTCAAAGAAAACAGTTAACATGACTTTGAATTGATCGTCTTCGGTTCGGTTCGGTTGGAATCTATTGAAATCGTTCATTTTCTAGGATACATGTTACAGATATAGTGCATAATGTTATTCCATCGAGTAAACTCGGGTCTCATTCGGAATAAGACGGCACCCAAAGTGTCAATCAATTATTGTATTAAATGAGTGATGTTTTCATATCCATTAATATGGAACTTTATTATTACTATAGAAAAGTTGGCTAAATATTAAATAGACGACACGATACGGTCGTGATGATACTTTACTTTTTATTAACCCAGTTTATACATATCGTTATTTTATTTATTTTATTGTAATTTCCCCATCCTGGCCTGAACTTCTTCTGGCTTAAATCCGTATTAAGGTTATAACAGCGCGGTGGTGGCTCGGTTGTAAGAACGCGTTCCTGTACCAATAAGAAATTTCTTACGTACATTTGTCATAGATTTACAACACCACCGTTCCCGTGCCTCGGAGAGCACGTTAAGCTCGGTCCCGGTTCCACTAATACCAACTTGTGGAATCGTAAATAAATTGTCAATAAAAATTGACATCATATCCTCGCCAAGCCGCCTGGCCAGCGTGGCGAGTGTAGGTCAAATTCTCCAGTTCTATCTCCAGCAGTGGAGGTCTAGGACGCTGTGTTCTAGGGGCTGTAATGATGAAGGTTAAAACAGGTTAACTAATTAAAAATAACTAAGGTTATACGTGACCGACGATCTTGCCACTTGTCTATAGTAAAGTTGGCCAAATGTAAACACGCTTCTTTTTCCCGGTTTCTAGCCACGGTCGTGATGATACTATGTCTCTCTCTCTCTCTCTCTTGTTACTTTTTTGAGAAATATTTACTTTAGTTCTGAAAGCCTGGTCTTCTAAATTGTGGTGTTGTAAATCTATGACAAATGTACGTATTTCTCCTTGGTACTTGCCGGAGTTAGAACCACGACCTTTTTAATTGAAGGCATGTGTTTTATTAATTGGAGAACCACTGTAATTGTAAAACATATAAATGGTTTTAATTTAGAATTATTAAATTACTTCATCGCTCATAAACCGTGCCGCAAGTGGAAGTAGGTAGGCATTCGGTCGACCTGAATTCGGTGTTGTGAAATCATTTGCATCGATGTTGTTCGAAATGAATTTGAAAACAATTGCACAATTACGCTGACAATTAGTAACGCTATACAATAATCCATAAGCAATCGCCATTGATATATACGTACTAACTACGTATAGAGAGGCTAATCAAAACAAAAACGTGTACTTGATAAATTCAGATCGCGAGAAATATCAAACAATTATTAACAAAATCGTTGTATCGACTAGGAATCGAACCCAGTACCTTTGCGTCAAAATCCACGGAATTAACCGCTAGACCACAGTGGCAATTAAGTCACAGTTTACAATTATACATTATATATTATATTTATTAATATATTTCTCGAGTTTGTTCGCTAGAGACATTGACGAGCTTGCCACTCGTCATGATGGGCCTTATAGTAAAGTTAGCTAACTGTGATTTTTTTAAAGCGAGTGTTTCTGACTACTCCGGAAGGTATACGGCCGTAAAGATACTTTACTTTTTTTATTTAACCAATAAAATATATGTTAAGTATTTTAATTCAGAGCGGAAATGCAGCTAGTTTGTAAGCACCATGCAGGGCAGTGATTTGGTAGAGATTTTTTTTTGTAATTATTCCTTTTTTTAGGATACATTTGTTTTTATATGGTATAGTTTACGTTATTATTAATTATCTATTTCAAATTTAGTTTAAGTTTTTCTGTTTTTATAAATTAATGATTTGTTCCTTCGAATAAACTTTCTTTACTAAATAAGAAATAAGGAATAGTTTCATATAGTATAAATAATAAATATAGGTAATAGTAAAATTAACTAAATGTAAATACAAAAGCGTGGTTTCTGACCACCTTAGAAAGGACACGGTCGTGATGACAATTTACTTTATTAATTGTCCTGCCTGGAGAGCATTATCGAAAAGTAAAAAGCTGAATAAAACATGAAACGCAGTTGATTGATTTTAACATGTTTTCAACATGCAGACGGACATGTTTTAATTGTTATTTAGTTACTAAATCGGCGCGAGTAACTATAAAGTTGATGCTGTGGCATCAAAGCATGGCGCAAACATCTATTTCGCAGTGATCTAGTTATATCAGTTCGCTGGCATGTTTTTTCCATATTCCTACAAAAAATAAATTTATAGCGAAGTAATATTGCTGATCTAACTACTAATTACAAACATTTAGGCACCTCTATTTTTTAATTGGAAAGAAATAATAATATGTTTAAAGACTTTAAAAGAAAATTTTGTTATGACAAATATAAAATTATCAAACGCACTGCATCTCTAGTCAATAGAATTAGAGGCAGCACCAACAATATGCTTAAGGTCATATCGGATAAAGTGGACTGTCCAATACAGTGTCACTTTATTAAGATTCACTATCACTATCACTATTTATACGTGTACAAATAAGTATAAATAAGGCACTAACATAAAATTATAGTTTACTAACTTTAATGTAAGCCATTGTTACTAACATAGTGATAGGTATACTAACAAAAATGGATTGTTATTATAAATTAAATGTATTATTATAATCCGGCTGCTACACCTACCACGATGAGACTCACCAGTCTTGGTCTGGAAGGGCCTCTTTTACCCACAACTTACACATTATATTCTTCTTCCCTCCTCCTTTAACTACACAATTTCTATACCTTCTCACCACACTTCCTACGTTTCGAACTCATTTGCTGTTGTCGCTGCGAATCTTTGGAATAACTTACCATTCGATGTCAGAGAAGTCCCCAATCGTGCAATATTTAAAAACCAGGTCTACAAACACTTTTTAACTAATTGAATACCTAACCTAAACCTATATTTTCAATCTTTTTTTTTACCTATATTAATTTCCTTGATATCAGCATAATAGAAGCAGCATCATTACATTGTTAATTTTATCACACTCTCCTCATCATGTATTATTATATAATTTTATTGTATTATATTTATGTAGTATTAGTATGTATATATATTATAGTTGTCTATGTATGTTAATTTTTAATATTATTTATGTTTAATTTTTGCACCGTACTCATATTTAAATGTCCCAATGTCCGAAAGGTTAACGGGAAGATAATGTCTTGCGGCATTACGTTCGCCTTTTGTATAGATATACAATAAAGTTTTTAAATAAATAAATAACTATGACTTATTTATGTATTAGTATGTAAATTGTATGCAATAAATAATAAATAAATAAATATTTCCAGACAGGTCACACAGCGCCATCTAATTTCCGTGGTAAGCAACGAGGCTTGTGTTACAGAAACTAGATGGTTGATAAACTATATATTATACTTATTTTTTGTAAATATATACATATTATACATATAAACACCCAGACCGAGACAAATTATACAATGTACAACTTGCCCCCGGTGGGAATCAAACCCACGACCTCCCGAGTTCACGGCAAAGTTTGTTACCACTAGACCACGGAGGCGGTCCTAGACCCTAGAATAATAAGATATTTATATTATTATTATTTCTGTTTTATTTAAATTTCACTTAATTCTTAATTGCACCTACCACCTATCCTGTCTAAATATCCGAAAGGTTTGGCTGTCAGAGAATGCCTAGCAACTTTAAGTCCGTGTTTGTACATAGTGCAATAACTATTTGACTTAAGCTATAATTTTGGGATTTCACAGTAAACCCTCTGATTTGATCGTAGTTAAAGTAACTAGTGAATAATTTAATCTTTGACCCCGTTATCACATTTACCTAGAGGTCAGATGCGTGTAGATTAATATTGCAACTTTGTCAGCAAAAGTCATTCATAGATATCCTTATCTCTACACGAGTATTAGGAATTATAATGAATGAATAACTTACATATTTGTGCCGTTTGCTGTAGAAACTCTGGGCCCATGGAGTCCAAGCGCAAAAAAGTTTTTAAAAGACATAACACCGCGTCTTGTTGTCTCCTCCGGTGACAAGAGGGCTGGCTCTTTCTTCGCCCAGAGAATCAGTATTGCAATTCAGCGGGGAAATGCAGCTAGCGTTCTTGCCACCATTCCACGCGGACGGGACTTATATTCCTATCCTTAATATTAATTTTATTTTATATGTTGTAAATATTTTTTCGAATAAATGTATTTCTGATTAATTTAATTAATGAATAATATGTTTAGGAGAATATTCGCATCGGTCTCGCTCGCACAATACAACATTTTAAAGATTATATAAGTCAGAGGCTGGGTTGCACCAAAACGAAGTCTAAAATAACGTCGTTAACGGTTAAATAAAATGCATACAATTACAGAATTTAAAACTACATATTTTATTATCATTATTGATAAAAGATATTTAATGTCTTTAATTTGTATTGACATTGTTTAGTTTAGGTTATTGTATTTGACATTTTCTTTTTATTATTATTATTTATATGTTTGTTTTAGTATAATATAGTATGACAACGCCAATTTACAGCTGCAATATTATATTATTAAATAAAATCTTTGACATTGTTATTATTTTTTTTTTTTTTTTTATAATTAAAATATTTATTCGAAGTAGATATTAAAATAAAATAGATTAAAAAACTAATTATAAATAATACTAAACTAAAAATACCTATGAAATTAAAACTATTCTACAAAATAAACTAAGGGCTTACCACCAGGGAGGGTACCTAAAACGCTCGCCGCATTTCCTCGTTGAATTATAATTGTTATTATTATGATTTTAATACTTTTATTTTGTTTTAAATATTATTATAACTACGTCATTAAAGTTTAGACAGTAGCGTTTTGATTCATATGTATTTTGTAAATACATTAGTATTGAGTTGTTCAGTTGATATCATGTTTATTTTTTTATTTAATTACCAATAAGAACTTTGTCTTTTGAATATAGCTTCATATAATTGTATAGACTTTTAAATGTATAAATATCTGACGTGTAAAAGTGCTTGTAATATTGCCAATTTACTGAATAAATGAATTTGAATTTGAATTTTGAGAGCGTTCTTATTGACTAACTAAACTTAAACTGCCTCCGTGGTCTAGCGGTTAAGTCCGTGGATTTTAGACTCGGAGGTACCGGGTTCGATACACAAAAAAAGTTCGGGACACAAAAATATTTAATAGGTGGTAGGCGGACTGATAGTGGTAATTTGCCAAGTCTGCCGGGGCGGGGAAGTATCCACCGTGGATAAAGGGTCACAGTGGTTCACTGGGTAATGATGCGGCTGATGAACTGGCCAGAAGGGGGTCATCTACAATACCGATAGGCCCAGGACCGACAATCCCCCTACCATTCCAATTCATGCGAAGCTGGCTTCGCCAAAGAACTGATAAACTGCACGAGCAGATGTGGGCATCGACCACAGACTGCAGACAGTCCAGGGAGGCCCTTCCCAAACCAGGCGCCTTACACGACATCTCCTGGGCCTTGACAGAGCCAGGCTTCGAATAGTGGTGGGGGTCTTGAAGGGACACTGCGCCTTTAAGAAACGTCTCCATATTCTGAACATTACAGATAGCCCACTGTGTAGAGGATGCATGGCGGAGGAGGAGACGGCCGCGCATGTGCTCATGGAGTGTGACAGTGTGGCTGCGCCTAGACTAAGGTTCCTCCAGACTGCGAGGACTCTTCCGGAAGTCTGCAGGAACGTAACGGGTCTCCTGGCCTTCCTGGAGGAGATCGGATGGCTCCGCTGAAGGAGTAAAGGTCACGCACAATGGTCCAATGGAGACTAAGTGCGGAAAGCCACCGTAATCACAATCACAATCACAATCACAGTATCCACCGTTCTTGCCGATAAACCCAGTAAAGTGTATCCACACGTTTCGGGATCAGGCTCGAATTGCCGTCATGCCCAGTCAAGCCGACATAGTGTTAAGGACTGATGTCAGTCTGTGATTTCCAGTTGCTATCATTCTTCTCTGTTTAAAATTAGGTATATGAAAGTGAAAACATGTCTTAAATCAATTTCAATTTTTTTAATTTATTCATCAAAAGGGTTAGTAAGTACAAAGTAAAAAAAATAACATAATTAAGGTAAGTAAAAGGTGTTAGTAACAACAATAAATCTCTGGTCTGCACACTAGGACATCCTGTCATGTGAGGACTAGCTTTAGTAGGGGTGATTTTTAGTATTAATTATTAAACAACAAAAAACATGTTGGAAGTAAGAATACAAACCGGTTATTCAATAAATAATAATGATAAAATGATAAAAAAAAAAAAAAAAAATAGGGTTGATATGCTTGTGTTTTTATGCGTATGGGTGTGTGATGTAAGTATGTCTATGTCGTAAATATATAGGAATTAATAAATAAATGAAAGTGTAATGTGTGCTTGTGTGATGTAGGGTTTGTGTAGAATATATATATGTTAGACAATTTAAGATAATTACAATAATAAAGATAAAGTAGGTATATGTATAGGATAAGTATAAGATAAGTAAGTACATATTGGAACATTAATAAGAAGGGTTGGGGTTTTATCAAATTAGAATACAAATTTAGTACAATATTAAATCATATATCCATAACCAAATCCATAACTTTATTTTCTAGAAAGTTAATTCTGAATGTTTTTTTTTTAAATGCTGGATTGTGCACAGCGTTAACCTTCTTAAGCCATAGAAGCATTTTCTTATGCATAGAAAATAGTTTTTCCTTAAAAATAATGTCATATCATAATCTATGCATTTAAGTCAACATTAAACGTTTTCAAGGCAGTTATTGGCTTATCATTATGTGCCAGTATAGTACAATAACTGCCTCCGTGGTCTAGCGGTTAAGTCCGTGAATTCAGACGTGGAGGTAACGGGTCCCGAGCTTGCCACTTGTCATACCTATAGTAAAGTAGGCTAAATGTGAATCCGCTTCTTTAAAAGCGTGGTTTTATTCAACCAAACATTAGAATATAAACATCTAATTTCAATTCTTCGAAATACATTTATTAAATAAATTTATAACTTACGTAATTTTTAGTTTATACTTGGATGAGTTATTGTAATGTTTGGGTCTAATGAAGCCTAGGTAATTGAACGAACTTCAACGGATATTGAGATAAACAAAACAAGATAAAGTGTCGTAAATGTTTTATTAGGAAAACACATATCCTAGGTATCCTAGGTACATACATACTTATCATAATATAAATTTAATATGTACATTTAATAATAGATATTTTATAATCGTATTTAAGTAACGTATGTATATTTTTATATAAGTACATAATATTAGAGATAATTACATAGAAATTAACAAAGCTATTCATATCGTACGACACAACCATACAATAACACGGTGTTCTCTGTCTCCGCGACCCCTCGCACCACTTGGAGATACAACTGGAACTGATTCGAAACTTATTCTAACTGGAAGAGATTTGAAACTTAACAAAAGATAACTTTAGTATCGCTGCCAGGAGCAGGACGAGGCGGCGGCGGCGGCTCCGGCTCGCGGCGCCGCGCTCTGACGTCACAGCTCCGAAAAGAACTCAGGCGAACTCTGCGGCACCTCGCGGCTCGCCAGCGCCAGTCGCTGCTTCAACACGTCCCGCTCGTGCGTCACTCGAGCCACCTGCAGCTGCAGCACGTGCAGCTCGTCCTTCAGAGAGCGGTTCGTCATCTCCAACTCTTGGCGGTGCTGCAGCCTCTTGTAGCGACAGTTCTGAGCGTAGCCGCGGTTCTTCAGCGTGCGTCTCTTCTGCTTCAGCCGCGTCACATCCTCGCGCGGGAATCCGTGCAGGCGCTTGTTCAATTCTCTGACGCTCAACGTCATCAGCAAGTCGTCGCTTATGAGATCGTCTCCACAAGAGTTCGGGGGATATGAAGAAAGTGTCGTATCGTGCGGCGACATCGTAGAGCAGGAGCTCGGAGGCCTCATGGAGAGTTGTTGGAGATGGTGGTCGTGGTCTCGCCAATCGCGTCTCTCCCACTCGGCCGTCCTCATGTCGAGGGGCTCTCCCATGCGCGGCAACCACATCACATCATCCCCGAGTGGACCGCGACAGGGGCTCCTCCCGATGGGGCCGGGCGGAGTCTCCGGTGGGGTGCCCGGGTCCACGGCGATGGCCACGTGCGGTTGCGGGTAGAGCCCCGCGTCGGGCCAGGGTCGGCAGGCGCGGGCGCACGCCGGCGGGGGAGGTTCCATCATGTCGTACCAGCCGGTGCGGTGCTCTCGCTTCACTAAATTGTTTTGATGATCCTCTAGATGGTCGAGCTCGAAGTTTTGTACGTATTCGTCTGCGAGCTGCTCGTCCTCGCGGTGCGGTTGCGGCGGCATGACGCTCGCCTGGGAGCAGTCCACGAGCGCGTGTTCAACCATGGACGTGTCTGTCTCGTGGCGGCCGGAGGAGGACTGAGTGAGGTCGCGTCGGATCGGCCCGCCCCTTCCAATGACGCCGGCCGACGCGCGCATTGCTTACTTATTACATTTTGTTATAACTACTACAACTACAACTTTGCCTCTGTATAAGCAGCTCCGTCCCTGAAATAAGATGGTTAAAAACTTGCTACGCCACTGCTACGATTTGTGATGATCAGTTCGTAGCAAATGTTAAGAAAGAATGTTATTTATGTTTTAGACTGTGAAATTGATAATTTTAGATGAACTTAAATGTTTATATTTATGGTTTCTAACCGGCAAAAGTTTTGAGTGCTGGCAGAGAGCCATAGTTATTTATGACTGTTGACTTTGACTTTGACTTGACTTTGACATTGGGTTTTCTATGTTAAAATTGTACATATTATCCAGTGGGATATCTCGGATACCATGGGCTTTCATGGGAGTACACGCGATACTAGAGCGCTCTGGATTGCGCAGAGTGATGGCAAGAGTGCCGACGGCATGACAATTGGGCCGTGGAAACTTGTCAGGTCTCTGGTATGGGAAGCGACTTGTATAGACACATAAGTCCCATCCCACATCCAGGCGTCCAGAGCAAATATGCTAATGGTTACGAGTTTGCGCTGATTAAGGTTTGCGACGATGGGTCCATGAAGACCCTCAGACAAGCGTTGCCAAGGAGTTGTCCAAACGGCTGACGGAGAAATCTGGAGATGCTGGAATGCTGGCAATTATTTCTGCCAACGTATTTTTTTTTTATACTAGCACGACATGTGACCTTGGGCCCACCTGATGGTAAGTGGCGCGCAAGGTCCATGAATGTTAGCAACTGAAGTCAGACACTCGTAACTGCCATCAGTCCCTAACACTATGCCGGCTTGATTAGATGCTTTTTTCACATTTCGCTTGAAGGACTCCAAATTATAGGAAAGTGGAAACACAGAGGCTGGAAGAGCATTCCACATCTTTATCGTACGACAGATGTATGAGTCCCCAAATTTATATGTACGCGAAGGGATGGTGACTACGGTATGTGGGTGCATATTCTAACCTGTGCGTGTGGTTCGGTTGCGGAATGAAGAGGGAGGGACTAGGTTATAGAGTTCTTCGGAGCACTCACCATAGTATAGCCGGTAGAAGACGCTCAGAGAAGCCACATCTCGGCGAAGCTGCAGGGATTCGAGAGTTCCAGATGTAGTGGCATCGTCCACAATTCGAACAGCTCGCCTCTGCAGGATATTGCATTAGCCTTGCTATACAGATGGGACATGTTGCCAGCCTCATTGGGGCGTTATTTTTGATAGGTCTAGAAACTAGAGGTCATTTATTTTTATTTAGAGGTAGTTTTTTTTATTAGGTTTAGTTTCTATTTTATTTTGATTAAGTAGTTTTTAAATCTTTATTATTTTCTTTGTTCCGTACATTTTTTTTTCTTTTTAACATATTTAGTTTTAAGTTTATTAGCTTAAAGTGTGCTTGTTTTTTGTTTATTGCTGTCGTTTTGTACTTTAGTTTCATAATCAGCCTCTATAACACAGAGTCCTAGACCTCCACTGTTTTGGAGATGAGTCTTCCAGATTATTCTGGAGAAAATGGCTTAAACTCGCCACGCTGGCCGTGGGTTGGCGAGGGTCTGATGTCTTTTTTATGACAATTTATTAACGGTTCCACAAACTAGTATTAGTGAAACTGGGGCCGACGCGACGGCTTAACGTGCTCTCCGAGGTACGGGAACGGTGGTGTTGTAAATCTATGACAAATGTACGTAAGAAAAGTGTATTTTAGGATGCGTTCGTACAAGCGAGCCACCACTGCTCTTTATCTTACTTAAGTTGCATAATACACATTAACGAATGCTGTACTACTCAACTGTAAAAAGTGTAAGTAATAATAATAATTTACGTTTATTTAAAGCAACTAGGCTCACTTGTTAGTTACAAAATCCTTACAACTAATGTTAATAAAAAGTAAAAGAAAAAAAAAAGTAATGCTGGATAAGTCTTTGATAAAAAAAAGTAAAGTATCACCACGACTGCCAGGCCTCTTGTCACATACAGCGTTAACCAGCCGCTTGAGACTGTTCTTTAAAGAACTTCTTAGCGCTTGGCCCTCTTTAATTTACTATATTACTATTCTCAAATAATAAAAATCAGTTTTCTGTTATTCATAAACCCCATCGCTCATAATTGGTGCCAGTATCTTCTACCGTGGTTATTAATTAAAGTTGTCCAATTTTAATATGACTTATGCGTTTATAAGTGAATACCTACCTATATAGTCAGGGGGGGGGCTGGTTGTAGAACAATGTGATTTCACGCTCGGCTCGCTGCGGAGGGGTTAACAATTCTGCTTAATCTGCATAGACGTATATACAGGCTGGAATTTATGGACAAGGCAGGAACTTAAAAAAAATGTATTTATAACTTTTTCGTTTATTTATTAATCGTTAAAATTCATACTTAGTTACTTTTGATAGCTATTAAAATACTTGTAAGATAAGATTAGAAACGAAAAACATGGGATAGAGATACGTCATGCATTAATAGCTGTTAATTTATTTATTTATAAGTTCTCCAACAATATTTCAATTTTTGAGTACATGCATACATAATTAACAGAGTAAATGTGATTTTAATTAAAGGAGAAGACGACCTGCTCATAATTACCATTGAGTATAAATTTAAAACTAGGCATGCAATAGATATTATACATTACATAAACAAATTATTTACCTACCTAACAGTTAAATCTATTAAATTAAATTATAATTAATAAAACTGTTGCGTCTTTTTACAACCTCTTTGGACGGACTTTGACCTCCTTTCTGACTGACAACTTTAGACGACATTATTTTATGACAGAATGACTTTGAATTTAGAACACAGACGATGACAACGAAATGAAGACGCAATAAATGAAAATTAAAGACAAAATTTATGATTTTTATTTAAAATCACAAATATTTAATCATTTCAAGATTAAAGTGTTCCTTTCTGTATAATAGCTCAACAAGAGTCTGGCTAATGAAAGAGCGCGGCAATTTAAAAAAAAATAGTATCGTATCCCTCAAAGTTTAATAAAATTTGTGAATAAAACATACTTATTTATTTTAAATAGAAACGGAATTCTTTCACTGAGAATATTATTTGTTGCAAGTATTAAAATAATAAATCATAATAATCTAAGAAATTCAACATCACACGTAAACAAAACTATTTTTGGTTGAATTCAGTTTTTTTTTTCTTGTTGTTATTCTTGGAATTTGGACAGCATGTAAAACAATATCTTTCGGACTCCACTTTGAATAGTTTTTTTATATTTTACAAAAAAATAATGAATTAACAATGATTTGAATAAGATTGACAATTTATTCGTTTTTAACTAAAATAAGTAAATTAATAATAATAAAATAAACACGATAGGAATACTTCAGTGGAGCTGTTGGGGAAACGTCGAAGAGACGAGATAGAAAGGTGTTAGCCGTGGCTACAAGCGATGGCACTCGTTCACCGAGAAAGCGTGCCCGTGGCTTGTCCGCTGCAGTTGAATATACATGAGTATATGTCTATGTTGATCTAAAATTACATAATCACGTCGGTTGTTAACCACTGTGACCGCAACCTAACTCTGTAATATATTAACTATAGTTGAGTCCTATGTTTAATTGAAACTGTAGCCAAAACACAAATTCCGTTTTCAAATTGAGAACACGAAGTATGGGATTTTAGACACTGCCATGGAGGGCGACCGCAACTTCCGTTTTGGCAACATGAAAATCAGAGGTAGACGGACTAATTTTCCCAGTCTGCCGGGGCGAGGAAGTTCGTACCTATAAACCCAGTAAAGTGTATGCCGCTAGGCATTCTCTAGCAACCAACCTTTGGGACAATGAAACGATTTGTGTTGTGAGGTAGGTGCAACCATTAAATAGATTAAAAGGTAATTCAAGTTAAATCTAAGTATTATATATATATAGACAGATACATACTAATATGTACACAATACTACATATACTACATACTATATATATATTATACTCTACATATAATACGCGAGAAAAACCAAGGTACTAGTGTTTGAAAGAAGAAGGATGACAACCTTGACGATAAAGATTGATCATGAAACGCTAGAACAGGTAAATGAAATTATATATCTGGGCAGTGTTTTCACTGCGGATGGGAAGTATGATAGGGATGTTGAAAGAAGAGTGAACGCGGGAAATAGTGTTAATGGGGCCCTGGGGTCACTGATCGCCAGTCGAAATGTCAGTGATAAAGCTCGACTCGCCATACACAATGCCATGCTAATACCAACACTTATTTATGGAAGCGAGACGTGGATATGTCAGAATACGCATGAGAGTAGAGTTAATGCAGTAGAAATGAGGTCTTTACGTCGGATATGCGGCGTAACTTTGATGGACCGTATACGTAATAACGAAATACGCAAAAGGGTAGGTATAAAAGAAAGCATAGGTACAAAAATAAAGAAAGGCATGCTCCGATGGTTCGGGCATGTCGAAAGGATGAGCGAAGAGAGATTGACGAACCAGATATATAATGCGAAAGTTGTGGGTAAAAGAGGCCCTGGCAGACCAAGACTTGCCTATCATGATCAAATAAATAAAACATTAGCTGAAGGTGAATTAAAAAGCCATCGAAACAAGAGGGCATGTATGAAGAGGTTGATGAATGTCGAAGAAGCGAAAGAGGTATGTCGTGATCGTGACAAGTGGCGCTCAATTGTCTCTGCCTACCCCGCAAGGGATTTGGCGTGAAGATATGTATGTATGTATGTAGGTACATATAATACCTACTTACACTGTGAGGAACTGTTTAAATAATGTAAGTATACCATCTTTTTGAAGTGCCAAACTTGACGAATTTCTACCGGCAAATTGTATATTATTATTATATCTCTAATATCGAAAACGTTCCAGATAGAAATACAGTTAATGACATATTCTAAATGTATTAAATGCCTGTATCTAAGTTCCAACTTCAATGGCCTATAATTTAAAACTAACTTAATGTGGATTGGATCCTTTTTGCGTAACTACGTGAATTTTAAGTGTAGTTTTTTTATTATAACAATACTAATACATTTAAACAATATTTTAAACATTAATAAATGCATTCATTATAAAGACAAGTGTATTGCGAATTGATTACTGAATTTTGCTGATGTAGAATGTATATTGAGTTATGTAGGGACCCGGGCATTGATGTCTTAGTTCTTGGAAAATATTTCATTAAAGCCTCTAGAACACAGCGTTCTAGACCTCCATTGTTGGAGATGGGCCTTCCATAACATATATCTAGAGAATTTTTCCTACACTCGCCACAAGCCAGTAGGGTTGTCAATTTTTTATGACAATTTATTAACGATTCCACAAGCTGGTATTAGTGCAACCGGAGCCGACAGCTTAACGTGTTTAAGGCACGGGAACGGTGGTGTTGTAAATCTATGACAAACATACCTAAGAAAAGTGTATTTCTCATTCGTACATGCCGGGGATTTGAACCAACCTTTGCAGGATTTTAATTAAAGCGTTCTTACAACCGAGCCACCAGCGTTATAGCTATTTAATTCCAATTAATTGTTACCGACCACATTGGTCTAGAACCGCACGCCAAGTCTAAATTGTATATTCACAGTTATACTTGTATATTGAATTTTAGATATATTATTCTAACAAGATTACAATTTAAGTAGAAAATAACACTTTATTTATATAGTTTAGGTGTGTAATATATATATATATATAATATAGAGTCAGAGTTTTAAACAAATATAATAACATTAACTGATAGTCTTTTTAAATTTAAAATTAAATACAGTCAAACGCCTGCTGACATACTTTTATTTTTTTTACTAGACTTGATTGATACGGAAACTACATATTTTATTTTCCTAAAATATAATTGCACAGTAAATATAGTAAAAATAACATTAGTCTTATCAATAAAAGTATCGAATCAACTATTTACAATTATCATTGTACACAACATAAGTAATTATGATGTCCGTAATATTTAATATTTTATTTAATACATGTTAGTTAAATGTAGATCTTATTCTTAAATTTAATTAAATTTCTTAAATTCATGAAATTTTATTCATTACATAAATTATTTTCATTGTATAAATTAGTAATTAATAAAGTTAGTTAGTATAAATTTGTGTGCCAGAAATAGCGGAGTATGTGAGTTATTTAAAAACTACGTACCTATTTACCATATTCCATACAAATAAATATTATTTCATTTCATATTTAATTTCATTTCAGAACAGTGGTGGTTTGGTTATAAAAACGCGTTCCTTAAAATCCAAAAAAGAGTGGTTCGAGCCCCGGCACATGATACACCATTGAGAAATACAATTTTCTTATGTACTTTTGTCATAGTATAGGAGGTAGGCTGACTGATAGTTGGTAATTTTTCTAGTATCCACCGTTCGTGCCGATAAACCCAGTAAAGTGTATTCACACGTTTCATGCCCAGTCAAGCCGGCATAGTGGGACTGATGTCAGACATGAGTGTCTGATTCCAGTTGCTAACATTACTGGATCTCACGCGCCACTTACCACCAGTTGGGCGAAAGGACACATATTTTGGACGTTAAGCTGTTGTTTCTTGTATGCCCAGTTTATACATAAGTCAACGGAATTCCGGCAATGCTCCGGCAGACGATGCGGCGAACGGGCGCTGACGAAGCGACGCAGCCTGCTGTTTACTCAACACGGTCAACATTGTTAACTCTACCCTTTCGCGCGCAAATATTATTACGATATTAACGGAGCACCGACACGTAAAACTTGTAATTGACCTCTCTCCATAATTAGGCGGGTTGTTTTAACAATTGTTTAAATTGTGCAAATATGGCAACAAAACTTGAAGGGTTAACATCCGTATTGTAAGACACCCAACCATTCCTTCCAGCTGTCAAACGGATTTCTCCGTAGATATTTTCTTTCCCAAGTTTTCTTTCTACTTTCTAGAAAATAAATTACGGAAATTTTGGACATTTTCACATTCTTATACCTACCTAATTTTAGACAGAGAAAATTATTAAAGACTTTTAAGATTTATAATAACGAGTTTTCCTCTATTATAATAAAACAAATCTATGATTAATACGAGTACATCTCTAAAATGTCAATAATTATTTAGAAAGAACAGATAGTGTAACAGATACTGTAACAGCTAGCGTAACAGATATTGTAACAGCTAGTGTGAACAGCTAGTGTAACAGATATTGTAACAGATATAGATTTGTATATTTATTGTTTTAACTATATGTGAAGAAGACTTACTAACGAATTGGCTTAGGCTGTTATGTTAGGTTTACGTGTTTGTAAATAAATAAACAGATAGTGTAACAGATATTGTAACATATAGTGTAACATATAGTGTAACAGATAGTGTAACAGATAGTGTAACAGATAGTGTGATAGATAGTGTGACAGATAGTGAAACAGATAGTGTAAGAGATACTGTAACAGATAGTGTAACGGATAGTGTAACAGATAGTGTAACAGATAGTGTAAGAGATACTGTAACAGATAGTGTAACGGATAGTGTAACAGATAGTGTAACAGATAGTGTAACAGGTATTGTAACAGATAGTGTAACAGATAGATAGCAAAAGAGTCACTTGTTTTATTAACATTTTGTAAAACGAACGCAGGGTAGGTAGTGTTGATTAATCTAAAAAATATAATAGAAAGAAACAGAATAAAAAAAAACCCTATATGGATATAACAATCTATTTGCATAGGTGTATTAACCTATAGTATGTACTTACATCTTCAAATTAAACTTTGCGTCAAATATGATTTAGGCACGTACAATGAAAAATATCGATGCTCTTCATCAATCGATCCTTTCGCCCTCTCGTAGCGGATACAACCTATTGTCTCTTATAAGATTTAACATGTTTAGCTACTTACTCTTTACTGTGTGCGAGAAAAAACATTGCTGAATATTTACGCAAGAACTCCGTTACGTTCAGTTTTTTTTTTTTTTTTTAAGACTGATATCGAAAAATCGTCAGACGATACGACCCCAGCCTGAAGGGCATGCCCGAATCACCATGAGGCCTCATAAGGAGACCCCAAGTCGCCTACGAACTAAAACCCTTTTTTTTTTTCTTTTTATTGACGGTGAATCGATAAATCATCAATGATGCCTGAAGGGGCAACGCGGATGGGGATCGTTTGCCCGACTCATCCGTGAAGCCTCCTAAGGAGGCCCTAGGGCGCCTACGGACTAAAACCCTATAAACCGTCTCTTTCTCACTGTTGGCCCTGTGTGCCTTTACAGCTAAGTCTGAGTTGTGGCTACGGAGTGATGGCACTCGTTCGCCATAAACCGTCTCTCTTTCACTGTAGCCCTGCAGCACTGTCTGTTACTTAAGCGCAAACATAATATAATGGAATCAGTTAACTTTATATATATCACGCTAATAAAGTTGATGTTTGCACGGACGATGTCAAGGTCAAGCGCTTATAGAGTTGAGAATTGAATAATATTTTGTAATTTAAAATAACGAAGTTCAATAATAACGTTTGGGACTAAGTAACAGGATAGAGCTGTTGCGTGCCTTAACAGCTAAGTCTGAGTCATGGCTACGGAGTGAAGGCACTCGTTCACCGTTCAGTAGAAGTCGCTTTACTTCACAATGCTTTATGTACTAGCTGTTTTACCCGCCTTTGCCCTTGTAAACGACGACACTAGATTAAATTTGTTGCGCAATAATTGGGGATCATAAATGTGATGTTTAGAATGAAATAATAAGGAAGTAAGGTAAGGTACCGGGTTCGATTCCTGGTCGGAACCCAATAATTAATTAAATTTAATTGTGGTATTTCTCGAGTTTGGTACGCTAAAGACATCGACGAGCTTGTCACTGTCATGATTTGTCTATAATAAAGTTGGCTAAAAGTGATGTTAAAATCATAGACATAGGATCGTCGCGTCGTATTCTATATCTATGGTTATATAAAACAAATAAAAAGTCAACACAATACAACAGGAATGGTTTTCTTGCAATATAAGTATTTCCAGTGTATTTTAACGAGTGAACCCTCTTCTTTAATAAAAATGGACGTGGTTTCTGAAGATACTTTTTTAAATAAAAATCTTGATAATAATTTGTTTATTATCAGGCAACAGATGGCCCATAGATAAATACCTTACAACTAAAATACATATAAAAATAACATTAAAATTAATTAATCTAAAGCTTTCGTATCTTCATCTTCTTGTGGTCATAGAAGTACCCATCAGGTACTGTGACCACCTTCTGAGGAGTACTAGAAGCTTCAGTGGACGGTGCCAGCGTACCTGCTGGGGGTGGTGCAGGAGTAGGTGCTGCGCGGGGCCCAGGAACATCGTTGGTGCTGCGTGAAGCAAATCCACGAATGTATTTGCGGTACACAACACCGAGCGGCCAGAATTCCTTCTTCAGGAATATTTTGAGGTGCTCTGACCGCACACGAATCCTAAAGGCCTTGAATCCGGTGTCATCCCAATGGGAAGGTAACTCGTCGATAGCAGCGACAGAGTCGATCTCCCCTCGGTCCCGTATGTGTCCGAGAACATCTTGGGATGACATGTCCTTGCGCAGCCGCGATACATAGACATAGGATGTCGGTGTCGCAGCTTTTAGAGCGCACTGTTCGGGAGGCGCAATTCCCCGATTATTACGTTTGGGCCTCCTTTTTTTCTTTTCCACAGTCACAAACCCTTCCGAATCAATTTTATTTCCGGTTGTGATAAGCGGTCAAAGACTCGCAGGCGTGTCAAAGGTTTGCACACGTCTGCACAACTGCGTAATTGCAAATATGTAACACAAATTAATCGATCTAAGTTGGTTAAGATAATATCTAAATGTCATCATTAATTAATTTTAATTTGCAACAACTTGATAATATACTGTCTAATAAAAAAACCCATCAGCAGATATACTGCATATATGTATGTTTTCCGACATATTTTATCGGAAAAGTTCGTATGGTATTTTATCAGTGGTAAATAGAAATAAAATAAAATAACATTTATTGGATCATAATCAAATAATTTCAGTTAGTGAGCACTGCCTTCTGGGAAAGAAATTCTGGGCTCTAGAAGGCAGTTTCCCTATTTTTGAACAATAAAACTATCAGCATTCCCATCCTCATTAAACATTGTTTTACTGTGACCAGCCTCTCGGCAACTGTGTGCTGCAGTAGCAACTATTAACACTATTCGTTTGTATATCTTGTTATTAAAACTATTATTATTATTGATTAATAGACGAGCAGCGCATTGCTGATATGCCTATATCAAGCACTGGTGTAAAGTTCATAAAATATCAGTTATCACCATAGTCTATGTCAATTGTCACTAGCCACTTGTCCAGTTTGTTTTTAAAAGTGTTTACAGTTGAGGACTTTAATATGTCTTCTGGTATTTTGTTCCACATATTTACAACTCTGTTATTCATAAAGTGATATTTCACATTTGTATTGCTGGATTTTCTCATCAATTTCATTCCGTGGTCACATAAAATATCATAGTGTTCAACTTGAACATTTTGGCTAGGTGAGTGCAGTTATACCTTCCTGTTAGAATTTTAAATGTCTCATTTATATCTCCCCTCATTCTGCGATCTCTGAGACATGTCAGCTTTAGGTATCTAAGTCTCTGGTCATAGGACTTAATGCCAAAAACAATGCATATAATTAAATTGTTACTTTTTTAGTAGCTATGTCACTATAGAATGACCTACCTTTAAACATTCGACAAGCACCAAAGTCATATTTAAACGACAAGTCTTTCAACTTAAGATTTCTTCTCATTCCTCAACCAGATACACTGATTCCTTTACTGTATAGAGGCTCGCCAGTGGAATAAGTTGCCCTTGGCCATTAAACGTGCACCGTCTGTCAGCGTCTAATAACCACATCGTTCCTGGAGAAACAGAATAAAACACTATTTAAATAACTGTGTATTTATTTAAGTTATAATGCAGATGATGTACTTGTATGTATGGTTTATGTGTGTAGGTATAATGTGTAGTATATTATAATTAGTTAAGTATTATTAACTGTATCATTCATTACAGGCCCTAGAACACAGCGTCCTAGACCTCCACTGCTGGAGATAGGCCTTCCAGAACATATATCTGGAGAATTTGGCCAACACTCGCCACGCTGGCCAGACGGCTTGGCGAGGATATGATGTAAATTTTTATGACAATTTATTAACGATTTCACAAGTTGGTATTAGTGGAACCGGGACCGACGGCTTAACGTGCACTCTGAGGCACGGGAACGGTGGTGTTGTAAATCTATGACAAATGTACGTGAGAAAAGTGTATTTCTTATTGGTACATGCTGGGTGGGTTTGAACCGACCTTTGTAGGATTTAAGGAACGCGTTCTTACAACCGAGCCACCACCGCGCCTGTATCATTAATATTTAATATCTTTTCATACTGCCTATCACCTTACTCGATCTCCAAGGTTAGCTGGTAAAGAATGCCTACTGGCATTATAGCTCGTCTCTGTACTATTTTTAAGTGCATTAAAGAATTTAAATAAATACAAATTATATTATATATAAATTCGTGTATTACTCGTATGTATGTATACATATCTTTACGCCAAATCCCTTGCAGGGTAGGTAGAGACAATTGAGCGCCACTTGTCACGATCACGACATACCTCTTTCGCTTCTTCGACACTCATCAACCTTTTTATAGCCTTTTTGTTTCGATGGCTTTTCAACATAGCTGGGCACCGTTAATCAAATAGTTAACTTCGTTAATCGTTAATCCGTTACAAAAAAAGTTAGCTTCGTTAAACGTTAAAGCGTTACATTTCGGAAGAATTAACGGAAGTTAATGTTAATCGTTAATATGTGTAAAATTGCATTTTTATATCTTTGCGTTAGTGAACTTATAAAACCTGTTGGTTTAGGTTCTGGAAGTTAACAGGTTAATATATAATATTGTCAGAATGAGTTCTCTTTGTTGTCTTGCCTTGGTTAGAGCCCGCCTTAACAATCTCTTCAAACTATACGTATTGTGACTCATGTACCCTTCTTACATGTTGTTTCAAATTATTCAGACTTGATACATCAACTTTTATTTTGGTGTCTTTCGGCAAGCAACGCTTACAAGCAAAAAGTATTTGCTGGCCCGATCTGGAAACAAATTCCACATACTCAGTCAAATATGGCCAAGGATTCTCATCAGGACCGCTGAAATCCGATTCCATGTCTTCCATGATATAGTTTTAATTACTACACTGCACAGTACACTTTTCTATCTAACTAATTACACTGCACTCTTCTTTATTAACACGCAAATTATCACTGACAGTAATTTATAATAACAACGAACACAACACTCGTCACTCTAAGCACTGGCGCTAGTACTTCGCAGTTTTCCTACTCGCACGCGCCGGCAAAATATATCTAGTTTTGTTTTTGTCTCACGCGCCGCCGCGCCCGGCACTTGTCGTTTCATACTTGTCTGAACCTGTTTTTCGCGCCACACCGCGGTGCCATGCGGTAAATAGTGGCATTGGATTAACGATTAACGGACTTCTGCATATTAACGGAAGTTAACGTGTCCGTTAACATTTTTAAAAGTTAACCTAAAAGTTAACCCGTTAATCAAAATATTAACTTCGTTAATTAACGATTAACGGATTAACGAGTTAATGCCCAGCTATGCTTTTCAATGCACCTTAGCCATTGTTCTATTTATTTGACCGTACGTGAGTCTTGGTCTGCCAGGGCCTCTTTTACCCACAACTTTCGTATTATATATCTGGTTCGTCAATCTCTCTTCACTCATCCTTTCAACATGTCCGAACCATCGGAGCATGCCTTTCCTTATTTTTGTCCCTATGCTTTCTTTCATACCTACCCTTTTGCGTATTTCGTTTATAAAGTGACGCCGCATATCCGACGCAATGACCTCATTACTACTGCATTAACTCTACTCTCATGCGTATTCTGACATATCCACGTCTCGCTTCCATTCATAAGTGGTGGTACCAGCATGGCATTGTGTATGGCCAGTCGAGCTTTGTCACTGACATTCCGACTAGAGATCAGTCACCTCAGGGCACCGTTAACACTATTTCCAGCGTTCACTCTTCTTTCAACATCCGTCATACTTCCCATCCGCAGTGAAAACACTGCCCAGATATATAATTTGTTTCCAACGATGCCAAAACCCTTTCAGATAGAACAAAATAATGTATGGTGGAATTATGTATCTTATATAGGTCTACAGAGTACGTACGCCATGATATGTCTTAAGGATACTATACTAAAAGCAGCTGACATGGCCTTTTTACAGCCACGAATTTATATTTATATTTATAGACATAATTATTAGATTGTAAGCTGACATGGCCTTTTTACAGCCACGAATTTATATTTATATTTATAGACATAATTATTAGATTGTAAGCTGACATGGCCTTTTTACAGCCACGAATTTATATTTATATTTATGGACATAATTATTAGATTGTAAGCTGACATGGCCTTTTTACAGCCACGAATTTATATTTATATTTATGGACATAATTATTAGATTGTAAGCTGACATGACCTTTTTACAGCCACGAATTTAATATTAAGTATCTAGCTGTAAGTAAAAACAAATTCCTCGTTTATGGCAACAATTTTTTAGTTATAATTATTGTATTGATGTTAGGTTCGGTCCAGCCATGGTCAATGCTAATATTTTTTATTTGTTTTTTTTTTTTTATTTATTGGCTTGTATGTATTGACAATATCCAAGTGTTACGTGTTAACCATACGGAAATAAATTATTTTGATTTGATTTGAATACTATGAAAAATGGGCAATTATAAGGCGGTAATTGGAAAGCTATTTACACAAATATTGGACTAACCATCGATGTATCGATGGACTAATTTAAATTCTTAATAAAATAAATAAATAAAATAAAATGCGTTTATTTCGGAATAGTATCCATAGGGGTTAGTAACATAGTGTTTGCTTATTCTATATTAGTAAAAAGAGGACATTTACTTTTTATATTTGCCTTGCCCTCCTGAGGCACTGGGCACATACATGTGAGTATGTACTTAAAATTAACATAATGTGGATTGGATCATTTTAGCGTAACTTCGTCCATTTTTTATTTGGAACGCAACGGAACGAAAGATTAAATTAAAACACAAATATTGTATCAAAATTCGTAACAACCATTTATTATATAAAATTATAAAAAATATTTTGTACAATAAAATTTCTTATAAAACGCAATTATTTATAAAATTTTAATCACATAAAACACAATAGTTGAAAATTAAACTAAAGCAATAAAAACAGCTAGATGTAGGTACAATCGCCAAAGAAAGTGGTCTACTAGTTTTTCCAAAAAACACCACAGCATTTTTTTTTTTTTTTTAAATATCCCAACTGACTATTTGTAAATCATGAGTTTGTATGGTGCAGTCAAAAACAACAAACGCCGGGTTTTGGTTTATATGTATCCAACCATTATGCAAAAGGTTACCTTAATGACGGACCCCTTTTTTGCCGACTGTACATATAGTATAATTATGTTTCTGCACATAAGTAATAAAATCTCAAATCCAAATATAAAATCAGTCTTTAATCGCACCAATAAGTTGAAGCAAGCAAATTACCTTAAGAGGGTGTTACACACTACAACATATTCAATGATTTTTCATATATAAGTATTCTTTTAAAAAAATAGTCAAACGGATTTCAAGGAAGTGAAATTAAAAATGTTTTAAAAACCATTTAAATTATATAAACATCTACGTGTAAACAAATATCAAATTCTAACCAGCTGAAATGGACGCGAGACTCTTCTTTGAACTTCTTTGACTGACAAGAGGCATTGGCTGGAAGAATAAAGAAAATGACAAAGAGATTATAAAATGAAGAAGAGATGAAGATCATGAATACAGAGTGCAAGCGATGACTCTAGAAATTCAAAACTGACTAACTTTGAACGATATCTGCATACCTCCAGTTTTTGATTATTATTTTTTTATATTAGCACGACTTATGACCTTGCGCCCACCTGATGGTAAGTGGAGCGCAAGGTCCATGAATGTTAGCAACTAAAGTCAAGACACTCATGACTGACATCAGTCCCTATAAGCCTTGACTAGATACTTTTTCACACTTCGCTTGAAGGACTCAAAGTTATAGGAAAGTGGAAACACAGAGGCTGGAAGAGCATTCCACATCTTTATTGTGCGACAGATGTAGGAGTCCGCAAATTTATACGTACGCGAAGGGATGGTGACTACGGTATGTGGGTGCATATTCTGACCCGTGCGTGCGGTTCGGTTGCGGAATGGAGAGGGAGGGGAATATCTGGTAGAACACGCTCAGAGTAGCCACATCTCGGGTGATAAAATTCTACCTAAACGCAATATCAAATATCCCTTCCGGACAGTAATCTGGTAAGGTGGGTAAAAGCTACGGGAAAAGAAATGTACATTGTGTGGTGCTACCATAGGGACTGCTATACACACTTGTAGGGTGCGTTACTCTTCTAGAAAAGAGCCATTACTCGCGCCGACATGACACAGTACTTGATTTTATCCATGAAGCAGTAAGTCTTTCTATGGGGTGTATCAGGCAAAGCTTTTTGTAGATGTCGCTAGCGGCAATGGTACCTTATTTTTCACCTATATCGCATCATTTTTTTAATGTTTTTGTAGTTTTATATGTTTATAACAAAAAAATGTATTTTAAATTAACGTTACCTACCTTAAAAGACGAATTAAAACCCACAAATCCCGTCTTTAGAAAGAAAAAAGATTTTATTAATAGAACGGCAATTTTAAGATCACCATATCTTTGATTTCGCTTAGAAATCTCGATTTGTACACTTAAAAGCTGCTCACTTTGTCTAATATCCAGAAAATAATTAATTTCGTAATAAAAATACAAGTTTTCTATGCAACTGACAGTTATATTAAGTACCATCTATCATGCGCCATCTATCGTGATAAAAAGTTAGTGATACACCCCATTGCAAGAGCCAGAAAGGGACTGACTACAAATAAAAAATTGATTAGATTTGTAAAGGGCAAAGTACGTAAACTCAATGCAAGGTCACCTCGATACTTGGCGCCGCATCAGACTGGAAAATTCTCATGGATACATTTGAACATCATTATAGGATGGAGTTTCACTAGCTGTATCAGCCTATAGACCAGACATCTTAGTGTTTTCTCAGAACTTGAAAAAAGTTATCCTTATTGAACCACTTAATGAAGTCGAATAAATAGTATGATATCAAATGAGACTTTCCAAGACGGCATTAACGGAATCATACAGTATTTGGTAGGGTAAGGAGAGGAGCGTCTTGTTGCCAGCTTATAGTCGGTCGTAAGCCCGATACACCATTCTTATCTCTTCGACACACGATGGACCCGGGTCCTAGTCTTTAGTAAAATATTACGTTTTTGCTCTTTTTCTGTCTAAAAAAAAATACAGTTATCCTAAAAAAATTGATTGACTACACTTCTCAAAAGAAAGTGCGAGCGAGATAGATGCAAAACTTAATAACCCTCTTCAAGTATTTTTTTAATTTTATTTTATTATTATAAAATAAATTTGTGACGACATAATATTTAAAATAATAAACTTATAATTAAATAAAATGGCAAATATTATACCCAAGCTTTAATAAAATCTAAAAATAAACTCTTTGGAAAATAAATTTAACAATAAAAATTCAAAAATATAAAAAAAAAATTGGAATAATAAAAATTTTGTCATGATTATTTAAAAAAACAATAAAACTTTAAATTAAATAATATTAACCTACTATTAACTTAGGAAATACCTTCAGTTTGTACTGGGTGTATAAATTATTATTAAATACTTTTATTCAATACTTTATAAGCATTTTTAGAATTAACACTACTTGATATGAGGCGTATAGTTCCAATATCCGCTAACTCCATCATGATGAATTGCATTAAGTTTTATACTCAGCTTTCTCTTTTTTTTATTACAATTTTTATACCCTTGGCTAGTTTTTTTTATAAACTATTTTAGTAACCAAATAAACTAATAAGCGCAGGTCTTTCCTTAAAATCCTACAAAAATGAGAAATCAAATTTTCTTAAGTACATTTGTCATAGATTTACAACACCACCGTTCCCGTGCCTCGGAGAGCACGTTAAGCCGTCGGTCCCTGTTCCACTAATACCAACTTGTGCAATCGTTAATAAATTGTCATTAAAAAATACATTAGATCCTCGCCAACCCGTCTGGCCAGCGTGACGAGGGTAGGCCAAATTCTCCAAACATATATTCTGGAAGGCCCATCTCCAACAATGGAGTTCTAGAATGCTGTGTTCTAGTTCTAGCTGTGGTGATGAATGTAACAGTAACCAAATAAATGTAACATTGACTATTTGGTCCTATTGAAAAATAGCCGCATAAGGAGTTGGTGGGTTTTGGAATTATACGCCTCATATAAAATTATTACCTTTGAACTATTGTAACATATTATTGCACTTGGAAATACTAATAACTTAAAATGTAGTAATTAGTGGGGGGTCGTTCGAACTTTTTAAAAACACAACGCCACCGTTTTCCGGAACTAATTGCGAAAACGGTTCTCCTTGCAACTGGTTCTAAGACGGTGCGGCGGCTGCCGTGAGAAAATAACGTAGGTTGCATGGAAACGGTTGTAGACTTAGGAATCGTGTTGCTAATGGAAAAAAATATTATTATCTAGTGTGTTTATATTAAAATAAATAAATAAATCCTACAATAAAATACCTACTTACTACAATTTAAAATATAATATTACGAAGCCTGACAAAAATAATTGTCTATGAATGTCTTGACATGCGTCTGCACAGGGTTTTAAAAAAGTAACGTAAAGGCGGTCGAGCTGTCAAATCGGCTTGATCTGCCATTGGAGAAGAACATCGCTAGTCATATTAATTACTTCTAAATCTTCATAGAAGGTCCCGCTGGGGAGAGTTGCCATAAGTAGAAATATTGTAATCTTTGTGCGTCAGCTGCACTGGGGGGGGGGGGGTCCAGGTTACTGTACTTTCGCCAGTGTAGCTGGTCTCCAGTCTTGCTGGGCTATAACTTGGGGTGTTCTCTATTTCAGAACCCTACTTCTGCCCTACAAATCGTACCATATGCTGAGGAGGAAACGCTCCAAAGGCCGCTCGCAGCCACCCACGACTCAACACCAAAGAACTTCGGTGGAGGGGTTCAAGGCGAGGATGGAGAATCCGAAGACTACCGGGCTAGTCGTTTCCCTAAACCCATCTTACGGGCTTTGCAATAATAGGCTAATTACAAATATTAGTTCAAAAACCCTAGTCTTTCGCAACCCCTACCCGACACGATTTTAAATTATACGTACGTTTTTCCAGTAGAATGGTTGCGGGCGATATAGATCAGAAAACTGTTAACCCAAAAGTTCGTTAAATATGTATATAATTTAAGTACTTTATAATTCAGAAATGAAATTATTAAAAAAGAAACTCTATTTACTGTATTTTGCAAACGAAACGGGAAAGAGTTGCAACAAGTACGACTGAATAGCACAGACTATCTGAATAGGTAGTTCGCGCAACGAAGACAGTTTTACGCAAAACCTTACTATCTACTATCGTAGCAGAACATAAAACGGTTCTTTAAAACGGTTTGTGTTCGCAACGCCCACCACTAATAAAAATCAATATTGTGTAAAATAATGTAACAGATATTTTAATATATTTAAACTATTTTGAAACTATTTTTTTTATTTAATATATATTTTCTTTTTGTGATTTGGCATAAGTTTTGAGACACAAATTTTTGTTAGGTTTTTTGCAATTGTTATTTTTGGCGCCATATTATAAACTATTTTATAATCGTAGTAGTAGTTTCTTCATATATTGTAAATTCTTTAAATTATCAAGGTTGGTTTCCGAAATATTTTTCATGTTGGCAGCACTGCTACAATTCTTTTTTTAGGCACAGAGAGCTTAAGTTGGAAGCCATTGTTTTACTTAATTATATTTGTGACTTTATTCTATGCTTTTTGGTGCCATATGTGCTATTGCGTAATCGTGATAGTACATCATGATGGCCAGTGGTTGGCCTAAAACTAGCGAGCTCCATACAATAATATTGCCCCACCGGGCTCCCATTTTTTTCTCAATGACTCGACAGACCACAGACAAAGGCAACTGTGCCATCATACCTAGAAACGCCCAAATTCTAAACATTTGCAGAGGTACGCTTACCTGAAAGATAAAAAAAATTGCGTTAATTGAAAAATCTTTTTTTTTACGCATTTGGTTGATGCGAGAGGAATTTCAGCAAAACGCCACTGAAATAATTTGGCCTAAAAAGGTTTACCGTTAGTCAATTGTAGAAAAAAATACCAAATACTCATGAAAAACTGCCTCCGTGGTCTAGCGGTTAAGTCCGTAGATTTAGACTCGGAGGTACCGGGTTCGATTCCTGGTCAGGACACAAAAATATTTATTAATGTAAATAAAGAGTTTGGTACGCTGGAGACATCGACGAGCTTGCCACTTGTCATGATCGGCCTATAGTAAAGTTGGCTAAATGTGAATCCGCTTATTTATAAGCGTGGTTTCTGACCACCCCGATAAGGAAACGGTCGTGATGATAATTTACTTACCAAATACTCATGAAAAAAGGCAGAAATAAAGAAAACCATAGCACTGGCAGCAAGTTTACTATGTCCCCGTTTGGTGATAGGAATGTACACATGTCGGACTGCCCATCTGTGTACCGGCATGTTCCAAGTGCGCCAAAAAACCTCAATGTTATTAGCATTCCACCAATCATTGTAAAAATTACGATCGGCAAAGTGAAGCAATTCACCCACTAAGTTCAGGAACGAGTGGAATAGGAGGTAGAAAAAACATAACCAGAGCAAGTGGTTTGGTATCTGAAATGATGAGAACTCTAATTAATCTTTAGAAAAGTATTAAAGAAATCAATCATGATTCAATTAGTTAAAGATTTTTCAAGTTTGCGAGAAAGACGGATACAAAATTTAACATCACTCTTAAGCTCGGCATTGACAGTCAGTTTTTCGCGTCAAACCAGACGTAAAACTGTGGCTTACATTCACAGTTTTATGCCAACTATATTTCCCCACTCACTGGCGTCAAACCGGCTCTTCAGTTTTCGACCGGCCGACTGTGTGAAGGACGTGTACTACCTATTTAATAGGCGGGAAGTTTTAACTTCTTATTACTTTTTACTAATTAGACGATTTTTAATAATTTATCAATTTATTAATATATATGCTGCTGATATATGTATGCTGACTCCTACTCATACACTGCACTAATGCATCGCAGCATATTTCACATGGCACCTAAAATTTATAATAAACTACCGAGCAGCATTAAAGACCAAGAAATTAAATCATTCAAGAAAGTGTTAATTAAATTATTGATCCAAAAGAGTTACTATAATATTATGGACTATCTAAATGACAGCGAATTAAATTAAGTACCTATTTTTGTTGTTTGTATTGCTGATTGATATTGTTTTAGTTTTAATTGTGACATTTGCACCTTGTAGTTGACAATTTTTATTAGTATTAGTGGATAAGTAGTAGGTATAGTAAAGGTGAAGTGTTTGAATAATATGTTAATTTGACATAGGTTTTAAATTTAAAACTAACTTGTATTAAAAGCAATAATAATAATATAATATAATATTGTTTAGTGAAAATATTAAGTATTGTATGCCTAATGTGGGCAGATTGTTTCAACAATAATGTATATGAAGATAATGTTTCTGAAATTTTACATGTAAACAATTCTGACAATAAATATTTTGAATTTGAATTAATTTCGATAGTAACTATGAAAACAATCCATTATAGCACAAAATTGATCGAACGAAATTAATCCGGCTGGCGCGATTGGATTGCAGATCACACACTCACGGTCAGTTTGGATGTAGGTTTGGTTGGATGTGGGTGGGGATTACGGTAGTCACGGAAAATTTCGTGGCGCGTTGTCAGTCAAAACTCTGGAGTTGGGTTTCGACACTCACGATCAAATTTTGGATGTAATCCACACTTTTACGTCTGGTTTGACGCCTAAACTGACCGTCAATGTCCTACTTTAAGCTTGCCTATGTATACGTACAGCAATGGTGCGTAATTTCAGCCAGAAAAAAACATTGAGTTTTTGAACATTTTGTTACATATTGACCCCGACCCTTTTACTCTGATTCCGTCTGCTATAGCCAGTTCTGTGACCCATCTGAGGGCACCTCAGTCTCGGACGGCGGCAGACGTCTATAATTTTGTGTTTATACACACCCCGCGTGTGTTTATTTATCGGTGCAGCACGGAACTATTACACGGATTATTTATTAGTTTTGTGTAAAATGACATTTGCGTAAAGAGTTTTAGCACTGGAAGAGCTGGTCTTTTTAGACTCCATTGAGACGTGGTCAGCTGGTGCTGGAAATAGTAAGTGCTTTTGCTCTTTCTTTGGACTAAACGGAACTGGCTCGACATTAAACCCCCCAATACAGTCCACTCATCTACCACCCCCGTGAGAGAGTTGGAATCCTCCCCCACACTGTCCATTTTGGAGTTATGAGGTTCTATATATATCTATATAAAAGTTTCAAAATTGCCTCAGGTTTTTTTTTTTTTTTTTGGGTAATTTACAGGTAATACAAAAAATTAAAGACTATATTAATTAATGCACCTACTTACAATGAAAACTGTCCTAATGTCCTAAAGGTTTGGCTGTCAGAGAATGCCTACATTAAGTCCGCCTTTGTACATAGTGCAATTAAGTTTTTAAATAAATAAATAAAATTTATTAGAGCAATAAAAAAAAAACAATTATTTTAGGTGTATATACTTACAGACAGTTTTAGTAATCTTTCAGTAATTCTGACGATATCCATTTGCGAGAAAGGTACGAGAGAGTTAGTAATGGACGGCACCATCCATTGTTGGAACAATGCGAACATCAAATTGATGCCAAAAATCACTTCTAGAAGACTTTTGATCAGGAAACGTTTGCGAATCCTGAAAATTTATAAATAATAATAATAAATATTTCCAAACAGGTCACACAGCGCCATCTAGTTTCCGTGGTAAGCTACGAGGCTTGTGTTACGGCAACTAGATGGTTGATAAACTACATATTATACTTTTTTGTAAATATATACATATTATACATATAAACACCCAGACCGAGACAAATTATACAAACAACTTGCCCCCGGTGGGAATCGAACCCACGACCTTCCGAGTTCACGGCAACGTTTGTTACCACTAGACCACGGAGGCGGTCAAAAAACAATTCTTGTAAAATAACAATTCTTCATAGGGAAAATTTATCTATAGTAATACTTACCATAGTAAAATTTGGCAGAACAGGGTAAAATGGATGTTTAAGACGGGTCAGTAAGGGCAACCTTAACCGTTATAAAGGTTGTCCCAGAATGTTTAAAAATGTTGATATTTAAATCAAAGACATCAGTATTAATTCCAATTGGGTGTATCACTAATTTTTTATTTCGATAGATGGCGCATGATAGATGGTACCTAATCAGGTCAGTTGCACAGAGAAGACAAATTTCTATGCATTACATGGATTCATTCAGTGTGTGGGTAAGAGATGAGAAGAATGGTGTCTCGGGCTTGCGACCGACAATAGGCTCTTTAAGGCTCTGGTTTAAGAAAAGGAGGCCTCCTTTTTTTATTCTATTGCGCCATAATACGCTCACCATACACCATTCTACTTCCCTCCCTACCCAACCAAACAACAAAACTTGTATTTTTATTACGAAATTTATTATTTTTTGGATTTTATGCCGAAGTGAGCAGCTTTCTCTAGATTTCCAAGCGAAATCAAAGATATGGTGATCTCGAAATTGCCGTTCTATTAATTCAACCTTTTTTCTTTTTAAAGACGGTGTGAGCTTTCTTAATTCGTCTTTTAAGGTAAGGTAAGGTTAAGTTAAAATACATTTTTCTGTTATAAAGATAAAAAAGTGAAAATACATTTTAAAATGATGCGACATAGGTGTGTAGCGACATCAGGGTGCATTTGCATAGTCATTAAATAAATAACAATATCTCGGCAAATGCACTCCAACTAGGTCACCAGAGTCTACGTCGCCATATATGGTAATAACGATTTTGATTGGCCGAAATCATTGGCTGATGCAATGATGAACCAGGTCACCTAGTTGGAGGGATAGTCTCGAGCCCGGTCAAGCTCACCAGTCGTTTCTGAGATACCGTCGAGATCAGGTATTACTCGCGGTAGCAAATACGCTACGTAGGTTTGCCTTCAATAATAACGTGTGTGTTTGTAACTTAAATAAACATTAATTAAGTTTCGTTATCTTTCATTAGAGAACACCTTATAGGACGCAAGGACACAATCTCTAAAGGTGTAAAACAAGGTACTATTGCCGCTAGCGACATCTACAAAGAGCTCAGCCTGATACACCCCCATTAGATATGTATAAATTAGCTGTAAGATTTCCTAAATAAATAAATAAATTAGTTTTATGATACTAACACCCATATTCTAAGATATTTCCTTCCAACTGTCAAACAAAAATTAATTTTCTGTAATTGAGACGACTAAAATTAAAAATGGCGTCATGTACCAGCTTACGGCTGACTTTCGAAATAAAATTGTCGGATCGGCTCTATTTTGAAATTAAATCATAACCGGTGGTGGTCAAGTCTAACGGTTAAGCCAGTGGATTTAGACTCGGAGGTACCGGGTTTGATTCCTGGTCGGACACAAAAATATTAATGTAAATACATTTAATTTATTTGTGATATTTCTCGAGTTTGGTACGCTGTAGACATCGACGAGCTTGCCACTTGTCATGATTGGCCTATAGTAAAGTTGGCTAAATGTAAATCCGCTTATTTATAAGCGTGGTTTCTGACCACCCCGAAAGGGAAACGGTCGTGATGATACTTTACTGAATTATTGTGTTCCGAACAAGAATCGAACCCTCAGCGTCTAAATCCACGGACTTAACTGCTAGACCACGGAGGCAGTGACATTACAAGAATGTGGTTAGTATAATGTTGGAATCCGTTTCTATAAAAAGCGTGGTTTCTGACCACCCCGAGATGAGACTTTTTGGATGTAATGATTCATCATCATCATCAGCCTGTGTCTCTCCACTGCTGGATATAGGCCTCCCCCAAGGCTCGCCACTGCACGCGGTCTTTTGCAACCCTCATCCAACCCCCACCAGCGACCCTCCTTAGGTCATCTGTCCATCTGGCGGGGGGTCGTCCCACTCTGCGTCTTCCCGTACGTGGTCTCCACTCTACGTCGGTTCTGCGGCAGATGTGTCCGGCCCATTGCCACTTCAGCTTGCTAATTTTGAATGCTATGTCAGTAACTTTGGTTCTCCGACGAATTTCAACGCTTCGAATTCTATCCATCAGAGAAATACCAAGCATAGCTCTCTCCATAGCTCGCTGAGCGACCTTGAATTTGTGAACCAGACCCACTGTCAGTGTCCACGTCTCTGCTCCGTACGACATTACGGGGAGGACGCACTGGTTGAAGACTTTGGTCTTCAGTCTGTGTAATGATTAATAGCAAAATAATAATGCATTTTTAGTAAATCGTGCATATTTCCTATTGTTCCTCGACTTAACTATCTGCCTGTTTAATTGATTACTGGACCGATTTTTATGAAATTTGGCAAGATATGTCCTATTTATAATATTTCATTCGTTCATTACAGCCCCTAGAACACAGCGTCCTAGACCTCCACTGCTGGAGATGGGCCTTCCAGAACATACATCTGGAGAATTTGGCCTACACTCGCCACGCTGGCCAGACGGGTTGGCGAGGATCCGTTGTCAAATTTTAATGACAATTTATTAACGATTCCACAAGTTGGTATTAGTCGAACCGAAGCCGACATCTTAACGTGCTCTCCGAGGCACGGAAATGGTAGTGTTGTAAATCTATGACAAATGTACAAAAAAAAGTATGACCGCCTCCGTGGTCTAGTGGTAACAAACGTTGCCGTGAACTCGGGAGATCGTGGGTTCGATTCCCACCGGGGGCAAGTTGTACGTTGTATAATTTGTCTCGGTCTGGGTGTTAATATGTATAATATGTATATATTTACAAAAAAAAAAGTATAATATGTAGTTTATCAACCATCTAGTTTCCGTAACACAAGCCTCGTAGCTTACCACGGAAACTAGATGGCGTTGTGTGACCTGTCTGGAAATATTTATTTATTTATTATTATCATCACGACTGTTTCCCTTTCGGGGTGGTCAGAAACCACGCTTATAAATAAGCGGATTCACATTTAGCCAACTTTGCTATAGGCCAATCATGACAAGTGGCAAGCTCGTCGATGTCTCCAGCCGTACTTAAGTACGTAATTACAAATGTACGTAAGAAAATTTCTCATTGGTACATGCCGGGGGGGGGTTTGAACCGACCTTTGCAGGATTTTAAGATTTTACAACCGAGCTACCACCGCGCCTTTATTTTTTTTTTAAATATTTAATTGCATAAAAAATCATGTAATCTAACTAACCGTGTTGTGCGGGGAAAATTCAACTCATAACACAAGGTCGGGGCCAACAAAAAGTAAAACAAATCCTTGAAATTCAAATTCTCTGGATATTTTACATAACATGGCCCAGCATTGTCTTCTTCGGTAGGTTCTAAGGATCACACACATATATTATTTACAATCACACAATAATGTACTATCGGAGAAAACCACGTTTGACCATCCTACTAGATTTTTTTTATTATTATTTTATTGCACTATATACAAAGCTCGGCTCGCCATACACAATGCCATCTTGGTACCAACACTGATGTATGGAAGCGAGACGTGGATACGTCAGAATACGCATGAGAGTAGAGTTAATGCAGTAGAAATGAGGTCGTTGCGACGGATATGTGGCGTCACTTTGGCCGACCGCATACGTAACATCGAAATACGGAAAAGGGTTGATATGAAGGAAAGCATAGGGACAAAAATAAGGAAAGGCATGCTACGATGGTTCGGGCATGTTAAAAGGATGAGCGATGAAAGATTGACGAGCCAGATATATAATGCGAAAGTTGTGGGTGAAGGAGGCCCTGGCAGACCGAGACTCACATATCACGATCAAATAAATAAAACACTGACTGAAGGTGCATTAAAAAGTATTCGTAACCAAAGGGCATGTATGAAGAGGTTAATGAATGTCGACGAAGCGAAAAACGTATGTCGTGATCGTATCAAATGGCGCTCAATTGTCTCTGCCTACCCCGCAAGGGATCTGGCGTGAAGATATGTATGTATGTACAAGAGGCGGGCTTAATTACGCTAGGCATTCTCTAGCAGCCAACCTTTACGTCAATGCAAATCAAATCAAATCATTTATTCATCCTTAAGTATAGGTACATACATATTACAATTGGTATTAAGTAGTTTGTTCGTTCAGCTATACTGTACCCTTAAGGGCATACAGATATATTTATTTAAATGCCAAAGTCAACATTTTTGTTTAAATAATGCATATATATAAGTTATATATATATATATATATATATATATATATAACTCGTTAATTACAGCAAAACATTACAGTTAAAAGGTAGGTGCAAAAGATTGTTAGAAACGATTAAAAATAAATTATTCTAATTACATATTAATATATTTATTTTACATATACATACAAATATGTACCCAATAATCTACGATCAAGGATTCAACTATATTAATATATATAACAAAACACTATTAAATATACCCTCGGTCGGTATGCCCCACAAATCAATGCTGACGCGCCACCTATCGGGCAACAGTAGTACTATGTCAGAAACTTTCGCCGATGTTTATTTATTATTTATTTATTTAAAACTTTATTGCACGAAGAATAAAGGCGGACTTAATGCATAATAGACATTTTCTGACAACCACACTACATATTCCCAAAGTTTCATTCCGATCGATCAAGTAGTTTTGAAATGCATAGGGAACATACATATACACATACATATACACATACATTCATTTATATATACATTTATTAATAACTTTAAGGTCCTTGAGGTCTGAAATATCTTATCAAAATAGTGAAAAAAATCCTCCTAAAGCGAATTCCACAAAACCATATAAGCAAATTCGTGCGTTGTGGTTTTCTAATATTCCAGCGCATTGGGTAATACAATGGTAATAATTTAATAGAGATAATTACTAAGTAGATAGATGAGTGCACGAAATACTCGTATCGTGGCTGTTTCAGGGCGGCAAAATAGAATTTGGCAACACGGCTAGATGTTTTATATATAAACGCATGGTATCGTTCGTGCTGAAAGGGATAAGCTAGTTAGTTCATTTAGCAGTGTGTTATAATATTATTAGACCAAAATAAAATATTATGGCCGTAAAACTAAGTTTGGACGCAAATTTTTAGTGCACAAGCAAATCCTTGACTGGTCTGTGTGGCTACAAAAAGATGGTCACAGAATTTTCATTTAAATAAAAAAAAAATACGTAGCGTGAAAGTAAGGTGGTCATTCGTGAATTTCTTTGACAGTACTTAATTAAAACTACCACCATTTTTTTATTAGTACGTATAGGCAAAACCCTAGTTGTCTGGACTGTAGTAAACATAAAACGTTTTTTTAAGTTAATATATTTAATAACTAATAAAGGCGCTATGTCAATGCTATGCACTGACACACTACGCATGTTGACTTGCAATATTCAATGTTGCCAGAAAAAAAACTTCACCTAAGTATTTAAAATGGTAACATTTATGCCTTTCGCGGTTTGGAAGGTTTACACCTTATTATTCTAAGACGTTTCTCGGCTCCTCCACTTCCTTTCTTCCAGATGTCAAACGGGTCCTTGAAAAAGGTATTCTTAGTTGTAAAATCTCCAAACCTCGAAAAGTATAAATATAAATTACCATTCTAAATATTTCCGGTAAGGTTTTTTACTGGCAACATTGAAGTTTGCCTTTCCGTATTCTAAATATGTATTTACTACACGCACTGACAATTTTAAAATTCATAATTTTGTCTTTTCCAAATTTAAAATATTCATGAGTCACGAATATTTATATTCGGTGTAATATATATTCGGTAAAAAAGCCAGTTTTGCTTTATTTGTTTTCAAGTCGAAATTACATGAGAACACCGATTTCAAGGACCTATTTGACAGCAATGTTGAGTGGAGGAGGCGTTGAGGAAACGTTTATGAATGCGGGTGTAAACCTTCCAAACCTCAAAAGGCATAAATGTTACTATTTTAAATGCTTCCGTTTTTTTTTCTGGCAACATTGAATATTGCAATGCGAAGCCAAGTCAACATGCGTAAACCTCTGTTTTACATGTTTATTTACCCATTGCAAAATACACTTATTACATAATAAAATCAGCAGTCAATAAATTATCTACAAGAATGTGTTAATATTAAAAGCTGGTGAATAATGAAATAAATACAAAACCATATCCAATCAAATTCACAGTGAATTAAAGCTGTTCACTTATTCCTTAGAAAAACATTTTTAAGACAGTGATAATAATTTTGATTCAATAGAAGGTTAGGCTGCTAGAATTGCGGCTATTAAATCAAAGATACACATTTTTCAGTAAAATATTTATAAACAAATATTTTTAAAATATATTTCATTGTCTAAAATGTCTTAGCTCTAAGGAATAAGTGAAATATAGTGAATACATGTGAGCACTCCACATCACTTACGATCAACATCTCCACTCACTAGCTCACCTGTAAAGTTAATTTCAAAGATTTAAATATATCGTCTGTTAACTGTGAAATAGTAAATTTTAGGTAAAACATATTACACATTCTCTTTTTTTTTTTACATATTTTTTATCATTACAGAACACATATCTGGAAAGTCGTATTGGTCGTAGTCACTTGACCGAATCGTCGGGTAGGTCTCTAAGGTAATTCACATAAAGACCCGTTAAATCTAAAGATTAAATATAAATTTGGTGATGGATGTTCTAGGGGCTGTGATGATATTATAGGTGCTGCGATGATGTTCTGGGGGCTGTGATGATGTTCTAGGGGCTGTGATGATGTTCTAGGGGCTGTGATGATATTATAGGTGCTGCGATGATGTTCTGGGGGCTGTGATGATGTTCTATACGCTGTGTTGATGTTTTAGGGGCTGTTATGATGTTCTGGGGGCTATGATGATGTTCTAGGGACTGTGATGATGTACTATGCGCTGTGTTGATGTTTTAGGGGCTGTTATGATGTTCTGGGGACTGTGATGATGTTCTAGGGACTGTGATGATGTACTATACGCTGTGTTGATGTTTTAGGGGCTGTTATGATGTTCTGGGGACTGTGATGATGTTCTAGGGACTGTGATGATGTACTATGCGCTGTGTTGATGTTTTAGGGGCTGTAATGATGTTCTGGGGACTGTGATGATGATCTAGAAGCTGTGATGATGTTATTGGAGCTATGATGATAGTCTAGGGACTGTGATGATGTTAAAGGGGCCGTAATGTTGTTCTAGGGGCTGTGATGATATTATGAGGGGTGTAATGATGTTCTGGGGGCGGGAATGATGTTCTAGGGACCGTGAATAAGTTCTAGGGTCCGTGATGATTTTCTAGGGGCCGCGATGATGTTCTGGGGGCTATGATGATGTTCTAGGGACTGTGATGATGTACTATGCGATGTGTTGATGTTTTAGGGGCTGTTATGATGTTCTGGGGACTGTGATGATGATCTAGAAGCTGTGATGATGTTATTGGAGCTATGATGATAGTCTAGGGACTGTGATGATGTTAAAGGGGCCGTAATGTTGTTCTAGGGGCTGTGATGATATTATGAGGGGTGTAATGATGTTCTGGGGGCGGGAATGATGTTCTAGGGACCGTGAATAAGTTCTAGGGTCCGTGATGATTTTCTAGGGGCCGCGATGATGTTCTGGGGGCTATGATGATGTTCTAGAGGCTGTCATGATGTTCTAGGGGCTGTGATGATGTTCTAGGTGGCCGTAATGATGTTCTAGGTGGCCGTAATGATGTTCTAGGGGCTCTGATGATGTTCTGTGATGAGGAATGACAAAAAATAATAACTTACTCCAATTAGGTGCAGATAAGCTCTGTCTTCTTAGGGTGGTCCGTTTAAACTGAGTTTTCATGGCCAATCTACACCAACTATTGGTTTGCACATAACTCCATAGTTTTAGAAATATTATTAAATATAACATGCAGATTGACGAGATTCCAACTGAAATTATAATTCAATAATCAAAATTTTTCCGTTTTTTTTTAATATTTACCTAATATCAACATCTCTTTTAATTTACCCTGGCATTAATATATAAATTAAATAGTTAATTCTACTCATCTCCCTACTCAACCAAATACTGTATGATTCAGTTAATACCGTCTTGAAAGCTCGTTACATAAATGTATCTCCTGCAGACCTGCGTAGGCCCAATTATTTTAGTAAGTGGTGCAAAGATTTAGCTGGAACCCCTTTCGCACCAACTTCCACTGCCAACCCGTTTAACTTTTTTCAAGAAAACACTATCACATCTGGGATCCATAAGAATTTTCCAGTCTGATGCAACGCCAAGGATCAAGGTGGGCTTGCATTTAGTTTTCGTGCTTTGCCCTTCCTTTTTCAAATGTGGTCAAAATTTGATTTGTAGTCAGTCCCTTTCTGGCTCTTGCAATAGAAAGACTTACTGCTTCACGGATAACACCAAATGCTTCCTGTTCGGGACACAAAAAAATATATAAATGTAAATAAATACATTTAAATAACATTTAATTTATTTGTGATATTTCTCGAGTTTGGTACGCTGGAGACATCGACGAGCTTCACTTGTCATGATTGGCCTATAGTAAAGTTGGCTAAATGATATAGCCAATATTATTGTGTCCCGTCCAGGAATCGAACCCGGTACCTACGAGAGAATGTTTTATTAGTAATATTTATTTTAAATACCTACCAAAGCTAAAGTCCTCTCCTTTATAATGTAACACAGCTATCGGCAGGGAAATAACAAAAATAATGTTTGTTACTTGCAAAATCATACCAATTTTTTCTCCTACCATATTCTGAAAAATAAATACGGTATTTAATAATTATATATATATATATATATATATATATATATCGCCAAGATAGGTGGTGGCTCGGTTGTAAGAACGCGTACCTTAAATCCTACAAAAGTCGGTTCAAACCCCACCCGGCATGTACCAATGAGAAATACACTTTTCTTACGTACATTTGTCATATTTACAACACCGCCGTTCAGGGGAACACGTTCGGAGGGCACGTTAAGCCGTCGGTCCCGGTTCGACTAATACCAACTTGTAGAAATGTTAATAAACTGTCAATAAAAAATTAAAAAAAGGACTCCGTTTAAATGCGAGAAAAACCAAGGTACTAGTGTTTGAAAGAAGAAGGATGACAACCTTGACGATAAAGATTGATGATGAAACGCTAGAACAGGTAAATGAAATTATATATCTGGGCAGTGTTTTCACTGCGGATGGGAAGTATGATAGGGATGTCGAAAGAAGAGTGAACGCGGGAAATAGTGTTAATGGGGCCCTGGGATCACTGATCGCCAGTCGAAATGTCAGTGATAAAGCTCGACTCGCCATACACAATGCCATGCTAATACCAACACTTATGTATGGAAGCGAGACGTGGATATGTCAGAATACGCATGAGAGTAGAGTTAATGCAGTAGAAATGAGGTCTTTACGTCGGATATGCGGCGTAACTTTGATGGACCGTATACGTAATAACGAAATACGCAAAAGGGTAGGTATAAAAGAAAGCATAGGTACAAAAATAAAGAAAGGCATGCTCCGATGGTTCGGGCATGTCGAAAGGATGAGCGAAGAGAGATTGACGAACCAGATATATAATGCGAAAGTTGTGGGTAAAAGAGGCCCTGGCAGACCAAGACTTGCCTATCATGATCAAATAAATAAAACATTAGCTGAAGGTGAATTAAAAAGCCATCGAAACAAGAGGGCATGTATGAAGAGGTTGATGAATGTCGAAGAAGCGAAAGAGGTATGTCGTGATCGTGTCAAGTGGCGCTCAATTGTCTCTGCCTACCCCGCAAGGGATTTGGCGTGAAGATATGTATGTATGTATGTATGTAATAAAAAATTACATCATATCCTCGCCAGGCCGTCTGGCCAGCGTAGGCCAAATTTTCCAGATATATGTTCTAGAAGGCCCATTTCCAGCAGGGTGCAAGGTCACATGTCGTGCTTATATTTAAAAAAAAAACTTTTTCTGGATTATTCTGTAAAATCATACTTGGTAACTACAAAAAACCATGGGGCTCAGGGGAGTACCCTGACAGCTCGAGCCTCACTTGACTAAGAACAATCCCTGACCCTTATACGAGCTGTAAGACACGACAAAAAAAAGATTTCTCATAGTTGTCTAGACCTGGATGGCTAATGGGCATGGGGACATTCCCCCGTTTTCCCCGGCAGGATCTCAGCGGGTGACCACCCGTTGGAAATTCATGCACTTTTGGTGCTGCGTTACTGGTGTAACAGCGCCGGTGTGGCTCCAAACCCAGGGAGGTCTGGGTTCGACTAGCTCTCCTCCACTTCTCCAGTAAGCGATATTCTATAGATGCTTGAAGTGACCGTTGTCAGCCCGATAGAACATGAGTCTAGTCAGGCCGACGACAAACTCCTCAATAGTAGGCATTTCCAGATCTCGAGCTATGACGGAATTACGCACGAGGAAACCACTCTGAGCTGATCTTATCCCTATTGGTCTTCGCCAGAAGGTGCGGTGTGGATGCCAGGCTGATGCAGCGTAAAACAGGAACGTTGTTTAAATGTCCAAAAGCCATTTTATTTGCGAGTTTATAGTATAGTATAATATATAATATAATATAATTACTTACCACAGATATGGACTTTTCCAATAATAAACATATTACTATAGGCACCACAGAGACTGAAAGTTAAATAATTTAACATAAGTAAAACAGCTACAAATTTTAAATATATTTTAATCTTAACCCTTTCAGCACGACAAAAAATATTTTGGATATTGAAAGGTTTATTGATAACTTTGAAATCTTTGAGATCTATGTCATATAAATAGTGAAAAAATTCCTCCCCTAGCGAATTCCATAAACGCCCTCGCACAAACGTGCGTCGTCTAATGTGCTAGCGCACCATCGTGCGTTTGGTAACATAGTTGAAAAAAATTGTATGTTTTTTTTTTTTTTTTTTAATTTAATAGATATAAGAAAAAAAAATTGACAAGGTAGTAGGTAGATGGATGTACGAACTAGCCGTATATATTAAACAGAATTTGGTGACAGCTAGATTTTTTTTTGTAATAACGCACGCTTTGTATTGTCCGTGCTGAAAGGGTTAACGGGGCTCTAACAAAATATAATTAATTATTTTTTACACGCTAATATAGTAGGTAGTACATTTGAACATAATTACATAAGCTCAAACTTATTTTTTATTTAAAAACATTATTGCACAATAGTACAAAAGTCGAAGCTTAATGCCGTTAGGCATTCTCTGACAAATCTCTGACTACGCTGGAGACATCGACGAGTTTGCCACTTGTCATGATTGGCCTATAGTAAAGTTGGCTAAATGTGAATCCGCTTCTTTATAAGCGTGGTTTCTGACCACTCCGAAAGGGAAACGGTCGTGATGATGATACTACTACTATAGGCCAATCATGACAAGTGGCAAGCTGTCGATGTCTTCAGAGTACCAAACTTTGGCAATATCACAAATAAATGAAATATCAATTTTATTTATTTATTCAAATAAATATTATTTTGTCCCGACCAGGAATCGAGCCCGGTGCCTCCGAGGCTTACGGATATATCCACGGTTTTAACCGCTAGACCACGGAGACAGGTCATGCCTAATGTGACATTAGTGGACTACATCTCAAAATTAAACTTAAGACTACCTAAATAATAAAATTAAAAATAAACTAAACTATAAATAATAAAATTAAAAATAAACTAAACTATAAATAAAAAATGTTATATGGAGATGTCCCATCCGAGATAGTCCCAAGGAGACTGGCAACATTTCCCCTCTGTACAGCGAGGCTAATACGTTGGCAGAAATAATTGCCAGCCTTCCTGTCTCCAGACCTTTCTGTCAGCCGCTTTGACAACTCCTTGGCCAAGCGCCTCGCTGACGGTCCCGGTGGGCTCATGGACCCCAAACGGCGCAAATTCGTAACCGGCACCAAGGTTGGCATATTTGCTCAATTTGAGATTCTCAGATTTGAATAATCTTTAAAATTGTTGTATTGTGGGTGCGAGACGGATGCAAATGCGTTAAATACTCTTGAGTAAAAAAAAAAAACGTAATTAGTGAAACAGGAAAAGGTTGATGACAATGATAGATAAGGAAAAATATTTGTAAAGAAAAAAAAAACAAGTTCATTATGTCAAGGGTAAGGAATAACAAGTAAATAAATTATTCTAATTTGCTTACTATATGCAAACTAAAGAATAACAATAATTATACAGGGTTACTGACATAGGCATAGCGAGGTGCGGGTAGGGAGGGGCAGCTGCCCTCCCCCCCTTGGAAGAGCTTCGTAAATTGATTGTCAAGTTTTTTTTAAAACTACAGTGGAGGTACACTGCTCATATGTAAAAAAAATATTTTTTTTTGTCGAGCCTAATCTCGAAACATGTGGATACACTATACTGGATTTATTGGAACGAACGGTGGATACTTCCCCATCTATAGTTGTAAATGTAAATTACCATTATCAGTCTGAATACCACCTATTTGTTGTTTTACCTATCGTTCCGATACGCGATAACAGTAACCTAAGCACGCTTAAAGGTGTTCCGATACGCGCTTAAACTGTTTTGCCAAAGCTGTGTGACGTCACAAACGACATCATTTCTCGCGCTTAGACTGCTCACGATATCGAGGTAGATCGCTCTGAGCGCTGTCAGTTTTTTATCATTATGTCGCGCGCCATTTTCAAGTTTATTTAATATTAGGTTTTATTTTAAATTATTGAATATTGTAATTCGTTTATACTGTTTGTATGTTACTTCTAAAACAAATCTATAATTAATATTAAAGTAGAAAGTGGAAAAAAAAATGTCTGTAACACGGCAATTTATTTTAAAAGAAAAAAATAAGTTAATAATATTAAACTTTACACATATAAAGATGAATATACCATGAGATGTATATTCATACTCAAAGATATGGAATCCGCAATTTATCTTCCATACATTTAAAAAAACAACTAATATTTTATGAATGAAAATGTGATTTCGACCGTTCCGAATTGATATCACGCTCTGAGCATCCAAATCGCGATATTTGATTCGGAACGACGGTCAGTGTCATATTCGTTCTAAGCGCTCTGAGCGCGATTCGGAATGAGGGGTTAGTTAAATGTATGTGTCATTTGCAATAAAGTCAAATGCATTTTTTTACTTTTCATTTCATTTGATTTATTTATTCACCATTTCATACATTTGGTACACTCGGTTTCGTCAGATAACAAATTAATTATTTTATTAATCATGATAGCGAATGAATATCAGCAAAGAACAGCCTTTGTCGTTACCAGATAAGTACTACCTACACCAATAGATGCTGCTGTAAAAGGGCGTTGTCATGGTAATAATAATGTCAAAACAAAATAATATTTTCTACTACTAAACTAAAATTAAAATATATATTAGTATATATATAATATATATAGTATATATATAAGTAAATATATATAGATTAAAGTAAAGTATCATCACGACCGTTTCCCTTTCAGGGTGGTCAGAAAGCACGCTTAAAAATAAGCGGATTCACATTTAGCCAACTTTACTAGAGGCCAATCATGACAAGTGGCAAGCTCGTCGATGTCTCCAGCGTACCAAACTCGAGAAATATCACAAATAAATTAAATATTAATTAAATGTATTTATCGTAAATTCATAACAAAGCTTTTTAGATCCGCGTTCTTTTTTGTAACACCGCGTAGGGTTCTAACTTCAGACGTCATCAAAAGTGTGTCAGTTTTAGCAGCGCTACTGCGGGTTCCCACCGAACTAGCACTAGCACAACACTTATTGTTTTTTTTTTTTTAACTTTTTTGTTAATTAGAGCATCCTTTATAATTGATCAATTTATTAATTTGGATACATACTATTAATTATATATATATATATATAGATATATTACAAATTTGTCAAATTTATTGTGGTCCCCCGACCAGGAATCGAACCCGGTACCTCCGAGTCTAAATCCACTTAACCGCTAGACCACGGAGGCAGTTAGATATTATTGAAGATTAAATATCATAATATACTCACACATAAGTAGAATAAGTGAAGGATACTGATTGTTATGCCCCTCATTGTAGCCAGTTAGTAAAATTATCCATTCTATTGGATTTACACGAAATCCATACCTGAAAGTAAAGATAAAGTTCATCTTGTGTGGGATTTGGGATAAATTATATGCACTTTTAGATAAATTATTCAAACAAGATTAAAACTAAGTAGATATAACACTTTATTTTGATTATATTATTTATATTCATTATTATTTGATTATAAAACACTTTATTTGACCGCCTCCGTGGTCTAGTGGTAACAAACTTTGCCGTGAACTCGGTTCGTTCGATTCCCACCGGGGGCAAGTTGTAAATTGTATAATTTGTCTCGGTCTGGGTGTTTATATGTATAATATGTATATATTTACAAAAAAAAAAAAGTATAATATGTAGTTTATCAACCATCTAGTTTCCGTAACTTACCACGGAAATTAGATGGCGCTGTGGGACCTGTCTGGAAATATTTATTATATTTATTTATTTATATTTATTTTATATGGTTTAGGTGTGCAAAATGTTTAATATCACGACAGCTGTAGTACTAAAGGACACCACACGCACAGGTCAGAATTAGCACCCACATACCGTAGTCACCATCCCTTCGCGTACCTATAAATTTGGTGACTCATACATCTGTCGCACAATAAAGATGTGGAATGCTCTTCCAGCCTCTTGTGTTTCCACTCTCCTATAACCTGGAGTCCTTCAAGCGAAGTGTGAAAACGCATCTAGTCAAGCCGGCATAGTGTTAGGGACTGATGTCGGACATAAGTGTCTGATTCCAGTTGCTGACATTCATGGACCATGCGCGCCACTTACGATCAGGTGGGCGCAAGGTCACATGTCGTGCTAGTATAAAAAAAAAACTGTTTAAGACCAAATTTTATTTAATTTATTTTTTATTCTGAATACATTTATTGAACTAAAAAGTATAAATAAATAAAAATACTTAAAAGAAAAAATTAAAATAAATATAAACTATATTATACCTAATAAAAAATAATCTTTAAGTAAAAAATGTCCTCTAGAGACGACCTGAACGGTCAGGTGGGTGATAGTCCCAAGAAGACTGGCATCCATCAGCACTCATTTTTAGGAAGCGTACAATACCCTAAACCTTCCCTACGCCCCTCGAGGCTCTGTTCCCATCCCTTTCCCATCCCGAAAACCAAAACTCACTCCAGTGGGCGTCATGCCAGAGTTATGGGTCCTCTACTCTATAATAGAAGCAATACCGTAATACCCATTACTAGGTTAACTCGCAATGGAGTCAAGCGAGCTGTGAGGCCGTGGTTGGTGAGGATGACGTACGAGGCAAGCGAATTTCTTCTTTCTAATCAATATACGCCACAGTAGTTATTTATTTATATTAATATACTAATTAGACCATATTATTTATTTATTTTATTCTATATAGGTACCTATAGGTATTATTTATTGATATATATGTAGCGACCTCATTGAAATAAAACGTCATTTGTATTTATTTCATCTATCATAATATGTCATCTGTTAATTGTCATTCTATCCTTGTCAAGTAAAGAACCAAATTTGTTGTCCAAACACTTACTTGCCACTTCCTGTAATTACAGCCTCTAACAGATAAAGTTAAAAGTATAATGGAATTTAAAAAACCCAATAATAGACAAGAACTACGTCGATTTCTTGGCATGATAAATTTTTATAGACGTTTTATTAATAATGCTGCACAAATTCAAGCCCCTTTAAACGAACTTTTAAAAGGAAACTATGACAGTAAGAAATCAAGTAAAAAGCCAATTGATTGGACAGATGAAGAAACTACAGCCTTCGAATTATGCAAACGGAGTCTAGCCGATGCCACCCTGCTAGCGTATCCTAAACTAAACGCACCTCTCATACTTACGACAGATGCCTCTGACACGGCCATAGGTGCAGTTTTAGAACAGGAAATCAATAATAGGCGACAACCGCTAAGTTTCTTTTCAAGAAAATTACATGGTTCCGAACTACGTTACAGCACTTATGACAGAGAACTTTTGGCCATTTTCGATGCCATCAAACATTTCAGATTTATGTTAGAAGCTCGATCATTTTGCATATACACCGATCACAAACCCATAACTTTCGCTTTCAAACAACACTCTAATAAAGCTTCACCCAGACAAATGCGTCAACTAGACTTTATCAGCCAATATACCACGGATATTCGCCACCTTGCCGGCTCCGAAAATCTTGTGGCTGATACATTATCAAGAATTAATGCTATCGCTTTACCATCACTATTAGAAATTACTGAATTAGCAAAAGAACAAGAAACTGACGAAGAGATAACTCATTTGCTAAACTCAAATTCTTCACTTCATTTACAAAAACTTCGAATAGATAATTCTAACAATGAAATTTATTGCGACACGTCAACTGGCAACGTTCGACCATATGTACCAAAATCTTTGAGAGATAAAATTTTCGACATATTTCATAATTTATCACATCCGAGTAACAGAGTGACCAATGATCTCATCCGCAAAAAGTATGTTTGGCCCCACATGAAAAAGTTTATCACCTCAAAAACTAAAAGTTGTATGTCATGTCAGCTCAGTAAAGTCAATCGTCATACTAAAACCATACATGAACACATTCCTATGCCAGCAGAAAGATTTCGACACATTCATCTTGATATAATAACATTACCCATTTGCGACGGTTATAGATATGTTTTAACCATGATTGACCGGTTCACTCGATGGCCAGAAGCTGTACCTATTTCTGACATGACAGCTGACACAGTAGCTACTACATTCTACAGATATTGGGTATGTCGTTTTGGTTGTCCAGAAACAATAACAACTGATCAAGGAGCTTGTTTCGAGGCCAATATTTTTCAACATCTTGCCAAACTTCTCGGGTGTAATAAAATGCGAACAAGTGCATACCACCCGCAAAGCAACGGAATCATAGAGCGATGGCATAGATCCTTAAAGGCAGCCATAATGTGCCACCAGAATCCTAGATGGACGGATGTACTGCATACAGTACTACTTGGACTCCGAACCGCGTTAAAACCGGACATCCAAAGCTCTGCTGCAGAACTAGTATATGGCACTACGCTCAGAATGCCTGGCGACATTGTCTTTGGACACAATGACAATACAGTGACTACGGCATTTATTGATAAATTTAGGCATTACATGCAACAAATACGTCCCACGAGCACAGCTCATCATAGTAAGCCTAACTGTATCTTCATTCACAAAGATTTACCGACCTGTTCACACGTTTTTGTACGAAACGACACTATAAGAAGGCCTCTTGTAACGCCTTACGATGGTCCGTACAAAGTTATTTCTAGACCTTCCGAAAAAGTCTACATTGTGAAAATTAATGGCCGGAATGTCAGTGTTTCGACAAAAAGGTTAAAACCTGCATACCTTGAAAATGAAATTGGACTAATTGATAATACAGCTCCTCATAGAACTTACCTATCAAGAACATTTCGCGAGCTACTCTCAATGAGCAACTCACTCGGGGGGGAGTACTGTAGCGACCTCATTGAATAAAACGTCATTTGTATTTATTTCATCTATCATAATATGTCATCTGTTAATTGTCATTCTATCCTTGTCAACAAACGAAAATAAAAACGCTAATTTTATAAATCTTTATTTTGCTTTTATTACTGAGTTTCTTCATATATATATATATATGTATTTATAGTCGACCCCAACTAAGAGCACCTACAACGCCACAACCCGGCCTCCGTGACACTGGCTCGCCTACAGCGGAGGTCGGGACGTCACCGTCTACAGCCTCTTCATTATTTTTAAATAACACATTTATAGCGAAGGAGAGTGGACTACCTCCTCGAATTAGTCGTGGCATACGTCCGTTGAGATACCAATAGCAACGCGTTTCGGGCGGACTATCTCCGACAAAAGCGTGCCGAGGCAGTCGAGCCCGAACCGCGTTCGCGAGCGTATATAACCTCGCCTCAGCCGGACAAACGAATTATTTTCTATTGTTTAAATTATAAGTACTTTCTATGGTGTTGAGTAAACGTATTAACAAATCTGTTATAGTTATTATTTACCCCCACTATAACTGGCGCCCAACTGGGGCATTGAAATTGTCAACCTCGGCTGCTTGTATAAACATAAATAAATATTTTTTCATTTTTCATTTCAACATTTCCCCTCTGTATAGCTAAGCTAATGCGTTGGCAGAAATAATTGCCAGATTTCCTGTCTCCAGACTTTTCTGTAAGCTGTTTGGACAACTCCTTGGCCAGACGTTCGGCTGAGTGTCCCCATGGGACAAAAGGACTTGATTGATACAAAACTACATTTATTTGCCAAATGAGTTAATTGCACAGTAATATATAGTTAAAATAACATTATTCTTATCTATTAAAGTATCAAAATTACTAAATATTTTTATTTTTTTAAGGATTGATTCTTGGGACACAATAATTTATTTGTGTTATTTCTCAAGTTTGTTACGCTATACATCAATGAGCTTGTGGGCCTTTAGTAAAGTTGGCAAAATGTGAATCCGCTTATTTAAAAGAAAAAGCATGGTTTCTGACCTGGCAACATCTGACATGACATCAACCTACGGCCACCTAAAAAAAAATACTATAGCACTCACTTTAGAAAATTTTCGAGGCCTAATCTCACACCACCAATACTGAGCATGAGAAAACCCCAGTTCACCAATCCAGTAAAATCTGTGAAATCTGAACTCCAAAATAGTGAATCTGTTGGTTTGTGACATCTGGAAAATAATATATTAAGTATTTATTTGAAGGAACATTACAACTATATAAAACTTAATAATAAAAAATATAACTAAAAACTAAAACAACAAAAAACAAGGAAAAACAAAATTAAATAATATAACAAAGTGCCAAGGATACCGGCAGTATTGCCATGTTATTATTATTATTGATTAATAGGCGAGCAGCGCATTGCTGATATGCCTATACCAAGCACTGGTGTAAAGTTTATTAAATTGTCAGTTATCACATAGTCTATTTTGATTGTCACCAGCCACTTGTTCAGTTTGTTTTTAAAAGTGTTTACACTTGAGGACTTTAATATGTCTTCTGGTATTTTGTTCCACATATTTACAACTCTGTTATTCATAAAGTGATATTTCACCATTGTATTGCTGGATTTTCTCATCAATTTCATTCCGTGGTCACGACGGGGAAATATCATTGTGTTAAACCTGAACATTTTGGCTAGGTGGGGGCAGTTATACCTTCCTGTTAGAAATTTAAATGTCTCAATTATATCTCCCCTGATTCTGCAATCCCTGAGACTTGTAAGCTTCAAATATTTAAGCCTCTGTTCATATGACTTCTTCCTTAAACAGTGTGGGAGTTTAGTTTTGTTGAATAGCAATGCTGATCCTCAAATATTCAAATTTCTTAGCATTTGATGAATTCTCCATGTAGGTGCTGGATCCATTGTGTGTGAAAAAGAGGGGAGAACAATGGTATCTGGGGCTTGCAACAGCTTTAGTCTGACTTCGAGATCTTATTTATTGCACAACAAAACACTCACCATCCACAATTCTGCTAACCCAACCAAATATTAAATAATTCACTTTGTTTTATTTAAACTTAATTGCACAAAGGACAAAGGCAGAGCTAAAGCTGCTAGACAGTCTATTACAGTTAAGCCTTTGGGTCAACAAGAGCACTAATATATAAGATAGGTGCAATATAAAATTGACATAAAAAGTTATTCTGTCTTGGAAGCTCGTTCCGTCCAGACTGTCCAGGCAGACCCAGACCCAAGATTTTGCTGGAATCCCTCTGCCACTGAGTAAAGTCTTGAGAGTTCTAGGGATCTTATAAAGCTCTATAACTAAAATAAATATTGATTAATATATCGGAAATAAAATTAATAAGACGGGTGGCTAGTGTGGCAAGTACTCCAGAAATCTCATTTTTAAGTCCATCTCCAGCAATGGATATCTAAAACCCCTAGCTGTAATTATGATGAAACTTACTTTAGTACTTACGGTCTATCTACTTGGGAACTTCTTGCCTTCTTTTCTTTTTCTGTAATTTCCTCAGCTCTTGTGACACTTTGTGCTCTTCTGTACCGCAAAGATGTTTCATCAGCATCGCTGGTCATATTGGATACCTTTAACTATAATAAAACATTATTATTATTGCATAATCAAGGTACCTACTGTGATATTTATTTATGTTTTGTAATAAGAAATAAAACTTTATAACTACTTAAATATAGAACATTATTAAATATAAACTAAACCTCATATAAATATATACTTGCACCATATGGGTTTGACACAATGGGAACCCTCAATTGGATGTAGTTACGCAAAAAGATCCATTCCACATTAAGTTTTAAGTTAAAGGCCATTAAAGTTGGAATTTAGATTAATCTATCTATACATTGATTATTCCTACATTTAAAATATGGATCATGTTTGATATAAGATATATCATCCTTAGGACATAATTAAAATTCATAATAAAATTTCTGAATAATTTTGGATTGGATTCTTTTTGCATAATTACATCCAATTAAGCACAAGGCTGGGGGGAAAAGTCAGGAGACAGAAAAGCTGCTAACACTAGCCTCACTATACATAGGGGAGATATTTCTTATTCTCCTTAAGACAATCTGATGGGACACTTTTCTTTTTATATTTATAAATATTTAATTTTTTTATTAGGTTTAGTTTATAAGTATTATATTATAGTATTTAATAATATTATATTATAGTATTTAATAATATTAAATTATTATAAATACATAAATCACAACCTTGTTCACAGCGTTGTTTTTGGCTATAACTTCACTAATAACTATTTATTTTATTATTAAAACAACTTTAATTATATATTTAATTATAGTAACGTTTGAGCAAACGATGAGGCAATGGTTAATTCTAACTGAACTGTACAACACGACTCATGGTCACTAATATGATACGCGTACAAGGCGAGCCGGATAATTTAAGTACAGCAACAGAAAAAAATGGATCAAGAAAATGGATTGAAAAGATAAGATAAATTATTTATGTCTCATAATTAATTAATATAAAATTCAACGAACATTAGCTCTACTTTAATAGCATACTTACACGTTATTTAAAAAACTTTATAAGACGAACATATATTTGTAATAAAAATAAAATCACCCGTAAAATAAAAACATAACCCTAACCGCAACGGTTGACTCGGTTGACTCCTGACAGTCAGTCAGTCAGTCACGCTCTCGACGACTACTGAGTACTGATACTGAAAGACGAATCAATCACTGAAGCATACTTCAACACTATCAACTAGGGATGCACCTAGTAGTTCTTGACTAGACGCGCTCTGTTTAGTTCGCCACTCCTTAGGGAATTAAGTCGCTCTATAACTAATAATATAAACCAAGCCTCATCTAGAACCAGAGAAAGGAAGCGCTTAATTCTAGGGTTCTGTTATTCAAGGCAGTCGTTTGCTCGCTTTACTAATAAACTATGTGAATGGGCTTTGATATGCACTATTTACAGTATCATAAATTAGGATATTGGCATTAGTAGCTGACTTTTAATTTGGTCCAAAACCCATAACTCTAATGGTTCAATCAGGGCAATTCATCATTTCATTTAAATTATTTAAAGCACCTATAAAAATTGTAAAGATTGTTTTTTTTTCATCACACACGCAAGCGTGCGGAAGCCTATGGGGTGGCCCCGTTCGACTGCAGTTTGTCTCGGCGGGTTTTTATTTTACCACGGCCAAGGGTGGTGTGGTTTTTTTGCATGCAAAAAAAAAAAAAAAAAAGCATCAAGTGGGCCCGAGCGCAGTTAATCGTGTGACGTGCCATAGCTATAATGTCAGTAGGCATTCTTTACCAGTAACCTTAGGTATCTAGTAATATAACAGGCAGGATGGAAAAATAAGAAAATTTTACCAATGCAATTAATAAAATCAAAGTAAACCTGTGTATCGTTCTCTTGATCATTTTCATAATCATTCCGGTTACAATTTATTGTTTTGAAACAGTCAAACTAAACAAACAAGAGACGTGAGTGAGTGTTATGTGACAAGCTAAGTTTACTACTTCCATTCGCCACTCCCGTCCGTGGCTTCCGTTCGCCACTTTCGATCTCTCGCTAGTACAAGTCGGAACGAACTAGGGAGCGGAAGATCTGAAATAGTTGTAACTAGTTCCACTGTGGAAGCAAGTGCTCGATAGAACTAGCTCGTTCTCTAAGAACACAAGCCTACTATCAGCAAAAAAAATAATGAATGATCAGTGAGAATGTAAGTATTTTGACATGGCATATAACTAAATTGTTCGGGTTGCTTGAAAATTTTCCATTACATTACATTTACAATGTACATTACGTGTTTTATTAGGCCCAAATAAAGAAATTATTGCTAAAATACACAATGTATAGTACCATTTCTATTCTGATGTAAAGTTGGCTTTTTACTTTCAACTTTCAATTTTTGACTTTAATCAACTCTTTTTCACTTCCGTACACTGGCGAGTGGCTGTGAACACCTAAAACGTTATGTGATTTTAATAAAAACACTTTATTGGGATAGTCATTTTTATATCAATAATCCTAACCAAGTAGTGATAGATATAAAAATGAAGATTTGGACGTCTGAGCATACATTTAAGTGAGTGTAGAAGAATTATGACGCAACCATTGTAATAGGTTGATATTCAAGTGATAAGGTTGATAACTAAAGTGTTTGATATCTTGCAGCCACCCTTGGGAAACCGTAGCACAGGCAGCATGGAGGAAATACCCGAATCCGATGAACCCTGCAGTTATAGGCACGGATGTTGTGGAAAGGGAAGTCGTTGATGGAGTCCTTCATACCCATAGACTCGTTAGCTCGAAGTGGTTTGTTCCAAGATGGGCACAGGCAGTAAGTACCTACCTTATGTTCTATTATTATATACACGAGTTTGGGAAGATATTTGTGTCCTTTAAAGTACCTTGACCGTGAGCCAATTGTTTAAATACATTGAAACAATGTTATGTATAATTAAATATTTTTATAACAATAAAAAAAAAATTAATTAAGCATTGCCTAATTTTAATGCCATTATTAGTCAAGCAATTTCTATTATTTATTGATAATTAAGCTTAGATTTTGACCTCAAACCCAAGGGTTACAGTTATGTTAATTAAAAATAATTAAATTGTTCTCGTCTTATTATTACTATTTTATTTCATTTGTCATTAATTTACAATACTACTGCCTAGGAGTTCTTTTGAAGCTAATGGATCAGTTATACTATTTAATTTGTGAAATGTATTAATTTTATCATTATAGTTATTTTTATAAAATAGATATATTTTGTTCAATAGCACATTACTGATATGCCTTCAATGTATATTGTTTATTTATTATCCTTAGAAGCCTATAGGAACACTTAAATTCGACTAATTTTTTTTTTCATATTTGATACCTATTAATATTAAATCAATATAAAATAAAATAAAAATAGCTGAAATGGCTGGCTGTTGTTAGCAAGGAACAGTCTGATAATAAGGGCATAGTGCCTGAGAATAACAAGCTTAATTCTAATAGTGGATAGCAGCTGTAAAGGGGCACTGTCTTATTTACCTACACTAAAATAAAGCTAAATAATGCACTTGTTTAAAATAAAATATTTAAATATTAATGTAGATGCAATACCTCCATGTAACGGGTATGGTGTCAATTTTAATGACAATTTATTAACAATTAACGGCACCCGCACGGTGAATCCATGGAATGCTTAGAAATTTGTCTTCCTCTCTCTTCAAGAGCCACCACCGCTCATAACACACATAGAGTATAAATTACAAAGTGTGATCTGCCGCAACAAACAGGCACATATTAAATTGTCGACTTCGATTTTTTCAGATAATTGGCACAGCCAAAATATGCTATGCCAGTGAGAAGTCGGAAGTGGATCCGTGTGTTCGTCTAATGACTTTGAAAACCACCAATTTGTCATTCTGTCGGTACATTGCTGTGGATGAAACTGTGACGTACACTCCACATCCTACCGATGGAGATAAGACATTGCTGACACAAGAAGCTGTGGTTACAGTACAGGTAATAATAATATGTTCACCATCCACCATTCTGCTCCTCTCCCTACCCAACCAAATACTGTATGTTTCTATTAATGCCATCTTGAAAGGTTGTTCCATAAATGTATTGACAGACTGCTATGCCCTTTTTTTTCAGTAAGCGGTGATTGTGACTATGGTAGCTTTTCCGCACAGTCTCTATTTGACCATTGTTCAGTAAGTGGTGCAAAGATTTTGCTGGAATTCCTCTCGCACTAACTTCCCCTTCAAATCCATTCCTGGTCATTTCTTCTGTAAGATCATAATATTTGTTTGACTTGAGAGAGAGAAGACAAATTTCTAAACATTCCATGTTTTCACCATGTACCCACATTAAAACAAAACACCGTTGAACATTATGTGTGGTAAGAGATGAGAACAATGGTGTCTCAAGCTTGCAACTGACAATAGGCTTGTTTAAAAACAAGTGTTTCATAAACTTTGTTCAGTATTTTAGCCCTTTTGTGATTACGGTGGCTTTTCTGTACTTGGTCTCCATTGGACCATTGTGCGTGACCTTTACTCCTTCAGCCGAGCCATCCGATCTCCTCCAGGAAGGCCAGGAGACCCGTTACGTTCCTGCAGACCTCTGGAAGAGTCCTCGCAGTCTGGACGAACCTTAGTCTAGGCGCAGCCGCACTGTCGCACTCCATGAGCACATGCACGGCCATCTCCTCCTCTGCCATGCATCCTCTACACAGTGGGCTATCTGTAATGTTCAGAATTTAGCCGTTTCACAGATAACTTGTTGGCACTGTAATATTGTTTATTCATAAAGAACCAAATTAATCACAGCTTTATTGAATTCCAGGGTGTCCCGCTAAGCAATGTGATGGAAGATGTATTGACGAACAAGATTTCTCTAAACGCGGGTAAAGGAAGGCAAGCTATAGAATGGGTTATAGGAAAATTTGACTCGGAAATTAAGGAACTAGCAAATTCCGCTTGCAAAAGTACTGACGAACTACTGTCACATACTAAGAAGTCCTTAGACGACATAACGTCGACAGCCCGACGTTCTATGGACGATATATCGACCAAAGCCAAGCGATCTCTCGATGATATAGAGAAATTTACTAAGGCTAATGCAAACCAACGTAGCTGAAAAGAGGATTGAGTGCGTGATTTTGTACCAGAGATGTGTATGATAATAGTATCAATTGATAAGTATTTATTTTTGTTATTTAAATACTTTATTGGACTTGCAAATCATAACCAAATAGGGCATTCTTTACCAGCCAAACTTGGTGCCATGACAGTTGATGGGCAGGATAAACAAAAATTTATAAGGAATTTACAATTTATTAAAGAGCAAATACATTTATATTGTAATCTAGAATTAAAATAAAGAACTACTTTTTTTTTTATTTATATTTTTTTAAAATAAAATCATAAGTTACAATGCAATACATAATATAAAATATCAATATTAAATTACTTAAATGAAAACATTTATACAACAAACATGAATATTTTTAATAGGTGGTAGTCTGGACTGATGGTGGTAATTTTCCCAGTCTGCCGGAGCGGGGAAGTATCCACCGTTTGTGCTGATAAACCCAGTAAAGTGTATCCACACGTTTTGGGATCAGGCTCGAATTGCCGTCATGTCTAATCAAGCCTCTGATCCCATTGCTAACATTCATGGACCTTGCGTGCCACTTACCACCAGGTGGCGCAAGGTATACAAAAAAAAAAACCAAAATGCCATACAACATTGTCACATTGAGAATCTTTGACAATTGTAAATATATGTGTTTTTTGTTTTTTTAATAATCTTTATTTTATCAGTGTACCTAAAATCACACTGATTTTTGTTACTTTAAAAACATTAGTCATCATGAGTCACGGTTATTATGCTGTGTTCGAGTTTTCCTTAATGTGAATGATGACTTTCAAAGTAAAAAGCGCTTTGGTTTGGTTTCAAGCGAACACGGCATATATACTATTATGTGACGTCATCCGGCAGCCATTTGCAACTGCAGCGTTTCCGAACGAAAATTCATACACGTTGTATTAAAAAAATCCGGGCATCCGTAAGTAAATATAAACAATATAAAATACATTTTAAAAATTTGTCAAGAAGAAGACAAATTTCTAAGCATTCCATGGATTCACCGTGCGGGTGCCGGGTCCATCGTGTGTGGGTAAGAGATGAGAAGAATGGTGTCTCGGGCTTGCGACCGACAATTGGCTGGTTTAAGAAAAGGAGGCCTCCTTTTTTTTTCTATTGCGCGATAATACGCTCACCATCCACCATTCTACTTCTCTCCCTACCCAACCAAATACTGTATGATTCCGTTAATGCCGTCTTGGAAGCTCGTTCCATAAATGTATTGACGGCAGACCTGCTTAGGCCCAATTCTTTCAGTAAGTGATGCAAAGATTTTGCTGGAACTCCTCTCGCACCAACTTCCACTGCGTAAAGCTGAGTCTTGAACCCGTTCCTGATCATTTCTTCTGTGAGATCATAATATTTATTCGACTTCATGTTGTGGTCTTTTGGAATATTTGATTCCCACGGAACGGTAAGTTCAATAAGGATAACTTTTTTCAAGTTCCGAGAAAACACTAAGATGTCTGGCCTATAGGCTGATACAGCTAGTTCATCTGGGATCCTATAATGGTGTTCAAATGTATCCATGAGAATTTTCCAGTCTGATGCGGCGCCAAGGATCGAGGTGGGCTTGCATTTAGTTTTCGTGCTTTGCCCTTCCTTTACAAATGTGGTCAAAGTTCCTATTACCTTATGTTTTTCGTAAAATAAAGTATTTGGTGTGATACTATTACTGGATATTTACCACTCAAATTCCTCGCACATCTCTGGTTAAAAAACAGTCTAATAGTATTGTTTGTTTTGTTTGTGCGAAAAAAGAGACTTTTACCCGTATGCTTAAGTTATTAACACAGTTCTTGCAAGAAAAAACTATATATTTTTTTTTACTTGCAACATCGTGCCAAATTCCATATTTTGACTGTATCACAGCTAAAAAGTATATTTAAATTTTATTACAAAATAGTATTTAAAGTTACGAATTAAATTTTCTCGAAGAATAAATCGTCATGATCGTAGAACAGTGACGGATCTGTTATATTTAAAATTTTCATGGCGGCCATTCAACTGTCATTTCGACTGTTTTTTTGTCACTTTTTAAGTCTCATAATAAGTGCAAACCTTCTAGATTTCATTTTGGAACCCTTAGAAAGCTATTTGCACTATAAATTACAGACCACAAACAATATAAAACTATATATAAATATATATGCAAAATTATGGGTATTTTTTTAAATCCGACACTGTTCTACGATCATGACGAAATGTTTATTCTTTAATTTATGTGCTTAATACAATCCAAAAATCTCGTTCCTAAAATCTGGAATTAGATGCACTGGTGTGATGAAAATCCAGCTGTCAAAAAATACCTAAAAAAGTTTTTTATTTACCTATAACATAATGAGCGAATTAGCGAGAAAAAAATCAATTTCTCGTAAGAGTGTAAACACTTTTAAAAAAATGTTATAGTTCTGCAATGTAATATTTTGCGGTAAGTTACTTGAAGCTATCAGATATTATTATAGCCCCGGAATCAAGTGGGGGCATGTAGTTTCTAAGCTAACAAGTGAAAAAAACTTCTAAATATTAATATAATAAAAAATAATAATAATAATAAAAAAAAAATCTTTTTTTAATAAATTATTATCTTTAATTTCTAAATTCATCACAAAAATCTTTAAAACTTCAAATAATTATAATACGACTTTACTATAATAGCAAAAATGCAAATAATTTTAAATGTATTTTCCTTACAATATATAACTTAATTACTTTTAATTAAAGGTAGTTAACTTTTCAAAATAATTTCAGCAGCCCTATAGTGTTACTTAAGCGCAAACGTTATTAGTGGATTTCGTTATTTAAGTCATAATTACAACATTATACAAATTCTTATACTTTATAAGCGCTCTACCTTGACCGTGCAAATATGAACTTTAATAGCGTGATATATATGTATATACATAGCTGGGCACCGTTAATCAAATAGTTAACTTCGTTAATCGTTAATCCGCTACAAAAAAAGTTAGCTTCGTTAAACGTTAAAGCGTTACAATTCGGAAGAATTACCGGAAGTTAATGTTAATCGTTAATCCGTTAATATGTGTAAAATTGCATTTTTATATCGTTGCGTTAGTAAACTTATAAAACCTGTTGGTTTAGGTTCTGGAAGTTAACAGGTTAATATATAATATTGTCAGAATGAGTTCTCTTTTTTGTCTTGCCTTGGTTAGAGCCCGCGTTAACAATCTCTTCAAACTGTACGTATTGTGACCTTCTTACATGTTGTTTCAAATTATTCAGGCTTGATACATGAACTTTTATTTTGGTGTCTTTCGGCAAGCAACGCTTACAAGCAAAAAATATTTGCTGGCCCGATCTGGATACAAATTCCACATACTCAGTCAAATGTGGCCAAGGATTCTCATCAGGAGCGCTGAAATCCGATTCCATGTCTTCCATGATATAGTTTTAATTACTACACTGCACAATACACTTTTCTATCTAACTAATTACACTGCACACTTCTTTATTAACACAACAAACACAACACTCGTCACTCTAAGCACTGGTGCTAGTACTTCGCAGTTTTCTTACTCGCACGCGCCGGCAAAATATATCTAGTTTTGTTTTTGTCTCACGCGCCGCCACGCCCGGCACTTGTCGTTTTATACTTGTCTGAACCTGTTTTTCGCGCCACACCGCGGTGCCGTGCGGTAAATAGTGGCATTGGATTAACGATTAACGGACTTCTGCATATTAACGGAAGTTAACGTGTCCGTTAACATTTTTAAAAGTTGACCCGTAAAATGTTAACTTCGTTAATTAACGAGTTAATGCCCAGCTATGTGTATATATATATATAGTTAATGGATTCTATTATATAATATTGGCGCTTGAGTATAGGGCTGCTGAAATTGTTATAGCGGGGAGTTGCTTATCATATTTAGTAAGTTTTTTTTAGAAATTCGTCGTTGACTTTCGTCCAGCTAGAATGTTCAAGGTGATTTACTGCGATATGGTGGAAACGCTGGTATAACTACAAATTACTCTCAAACTTATGTAAGTTATCTTGCAGGAATTGTGAAAATAACTAAGGCTGAGATTAATAAAGTGTACTTATTCTAATTGTTTTATACGCCAGAAAAAATTTTTTAGTTAATTTCCAAAAAAACATAGCATACGTTATCCATATAAATAAATTAGCAATACTGAAAAACAAGCCAAAGACAATTTAATTTATTACACCGATACAATTATAACAGACATATCTGTAACATGGCTAGAATAAAAAAAAAATACGACACCTATTCTGTTACTTAGTCGCAAACAAATTAGTGAATTTCGTTATTTACGGCAGAGATTGCGTCATAATTACAAAATATTACTCAATTCTCAACTCTATAAGCGCTCCTTGACAGCGGCCGTGCAAATTCCATTTTCATTTCATTTCATTTATTTATTCACCGTTTCATACATTTAGTACACTCGGTTTCGTCAGATAACAAATTAATTATTTTACTAATCATGATAGCGAATATCAGCAAAGAACAGCCTTCGTCGTTACCAGATAAGTACTACCTACACCAATAGATGCTGCTGTAAAATGGCGTTGTCATGGTAATAATAATATGGTGTAATTATGTCTAAACAAAATAATAATTTCTACTACTTACTATATAACGAAATTAGCGGTAACTTTAATACCCAAACTTAAGCTAACTTAACAAATACCTACTCGTGCATAAACATAATATTGGTATGTCATTTAAAAGATTAAATAAAATAATAATGTCATTATAAGTATAATAAATAGGAAGCGGCTGTCAATCGGCGTTGTCACTTAAATGTCAACTTCATTAGCGTGATATATATATATAGTTAACGAATTCCACTATATAACGTTTGCGCTTGAGTAACAGAATAGGGCTACTGAAGCCTAAAACAAATATTTGCTGTTACGTGGTATATATATATATATATATATAAAAGAGCTTTCAGAAACGCATTCTTTTAGCGGGACGACATTTCACGTAAATTTATTACGTAAGATGCTTTTTACTATTTATTACGTAAAGATCTAAAGGAAAAAAAATATACATATAAACGACATTTGTTTTGTTTTAAAGTATTAAAATCATCTTGACGTATTATGTAATGTATGTATGTATGTAATCTTTAAGATATTTGATCCAGGGATTTAAAACCGACTCGAAATTTTGTAATATTACGCAAGAATTATGTCCCTTCCCTTCATCCATTTGTAAAAAAATATAAGACACGGTGACCCCCCCTTCCCCTCCTAAAATATCTAGCAAAATATATGAATGGCTACTAATCATTTATGCTACAATTTCAAGGCACGCTTTATGGATCTCGGCCTAAGAATACAGGGGTTAATTTTAATAGATAGAATTCCATTATTGCTTGTTGATATATGTTAATATAGTAGTGTTATTTTGTTATAGGAACTGTATATATGTATGCTGTGTTCGATTTGAAAGCGTATAATGCAAAGCGTGCTTTTGTACCGAATTTGAAAACCATAGACATAAATAAGGTGAAAAAAGCGCTTAAATAATAATAATAATTTGTTTATTATCAGGCAACAGATGGCCATCATAGATAAATACCTTACAACTAAAATGCATATAAAAATATCATTAAAATTAATTAATCTAAAGCTTCCGTATCTTCATCTTCTTGTGGTCATAGAAGTACCCATCAGGTACTGTGACCACCTTCTGAGGAGTACTAGAAGCTTCAGTGGACGGTGCCGGCGTCCCTGCTGGGGGTGGTGCAGAGGGAGTAGGTGCTGCGCGGGGCCCAGGAACATCGTTGGTACTGCGTGAAGCAAATCCACGAATGTATTTGCGGTACACAACACCGAGCGGCCAGAATTCCTTCTTCAGGAATATTTTGAGTTGCTCTGACCGCACACGAATCCTAAAGGCCTTAAATCCGGTGTCATCCCAATGGGAAGGTAACTCGTCGATGGCAGCGACAGAGTCGATCTCCCCTCGGTCCCGTATGTGTCCGAGAACATCTTGGGATGACATGTCCTTGCGCAGCCGCGATACATAGACATAGGATGTCGGTATCGCAGCTTTTAGAGCGCACTGTTCGGGAGGCGCAATTCCCCGATTATTACGTTTGGGCCTCCTTTATTTCTTTTCCACAGTCACAAACCCTTCCGAATCAATTTTATTTCCGGTTGTGACGCGAAGTTTTAGTGTCAGCTGGTTTTGGGGTCCCTTCTTCGAGACACCCTGCCTCGCAATCTGCGCATAACTGTTTCTAGCGTTCCCGGGCTGACTCCGGGACGCTGCAGGCTTTGCTGGCGGGGCTGGCGTAAACACCGGGGCCGTAGGTAGGCCGTAGTTAAAGCGACAAGTCCAACATAAGGTAGGCATATAAATATCGAATCTGCATTTTGTATTTTCATTCTACATTTTACGTTAAATTAAACGCAATGTACAATGTAAATACAGAGCCTAGGTTTAGATAGTAAAAACTGGACAAAATAATGGTTTTTAAAGGGATGAACACAACTTTCTCTGATGGCTTCATTTTACCGTGTGGAAACTTCAAGGCGCCTGCATTCTGCGTTTCACGTTCACTATCTTTTATGTAGCTGACGACTGACCTTTAAATGCCATTTTAAACTAATCTTTACAATATGGTAGTTTAGTTATCCAAATAATATAAAATCACACTGATTTTAGTTTTAATTAACGAAATCATTTATATATGGTTTTCAAGTATGGAATCCATAATTCAAGAAAGATATAGAAATTCTTGAAATAGTACAGAGGCGGGCAACTAAACTCCCACACTGCTCGAAAAAGAAGTCATATGAACAGAGGCTTAAATATTTAAAGCTTACAAGTCTTAGGGATCGCAGAATGAGGGGAGATATAATTGAGACATTTAAAATTCTAACAGGAAGGTATAACTGCCCCCACCTAGCCAAAATGTTTAGGTTTAACACAAAATGAAGCTAATGAGAAAATCCAGCAATACAAATATAGGATATCACTTCATGAATAACAGAGTTCTAAATATGTGGAACAAAATACCAGAAGACATATTAAAGTCCTCAACTGTAAACACTTTTAAAAACGAAACTGGACAAGAGCCTCAAGTGACAATCGAAATAGACTATGGTGATAACTGACAATTTAATAAACTTTACACCAGTGCTTGCTATTGAATATCAGCAATGCGCTGCTCGCCTATTAATCAATAATAATAATAATAATTTAGTAAGTTAAATACATTATTTCAGAACGTTACCTTAAAAATAATAGCCAGCGTGAGTGACGTCACTTAATAATACTATATTGTCGAAGCAAAGCTTTAAAGTCGCACACGCGCATATTGACTGAATTTTGCTTAAAGGGAATGAAAACGCTACTCGAACAATTTTCAAAGCAAAATGAAGTAATAAAATCGCTTACACCGCCAAGTCGAACATGAGGTCAGCTATTTGCAACTGTAGCGTTTCCTAGCTAAAAATCAAACACGATTTTTAAAGTAGATTTTAAGGCGACTCCATACAAAATCTAAAGTATTTTCCAGGAATACGTAAGTATATAGACATATTTTGAAAAATTGACAAGTAAATTCAATATGAAAGGCAAGCTTTGCTTATAAGTCGAACATAGCAATAGTATGAATAAAAATGTAATTTAGTCCGTTCAGAATTAATATCACGCTCGTGAGCATCCAAACCTTGATGTTTAATTCGGAACAACTGTCAGTATCATATTCATTTTAAACGCTCTGAGCATGATTCGGAACTAGAGTATACTTGAACGCCTGTCAAAGCAAATATCAGTAAAAAAAATGCGCTTAAATAAATAATAAAATAAATATTATGTTAAGATAGGAACACATTAAAAATATATGAAAGTACAAAAATTAACAATATCAATCAGTTTAATTTTCAGCATCAGCTTAAAGCATCAAGTTGCCGGAAAGCGATATGTTCGATGTGGCAGTGTGCCAGCAGCATTCCCCTGCAAAATTTCCGGGAAGTTACCTACGAAATTATTAGTCCAATAAATCATCTGTCAGTCAATAGAAAATGTATATAGGTATTTATTTTTTCGTATAATTTTACTAATCGTATAAGGCGCATTTCAATTGTGGTATGCCACATCACAAATAATACTTTAATTTAATTAATAAAATATCGAACGTTAAATTTTGAATATAAATTAATGCACGCGACACGAAAACCTGTAGATTTAGAATAATGACGCTACTATCGTACCGAAACCCAATCACTTAACCTGTGTTTGACTTGTCGCTTTAAACGCTTTTATTAGCTTTGAAAGGCGTTGCTCTATGGTTTTTATACACTTTAAGCAAAATTCGGTAAAAAAAAGCCAGCTTTGCTCAAGTCAAACATGGTACATTCATTATTTTAACCGAAAGTTTATGAATTTTTGCTTATGTCTCAATGTGAATTTTATACTTAATTTTTTTATAAAAACATCCCTGTCATAATGTAATTTAAAACTAATAATTTGCCCTTGGTTCTGCACCAAAAAATATTACATCACTATTTTATTCTTGTTTTATTTTCCCTATTTTTTCACTTAGGTATTTCGATTTGAAAGTCATTATTCAAGTCGAACATAGTATATGTTAGAATTACTACATGCTCTAGCACTTTTGACACCCATAAGTATGTCTCTAATTTTTCATGTATTAATAAATATTTAAACTGCCTCCATGGTCTAGCGGTCAAGTTCGTGGATTTAGACTCCGAGGTTATATTTCTCAAGTTTGGTACGCTGGAGACATCGAAGAGCTTTCCACTTGTCATGATTGGCCTATAGATAGTAAAGTTGGCTAAATGTGAATCCGCTTATTTATAAGCGTGGTTTCTGACCACCCCGAAAGGGAAACGGTCGTAATGATACTTAACTTTTTTGCTTTTTAAAAAATATATTTAATTTTGTAACGATATCTGATTTGTACGTCTTAAATAATGTAAATATTAGCTGAAAATAACAACACGCTTTAAGGTAGGTCGCGACGTACCTTGATTTGAGTTCTATTTCTCGAGCGTATTGACGTGTCGAGGTGTCCCTCCCGATTGACAGCTGGAAGGAATAATTGAGTGGAGAAGCTGTTGAGGAAACGTCTAAGTTTCACCTGGGGTGGTAGGTAACGACGAATGCAGCTGCCGCCTCGGTTTGGCCCGAACAGCTATCGCGCGATCGATTGTGGCTCGCGACTGACCCATGACCAACTTTTTCATGCCTAATTCTAAAGAATAATTATAAAAAATGGCTCCGGCTACGTTTATATTGAGCACATGAGACTCCGCGTCCACCTGAAAGTACTTTATTTGATGGTAGGTTAATGCTATGTTCGACTTGAAAGGTATGAAAAACGCCATTTTTGTTAACGACTGGTATCGCAAAATCACTTGACGATACGACCCCAGCCTGAAGGGCCACCGTGGGAGGTCGCATGCCCGAATAACCGTGAGAAAACCCTATAAACCGTCTCTCTTTCACTATTGGCCCTGCGCGCCTTAACAGCTAAGTCTGTGTCACCGTGGCTACGGAGTGAAGGCACTCGTTCGCTGCGACACAAATGCCAAGTCGAACGACTTTCAAAATGAAAAAAAAGCGACGAGTCGAACATAGCGTAAATAAAAAACAAAACTAGAAGTATATTTTTTAATAGTTTAGTTACCTATATGGCTTATCCAACTAAATAATTTTATATATATTAAAATATAACTAGTTTATTATACAACGTGTTATTTTATTTGGGGCAGTAAAACCTAATTATAGCTCAAGTGTCAAGCTCTATTCAAGGGCGGATTTAAGATTTAATTACTATATTTTTGGGTACCTACTATGGAGATTCAATTACAGTACATACATATAGGCAAATCAAACGAAGATATACAGGTAGAAGATGTTTTGCAAGGCGCTGAAGTATATAAAGAAGACCTTCCTTGTCTGTTAGCTTTAGAGGCCAAATATTTGGCAAGAGATGAAAGAAAATATCTCCAGCAGATGCCTACAAAAGAGCAACGGTGCTGCCAAATATTAAAACTCTGTCAACTGCTGTGCACATTTCCAGCAACTACTAGCACTGCCGAGCGATTGCCACCTTACGCCGATTAAAGTTCTATCTTCGCAAGGATGACAGAAGAGCTTTTGAATGGGCTGGCTTTAATCAGCCCAATTCTGTTACTTAAGCGCAAACGTTATTAATGGATTTCGTTATTTACGTCAGAGTTTGCGTCATAATCACAAAATATTATTTAATTCTCAACTCTTATAGCTCGACCTTGACAGCGTCCGTGCAAATATCACCTTTAATAGAGTGGTATATATATAGATAACGGATTCATTGTATAATATATATAACGTTTGCGCTAGAATAGGGCTGCAGCAAACAAAAGAAAACTATAGTGAGAGATGGTCCGCCCGAAACGCGTTGCTATTGGACGGACGTATGCCACGACTAATTCGGGGAGGTAGTCCACTATCCCTCGCTATAAAACTGTCATTATTAAACAATTAATTTTATTGTAATAAATCTTTCTATAAATACTACAAGTTTATTTCTAACAGTTATAGTTGATTTTTTTGCCCGTCTGTCTCTTGTGCCCCTCCCAGAAAGAAATCTTGGATCTGCGCTTGTTTTCATTTTCTGCCCCATAAATCACTCAGTATATAATTTATCTAACAGGATTAATATAGGAATTCAAATCTTATTTACTATTGTCTAGCCGCTGAGAAAATGCATTACTGACAGTGACTTAATGTAACTGTGGATATATTTATTTATTTAAAACTTTTTGTACTATGTACAAAGGACCTAATGCCGCTGAACATTCTTACTCGGTCAACCGGGACATTACGAACATTGTATATGGAAGGTTCGCACAAATTATAGAACATAATATAAGGGAGAAATAAAAGTACTACTAAAACTAAACTACTTACTACAACTTAAGTTTCTACAACAACTTAACAGTTTACAAACACCCATTCAATTAATTATTTTGCTGACTTTTGCATTCTTTTCACTCTCACAATCCAATATTTTGATATTTAAAGATATTCTTAATTTGAGTTTCAAGGGAATATATTTTGGAGATCTATTATATCAAATATTCGAAAAGAACACGACATCACAGCCCCTAGAACACAAGAGTCCTAGATCTCCACTGTTGGAGATGGGACTTCCAGAAAATTCTAGAGTATTTGGCCTACACTCGCCACGCTGCGCTGGCCAGCCGTCTTGGTGAGGCGAACACAACATGTAGTCGAACAAATATTATCTTACAGGAGAAATGATCAGGAACGGATTCAAGACACAACTTTACGCAGTGGAAGTGGTGCAAGAGGAATTCTAGCAAAATCTTTGCACACCACTTACTGAATAAATTAGACCTAAGCAGTCGTACTGCCGTCAGTACACTTATGGAACGAGCTTCCAAGACAGCATTCTTGCAGTATTGTTGTACGGAGCAGAAACGTGGATACTGACAGTGGGTGTGGTCCATAAGTTTAAGAGCTATACTTGGTATTTCTCTAATGGATAGAGTCCGAAACATAGACATCCGTCAGAAAACCAAAGTTACCGACATAGCCTTCCAAATTAGTTGAAGTGGCATTGGGCCGGACACGTCTGTCGCAGAACCGATGACCGTGGAGTAGACGGATTTTGGAGTGGAGACCACGAATAGGAAAACGCAGAGTCAATAAATGGAATCATATAGTATTTCATTAGGTTAGGTAGGAAGAGCAGAATGGTGGATGGTGAGTGTCTTGTTGCACAATAAAATAAACAACGAGGCCTCCTTTGTAAACCAGCCTATGGTGGTTGCACATCCAAGACACCATTCTTCTTAAATCTCTTTCCCACATGTTGGACTTGACTGGCTGATTATTTCCACTATCCACTACGTAATTGGGGGATGTCAGGTTTTTTGTTATTCTGCCCCCACTATCATAATCATCAGTTTGCTTCATGGGGACGACAAAACTAATTGTGGAGCAGGACACTGCAACTAATTTATTCTCACTGGGCGACAATTTCATCTTTCTTGCTATCCCCTAGTGGGGGTTAATGGGATTAAACTGCCTAGATCTGCTATTAATTGTGGTTTTACATTGGAAACATGGGTTAATGTCATGTACTCTGGTTAAAGTCATGGAACCATTAGGGACACTTGTACTTCTGGTGGTAGCTGCTACATAAGAAGCTTTGAGTCTACATAGTTTTAACCAGGAACTGACATATTCCAGCCGAAGCCAACCCATTAACTAAGCCAAATGCAAGTATCATAGTTTGTTACTATATGACCAACAGTATTAATTAAAAACTCGTATGTATGTAACAATTAATAGTAATAATGTTGGCCCCTACTAGACAATCCGTAACACAAACATATAGTATCTTGGCGACAGTGCCACTTTTCCTAAAAACCTCCTCAGTGGGGACAATGGGAATAAACTGCCTAGATTTTCTATTAATTGGAAACATGAGTTAATGTCATGTACTAGTGCTGGTTGAGGTCATGGAACCATTAGGGACACTTAAAGCTGCTCCAGTTGTACTTCTAGTGGTAGCTGCTAAATGAGAAGCTTTGAGTCTATCCAGCTCATTGACCCAGGACCTGACATGCTCCAGCCGATGCCATGCCATCTGCAAAACCTTCTGAGAAGCATATCCCGACCCCTCATGCGGCTGACCAGTAGACACTTGAGTTAAATAGTTTATCTGATCACTTAACTTGTTCTCAACTTGACTTAAAGTTCGTAAAAATTGAGTAGAATTACTCTCGGCATTCTTCTGACTTGATTTCTCTTTACTCAGCTCGAGAAGGGCCTGACCTGAAATTAAAACAGTGTAACATCAAATAATAATTAAATACAGTTGATTTTTTCATTTTTTTTTTCAATCTAAAGTGTTTAGGTGGGTGGTGAGGTTGTTTAATGAAGGCCTCCTTAGCGGAGGCGGATGTGGATGCAGAGAACTTGGCCTTAGCAGAATTATAGGTGAACTTTTTGTTAGTAATTTAAGATTTATTTGTTGTATTAAAAAATATATATATTTTGAAATAGTAGATATTATCTCTCAGGCCTAATACTGTTTAATTAAACACCAAGGAACTAATTATATATTTATTGTCCAGATCACAATCAATAGTACCCATGAGATCATATCATCATGTAGGTAGGTCAACAATATTTTTGAAAGATCTTTATATTACCAACATAACAGTAGATATGGGGCGATAACTGGTCCTCTACTAATAATGATATTCAATTAATGCTTTATATTTCTTTCCCGCCCCACCCCATGCACAATCATGGGCATTTGTCTCAGGAGCACAGGATGCGCATCACACCTTACAACATATGTTAACACACTACCTTTACAACTCCGGCTCTCTACTCTTGTTTAGTATGAGAGTATGGGGATAATAATTAGACGTTTGGAAATTTGTCTTATGCTTCTTCTCTGGCTTGTAAGTATATTTTTATGGAATGGTTTGACACAATATGGTTTTATATAAAGTATGACTATGACAATGAACAGTTGAGTAAATGACAGTAGTGATAATGAGAACAGTTAGAAACAGAATGGTGGCAACAAAGTCAGATACAATCCCAAGACACTGTTTTACGCCTCATTCCCTCACACACACGATAGACCCGGCACATTGAATCCATTATAATATGCACAGTAGAAATTTGTCTTCACCACAATTAACATGCTTTAGAGATAGAGAGCATATTAAGGAGAAGGTCAGTTGATTTATTTTGAATATTGTTAAAAAAATACATAAAATACTCGTGATGTATTTTTTTGTCTTTAGCATTAGAATAAATTATCTACTAACTTACCAGCACATTGTAAACAAGAAATGATATCCTTTTCGATGTCATCCAAAACTTGGATTCGTTCCATTGGCCCCGCCATACTTAAAATTAAATTAGCCGTAGTTGCGAATGTCTTTACACCGTTAGAAAATGAAATAAACTAATAGAAGGTTTTTTAGAACACAAATTGGATGATTACGGCAATATGAATTAATGCTTATAAAATAACAAAACCAAAACCCTTGACTGACCGCCTAATTGATTGAAGAATTTGGAATGAATGAATGAAGCATTAATGCCAAAAACAATAAAATGAATCATACAGTATCCTATAATTTTTTTTTTAATTGTCTTTAAAGGACATTGTACAGAATACATCAGTCCTAAACACGTAATTTATTTGCATAATATATGTTCATAACCGAGTTGGGGATCATCAAATTCTAGATGCTGCAGAATTTGATGCTTTTTTGGAGTCACTCGCGGCATTATAGCCCAAACACGTCGGGTAAAATATGGGAGTTGACAGCGCGGGAAAACCGCAAAAAATAAACTGCAACTTTGCCCCATATTTAAAGTCCAATTTATCGTTTTCCATAATTATACACATTGTAGCACATTATTAAACAAAACAACACCACTTTTGACCAATAATATCCACAGTAAATTAATTTACAAAACAATAACTTGCACTTGACACATCCGCGCAAAATGGCGCGAAAGACTCTCCGTATCCTATAATCTGTGAATCATACATATCGTTAATTTTTTTTTTTTTAATTGTCTTTAAAGGACATTGTACAGAATACATCAGTCCTAAACACGTAATTTATTTGCATAATATATGTTCATAACAGAGTTCATAACCGAGTTGGGGATCATCAAATTCCAGATGCTGCAGAATTTGATGCTTTGGAGTCGCTCGCGGCATTATAGCCCAAACACGTCGGGTAAAATATGGGAGTCCACAGCGCGGGAAAACCGCAAAAAATAAACTGCAACTTGTGCCCTATATTTAGAGTCCAATTTATCGTTTTCCATAATTATTCACATTGCAGCACATTATTAAACAAAACAACACCACTTTTGACCAATAATATCCACAGTAAATGAATTTACAAAACAAAAACTTGCACTTGACATGTCCACGCAAAATGGCGCGAAGAACTCACCTATCATTAAGCACGCTTAGGTGTTCCGATACGCGCTTAAACTGTTTTGCCAAAGCTGTGTGACGTCACAAACGACATAATTTCTCGCGCTTAGACTGCTCACGATATCGAGGTAGATCGCTCTGAGCGCTGTCAGTTTTTTGTCATTATGTCGCGCGCCATTTTCAAGTTTATTTAATATTAGGTTTTCGTTTTAAATTATTGAATATTGTAATTTGTTTATACTGTTTGTGTGTCACTTCTAAAACAAATCTATAATTAATATTAAAGTAGGAAGTGGAAAAAAATGTTTGTAACACGGCAATTTATTTTAAAAGATCAAAATAAGTTAATAATATTAAACTTTACACATATAAAGATGAATAAACCGAGAGATGTATATTTGTTAGTATTCATTCATACTCAAAGATATGGAATCCGCAATTTATCTTTCATACATTTAAAAAAAAAAAACAACATTTTATGAATGAAAATGTGATTTGACCGTTCCGAACAAAGATCAAGTATTGGTCTTAGGTTCCGAATTGATATCACGCTCTGATTTTTTTTTTTAATTGTCTTTAAAGGACATTGTACAGAATACATCAGTCCTAAACACGTAATTTATTTGCATAATATATGTTCATAACCGAGTTGGGGATCATCAAATTCCAGATGCTGCAGAATTTGATGCTTTACTTGGAGTCACTCGCGGCATTATAGCCCAAACACGTCGGGAAAAAATATGGGAGTTGACAGCGCGGGAAACCGCAAAAAATAAACTGCAACTTCGGCCCCATATTTAAAGTCCAATTTATCGTTTTCCATAATTATTCACATTGTAGCACATTATTAAACAAAACAACACCACTTTTGACCAATAATATCCACAGTAAATTAATTTACAAAACAAAAACTTGCACTTGACATGTCCACGCAAAATAGCGCGAAGAACTCACCTATCATTAAGCACGCCTAGGTGTTCCGATACGCGCTTAAACTGTTTTGCCAAAGCTGTGTGACGTCACAAACGACATAATTTCTCGCGCTTAGACTGCTCACGATATCGAGGTAGATCACTCTGAGCGCTGTCAGTTTTTTGTCATTATGTCGCGCGCCATTTTCAAGTTTATTTAATATTAGGTTTTCGTTTTAAATTATTGAATATTGTAAATTGTTTATACTGTTTGTGTGTCACTTCTAAAACAAATCTATAATTAATATTAAAGTAGGAAGTGGAAAAAAAATGTCTGTAACACGGCAATTTATTTTAAAAGATCAAAATAAGTTAATAATATTAAACTTTACACATATAAAGATGAATAAACCGAGAGATGTATATTTGTTAGTATTCATTCATACTCAAAGATATGGAATCCGCAATTTATGTTTCATACATTTAAAAAAAAAAACAACATTTTATGAATGAAAATGTGATTTTGACCGTTCCGAATTGATATCACGCTCTGAGCATCCAAATCGCGATATTTGATTCGGAACGACGGTCAGTGTCATATTCGTTCTAAGCGCCCTGAACGCGATTCGGAATGAGGCATAGAAAACATAGGTCGAGTTCCAAGACCCCATAAATAACAAACTAAAGTAGAATGAACTATTAAAATTTTTGAAATAGTTGTTAATTTTCGCGAATGCTACACACCCAATTTTTGGTAACAAGTCAGTCATTTATGAAAGGCAAATGAGCAACTGAGCAAATCTAGGACCAAGTATTATTGGCTATTTTTACCCCGGCCTAAGGTTGGCCAAGGAAGGGGCTACGAAAGGGGTGTGGCCCCTTGTGAGCGGTGTCTATATGATAATAACCGCGCTGGCTACGCCTCGGTCCTCAGGATCTCCCGGAGCAGGCGGCGGCCTTCCGATGACCATGCATGGAGAGGCGCGATTCCCTGTAGATGGTCAAAGCGGCTGTGGTTGGCTCGATCGAACTTCGAGAAAACGCAATGGGCTATGTTTAGTTACCTACTAGACTCTTTGGGCTAAGAAAACAAGGTCTAGTAACCGCTATCTAACACAGTAGGTAAGTAGCTGTCTACTATTAAGGCCAAGGAACATAGATTCAGGTCAATAGCGAGAACACGTACTGCCATATAGACAGTAAGGTTTCTGGGGCTACTGGGTGGTCAGAAACTGACTGGCTTAAGTAGTCAAATAATGTTGTGGTAGGTATTAATTATTTATTTGATCAACTAATACAATAATGCGTAAGAATAGGTACGTCTTTTATACATTATTACCTTGGTAAATGGACTGTTTTCAATGCATCGCATTAATTTAAAATTAATCAACAATTTGTTCATCAATAAGTCATAGTCATCAGTATATTTAAATAGGCCCTAACTAATATAAATACAATCCTAATTAAACTAATCTAAATTGCAAATAGTCTATTAGTTCGTAGTCGCAACTGATTAGTCAATTCTATCGTACCGTGCCTACACCTAATTGCTCAACTTACTGCGCTTCCAATATTAATACTACTACGCAGAAAGCGGCGTATACGTAAGTAGGTACGTACCTACGTAATAGGCAATATCTAAATATATACATCGATGGTAAGAGACAAGTATGGGTCGCAAGGAAATAATAACAATGCGTAAACTAGGTAATAAATGTGTTTTGATTGTCGCTTGTTTTATGTCAGAGTGAAACTCATGTTCAAGTTACATGTGTCTTCTCTCACTATCACATTGAAAAGGAAAAAACAAGTATATAAAATAAAGGGTTTTCTCTGCTTAAATTATTATCTTGTTAGAATAATATATCTAATGAATAATGTCAAGAGCTACAAACATAAATCATAAACAAAAATCACGACATAATCATAAACATAACCATTGAAAATTGGGGACTTGCAGAACTTTTACCGCACTCCTGTTTGCAAAGAACAAGGAACGTAGCTGTGGACTAGGAGACCGATAAGCATTCGCCATCATTCGTTCAAAACGTCACTATTATCGTTCAGTTGCTAGAAGTCAAAATTACACTCGGCCATTTTATTTTGTGACGTCCACCGGGATGGTAAGTTTTCTTGTTAGCTCGTGTTCTCTAACTTTAATTCATCTGGTGATTTATACTATTATTTTGCAATTTTATTACCTATTTTGCTTTATTATTACCTTAACTATGAGTATTGCAATGTATTTTATGCGTAGTTTTAGAATAAACTGTACAAATGATGATACAAACTATTTTATATTACGGTTAGAACCTGAAATATATTGATGATATACTAGGGCGGACTGATGTACTCAGCACTAGAGTTTAATACTTCTATTGATGTTGGCTTTGTACTAATCGATGTACTGTTAGTCTCACAGGAAATTCTCGGCTCCCCGTCATGGGTCTATGGGATTCTACCCCAAGAAGAGGTCCCGCCGTCATCGTGGCAAAGTAAAGGCATTCCCTAGAGATGATCCTAGCAAGCCGGTACATCTTACCGCGTTTATCGGCTACAAGGCCGGTATGACCCACGTGCTCCGTGAACCAGACCGTCCAGGATCTAGTAAGTAATGTTTGTCATGCAGCACGTGTAATAACCTAATGTTCATCTACAAATAAAACATGTAAGGTTCAATAAATAAATATACCACATAGCTTTCTTTTTTATAAATATTAGATGTAACTGCCTCCGTGGTCTAGCGGTTACGTCCGTGGATTGAGGTACCGGGTTCGATTCCTGGTCGGGACACAAAAATATTTATTAATGTAAATAAATACATTTAATTATAGGTATTTAATTTATTTGTGATATTTCTCGAGTTTGGTACGCTGGAGACACAGACGAGCTTGCTACTTGTCATGATTGGCCTATAGTAAAGTTGGCTAAATGTAAATCCACTTATTTATAAGTGTGGTTTCTGACTACCCCGAAAGGGAAACGGTTGTGATGATACTTTACTTTTAGATTTAAATATTACTTGCACCTTAAACTTCAAGTTTTCATCAATCAAAAGTTCTGTTCAGGTTTCGTAGATCTAGGTTCAATTAGGGATTTTCAATCCGGTGCTTATCAATATCAGAATATGGGATGGTACAATAGCATCTGACCATAGAGACTGGTTTACAAAAGGAGGTCTCCTATCACGATCCATTGCGATAAGAAATATCTATACAAGACACCTGGATCGAACATACCATCCTGACAAACACCACCGTTCACATGGAAGTAACTTAAATTAACTTCAATATTATTGCCTATATTTGCATTATAGTCTCTAGCATAGGAATCTACTGCATTTCATCCAGATCAAAATTTCTGTAATTATTCTACCAAACTTGAAAAACTTAATCATTTATTTTAACTTCCAGAGGTGAACAAGAAGGAGATTGTAGAGGCTGTGACCATTATTGAGACCCCTCCGATGGTGGCTGTGGGAGTGGTTGGGTACATCGAGACCCCACATGGAATGAGGGCACTCCTCACAGTCTGGGCAGAACACATGTCTGAAGACTGCAGGCGTCGCTTCTACAAGAACTGGTAAGGAACTTAAAAGCAAAGGACTAGTATAGTAGTAGCATAATTTAATCTAACGAAAATTAAATAAGCCAATTAACCATTTAAATAAACATGGTTTATAGCACTAACTTTTGTTGCATTGCCAAAAGGGTACTTTCCACTTAAAAAAAAACATGTGGGCTACAATTGAATTATTTATTTATTTAAAACTTTATTGCACGAAGTACAAAGGCGGACTTAATGCCCGTAGACATTTTCTGACAGCCAAACCTTGGGGACAAATTTGAACTATTATAGGTGTAATGAAAGAAATATTAAAAAATTTGGAAGAAAAATTAACAGCTTAATTATACACTTACATATTATATTGTTATATATACTATGATATCAATATACTAATACATACATAATACTATACATAAACATACATATATACACTTACTAATATTGTGAGGAGCTTTTCAGGTAGTGTAGAGAATTAGTAATCGGAGAAGTAAAGTGAATAGAAGCCTGTTATTTTTTTTTGTGAATAGTCACATTCTGCTCGCCTTTACTTCCTCCTCCTTCACTCGCAGCTGGACTGCTTCTAAACAGTGTCAAAACTGTTTGAATCATTGCCATTGAAGACATTGCCTTTTTGAATTGTTTGCCAGCTATACCATGCAAGTGTTCTGAGTAGCTCCATAACCTTACCCCATCTCTATTTTGCAACCAAACAAATTGCACTGGCTAAAATATGCATCCACATACCATGGCCACTATCCCTACATTTACTCAAATTTGGATACGTGAAACTGACTGGCTGGGAGCAGTGTGCTTCCCCAACCTGCAGTTGTTCAAGCAAAGTGTGAAAAAGCAACTTGTTAGGCCGGCATAGTGGTACAGACTGATGTCTGTTAGTGGTTGGCGTCAGTTGCTCCCATTTATGGACCTCGTGCTTACTACCAGGTGGGCAGAATGTCACATGTAGTTGTGTTCAGTATAAAAAAACAAAACTTGCTGGGACATGCTTGTTCAGTCGTTAGCGTGTATCATGGTGCAGGGGTGCCCGCTTATTGTATTGCTGAATAATATTAACTAAGCACAGCAACTAAATAGCACTGGACACTACTACACATTTTGAACTAATTGTGCACCCTGATGAAAGCGGAAAGTACCCTTTGTGTGCCCAATGTTTTTCATAATAGCTATTTAATATGATTAGTAGTGCAAATATTCATGATCTAAAATCATTTCAGAAAATTAAATAATTATATATTATTTATTAAATAGTTTAGGAGAATTGACTATACTTTAACTTTAGTTTAATTTAAGACCTTACTAATTAAAAACAACAGCTCTCCTCTGAGTGCAAGAGAGTTTAGCCTCAATATGCCACAGCATATTGTTTGCCCGTAGTCTCCGCTCTATGAAGAGGCTGCGGGTATTTATTCCAGCTTCGATTCAGGTACAAATGCAAGAAGAAGGCTTTCACTAAGGCCAGCAAGAAGTGGCAAGATGAGCTCGGCAGGAAGTCTATTGAAAAAGACTTCAAGAAGATGATCAGATATTGTACTGTGGTCAGAGTTATTGCCCATACCCAAATGAAGCTTTTGAAACAACGGCAGAAGAAGGCCCATATTATGGAGATCCAGCTGAACGGTGGTACCATTGAAGACAAGGTCAAATGGGCTCGGGAACACTTGGAAAAACCTATTCCCATTGATTCTGTGTTTGCTCAGGATGAGATGATTGACTGCATCGGTGTCACCAAGGGAAAGGGATACAAAGGTAATTTATTTTTTTATTTTCCCTCCAAATGAAGTGGATGTAGTTTGTAGAAACACAAGCACTTTTAAGCAATGACTTTTTGAAGACTTTCTGACTTTATCTTTGGTGAATTTAAAGTGTCAACTTCATTACACATTGATGGAAATATTTATTTTATGTCACTTACATAGACTGCCTCCATGGACTAGCGGTTAAGTCCATGAATTTAGACTCGCAGGTACTGGGTTTGATTTCTGGTTGGGACACAATAATATATATTTATTTACTTCAATAAATATGATTAATATATAATTTATTTGTGATATTTCTTGAGTTTGATGCGCTAGAGACATAGACGAGCTTGCCACTTGTTATGATGGGCCTATAGTAGAGTTAGCTAAGTGTGGATCTGCTTCTTTATAGCGTGGTTTCTGACAATAGGGATACGGTGTGATAGTTTACTTTTTTATAATATAAATGCCTCAGGGCCTAGCGGATTCAGATGCTGAGGACAAGGTTCGATTCCTGGTCGGGACACAATAATTAATTTGTGATATTTCTTGACTTTCGTTCACTAGAGACTTGTTATGATGGGCCTATGTGAATCCGCTTCTTTAAAAGCTTTGTATTTGACCACTACAAAAGGGTGATATACAGTTGTGATGATACTATGTTACTTATCAATAATAATATATAATTGAATATATCAAAAACTATTCAAGTAGATAAGGATTGGTTTCTAGTAGACAAAAAATACCTTCCTATTGTATATTCTTGCATCCTTTCTGCCGAATGAACCTAATAGATTGCAAAAGTAATTTTTGCCTTGCATAGATGTTGCGAAATGATTATTCAATTACCTAATAGGAATAAATATATTTAAATAAAAATTTAAGTAAAAATTAAATATAAACTAAACCTAATAAAAAATGTCCTCTAGATATGAACGACCCTTTAGGGATAGTCCCAAGAAGGCTGGCAACATTTCCCCTCTGTATAGTGAGGCTAAAACGTTGGCAGAAATAATTGTCAGCCTTCCTATCTCAGACAACCCCTTTGCCAGATGTTTGGCCAAGTGTCCCCTTGATAAACTTAACTGCTAGACTACAGTATACACTGCTGGAGATCTGAATTCCAGAATATTTCTCCCGCTACACTGGCCGGGCTCTTAGTGAGGGTCTGATGTTAATTTTAATGACAAATAATTATCAATTTTTCAAGTTTGTATTAGTGATCATTATACATGCTGGGGTTGGAACTGAGACCCTTTTGAATTTTAAGGCAATCATTCCTACAACCAGCCACCACCGCTCAGTACAACTTAATAAATGCAATATTTAATATTCCAGGTGTGACATCCCGTTGGCACACTAAGAAGTTGCCTCGCAAGACGCACAAGGGTCTCCGCAAGGTGGCTTGTATTGGGGCGTGGCATCCTTCTCGTGTCTCCTTCACCGTGGCCAGAGCTGGACAGAAGGGATACCATCATCGTACTGAGATGAACAAGAAAATCTACCGACTTGGACAAGGTATTTAACAATACTGCTGTCCTTATCATCATTATCAGCCTGTATCTTTACACTGCTGCTATTTTTAGACAGAGAAAATAGCAAAAACATTTATAATCTGCATTCATCATTACATAGAACAGTGAGACTGCATTTCTTAAAGAAAATTCTTTCAATAGCTTTAGCCTATTAAGTAATCTAAGGGCTTACTACCTGGGAATACCCAAAACGATCGCCGCATTTCCTTTTTGAATTATGGAAATGATTTGTTTGAGGTAGTTGCGTTTGTGGTTATAACTTGACTAATCGGAATATTATTGTATGTATAATTTATTTGGATTGTAAGGTGCATGACTGCTTATATTTGAGATAAAGAGATTTATTGTGTTAAAAACTTTAAACAAAAAAAAAGAATATTAAATCTATATCATAAATACATACAATACATAGATAACACATACATATACTGGTTACATATATATATATATTTAATGTTTTTTCTCATTCTAGGCATTCACACGAAGGATGGCAAGGTGGTGAAAAACAACGCGTCCACCGAGTACGACATGACTGAGAAGTCCATCACGCCTATGGGCGGTTTCCCGCACTACGGAGAGGTCAACAACGACTTCCTCATGATCAAGGGATGCTGCATGGGTCCCAAGAAGAGGGTCATCACACTGAGAAAGGTATTGTTAAAAAAATATTTTATTTGGCAATGGTTTTTCATTATCACAGCTAAGTTTTAGACCTCAATATATGGTATGGGCCTTTTAGAACATATTTTTTGCGTATTTCGTCTACTCTCACCACGCTTTGGCCAGATGCGTTGGCCAGGGTTATTCAAAAGTAATTGATATCTTGTAAATTAATGTAATCAATATACTCCTATATATAATTGTATGCCAAGTTACCTTTATTTTACTGAATTTCTGAGATGAATTAATGGATCATTATTCTCTACCAACTGACTTTAATTCTAGTAATAACTGATTTTATTCTGGTAACAACTGACTTTTATTCTGGTAACAACGTGACTTTTATTCTGGTAACAACGTGACTTTTATTCTGGTAACAACTGACTTTATTCTAGTAACAAATGATATTCACTGACAATATTCTATAACTACGGACATTATTCCAGTAACAATATCTTGTTGATTGATCATGAGTTATCTTATTCCAGTCTCTCCGCACTCACACGAAGAGGATAGCTCTTGAGAAGATCAACCTGAAGTTCATCGACACCTCGTCCAAGTTCGGTCACGGTCGGTTCCAGACCCCGGCAGACAAGTTCGCCTTTATGGGAACCCTCAAGAAGGACAGGGTCAGAGAAGAAGCCGCTGCAACCACCACCACCACTCCAGCTGCTGCTCCTCCAGCACAGTCATAATCTTGACAAAATAAAAATCCCTATAACAAAACGTATTTTTATTTATATACCTGCAGCTGGTTCATTTCTTTAAAGCGCAAACAAACGTTATACAATGGAATCAGTTACGGGGTTCGCACAATCTTATATGAGTTCAGAATTAAATAATATTTTATTATTATGACGCAAGATCTGGCGTAAATAACGAAATCCACTAATAACGTTTGCGCTGTAGGTACCTAACAGAAGGGCTCTTAGAATAATGATAATAGTAATTATAGGTTTCATAACCGCAGTTTTAATTTTTGTCTTGTCTCAGTGGGCAGCCGATTCACAGGAAAACCGGCTCCTTCCAGTCTGCGCCGGCGAAATGGTTTTAGTTCGCCGGCTTAGTGAAGTACCTACCTAGATGCGTATGGTTGTTAATTTACATCGCTTAAAAACCTAACCCGCACCACAGAAAATCAGACCACAACAAAATAATATATAAATATAAGATTCAGTCTGCTGCGGCAGCTCAGAACAGTTTGATTGCGACGCGGACGCTAATAAATTCATTTGAGTTTGCCGCTGATTCGAAGTTTGCGACAAATTTTCACTCGCCTAGCGCTATTTTTTACTTTGAAAATCGTTCGACTTGGCGTGTTGTGCCTATGGTTTTCATACAAAATTCAGTAAAGCTTTGTTTTATATGCCATCAAGTCGAACATAGGGTTAGTCGGGGGCAAACAGTTTGCCTACTGAGAACGCAGCCTTATTACCATAGCTTCCTCTCTTCTCCACTCCACTGGACAGGCAGCCTAACAAATGGGATGACTGTCTTGTTCTCAGCCGTAATAAATAAGAATAACTATCCCAATTGGTCAGCTTTACTTGTGATAATAGAAAGAATAGATACGCAGTTAAAATAAAATCAGATTATAAAGAACCATAATATATCTATATTTATTTTAAAATACTAACGGCATTCGCAGCCCTTGCGCTCGCACAATCCTATATTTTCAAAGATTATAAGTGTACTTCTGAGAAATGTAGTCTATTCCTCCTTGCGTCGTGTTTCCTCATTGATGAGGGTCGTGACCTCCCGATGAATTGGTGTGCGTCTTGATAATAGCGCGCCACCCATTCCTGTCTTCGGCGGCATTCACAGCATCATGGACACTAGTGTTGGTGGTGGAGCGGATTTGGTCGGACCAGCGTACCGGACTTCGGCCTCTTTCCTTCCACCTTGCCAGTAACAAAAAGTTTCTCCAGGTTATCCCCTCCTTTTCTGGCAATGTGTCCGAAGTACTGGAGTATCCGACGAAGGCATATGGTGGATAGCCTAGTCGATATGTCTAGTTGGTTTAAAATCGATACGTTAGTTCGATGCTCAGTCCACGAGATCCTCAGCATTTGTATTAAAATCTTTAAAAATGCTGTATTGTGTCAGCGAGAGAGACACAAGCGTTGAACGCTCTTAACGTATGCCTATGAGACCAAAATATTGATCAGAGATTATTTTAATCAACATTTTTGCAACTGTTGGCTGTATTACTAACTTTTTATCACGGTAGATAGCGCATGATAGATGGTACCTAATATCATTGTCAGTTGCATAGAAAACTTGTATTTTCATTACGAAATTTGTTATTTTCTGGATATTATGCCGAAGTGAGCAGCTTTTAAGTGTACAAATCGAGATTATTAAAGATATGGTGATCTCAAAATTGTCGTTCTATTAATAAAACCTTTTTTATTTTTAAAGACGTGAGCTTTCTTTGCTTTTCTTTAAAGGTGTGAGCTTTCTTAATTCGTTTTTCAAAGTAGATAACATAATCTGTTATAAAAATTAAAACTATAAAAACATTTAAAAAATGATGCAATATAGGTGCAAAATAAGGTACCATTGCCGCTAGCGACATCTACAAAAAGCTTTGATATACCCATTGTTAATCCGGCTCGAAGGACCATGTTATGATTTTACTTATCACTTTACTGGCACTTGGAATTTACGAATTAAAACACTAATTAACTTAACTCACTGTATTTATTATTCTTACTTGCTAGAGGCCCTCACGAGCGTTTTACATTGCCGCCAAACGTACGTTCTGAAACGACGCTAACGCCATCTAGCGAATTATTGCATAACATAATTAACATAGGTACTGTTATTTTTTATTAACAAAGAATTGATTTTTAACAACATGATGTACGCATTGAAGTACTATATTGCGCTCATGTTTAATTTCTTTGCTTAAAAGCTTTTGTAGTAAAGTGGAAGGGATTTTTCTTCTTTGCTGAGAAGGCTGAGGTCTTGTATTTGGGATTTTTTGCTTTGGCACATATGCAGGTTTAATAGGTTTAGAATCTTCAGTTACTTCCATGTCATTATCATTTTTTAATATAATTTGTTCTTCAGGCGGCCCATCATCATCGCTCATATTAATTGTACCTTCTTTGAATTTATTGTTACTTGTATTTGGATCATTACTTATAACTTTAGGATTTTTAATTTGTTCAGGATTTAAAAGTTTATTTGTTATATTATTAGGGTTCTTAGGTTTACTAATTTCTTTGAATTCAGTACTATTATCTTTATCTTGATTTACTAGTTTATTTATAATATGACACTCGTCTTTTGGGTTTGATATAACTTTAGATTTACAATTGTTGCTATTAGCTTGGTCTTTAAGCGTATTTGTAGCATTTGTTGTAGTTCCTTGAGTTTTACAATTATTAATTTTAAGTGTTTTTGGCACATTTCTTTCAGTAATATCGCCTTCATCAGATTCATAGTTTCCAATAAGAGCAGACAAAGCATTGCACACTTTTTTATCTGATTCTTCTTTTATGTCATTATCTAACCAATCGTCATCAATAATATTAAAATTATTCTGTTCCTCTACTTCAATAGCATCATTGCTGTCATTTATCAAGTGTTGGATACCAGTAAATGGTTTCAGTCCATTTGTTTGAACAGAAAATGTTACTAAGTTAGGTAATTTGACCTTTTTGTTTCTGTTTTTAAATTTATTTGTGCTCATATTATTTCTTCTGTTATTGTGTGTATCATTGTGGCTCCTTTTTGTACCTGTAATAAAGAGCATGGAAATTTACATTTATTTATTTAATTTTATAGTACACACAGCATATATATATTATCGCAAATGTACAATATAATTATAACTTATCTAATATATGTACCAATTAGGTGTCAAAGCCAGTAAAAAAGAATTAAAAACTTATTAGTGGTACTTCCACACTTAAATCATTGTTTAAATATAGTATATTAGCTATATGCTTCAGTCATTGTAGTGTTACGGTTGGTTATCAGATAGCAGCCCTATTCTGTTACTTAAGCACAAACGTTATATAATGGAATCCGTTAACTATATGTATATCAGGCTATTAAAGTTGATTTTTGCACAGATGCTTTCAAGGTGGAGAGCCTCATAGAGTTGAAAATTAAATAATATTTTGTAATTATGATGCAAAGGTAAATAACGAAACCCACTAATAATGTTTGCGACTTGGTTCCACAAATACCAACTTTCTTTGTATGGCCAGCACAGTGTGAAGGCAAAATTCCAAAGAAATCATCAAAAACTAAATAAAAGAAAAGCCCATCACCAGCAAAGGTTGAATATTGTGTTCTAGGGGCTGAAATTAGGTTTTTGCTTACCTATATTAGATTGGTTTTTGTTATAACGATTCTGTATTCCCATTTTTTCACCCCGTTCTATCTTTTCCTTAATTTCAGCTTCTTTCTTTTCAATATTAATTTTGGTTGGATATTTTTTCTTCCGTTCTTCTCTCCATTTATTGATCTCTTCAGGGTTTCGTAGTTTGCATATTTTCTGGTACAAACCCGTTGAATGTTGCATCTGGATGTGTCTGGTGATGACTTTTGGATGTGCAACGAACTGGCAACCATCAATGTTGCATTTCTGGAAAAAAGTGGTTGAATTTTTCAGACGACCCATATTTTGATTTTTGAACTACAAAAAAACAAAGCTTCCATCAAGGCGGAGCTACAAGTAATTTTAAGTAATGCAATTTTAAGACATTCGTTTCTTAGAATGAAGATATTTTATAACTTAAAAATAGCTATAATCTTAAGTGACATTATATTTTTTATAGTTATTGAAAGAATAATATTTACAAAATATAAAATAATAATTACAAACTACTTTAATAAAAAACAACTCCTTGGCCAGACGTTTGGCTGAGGATCCCCACGGTCCAATTGTCACATTGACTGTCTCTGTGGTCTAGTGGTTAAGTCTGTGGATTTAGACTCGGAGGTACCAGGTTTGATTCCTGGTCAAGACACAATAATATTTATTAATTTAAATAAATGAATTTGATTAATATTTAATTTATTTCTTGTGTTTGTGTTATACCTCATGTTGTTTCTTATGGTTATCCAAAAAGTATTGCGAGTTGAATCCTCTGTCACAAGTTTCGCACCAGAAATCCGTGTTTGCTTGCTGCTGGAACTGATACGGCCCACGTGGTGGTGGTCCATATCTCGGAAATCTAGGCTGGAAGTTTTGTTGATAACCACCATTGCCGAAATGCCTTGGCTGCTGATACATTTTACCTTATTTTCTTAAAATCAAATTTATATCAAACCAATATTATTACTCCCATAACACTTGTTTTTTTACATAAATACAATCTCTTTTCTCTAAAAAAGTGTTTATTATGGATTGCGTTCTACTATTAAACAAATAAATCTTCCAGCCTGACATTACTAAAATACTACAAAAGTATACATGTTCTGCGAGAGCGAGCGGGTAGGTAGTAATTCAATTATGACAGTATTTTTTTTTCAAATATTCTTCTTTTTTTTTTTTTAAAACTAGTCTAGTAGACTAGTAATGGCAATCGCCACTAAGGCATTTGTGCCAACATCACGTTTGTATGAATTATTGATGTGAATTGATTTCTATATAGATATATATTATATTTATTTTATCTACTGGTCGCGGTGAATCACAAACACTAAAACAAAAGAAAAGGGGGGATTGGTTAGTAGTTTAGTGGGAATGATACGTCACAACACATCACAAGAGACATATTACACAACACAGTGAGTTATTAATAGTGTGGACATTACACACACAACAGTCACGCTATAACTTAATTAATTATATACATTTCAGCACGCGGGGCCACAGCACTGCATACGGGGTCAGAGCCGCCGCCGCAGCGCCCATCTCACTGGGTCATGTCCATTCTCCCATCCCCCATGCATATTGAAGAAATTACTTTCTCAATCTGCATGGAGTAGAGAAAGGGGACATGGTCCCGTTGACCGGAACCATGACGGTCCACATCTGTCCCATATGCAATGCTGTGCCCCCGGTTGTTTATTTAGAGGTTAATACTGTTTGTATTGAGGAATTTGGTAATAATGGTGTAAACATTAGGATTAGGAGAGGAAAGGAGTGAGGCTATGGAGGTAGGAAAGGGTGTAACTTTGTAGAGGGACTTTAATAGTATAGTTCTATCATACAAAGGGCAGGAGAAAATTATATGGTTTACGTCTCCCTCATCGAGCCCACATTCGCAGATTGATGAGTCCTTAATCCTTAATTTAGCGAGAAAAGAGGTAGAGCAGCAATGACCCAATCTTAGGCGGCACAGAGTTGATGTATCTTTTTTACTTAGTTTAATGTTGGAGAACCAAGGTTTAATGGGAATTGATGGTTGTATCTGAGAGAAGTATGTCCCTTTTAGTTTGCTGCTCCTTGGCCATTGGTCTGACCAAGATTCATATAAGTATTTTTTTGGTTGCAGTATTAGGTCATGGGGATACAATTCATAAGGGAAAATGTCCCCACATTCGACTGCTTCTTTAGCAATGTGGTCCGCTCTTTCATTGCCGAGGATTCCACAATGACTGGGGATCCAGACGAGTACTAGTGACATCCCATGTAGAGAGCATTTACGTATTTGTTCTTTTGTGTGGAAGAGGATAGGGTTGATAGAGTTTTTAGAAAAGGGGTTGGATCTTATGGATTGTAAGGAGCTGAGGGAGTCTGAAAATATAATGGTTTTAGGCAATTTGAATAATAAGGCATATTTGATTGCCTCCAGGATGCCAATGAATTCTCCTGTAAAAACTGTTGTTTCCGGAGGATACTTCAATTTCCTTACAATATTATAGTTGTCATGGTACACACCAACCCCAACACAACCTTCCTGCGAGAATTTTGACGCATCTGTATAAATATAATTCCAGCCCATCCATCTGGTGTTCATAATATTGAGGAGTTTTAGGTTGGCTTGTGGATCATCCCTATCAAGGCCAAGATCCAGGATTACCTCAGGAGAGTAGGTAACTGTCTCATATGGGTGTGAAAACATAGGCAGATTTAAAGATTGATGGATTTTAGCGTCCAATACTCCTAACTTATTTAAGCTGTTAACCAGTCGGGGTGGAATTTTGTGGAGCCAGTATTGGGAGGAGGAGGTCAAGTCTGCCAGCTGTTTCAATATGGGAAAAAGAGGGTGTTGGGAGAATAGAGAAGAACGGAAGAGGAATCTGTCTGCAAGGTATTGTCTTCTGCATGGTAGGGGAGGTTCGCAACACTCCACTTGTAAGGCATTAACTGGGCTGGATCTCATGGCGCCAGTGATGATTCGGAGTGCTTTAGATTGTATAAGGTCTAGTTTTTTGAGTCCCGATTTATTAGCTGGCTCCATCAGGAATGATCCATAGTCCAGGACGCTTCTTATGATGGCGTTGTACAAGATTCTGAGTGTGTATGGGTGGGCGCCCCACCAGACACCGGCCAGGCACCGCAGGATGTTAAGGTTTCTTTCACATTTTGCAGCAATGGATTCACAGTGAGCTTTCCATGTTAAATGGTTATCCATAGTCAACCCCAAAAACTTTGTGTGGGTCTTTACTGGGATTCTGCAATTTTGAACCGTGATTTGAATAGGGGGTATTTTCCGTCTTCTAGTAAACACAACCACCGTACTCTTAGGAGCTGATAAGTCCAGACCGTTACAATTCAGCCATTTTGAAAGAGAATCTAGGGAAAGGTTCATTGAACTGGAGGCCTTTTTGATGTCAGAGTCCAAGGAGTAAACCAATAAATCGTCAGCATATTGTAGCATTTTACACTTTGTATTAATTGATGCTTCTAAGTCATGAGTATATATATTATATAGAAGAGGACTCAGAACCGATCCTTGAGGCAGGCCTTTATAGCTTAACCGGGGGGGGAAAGATTGAGATTGATATCGAAATATTACCAGTCTTTGGGAAAAGAGGTTAAATATAAAGTTAGTCCATTTCTCCGGGACACTCAGCTGTTGAAGCTTTTTCCTGAGCACAGGGAGCTGGACGTTGTCATAGGCAGCAGAGATATCTAAGAATGCCCCTATGACGTATTTGTTGTGTGAAAAAGCAAGGCGTATCTGCGAAGTAAATATGCTGAGATTGTCCATGCTGCTTCTACCTCTTCTGAAACCATATTGTGTGGCAGCCAATTTGATTTTATGTTCAACGAACCACTCAAGTCTATTTTTAACAAGGTGTTCGGTAATTTTAGACAGTACAGAGGACAGGGCTATAGGGCGGTAGGAATCTGGGTCATCAGGGTTTTTACTGGGTTTGAGGATTGGGATTACTAGATGGGATTTCCAAGATGGAGGAATGTGACCTGTGTCAACAGTTGCATTGATCAATTTAAGAAAGTATGTGAGAGCACTGTCCTTGGAGTTGGACAGGAAGGAATAGGGGATTCCATCTAGTCCAGGAGAGGAGTCTTTAACCTTGTCCAAAACGAATTTCAACTCTTGGAGGGAAAATGGAAGGTCTATGGGACTGTCTGAGGGGGGGATGGTGTAGGTAAAAGGGAGTTGGTCAATAAAGGGGGCTGTAGGTGGGGCAATCTTGTCCTTAAATCTTTCTAACAGCTCTTTGGTAATATTAGATGTTCTGGGAGGGGAGTAGGCTGATCGAAATCTCCTAATTTGCTTCCAAACCAGGGTGGAGGGTGTGTCTGGAGAGATGGAGGAGCAAAATCTCTCCCAGCTTTGACGCTTCTTGGAACCAAATGTTTTTTTGCATATAGCCATCACTCTGTTTAAATTAACATAATTATCCATAGTTAGGTTTTGTTTGTACAACAATTCGGCTTCCTTGCGAGCATTTATGAGGTTAGTGCATTCTCGATCCCACCATGGAGGGGATGAAGGTTTTGCTGTGGATTTTTTCTTTTTAGGGAAGGCTGAATCAGCAGACTCCAAAATTGCCTGGGTCAGTGCCTCTAGGCATGCATTTATGGATGTTGTGGATATTGGTGGAAGTTTTGTCATTTTGTATTCGAGGGTTTGTGCATAGAGTGACCAATCAGCTTCTTCCAATTTATATTTAAGTAAGGGATCGGGATTGCTAAGAGGTCGGGATTCAAAGGGGAGGGTGAGTATAATGGGAAAGTGTCTGCTGCCATAGGAGGATGGAGAAATGGACCAGGAAACCTGAGATGCTAGATCTGGGGAGCAGAATGCAAGGTCTAGGGCACTAGCCATCTCGTTGGGTCTATTGCGACATGTGGGGGATCCGTCATTTAGCAGACACAGATTTAAGTCATCCAGTATTTCTATAAGGAGAGTGCCGCATAGGTTATTTTTGTCAGATCCCCAGGATCGGTGGTGACAGTTAAGATCTCCCATAATAATTAGGGGCTTAGGAATAGTAGCAAGAATGTTTTTTAATTCTGTTAGTATGGAAGGAGTGGGGTGAGCTATATATATGGATGTAAATGAGATGTTATTGACACATGCAGCAACAATTTGGAGTTCTTTGTTATGGGGGGGGATAGGGATGGAAGTAAAGGAAAATGAGGATGAGATGAGAAGGGCGGAGCCGCCCCAACCATCAGGTCTATCATCTCTGACACTGTTGTAGCCAGAGAGTCTAAATTCCGACTTTGGCTTAAGCCAAGTCTCAGAGAGGGCAGCGATAGTAGGTTGATAGAGCTTTGCCAAAACAGTTAGCTCTGCCTTCTTACAGGCAGATCTAACGCTTTGGCAGTTCCACTGGAGGATTTGGGCACAAGGGGCCAGTATTATTTAGTATGGGTAATGGATGAATATTTGTGGCTACGTTGGACGGTTTTCAAATATTGGAATACAATGTGATAATGACTGACAGTAATGACGGAAAATATTGTGTTTTTCTGGTCGCTTTAAGCGATTTTTTCACTTTATTTCGCTTTGAAAGTCGTTCGACTTGGCATTTATTTATGGTTTTTATGGTCTATGGTTATGGTGTCTATGGTTGGTAAAAAAAGCAAGCTTTGCTATTATGCATTATGCTAGACTATTGCTAGTTTGACTTGAATTATAATAAAGAATTTTGTATGAAAACCTTAGACAAACGCCAATTCGAACGACTTTCAAGCGAAATAAATCTAAAAAAGCGCTTAAAGCGACAAGTCAAACACAGGATATAATCTGTGCTTCTCTTCTCCCGATGGATGATGAATGAGATGATAGGGAAGGCAAAGGGTCTAGCCCATACAGCCAAGTCTGACGTAATATATCTTTCTTTTTCATGAATTAATGAGGTCATCATCAAATTCCAGATGCTGTAGAAGTTGATGCTTTTATTGGAGTCACTCGCGGAACCATCCACTGCTCAAACACGTCGGGTAAAATATGGGAGTTGACAGCGCGGGAAAACCGCAAAAAATAAACTGCAACTTGTGCCCCATATTTAAAGTCCAATTTATCGTTTTCCATAATTATTCACATTGTAGCACATTATTAAACAAAACAACACCACTCTTGACCAATAATAACCACAGTAAACTAATTTACAAAACAAAAACTTGCACTTGACATGGCCGCGCAAAATGGCGCGAGAGACCGACACAGGATATAAAAAGATTTGTGCCATATTACTATATAATCTGTGGTTGTGCTCTATAGTCTGTGATTTTATTCGACTTTTTTTTTATTTGTTATTGATTTTGTGGATCCAGTGGTTGAAAATAATAATGAATAATTCAGCGACTAAGGTATTATTATTTGTTTAATTTGAGCATTTACCTTGATTGTACCTACACGTAGATATTTTATCTACCCATTATTTCACCCTTTTGCTCTCGATGTCGTTATTTACAATATGACCGAGACTATGGTAAGGGGTTCAGGATTGGAAGCAACTAATACCAGCCACTGATGGTCGACATCACTCCCTCTCTACTATGCCGGCTTAATAAGATGCTTTTCCATACTTCCACCTGCTTCATAGACTAGGTTATCTAGCATGCAACAGATGTAAGTCTTCAAATTTATATTTATGCACAGGCGGTGGCTGCGGTAAGGGATTGTATATTTTAGCTAAGGTTTGGTTGTGACATTTATATCACATAGAGCCCTAAAAATGTTTGGGTATGTTTACAGGTTGGTGAAATATTTACTGAAGCGGGTGCAGCCTTTAATAAACTTGCAGAAATGACAATCTTGATCTATCCAATATTAGATCACACCATTGCGTAAGACAATTTATCTATTAACTATTTCTACACAGCCCATAGAGTACAGATTTAAAAGAGTTATATATTAATAATAAATAAGCAAAGTTTTGAAACAAAACTTGTCCAATAGATTAAGAATGTTGTATGTTGTGTAAACAAGTCAATTGTTGATTTATTTATTTAAGGTACAACAAACAGATTACAATTATTACATAATATACACATTATTTGACAGTAACTGTTTGCAATCCACAGCAGTGTACACTACCTGACAATACAATAACAAATAATTCAAATGTTATGAAATAACATGATAAATTTCAATTTCTAACTTATATATAAAAGTTATTATAAAAAAACAACCAATATATAGAGGTATTAAAAATAAATAAAATTAAAAATAACCAAATTTATATATAAAATTCATAATTACAACATCAAAAATTAACCTAGGTCAGGGGTCGGCAACCTTTTGAGTCTGAAGAGTCAATGATTACTATTTACAAAAATAAAAGTTTTCAAAGAGCCACAAAATTTTTTTGCCTACAATTATTACGACAGTGACAATGCATGTCACGGGGGAGGGTGTGGTGACAAGTACAACAAGCGAGTACAAGTGGCTGACAGATAGAAATGGTGCCTAATTGATTAATTCAGAACAATTTTTAATTGCTTTTTTAATATAAAAAAATAATATTTGCATATGGAACTAAAGAGTTGCAGCTTCAAATCCAAAATATGCATGTGGCTCGTGAGCTGCGGGTTGCCGACCCCTGACTTAGATTTAACTATTCATTCTATGTAATTGCATCATGTAGACCCTTTTATAGTTAATTTTGTAAAAGCACAAATTCATATTTTTTTTAGGGCCCAGGATTTAAGGTGAAATGGCATTGAATGACCTCGCATTGATGGATGAGTATCCCAAAAACACAAACAGCGGTCCATGCTGAACACCCTATATATTGTTCTGTTTTAATGTTGCAGGATGCAAATGAAAGCCAAATTGAAAAGGAAATATACTGAAATAGCAACATGCAGTACATCACAGGAAATGCATGCCTATGCCATGCCTAATCAGGTAATAAAGCAACATCATATTATCCCCAGTGGCCATGTTGTTGACTAGCTGTCAAAAATATTTAATCTCACATTTGTGTCACACATTCTAAAATATCTGCCTTATATGGCAAGTGTTCCGGTACCAAATATTTTTTTTTCTTATTTGTCCGACCAACTGAATTTAAATTTTTCAATAAATGATCATTTTGTAGAAAAGGTTATAAATTACAAGCTGTTTCTATCTATACCAGAATAAATAACACACACAGATCTTTGTCCGAAATCACCAATTCCGGAAACACCAGAATCTCTATCCTGTTTGCAATTTTTCACCTACACACATTGATCACTGTTTGACAATTTTTCTGTAAAACGGCCATTTTAGTTGTATGTCTCAGATTGTGCTTAATGTGGGGGGTTATTGTTTGTATTTACTATTTTTAGGAAGGATTTCCAGAGCTTGAAAATGAAACTGAGGTTGAAACAACAGAAGTGAAGCTAGAATATGACGAAGGTGAGGAGGAAATGGTTGAAACAGGCGAGGAGGAGATGCTTGAGACAACTGAGGAAGAGATGGTTGAAGCAGGGGAAGAAATGGTTGAAGCAGGGGAAGAAATGGTTGAAGCAGGGGAAGAAATAATTGAAGCAACTGAAGAGATAGTTACAACTGAAGTTAACCAAGTCAAACTGGAATCCAATGATTCATGCGAAATCAATATATGCTAGAACACAAAATGCTACGATAACAAATATGAATTACTTGGTCGTATGAATTGAATTGAGATTGTACACTTGTTTAGTTTTTCTCCATTAGTAAAAGTAGCCATTAATTAGCAATTTTCAGGCAAAATGGACCTCATGTTTATGGAAGGTGATGATATAATTTATCATATAAAAAACCTTAAAAAATTACCTATGTCAGCCTAGCTTTCAAAATTAGTAAGCTGAAGTGGCTGGCCATGTTTGTTGCAGAACTAATGTCTGTTGGAATAGACGGGTTCTGGAGTGGAGACCATGTACGGGAAGACAACCCACCGCTAGATAGACAGGGATGATCTGAAAAAGGTTGCTGGTGGGGGCTGAATGAGGATGGCAGAAGATTGTGTAAAATGGCGAACCTTGAGGGATGCTGACAGACAGGCTGATGGTGAATAAACAACTAAAAGATGATACATACGATAAATTACTATCAAACAATTCAAATGCAGCTGTATTCCTTTACGTAAGTGCAAATGTCACTTTTAGTCCGAGTTTTGCTGTGCCGAGCTGTCAAAATGTCGTTTTCCACTGATACAAGCATAGAAAATTCTCTGTCTAAAATTAAGTAGGCCATAGATGCTACGTTCTACCGAAGCGGTTACCTGTGCAGGTCAACTAGACGTCGATATTGTGTCTGGGACGTTCCGGTGTACCATACGGTGTCATTTGAAATAATTGATTTTTTATCTTGCGCCGGTCGCCTTCCACAGGTCTATTCCTACATACCTGCACAGGCATCTCTCCGGTGGAAGTCACCCATGGGGTTGCAACTTCAAAATAATTGGTTAAATGTGATATAATAATCTAGTTATTTGTAATAATTTTAACAACATTTATAGAAGTAAAAAGTAACACAACCGTTTCCTTTCTGGGGTGGTCAAAAAGAAGCTGGGGAATTTGGCCTTCCATTACCACTCTGTCCACACTGATGATATTTAATATAAAAAACCCAGAAAATAATTATTGAATTATTAATTATAGGCCAGCGTGGCGAGTGTAGACCAAATTCTCCAGAAAATTGTGGAAAGCCCATATTCAACAGTGGAGGCCTAGGACTCTTGTTCTAGGGGCTGTGATGATAAAACTAAAGTATTATCACTCACTTTCTGGGGTGGTCATAAACTACGCTTTTAACGATGCGGGTTCACATTTAACCTAGTTTACTATAGGCCCATGTTGACTAGTGGTAAGCTCGTCGCTACCTCAAGCGTACCAAACTTTAAACGAAATTAAATATACTATTGTTTCCCAACCAGAAATCGTACCCGTTACCTCCGTGTCTAAATCCACGGATTCAACCGCTAAACTATGAAGGCAGTTAATAATCGTCATCATCATCAGTCTGTGTCTGGAGTGTGCACTCCGATATGATTAAGATAGATTTTGGGCAATCTTTTTTGCATATAAAGTTTAAATAATTTGTTCGCTTTTACACGTTACGTTTATAGATGTGTTAGTATATAAATATTAGTAGGACTTAGGCTGAGTTGCACCAAATTTAAATATCTGTAATTGTTACAATGAAAGTTAAAAATGGCGTTGAATGTAATGTTTAATTTTGAAGGTCAGCTTGACGGTTGGTTTTTGGTACATTATTAATAAAAACATGTATGAATATGACAGTTTAAGCTTAAAGATTGTGCATGTGAAAGAACTGGACTCCTTTCCCTCGTTCCGAGAAACGATAATAGTAACCTAAGCACGCTTAAAGGTGTTCCGAGACGTGTATAAACTGTTTTGCCAAAGCTATGTGACATATATATTTAATAAGGTAATTTGTTTATATTGTTTGTATATTACTTCTAAAACAAATCTTTAATTAATATTTAAGTAGGAAGTGAAATAAAATGTCTGTAACACGGCAAGTTATTTTAAAAGACCAAAATAAGTTAATAATATTAAACTTTACAATTATAAAGATGAATAAATCGAAAGATGTATGTTTGTTAGTATTCATACTCAAAGATGTGGAATCCGTAATTTATCTTCCATATATTTAAAATAAAACTAACATTTTATGAATGAAAATGTGATTTAGACCGTTCCGAATTGATATCACGCTCTGAGCATCCAAATCGCGATATTTGATTCGGAACGACGGTTAGTGTCATATTCGTTCTAAGCGCGATTCGGAATGAGGGAAAGTAAAAAAAGTCAAACATAGGGTAGGACTATAGAATATATTTCAGACAGTAAAGGCAAACTAGATTTTTCTTATTTTAATGGGGTGTATCACTAACTTTTTATCACGATAGATGGTACCTAATATAACTGTCAGTCGCATAGAAATCTAGTATTTTTATTACTAAATTAATAATTTTCTGGATATTATGCCGAGGTGAGCAGCTTTTAAGTGTAAAAATTTAGATTTCCAAGCGGAATCAAAGATACGATCTCAAAATTGCCGTTCTATTAATAAAACTTTTTTTCTGTTTAAAGACGGTGTGCGCTTTCTTAATTCGTCTTTTAAGGTTAATTTAATATACATTATTCTGTTACAAAAATAAAAAATCTACAAAACACTTGAAAAATTATGCGATATAGGTGTAAAACAGGCTATCATTGCCGCTAGCGACATCTACAAAAAGCTTTGCCTGATACACCCTATTACATAGTAATAAAATAGTTTTTGTTATTTTATATATTTGTTTTATTTCCAACCTCATAGCGCCGCTGCCCCTGACAATTTCCACATGTTATTTTTGTAAGGTTATGGATAACAACGAAAATCATGTAAAATTTTTTTTTTTTAAAGGACATTGTACAGAATACATCAGTCCTAAACACTTAATTTATTTGCATAATATGTTCATAACCGAGTTGGGGATCATCAAATTCCAGATGCTGCAGAATTTGATGCTTTACTTGGAGTCACTCGCGGCATTATAGCCCAAACACGTCGGGTAAAATATGGGAGTCCACAGCGCGGGAAAACCGCAAGAAATAAACTGCAACTTGTGCCCTATATTTAAAGTCCAATTTATCGTTTTCCATAATTATTCACATTGCAGCACATTATTAAACAAAACAACATCACTTTTGACCAATAATATCTACAGTAAATTAATTTACAAAACAAAAACTTGCACTTGACATGTCCACGCAAAATGGCGCGAAGAACTCTCCATGTTAAATTAAAGTAACGTAAAAATAGTTTTTCTTACAGTCAAAATACATAATGAAAGTTTGTTTTTAATTCGAATGTCACAAGAGGGACTATCAACACATGAAAAAAAATAGGAGATTATGTATAATGACTAAAAAAATGCTCATGGTATTTGGCAGCGCAGCAGCAATAGACTATTTACTGGCTATCACCAGCAGTGGAGGTCTAGTTTGTTCTAGAAGATGGTTCCAAATTATAAAGTAAGGGAGAGCCACTATGCATGCTGCAGTGAATAAATAAAATATAATTAGGTATTGGTAGTCGTTAGGTTAGGACCATGGGTAAAAATGTATGCCTGGCCTTACCCACCATCATCACTGATTGTACTTTGATACAACTTCAGTAGATGTACATACAATCCTCGCCAATCCGTCTGGCCAGCGAGCCGAGTGTAGGCCAAATTCTCCAGATAAATGTTCTGAAGGCCCATCTCCAGCAGTGGAGGTCTATGACGCTGTGTTCTAGGGGCTGTAATGATGATGATGAGATATACATACTGTGTGGAATTTATTAAAGAGCAAATATTTTTATATTATAATCTAGAATAAAAATAAACGTTTTTTTTTTATTATTATTCAGTAATAAAATCTTAACTTACGGTGCAGAAAAGTTTTTCTAAAAAATATTGCCACTTATAGAAAGCCTAATCAAGTAGGTAGCGAGAAGTCGAGGATCGCGCGAACATTGACTTAAGTAATTCTTTCTCTCTATTTCGTCTCTAGGCTCAGGGCAAATAATAATAATACTCCCCAGCCTTTAGGTAGGTACCATTTATCACCATGGATATCGCGATTTTAAAACGCGGCTTTATTTACCATGCAGTAGTATTTTGTAAGTATTTCGTTTTTTCTTTTTTAAGTAAAAGACATCAACTTTATGCCGCCTAAGATTGGGCCATTGCTGCTCCACCTCATTTCTCGCTATTAAGGATTAAGAACTCATCAATCTGCGAATGTGGGCTGGATGAGGGAGACGTAAATCATTAATTTTTCTCCTGTCCTCTGTATGATAGAACTATCCTATTCCTTCCCTCTACAAAGTTGCAACCGTTCCTACCTCCATCTCATCACTCCTTTCCTCTATTAATCCTGATGTTTACATCATTACAAACGGTATTAACCTCTAAATAAACAACCGGGGGCATAGCATTGCGTATGGGGTGGATGTGGACCGTCTTGGTTCCGGTCAACGGGATCATGTTTCCTTCTCTACTCGATGCAGATCGAGAAAGTAATTTCTTCAATATGCATGGGGGACGGGAGAATGGACATGACCCAGTGAGACGGGGGCTGGGGTGGTGGCTCTGTCCCCATGTAATGAAATGTGTATTCATTATCATCATCAGCCTATGTCTCTCCACTGCTGGATGTAGGGCTCCCCCAAGGCTCGCCATTTCGCACGATCTTTTGCCACCCTCATCCAGCCCCCACCAGCGATCTTTTTCAGGTTATCCGTCCATCTGGCGGGGGGTCTTCCCACTTTGCGTTTTCCTGTACGTGGTCTCCACTCCAGAACTTGTCTACTCCATCGGTCATCGGTTCTGCGACAGACGTGTCCGGCCCATTGCCACTTCAACTTAATAATTTTGAAGGCTATGTTGGTAACTTTGGTTTTCTGACGGATGTCTTTTGTCTTGTCCAAGTTCATTCCGAGACCAACTCGCTGGGATGCCATGAAATATGTATTATAAAGTTATAATGTGACTGGTATTTGTGTAATGTACATAACTCACTGTGTTATGTAATATTCACAGACCAAATGTCCCTTGTGATGCGTTGTGACGTATCATTCCTACTAAACTACTAAACCAAACCACCTTTTTTGTGTTTTAGCGTTTGTGATTCACCATGACCAGTTAATAAAATAAATACAGTAATAACGACACTGAGGGGACTGTGCATTTTGTGGTGTTATAGAGTTGTCGTTAAATGGAGATGGAATCATTTTATGGGAGACAAGCTAAACCAACCAAAGTCAATTGATTTCGACGCTTTAGGAAGTTTGTCGTTAAATCGAGTGACGTTACATGAAGTTTACACTGTATAATATATACCTAATAATGATAAATCAATTCATATTATTAATCATACAAACGTGATGCCTTAGTGGCGATTGCCATTACTAGTCTACTAAACTAGTTTAAAAAAAAAAGAATAAGAAGACAATGGAGTGTATTCCTAATTTTTTATCACGACAGATGGCGCATGATAGATAGTACCTTGTATTATGTTCCTTGGATGGTACCTAATATACACAGAGTTAAGGAAGCAGAGACAACATATTATTTAGTCGTATAACCATATAAGTTGCGCTTACTCATTCTCATCGCAAAGATCATATAGCTATCTCACTTCCTCAGTTCACATACACACTGCATAAACGAGCAACCGTGGCATTTTTTCATTGAAACCATAGACTACAAGGCAATTGACAGACAATAAAGTAACAACAGCGAACTCAACCATCTCGACTTATTATTGTGATTATTCATTATTTAACTAAAATTACATCTTGAAAATTTTACTAAATCATGGTCTAGTGTAGTGCTTATATGTGCGACAGTGCAAAACATAAAAAAGTGCTAGGAATAACCTTCCACAAGTAAGTTTTAAATGTTGACACCATGCATTCAAACACATAATTCAATAAAATTAGTGATTATTCTTGTAATTTCAAAATATGTGAGAGACAGAAGATATATTTCATTGTATTCTAACGAAATTAAAATAATAATCTTACAATTTTTGTTGCTTTATTAGAGAAAAACGTAAAAATTGTTGCAAAACAACAACATTGACAGTTCCATCAACACAGGGTCGGATTTGTAAAATTAATAATTTTTATATTATTTTTTTACCGTTTTATTGTTGTGACCGCCTCCGTGGTCTAGTGGTAAATCCTATGGAATTGTATCCACAGAGTGCCCGCAGTGCGTAGATTCGATTCGTACCCAAGGCCAAAAATATATTTACGTTTTTCGCTTAGGTTGTCTGGGTGTCCATACTAATATTATAAACGTGAAAAAAGCTTTTTATGTATGTGTGTATGTATGTATGTATGTTTGTCCGTCTTTCACGCCTCTATTTATCATCACAGCCCTTAGAATACAGAGACCTAGACCTCCACTATTGGAGATGGGTCTTCCAGAAATATTTCTGGAGAATTCGGCCTACACACGCCACGCTGGCCAGACGGATTGGCGAGGGTCTCATGTAAATTTTAATGACAATTTCTTAACGATTTCACAAGTTGGTATTAGTAGAACCGGGTTAATTAGTAAAAAAGGTTGTTTTTTTTTTTTTAATATTTCCAGACAAGTCACACAGCGCCATCTAATTTCCGTGGTAAGCTATGAGGCTTGTGTTACGGAAACTAGATGGTTGATAAACTACATATTATACTTTTTTTTTTTTTTGTAAATATATACATATAAACACCCAGACCGAGACAAATTATACAATGTACAACTTGCCCCCGGTGGGAATCGAACCCACGACCTCCCGAGTTCACGGCAACGTTTGTTACCACTAGACCACGGCTTAAAGTGCTCTCCAAGGCACGGGAACGGTGGTGTTGTAAATCTGACTAATGTATGCAAGAAAAGTGTATTTCTCATTGGTACATGCCGGGGTTCAAACCGACCTTTTTTGGATTTTAGGGAATGCATTCTATCAACCGAGCTACCTTTTTGGCCTTTTTGGTTTGGTTTCTGTCATTTCTAGTACTCAAACCTCAGTTGCTCCAGTAGAGACTTTTGATCCATATAAGAAACAGGATCGATCGGCATAAAAACAAAAGTTTTTGCTGACTAGATTTTTCCAAAATCTGTGAATGAAGTTCAGAATATCTCAATAAGTTATGGATGGTCTCCTAGGAACGTTTTCCTGTAACTATAACGGTTAAGATATTTGCCCTTACTGTCCCGTCTCAAAACTCCACCTTGTATAGATACAATACTTAGATTTATTTCATACTTACAAAACATTTATGGAAGTTAAGTTATAAAACAATAATTATTATTTATTTTTCAGAATAATATGAGAGCGGTAAAAAAAAAGTACTTTTTTGGATAAAAGAAAAGAGACATGTTTGAAATTTTAAATAGGGTATAAACATTACAGAAAACTCCAAGCAACTTCAACCGCATTACCATCCGGTTGTCTCGTCATAATTTTTACGTTCCCCCCCCGACCATTTAGGGCCCATTCGGCCGGTACAGAGGGGTTCGGTATCTCTTCGAGACCCAGATACCACTCGCCATCCGGTCCAAAATTAGCGTGCCATTGCTTTGAATAATATATGTAAGAAAATATAAATAAACGATTTTATTATATTGTTGTATTTTTTAAAAAACCATATAGCTAAAAATACTCATTTCATTATTTTAATCGTAGAACACAAAACCTATCTTCCGAAGTGGGCTTTATACACTGATTCAGGACGGATTTGTGAGCGATATGCATAATTATACTTATATAATAATATTTTGACATTTCGCAAATGAGTCCGGTCCTGTCTTCTGTATTAGTGTGCGAACATTACTTGTGTGTGAGAAATGCCACGCTTTGACCGCAGTTAGATCACCTCTGCTTCCCTATCTCTGTGCTAATATAACTGTCAGTTGCATAGCAAGCGAAATATAGTGATCTCAAAATTGCCGTTCTATTAATTCAAACTTTTTTTTTTAAAGACGGTTTCGCTTTCTTAATTTGTCTTTAAAAGGTTAATTAACGTTAAGTTAAAATACATATTTTTGTTATAAAAATGAAAATCTACAAAAACATTTATAAAATGATGGATAGGTGTAAACAAGGTACCATTGCCACTAACGACATCTACAAAAAGCTTTGCCTGATACACCCCATTACATGCTATAATTCTGTTTATTTGTAAAAATCTATCCAAAACTTTTTAAAACTCTATATTTGCAAATTTAAAATGCATTATCAATTAAATTAAAATATTAAAAAAATTAATACATTTATGGAATGAGCTTCCAAGACGGCATTAACTGAATCATTCAAAATTTGGTAGGGTAGGGAGAGGAGCAGAATGGTGGATGTCTTGTTTGCCTATTCAGCCTATTGTCAGTTGCTATCCCGAGGCACCGGAGATCTGGCCCGCACGGTGAATCCATGGAAAGCTTACGAGATTTGTCTTCTTTACTCATGATCTGTTTATGTGGCAGTGTGCTAAGAACAATCGCAATGCTGATTTGCTGGTGCGAAAAACTGTCTTGTCACACATAGCACAAACACCATGAAAGGACAGCACAAAAACCAAAGAATGATCAATACATTACAGAAAGGACGTAGAAATAAGCCCCTAGAACAGTCCTAGACCTCCACTGTTGGAGATGGGCGTTCCAGATTTATTTATTATATGATGAAGCTATAATTCCAGATAATAAAAAATGCCTTAGAAACGTTGGTTCTACTATTTACTAAAAAATTATATATAAGATGAATATTTTTGAGAATTTGGACTACACTCACCACACTGGCCAGACAGGTTGGTGAAGGTCTAATGTCAAATTTTAGTGACAATTTACTAACAATTCCACAAGTGAGTATTAGTGGAACTGGGGCCGAAGGCTGATCATGCTCTCCGAGGCACAGGAATGGTAAGAAGACAAATTTCTAAGCATTCCATGGATTCACCGTGCGGGTGCCGGGTCCATCGTGTGTGGGTAGGAGATGAGAAGAATGGTGTCTCGGGCTTGCGACCGACAATAGGCTGGTTTAAGAAAAGGAGGCCTCCATAGTTATAAATCTATGACAAACGTACATAAGAAAAGTGTATATCTGCACTGCCACTGCCAAAAAACATGTATTAGGTTTAAAAGAAAAATATTAAGTGTTATGTAAAATTTCATTTATTTTCTTTTTGCCTTTGAAAGCTATATATTTTTCTTTTCCATGAAGAACAAGTTGAATCATAAATTTTGGAATAGTTGTCTCGGTCCATAAATTCAACTATTTCCTTATCAACATTGCTTCGTAATTTTAACAATTTGTATAATGGAAAGTCGCTACCTGACTTTTTAACCCGTCTCTGAGCATTCCTATAACAATTCCACGGCTGAGGCTCAATTATTACCCTTTGAGATAAGTCTTTGGTCAATTGTAAAAATGAAAGTAACCCGTCATCACCATTATTTAAGTGAATCCACATAGTGACTGAAAAACAAAATGATATATCAAAAGTGGATTTATTGAAACGTTTTAGGTACTTCTCTAGGTTTTCCCTAGCTCTGTTATCACTTACATCTAAACATAAATATGTTATATTAGATATTTTTGAGTTTTCCTCAGCTCTTTTTATAAGATTTGGATCAACATCTATTGCCAAAATGTGTATTGGCCATTCAGGGTATAAAGTAGTTAAGAAATTGTATAGTTCAGTCGTCAATTCACCAGAGTTACAGCCGATATCAAGGCAGCAATATGTTTTGCCTGTTGGATTTTTTTCTAATGAAAACATAAGTGGGTTTAGATTTTTGATTCGTTCATGTGGACTGTGAAATGTGTAGTAATTGATAAAGTTTCCAAACTTCACTGCTCCAGGGTCGCTTCCGTAAAACTCCAAATCTGCCATTTATAATCACAGAAATACAAAATAACTTTTAAAGAAATAAACTAAACGTAATGAAGTTCAAGGAACACAAGACGAAAATATTTATCACGTGTCAAAAACAAGGAACATGTCAAACATATTTTTAAAAATATATTTATTTAGTTCAGGCATTGCGGACAAGTCCTTCTGCCGTCAAATTATTATAGGTACTTGCACTTTCTTTAATTTACTAATAATGGGATAGCAAGAAATTATAACATATCTAGCCTAGAATAAATAAAAACTAACTCTATAAAAAAACTTTTCTTTTGTATGGCGAAACCAACAGACAAGGCCAAGCTTTTCAACAACTTTTAGGTGTAGCTTACTTAGGCTGGGTTGCACCAAAACGTAGTCTCTGTAATTGTATTGTAACGATTAAAGTTAAAAATGGTGTCCATTTTTAAATCGTTACAATTCAATTCTCCTAATTTTGGTTCAACTCAGCCATAGCGAGTGATTTGCCAAAGTAAAGTAACGTAAAGTCAAGCTTGATTTAACCGGAGTAACAATTAGCACCTTCTAGAATTTACTTTCCAATTAAATAATTAAACGAAACGTGGCTAAATTGTGCTATATTATTTGTGTATTATAAAACTTTTGTAATGTTAAACATTTGGCAAAACCAATAAACAATACAGACACGTTTGTCGGCCGTTTGTCAGCCGGTTTCTCAAATTATTTTCTAGCTAAGGAATTATTAACTTGAAGTTTTTCTTAAATCAAATCGGGTTTCACGAACAAATTTCACAACAATTAAGTTTTACTTTATACTTTAACTCATACTCGTACCTACATACACATAACAATTTTGGTGGGTATTTGTTTGTGCTGTTGTTTAATAATAAAATAAATTGTATTTGCTGTCGATCGGATAAAACAAAATGGTATGCTACGACTATATAATCAAAGGCTACGACCTGCGGCACGGTTGCTACCAGTGCGGGTCATTGAGCATATAAAAATGTAATAGATTTATGTTAATTGGATTAATAAACGATTTTTTAATTTTTATTTAGATACTAAATATTAAATAGTATCGATGATATAATACATATGAACAACAAAACTGATTAAATACGCAGAAATATTATTCGTAAACTTAAAAAAAAAAAGAATTAATGGCAACCCTCGATATTTTCCAACCAGTGCAATGTATGGAAGTCATAGCCCTTGATTGAATATATTTGGCCATAGATTTATGAAAGTCAATTTTAAAGCGGCAAATATAAAACTTTGATTATTTCTCATTTCTACGGACAAGAACCAACTTTAACTGTACTACCTAGGTAGTTACCGGTTGTGCGAGCATACGCAAATAGAACAAATATCGTGATAGGTATGAATTTTAAATAATTTTCATCACGCACACTTACATATTATAGGAAACCAACTTAGGTATCATGAAAGGAAATAAGTAATAACTAGGTATTATTTCAATTATTAAAAAAAAACAAGAAGTGTCCTTTGCGTCATTTTGCGTATCATTTCATTTACATATCAAGTGCAAGTTTTTGTTTTGTAAATTAATAATTAAATTATTACTGTGGATTTTGTTGGTCAAAAGTGGTGTTGTTTTGTTTAATTACGTTCTACAATGTGAATAGTTATAGAAAACAATAAATTGGACTTTGAATATGGGGCACAAGTTGCAGTTTATTTTTTGCGGGTTTTCCGCGCTGTGGACTCCCATATTTTACCCGACGTGTTTGAGCTATAATGCCGCGAGTGACTTCAAAAGAAGCATCAAATTCTGCAGCATTTGGAATTTGATGATGACCTTATTAACTACTTAAAAAGAAAGATATATTACGTCAGACTTGGCTATATGGGCTAGACCCTTTGCCTTCCCTATCATCTAATTCATCATCCATCGGGAGAAGAGAACCAAAAAAAAAACAGAATTCACTATTTTGACAATCTAACTTTTGCGACTAAGTAACAGAATAGGGCTGATGGAACACTGTCTATCGACTATTTAAGATGTCAGTTATAAAGTAAGCTTAACTCACGGAGGTAGGTTAGGTATCATAGATAGGTCCGATATGAGCAAAAATATTAATTATATAATACTGTCAAAACAATGGACATAGACATTAAAGTTAGTATTTTTAATTTATTTAAATTATGTAGTTTAGACACCAAAATTAACTGTTGGTAAAAGGAGTATGTAACACCCAAAGTTATCAGAAACTGTTGTCAGAAAAATATAATGTCTGCCACTAAATAGGTATGTGTGGCTTTTTTTAAAAACGGGATTTTAGTTTTATAACTTTATACCTAAATAAAAGATTTAAGTTTGCAACTAGAGTAATCTAGCATCCAACTTATAGTAATGGTTCTCTACTTGGTTCTCACTACTTGCAGCCTGAGAAGCCACCCTAGTTCACTTTCTAAGTTATATTGACTAAGGACAGTGTGAAACCTACGTAATATCAATCAACAAAGCAAAATACCCGAGATTAAAATGGTTTATGTTTTACGGCAGCATTTAATACTTAATAATATTGTCTTATACACATTGAGAAATGCGATAAGCTGGGCTCTTCACGCTAGGAGTCAACAATCTGTAAAACCGTCACTTAGATGGCAAGCGTTCATTAAGATAATCCCGTCACACGGTTCACTGAGAATCACTTTCATTAGTTATTGATAGACATAATTAGCTGTGTTCGTGTTTATTTCAGCGCTTTTTAACATCCTGATCCGCGGTATTCCGACATGGCACGGGCCCACCGCATCGTGCGTGCCGGCCGCGAACCAACCTTGCACTCTGCGCGCAAAATGTTAAAGACCGAATTAATTATATCCATAAATCGACTCCATAGCGAACTGAAATCCGCCGTCCACAAGTGAAATGTGGGCTGGATGAGTGGTCAATGAGCAGCACGCGACGTCGCCTGTATAATTACTTCGCTACACACCGAACCGTCGGTCATAGATATACGTCTCACTTTTTGCATAGCATTTTATCGGAGAAATTCACTTTGAACATATTTCTCGATCATTTTCAAGTTCAGTTACGTAAGCGCGCGTGCAGGAGAATTGGTGCGGAATGGCGGATGTGTGAGCCGGGCGCCCGCTTCAGCTACGGTTATAAAGTCGCTCCCGTGTCGCGGACTGGCAGTCGTCACTAGACCACCCTGCTATTCGTCCATTTTTTTTGTTATTGTGCAGTGAGTGAATTTAAAAAAATGAGTGCCGCTTTTCGGATAGCCGTTGCGTCTTTTCTGTGTGCAGTTTTGACTTCCGCTCACGTGCACGGACGGAGATCCCGGAGGTTGGATGTTGAGGATTATGCACAGAACGAAATCGAAAGCGGCAGAGCGGAGGAGAGCTGGTGGCCGTCGGCGGAGTTCGCCGTGCTGCAGAAGGTGTACGACGACTGCAGCGCGCAGAGAGAGCTGACGTCCTGCCTCAAAGGAAAGGCTCTCACCGCGTTGACCAGAGCCGTGGAGCAGGTCCGCAGCGTTCAGTGCAGTGAAGTGTGCGTTTAGTGTTGTATTGTACTAATGGGTTGTGTCTGCAGGAGAACGTGCAGCTTGCCGACGGGCTGACGCTGGTGAAGCAACCCGGCGCATCAGCTGTGGCCGAGCCTCGCTTCTTCTCGGGCCTGACCGGAGAGGACCGTATCGATGCCCTGTTGCGCGCTAAGTTTGAGCAGCTGCTGAGCACACACACCATCTCACTCGACTTGGCATCGGAGGGTAGAAGCAGAGGTAAGATTCCGACAAATGTTTGTATGTTATTTTTAATTTAATTACGTAAAATAATTATATGTTTATTTATACAGGTAAGAAAGTGATGCCCTACCTTCTTCTCGGTATTTTCACGACGGTGAGCATTGTGGGAGGTATTGCCCTGAAGACATTGGCCGCCATTGCCGGAAAAGCTCTGATCGCCAGTAAAGTAGCGCTCACCATTGCCGGTATCATCGCCCTCAAGAAACTCTTCAGCCACGACGGCGCTGCTGGGGAGACTACCTTCCAAGTCCATGCTGACGGACACCACAGGTAAGGAAAAGTTTAACAAAACCGATCACAGTAGTGACACATAAAATGCTCAACACTGATCAAAAGTTGCCTGATATGGAATTTAGGGAATTGCTGAAAATACTACATTTAGGTTAGTTCCTTTGTTGTATGTATACACTACTTATCTTTGACCAAATGCAGTTTAACAAACACGTTGCTTGAGCCGCGAGATGATAATATCTCGCGAATGTTAATTTCAATTATTTCAATTCTAGTCTTTAATTCGAAGGCGGAATCTCTACGTGGTGAGGCCGGCCCAGGGACCCGCGGTAGACCCCTATCACTACTACTCTGAGCAGACGACGGCCAGCGCGTAGCAACTTTACGTCTAGCCAGGAACAGGGCGCCCGCCTCGCCGCGCCAGGCCAGCAGCACCACCCGGCCACTCCGCCGCCAGCTGTCCATCCGCCTTCGACTCGGCTGCGACTTCTCGACGCGAATGGGCCGCCGCGACACACAGTGACCTCAAACCAAAGTCGTCCGTCTGGACATCTCACTTGGGCGAACGCTACGCGAACAATATTCATCGCGATCACAACCCAAAAATCTAAAAATCCTGTGATCCATATTCCGATACACTAGTCTTACGCTGAATAAATATAACGATATCGAATAATCGATCTGCGGATCGCGATAAATATTGTAGGCTTAGCTTTCGCTTTACAAAGCGACTGAATCTGAAATAGTGTTCTTAGTCTATGTTAGTAAATTATTAAAATATAATTTATTTATTTATGACTGCTGTTTTATATTTAAATGTAAAAATATAACGAAGTGATGTAAGAAATAAAGAATAAGAACTTGATGGGTCTTCTTATTTTATAATTCCTTAAACTTATTTCCTAACAATATTTCCTAGTGGAAAGTTGATACAAATATTTCCTACAGGTAGGTACAACATGCATATTGAATTCTGAAGAAAAATAGTGGTGGTTAGCACGCTATATATATAATATATACCGATTACTATGCTCCGCTAGACAAAACGTAGATCCGCAATCTTTCTATTAATGCTTAATGAACTAGGTACTTACTATTGCTATAAATGAAGAGCAATTAGAAAGCTGAACATAATTATATGTAACTGTAAAATATCTGTCAACGAAATCAAAATGGAGTTTATTTTTAATATTTGGAAGGCAAAGGAATCGACATAGATATACTTATATCGTAGCTATCGATGCAAAAATATTTACAAATATTGGCATAGACAAATTAGGTTGGGTGCCATATTCTTATGATTATATTAGCCTGCTTTCTTTCTCCGCTCTAGTGGACGAGAGACCGTGAAATAGCGCAAGATTTTCCGCTAATGTGATTGCAGTATAAGCATGGAAAGTGGAAAGTTTTAATCAATTCGCTGCACATGCACACTTTTACAGGAGCGATGCGTGCAGCTAGTAATGACTATATATGGCATATAACTTGGAGTAATTGCGTGTTAGCGAATTTCAAACAACAATGTCATTATGTAGGTTATTTACGGCTGGTTGCAGAAAGGATAATTAAAATAATCTATGATTAACATTTTGATGTACGCCACGTGTTTGGTAGTTGGCTTGTTACTTTGCTTATTTCAGCCAATGACGTGCCTCATACGTTAAATATTTTATGTCAAAAAATAAATTAGCATTGGAATTTGAAGTTAATGAGGTTATCATCAAATTCCAGATGTTGCAGAATTTGATCCTTTTTTGGTTTTTAAACAACTAAATAATATGGGATGTGAAAACGCGGGTAAACCGCAAAAAAATTAACTGCAACTTGTGCCCCATATCGGTCCAATTTATCGTTTTTCTTAATTATTTACATTGTAGCATATTATTAAACAAAACAACACCACTTTTGACTAACAATATCCACAGAAAAGTAATTTACAAAACAAAAACTTGCACTTGTCATGTCCGTGAAAAATGACCAAGTGGGAAACACTACAGGTCTGGTTAGATTTTAATTTTAGCGTGTAATTAATACGTCAAAGTGCGAGCACTTCGAGTAGACAGCTATGAGTAGGTACCTAAGTGTAGGTATATTATAGGTAATGCCTAGTTACGTTTGTTTGCTATTAAACTAATTAAGGATTAAAATTAAATTAATATTCTCTTTACATGACAATTGAGGTGAAGCAAAGACTTAGATGCTTTAACTTGGGCATTTAAAATATTTGTCGTCAAAAAAATTGCACAAAACATTATGCAGTTAACATGATTTTTTCAAATTTAAATTCAAATTAATTTATTCAGTAATGCCTACTTTTGGCACTTTTACACGTCAAATACATCAAGACATTAACAATCATTTATTTTAACAATAAAAATTAGGACAAAACAGACTAATCAACGAAACAACTTTATATACTTTCTAAATATATATAAAGTCATAAATGAAAATAATAATTATTTTGCAGCTGTAAATAAAGCCGGCATAGTGCTAGGCATCATGTCAGTCGCAGTGTCTGCGCGCCGCTTACCATTTCAAACGACATTCTGTTATAAAAAAGATCCTAGGTAATTCTTGGAGCTGTTAAAATTGAAATCCGCTTATGTAATGTATACGTAGTCTAGCGGTTAAGTCCGTGGATTTAGATTCGGAGGTACTGAGTTCAATTCCTGGTTGGGACACAATAATATTTATTAATTTACATAAATACATTTAATTATTATTTAATTTATTTGTCTTATTTCTCGAGTTTGGTATGCTGGAGACATCGACGAGCTTGCCACTTGTCATGAACCACGCTTATAAAGAAGCGGATTTACATTTAGCCAACTTTACTATTTCTGACCACCCCGGAAGGGAAACGGTCGTGATGATACTTTACTTTTAACTCACATTTTGTATCAACACGACAACCATTGACTTACTTACAAGACCGCCTCCGTGGTCTAGTGGTAACAAACGTTGCCGTGAACTCGAGAGGTCGTGGGTTCGATTCCCACCGGGGGCAAGTTGTACATTGTATAATTTGTCTCGGTCTGGGTGTTTATATGTATAATATGTATATATTAATAAAAAGTATAATATGTAGTTTATCAACCATCTAGTTTCCGTAACACAAGCCTCGTAGCTTACCACGGAAATTAGATGGCGCTGTGTGACCTGTCTGGAAATAGTTATATTTTATTATCATTTATTTGTCTCTTTGATGAAATCGCACGGGAACGGTGGTATTGTAAATCTATGATACGCAAAAAAGTAAATATCGTTTCGGGGTTCGAACTTCGACTATTAGATTGCAGGAGCATTACAACAACCCGGGCACCATGATTATTTAAAAAAGCCCAGTTTTTACATAGTCAATGGCATATAATAATGAGCACGTGGAAGTAACGTTAGAAGCTGTAGCGGATGCGTTGTGCAGCATGCAATGGCACTGCAGCACGTTGATTAGCCGGTAACGGAGACATGTATATTATTGACGAAACCCTGTGCGATCTCAAATGAAACAATATTATTTATTTTTAATTATATAAAAACTTTATTGTAAATCTATACAAAAGGCGACGTAATGCTGCAAGACATTCTCTCTCGTTAACCTTTGGTACATTGGGACATTTCAATTTGAGTACGGTGCAAATAGAGAAATAAAATATAAAAAATAAAAATTAACACATAGACAACTATAATATATATACATACATACTAATACTACATAAATATATTACAATAAAATTATATAATAATACATAAATACCTTAATATTAATAATAACTAACTAAAATAGATTAAAAAGTACACAATTATGTAGTATTTATATTGCCTTGCCACGATCGATAGTCCAGGTAATAGTAATAGGTTGGCCACCCCTGATCTATCTAACCGTATTTAAGATAGTAAAACAAATATGTAAAGAAGAATGCTAGTGGTTCTGGGGACTTACTACATTATAAAAATATATGAGAATAAGTTCTGAACTGTATAAATTAATTTCGACCATTTTATAGCGACAAAATCAATTAACATTTATTCGAAAAAATATTTACAAAATATAAAACTAAATAAATATTAATACTAAGGATAAGGATATAAGTCCCGTCCGCGTGGAATGGTGGCAAGAACGATGGCTGCATTTCCCCGCTGAATTGCAATACTGATTCTTTGGGGGAAGAAAGAGCCAGCCCTCTTGTCATCGGAGGAGACGACAAGACGCGGTGTTATGTCTTTTAAAAACTTTTTTGCGCTTGGACTCCATTGGCTCAGAGTTTCTACAGCAAACAGCACAAATATGTAATCTTTTAATACACAATTAAAAATAAATGTTCAGAGTTAAAACAACAGCGTGCCAGGAAGAGTATCAATTGCAGCGATACTATTGTTAATTTAACAAAAAAAAACTTTTAAAACATATATATCATTATTATTTAAAACATAACTTATTGGCTGAAACATCGGGAGAAATATGTCTGTAAGGTAAATCGCGTAAAGAACCATTTAAAACATGTCATTTGTTTTTTAAGTTCTTTTTGCTGTTGACTTTTTTATTACAAATATTTAAAAATATGTTTAATTGTTATTACATAGAGATTGCAAGCAAATAAAATAAATTATTGTGTCCCAAACCCGATACCTCCACGTCTAATTCCACGGACTTAACTGCTAAACCACGAAGGCAGTCAGTGTGTCTTATACTTGTGACCTTATATCAATAGTTTTCCTTATTAAATAAATACTTAAATTCATATATTAGACAATCGATGCACCATACCGTCCATGTAATTATGTCCATGCCAGTTCTCTGATAAAGGCCTACCGCAACGCGCGTTTGACTGAGCCTCGCAGTGTGTATAATGGAGATATGTGTTTGCCCGATCGCCGCACGCTCGGCTGCCTATATGGCATAGCTAATGCTGCTCTTTGCATAGGCAAATATAGGGCGGGCAGACCGATGCTGATTAAGCGGTGCACTGTGGCAGGCTCTCTTCTATTCCCCATGTTATGTTACTTGATTAAAAAGCTAGCTTTTTTTGGTTTATTATACATAGTACCTGATTTATACAGATGATGACATTCTTAATACAAATCAAATTATTATATAGAATTTGACAGCACTAAAATAAAAAATAAACAAAACAGTTTGGTAATCATGGTCGGACCGTAACAGGTATTAATCCAGATACTAATAATAAAATTCTTTATTGCACACAAAATATACAAAATAAATTGATCAGCAATGACGAGCATAATACCATGAAGGTATTTTCTACCAGCTAACCTTTGGGAGAGTGATAGATTTATATACAATAATATATGATAAATACAATACAAATATACTGACTACAAATAAAACTTTGACCACATTTGTAAAGGAAGGGCAAAGCACGAAAACTAAATGCAAGCCCACCTCGATCCTTGGCGCCGCATCAGACTGGAAAATTCTCATGGATACATTTGAACACCATTATAGGATCCCAGATGAACTAGCTGTATCAGCCTATAGGCCAGACATCTTAGTGTTTTCTCGGAACTTGAAAAAAGTTATCCTTATTAAACTTACCGTTCCGTGGGAATCAAATATTCCAAAAGACCACAACATGAAGTCGAATAAATATTATGATCTCACAGAAGAAATGATCAGGAACGGGTTCAAGACTCAGCTTTACGCAGTGGAAGTTGGTGCAAGAGGAGTTCCAGCAAAATCTTTGCATCACTTACTGAAAAAATTGGGCCTAAGCAGGTCTGCCGTCAATACATTTATGGAACGAGCTTCCAAGACGGCATTAACGGAATCATACAGTATTTGGTTGGGTAGGGAGAGAAGTAGAATGGTGGATGGTGAGCGTATTATCGCGCAATAGAAAAAAAAGGAGGCCTCCTTTTCTTAAACCAGCCTATTGTCGGTCGCAAGCCCGAGACACCATTCTTCTCATCTCTTACCTACACACGATGGACCCGGCACACGCACGGTGAATCCATGGAATGCTTAGAAATTTGTCTTCTTCTTTATCATATATATAGTACCCACACTGATGTATGGAAGTGAGACGTGGATATGTCAGAATACGCATTGTCATGATGACAATAAACAAGTTGATTAAACGTAGGCTTTCTTTAAAACTATGGTACCCGACTACCTTTGAAATCCCAGTCGTGTAATATGTTAATCCGGAAACCCGCTTTTTGTTGGTTGTCATTTTTCTATCTGCGAACGGTGGCATTTGTGTTAGCCATCTACAAATGCACAGGGGATGTCTGGCCAATAATATCTGGCTATTATTCCAAGTGGGCTGATGTCAGGAGACTAATGGAGTCCCTTGACAATTGACCTAAAATAAACGACCGGTTCTAAAAAAAAAACAGATTCAGTTCCTTGGAGACTGTCACAATCTTCCTCTTCCTAATGCCAAAACAATCAGCTTAAGATTTCTCCTCACGATTCCAACAGATATTCAAATTCTTTTACAGTCTTTGCCGCTCGTGAGTGAAATAAACTTCCTCTCACTAAAAATCTCGTCACTGACCATTTCTTAAATAAATAAAATAATCCGTATACTATATAATATTTAATAACTAACAACAACATACATACACTAAATATATAATAAACTAAATATTGATACATAAACTATACTATTCATACATAATAATACACTTACAAATTTTATTGGGAAAGAAATGTGAATAGACCATCTTTTTTCTCGTAAACAGCAATCTGGTGGTTACTTGCCTGATAAGAAGGCAAATTGTTTGTGGCTATGTGATTTTCAACATGAATTAATCGAGGCGTGATTATCCAGACCTGGCACATCTCTATAACCAAGCAGCCAGGTTGGCGAGACAAGGGATTATAGGACTGTATTCTTTAGGTTGTGATGATTTTGATCTGATATGATAACTTCTATTGCCCGAGCCGTATATTGGTGTATTACCCTTGACGGTTTCAATACTTGATATCAGTCTGCTCCTAGAATTGGGGCGCCCTGTCTCATTAATGTTTCCTCGCTTACTGCTGGTAGATAATGGCCAGTTACCATTGACTTTCATATAAAACCAGGAATATTTATCTTACATACGATACGTCTTTGATATGTAAAACGCTATGTCATATTTGATTCTCTCTTCTCTTCACCGTAACTTAAACATTTTTTACTGAATAATAAAAATAAAAATACGTAGTTCTTTATTTTTATTCTAGATTGTAATATAAAAATATTTGCTCTTTAACAAATTCCACGCAGTATTTCATAAATTATCAATAAACATACAATATCTTATATATATATAAATTAAAAGCTACCTAAATAATAAAATTAAAAATAAACTAAACAAAACCTTAAATTAAATAAACTAAAATATAAACCTAATTAATATAAAAACTAAATACTTACAAATATCTTGATTATAATCTACATGTCATCGAATCCAGGAGAAGATGAACCCAATGTTCCGAGGACTCCGGCGACGTTACCTCGTTGTATGGCAACACTGATCCTCTGAATAAGATATTCCCTACTCAAAGGATCACCTGTTGACGCTATATATATATATCTTCAAGGATAACGTATATTCTATATATACGTAAGGATATATATATAAGGATAATATATATATATATATATATTATATATTGCCGGTGAAACATCAATTTTTTTTTTTTGTATAAGATATTTGTGGAAACTTGTAATTGGCATCTAGTTTTTTATATAAGTAATCATTTGTTAGAAGCTGTACGTTTTCCTTGAAGATAAATAAATAAATAATAAAATTAATGACTATGGATTCATCGTGCGATTTATTTTTATTTGAATGCTTGAAAAACCGTAAAATCAGCGTGTTTTATTGCCCTAATTGTTTTTTTGTTATTAGATTGTAGTTCTTTTACAAACTGGGTAAAAGAAACACATGGGCAAACTGTAGTCGCTTCTAATCTTTTTTTTTTAATTGTAGGATTTCAGGGGCTCAGTCAAAATCAGCGCTGCGGCAGAAATGTTGTAGCCTATGCTGACCTGAGTGCCAGTTTGTCGCAGCAGCTCAATGTGTATAAAATAAATGTTATGTCTATTTTTTTAATTTTTTTTATGCATTTTATATTATTGTATTAGCTGTGGGCAAATAAATATTTTCTTTCTTTCTTAATTCAAACCAAGACCACTGCGTTGGTAACCAATAAATTGTACTTAAATAACCGGTCCTTATTAGGTATAGAGGTCAAAGACCTTATCTTATTATAAACCTTATAATATATGTAGATTTGTCAGTCAATCGTCCTTCAGACGTGACCAGGTAATTGCTAATATCTTATGCATTAGTTCGGGCTCTGGGGTAAACTAATGCATTTGCATTATGTTTATTTAAACTATGAACATAATAAACTGAAGCACAAAACACACATAAAAATATTTATTTATTTAAAAACTTAATTGCACTATGTACAAAGGCGGACTTAATGCCGCTAGACATTCTCTGACAGCCAAACCTTTAGGACATTATGACAGTTTTCATGATAAGTAGGTGCAATAATAGATATAAAATAACAATTTATAAAACAAATACATAAAAATATTACTTACTATTACATATACAAATACGTAAATAGGTTATACATTATACATAAATGTATATATACAATAGTACATATAAAATACTGCCTTCGTGGTCAAGAGGTTAAGTTCGTAAATGTAAATAAATACATTTAATTAATATTTAATTTATTTGTGATATTTTTCGAGTTTGGTACGCTGGAGACATCGACGAGCTTGCCACTTGTCATGATTGGCCTATAGCAAAGTTGGCTAAATGTGATTCCGCTTATTTATAAACGTGGTTTCTGACAACCCCGAAAGGGAAACGGTCGTGATGATACTTTACTTTATACTTTTTTACATATAAAATAAAACTACTCATGTGATGAAGGAAGCGGGACAAAAGTAGACGTCGCGTCGTCGCTCGTTGTGAAAGTGCGAATAAAGAGAGTGGCAATACAATAGAAGTAAAAAAATCAGTTTAAGTTAAAGATAGTATTTGTACACCCCATTCTTGAATATAGCACGACTAGAAGCTTGTCTAATATCCTGAGGTAATTCATTCCATAGATTTGCGGCGACGACAGCAAACGATTTAGAGACGAAAGAGGTGTGATGAAAGGGAATGGAAAGAGTGGAGTTGGAAGAGAAACGAAGGGTTCTTACGCGATGTGAGCTCAAAAAACTAAAAAAATCTTTATGATAGGTGTATCGGGTTCGTTGAGAATATAAGCATATATATGTATAAGCAAGGTATTATCACAACCGTATCAGTCATAGACTATTGCTCCAACTAAGGTATCAGTGTAGTCGGAAACCACGCTTTAAAGAAGCAGTTTCACATTTAGCCAATTTTACTATAGGCCAATCATGACAAGTGGCAACCTCGTCGATGTCGTACCAAACTCGAGAACTATCACAAATACTCGTAACTAATTGGGGGTTGGATGAGGATTGCAAAAGACCGCGTGCAGTGGCGAGCCTTGGGGGAGGCCTATATCCAGCAGTGGAGAGACACAGGCTGATGATGATGATGATGAATTGTGTTTCCACCAAAAATTGAATCCGGTACCTCAATTGATGTAAAACAAAATATTTAATAATACGTTCAACTTTGTCAGGGCAAATAAAATTGTCAGGGCTACATCGAAACAGTAAGTAGTTTTGGAGATACTTCAAATCTTAAAAAAGACGGAGACAAAACGGTTATGTCGTAAAAATTCAGCCTTATAAATATAGATAGTTGTTGAATAAATTAATTGCATTTAGTCATTATCTTCCAACGTCAAAGGTGTTGCGAGTAGATATTTTCATTTGAAGCGGGGTGTGGTCGGATGTTTGACGAGCCACATAAGCCCACAAACACTGCCAGCGACATTCATTAACTAAGACGTGATGAGCGCGACAACCTATGTTGTTATTTGTGACTTTTATGTTAACCGGGCATTCAGACAAACTATTTAATTCACCTCATTCAAAAAATACATTTCATCATTAGCCTAAGTCTCTCCACTGCTGGATGTAGGCCTCCCCCAAAGCTCGCCATTTCACACGTTCTTTTGCCACCTTTTTCAGGTCATCCGTCCATCTGGCGGGGGTCTTCCCACTCTTCGTTTTTCTGTACGTGTTCTCCACTCTAGAACTCGTCTATTCCGTCGGTCATTGGTTTTGCGACAGACGTGTCCATAAAATACATTTAATGTCAAAAAAATTTAATTCTGGTGTGGGATGCGACGTGTGTAGACACATTAGCTCCATCTCACATCCAGGCGACCTCGTCACAGGCTCGGGGAGAGCGGCGTTTTCTGCGGAGAACCTCAAATTGCGCAAATACGCCAACTTAGGTACCGGTTACGAATTTGCGCCGTTTGGGGTCGAGACGATGGGCCCATGGGGACCTTCAGCGAGGCCCTTGGTCAAGGAGTTGTCAAAGCGGCTAACAAAAAGGTCTGGAGACAGGAAGGCTGGCAATTATTTCTGCCAACGTATTACCCTCGCTATACAGAGGGGAAATGTTGCCAGTCTCCTTGGGACTATCTCGGATGGGACGTCTCTAGAGGACATTTCTATTTATAGTTTAGTTTATTTTTATTTTTTAGGTGGCTTTGTCCTTGATTAGGCGTACAATATTAATTGTGCTATTAACAATTTGGTACCTACTTATTATCAATTTTACAAAATTTTCATTTCAGCACACCATTAAACATTATAATAATATTCTTTAAAAATAAATTTAAAATAAGTCCAAAATAAAACTAAATAAAAATATAATGTTAAGTTTTTTAATAAGTTACAATGTTCTAAAAATATTTTTTCAAAACTACTTAATTATTTCCTAGATAATAATCGTATCGTCTTGTAGATATTATTGTGTCCCGAGCAGGAATCGAACCCGGTACCTCCGAGTCTAAATCCTACTAAACAAAAACTTCAAAATAAACTTATAGACTGGTATTTGAACATAAGTATATTGTTATGCAAAGTTAGCTTCGTAACAACAATGCTACACGCTACGAGGCAAGAGTTCATACCGTCTAGGCGTCTATACAAATAATAGGTACATATACTATATTTAGAAGGTAATAGCGAGGAACTATTTTGATGAATTCGTACAAAAAACAATATTATTGATGTGCTCATTAGACACAACGCACTTGCTTAGTGACATTATTAAATCTATTCCGGGAAGAATTTTATCCAAACATATTATCTCCGTCCCCGGAGATTAAGATAAAAACTACAAAATCTTAACTCAGAAAAAAAAAACTACTTTTTGTCGATTTCTTTCGCAGATAAAATTAATAAGTATTATAAGAATAAGAATAAAAACGTTTATTAATAAAATAATTATAATAAATAATTGCAGACAGGTCACACAGAGCCATCTAATTTCCGTGGTAAGCTACGAGGCTTGTGTTACGGAAACTAGATGGTTTTTTTTTTGTAAATATATACATATTATACATATAAACACCCAGACCGAGACAAATTATACAATGTACAACTTGCCCCCGGTGGGAATCGAACCCACGACCTCCCGAGTTCACGGCAATGTTTGTTACCACTAGACCACGGAGGCGGTTATTGCCACATCAATTAAATAAAATAAAAAAATCTAAATAGTTTATTTCCATTGGTTCGCTTAAAACAACTTGGATACAGTCAGAACGAATAAAATCAATACAATTATTAAAACATATGTACTAATCAAAGTGATAATAATGGTTGGACCGTAAACAGGCAATAGTCCATATTTATGTATGCTTTGCACAACATTATTGCTACAAGCAAGTAAAACTAACTAACTTTAAACTACTTAAATAAGATCGTGGCTGTAAAGAGGCCGTGTCAAATTATAAAAACGAATTAAAAACTAATAAATAAAATTACGACTATTTGATGGGCGTAGTGTGCCGAGGACACTCGCTGCGTTCAGGCGAGGCTGACCCTTTGAACAAGATATTCTCTACTAAAAGGGTCACCCGTCGCCAAGTGGAGTTTCTCACCCAGCTCGCGGGAGAACACAAGAGCCTACTCGGACCACGGGCCCATCTTTTCTAAATACTTAATAATTATGATGTACAGAAATTATATACATATGTCAGATAATTTATAAAAGGGTTGGCGAGGGTCTGATGTCAATTTTATTGACAAATTTATTAACGATTTATTCCCTAGTAAGTTGATAGACTACATTTTTTAAAAGTACAGTAGTTAGTGTCACTTAGTGTAGAGAACTCGTCGAACGTCTCGGACACCAATCGGCTTTCTTGTGCTAGAAGTGCAGCTTTTAAGTTTGACTTTGAAGGGTGTTATAAAATATATAAAGGTCAATTACAGATTCAAACATTATTCATACCAATGAGGTGAGAAAGTTATTTTCATTAAAATTAAACGAGGTTGTGTTTCCTTTTTGTAAAGCCAAATAATATGGGAGAGGATATGAGGCAGGCGTCACTGGCGGAGAAGTTAGTTTACGGCCGAATGGTCAAAGTATCCGACATAAACCTATTTTGTTCTCTTCTTATATTGGATGTGCGCCCCCTTCTTCGCCCACCGCTGGCCGCTGTCCTTTGACGTAGGGTTGACACGAATCTACTAAGATTTTTTATACTAGAAGTATAGACTGCCTCCGTTGTCAAGCGGTTAAGTCCGCGGATTTACACTTACTTGGAGGTACCGGGTATATTATATAGAACGTATGTATGTAGTTTTATTTGTATGTATTAGTATGTAAATAAGTATTTATATATTGAAGTCTAATATTTTCTATTTCTATTAGTTTTGATAGCACCTGCCTTGTCTTGTCATAACTGCTTTAGTTGTCCTAAAGGTCAGACCAATGTCTAGCGGCATTAGGTCCGCCTTTGTACTTTGTACCATAAAGTTTATAATAAATAAAAATAAATAAATACCGGGTTCGATTCCTGGGCCCCGTTTCTCGCACCTTAAAGCACGTCCGCTCGATTGGCTTGAATGAAACTAACATGGAGATCTGTCGCTTTTCATTCGAATATTTCGAACCGACAAGCAAGTAATTTTTAAGTTTAATTTATGTGTCATATTTATTTCTCAAATTTGGTACGCTAGAGACATGGACAAGATTGCCACTTGTCATGAATGGCCTATAGTAAAGTTGGCTAAATATGAATCCGATTCATTTAAATAAAAACGTGATTTCTGACTACCCCGAAAGGGATACAGTCGTGATGATACTTTTTAGAAGTATTCAACCAAACTGGAGAAATATCGCAAATAAATTAATTATTATTTAATTGAAATTAATAAATATTATGGTGTGCCAACCAGGAATCGCACCCGGTATCTCAGAGTCTTAATCCACGGACTTAACCGCTAGACCACGGAGGCTAAAAGTAAACTGCTAATAACTAAAAAAAATTGCACAATAAATATCTAAAATAGAATAATTTTTGGGTTGCAAAGTTAAAGGGGAAAAAATATTTAACACTAGGTATTTTAATTAATGTAATATTATGATTCAAGCCGTCTGGCCAGCGTGGCGAGTGTAGGCTAAATTCTCCAGTTCTGGAAGGCCCATCTCCAGCAGTGGAGGTCTAGGGGCTGTAATGAAAAAAAAAATAAAAAAATATATTATGAAGTGCCTGATAAATATTCTACTTAAATAAGCGTAAATATAAATACATAAAAAAATGGTTTTTTTTTAGTTGAATTTTAATTTTATTTTTTACTAGCTGACCCGGCGAACTTCGTACTGCCTGACAGTACCCTCGGTCGGTATACCCACAAATCAGCGCTGATGCGCGCCACCTATCGGACAACAGTAGTACTATATCAGAAACCTTCGCCGATTTTCACACAACATGTTCCCAAAGTTTCATCCCGATCGGTCAAGTAGTTTTGAAATGCATAGGGAACATACATACACACAGACATTTATTTTTATACAAATTTATGTTTAAAATTTGATTCCATGCTTCCTATGTCGATTCCGGGGTCCCAAGTACCAAGCGTGGTTTCTGACTACCCCAGAAGGGAAACGATCGTGATGATACTTTACTATTAACATGTGCCTCAACAGTCAACTAAAGGGTTTCGTAGATCACTATATTATTTATTTATTTAAAACTTTTTGCACTATGTACAAAGACGGACCTAATGCCGCTAGACATTCTTACTCGGTCAACCTTAGGGACATTACGAACATTGTATGTGGAAGGTTCGCGCAAATTATAGAACATAATATAGGGGAGAAATTAAAATACTACTAAAACTAAACTACTTACTAGTAAATAATATTAATATACTAAACACTAATACCTGCAACGCCGGGTTAATCAGTTTGTATTTAATTTGGCTGGCTCTTTCTTCGCCCAAAGAATCAGTATTGCAAATCAGCGGGGAAATGCAGCCAGCGTTCTTGCCACCATTCCACGCGGACGGGACTTATATCCCTATCCTTAGTATTAATATTAATTTAATTTTATATTATGTAAACTACCTCAGTGGTCTAGCAGTTAAGTCCGTAGATTTAGACTGGGAGTTCGGTACGGGTTCGATTCCTGGTCGGGACACAAAAATATTGATTAATGTGAATAAATGCATTTAATTTATTTGTGATATTTCTCGAGTTTGGTACGCTGGAGACATCGACGAGCTTGCCACTTGTCATTATTGGCCTATAGTAAAGTTGGCTAAATGTGAATCGGCTTATTTATAAGCGTGGATTCTGACCACCCCGAAAGAGAAACGGTCGTGATGATACTTTATTTTTATTTTATGAATGTTTTTGTTTGTATTTAATAAATTAATGTTATAGTTTGACAACCCTGTCCGCCGGGGGGTGGGCGGGTGAAAGTTTTGCCGGGAATTATGTCGGTACGTGCCAAAGCCATTATTGCCGCGAGAAAAGTTCATCAATTTCATTTCTAGCCCCGCACACGTCCGCGTACCACTTCCCTTTTACCTATCCTAATACTTACAAATTAAATAAAACAAATACATTTACTGTAGCATTGTTATTTATCCATTTGGGTATATACTCGTACCAACTACAAGGTAGGACTAATAAATCTGCGTTATACAAAGAAATATTGTTTAATTTAAAAAAAAATATAACAGAAACCTCAAAATGATGTTCATATACCTATCCTATCATGTTCATATCCTATGCGATGATACTCAATATTGTTCGTTAACTTTCTTTTTTTTATTTACCACAATATGGCGTCTGGTTGTAGTCTCAATGAAATTTGATTAATGCCATATCTTTAGCGACACTCGCATGATGAAGAACAATCGATTGACATGAAAATTATCAAAATCAGCCAACGTACATATATATATATATGACGTTGGTCCCCTGGAAACGGGGACGTGCTCTGGTGTGGGACGCCACGTGCGTCGACACCCTCGCCGCGTCGCATCTCAGGGGGACAACGCATAAAGCGGGAGCCGCGGCGGAAAATGTGGAGTCCAGCAAGCGGCGCAAGTATGTAAGTATATTAAAAGATTACATATTTGTGCCGTTGCAATTCAGCGGGGAAATGCAGCGAGCGTTCTTGCCACCATTCCACGCGGACGGGACTTATATGCCTATCCTTAATATTAATTTTATTTTATATGTTGTAAATATTTTTTCGAATAAATGTATATCTTATTATTTAAATTCATTGTATTGGTAATATTTAGTGTAAAATAATGAGCGAAGAAAGATTGACGAACCAGGTATATAATGCGAAAGTTATGGGTAAAAGAGGCCCTGGCAGACCAAGACTCACATATCACGATCAAATAAATAAAACACTTCTCCTTCTTAGTCGCTACACTCTTGCAGAGTGGTCGTGCTCGTCACTTGAGTGTCGTCGCCACTCGTCTCGAACTGCAGCCTTCTTGGAGCACTTACGTAGGGGGTGATCCATTGCTGCTTTAACCTGGTCAGTCCATCTCATCGGAGATCTACCACGCATCCTCTTGCCATCGACTTTTCCCTGAACTACAAGGCGCTCAATGGATCTCCACGCCGCGACACGTGTCCAAAGAAAGTGAGAATGCGTGATTGTACGATTAAGGAAAGGCGCTGTCCTATCTCCAGTTCCTCCAGGATGGATTTGTTGGTTCGGAACTCCGTCCACGATATGCCTAACATTCTCCGCCAACAACACATTTCTAGAGCATTAATCCGTTTTATTTCAGTTTCGCGCAGATTTTCTTTAGCTTCTCCATAGCAGACCTCGACACTGCCATACGATGCTTAATTTCCTCCTCGCATCCACCGCTATTCGATATTAATGCTCCCAGATACATGTATGATTTATCAACAAATAAAACACTAGCTGATGGTAAATAATAATAATATAATTCTTTATTGCACACAAAATATAACATATAAAATAATGTACATAGGCGAGCATAATACCGTATGGTATTCTCTACCAGCTAACCTTTGGGAGAGGGAGAAATTATTATAATGGGTGCAGAGTACGAAATAAGAATAATAATAATAGTTAAAATCAATCATAAATATACCATAGTAAGTATAAATAACATACCAATATATAAATATGACAAAATGAATATATCTCCTCGCCAAGCCTTCTGGCCAGCGTGGCGAGTGTAGGCCAAATTCTCCAGATATATGTTCTGGAAGGCCCATCTCCAGCAGTGGAGGTCTAGGACGCTGTGTTCTAGGGGCTGTAATGATGAATGATATAAATATGTCATACGATATAATAAATAAGCTCGTCGATGTCTCCAGCTCGGCGTACCAAACTCGAGAAATATCACAAATAAATTAAATATCAATTAAATGTATTTATTAAATTATTAAATATTTTTGTGTCCCGACCAGGAATCGAACCCGGTACCTCCGAGTCTAAATCCACGGACTTAACCGCTAGACCACGGAGGCGGTGTTACAAAGTGTTACAAAGGAATAAATATTATTGTCTATTGATAGAATACATATATTAGGTCATAAAATGAGTTTTTAATGACATAAGTTCTCATATTAAAATATTACCGTCCTTCGGAACTAATGATAATGAGCAAATTTTAATCACCTGTTTGATTTAGTAAGTGGCAACTATTTTTTATGACTTACCTACCGAAATCGCTAAAATAGCGATCTGTCGAGACTGCCGGCCCAGTGCTATATTTATTTCTAATACAAAACTTGAAAATACAAAAAAAAAAAAAAACATTACTCGGTAAAAGTAAAACTATTTGAAGCCATATTGCATTTATTGCAAATCGAAATCGAATACATATCAATTGATATAATTTAATTCAATATGGATGCGTGCGCATTACTCGCTTTCACTGCATTTCATGACTTAGCAATAAATACGACATGCTAGTCAAATAAATAAACACAAATAAGATTTAGAGACTCATTAGTGACTAAGCAATGCTTTAGCTGATTATAATTTGACTCATTTTTTTAAAAAAATATTGTAAATATATTCTCTTCTCCCGATGGATGATGAATGAGGTGATGAAGAAGGCAAAGGGTCTAGCCCATACAGCCAAGTCTGACGTAATATATCTTTCTTTTTTATGAGTTAATGAGGTTATCATTAAATTCCAGATGTTGCAGAATTTGATGCTTTTCTTGGAGTCACTTGTGGCATTATTGACCAAACACGTCGGGTAAAATAGGGAGTTCACAGCGCGGGAAAACCGTAAAAAATAAACTGCAACTTGTGCCCCATATTCAAAGGCCAAAATTAACGTTTTCGATAACTATTCACATTGTAGAACATTATTAAACAAAACAAAACACTAGGACTTGACATAGTATTGCCATTACAAAACCAACGAAGTATTCTTGCCACCTAAAGTTTCATTTTTATTTATTGACCTATGTAATGTTATAAATAATTTGTGATCACATACGTGACCGCAGTTTTGCCTGGATCTGCCCCACTGCTCTAGTTGCCGACGCACGAAGTAGAAAATAACAGACATTATGCTGTTTGTCACGCCACCTGAGCATGCTCTTCCGGCAGCGATAGATGCATAATAATTAATAACCAATCATCTACTATAACGTGCTAATTTATATAGTTTTTATCGATCATCTCCGTCGTCTAGCGGTTAAGTTTGTGGATTTAGACGGGCCTATAGTAAGGTTTTTTATTTATTGTTATACCAGCACGACATGTAACCTTGCGCTCTAATAGTAAATGGCGCGCGAGATCAATGAATGTTAGTAACTGGAATCAGACACTCATGACTGACATCAGTCCCTAACACTATGCCGGCTTGACTGGGCATGACGGCAATTCAAGCCTGATCCCGAAACGTGTGAACCACTTTACTGGGTTTATCGGCACGAACGGTGGATACTTCCCCGCCAATTCCGCAATCCGCGAGTTCACATTTAGTCAACTTTACCATAGGCCCGTTGTGACAAGTATCAACCTCAAAAAATATCACAAATAAATTATTTTGTCCAAATTCACGGACTTAACCTCTAGACCACGGAGGTTTTTTGTTGTATTTTTATATTAAGCATTAAGGTGTTATCAAAACAGCTCGTCAACATCTCGGGAGACAAGACGGCTGGGCAATATTTGCTAATGGATCAGCATTGCTATTCAACGTGGCAATGCTGCCAGTATCCTTCGCACTTTGCCCATCGGCAGCGATTAGAGCAAATTTTTGTTTCGTCTTTATTTATTTTTTGTGTTAGATTTTAGTTGTACGAGATTTTTAATTATTTTATATTTTTTATTATTAATATTGATTTAAATGTTATAAATGTTGACCGCCTCCGTGGTAACAAACGTTGCCGTGAACTCGGGAGGTCGTGGGTTCGATTCCCACCGGGGGCAAGTTGTACATTGTATAATTTGTCTCGGTCTGGGTATTTATATGTATAATATGTATATATTTACAAAAAAAGTGTAATATGTAGTTTATCAACCATCTAGTTTACGTAACACAAGCCTCGTAGCTTACCACGGAAACTAGATGGCGCTGTGTGACCTGTCTGAAAATATTTATTATTATTATTATAAATATAAATTGTACACATTGTACCTTACTTCTCAAATAAATAAGAAGTTATTTGTATTAATAATAATGAATATTAATTATTTTAAAAGTAAATATAAACTTTAATCTGAATAGATTTCCTAAGTAATTATTTGAACTCCGACACAATGAGAATCGTAGAGCTATGTGTTATTCTGCGCCATTTCCAATAACATCTCATTAATCTCGTTAAGTGATATTTATGGTATAATTAGTTTGACCCCCGGGAGCACGGGGGGACGCAACATTGACCCCGCTTTGGTTGAGATTAACAATCCCAGTACCCACATTGTTTCTTTAGTTATATAAAGTAAATAAATGGAGCAAAATAATAATTTAAGAAACAGGGACTGATATTAGAGAGTTGATATATTAAAAAAGAAAGTAAAGTTTCATCACGACCGTATTCCTTGCGGGGTAGTCAGAAACCACGCTTATAAAGAAGCGGATTCCAATTAATTAGGCAGACTGATGGTGGTAATTAGCTCAATCTGCCGGGGCGGGGAAGTATCCACCGTTCGAGCCGATAAACCCAGAAAATTGTATCCACACGTTTCGGGATCAGGCTCGAATTGCCGTCATGCCCAGTCAAGCCGGCATAGTATTAGGGACTGGTGTCAGTCATGAGTGTCAGATTCCAGTTGGTCTGGCGATTAAGTGGACTGTATTAGGATGGCTCGCTGGCCACCAGAATTGAGAAAGGTACTCACGGCGATGATGATGTACAGACGCGAGAGCAGTCCAGAAGTCTCGGGATTTAGCGGCTCAATCAGCCAAGAAACCGATAGTTTAAACTGCTAGAAACACAAAACAGTCCTAGTGCATAAATCACTACAATTATAATAGTTTATTAGCGTTTTTATTAAATTATCCAAAAAGGCGGTGTGGGCTTCACAACTTGTCGATTTAGCGAATCGACGAACACTAATGGCGGTCTTCGGCGGCTCTCGGTCGTCTTCGTGAGTATGAGGGAAAAGGGTATAGCGGAGCGGATAGGAGAAAGAGCGAGAAGGGAATAGGGAAATGGAACATTCTAGGTTATTATTATTACCAAATTGGTAAGCGTGTATGCAAGTGACACTTCGAATGCATTAAGCGGTAAATTTAAATTCCATCCTACGAATTTATAGGTTAGGCCAAACCACCAGTTGGTTACATTCATGAACTTCGCGCGCTATTTACCATTAGGTGGGCGCAAGGTCACATGACGGGACATCGGAAGACATTTACTAAAATCGCGAGATATCTAATGAAATTGGGAGACTTGGCAACAATGGTCAGAGACCTCGCTTTTTAAGAAGCGAATTCACAACTATACTATAGGCTTATCATGACAAGTGGCAAGCCCGAGTAATATCACTAATAAATTAAATAAATGATTGTGTCTCGACCGGGAATTGAATCCTCCACGTCTGAATGAATCCACAGACTTAATCGCTAGACCACGACCATTTATTGCAAATAAAGATTTAGATGTGTATTACTCTGCTAAGAGTATAGCGACTAAGAAGAAGAATACACGAGCGTAGCCGGGTCAAACGGCTAGTATGAAAATATAACAAAGCTGAGAAATTATGCGCTTGGATAACAAGATGGAGCTATAAATATAGACCGCGGAGGCTTCGCTGGCACACTGTATCTGAAGGAAAATGCTTCAGTCCCGACGGAATATAATCCTTGGGCAAAATGGACGTGAATATAAGATTGGACAAACAATAAAACATTCTCCTTCTTTTATATATTTATTTATTTATTCAAAGACAGGCAACATAAGAACAATAATAACCCTTTCAGCACGGACAATAACAAGCGTGCGTTATTACAAAAAATATCTAGCGGTCGCCAAATATTGTTTTACCGCTCAGAAGGTACTTAGTAATTATCTCTATTAAATTGTTAGAATAGTCTTAAGTCCTAGTCCCTTTTTAAGAAAAAAACATACAATAGTGATTTTTATTTTCATCACATTAGAAAACAACAACGAAGGAATATGCGGAAGGGGCTTTGTGGAATTTGCTAGTGGAAGATTTTAAAAACTATTTTTATAAGATATTTTAGACCTTAAGTATTTTAAAGTTATCAATACCTTTTAATATCCAAAATTTTTTGTCGTGCTGAAAGGGATAAGCAATGAAGTTGAAGCAATTAAAATTATACCCCCACCAGAATATTTCTCACTGTGAACAAAAGTGCACCCTCTGTGTAAAACATGTTTTGGTAAGCAATCACCTTAGCCAGGTATTTTGAGAATAACTGTAATGTTACAATACAATGCATCCCGTCAAGGGCGGGAAGTGCGGCGGTTTCTGCTGAGAACCTCAAGCTGCGCAAATACGCCAACCTCAGTACAGGTTACGAATTTGCGCCGTTTGGGGTCGAGAAGATGGGCCCATGGGGCCACTCAGCCAAGCGTCTGTTGTCCAAACGGCTAACGGAAAAGTCTGGAGACAGGAAAGCTGGCAATTATTTCTGCCAACGTATAAGCTTAGCTATACAGAGGGGAAATGTTGCCAGTCTTCTTGGGACTATCACTGAAGGGTCGTCTCTAGAGGACATTTTTTACTTATAGTTTATTTTTATTAGGTTTAGTTTATATTTATTTTATTTTTTACTTTTAAGTAGTTAGTTTAATTTATACTGTAATTATTATATAATATTTCCGATTAAAAAATCTTAAAACATAAAATAAAAAAATACATTTAATTTATTTGTGATTTCTCGAGTTTGGTACGATGGAGACATCGACGAGCTTGCCACTTGTCATGATTGGTCTATAGTAAAGTTGGCTAAATGTGGATCCGCTTATACATAAGCGTGTTTACTGACCACCCCGAAAGGAAAACGGTCGTGATGATACTTTATTTACTATTTTATATTATAATTAAGCCCGTCTTCATAGTGAGGTCTATGTCCGGGTGTAATTTATATTGTCTGCTGCAGAGGCGAGTCTCGCTGCACATTCATTTATTTTATGTGCCATTTACAATTGTCGGCCGATGGTCAAGGGAGCTCGGAGGGAGACCCCTCCGGTCAGCGACGTTCTGAAGATTAGCACGGTTTAATGCAATAACGTAGCGTCAACGTATCGAGAAAATCTTGTAGGTCTTGTTTCAAGTGGTGTTATTTTTATATAAATATCACTATGGCAAACTTACAATATTAGTTTGCCTTAAAAGTAATAATTGGAGTTTGACATCATTGCAAATGGCACATACTGTCAACGAGAACAACAAATAGGTGGTGGTAATTTGTCCAGTCTGCCGGGCCGGGGAAGTACTCACTGTTCGTGCTGATCAACTCTGTAAAGTGTATTCACACGTATCGGGATCAGGCTCGAATTGCCGTCATGCCTATTCAAGCCGGCATAGTGTTGCAGACTGATGCCAGTCATGAGTGTCTGATTCCGGTTGCTAATATTTATGGACCTCGCGCGTCACTTAAAATCAGGTGGGTGCGAGGTCACATGTAGTGCTAGTATAAAAATAAACAACTGACTTGACTCGTTTGTTGTTGTCTAAACGCTCCGTCTCTTACAGAAAAGCAGACGTAAGGAGGGGTAAAGGAACTCAAAAGACAATGTTCACCAGTGAATGTTTCGTAAACATGTTAACAACTATTATAACAGTAATAATAATAATACTTTTATTCCGGGCATAAAATCTATAAATTGTTAATAACAATTTTAAATCCGTATGTTAGTATAACTATCCAGGTGTGCATAACCTACTACTACTAAACCGCATAAGTCCTCATAGTTTGACTCTCTCCTGACCTAAAAAAAAATACGAATGTAAATTGATTTTTAATTATTTTGATATTACATTTCTTCTGGTCATATTTCAGTAGCAGAAATTGACATCAGATCCTCGCCAACCCGTCTGGCCAGCGTGGTTTAGGCTAAATTATTTAAATATATGTTCTGAAAGACCCATCTCCAACAGTGGAGGTCTAGGATGCTCTGTTCAAGAGGCTGTAATGATAAAAATTATCCGCCACTGGAGGCTGTATGCAGCTGCGTCCAGTGCTCTACCGAACTGTCAATATGTTTAGGAGCGGAACAGCATAGACGCAGATACCCGAGGCAGCATTATTTTGTGTGTTACTTTTATTTCATATCAACATCTCTTTTACCCCAGCATTATATATACATTTATTCGAAAAAATATTTACAACATATAAAATAAAATTAATATTAAGGATAGGGATATAAGTCCCGTCCGCGTGGAATGGTGGCAAGAACGCTGGCTGCATTTCCCCGCTGAATTGCAATACTAATTCTCTGGGCGAAGAAAGAGCCAGCCCTCTTGTCACCGGAGGAGACAACAAGACGCGGTGTTATGTCTTTTAAAAACTTTTTTGCGCTTGGACTCCATGGGCCCAGAGTTTCTACAGCAAACGGCACAAATATGTAATCTTTTAAGATACTTACATACTTGCGCCGCTTGCTGGACTCCGCATTTTCCGCCGCGGCTCCCGCTTTATGCGCTGTCCCCCTGAGATGCGACGCGGCAAGGGTGTCGACGCACGTGGCGTCCCACACTAGAGCACGTCCCCGTTCCCAGGGGACCAACGTCATACCATCGGGTCTCTTACCATCATCTCGGATAACTCCAACAGGCTCTAGAAGAGCTGGAACCTCGATGGTGGCTAGAGCCCTTTTTATAGTATCGTTAAGGGAGCCGTGGCGGGAAAATCTGCCCGCACTTTTGGAACAGGAGAGCCCATGAACTCCAAGACAGTCGACCTCCTTTCCACACGGACATCTATGTAGGATACATAATGGTGCCCCTAACCGTAGACCAACGGCGATAATTTAATTGAATATAGGCAATTGGTTACAAAGCACCGTTTATACGATTAGGTAGAGTGACCTAAGAAATGACAGCGCGGTGTTGCGCTACGATAACGGTTACTGATGAGTTAATCCGTGCTAGACTGAGAATTATAATACCGTGCGGTCATCTGCGAAGTCAGTAATGGTATTTGTAATGGGAGCGAGCATGAATAGAGGCCGCACATGGGACTGATGATTTATTTATAAGATTAATTCAGCCGCGGTAAGCGTCGTGTCCGGCGCTTCCGCTCTTAAATGACTATGTTTTATGTAGCCACTCGAGCTTTTTGATTAAACACTGATTTATGGATTTCTTGATTTACTCGTAGGTATTCGGTTTATATATTTATTTATTAATATAGTACATATATACAACTTGAATGAATACAACTTAGTCCGTATCCCTATACTAGATTAATGATGTCGTTTCAAGTTTTGCCTCCGTGGTCTAGAGGTTGAGTGCGTCGATTTAGACACGGAGGAATTTAACGATTTCTGGTTAGGACACAATAATATATTTAATTTGATATTTCTTGAGTCTGGTACGCTACGTTTGAGTCCGGTACGAGCTTGCCACTCATGTTGGGCCTGTTCCTGATCATTTCTTCTGTAAGATCATAATATTTATTCGACTTCATGTTGTTGTCTTTTGGAATATTTGATTTTCACGGTATAACTGTTTATTATAACTAATTACGTTTATTTACAGATTAGGTCCTAGGATTAATATAGTACTCGTAGATGTGAGTTTTTTTTTACACCCGTTTCTAAAACTCTCTTATTGTCCTTAAGGTTATCAAGCAGAGAATGTCTAACGGCATTATGTTAGGCCTTAGAAATTTTAAATTAATAAAATTAATTTTCTTTATAGGTCACATTCACTTCAGGGGTTAATGTTGAGAGCATACTAAGTCACCCAGTATTTTCTTAGATCCTATACTTCATGTTCACGTTGTTTTATACTATAAAATAAATAAGACATTAACAGCAACAAGTAATTAGTAGCAAGAAATATGATATTGTTGTTCAGAAGACTAAAAGAAAGAATGTCTCTTGCTCAAAGTGGAGAAAATAAGAGAATAGCCAATAAGAAAATAAATTGCGGCGCGTTCCGATGCTGAGGATATACTTTTGTTTTTTAATTATAACCCCGGAGTGTGGGGGGACTCCCTTCTCTCCCACCCGGGGAACTTTATAGCGAAGTACATTTGTTAAGGCGGCGTAAGTTTTACCGTAATTTTTTCAAGTGCCTTTACATGATTGCAGTCCAGATCCCTCAACCCCGCGGGATCCCACTTCACACTGTGATTTCTAGTAAAGTTTTGTTCAAGCAGTGTTATTTTTTTATGAATATCACCTCCTAATATTAGTTTTCCTATGGTACATACTTTCAACGAGAACAACAAATAGGTGGTAGGTGGTAATTTGTCCAGTCTGGGAAGTATCCACTGTTCGTGACGATAAAGCCAGTAAAGTGTATCCACACGTTTCGGGATCACGCTCAATTGCCGCCTTGGCCAGTCAAGCCGACATAGATTTAGAGAATGATGTCAGTCAAGAGTGTCTGATTCCAGTTGATAACATTTTAAACCAATTTTTTTTACAAAGTTAATTATGATTTTTTATTAGTTAGTATTTCAGTACCCTTTGCAGGATTGCTATTCAGATCCCTGAATCCCGCGGGATTCCGCTTCACTTATTAGCCTGCAATATCCCGCACCTTTTAGGAAAAATTGCGTCAATATTTTTTTTAAATTAGGTTATTTTTATGCATAGCGAAATAGCAAAAGCGATGTATGCGAATAACAATTTAAAAAATAAGTACATATAACAATTCCTTGAATTTATTCCCAATAAGTTAATAGCTTTATATACTGCTGTGTTGATTGTTATTATTATAACCTCAGAAACTCAAATACCAAGAGTCATCCGGTTGCTTTTTCCGAAATGAAATTACGCACCATTTTGTATATAATAAACTAGCTGACCTGATGTATATTGGTTTTTTGCACAGATCAACAAAACATCTTGTTTCTATGACTCTGAAATTAAGCTATTACATAAGCTGGACATGAAAAACATTATCGTGTTTATAGTCATGTTACCCTAAACTGTGTTTTTTTTAATTTTAACCTTATTTTTGAATATAATTTTATAGAAATATTTCTTATTTTATTTTTATGATAGCTATCACTACCTGGTCTACCACCCATACGACTTGTAGTACATTCTGTATGTATGTGTAGTTTTGGCTAAAAACACCATCCATCAAGAATCACCTAGATTATAGGTTGTCGAATCTCAAAACTCTGGAAAAAATATCAGCACTAAATATTCGTGTGCTGATATTTCCGACAGTACGTTTCAACTACGGCCTACGTTAGGACGTGTTAAAATGCCACAGTGTTCGTTTAAAAACTGCAAAAACCACCTTAACACTTAGGGTTAGGAAGGAATATCCCGGAACTGTTATGGAATGTTCAGAAATTTGTCTTCTTTATTTCATGTATTATAGTTTTAAGCCTTGGAAAACTTCGCCTTAAGATGGGGTGGCTCCTCAACTACGTGCCTCGTCCATTCATTTCGAAGAAACTTATAACCTGACTGGCGTACTTATGAGCGTCGCCAATAAATATAGGAATGACCGGAGGCGAGTGTTGGCATCCTTGTCACTCCGAGGGTAGTTGTGGGGGTGCGAGAGAGATGGGCAGGCATTGTTAGCTAAATATCTCGCTGGTCAGTGGAGGGGCGGCTCAGGGCGGCAAGGAGGTCGCGGAGGATGAGGTGCTTATAGGGCTGGCAACGTATTTACAGCAGTTATAATTTATTTTCAGGCTATGAAAAATATTTTATAGTTTTATAATATACTGCCTCAGTGGTCTTGCGGTTAAGTCCGTGGATTTAGACTCGAGGGTTCGATTCCTGGTCGGGACACAATAATATTTAATAATGTAAATATTTCTCGAGTTCGGTACGCTGGAGACATCGACGAGCGTGCCACTTACCATGATTGGCCTATAGTAAAGTTGGCGAAATGTGAATCCGCTTCTTTGTAAACGTGGTTTCTGACCACCCCGAAAGGGAAACGGTCTTGATGATACTTTACCTTTTTATAGTATAGTTTTTTTATATATATATTTTTAAATTATATAGTTAGTTGTGACCGGACTGACCGTCATCATCCACAGCAAGGAATGTAAGGATTTAGTAAAAAAATTTAAAAAAAAAATCGGAGTTTGAATATTTGCACTTATCCTACATATACAATATCGCTAAGATTGACTGCAAGGTAATGAATTCCTAAAGCACATTAAGAAGAGGCAGATATTTTAGTTTTTCAAGCCCTTTAATAATAAATCAGACTCTATTTTTTTTTTAATAGCATGAATTAAAATATCGCTAAAATATTTTAAATCATCTTCATTATAATAGTTTTTTGTATTTTTTTTTCTTATACCTACTTCTCTATTCCGCAACCGAACTACAGTCACACGCCAAGATATGTAGCCACGCACGCTGAAGATGCTGCAAGTGTGTTTCCCTATTACTATACCCTGGAGTTCGTATTAGCTAAGTGTGGAAATGCATCTTGATAGGCCGGCATGAAGACGGGACTGATATGGCTGGCGTCTTACACCTTGCTTACCGTTTACTAGTTTACTAGGTGGTTGCGATGTCAAAGGATGTGCTCAGTATTAAAAATAGATTTTCTGTAACTTAACGTAACTTTATTTAAAGATATTTTAATGAATAATAATAATAGAAATTAAATTGATCAAAAAAGAAACATTTAGTACAAAGTGTGGCTCTGGCTCCTAAAAGCGGCGAGCCAGTATCTTAGGAGCCAGTTTCTTTATTGAATTGGATTTAATGTTTAGTCAAATTATAATAATAATAATATTACCTATATAATATTATAAGAATTAAAATAACGAAAACTTAAAATGAGTGTTATCTATGTTTGTGTGAGAGTGGGAGTGTTTATGTTATGTAATGTGTACAACTGTGACTATTGTGCAATTAAGAACATATTTTCTGATTTAACAACAACAAACAAACGGGTTAAGCTCCACTTAACACGATCACGACATACTTCTTTTGCTTTGTCGACCTCAACCTCTTCATACATGCCCTTTTGTTACAAAGGCTTTTTAATGCACCTTTAATAGTTTTTTATAATTTTAACGGGTCTTTACGACGTTTCAGCCAAGTTGCATTGGCCGTGGTCGCGGGTCGACTGCAGCTATGCGGTGTAGTCTCGTTCATACTGGGCGGTAGATGTAAACCTATCCACTTATCACTTTTAAACGTCGGGAGAAATATGTCTTCAAGGTAAATCGCGTAAAGACCCGTTAAAATTATAAAAAAAAACTATAATGAATGTGCGCGAAATTTAAAAAGTTTAATGCACCTTTAGCCAGTGTTTTATTTATTTGATGGTGATATGTCAGTCTGGGTCTGCCAGGGGAGAGTTACCCACAACTTATTATATATATCTGATTTGTCCATCTTTCTTCGCTCATCCTTTCAACATTAAATCATTAAAAATTTCTACATAACCAATATTAGACGTTATTTTTTTACTTGGATATACATATATTTAGTGTTTGTTTTGTATTTTAGGATCACTTTAATATAAATCCCTGTTAATTATGTTTTTTTTATTTCCGTTCTAAAAAGTAAAGCGATGATTACAGTCGTTTGACAACCCTAGTTGGTCCTGGCGATGTATTGAGCGCGCTACTGCAGACGCGGTCACGCGCTGCAATATTGCGTCCGCCTGCGATATTGCTTCTCACTAACTCAAATTGATAAATGTACACACTCAGACTATGCGTTTGATTACATATTAAAAACACCCACCTCAAAGTCAAAGCTAAAGTCATTCATTTCATTAACACAGCCCCTAGAACACAAGAGTCCTAGACTGTCAAAAATGGGCCTTCCAGAAAATTCGGAAGACTTTGGCCGACACTCGCCACGCTTTCCAGATGGCTTGACGAGGTCCTGATGTAATTTTTTATGACTATTAACGTTTCCATAAGTTCGTATAAAAAGAACCGGGACCGACGTCTTAACGTACGGCACGGGAACCAGTGGTGTTGTAAATAAATGACAAATGTACGCGAAAAAAATGTATTTCTCATTGGTAAATGGCAAAGTTTGAACCGACCTTTTTAGGATATTTTTTCAAGGTCAGCGTTTTTACAAAAGAGCCACCACTGCTCTTGAGCTAAAGTCAAAATATCTCTATGCACGTAAACCTATTACAGGGATTCTACTCTTGCTAGTGGAAGACTAAGCAGCAAAGTGGTCCTAAGAGTAAGCTGTTATCAGAAGACCTGTTAATGTTTAATTAGACTGAGAAAGGAATATGCAAGGAAAACTCGGCTATAACAGATTTAAAAATACAGAATTACACAATAACAACAAATTTACAAATCTATAGGTCACTGGAATCTGCTAAGCTGCTGGTCTTATTGGACTACTTTGCTGCTTAGTCATCCACTAGCAGGAGTAGAATCATTCAAAATAATTAAATTAATGACGTTTCATAAATGCCTGTAATAGGATTACGTGAATAAAGATATTTTGACTTTGACTTTGATAAATCGATTCCACAAGTTAATCTTATTTTTACACCATCTACTTTGTTCTTTTAATCTTGTCAAAGAAGAACGTCTTTCACACTTGCGTAGCATGCTGGTCGGCATATTGGCGGTAAAGTCTCCACTGTTCGTGCCGATAAACCCAGCAAACTGTATCCACACTTTTCGGGATCAGGCTCGAATAACCGTCATACCCAGTCAAATCGGCATAGTGTTAGGGACTGATGTCAGTCATGAGTGTCCGATTCCAGTTGCTAACAATCACGGACCTCGCGTGCCACTTACCATCAGGTGGGCGTAAGGTTACATGTCGTGCTAGTAAAAAATAAAATAAAAGTGAAAATATGAAACTATTTGCAATAGTTACGTTTTATCGACGTTTGCTGTAGATACGATGGGCCCGTGGGGATCGGAACTTAAAGCCTTTTATAAAGAAATTGTTCCAAGGCTCATTGACGTCTCTGGTGACAATAGGGCTGGCAGTTTTTACTCCCAAAAATTAAGTATCATCATTCAAAGGGGAAATGCTGCTAGTGTATTGGGCACACAAGACAGCGATTTGGAGGAGCAATTTTTTTTGTAAGTATGTATTTTTATTTCCTATGTATTATTATTATTTTTTTGGTTAAATTTAGATTTTGTTTTAATATAAAGTAAAGAAGTAAAGTATCATCACGACCGTTTCCCTTTCGGGGTGGTCAGAAACCACGCTTATAAAGCGGATTCACATTTAGCCAACTTTACTATGGGCCAATCATGACAAGTGGCAAGCTCGTCGATGTCTCCAGCGTACCAAACTCGAGAAATATCACAAATAAATTACATATTAATTAAATGTATTTATTTACATTATTAAATATATTTGTGTCCCGACCAGGAATCGAACCCGGTACCTCCGAGTCTAAGTCCACGGACTTAACCGCTAGACCACGGAGGCAGTGTTTTAATATAGTTTATTTATTATTGTAATTTTTTTATATTGTTTGTATATTACTTCGAATAAATATCAGATTAAAAATAAAAGTTTTTATGACTAATTAATGTCTTTGGCTACATCGAAATAAAACATTGCTCTAAAATCGATTGGCCCGGTCTTTTAGTTAGGTGTATGATTTATTTTGTTTGTATAGGTCGGGTCAGGGCGGGCGGGGAGGCAGTTTCTCAAGTCCGCTGCAGATATGGCCGAGTATTATTATTGATCCGACTCATACACGGCGCGGGCGTACGACCCAACAGAGACATATACATGTATTTTTTCAAAGTTTTCTTATGAACTATTTTTTTATTCGAAGTAAATTAATATACATTATTATATAATGGCATTAACGGAATCATACAGTATTTGGTTGGGTAGGGAGAGGAGTAGAATGGTGGATTGTGAGCGTATTATCGCGCAATAAAATAAAAATGGGAGGCCTCCTTTTCTTAAACCAGCCTATTGTCGGTCGCAAGCCCGAGACACCATTCTTCTCATCTCTTACCCACACACGATGGACCCGGTGATCACGGTGAATCCATGGAATGCTTAGAAATTTTTATTAGCTACCTAAATAATAAAATTATAAATAAACTAAACTATAAATAAAAAATGTCCTCTAGAGACGTCCTATCCGAGATAGTCCCAAGGAGACTGGCAATATTTCCCCTCTGTATAGCGAGGCTAATACGTTGGCAGAAATAATTTCCAGCCTTCCTGTCTTCAGACCTTTCTGTCAGCCGCTTTGACAACTCCGTGGCCAACAGCGCAAATTCGTAGCCGGTACCAAGGTTGGCGTGTTTGCGCAATTTGAGGTTATCCGCAGAAAAAGCCGCTCTCCCCGCGAATGACGAGGTCGCCAGGATGTGAGATGGAGCTAATGTGTCACACATTATTACTTAATATTGTAATAGCCCGTTGCAGAAAGAATGATTTAAGTAATCCATGATTATGGAATATCCTCATCATGATATCCTGATCATGTTATAAATAACAATAAGAATAATAATAAGAATAAACTATTAGAAATAAATATTTAAACATATTTCTCATCGCATTCTTAAACAAACAGAATAATCTAATAAATAATACACTTACACACTAAAAAAAATGTGTAAATATTGAGACGTATTTACGGGTAGTTCTCGGTAGTATCACCTTAAGGACCTTGCTTGCTAGTATTAAGTATATACGACTCGGGTAGATATTTATCGAAGCGGGAAGGGCACACACGCTAACATAAACCAGCAATATAACGTCGACATCGTAAAACAGCGTGCACTAACCTTTAATAAGGGAATTTTCCCTCGCCCAATCCCCGTACGTTATGAAATAATATCAAATCACCGACCAATGGTAAGCCGTTATGATATTAGGGCGGGCGGATCTATTTTTCCTTGTTGGGCGGGCGGTGTTATGATATTATATTATGATTATTATTACGTTGCACGGGGTGGTCTTAGCCAATCGCAAGACGCAACGGTTTAGGTATTCAAGTACCTACGTGTTATGAAACATGATTTATGTATTTTTGTTATAGAATTAATCATATCCATATTATTCGGTCATAAAGTCAGATAACTTTTACATACTTATTAATAATTTAAAAACATATTTAACATAAACATAAATACATCACGACCTTATGCCTTTCGAGGTAGTCAAAATCCAAGATTTTAAAGAAACGCATAAACATTCAGCCAACCCATTGGCAACCAGTGGCAATATCGTCCATGTCTCTAGCGTGCCAAACTCGAGAAATATTAATAATGAATTAAATTATCGTCTCTAAATGCTAGACCACAGATGCATAAATACATAGGTTAAAACAAACTCAATTTTAGATCACGTCTTAAATCAATAAATACGAAAAAACTTTTTAGTTAAGTTAAGAGCAAGTATGGTTGTACGAAGACTTTCCTTAAAATCGTCAAAAAAGTTAGTTCAAACCCCAGCATGCACTAATGAAAAATACACTTTTTTTAAGTACATTTGTCATAGATTTACAACATCACGGTTCCCGTGCCTCGGAGAGCACGTTAAGCCGGGAAAGATCTTGTACTAAAACATTTATTTTTAATTTTTTATTTACAACATAGTCTAAGGGCGGCCTCCGGAAGGTAACTGAATCCTTTCTTAGAGGAACTTATATACAGAAAGTATTGGCCTATCTGGCCAGCGTGACGAGTGTAGCCCAATTTTTTCAGTTATATGTCCTGAAAGGCCTGAACTGAACTGAAGGAACTGATCGTTGTACAGAAACGGCGTCAGGTGAAGGTGCAGAGCAGGCCTGAAACAGATATGGCAATTTAAATTATATTAAAGAGAAGACACATCACAACGAGTGTAGGGCTTTATCGGGATAACATTGATTTGACTATTTAAATAAATTAATAATGCATCGACTTTTAATCCTATTTCTCTCCATATGTTATCTTGTACATTTTTATTACTGTACTCCGGTTTAGTTTGAAGGCGTACAAAGGCGAAGCAACTAAACTTCCACATTGCTTGAGGAAGAAGTCTTATGATCAGGAACTTAGATATCTAACGCTGACAAGTCTCAGAGATCGCAGAATGAGGGGAGATATAATTGAGACATTTAAAATTCTAACAGGAAGGTATAACTGCCCTCACCTAGCCAAAATGTTTAGGTTTAACACAATGATATTTCCCTGCCGTGATCACGGAATGAAATTGATGAGAAAATCCAGCAATACAAATGTGAAATATCACTTTATGAGTTGTAAATATGTGGAACAAAATACCAGAAGACATATTGAAGTCCCCAACTATAAACACTTTTAAAAACAAACTGGACAAGTGGCTAGTGACAATAGACATAGACTATGGTGATAACTTACTATTTTATGAACTTTACACCAGTGCTTGATGTAGGCATATCAGCAATGCGCGGCTCGCCTATTAATTAATAATAATAAATAATAGTATGGTGGTAAAGGGCTGAATATTGTTCAATTATCTCGCAAAACTGTACATTAATGGTTGTGATCCTACTGTATAAGAAAGGCGCGACGACGTGCTATTTGCGCGTCACTCCAGTTGCGACTGCTAGCGACGAGGAACACGTGACTGGCCTATTAAGTATAATTCACAACGTGTCGCCTACCTACATTTTGTATTGAAACGATTTGAAGCGGCAAGATGCCTGCTGCGCCTCACCTTACGCCGCTTCTGTATAATTCGCGCCTAAAACGTATCTTATATATTTTTAAAAAAAATCTTTAATAAAATAGTCGTAACATATTTGTACTAGCTATCTATTTCTTGAAGCATTAAGAAAGATATACGTATAGCTATAAAATGTTTCTACGAATACTGTATCGAGAGAAGCTTATGGATTTTCGCAACAAAACACTTTTATAGTGAGCTCCGTGCGTTCCCCTTTGTTGTGCAATCATTGATCTAGTGAAAGGAGCGGGCATTGAATAATATACGTTTGAATTACCTATACCCCTAGTGTTGTCCAAAGCCCCGATTATCGCGCCTTCGATATGCATGTCTGCTCGAATAAAACTGACATTTTTCCATGAAGATCTGTCGATTTTCATTCGAATACTTTGAACCAACACGCAAGTCGAAAATTCTGGATTAGGCCCCGAGATCACTTGGCTAGTAGCTTATTTATTTATTTAGCAGTAATTACAAAGATTAGCGCGGTGGTGGCTCAGTTGTAAGAATACGTACATTGAATCCTACAAAGGTCGGTTCAAACCCACCCGGCATGTACCAATGAGAAATACACTTTTCTTACGTACATTTGTCATAGATTTACAACACCACCATTCTCGTACCTCGGATAGCACGTTAAGCCGTCGGTCCCGGTTCCACTAATGCCAACTTGTGGAATCGTTAATAGAATGTCATAAAAAATTACATCATATCCTCGCCAAGCCGTCTGGCCAGCGTGGCGAGTGTAGGCTGAATTCTCCAGTTCTGGAAGGCCCATCTCCAGCAGTGGAGGTCTAGAACGCTGTGTTCTAGGGGCTGTAATGAATGAAAAACAAAGATTAAGGTAGATAGTACATAGTATAAAGATTTTTTTTTCTTTTTTAGTCAATTAAAAAAAACGTTTATTCGAGAAAAAATATTTACATAATATAACTTTCAACTTCACTTTGTTCTACGGGGTTTTGCTAAATAGCTGATCTGCTCGACCAACTCGGGACAGTTATATCGGCCTAAACATATACTTCGAAGCATAAGGTTGTCTGTCATAATTCTACGATCCTAAAGTGATGACAGTCTTGGTCTTGCACTCTCAAATTTGGTCTTGCGCAAGAGTCTTGCAAGAATCTTGAGAAATGTAGTCGTTAACTTACTAGGAAATGAAATTACGCACATTTTGGATATTTACGAGTTTTGGGCCTTTTTTCAACCCAGCATATTGTCGGTCGCAAACCTGAGACACTATTTTTCTCATCTCTTACCCACACACGTTGGACCCGGCACCTGCACGGTGAATCCATGGAATTTGTCTTCATTGTTTTTAGTAAAATAAAGGAAAGACGTTATAAATGTTTTTGTCTAAAATGGTGGGTAAAAGTTGAAGAAAATCTAAAAGTGAAAAACAGTTGGGAAAAAATGATTTTAATGCCCAGAACATATATATAAGTGAACGTATGCAATTGATATTGTTCTGGTAAGCTGCGTGGAGAAGCCTAGATCATTTGGTAGAAATCCGCCCTTTGGTTGTTTCCCGTACGTGGTGGTGCTGCGTCTTATACAGCACATAACTTGAAAGAAAAACATCGTAAGCGACATTTAGATCAGATATCGTATGCTATAAGCATTATTATTTAGCATTGGAATAAAAACAACCAAAAATATTTCTTATCCGAGTTTTTTATCTGACCTTGATTGAACTGCCTCCGTGGTCTAGCGATTAAGTCCGTGGATTGAGACTCGGAGGTACCGGATTCGATTCCTGGTCGAGACGCAAACATATTTATTTAATTAATATTTAATTTATTTGTGATATTTCTCGAGTTTGGTACGCTGGAGACATCGACGAGCTTGCCACTGGTCATGATTGGCCTATAGTAAAGTTGGCTTAATGTGAATCTGCTTATTTATAAGCGTGGTTTCTGACCACCCCGAAAGGTCGGAACGGTCGTGATGATACTTTACTTTACTTTTTGATTGAACTTTAATAGGTGGTAGGCGGACTGATGGTGGTAAATTTGCCAGTCCACCGTTTGGCCCGTTAAACCCAGTAAAGTGTATCTACACATTTCGGGATCAGGCTCGAATGGCCGTCATGCCCAGTCAAACCGGAATAGTGTTAGTGACTGATGTTAGTCATGATTGCGCCACTTACCATCAGGTGGGCGCAAGGTCGCGGTTAACTCTCTGGATTTAGACTCGGAGGTACCGGGTTTGATTCCTGGTCGGGACGCAATAATTTTTAAAATTAATTCGTGATTCTTCTCAAGTTTGGTACGCTAGAGAAATCGACGAGCTTGCCACTTGTGAAGAGAAATGGGCCCAATAAAATGTTCTCGTGCCATAATGATTCCTTTTTTATTTGATAGTGTTTTTATAATCTGTAATTAATTTTATTTATTTTACCCTAGCATAACGATAATTGAGAAAAACTTGTTTTTACCTTAATATTTACATAATTTTGGTCCCGCCAATCTGAAATACAGTGTTTTATCTGTAATAAAGTACCTGATCATAATAAAGAACCTAATCGTGTAAATTGACTATTTAATTAAATAATAATTTAAAGCTGGGGTAAAAGAGATTTTGTAATAAAATTAAAAAAAAACAATTGTTATGATTATTGAATTGTATTTAGTTGAGGCACGCTGCATAAAAGTTGTGGCCTGGTTGGCAATCTCTTGGCTAAATGTGAATCAGCTTCATTAAAAAAACAGCAAAAAAAATCGTGATTTCTTATTACCCGGTGATGATACTCTGATGAAAAGAAACCAGTGCAAAATTGAATATGTCGCTTACGACATTCTTTGAATTGTTTTGCCATTATGATGACATTTGAACGTTTTCCATTTTGGAATATCGCATTTTCCATTCCGCCGATCGAAGCGTGAAACATTTTGCTTTTATTCTCTTCGATTTTGCAAAAGCGTGACCTGAAATATAGATAGAGATTTTGTTTTGTTGTTTTATTCAGTAACAATGTTACTATAAAATGAATTTCAATATAGGAAGGGAGTTGTATCGTACAAGTTGTATCGTTGTAGTCTTTGCAAAATCCTTGCATTCCTCTTGCTCGCACAAACCAAAGATTCCTCAAGTATGACCGTAGTTTTGAAATGAAATAAAATAATTTCTTAGTCAGAAACATGATCATCATTACAGCCCCTAGAACACAGCGTCCTAGACCTCCACTGCTGGATATGGGCCTTCCAGAACATATATCTGGAGAATTTGGCCTAAACTCGCTACGCTGGCCAGACGGGTTGGCGAGGATATGATGTCAATTCTATTGACAATTTATTAACGATTCCACAAGTCATATATTTATTTGAAGTAGATACAAAAACACTAATTATAAATAAAACTAAACTAAAAATACTTATGAAATTAAAACTATTCTACAAAATAAACTAAGGGCTTACCACCAGGCTTGCCGCATTTTCTCGTTGAATTATAATCGAAATATTCTGTTTTAGGTAGTTATGGCATTTGGGATTGCCACACTCTTAAAAAATTCGTTTACCCAGCTCTTTTATGTATTTGTGGGTATCAAGAGAATATACCCCCATTGTTTCAACCCCAAATGCCACAAAGTTATAATTTTGTTTAATGCTATTATATTTGATGTGCTTTCTTAATTCGGCTGTATGATTCCACAAGTTGGTATTAGTAGAACCGAGACCGACGGCTTAACGTGCTCTCCAAAGTACGGGAACGGTGGTGTTGTAAATCTATGACAAATGTATGTAAGAAAAGTGCATTTCTCATTTGTACATGCCGGGTGGGTTTGAACCGACCTTTGTAGCATTTAAGGAACGCGTTCTTAAAATAAAAATATACATAACTACCCTATATACAATATCCATTTATACACGCTGTTGGGAGCTGTTTAAGTTATGTGAGTATATAGTAATCTTTTCAATATTATTCTGTTGGATGCCGAATATTGACTGGCAAATTGTTCCAAAGATTTACTGCAACAACTGCGAAAGAGACATGAAACCAGAATGATTCGCTACTTCTATCATACAAATATTTATTTAGTCACATGACTTTGTCGAGCTTAGTGTCTAGGTATTATTTTTTCCAATAAATATAGGTATTTATTAACCAGAATTTCTTTGAAGCTTAATTAAAACAGCTTTATATATCTTTAGAATATATATATATATATTATATATCGATAGAATTCGAAACGTTGATATTCGTCTGAGAACCAAAGTTAATGACATAGCATACAAAATTAGCAAGCTGAAGTGGCAATAGGCCGGACACATCTGTCGCAGAACCAGATGGACGGATGACCTAAGGAAGGTCGCTCGTGGGGGTTGGATGAACCGAACCACACGCACAGGTCAGAATACGCACCCACATACCGTAGTCACCATTCCTCCGCGTACGTATAAATTTGGGGTTCTCTATCTGTTATTAGGAGTTATCTAGTTAAGCCGGCATAGTGTTAGGGACATGAGTGTCTGACGTTGCGCGCCACTTACAAAAAGGTGGGCCCAAGGTTACATATACAAATATTAATATTAATGAAGCTTTACTATTAACAATAGTTATATTAATTAATATAAAAAGAAAGAAAAGACAAATAAATAATAGTAATAAAATAAATCAAAATTCAACACTAATAAAATCAATGAAATAATAATAAAGTTAATACAAGACAATAAAATTAGAATAAAAAGTGAGTAAGTAGGTATATAAATAAATCAATCAATTCTACATTAGGCTGGGGCCATTACCTTTTTGAGATGAAAAAATTAGTAGCAGGCAACAGCTGGCTGAAATATATAGGTGAGGTCATAAACAATGAAAAAAAAAACTTTCGAACTTGAGATTAAGGGAAGTAGTGAAATGGGGTGCTATTTAAGGGATGAAAACCGTTTTTCGTTATTCGTGGCGGAACGAGACCTCCTAAAGAAAAGTATTACATACAAAAGTTGTAGATAATAAAAAAATCTAAAACTTTTATAATATATATTTTTCGACATAACCTCAAAGTTTACGAGAAAATGTCGAAAAACCGATTTTTCTGTTTTTTATTTTTTTCTCGCGTAAAAATTATTTAATTTAAATGAAACTTTGTGAAAACACGTAATTATTTGCACACAATAAGCATGAATTTTTTCAATTATGGAAAATTAATATTTTTCGAGATTTCACTATTTTTCCGAAAAAATACCCTTATCTTTGAACAACTTTATTGATTTTTTTTTTGTTTCTGGTGTTGTACAAGGTCTTTTTTTTTCGTCGTGATGTCTACTTTCAAATGGTATATCAATTTTAATTATTCATTGTTATTTAGTAGCTTAAAATTAAGAAAAACCGAAAAAAAAAAAATCGAATCTCATTGTTTATGACCTCAACTACATATTCCTGCCGGCCGTTGCCTGTTACAAATTTTTTTTTTTTTAGCTATAAAAATCCGTAACGGCCCCAGCCTAATCATGATAAATTAATACAAAAATAACAATAATAAATAAATCCAAATATTTTAACTTATAAATAATTAATTAATTATTCACAAAATTTAAAGAATGCCTTGCTCAGAATATCATCAGCAAAAATATCTAGATGTGGTGTCGTCTCGAGAAGCTTCCTTAGGCTGCGGAGTGCGCGAGGCAGACACTACATATAGTGCTAGAATAAAAAAATAAAAAAATGTGGGTTGCAAAAGACTGCGTGCAGTGGCAAGCCTTGGGTGAGGCCTACTTCCAGCAGTAGTGGAGAGACACAGGCTGATGATGATGATGATCTCGATTCGATAACAGAGTTAATGCATGTTATACTGTCCAGGGTCGCGTTTAGCATTCGATCAGAATTGTATTAATTCTCCTTATACTTGCGTTAATGACATGAATACATAAAACCTGGATTAAATTGAACGCCGTCCTTGTTCGCCAAATGAGTTGATCATAAAACAATAATAAACAGGCGCCTTCGTAACAAACTATAACAGCAGCCCTATTACACATCTCATCACAGCTTTACCACATCCATTGCGTCTTCTGCACTTCATGATTTTTTTTAGACTTCGTGGTCTAGCTGTTAAAGGTCATAGCTGCTATACCGATCTCACTAAAGACCTACTGAATATGAAGATTGAAATGAAATGAAATGAAATGAAATGAAACGAAATGAAATTAAATGAAATGAAATGAAATGAAATGAAATGAAATGAAATGAAATGAAATGAAATGAAATGAAACGAAACGAAACGAAATGAAATGAAACATCGACGAGCTTGCTACTTGTCATGATTGGCCTATAGTAATGTTGGCAATCGAATCGGCCGTGGTTTCTGACCACCCCGGAAGGGAAATGGTCGTAATGATGATGATACTATAGCATATATTATCTATTAATATTTTTTTATTTATTACAGCCCCTACAACACAGCGTCCTAGACCTCCACTGCTGGAGATGGGCCTTCCAGAACTGGAGAATTTGGCCTACACTCGCCACGCTGGCCAGACGGCTTGGCGATGATATTATGTCATTTTTTTTAAACAATTTATTAACGATTCCACAAGTTGGCATTAGTGGAACAGGGACCGACGGCTTAACGTGCTCTCCGAGGCACGGGAACGGTGGTGGTGTACATCACACCACCACGCCTATGTCTCACCTAATGTCGATGAATTCATTCTACTATGAATATTTCTTTCATGGCACATATAATTGTTCTAATTTGTCCCCAAGGTCAGAAAATTTGTGTGGGTATTAAGTCGGCCATTGTACTTTATGCAATTTAGTTTTTAAATAAATAAATTTACCTTAGACATATATTTTTCCTGACGCGTGACGTATCGTTTAATTTGCATCGACAGCAGTCACGAGATTGCAGCATGTCAGGAGAAATGTCTAAAATAAAATAATAAATAAATATAAAAAAGGCGCAATGTATAGGTTGAAATCGTCAGAAAAGTTCGATATGGGATACGTAATAGACCTGCAGATCGGTAATTGCTTCCCCGATACCTTCCTGCGTTATTATTCCTTTTACGACGCCGTATGGGGCTAAATAAAACAATTTTACGACCACGGGCACGCATGTACATCTAGGTATATACTTACAAGTATATACTTACTAATTTTATTACATTTACTTTGCCATATAATGAATTGGAACCATCAATAACAGAACTGAAGTAATCCGACCCTAACAAAAGAAAGAAAGAAAGAAAGAAAGAAAAATATTTTATTTGTCACATTAACAAACGAAAAAAAAAAATAGTAACAATTTAAAACATTTATTTATACAAAGAATTATATTTAAAACATTAATTTATACAAAGAATCTCGCACTGAATTTCATATTAACAAAATTTTATTTTTACCTTTACACATACATACGTATTTATATACAAATATACATACAATAACTTGCAATACATTTGCGTACAATGAAACAGCGTTTACTACAATTTAACTTGTTCCTATCTGAGTGATTTTGTTGAGGATAGGGCGATGATAGGAGAAATATGAAATGAAAGGAAGTGTTTCTGCTGTAATGTGCCTAGAAAATGTCAAGTCAATGTCTTTCACTTTTTATGTCGGTCTCTCTCGCTCTTAGGCGGGCTAACCATGCCCGAGTGGAAGGGACGCGTGCCTCTCACTCGCTCTCATTGTGAGCGCATAACGTGAGCGGAGCGTAACGCAGTTTCTTGAAGTGTCACCCGGCAAACCAATTTATAAGACGTTGTCACGTCAAAAAAAGTAATCTAAAATTAAAAGTATGTGGTGACAAATAGGGAATCAGCTCAGCATTGAGCTGCGACGCTTTGAGAGTCACAGCGCTGATTTTCAGCTAATCCCTTAATATACAAGCATAAATGTGTCGAGGCTCTAGTACAGAACTACAATAGTAAATAATATACAATTTATTATATATATTACACAAATAAATAATAAACAATCATAATAAATGCATATTTATGAATGACACAATAACGTAGCATAACATAATATATATCATATATATATATACACATAAATATATACATATACACACATACATACAAACGAATAGAACATATCACATAAAAAAAAATTAACCACAAAATTTTAAGTAGATATGCTGCTACAGTAGCAGTTGAGATGCCAACAAATACATTTTATATTTATTTTTAAAAGCCACCACCGACTAACAGACATATTCTAATATTTTGAGGGTATGCGACTGTAGATAAGTATAAATAGTTTTTAGGACATTATAATAATATAAAATCTTGACATATTATTAAATTTTATATTGGTATTGTTACGAAGGAAGGAAAAGTTTGGCTCTGTATTATAATATTTATTATGATTATGTTAATTGGTGTGCTAAAATGTAATTTATTTGCAAGCTTAATATTAGGAAAAATTGTTAATAGGTATTTTTTTTTTTTTTAATAGCACAATATTGTACGCCCTGTCCCGGGGTAAATTGTGAGACCTCTGTAACCAACAATGTACAAACAACCACAATTTATGACAATAAATGTATTTTGAATTTTGAATTTGAATTTGAACAAAAGAACATGGACGTATTAGCCTCGCTATACAGAGGGGAAAGACAGTCTTCTTGGGACTATCTCTGATGAAATCAAATATATATTTCGCCGGGATACAGCGAAAACCAATAAACTATTTTTTTTAGTAAATTTACTTTTGACACCAGTCGTTTAAAAAACTCTTGAATTTATATAAATATACTTAACCTTCATAAAAATTTGCTACACAACTACCTGCTCTTACATCTCTAAATGTGACAAATATGTGAGGAAAGACCACAATTATTATTTTACAAACAATATAAAATAATAACAATATTATTAATTAACCTACAAAAATAAACTAAATCTAAATAACAAATTAAATATAATAAAAATGTAAGCATCCTAATGTCTCAAACCTTACAATATAAAAATTTCCTCCAGGCCATTGTCCAGTGGCATGGTGCCCAAAACACTGGCAGCATTTCCTCGTTGAATTTCGATACTAATCTTTTCAGCGAGGAAGCTGCCAGCCCGTGGGTCACCAAAGACGTCGACTAGTTTTGAAATTTCTTTAAATAAAGTTTTTGTCTCGAGGCCCCACGGTCCCATGGTTTCAACGGCAAAGGTCACAAATATATAATCATTGCAAATGTTTATATTTTTAATGTCAATAACATTAATATGTATAAATGAAAAGTATTTAAAATGTCTCAGGAAAAATCTATATTAATTTAAAAAAGTTATTACGTTTTTAAGGATTTTTTTAAAATACTAGCACGTCCTTGCGTCCACCGATGGTAAGTGGTGCGCAAGGTCCATGAATGTTAACAACTCATGACTGACTTCAGTCCCTAACACTATGCCGACTTGACTGGGCATGACGGCAATTCGAGCCTGATCCCCAAACGTGTGGATACACTTTACTGGGTTTATCGGCACGAACGGTGGATACTTCCCCGACTCAGTGGACAGGGCAAATTACCACCATGCATCTAAGGATGCACTAAAAGATACCATTGCATACAATACTGTTTTATAACATTAACATTTATTCGAAAAAGATATTTACAACATATAAAATCAAATTAATATTAATACTAAGGATAGGGATACTAATCCGTCCGCGTGGAATGGTGGCAAGAACGCTGGCTGTATTTCCCCGCTAAATTGCAATACTGATTCTCCGAGCGAAGAAAGAGCCAGCCCTCTTGTTACCGAAGGAGACGACAAGACACGGTGTTATGTCTTTTAAAAACTTTTTTGCGCTTGGACTCCATGGGCCCAGAGTTTCTACAGCAAACGGCACAAATATGTAATCTTTTAATATACTTACATACTGTTTTCATTATTAATAATACAGCCACGAATTTGAGTTAAAGTAAAGTATAGTATCATCACGACCGTTTCCCTTTCGGGGTGGTCAGAAACCCGCTTATAAATAAGCGGATTCACATTTAGCCAACTTTACTATAGGCCAATCATGACAAGTGGCAAGCTCATCGATGTCTCCAGCGTACCAAACTCGAGAAATATCACAAAGAAATTAAATATTATGTAAATAAATACATTTACATTGATAAATATTTTTGTGTCTCGACCAGGAATCGAACCCGGTACCTCCGAGTCTAAATTCACGGACTTAACCGCTAGACCACAGAGGCAGTTAGAAATTTTAAATAAAAAAAAAAAAACAACACAAGTTTTCTTTGCAACTGACAGTTATATTAGGTACCATTTATCATGCGCCACCTATCGTGATACACCCCATTAAACTAATATTTATTTTAACTATCAACGCCTTACTTTTTCAACACTTATTAATTATCATTAGATTTGAGTACGAGGCACCAGCAGCTCTATTCTGTTACTGAGTCGCGAACGTTATTAGTGGATTCCGTTATTTACGTCAGAGCTTGCGTCATAATTACAAAATATCATTTAATTCTCAACTCTATAAGCGCTCGACATTAACAGCGGCCGTGCAAATATCAACTTTAATAACATAATATATATATATATATATAGTTAACGGATTCCATTATATAACGTATGCGCTTAAGTAACAGAGTTTTTCCTCCAGTCTCATACATAAATAATTTAATAATTTGATTTTTTAATTTATTAATAATAATTTGAGTTGATTTACATAAAGTATGATTAGTTAAATTTGTGGCTTTACAGGCTTTTTTATCATCTGTCCATAGCACTGAAAGGCTCATAAACATAATTTTAGTTAAATGCTTTAATTCATATAATATTTCATATATGGCGGAAGCTTGGAAGCTTGCTTGCCCCAACACGGCCGTCCCAACTCTCACCACAACACAGCGCGTGCGGACGCGCCGCTTGGTCGGAATTAACTTTTAAATTCATCAACCAATATGTCAGAGCTTGCTCGACTTCTGGCAGTGTCAAGGTGGGAATCGGAACTGTGGCTGCTTGATATCTATATATATATATTAATTTATTAAGGAAACCTATTAACATTTAATTCACAAGTATAGCTACAAAAATAGAAACAGAAAGTCATTTACAAGTTTTCACTAGCAGTGTTAGAAAAATACATATTATGAACGATGAAAGCATCTACAAACTATCACTTCATGCAATAAACTAATAACTGTACAATAACAAAAACTATTATCGTTTAAAGAACATTAAGTTAAACGCATTTCACCTTGTCATGAAAGATATCAACATCAGTTTCATCAATGAATGCATTAAGAGTATTCCAAGCTCTAATTAAAAATGTATTTTGTCTGTAGTTAGTGCTCGCCATTGGTATGCGAAAAGTGGGCTTGTACCGATTGGTCCGCACTGGTGTATTTATGTCCAGCCGGGATAGCAACGAAGGGCAGTCTATTGCTCCCCCGATCAGTTTGACCAGGAATACCAAGTCAGCAACCTCACGACGCTTATATACTCGTAATAGTAACAGATGTAAACGTGAATGTCTGTCTGTGTGTTCCCTATGCATTGCAAAACTACTTGACCGATCAGCATGAAACTTTGGGAATATGTTGTGTGAACATCGAGGAAGGTTTCTCACATATTAGATTGCATAATAAGTAAATCTTAATATATAAAACAAAGTCGGGTTTGTTAAAACACTTATAACTCGAGAACGGCTGGACAGATTTTCACGGTTTTTGATTAGTTGGATTTGTCTCCGTCCCGAATACAGAATAACTATAAATCAAATTGAAAAATTTGAAGAAAAAAAAATAAAAGAAATAACATTTACCCATACAAAAAGTTCGTGGATTTCGTACCTGTTAAACAATGTTGGTAGTCAAATAGATATAGGTGCGTTAAATCTTATTTATTCGGAGTAAAGTACAAAGATTAAAAAATAAAATAAATTAAGAACTAAATTATAAAAACTAAAAATTAATAAATAAAATTACGACTATTCGATGGGCGTAGATGGGTAGTGTGCCGAGGACACTCGCTGCGTTCCCCCGCTGAACAGCGAGGCTGACCCTTTGAACAAGATATTCTCTACTCAAAGGGTCACCCGTCGCCAATTGGAGTTTCTTACCAAGCTCGCGGGAGAACACGAGAGCCTCCTCGGACCACGGGTCCATCGTTTCAACTGCAAATGGAATGAAATGGTGATTGATGATGATCTCCGCGTACTTAAGGCGTGCGGCTGATTCTGCAGCGATCCCAGGTTTCTTATGTCACATGTGACTGACAGAGTGTGTCGACACATGTGGCATCCCAAACCAGTGCGCGGCCTCTAGTATATGGAATTAATGACATCCCGTCCGGACACCTACCATCATTTCTAACTATCCCCGATGGTTCGAGGATGCAAGGGATGTTGGCAGTTGTAAGCGCCCTTGACAGGATGCCATTAATAGCATGATGTCTTGAGATTCTGTCGGCACTTTTTTGGCAGCATAAGGCATGGCGGCCTAGATGGTGCGTTCAGAAATGTATATCAAGCTCCTTCAATATAGAACAAATGATAATAAATCTTTTTTATCTTATTATTTTTGTATCTACTTCGAATATTATTATTTAGGTAGCTTTTAATTTATATTTAATGTATATTAATTTACTAATCTAATCTAAGTGCTAACTAAGGTTTACAAATATTCAATGACGGTTAGGTGGTACGAAGTTCGCCGGGTCAGCTAGTATTGTATAATACAAATATGTATAGCTTCTTTATATTTATTCGAAGTAGGTACTTAGATACAAAAATATTAAAATAAAATTGACTAAAAAACTAATTGTGGTATATGGGAGCAAATCAAACACCGTCTAGAGCCAGTTATCAACTGATTGTTTATTTTCAATTCTCCAACTACCCTCATACAACATCTCCCCCCTTATATATAATGAGCTTAAATTCTTATCTATAACCACCACCACCATAAAAAAGAGAAGAAAGAAAAAAAAAAAAACTTAGTTTAGATATAAATAGAAGCAAACAAATAAAATATTATTGAAATCCATATCTATTAGGAGGACGAGATACCCTGCCTGACTGTGTGACATAATTACCTGCCGCATGAGAAGTACTAGGACGTGGCGATGTACTCTGCGACTGTGGTGTCTCGTTATCAAAATCAATGTCATCATAATATGGTATATTACGGCGATCGTTGTAGCTTCTTATTATTTGCTGTCTATTTCGCCTAAAAGTACGACCGTCCGGCAAATTTACCCAGTAGGACCGCGGTGTCCCCCCCGCTGCGCGCACCTCCGCTGGCACCCACACCCCACGACCAGATGCACCTTCGCGAATACGGACCTTATCACCTGGTGATAGAGGCATTAATTCACGCGTGCCGCGATTATAATTCTTGCTAGTTTGTTTTAATTTAATGTCCCGAGACGTTTAATGTCTTTTACGATTGGTGTCTTAGGGGCCAATAATTTGTCTGATGATGGGAGCCTCGTTTTTAGTCGTCGCCCCATCAGTAATTGTGCTGGCGAATATTGTTCTCCTGTTATTGGCGTGTTTCTGAAATTCAACAAGGCTAAATATGGATCAGATTTCTCCATAGTGGCTTTCTTCAATAAGTTCTTAACGGTCCGGACGTGCCTCTCTGCGAGCCCGTTAGAACGAGGGTAATGTGGTGAGCTAGTCACGTGATCGAACTCCCACGTTGTCGCAAACTGTTTAAACTGTTCAGATGTAAACTGTGTTCCATTATCAGAGATCACTGTTCTGGGTATACCGTATCTCGCAAACGTAGCCTTTAATTGATTTATAACACTTCCGCTCTGTATATTTGTCAAATTTACTACTTCCACATATTTTGAGAAATAATCAACAACAATTAAATAGTATTTGTTATTATATTGGAATATATCTGTAGCCAAGGTGTCCCAGGGGCCGGCAGCTGGCGCGTGCGGCTCTAGTGGCTCGTGCGGCTGCTCGTCGCGATGCGCGGCGCACGTGGGACAGGCGCTCTGGTTCCCGAGAGGGAGCGTGGGTTCGTACCCCACACCTGACACCATGTGGTATATGGGAGCAAATCAAACACCGTCTAGAGCCAGTTATCAACTGATTGTTTATTTTCAATTCTCCAACTACCCTCATACAACACTAATTATAAAAAAAACTAAAACTAAAAATACCTATGAAATTAAAGCTATTCTACAAAATAAACTAAGGGCTTACCACCAGGGAGGGTACCTAAAACGCTCGCCGCATTTCCTCGTTGAATTATTATGAACATATTCTGTTTTAGGTAGTTATGGCATTTGGGATCGCCACACTCTTGGAAAATTCGTTTACCCAGCTCTTTTATGAATTTGTGGGTATCAAGAGAATATACACCTATTGTTTCAACCCCAAATGCCAGAAAGTTATAATTTTGTTGTATTTCATCTATTGTATTTGATGTGCTTTCTAAATTCGACTGTATGAGCAGCCTAACCGGCCTTTTTTGATGTAGAGGAAATGTGGCAAGCGGCAAATGTCAATATGTGACAATATGTTACGTAAACATACGGAAATAAATTATTTGATTTGATTTATACGTAATTTACTCGGTAAAATTTCGTAGGCTTTGCAATGTGGTTTTGTGTTAATTGTTGTCGTCTCCAAGCTGATGTATCTGTTCTTTGCTTAGTTTTGAGAGCACTTAATAAATAACTAAAGCACTGATTCACTGAGATTATAGAAAACAATTATGGTGATAGAATGAATAAAATATGAACACATGCCTTAAGGAATTACTGTCGTTTCATCTTCTCCCAGTTTTCCTTTGTCATTCCACGTAGATTTGTACAGGTAGTGCGTGAATTTTTTTTTTTGAAATATTTTATTTTAAACCTGTGTCATTAAGATTTGTTTTATTTTATTTATGCTAGCCACTTTTTTAAAGGTAATTAAAGCAAAGTTCAAGAATAAAGGGAACCGATATCACACACTGAAATCAACTACTATTTATAGCCTAAAAGGTCATTAATGACTTTTAGAGTATTTATGTTTTTCTCGATAGTTGGTAGGTCTACACGGAATGTAATACTAGCACATCAAGAATAAGAGTAAGAAATGCGGTTGATTTCGTTTTTGTATAGCGTTATCTTTGTCTATCCCCGACGTCGTATTGAGCAAGAGGGAGAACTTTCTTCAATATAGTAGATAGCCGATCTTTGTGCCTCACTCTAGTTCACTGTAGTTAAGTAAAAAGTAATTGGTCATCTTTGAAGCCAGATTTAAAAACAATGAGTAAAATTTATTAATAAGTGATTAAAATTGAAAGACTTGAATAATTGAACATTTTTTTTTTATCAAAGTACCCTCAAATTTGCAATAAATAAATGAAAAATTCTTGTACTATATTAAATTTATGATAGAATGGGGACATTAACGAGTGTTAAAGTTACTTGTGAACTATGTTAATTGTTGCTAAGTGGTTTAATTGCTAAACTACGATGGCGGGACTATTAATTGATGGACATATTTCTATAAGAATCAAATCGTGCGTTTAGAATCTAACTACAGGAAAACAAGTAAAACTGGATACACATTACCTTATTTGGAAACTTTTACAAATTTATATTCAACCTTATAATATCGTCTTTTATAATTTTGAGTTGAAGTATATTGTAATTCTAAATCAGCCTCTTCCAAAATGTCTTGGTTCCGTAACATATATCGTTCTTTTCTGTACTTTTTAAATTTAAAAAAAATATAAAGGTTTTATTACACCACCTGTACAAGACGATATATATTTTTATTTTTCACTCTGGGGACATTTTTTTGGACCCTCGTCCGGCCGGCCTCTTTGAGAAGTGGACATCGGAACGCGGTCTCCCTCGGGTATTGGACAGAAATGCGTTGTAAACATTGCGACTACATTCAATTTCACGTCATTTTTCAAACTGATAAATAATTCTGTCATCGAATACTTGGACAGGGGTCTCTATGAAGTGATTGTTGGAAGGTGGCCGTAAAAAATAGCGGCTGGACTTTGACTTTGATTTTTAACCAGCGCAAAATATAATTTGTAACAATAACAGTTTTCTAAAATCAATATCCGCTTTAGTAGGACTGTTAATGTCGCTGTCTACCTGTATGATATTCTACACAATTCTAAAACTCTTGTATATCTTAAATACCGCTTCAGGTTCTTGTGCGATACAGCCTTACACTTCGTCCTTCTTCCAATAACGAAGTAAAAATTGTTCGGATCCCTTCACTGTGTATATAGAAATATAATACGCAACCGCTAGCCATTAGATAAAAACTATCTGTCAATGTTTTTAAACGTCTAGTTAGACACAATCTTTCAATAAACAAGAGTTAACGGCATCAATCATCAGTTTTGCCGTTCAACGGAACGCGGCTTAGATGTCAAAATAGCCGGCCGTATTTTATTAATTAAAATTACTTGTTTTTAAGTTTATTCTATATAAAATAAAGTTAAAATCTATTAGATTATTTAATTGTGTACATGCCAGTATGTCGGTTTCCGTTTTTATGCAAAACTGAGGAAGATATCGCAAAACGAAGTCTGACCATTGCACATGTCAACGAAGTTTTTCTTGTGAACCAAGAAAAGTGGATATAATATTATAATTACGGTTGGTTCTGTGCTGCAGCTACAATCTTTCAGCTCTGTTTGTTGGTTTATACAATACCAATACAAAATGATGACTCGCAGAACAACTTTGCAAGGAATGGAGCAGAAATTAAAATTGGCTCTTGAAAAGTTGGAAAAGTACGAGGTGCTAAATGCTAAGCTGCTGTTGGAACGTGAGGATAGTGAGGTGGAGGTGGAGAAAGTGATGCACAAAAACACCGAGCTCAAGCAACAACTTGCAGAACTAGATATTCAGTATATGGATATTCTGGATCAACATGATCAGCTTAAACTAAAGGTGGATTCTTTTAATGACTGCAGTGTGACATATGAACATGCTCTGAATCGTGTGTCAGACCTGGAGAGGCAGCTTGCTGAGGCTCACCAGCTAGTAAACGTGCTACAAGAGGAGATCCAGTCTCACAACACTGAAGCCACGCTAACTTTGTATGATGAGCTCGTCGGGATCAGTTCGGACATTACACCCCCTCCATCATGCGCCCCCCTTGTTTCAGTTAAGGACCAGCCGGTTGTGTTAAATAGTAGGAATAAACTTAGGAAATATATAAAATTAGGTAGATTTATTAATAAAACAATTAAATTAATTAAGAAAAATAAATTTAATCATAATAAGATATTATTAAGAAAGGAATGTGTTAGACTACGGGAGGATCTTAAGATTAATTCTCTTTCCTTAGATAATTTGCAAGTCAAATACAATAGTGACACTTGCTTATTGGGATTTGAGATTGAGCAACTCCAAAAATCACTCTCCGACATTAATATTAAGTATCAGCTGGCACAAAATGAATTGAGTCAGCATTTAGAAAATGCAACCCAACTATTAGAGCTGGGTAAATACAATGCTGACCGGTTTAACTCACTTCTTAATGATTGTACTTGCGGTAGGTCATCAGTCACTTCCCTAGGTAGTGACCAGCAGATTTCCCCTGAAAGGTTACTTCCTTATAATGTGCAACATGATCAGCCCCTTGTTAGTGCTAATATCCCATTGAATGTAAGTACTCTAAAACAAAGTATAAGGAACAATACCTCAATATTTTCAGATAGTATGGGAATAGGCTTGGGTCACTTATTTGGTAATAGACTTGACCATTCGGTTATAAACCACTGCATGCCCAATGCAACATTAAAGTTTATAATAAACTATATTAAGACTTGCAAAAATCAATTTAATGAAAAGAGTAATATTATAATAATGTTAGGTAACGGGCTGCAAGCAAGGAAACTTGATATCATTAATTGTTTTAAATTATTAAGTGAACTTGGAGTAAGGAATGTGACATTATGTGCATTTCCTTACCTAAATAGTTTGACAAGTAAGCAACTAGCTTATATTCATTATTTAAATAATTTAATTTATAATTTGACATTCCGTCACAGTGACATTTTTACTTTTTTTGACATTAATAAATGTTTAGATATTAATAATAGTTTTAAGTTGACTAATAATACATTGTATTTGCAAAACAAATCTAGACAACAAATTGCTACATTGATAGCGTCTAATATTTTATTTAGTTTAAGGAATGTACCAAAGATTAGTTTTTGTACTGTGAATAGTACTTTAAACTAATAAACCCGACAACAGAGACAATTAGTACTCATAAGAAGAAACATGTCTCTGGCAAAAAGATAATTAGTAAGAATTCATACATTAATATAGCACATCAAAATATTCAAGGTTATCGAAGTAAATCAATTGAAATTAATTTATTTTTAGAAAATAATGACATCCATGTGTTATGTTTAACGGAACATTGGTTAAAAAAATGCCAATTAATGTTTAATTTTGTGAATCACCAGGTAGTTAGCTCATTTACCAGAGAGTTAGCAATCCATGGTGGATCAATGATAATTGTTAATAATAAGCTGAAATCAAAGAATAGAAAGGACATAGTACAACTTTCAATCGAGCGAATAATAGAGGTATCATGCACTGAGCTTGAGGAATTTATCATTACATGTATTTATAGGCCCCCCTTAGGAAATTTATCAATTTTTGAATCATCGTTGGAGGATATATTAAGCTTGCTTTGTAAAAGTAAGAAAATTATTATTGTCTGTGGTGATTTTAATGTAAATTTATTGGAATCTTCAGCCATCAGCTGTAGGTTACTTAACTTATTTAAATGTTATAACTTAAATAACTTATTTATGGAGCCGACCAGAATTACAGCCACAACTGCTACATGTTTAGATAATATCTATTGTAATATCGACCCTGTCGAAAAGGTCATTTTTAATTGCTTTAATTCAGACCATTCGGGTCAGAGAGCTAAATTTTTACATAAATTAGTAAATAATTGTGAGATAATTACTTGTAGACCTATAACAACTTCACGAGTTGAAAAGTTTAAATACAATATAGATTATAACCTACCGTTGCTGCCTTACATTAATCATGAACCCAACATACTCTACTCATCCTTATTCAATGCTATAAAAACTGAATATAACAAAGTTTTTAAATTAAGGAGGGTTAAATTGGGTCAAAATAAATTTGGTGATTGGGCAACAGTAGGCATTCACAAGAGTAGACAGAGGTTATACGACCTTTATTATGAAAAAAGTTATAACCATGATCCTCATTTTGTTGATTACGTTCGAAAGTACTCTAAGACATTTAAAATAGTTTGCATTGCAGCAAAATCAATGTTTATTGCCAGAAAGCTCAAACGGTCGGATAACAAGATTAAAGCCGTCTGGAATGTAATTAATTGCGAGACTGGTAAGGTTAAGCCTCGTGATAATCATTTCAGTCTTCAGATAGGAAATAAGTTAATAAAATCGGACTTAGAAGTGGCTAAGGAGTTTGAGAGTTTTTTCTCTAATATACCTATTGAAACCACCAGGTCCTTAAATTCATCACCAGTTCTATCGGAAACACTTTTGAAAGCTAATGTGAATCAATGCTTAGTTACATTTAATTTTTTTCATGTCAATGCACATACTATAGTAAAGACATTTAAGTCTCTTAATATCAAGAAGACCGAGGATCTTTGGGGAATATCAGTCAACGTATTAAGTTCAATCATTGACTCGTTGGCTCATTATCTAGCTGTTATTTTTAATAGTAGCATTGACTCGGGAGTTTTTCCAGATTTAATGAAGCATAGTAAAATTATACCTTTATTTAAGTCTGGTTGTAAATCTGATCCTACAAATTTTAGGCCTATCTCAGTTCTTCCAGCACTAAGTAAAATTTTTGAAAAAATAATCTTAAATCAACTACTATTACATTTTAATGTTAATAAACTTCTCCACAACAAACAATTTGGTTTCACTAAGGGAAGGTCGACTACTGACGCGGGTATGTCGTTAATTAAGGTTATATTTGAAGCATGGGAGAAGTCCCAGGACGCTATTGGAGTGTTCTGTGACTTATCAAAGGCTTTTGATTGTGTAGATCATGGTACACTGCTTCTTAAACTAAGTTACTATGGCATAAAAGATTCAGCTCTAGAATTGGTTATGTCGTATCTTTCTGATAGAACGCAGAGGGTGGCTATTGGTAATATCACTTCTTCTGGATCTCCAGTAAGGATCGGTGTCCCACAGGGCTCTATTCTTGGTCCATTCTTGTTTCTAGTTTATATCAACGACCTACCATATTGTATTAAAAACTTACACGATATTGTTTTGTTTGCTGATGATACTTCTCTAATATTTAAAATAGACAGGAAGCTTAATAATTTTGACGTAGTAAACAATGCGCTTGATCGTGTTTACAACTGGTTTACAGCTAACAATTTGCTGCTTAATGCTAGAAAAACTAAATGTCTAAGATTTGCTCTTCCTAATGTAAGAAACATTTCTCCAAATATAATATTAAATGGTGAGCAATTGGAGATCATGGAAAGTACAGTATTCTTAGGTATAACAATAGATTCCAAACTCCAGTGGGGTGCTCATATTGCAGCACTATCCAAAAGGCTGAGCTCAGCGGCGTATGCCATTAGACAGGTGAGGCGTGTGACAGATGTTGATACTGCTAGATTAGTTTATTTTAGCTATTTCCATAGTATTATGTCTTATGGAATTTTACTGTGGGGAAATGCTACTGACATTGAAACTATCTTTATTTTACAAAAGCGGGCTATTCGATATATTTATAACTTGACCGCTCGCACTTCGCTAAGAGATAAGTTTAAGGAGTATGATATTCTTACAGTGGCATCTCAGTATATTCTAGAGAATATTATGTATGTCCACAAGAATATAAAACAATTTAAAAGGAATTGTGACTTGCATTCTCGCAACACACGCAATAATCACAAATTAGCTTTGCCTCACCTACGCCTCAGTAAAACTAGTAAGTCTTTTTTGGGACTTGGTGTTCGTTTTTATAACACACTCCCAAAGGAACTAACTAGCTTGTGTTTCGATAAACTAAAAATTCATGTCAAACGTCGACTTATAGGCAAGGCCTATTATAAGATAAATGATTTTATTAGTGACAAAAATGCCTGGTAGATGTGCAAATGTATATTATTAATATATTTTGGACACCTGTTACTGTTGGTGTATGTTTATATTTAGGTCAATTCAATTGTATTGTAATAAATTTAATATAATTTATTTAAATAATTATAACAATGTGATGTGACAATACAAAAGAGCCCGAGAAGGCCAAATTGTAATAAATGATTTGACTTTGACTTTGACTTTGACAAGATCATATAGACTTTTGGCATAATAAATATTTGTGTATATATACTATAATAAGTTATATATTTATAGTTGTAGTATATGTAGTTTAGTTAAGGCGTGGTGGTGGCTCGTTTGTAAGAATGCGTTCCTTAAATCCTACTAAGGTCGGTTCAAACCCACCCGGCATGTACCAATAAGAAATACACTTTTCTTACATACATTTGTCATAGATTTACAACACCACCGTTCCCGTGCCTCGGAGAGCACGTTAAGCCGTCTGTCCCGGTTCCACTAATGCCATCTCCAGCAATTGATGTCTAGGACGCTCACCAACGCCCACTCTATCTTATATTTGATCTCTTAGATTGGCCCTAAATCAGTAATAATAATAATAATAGACCGAGCAAAATATATAAGTCTACGCGACCGGACTACGCGGCGAAAGGGCCTAGTCCCGTAGCTTCGAGCTACGAATGTGTTCGATAAATTTCTTTTTTATTATCAGATATAGAGGGACGAGGAATCTAATAAAGCGCTCATATATAATTCATAAGACACCGGCCATGCCACTACGATATACTATTTTATTTAGCTTTTCCAACTCTATCTGGACATTGTTATTTTAATACGGATATAAAACTAAATTCACATTTTGATGGCTTACATCAAATAACACTATAATTAACTACTTTATTTTATTCTGCCAATAAGCACGTCACATTAATTTTTCATTACAGTCCCTAGAACACAGCATCCTAGACCTCCACAAGTTGGTATTAGTGCGACCGGGACAGACGGCTTAAAGTGCTCTCCGAGGCACGGGAACAGTGGTTTTGAAAATCTATGACAAATGTACGTAAGAAAACTGTATTTCTCATTAGTACATGCCGGGGGGTTTGAACCTTTGTAGGATTTAAGGAACGCGTTCTTACAACCGAGCCACCGCCGCACCTCTATCGTTTGCTTATTTTAACAGTGGACAATAGTATTTATTTATTTAAAATCATTAAATTTTATACTTTATTCGAAGTCAAAGAGTTCAAGTTTACATTTTATAAGTAAGTAGGTATAAAACAAATATTTAACGCCGATCATAGAGTGACGTAAACTATCCTCCAGTATTTGTAAAACCCTGCAACCCGAACGAAGAGTACCTGTGTTCCGGGAAGCAGTATTCATTGAGTGCGGAATGAGTATGATTCGATATATGTATTTATACACCTAAGACACTATGATGGAATAAATAGATATTAAATGATATATATATAAGATTACATTAAATATAAATTTAAAGCTACCTAACTAATAAAATTAAAAATAAACTAAACTATAAATTTAAAATGTTCTCTAGAGACGTCCCATCCGAGATAGTCCCAAGGAGACTGGCAACATTTCCCCTCTGTATTGCGAGGCTAATATTTATTCAATAATTTAAATGTTTATTGCACAAACGACAAAGGCGGTCTTATAATGCCGCTAGACATTATATCCTAGCCAACCATTGGGAGAAATTGAGACATAACCCTTAACCACCTACCACCGGTCTCTGAGACCGCAACGTATTTTTAAATTCAAATCTTACGATCTGTGTGTGTCGTACGACAGTGCGCGTCTATATACCTTTTCTACACATCCATCAGTACCGTGCTTGCGTTCGGCGTGTGTAGTTTTTTCATTTAATCTAATAGTTAGAGTCCTAAGTTTGAAGAAATAAAGTTGTTTTTTTAAGTTTCTTATCTATCAGATCTCATAATTTAAGAAGACTATATTTTTGTGCTAAAACTACTAGTATTGAAAGATTATATCCTATCTCAAGATTTTATTATAGTTTATGTTATTTGAAAGTCCAAAATAAAAGTCTAAAGTATAAACAAGTATCTTACTCATTTACTCGTAAATCCTTTGTTAATACTACAGAACCCGAATTTAGGGTGGTTATTCATATGCGGTCTCCATGACCGCACGCAGGTGGTTAAGTTACAAAAATAGGTAGTAGGTAGTTAAGGGTTAATTGAAAGGTAAGTATTATTTCAGATATACAGGGATGATTTTTTCAAGTGGGACTTCAAGGCCAGAATCAAGTAGACAAATTCCAAGTATTCCATTTACCGTGCGGGTATCGGGTCCATCATTGGTGGGAAAGGGAGATGAGAGGAATATATCATAGGCTGGAAGGAGGCCTCAATTTTAATTTTATCGCGCAACAATATTTTGTTGCACATCGATAATTCTCTACCAACCAAATACTGTGTGATTCTTTTAATTCCGTCTTGGATGCTCTTTCCATAAATGTATTACCTGTTTAGGTACCTTTTTTGGACCTGTTTAGGTCCAATTCTTTCAGTAAGTGGTGCTAAGATTATACTGGAATTCCTCTCAGAACTTTCCCTGCGTAAAGCTGAGTCTTCAATACGTTCCTGATCATTTCTTCTGTGAGATCATAATATTTATTCCACTTCATGTTGTGGTCTTTTGGAGTATTTGATTCTCACGGAACGGTAAGTTCAATAAGAATAACTTTTATTTTAAAGGAGTCTCTGGACTGATTTCTAATAAAGAAAATAAAAAATAAAACATCATCGTTATTTTTTTTTTTTCATATAGCCGGAAATCCGGAAAAGCAATTGATATTGAAAAAAAAATATTCATACCTGTATTATTTGATACACCACCAGTTGATAGTTTTGTACTACTTGCGCTGTGTGCAATGATTCAAAAAATGTAAATAGTAGTTTTGTTTCTTTTATTTTATTTATAAATACTTTATTGCACTTAAAAACTTAACAGTTGAGTACAATGGCGAACTTAATGCCTTTCGGCATGTTATACTAGCTAATCTTTGGGAGTGTGGTAGATGATTGCGGGTGCATTAGAAATAAAAACAAATACTTAAACATACTACTACACAGATACCAATAAAAATATATAAAAACAATACACATTTAACTAAATTTATGTAAAAAAACATAACAAAATAAAGGAAGAAATACGTATAATTTATACAAAAAATAAAACGAGACAGAAATAGATATCAGATAGTCGGATTATTTTGTTTATTTAAGAAATGGGCAATGAGGAGATTTTTAAATATATTTATTGACTTTATTGTTAAGACTAATGTTATTTTACTATGGCCGCGTTCGTTTTAAGAAATGTTAGCATGAAAATAACACTTTTTTAGCACAAGTCGTTCGTTTTATGAAAATTCTAACATTTGATGCTAATTTCGTATGTTAGTACCGTGTTGAAAGGAAGGTTATTGATGTTACTTTTTGACAGATGTCATTTAACATAAGAAATGATATTTTTTTACATTGTTGTATACTTTATAGTTTATATTATATTTGTTTAAAATGTATTTTTAACGATTTTATGTAATAAATTCAAAGACCATAATACATTGTCAATTGATTTGTTATTATTTGTTACTTGTCATACTTGTCAAAAAGTAGCCTCACCGCTTGTTTTTTTTAAAGAAATGTTAGCATTGTTAAAATAAGTGGTATTTCTTAACAAAAACGACATTTCACGCTGGTTTATGAAGTTGCTACGAAATGTTGGAAATACTATAAAACGAACGCGGTCTTAATATTACTAAAACCGGTATACATCCGCATCTAAATCCACGGACTACTAGACAACGAAAGCAGTCATTAAAATAATTTATTTAAAAATGCATATATAACTAGGTGTAAAATAGGTGGTAGGCGAACTGATGGTGGTAATTTATCTTCCGGGCCGGAGAAGTATGCACCGTTCGTACCAATAAACCCAATAATCCACACGTTTCGGAATCAGACTAGAATTGCCGTCATGCCCAGTCAAGCCGGTGTTAGGGACTGATGTCAGTCATGACTGTCTGATTCAATTGGTTAGCACTTCATGCCACGTACCATCAGGTGGGCGCAAGGTCACATGTCGCGTTAGTATAAAAACAAATATTATCTATCTATTAATTTATCCCAAATTCCCATACAAGATGAATGATGTCCTTTAATACAAATAATTTTACATTTTCCAATACAAATTGGAATTTAACTACTAGGAGGCACCGGGTTCGATTCCTGGTCGGGACACAAAAATATTTATTAATGTAAATAAATACATTTAATTATTATTTAATTTATTTGTGATATTTCTCGAGTTTGGTACGCTGGAGACATCGACGAGCTTGCCACTTGTCATGATTGGCCTATAGTAAAGTTGGTTAAATGTGAATCCGCTTATTTCCGCGGTGTCAAGGAAAAAGGAGATGAGTCGAAAAATTTAAAAATAAGATTTTTGCACCTATTGGTTCAAAACATTCATATGCGTCAATGCAATAAGGAGATGAGTCTATAAACTGTACAGTTTATTTTACACCCCTACGTACATAAAGGGGGTAGTCGTAACATTAAAATGTATAAATAAGTAAATTCGAGTTCAATCGAGTTATTTCAGTATCGCGCTTTTACCGCCAATAATTCAGTTATGCATAGTGAGATGAGTCGACTCGTACCTAAAGTATACGACTAATGAAATTGAACATTTACTAATTACAATTTTCTAATTATAAAAATGAGTTGTTTTCTTAATTTGCCCCTTTTTCCTTGACACCACAGATTTATAAGCGGGGTTTCTGACCACCCCGAAAGGGAAACGGTCGTGATGATACTTTACTTTACCAATACAAATTGAACCTTATTTTGTTTATGCAATGAAAACCAGTCATCCAGCGGACGGTGCTTGAAATTCCGTTCAAAATAATGTGTGTTCAGGAGATGCGAAGACAGGGGTTGTAGGGTGGGTTTGGGGGCCAAGGGGAGGGTCCGGCGAGGGTCACTGAAGGTATTAAATAACTGTCCGACACCCAAATGGGGTACAATAACCATCTAGATTTTAACTATAACCATAACTTGTCTCGCGTCTTAATTGTAATGGTAAATGTAATTGAGAATGGAGAAGAAAATTATTATTATTTATATTTAGGTATATTTGTTATGGATAATTTGTTGTCGAAACTCTTCTATTCTATATATGTTTATATGGTTCGGAGACATGGACATTGTTTATTGTTCGTCCTTAGGAACCTATAGAAACATTTGAACTTGTTTCGGTTACAATTTTTCACTTAAATATAAGGTGTATATCTAAATCTCTGATTACAGTTGCTAACATTCATGGATCTCGCTCCCCACTTACCATCAGGTGGGCGCAAGGTCACATGTCGTGCTAGTATATTATATATATATATATATATATATATAATAATAATATCTAAGTCAACAGTAAATGAAGAATATTAGATGGATTGAGCTGCTGTTGTTGTTATATATGTTACCACACACATATATATATATATATATATATATATATATATAATAGGCGTTGTCACTTATAAACTAAAATATTATATTAAATAATATATAAAGGTATACATATATATCGGCGCAACAGTGACATGACACCATTGATAAGTTTTAGATATAAGAAAATGACAGATAACCTAAAAAGCATATTGTTTAAGTTTATTTGGTAAACGAATGAAAATTGTAAGAAACAGTTAGCTCGATTGAATTGAGTTAAGGTAATAATAAAGTACGAATACGAGTACTATTTTAGTATCGATGTATTCGGACTTAAATAAATTCAATTTAATTCTCAGTGGCAACATTCCTAATTCCAATGCTCATTCTGATTGGTTAACGACAATTTTGAAAATGATAATCTATTTTTACATTGACAACTAAATTCTCTAGTTGGGTTTTTTTTTTACCCGACTGCGCGACGCAAAGAAGGGTTATGAGTTTATCAGCCTATGTATGTATGTATGTTTGTTCCTTTGTGGCTCACTGGAGACCAAACGATGATTTGATTTGATGATGAATCACACGTCAATTGATTTGTCTCAATCACTGTCACTGAAGATATAACATTAATCAAATTTTATTAAGGCGACAACCAGACTCTATAATATGGAAAATATAAAATTAAATTACGACTAACTATATTGAGTGGGGTATCCTCGAACAGGTAATTGAAAATCATGTTGAGGTTTCACTTATAATTTTTCATTCAGAGTGACCATTTAATAATAATAATAAATATTTCCAGACAGGTCACACAGGGCCATCTAGTTTCCATGGTACAAGGCTTGTGTTACGGAAACTAGATGGTTGATAAACTACATATTATACTTTTTTTTTGTAAATATATACATATTATACATATAAACACCCAGACCTAGACAAATTATACAATGTACAACTTGCCCCCGGTGGGAATCGAACCCACGACCTCCCGAGTTCACGGCAACGTTTAGTACCACTAGACCACGGAGGCGGTCAATTTAGGTTCTATAACGATTCAAAGTTAGTCAGAAACCATTATCATTTTAAATACTTTTGCTATCCATGCCTCGAAAGCACATTATAAATTCAGTCAAATTGAATACCAATTGATTGTAAGTAAAAGTGTTTAACGAGCTAAAATAAAAAGCCAAAATTTTAAACGCGGAAACGATAGCCCGGGTATTGTGGGAAACGAACGGCGGGTGCGGTGGACGGGCCAATACTAGTTCCAAAAAACTTAAGTATCATTACGATCGTAACTCTATGTATTACATTATCAAGTGTAACGATCATTACCAAACTTGTATATTTTAACTACATACATAGTAATTATAATTGAACGAGGAAATGCGGCCAGCGTTTTAGGTACCCTCCCTGTTGGTAAGCCCTTAGTTTATTTTGAATTAGAATAGTTTTAATTTCATAGGTATTTTTAGTTTAGTTTTATTTATAATAATAACAATAATAAAATTCTTTATTGCACACAAAATATACAATATAAAGTGTTGTACATAGGCGAGCATAATACCATGAAGGTATTCTCTACCAGCTAACCTTTGGGAGAGTGAGAGATTAATATTATGGGTACATACATATCTTCACGCCAGATCCCTTGCGGGGTAGGCAGAGACAATTGAGCGCCATTTGACGCGATCACGACATACCTCTTTCGCTTCGTCGACATTCATTAACCTCTTCATACATGCACTTTGGTTACGAAGACTTTTTAATGCACCTTCAGTCAGTGTTTTTTATATATTATATTTATTTATTTATTTATTTAAAACTTTATTGCACGTTATACAAGGGGCGGACTTAATGCCGCTAGACATTATCTGACAGCCAACCTTAGGGACAATGGGGACCATTTCAAATGTAAGGTAGGTGCAAATATTTATAATAATAATAAATAAATCTATATATATGGAAATACAATGATACTACTAAATACATACTAATAACTATGATATATTAAATACTAATAATACATATACTACATATGATACCATTAAATAACTTATGAACCATTTAAATAATACGATGACACCATTTTTTTAAACATTTTTCGGTTGGATGCTTGTCGGATTTCTACCGGTAGTTCATTCCACAGATTTATTTTATATTATGGGTGCAGAGTGTGAAAATGGAAATAATATAGTAAAAACCAAAATTATAATATGTAAATAAATACAATATATACATTTATAATACTATAATACCTAACAGAAAAATAATAATACATAATTAAGATAAATACATAAATAATTATATATACATATATAGGTACTAATAATATGTCAGGTGATTAGGATTCGTTTTGCTTTTTAAGGAAGTAAGAGAGTAGAAGTTTTTTGAATATATTTAAAGACGGTGCCTGTCTGATAAACAATGGTAGCCTGTTCCATTGACGAGCTGCTGACACGGTGAGAGAATCTAAATATCTGCTAGAAGAATGAAGAGGGATAGAAAGTTGGTTGTTCTGTGAAGAAGGAAGAGAACGGGTGTGTGAGTCGCACAGATATTCGAAACGCTCGCTCAAGTAATTTGTTTTTTAATCTATTTTATTTTAATATAATAATAAGTTATTAATTATAAAAAAAAAAAACTAATATTAAAAGTAACTAAATATAATTAACTACATACATACACGTGTAATTTATTAAATAGCAAATATTTTTATAATATAATCTAGTATAAATATAAAAACTTACGTATTTTTTATTTTAATCATACAGTAATAAAATCTTAAGTTACGGTGCAGAGAAGTGTTCCTAAAAATATCGCCACTCATACTGACCCTAATCAAGTAGGTAGCGAAAGGTCGACGATCGCGCGAACGTTGACTTACGTAATTGTTTATCTCTCTAATTCGTCTGTGTGAACGAGATCAATTAATAATAACACTTACGACCGGTTGCAGAAATCAACATTTTTATATATTCCAAGTGATTTGTCACAAGCAAACAAGGGTTAGGCAATGACGTGCATTTGAGGCATACATAAATTTGTATTATTTTGTAATATAGGTATGACTTGATGTCAGCACCATATATTACATACACTTTAAACACATTAAAGGGTACTTATGTCAGAGAACTTATATAATGTTTTGTCGACTTTCGGGTTGCACATAGGCATGTAGTCTACCTAAATTCTGACTTGCCAGGTGGGTTACTGCTGTACCAGGTATTGTATTTTCATAGGTACTCATAACGAAATTTAAAAGGTTAATAATTGATCGTTGTGGTGCAGTTCTGTATATGTTTTATTTTGTAAATCTGATATAGCTGAGTTTTCCTTGCAGATTCCTTTCTCAGTCAGATTAAACATTAACAGGTCACTGGAATTTGCTAAGCTGCTGGTCTTCTGCTAACAGCTTATTTATTGGACCACTTTGCTGCTTAGTCTTCTACTAGCAGGAGTAGAATCATTCAAAATAATTATATTAATGACGTTTCATAAATGCCGGTAATAGGTTTACGTGAATAAAGATATTTTGACTTTGACTTTGATGTCAAAACTTACATCTAAATAGCTATACAATATGAATATTTTATTTTATTTTTTTATTTAATTAGTCATTTGTATAGGCAAAGATCGCACCACCAGACGTAAGATACTTTTTAAAATTTAATTGTAGGCAATTCTTAAAATATAGTAGGTTATTTATTGTAAAATTTTATTGCCATATTGTACGAGTTGTTGTCGAAAACTCTGCTCTTGGGTATTATTATTATTAAATTCTTTATTGCACGAAAATAAATTGTACAAAGGCGAAGATTAATGCCTACAAGGCATTTTCTAACATCTAACCTTTGGGAGAGTGAGAGGTGAAGGGTGGTAGTGCTGTGATTGGGTATGATTTCAGATATTAAACTGTTAGCGTACGTAGTGTTATATTTATTAAATATTGTTGAGCCTTTAATAAATAGTTCAGGGTGTTGTTCAACAAACAATACTGTTTCGTAAATTTATATGACAGGGTGGGTCAACAATTTTAGCTGTTTAAAGAGTGGTTTACATGATTCAATAACATGTGCGTAATACATTTTAAACTATGAAAGCTTGCTTTATTTGGGTGCTATTTCCCCACATTTCACGAGAAATCGAAGCTAGTACCACCGCGACTAAATCTACGGTCTTAACCGCTAGACTACGAGGGCTGGCAATACGGATTCTGTTTATATTTTATTCATACATTGTATTGTCGGAATATCAATTGGCTCGCCGGCGCCGACGGTACGTAAAGGGTACGTGTCATAGACGCTTATAGATACACCTGACTAATACATTGTTGTTTGTATTAGTGTGAAAAAGGACTAAAGAAACTGACAAGCAACAAAAAACAGTATTAGTTCAACAAAGCTTTGCTATATTTGCACCTTTTGTTTATTTATTTAAAACTTTATTGCACTACAAGTATATACAAAGGGCGGGCTTAATGCCGATAGGCATTCTCTAGCAGTCAACCTTTCGGACAATACAGAACTTTACAGTCATGAGGCTAGGTGCAAACGACTGTAAGAAACGTTGCCAAATAAATTAATTTATTCTTACATACAATTTTTAGCCATGACATTGTCACTTCAATTAAATTATTTAATTTAAGGAAATATGTCAAAAGGAAAATAATTATAAAAAAATGCAATAAACATTTAAAATAAAAATAATAATGTCACTTGATAAAAATAAAAATATATAACAATCATACATATATAAAAAATGAAAATCCAGTACAGACAGAACAAATATTCAGAAACAAACAAAACAACCGCATCAACAGATATTACGTTAATTAAGAAGGTAGATTATTTTCAGCTACAGTAGTACTTGCAAAATATGCGGTTACAGATCTCTTATACACTGAAAATCTTGCGTTAAATATGTCAATGGACTTTCTATTTTCGTCATAGTATCCATTACAAACAATTTACATATATTTTTTAATTAATTATACCCTTCTTTTAATGTAAATAATCTTTTTTTTTAATGAGTTAAATATAATTAACATTTATTCGAAAAATAAATAAATTAAAATGAAATTAAATATTTATTTGTGGAAATTGCAGTTGTGATTGCTATCGATTAGTACTACCAAACCCTACCTGCAAACTACACATCACGTTATTAAATATAATACAATATTACACCGTAGTTACAGTTAGAATATCATGATATTATTTATGATATCTTTAATTATTTATATGTATTGGGATAGTTTAATAAAACTTGCAGAGAGGATGCTACCGTATATACGTCTAGGGTAAGTATCCAATCCGCGCGGGATTCACTTAGATTTGAAGGAAAATGGATTTCGATTTTCAGAGCGACAAAGCAATCCGATATATTTTTCAGACAGATATTGCAAGCGATTTCTTTTGAGCTTTGAAATATAAGGGCGGATTTGGGAACATTCCTTAAGGATTCTCCTCTCAAGTATGTTTGTTTTTGTTCTTCAATATTTCTAGGAAATTAAGTTTTGTTTTGTTATTTCCTCATTATAGTCATCATTCTTCATTGTCGATACACTCTTGGCAGAGTGGTCGTGGTCGCTATTTGAGTGCTTGGCATCGCTTAACAAATCGTCGCCACTCTTCTCGGACCGAAGCTTTCTTGGAGCACTCATGCATGATCCATTGCAGCCTTCACCTGCTAGTCGTGATCACAGCGACATTATTGCCGCTCGTCCGATACGACCATTGGATCGTTGGCCAGCGCTCCGAGCGGCGCCCACGAGAGTGGAATCAATCCGCGCATCGAGCGGTCACACGAAATTTCTCTAACATTTTTTCATAGCCTATTTACTCAAGTAATTAATGTAAATTCTACTTCTTCAATAAACCTATACAGTCCACTGAACACTCTTTAATTGAGCCATCGAAGACCTGCAGCAGTATCTCCACAGCACAGAACTACACCTGCTCAGTCCATCTCATCGGAGATTTACCACACATCTTCTTGCCATCGACTTTCGCCAAGGAGAACAATTAATACTGTTTCGTAAATTTATAAGCCAGGGAGGGTCAACAATTTTAGCCGTTTAATGAAACATGATTCAGAAGAAGACAAATTTATAAGCATTCCATGGATTCACCGTGCGGGTGCCGGGTCCATCGTGTGTGGGTAAGAGATGAGAAGAATGGTGTCTTGGGCTTGCGACCGACAATAGGCTGGTTTAAGAAAAGGAGGCCTCCCTTCTTTTTATTTTATTGCGCGATAATACGCTCACCATCCACCATTCTACTTCTCTCCCTACCCAACCAAATACTGTATGATTTCGCTAATGCCGTCTTATTCAAGGTCGTTCAATAATGTGTTGTTGAGTCTTATTTTTATATAAATATCAGCATGGCAAGCTTACAATGTTAGTTCTCTTTGAAAGTAACAATTGGCATTTGCAAATGGCACATACTTTCAACGAGAACAACAAATAGGTGGCAGGCGGACTGATGACGTAATTTGCCCAGTCTAACGGGTTGGGGAAGTATCCACTGTTCGTGCCGATAAAACCAGTAAAGTGTATCCTCATGTTTCAGGATCAGGCATGAATTGACATAGTGCCCAGTCAAGCCGGCATAGTGTTAGGGACAGATATCAGTCATAGGTGTATGATTCCAGTTGCTAACATTTATGGACCTTGCGTGCCACTTACGCCCACCTGATGGCGCTAGGTTACATGACGTGCTAATATAAAAAAAAATCGTTGAGTCTTAAATCCAATATTAAAAAAAAACATTGTATATTAATTACATAATAGAACTTATTTTACTATTTTTTCTTATACTAATGTCAGTTGTTTACAGTAGGTACAAAGTCACATGTCAAAGGCGTGTTAAAGGGTAAAATCATTAACGCAGCAAACCGTGCTTGCCCCTTTAAGGCTGTTAGTCTGGGCGTCGACATTTCATCGGTGGCCTTGCAGAATGGTCTATCTAAAAATAGATTTTATTGTATTTTGGAAGTAACGTATCAAAAACGGATAACAAAATACTCAAATAATTGATATGATTTTTTATTAGTTAACAATAATAAGATTACGCAACGTTGACCACTTATTAGCATAAACTGTACAGCTATTAAAAAAAATATATATTACACTTAATAAATATACAAGTAATGTAAAGTATAAACAGATATTACATAATCAATATGCAGTATGCATATAAAAATGCATTGCGAGTAATAACCGCACGTTTTACGACTACCCTCTGAAGACATTATTCGTGGAATACATGCCATAGTATGTTTGAAATTATACAAAGGACTAGGATACGTGTAAATTTTCCTAGTTGTACTCGTTAGCGGTAGCTTTGATATCAAAAAATATACCAAAACACATTCTAATGCGTGGAATTTATAGTAGTAGTTTAAATATATATATAGATATAATAAAAAATGTGGTAACTGCGCAATACTTTCTCTTCACTGTTTTACCTACTAAACCTGTCATACCGGACATCAAAACCGGCTTTAACGATTTCGGCTTGTTTTTTTTTTAAATTAAGTTCAATAATTTTTATAATAAAATAAATTAAAAACTAATCATTTTTATAATTTTTTTGATTATAAAGATATCTAAAGCTAAAGTATACTTATTAATTAAAAACTAAAACAAAAAACATTTGTACTTACAAAACCTAATTTATATATAAATTGTGCGGTACGGTGGCAAAAAGGCCGCATGTCCTCGTTGAATCGCAATACTGATTCTCTGAGCGAGAAAAGAGCCAGTTCTTGTCGCCAGAGCAGACAATTGGACGGAGGGTGATATTTTATAAAAATATTTCAGCACTTTTACTCCACGTGCCAGGAATCTCTACAGCAAACGGCACAAACACATTATTATAGATACGTATTTGCGCCGCTCTTTACTGGGCTTTCGGCTGCGGCTTTCTCTGTGTGATTTTTAAATTTATATTTTGGTTATAATGTAAGATAGTTTAGTTTGCATTGTGAGTGTCAATTTAAGTGATGTTTTACTCTTTTTGACTTTCCGGGTAGACAATGGCCAGAAAGAAAATACTTCAAGGGACACTCTTGCCATTTCAACGATGACTAATTTATTAGCAACACGAGTTTTAAAGTTTAGATTCACATTTTTTTTTAATAAATGTACCTACTTAAATAGTTTTATAAGATAATAATAGATATGTTCAACGATTCGCTTTTAAAATTTAAGTTAAATGTTAAGATACATTGTTCCTATTAATATTAAATTAGACTAAGTAAATGCCTCCGTGTTCTAGCGGTTAAGTCCGTGGATTTAGACTCGGAAGTACCGGGTTCGATTCCAGGTCGGGACACAAAAATATTTATTAATGTAAATAAATACATTTAATTAAGTATTATTTGTGATATTTCTCGAGTTTGGTACTCTGGAGACATCGACGAGCTTGCCACTTGTCATTATTGGCCTATGGTAAAGTTGGCTAAATGTGAATCCGCTTATTTATAAGCGTGGTTTCTGACCACCCTGAAAGGGAAACGGTCGTGATGATACATTGTTCCTATTAATAATTAATTAGACTAAGTAACTGCCTCCGTGGTCTAGCAACTGCCTCCGTGGTCTAGCGGTTAAGTCCATGGATTTAGACTCGGAAGTACCGGGTTCGATTCCTGGTCGGGACACAAAAATATTTATTAATGTAAATAAATACATTTAATTAATATTTAATTTATTTGTGATATTTATCGAGTTTGGTACGCTGAAGACATCGACGAGCTTGCCACTTGTCATGATTGGCCTATAGTAAAGTTGGCTAAATGTGAATCCGCTTATTTATAAGCATGGTTTCTGACCACCCCGAAAGGGAAACGGTCGTGATGATACTTTACTTTACTAAGTACAATATTTTATTTTATGTTTTTTAGACGTGTTTCATATTTCTTATTAAGCTTTTGGTATGTTTAAACTTAGAATTTAGTTTAATTTCATTTGATTAGATTTTTATTTTAATTATCCATTATTACCTACCACATGTATTTTGTGCATGTTGTGGCACCTAAAGATGGTATATTTATCGTCGAATCAATGTCCTAGTTTTTCTTCCTAGTTAGTTAGTCCTTAAATAAATAAATATGATAAAATTTTTCGTTGCAGTCGTGAAAACAAATAGGTAATATATTTAAGAAGTAAAGTATCATCACGACCATTTCCCTTTCGGGTGGTCAGAAACCACGCTTATAAAAAAGCGGATTCACGTTTAGCCAACTTTACTATAGGCCAATCATGACAAGTGGCAAGCTCGTCGATGTCTCCAGCGTAACTCTTGAGAAATATCACAAATGAATTAAATATTAATTAAATTTATTTATTTAAATTATGAAATATTATTGTGTGCCGTCCGAGTCTAAATCCACGGACTTAAACACGGAGGCAGTCAAATATTTAAATTCAATATTCTATTTTTTGCAATTTTATATGTTAGCAAAAAGGGTACATGTGGTGTAATGTAATGTAATGGAAAAAACAACATTTCGGAGCCATAAGTTATGTATCAAATGGCAAAAGTATGTGCAATATAAAAGTTAACGACACAAGAAAACGCGTTTTCCAGGACATTAAAGATAATAACAACACAGGGCGAGCGTAGGGACGCGGCATCGGATCAAAAGAATCGATACCAAAAATAAACGATTCCAAAAAGAATCGATACCAAAAAGTATTGATTCTTTTTTCTTGTGGAGAATTCTATATTTTTAAACTAGAAACAATACGTTGTCCACAAGAATGGAAGCAATTGACGCCAGCCAATAAACTCAACATTAGATGCTTTTTCACACTTTACTTAAATAAAGCTATATAATAATAATAATATTTATTTCAGTGTTCTACAAACTTATACATAAACCTAATGAACAATTTGACTCTAGTAAACTGCAGGAGTTTAAATTATATTGTGAATTTTAATTTATAACACTAGGTAATGAGCCTGGCTCGTGGGACCCAGTTTTCGATTACCTGTATTGATTGCCTAATGAAATCAATTTAACTTACATTTACCTAAACTAAAATTAAGATCTAAACAACAATTATAAAATAGTTTTTATTTATTCCTTTATTTTAGAATTTAAGGGCAAAAATAAAATCATATTACAAAAATATCCTCAAATAGTGATAGTGAATATGAGTTGGTGTTTACACTGTCTGAAAGAATATTCCACATCTTTAGCCTACGACAATAGTAATGTTTAAATTGATATGCACACGTTTGGATAGTGGCTACGGTATTTATGGTTGCGGAATAGAAAAAAAATATTTAAATATTTGTCGTCAAGCTGCACATAGCATAACACAATGAAAAATGGTGAAACTAAATATAAAAAAGAGACAAAAGAGCATAAAATATTTAGGCTACCAGCACATGTATAGCCACAAAAAGACGATCAGTTCGGCGTCCTACAAAGCCGCTTTTCAGTCGCCCGCGCCGCTACGCACTTTTACGAATGGATAAAACGGACACAGATATAATAATTACACACATTAAACATATGCATACATACAAACATAAATATATATACATATACATACACAGACACATGTACCTACATTATAATAGCAACTTCGCACAGTCTTGTATAAAAGCAAAGTATCATCACGACCGTTTCCCTTTCGAGGTGGTCAGAAACCACGCTTATATAGAAGCGGATTCACATTTAGCCAACTTTACTATAGGTCAATCATGACAAGTGGCAAGCTCGTCGATGTCTCTAGCGTACCAAACTCGAGAAATATTTTTTTAAATAATTTAAATTAATAAATATTATTGTGTCCCGACCAGGAATCGAACCCGGTACTTCCGAGTCTAAATCCACGGACTTAACCGCTATACCATGGAGGCAGTCTTGTATAGTATTTTATTTACTTTATTTTTCATTTTATTACCATTCTTATTTAGGTTTTAGAGGAAGATGGATTCAGGCACCAGCTAGCATGCTCGATGATAAAGGTATAAGGATATAAAGCTCTATCTTGCCCATCTATTTATATATCATTGGAAGCTAGATTGTAAGTATTCTAAAAGTTATTTGTAACGCCTGCCATACAAGTTTCTCACACTCGCATAGTTCGTCACCAGCCACCAGATAAATGCATTGTTCGTACTACGTTTAAAATAATTGCAAGTGGTTCGTGACGACCTGTGTGAGTGTGAGCTTGTAGCTTGCGCGGTAAGAGCAATAGATCACTTAGAGTTAAAATCACAGTATCGAATAAAAATATCGACTTATATCGAAAGGAAAAGTACTGGATACCAAAAAGCATCGATACTTTTTCCGCGTCCCTAGCAAAGCGAGCATAGCCTCCAAGGGTGGCGTGGGGGTCGAGAAAAATTCAATATTAATATGAAGGAGGTGCGAGCGAGAGGCACGTGTCGTCTCGCTCTCTCGGCCAATGGCGAGCTCCGGGATATGATGAATTTATGGATGTAATAAAATAGAGGTACGCGATTGGAGGATTCAGCTATGAGGTTATTTTCTTTATTTTCATATTTGGAATGTTTATGAACCTTATTGCAACTGAACGGTCAACGTATCAATTTTGTTAAATCATACGATTCTATCGCTAGAAAAACTTCCTTATATCTCGCATATTGGTATTATCACGACTGAAAATCCTAGCCATGTGGTCAGAAAAGTGGTTGTCAGTCTCATTCAATAAATACATTTTTCTACCAACAAACCTTATCGCTTTTGAATGTCTCTCTTTTTTCTATTTGATTTTTATTCTTTGGTTTACTAAAAAAATAGGTGGATTTTTGGAGAATCAAGAAACCTTTAACAGACCACTCATGTCATGTGGACGTCGTTGCGGGCACAAAGGCCACTTATGTCTGTTGATTGGAGCGTAAACGGCTCCACTGGACCAGCTATCGGTTTCTTTCTTGATTTGGCATTAGAGTGGCCGAAAACGTCGCTAGTATTTGCATGGCCAGCTTCTACATTCGAGTGTACGAGCGCTTCTAAAATAGAACACAACGTGGACGTATGTTTTGGAAATATATTAGATGTCTGTATTTTATTTATTTATTTATTCGAAGAGAAAGGACAGAGACAAGCAACATAAGAACATAGAAGATAGCAACAGAGTAGAAGCATTTAAAATTATACCCGCCACCAGAATATTTCTTACTGTGAACAATAGTGCACTCTTTGTGCGATACAAAATTCGTAAAATATAACCTTGGTCAGGTATAAAAGAAAACAACTACATTGCATGTGTTGAATGCATTAAAACTGTTAGGCGAACTCCGAAGCACACAAGCCCACACTTTGCGAGTTAAACCAAAAGTAGCAGCTTCTTGATTTTGGCTTTGAAGGCGGCGCGGAAGTTACTAAATATATCCACGTTTTATAAACGCCTGTTGTACGTGTCACACATCCGACGTACAGGTGCACGCATGCCAGATATTGTACGTTTATTAACTTAACCACAATCATATCACAGCATCTAGAACATAGAGTACTCCTGATTATTCTAAAGAGTTGAGAAACTTTATAGGGTATGATGTATCCATAACATTGTCTATTGAGATAACAACATTTTCATATAACAAATTCGACAACATCCCCCTCCACGTCTAACATGATTTGTTCGTTTATATGGTTAACTAACTCATTAGTCGGCGTCAAAATTACCCTTTCACAAAAAAAAAACAAACCATATTTAGTTAAAGATCAGGATAGACATATTTTTTTAGGTCATCTGTGTTATCGACATATTATGTATTACGTTCGTTTAAATAGTATTTTTTTTATAAACTTTGAATGTCGTGTTTATTAATATTTAATCAAAAGCCTAAATACTAAATTAGAAATTTCTAGCTTTAAAAATGACGTAATTTCCATACAAACTTCATCTCCTATTTCAACCCCTTTTTTCGCATTAAAAAGTAGTCTATGTGCTTTCCTAGGCACTGTCTATCCCTGACTATCCCTGTACCGAATTTAATTTAAATTGGTTCAGTAGTTTAGGCCTGATTGCGGACACAGAGAGACAGAATTACTATCGCATTTATACTTTTTAAACTTTCGAGCACATTCATAATGGTTTTTATAATTTTAACGGGTCTTTACGCGATTTACCTTAGAGACATATTTCTTCCGACGTTTCAGCCAAGTTGCATTGGCCGTGGTCACGGGTCAACTGGAGCTATGCGGTGTAGTCTCGTACAAACTGGGCGGTAGACGTAAACCTAACCACTTATCACTTTTAAAAGTTTTTGGAAATCACGACACACGACACTTACAATATCCTTGGCGACACCGGGCGATTTTTCCCGGCGTCGAAACCTATTGATTACTGGATTCCACGATAAAGATAGCTTATAACCCCCCTCTCGATTGAATTTTTTGTGTTTCTTTATTTCGATCGCTTCACGTAATATTCTAGGGTAATAGTGACGATCGGTGGAAAGTATCTTTGGGTCAATATGTCTCTAAGGTAAATCGCGTAAAGACCCGTTAAAATTATAAAAACTATCGCATTTATATTATGACGCAATAGAGATCATGTCGCATACGTGATATATTAAAGGGTGTTAAGAGAACACGAGTATGTAGTTCGATGCGTTGAAGCGCTTTCCAATCAATGAGAATTACTTGCTATGTACTATTTATAGGCTGGTCTATATTTTTAGATGTATTACGTCTTCGTGACTGGCTAATTTAGTTACTTCGTTTGCGACTTCTCTCTCTTGTAGGTACAGGGACGATTGCATAATTAATTTTACGTCTGTTTCTTGTGTATTTCAGTTGCAGAACATTGGTCGTATTAAATACTAAATTATTTTACTGGTAACTGTTTTAGTGAGCGGCGAATCTATTTAAATAAGACAATTTGGATTTTTATACTTATTACTGCACTGCAACTCCGTGCAATTTATTAAAGATCAAATATTTTTATATTATAATCTAGAAGCTATCTATAGCTCTACCTTAGCACAAATAATCAGTATTACAATTCAGCAGGGAAATGCTGCCAGCGTTCTTGCCACCATTCCACGCGGACGGGACTTATATCCCTATCAAATCAAATCAAATCAAAATAATTTATTTCCGTATGGTTAGCACGTAAAACTTGGATATTGTCAATAGATACAAGCCAAAAAATAAAAAAATCTAAATAAAAACAAATAAAAAATATTACCATTGACCATGGCTGGACCGAACCTAACATCAATACAATAATTATAACTAAAACATTGTTGCCATAAACGAGGAATTTGTTTTTACTTACAGCTAGATACTTAATATTAAATTCGTGGCTGTAAAAAGGCCATGTCAGCTTACAATCTAATAATAATTATGTCCATAAATATAAATATAAATTCGAGGCTGTAAAAAGGCCATGTCAGCTTACAATCTAAAAATAATGATATTTATGTCCATAAATATTAATTCGTGGCTGTAAAAGCCGTGTCAGCTTACAACTACCCAAGTATAATATTAATGTCAAATAAATTGATAAATTACATGTCCACTTACAATCTGAAAAATTATTGCTATGTCCAAATTAAACATATTATATTCGTGTCATGAGCAAGGTAATTATAATAATAAGGTAACTTAATAACTACTTAGTATAAATTCGTGGCTGTAAAAGGGCCGAGTCAGCTTACAATCTAACAATAATAATAAATATTAAATCTGAATACTAGTTCGTGGCTGTCTACGGGCCGTGGCCGTGTATCTTTAGTATTAGCATTTCTTTCATTTTAAATTTTTTATATATTTTTTTTTTCGAATAAATATTATTTAAATCTAGAATAAAAATATAGAATTACGTGTTTTTTTATAATAAAATCTTAACTTACGATGCAGAGAAGTTTTCCTAAAAATATCGCAACTCATACTCAGCCTAATCAAGTAGGTAGCAAAAGGTAGGCGAACGTTGACTTACGTAATTGTTTCTCTCTCTAATTCGTCTGTGTGAGCGAGATCAATTAATAATAACACTTACGACCGGTTGCAGAAATCAACATTTTAATATATTCCAAGTGATTTGTCACTTTGGGTTAGGCAATGACGTGCTTTTTAGGCATACGTTAAACATGTCAAAAAAACATCTTATCTGTAACCGGCCGTATAACTCCCCAGCCTTTAGGTGTTTATCACGACAGCCTTATTCACAGTAGTGTTTAATTTCGGATAATCATTTTTATCTTTAATGAAAAAAAAAATGGTTCTAACAATGACACATGAGGCTTACAAAAAAATATTTGCTCTTTTGACAATTACACGCGGTATACTATTAAATAATTCGGGAAGTTTATCTGAAACCAATTTTAAATTAACTTAATAAAGAAATTACATTTTATTTATTTATTTTTGTTTGACTTTTCTATTAACATCAGAAATTAAACCAGCTTCTAAATCTCGGTAAGAATAAATTGATTCTAGAGTTTAAAATAATGTTGGTATACCGACATGACGGGTTTAAGTTGAATTGGAGGGGGTGGAAATGGGGGTAGGTAAGCCATACTGAAGGAACTACGCCGTGGACGTATATGCTATAAGGACCTAAACAATAATACTTGTGCAACTATTATGTATTTTGAGAGCGATTATGAATAGGTTGTATGAACTCTTTTCTTGTAATACTAATATTTTCCGTTTGAACCCCGGCATGTACCAATGAGAAATACACTTTTTTTACGTGCGTATGTTTGTCATAGGTTTACAATACTACACCGTTCCTGTGTGTCGGAGAGCACGTTATCCGTCGGTGTCGGTTCAACTAATACCAACTTGTGTAATCGTTTTTATAGTGTCATTAAAAATTGACATCAATGCCCATCTCCAATAGTAGAGGACTCTGTTTTTGGGAGTGTGATTTGATGATTTTTATTGTATTTCTTTTTTTTCATCACTGTCTGTTTTACGTACCATTTAAACATATATGAGAACAAAGATTATAAATATTAACTTATCCAGACGCAAGATGGGTTGGCGAGGATCTGATGTCAATTCCTAATGACAATTTATTAACTAGTCTACAACTATTAGTGGAACCGGGACCGACAGCTTAACGTGCTCTCCGAGGCACGGGAACGGTGGCGTTGTAAATCTATGACTAATGTACGTAAGAAAAGTGTATTTCTCATTGGTACATGCCGGGAGTTCAAACCGATCTTTGTAGGATATTAAGGAAGGCGTACTTACTGTTGAAATTGTATCCAAAGAGTTTTATGTATTTTTTTATAATTTGCTTGTTATTAAAAAAACATTAGAAAACGTCAATAGTGACATTTTACTGTCAATTATAATTTTGTGTTAATATTTTTTAACTAAATTCGTTTTATTCTTTATTAAAGGGCTGATGCTTTCCTCGTCACTTACAACCGAGCCACCACCGTGCGTGTTATCCATGTTATTTAATTGTGATAGGCATTGACGCTGTCTATATATATTATAGTTAAATTTAAGCACCTTTATCTGTAAGTTCTAATAATTTTTAATATAAATCCTAGTGGTTTGAAATAAACGAATTTATTATTATTAAACAAATAAATAAAACTAGTAAATATAAATTTTACTTTTAATAAACTACTACATTAATAATAACCATCGATGTATATAGATAGGCCCTCACTGATATAAAAACGTTCCCGCAAAACTAATCGAAGTCATGTAGCTGCACCAACAGTCGCGAGCTAGCAAGTTTTGAGAGCGCTTATATATTAATATCGAGTGAAACTAGTCTTTATAGCATGCATTGTGACAGAATTTCCGACAAATATCGCATGTGGCATTCATTGCTTGAAAATTGGCCCCCAAAGTTGGTAGAAACACGTGGCAAGCGGCACGTTTTTAGAGTGCGTTTTGTATTGAATAGGCCTATCTATATACATCAATGATAATAACAAACTTTGGTTTTGGAAAATGCAACCTACAGGCAAAACTTCTGACAACCGCTATCTACCTAACTATCACAGATTCTGCAACCCTACTCGTAAATGTATGTCTAGGAAGTACGCATACCTGCATGCGACAGGCGAACGGAATTGATACCGTCGATATAATGCGTCAGATAGAAATAGAGTTCAAAAGGCAGACCCGACAGCAGAAAAGACAACAGACAAAATAAATACGGAAGGTGTTAGCATGGAACTACGACTTTTATCAGTAACCTACAAATACAACATACAAAAAGATAAAAACTTTGTACATACGGATTTGCTGATACACAAGCTATGCTTGATTATAAAATAGTTCTCAATTCATAAAGGTAAAAAGTTGGTAAAAAAAATATATTAATGTAAATAATAATAACTTTGTGGCATTTGGGGTTGAAACAATTGGGGTATATTATCTTGATACCCACATCATAAAAGAGCTGGGTAAACGAATTTTTCAAGAGTGTGGCGATCCCAAATGCCATAACTACCTAAAACAGAATATTTCGATTATAATTCAACGAGGAAATGCGGCGAGCGTTTCAGGTACCCTCCCCTGGTGGTAAGCCCTTAGTTTATTTTGTAGAATAGTTTTAATTTCATAGGTATTTATAGTTTAGTTTTATTTATTTAATATTTAATTTATTTGTTTTTTTTTTTATTTTTATTTTTTATTATTATTATTTATTTATTTTTTTATTTTATAAGCGTGGTTTCAGACGACCCCGAAATGGAAACGGTGGTGATGATACTAGTTGGTAAAAAATGCACTTAAATGATCTTGCTTGCTTTTTAAATCTACTTATCATAGATTTGTTTTAGTAAAATAGAGTATCTCTAACTAAAATTAGTATGTGACAGTGAAAATATGTCCAAAATGTCCGTATTTTTATTTTCTAGAAAGGTAATTCACTACATTTCTAAAAAGTACACTCGGACTTAATTAACCTTTAAACATGCGCATGAGCTAGAGGGAAGAACAAACGTTAAATCCCTTAAGCTTGCTTACGTACCCATAAAATATTGTTTTATTACAATAATTATTGTATTATACGGTAACTTAAGATGCCTCAAATATTATAACCTAAAATATATATATTCTCTCCAACCAATCCATTGTGCTTTGCGACTTAATTCTTAAAATACCAAACTGATGCATCGGATTAAACTGATGAAATAAGGAGAAAAGTAAATTAATGTTGTATTCGAAGTAATGTACATTTAAAATAAACTATATATAAAAATCATGTGGTACTGTGCGAAGAACACTTGCAGCTATCCCCGCTGCACAGCTATGCTGATTTTCTGCGCGAAAAAATTGCCAGCCCTCTTGTTACATACAGTAATAACCAGTTACTGAGACAGTTAAACAACTGAATAATAAGAGAATTCATATATATATAGTAGAGTTGCACCTTGACATTATAATATATTTTTCTTGTAGTAAATAACGTTCTCTTTACCTACTGGGCCCCGATTCTCGCGCTTTTAACATGTATGTCCGCTCGCTTTGTTCGAATGAAACTGACAGTTTTCTATGGAGATCTTTTTTTTTTTTTTTTTTACTGCACACGACATGTGACATCGCGCCCACCTGATGGTAAGCAGTACGCGCGGTCCAGGAATGGGAGCAACTGACGCCGGTCACCACGACCGACATCAGTCTCTACCACTATGCCGGCCTAACAAGATGCTTTTTCACACTTCGCTTGAAGGACTCCAGGTTATAAGAGTGGGGAAACACACTGGCTGGGAGAGCATTCCACATCTTCAGCGTGCGACAGAAGTAAGAGTCTCCAAATTTATGAGTACGCGTAGGGATAGTGGGTAAGGTATGTGGATGCATATTTTGGCCTGTGCGTGTAGTTCGGTTGCGGAATAGAGAAGAAGGGATAAGGTTATGGAGCTCCTCAGAACACTCGCCGTGGTATAGCTTGTAGAACACGCTCAGAGAGGCAATGTCACGGCGAAGCTGCAGTGATTCGAGAGTTTTAGAGACTGTGGTGTCGTCCACTATCCGAATTGCCCGCCTCTGCAGGACATTGAGAGCATCTGTAAGATACTTAGCGGAGCCATCCCAGAGGTGAGAACAGCACGCATGACCTTATCTGAGCTTTATACAGCATAAGTCTTAGAGCAGGCGGGAAAAACCGCTTCACCTTGTTCAGTATCCCAAGGTTTTTCGACGCTGTTTTGGTAATGCTCTCAATGTAGTTTCTGTGGTTTAGATCTGAGCGTATTTCGACTCCGAGTATGTTAAAGCTGGGTTGAAGTTCCAGCACGGTGTTCTGAAGAGTAGGAATAGGAGAGTAGGGAGTCTGTCTGATTTGATTAGAATATTTCGAACCGACACATAAGTCGAAAGCGCCAGAATTAGGCCCCTGATAAATCTACTATAAGTGCTTATTTTACTGTACCATAATGCATAAACTATACTGCATAAATAATTATTATTTATTTACAAACTTTATAGCACAAAGTACAAAGGCGGTCTTAATACACGAGACATTCTCTGACAGCCAAACCTTGACTAATATGTTTATAAGATCATATAACTGGTACCAAAATCGTTAAAACAATGTTATTAGTGATGATTGATTTAATGCTAGAATTTTATCATAGAATTCGCTAGTGGTATATAATCTGTAGCTGATTGTTGTCATAATGAAAACAAAAATGTCGCACTATCCATGCTAGTACGGTCGGTGGAGGGCGCGCAGAGTCGGCGAGGCGGAAGTATTGGGGATCTGCAGACATTTGAAGCCCAATTATATTGCAGGTGACAGACGTGAGCGATGGTACAGTGTACGGTCTAGCTACAGGGAGATAATTCAAAAATCAGTATACATACTCGTAGGTACAATGGTGAAGTACTTGTATTATTACAATTGTTATGTGCGACAGATGTATGAGTCACCAAATTTATACGTACGCGAAGGGATAGTGACTACTGTATGTGGGTGCATATTCTGACCTGTGCGTGTGGTTCGGTTGCGGAATGGAGAGGAAGGAATTAGGTTATAGAGACTCAGAGAAGCTACATCTCGGCGAAGCTGCAGGGATTCGAGAGTTCCAGATATAATGGCATCGTCCACAATTCGAACAGCTCGCCTCTGTAGGACATTTAGGGCATCTGTGAGGTACTTGGCGGAACCATCCCAAAGGTGTGAACAGTATTCCACGCATGATCTGATCTGTGCTTTGTACAGTAACAGTCTGATTGATGGCGGGAAAAACCGCTTCACCTTGTTCAGTATTCCGAGCTTTTTTGACGCTGTTTTGGTGATGCTCTCGCAATGTAGTTCTGGTGGTTATTTGCCATGATGTCAAATGCCAATTTTTACTTTCAAAAAGAACTAATATTGGAAGCTTGTTATGGTGATATTTATATAAAAATAACACCGCTTGAAACAAGACTTATTGAATTACAGCTAAAGCTAAAATAAAATCAATAGCCCTCCAAATTCGAATATAGTTTTTTTTTCTATGGAGCTCTAAAAAGAACTATAAGGTGAACAGCTATAATGATAAATTCGTGCGTCTTTAAATCCTAAACTATGACTTATATGTTAGATAATATATCCTGGGCATTAAATGATTTTAAAATTACACTCGTAATAGCAACAACGCTAAATGCACATTCGTAAATAAAGACGTGCACCAAAAAATAATAATATTTTTTATTTAAAAATTTAATTGCACTTTGTACAAAGGCGGATTTAACACATATCCGCCGCAACGACCGCATTTCTACTGCATTACTCTCATGCGTATTCTGACGTGTCAACGTCTCGAGACTCTCCACGTCTCTCAGAATAAATAAATAAAATAGTAATAGAATACTTGCATTGTTACTAAGAAACTACTAATAAATTATAAACTAAGATTAAAATTAACGTATAGTATCATCACGACCGTTTCCCTTCTGGGGTGGTCAGAAACCACGCTTATAAATAAGCGGATTCACATTTAGCCAACTTTACTATAGGCCAATCAAGACAAGTGGCAAGCTCGTCGATGTCTCCAGCGTACCAAACTCGAGAATTATCACAAATAAATTAAATATTATGTAAATAAATACATTTACATTAATAAATATTTTTGTCTCCCGACCAGGAATCGAACCAGGTACCTCCGAGTCTAAATCCACGGATTTAACCGCTAGACCACGGAGGCAGAAAACTAAGATTAGTTTGAAATAAATATTTTTTATTATTATTACAATGCCCGGCCTAAATGTAGGTGAATGTTTGAGATATATAACAGCCGATTTTCCTATTTCAGTTTAAACAGAGTACTTGAGCGGGTGTAGTGGAATACAAAAGCCGAAGTTTTCCCCACAGCGAGATTCTTTTTCTTTGTTTGGTGTATTTATTGTAAATGTACTCAAACCAGCCGCCCGCGCCACCGACCGCCCGCCCGTTAAAAGTATTTCACATAACTTTCTGTTGGAGCACCTACCTATATGTACTTGGACTGTACTCTCTATACAATGGAAAATGTATAGTCAGTGAGTGTACTTATTGTTAGGTAATAAAAACGTAGTATAATTGTTTTATAGTATATTAATCATCACTATCACTATATATTATAAAATAAAGTCCTCCGCCGAGTCTGTCTGTCTGTCTGTTCGCGATAAACTTAAAAACTATTGCACTGATTTTCATGCTCTATTCACCAATAGATAGAGTGGATCTCGAGGATGGTTTTATCATATAATTTGTTAGATTTTTGTAACGATATTTGTTGGAGGTATCCGAAAAAAATAAGCCGTCTGGGAGCTTTCAACGAAAACGATGTCTAAACCCTTTGAGATATAACAAAATAATGTATTGTGGGATTGTGTATCTTATATAGGTCTACAGAAAAGTCCTCTATGGCATATGCCTTTCTCTTAAGGATAATATACTATATCCATTTTAATACTTTAAAAAATGGGCAATTATAACGCGGATTATTATTTTTTTATTTTATTTTTTATTTATTGGTTTTACAAAATCACAGCATTAAATTAATACATATTTGACGAATTTTGTTATACATTAGCCAAAATGATTTTTATTTTATAGACAGCACTTAAATTAAAATTGAGCCGAACCTAACATCAAATTAAATTAAATCGAATCATAAATTAAATTTAATCTAAAATAATATTAAATTAAATTAAAATCATTATCAAAACTAAAACAAATTGTCAGTAGCGAGTGCACCGTAAATAATCAAGTAAAAAAAAAAACAATAATAATCATCTAACTAATAACTTTATAGAGGTAATTGGAAAGCTATTTACCAAATACGATATTAATGCATATCATTTTAAATACGTTAGTTGTATTGAGCATTTTATAAAGATTATATTTTCTATTTACACCATGCAAATTAAATAAATACCTAAGGAGATATAGTAATATCAAAATAATGCACAACGAAATTAGTTTCCTGTCACTGTTTACACCCTAACTACTAGATGACTACTTCCTTAAATTGATTGGATTGTAATTCTTAATAGTCTAAGATACGTCGACCGTCACCCATCGGTTATCCACATTTTATATAATAATATAAAATAACACTAACAAAAGCAGTTGTGATGTTTGTAAAGTTTGGCTTAGTAAGTTGGCTAAATGTGAATCCACTAAGAAATTAAAAAATAAAAAGTGGTTTCTGACCACCCTGGAAGGGATACGATCGCGATGATACTATATTTTTCTACCTTAGTAAACTTTTACGATAAACTACGAAAAATGCTACGATGCTACGAATCTAGGTCGAATATTCTATGAAGTTTTATAAATAAAGATTTTTAAAACCTATGCAACCTTAATTTGTTCGCTTATACTCGTATATATACACATATATATATATATATATATATATATATGTATATATTCATACTGTGCGTTGATTGCCGACAAACAGACCTATATATATATATATATATAATATTTATACAAGCACGACATGACCGCCTCCGTAGTCTAGTGGTAACAAACGTTGCCGTGAACTCGGCAGGTCGTGGGTTCGATTCCCACCGGGGGCAAGTTGTACATTGTATAATTTGTCTCGGTCTGGGTGTTTATATGTATATATTTACAAAAAAAAAAAAGTATATGTAGTTTATCAACCATCTAGTTTCCGTAACACAAGCCTCGTAGCTACGGAAACTAGATGGCGCTGTGTGAACTGTCTGGAAATATTTATTTATTATTATTATTTATGTGACCTTGGCCCACCTGATGGTAAGTGGCGCGCAAAATCCATGAATGTTAGTAACTGGAATCAGACAATCGTGACTGGCATCAGTCCCTAACACTATGCCGGCTTGACTGGGCATGACGGCAATTCAAGCCTGATCGCGAAACGTGTGGATTTGTGCATACACTTTACTGGGTTTATCGGCACCCACGGTGGATACTTCCCCGTCTGACTGCGAAAATTACCACAATCAGTCCGCCTACCACCTATTTGTTGTTCTCGTTGAAAGTATGTGCCATTTGCAATGATATCAAATGCCAATTTTTACTTTCAGGGAGAACAAATATTGTAAGTTTGCCATGGTAATATTTGAAGCAAGACTTACGTTAAAATTTAATAATGTTTTTGGGATCCTCTTTTTGTGTATAATGTAAGTGTGTGTGTGTTAAAATGGTGCACTAACCTTACTGTGAAGTTTATGGTGAAGGAGAAGATATAGAACACATCTTAAGGGATTGTGCCAGGAGCCAGGGCGAAAGGCAATACCTGATTTTTTCATTCATTCATTACAGCCCCTAGAACACAGCGTTCTAGACCTCCACTGCTGGAGATGGGCCTTCCAGAACTGGAGAATTTAGCCTACACTCGCCACGCTGGCCAGACGGCTTGGCGAGGATATGTCAATTTTTTTTTTATGACATTCTATTAACGATTCCACAAGTTGGCATTAGTGGAACCGGGACCGACGGCTTAACGTGCTCTCCGAGGCACGAGAACGGTGGTGTTGTAAATCTATGACAAATGTACGTAGAAAAGTGTATTTCTCATTGGTACATGCCGGGTGGGTTTGAACCGACCTTTGTAGGATTTAAGGTACGCATTCTTACAACCGAGCCACCACCGCATGCCTGCAATACCTGATACGACATCAAAAATTGAATCCATATAATACGGGTGCCTTCAATTCGGTGCTAGCTGACCCTTGTTCCCAATCGGCGAGGTTATTTTTTTTTTTTAATATTTATAATATGAATAGGTAGATGGAAAATTGATAATTGTTTGTTTATTTAGGTTAAGTTACGATGGGACTGACATGCTCAATTTGGGTAAAAGCCCCTAATAAAATATGATTAAAAAAAAAAAGATAGTCCTTCGCGTCATTTTGCGCAGACATGTCAAGTGCAAGTTTTTGTTTTGTAAATTAATTTACTGTGAATATTGTTGGTCAAAAGTGGTGTTTAATAATGTTCTACAATGTGAATAGTTATGGAAAACGATAAATTGGACTTTGAATATGGGGCACAAGTTGCAGTTAATTTTTTGCGGTTTTACCGCGCTGTCAACTGCCATATTTTACCCGACGTGTTTGAGCTATGGTGCTGCGAGTGACTCCAAGAAAAGCATCAAATTCTGCAGCATCTGGAATTTGATTAACTCATGAATATAAGACGTCAGACTTGGCTGTATGGGCTCATGAATATAAGACGTCAGACTTGGCTGTATGGGCTAGAGCCTGTGCCTTCCCTATCATCTCATTCATCATCCATCAGCAGAATAGAACCAAAAAAAAAAAAAAACCTTTAACCTTTTACCCGTATTTGTTGCTCCTAAGTGTCAGCAAGCAAAACAATTGTAATTCAAGTACAGCAATAAATACTGCTTCAGTATTTCAGTATTATCATATTCAACGTTATAATTTGCAAGTTGATGCGGCTTCTCTGAGTGCGGGAGACGTGTGGTGGGGGGTCAGGTCAGGGAAGAATGGGAAGGGGGGTTTGGTCCAGTCTTGAAGATTCTAGAGGGAGAACACTCCCCCCTTTCCTTAGCGGGATTCTGGACATAATTATATGGACCGTAAATTTTATACTATTTACTATACATATATAAAATTTACTGCCTCCGTGGTCTAGCGGTGAAGTTCGTGGATTTAGACTCGGAGGTACCGGGTGCGATTCCTGGTCGGGACACAATAATATTTATTAATTGAAATTATATTTTTAATTATTAGTTTATTTTGTAGAATAGCTTTAATTTCATATGTATTTTTAGTTTTAGTTTTATTTAAAAAGAGTTTTTAATCAATTTTATTTTAATATTTTTGTATCTAAGTACCTACTTCGAATAAATCTTTGACTTCAAAAAAAAAAAAAAATTTAATTAATTCATATTTAATTTATTTGTGATATATCTTGAGTTTGGTTCGCTGGATACATCGACAAGGTTGCCACTTGTCATGATTGGCCTATAGTAAATTTGACTAAATGTGAATCCGCTTCTTTATAAGTGTGATTTCTGACCATCCCGGAAGGGAAACAGTCGTGATGATACTTTTCTTTCTTTACATATATAAAAAAAATAGTAAAATTAAAATTAAATTAAACTAACATACTATTAAAAAATGTTAAATTAATCAATAGCTAGACTCTATACGTATACCCGAATTGCTCATTTGTCATCGCGCGTCTAATTGTTGTGAAAATTAACTGTATACTGGTTTAATGCGTTTATTTTTTGATAAGGTGCGTGTACAGCGAATGCCCGACAATGACTCAACGGTACAAACATATACTTAAAACTATTAGCCGACCGCGAAGAAGCTCCTCTCCGCGGTCGGTTAACTGATGTTAGGACATAAGGTCTTAACACTAATGAATATGGTACTGTCATTAAACATATCGACATTCATGATCAGGTCATTGAAGAACTCACTTGCTCTATTAAAGAACGCGTTACGTCTGTAACTGGTGTTGCAGCGAAAAATTATATACAGTATTTTCTCTCAAAAATTAAGTATCCTAATTCAGAGGAGAAATGCTGACCACATGACAGCGATTCAAATCTATTTTTTTTGTTAGTATTTTTCTAAATAATATTTTAGGTTCAAATTAGTTTTTAATGTAATGTAATTGTTTATTTATACATTTAAAAAAACTCACCCAAAATATATAATATTATTAATAATAAATTGCATTATTGCCAGTCCGAAAACTAACGTCGATGCCGGACGACTTGCTTATTCTATCAAGCGCCCGCACACATACGCCAGTATAATACATACACTACACACGAAGACTACGCACACTACTGTCCCGTATTATACGGCCGGCCACCACTTCGGTATGTCAATACAATACTCTCTTGGACTGGACTTAGATTATTTAGAAAGCACTTGTAACGGTCATATAAGACGCTGGGCTACGGAAGACGTCACAATGGCCAGTACGTGTCGAATAAAGCTGAGATGGGATAGCGAATGAGATTACCGTCCTAAAAAAATAGTATGTCCGCGGATATAATTTTCTTACTTGGCTTTAAAGATGCCTTTTATATTCGTATGTAGTCGCATCTGTACGGCTTTTCGAGATTCAAAGATAAATATTTCCTTTGGAAGGATCGGACCTAGGACCTAAGGATGGATTTCAGAATTGATTTGAGCGAGGGTCCCCCTAGCTAGCTCAATCTTGATATGTCATAAGCTACTGTAGGTATCAAGTTTGATATAATCCTTACTGACTTACGCGTTGATACTAATTTAATTTATTATTTAAGTTTTAAATTTATACTATTTACAATAATAATCCTTTATTCTGAGAGGGTGAACACATTGACTTATACCACGTGGAATTTATTAAAGATCAAATATTTTTTATATTATTATAAATAAAAATTAACTACGTACGTATTTGTTTTTTTTTAATATTAAGTAATAAAATCTTAAGTTACGGTGAAGAGAATTTTTCCTAAAATATCGCCACTCATACTGAGCCTAATCAAGTAGGTAGGTCGAAAGGTCGACGATCGCACCGACTTTGACTTACGTAAAAAAGAGACTCGAGATTCGAGCGAGGTTGCCGCTCCGCACCGCCCGGCCGGCGCGTGACCATACAGTAGTGTTTTGTTTTTCGGATAATGATACTTTTTTACTCCAATTACTTCAATAGTATTGCCACTCTCTTCATTCACACTTTCACAACGAGCGACGTCTACTTTTGTCCCGCTTCCTTCATCACATGAGTAGTTTTATTTTATATGTATTAGTGTATTATTATATATATATATATAATATATATTTACGTGTTTGTATATGTAATAGTAAGTATTATTTTTATGTATTTATTTTATAAATTGTTAAACTTTTTAAACTTTCGCGCACACTCATAATAGATTTTTATAATTTTAACGGGTCTTTACGCGATTTACCTTAGAGACATATTTCTCCCGACGTTTCAGCCAAGTTGCATTGGCCGTGGTCACGGGTCGACTGAAGCTATGCGGTGTAGTCTCGTACATACTGGGCGCAGGTGTAAACCTACCCACTTATCACTTTAAAAGTTTTTAGAAATCACGACACACGACACTTACAATATACTTGGCGACACCGGGCGATTTTTCCCGGCGTCGAAACCTATTGATTACTGGATTCGCCCGGTGTCGCCAAGGATATTGTAAGTGTCGTGTGTCGTGATTTCTAAAAACTTTTAAAGTGATAAGTGGGTAGGTTTACATCTGCCGCCATAAATTGTTATTTTATATCTATTATTGCACCTACTTACCATGCAAACTGTCGTAATGTCCTAAAGGTTTGGCTGTCAGAGAATGCCTAGCGGCATTAAGTCCGCCTTTGTACATAGTGCAATTAAGTTTTTAAATAAATAAATACTTTTAAAAAAGTTGCCGTTTTTATTTCAAAAAGGGGTTCTACCAATGACACCTGAAGCCTAAAAAAAAGATTTGCTCTTTTTGCAATTACACGTAGTAAATTTATTTTACTAGCTATGATTAGCAAAAAAACAGTAGCTGCGGGAACGACTTAAAATTTTATATCTTTATCAAAATTGACCGCGGTTATACGCAGATCGATAATAAAAATGCCTAACTGCCTCCTTACGGACCGTTAACAATTTTACCCGATAGACTACTCTAGCGGTTAAAACTGTAGATTTGGACCGGGTAATAATTTATTAGTGACATTTCTCGAGTTTGGTACGCTAGAGACATCGACGAGCTTGTTACTTGTCATGATGATTTGACCACCTCCGTGATCCAGTGGTAACAAACGTTGCCGTGAACTCGAGAGGTCGTGGGTTCGATTCCCACCGGGGGCAAGTTGTACATTGTATAATTTGTCTCGGTCTGGGTGTTTATATGTATGATATGTATATATTTACAAAAAAAAAGTATAATATGTAGTTTATCAACCATCTAGTTTCCGTAACACAATCCTCGTAGCTTACCACGGAAACTAGATGGCGCTGTGTGACCTGTCTGGAAATATTTATTATTTATTTATATTTATATATGATGGCCTCGTCAAATTTAAATTAATTTATTCATCAAAAGGGTTAGTAAGTACAAAGTAAAAAAATAAATAACATAATTAAGGTAAGTAAAAGGTGTTAGTAACAACAATGTTATTAAGAATACTTATTATTACTACTATATTATTATTGTTTTTGTGTTTATATAAATATATATAATTTTAGTTATATATAAGATATGTATGCCAAATTGTTTACTTATATGTTTAAATTTAGATATTAATGTCTTTCTGTATTTTATTCTTAATATTGTTAACTGCATGCTGTGTACAAATATTAGGTTGGCAAACTTACTACTTATTTATATCACTGTATTTTGTCAAATGTTTTGTCTGTTAACTGTTTTTTGTACCTTAATAAATAAATAAACAATAAATCTCTGGTCTGCACACTAGGACATCCTGTCATGTGAGGACTAGCTTTAGTAGGGGTGATTTTTAGTATAAATTATTAAACAACAAAAACATGTTGGAAGTAAGAATACAAACCGGTTATTCAATAAATATTATTATTTATTAAATTATAAACTTTCTTGCCAACTCGTCTGGCCAGAGCGGCAAGTGGAGCCCAAATTCTCCAGATACATATATGTTCTGGAAGGCCCATCTCCAACAGTCGAGGTCTAGACCGCTATGTTCTGGAGGCTGTAATGGTGAATTATATTATAAACTACAGAGAATATAAGAGCAACTCAAAATTTATTATTATTTTCGCTAATATAACTGGTATTTACATAGGTCAATGTAAAAAATGCATTAAACATGACACGGGAAGACCATCACAGTTATATTGGTGGCGTGAGACGGCGCCGCTGGACGGGGATAATCCGTCCTAACCCCCCCAGTTGGAAATCATATTTTATTTTTTTATAGTCGGCCGCAAGCTCTTCTCTCTTTCCCACACACGATGAGATGTTTAGAAATTTATATTTACACCTTTCATAGATTTGGTTTAATAATGTTGAGGAAAATCGTTATAAAAGTTTTTGCTATTTTACTCTGACTAAAAAAGTATCATCACGACCGTTTCCCTTTCGGGGTGGTCAGAAACTACGCTTATGAATAAGCGGATTCACATTTACCCAACTTTACTATAGGCCAATCATGACAAATGGCAAGCTCGTCGATGTCTCCAGCGTACCAAACTCAAGAAATATCACAAATAAATTAAATATTAATTAAATGTATTTTTATTTCAATTAATAAATATTTTTGTGTCCCGACCAGGAATCGAACCCGATACCTTCAAGTCTAAATCCACGGACTTAACCGCTAGACCATGGAGGCTAAAATTACATAAATGAAATTGAAAACCTAATTCAAATCTAATTGACTACATTTCTAAACAGTACACTCAGTCTTGAACAGTCTTTAAAATTGTTGAAGCGTGCGAGCGAGAGAGGGGATGATATTGGTATTGTATGCTACAGATAGTTCAGCTTTGGAGAATCAATAAAAAAGTTAGAATACCATCAAGCAAAGTTTTAATGACATTTACAGTGAACGGCAAGAAGCTACACAAAGTTTTGAACTAACACATAGCCGACCAAGTTGCTCTTAGCTTTCATCAAAATAAATTATATAGAACAGTAACGTCAGAACTATTACAAGGTAGACAAATTTATAAGCATTCCATAGATTCACATGTGGGAAAGAGGGAGGAGAAGAATAGTATCTCGACTTTGGGGTGTTTAACAGAGGAGGCCTCCATTATGACAAGATGTCCACCATCCACCATTAATTTTAACGGGTCTTTACGCGATTTACCTTAGAGACATATTTCTCCCGACGTTTTAGCCAAGTTACATTGCCCGTGACCACGTTGAAATTATAAAAACTATTCCAAGGTTTTACCGTGCGGGTGCCGGGTCCATCGTGTGTGGGTAATAGATGAGAAGAATGGTGTCTCTTTTTTTTAATTTTATTGCGCGATAATACGCTCACCATCCACCATTCTACTTCTCTCCCTAACCAACCAAATACTGAATGATTCCGTTAACGCCGTCTTAGAAGCTCGTGATGCAAAGATTTTGCTGGAACTCCTCTCGCACCAACTTCCACTGCGTAAAGCTGAGTCTTGAACCCGTTCCTGATCATTTCTTCTGTGAGATCATAATATTTATTCGACTTTATGTTGTGGTCGTCACTACATGACTATTACTGCATAGAATATTCGAAGTAATATACAAACAATATAAAAGAATTACAATATTAAATAAACTATATTATAACAAAATCTAAATTTAACCTAATAAATAATAATCAAATAACATAGAAAATAAAAATACATACTTACAAAAAAAAATAGAACTAACTACATAGAATTATTTTTAACTACATGGAATGTTATAAAACAAAGTTCTTTGCCGTATCTGTCTGTCTGTATGTGATAAACTCAAAAACTACTGCACTAATTTTCATACTGTTTTCACCAACAGGATAGAGTAGTTCTCAAGGAGGTTTTTGAAATTTGTTAAAATTTTGTATAATTTAACGATATTTATTAGAGGTGTCGGAAAAAAATAAGCCGTCTGGGAGCTATCAACGAAAACGCTACCTAAACCCTTTGAGATATAAGAAAATAATGTATGGTGGAATTGTACATCTTATATAGGTCTACAGAAAAGTCTGCGAAAGCATATGTCTATCTCTTAAGGATAACATACTATATCCATATTAAAACTAAAAAAAATGCAATTATAAAGCGGTAATTGGAAAGCTATTGACACAAATACGGTATTAATCCTTATTATTTTAAATACGTTGGTTGGCTTGAGTATTTCATGAAGATTATTTTATCCGTTTACACCATGCAAATTAAATGAATACCTTAGGAGATATAACAAAATCAAAATAATGCAAACGAAATTAATATCGTGTCGCCGTTTACACGAGCAAAGCTGGGTAAAACAGCCAGTGAATCATAAATTGACGGACGGCGAATCCATTGAGTGCTTAGAAATTTGCGTATAATAGATTCGCTTTAGTAATATTTCTAAATCCTTTTGCTATTTTTCTTTGTCTAAAATTTAAACCAAAGCATAAGGATTTAGGATTTAAGCCTTCAGTATGGTGTTAAGAACGCGTTCCTTAAATCCTACAAAGGTAGGTTCAAACCCATCCGGCATGTACCAATGAGAAATACACTTTTCTTAAGTACATTTGTCATAGATTTACAACACCACCGTTCCCGTGCCTCGGAGAGCACGTTAAGCCGTCGGTCCCGGTTCCACTAATACCAACTTGTGAAATTGTCATCGTATCCTCGCCAAGCCGTCTGGCCAGCGTGGCGAGTGTAGGCTAAATTCTCCAGATGCTCTCAATGTCCTACAGAGGCGAGCTGTTCGAATTGTGGACGATGCCACTATATCTGGAACTCTCGAATCCCTGCAGCTCGAAATGTAGCTTCTCTGAGCGTGTTCTACCGGCTATACTATGGTGAGTGCTCTGAAGAGCTCTATAACCTAATTCCTTCCTCTCCATTCCGCAACCGAACCAAACGCACAGGTCAGAATATGCACCCACATACCGTAGTCACTATCCCTTCGCGTACCTATAAATTTGGTGACTCATACACCTGTCGCACAATAAAGATGTGGAATGCTCTTCCAGCCTCTGTGTTTCCACTTTCCTATAACCTGGAGTCCTTCAAGCAAAGTGTGAAAAGGCATCTAGTCAAGCCGGCATAGTGTTAGGGACTGATGTCGGACATAAGGGTCTGATTCCAGTTGCTAACATTCATGGACCCTGCGCGCCACTTACCATCAGGTGGGCGCATGGTCACATGTCGTTTTAGTATTAAAAAAAAAAAAAGATATATGTTCTGGAAGGCCCATCTCCAGCAGTGGAGGTCTAGAACGCTGTGTTCTAGGGGCTGTAATGATGAAAAATGAAAATGATGATGTTCTATGTATTTATATTTCTATGTAAAGTCTCGAGTGTTGCCAGTGTCTTCAGGTGACACCGGTGTGCGCGCGACATCGTGTGTGGGTAGTTTCATAAATCTGTCGGAAGATTTATGAACGCGCAATTTCCGGTATCCGGCCATTAGCGCCAAGCTTTTATAAGCTCACAGCTTGGGTTAAAGATTTTCTGGGTAGTTTAGTTTCGAATCTTGTAATAGGTCCTATAAATTTTGTATAAAGAATGTGATCACATATTAGGCGCCGATTCGGAAACTTTTAATGTGTGTAATTTAGTCTAATGGCACTTACTGATACCTTATTTTATTAAGCAATAAGTTATTATTAGATTAAAAAATAAATTATATGCACGATGTTTTTCATTGCTATTTAAAATATATATATATTTTATATATATTTGTTTATAAACTTAATTGCACTATGTACAAATGTGGACTTAATGACGCTAGGCATTCTCTGACAGCCAAACATTTAAGAACATTAGCACAGTTTTCATGGTAGGTAAGTGCAATAATAGATATAAAATGTAAATCTATAAAACAAATACATAAAAATAATAGAGACAATTTTTTTTTTTTATTATTTTATTTTGACAATTTTCTTATCTAGGTGTATTATTATACTGTCTCCTGTTATACAGCACAGCTCATGCAGGAGACAGGGTTCACCATAACGAAACAACATTATTTTGTGTTAATAAACGATTTGTATTTGTATTTGTATTATTTTGACATTTATTTATATTATATGATATTGACATATATAATGAACATAAGATTAATGTATGTAAATAAATTGTTTGTTTTAGCCGTAGTTTTAGAATAATTGTTAATTAGTATTAGGACTAAAATTAATATTTGTACGCCTCTTAAGGTAGATTGTTGCAGGTAAAAATATATTGTTCATCTTGATTTGTAACCATACAATCACAAATAAATATTTCATTTCATTTCATAAGCATTCCATGTATTCACCGTGCGGGTGCCGGGTCCATCGTGTGTGGGTAAGAGATGAGAAGAATGGTGTCTCTTTTTTTTAATTTTATAGCGCGATAATACGCTCACCATTCACCATCCTACTCCTCTCCCTACCCAACCAAATACTGTATGATTCTGTTAATGCCGTCTTGGAAGCTCGTTCCATAAATGTATTGACGGCAGACCTGCTTAGGCCCAATTCTTCCACTATTACATATATATACAAATACGTAAATAGGTTATATATTGTACGAGATTGCTGAAAAATCTTAATAAGAAAAATAAAATAAATATTAATATTAAGCATAGGGATATAAGTCCCGTCCGCGTGGAATGGTGGCAAGAACGCTGGCTGCATTTACCCGCTGAATGGCAATACTGATTCTCTGAGCGAAGAAAGAGCAAGCCCTCTTGTCGCCGGAGGAGACAACAAGACGCGGTGTTATGTCTTTTAAAAACTTTTTTGCGCTTGGACTCCATGGGCCCAGAGTTTCTACAGCAAACGACATAAATATGTAATCTTTTAATATACTTACATACTTGCGCCGCTTGCTGGACTCCGCATTTTCCGCCGCGGCTCCCGCTTTATGCGTTGAAAAATAATGTAGTAACTAGACTTTTAATGATGATGATGATGGTCGAAGAATAGGTATTTTTAAAAGATAAAAATATAAGATATATCACAATATATATTATAGCTACATGGTTCGCTTCGGACACGCGAGGTCGGTAGTAGGAGGGGGTGGATGGGGGTGACTTGGCGGCGAGCAACGACTTATTATTTTTATCGACCGTAAAAAAGGTGCCGGACCATTCACGACCCTCCACGCCTGAAAACATAAGGGATGCTGTCTCAAGTGATTTCACTTATTTACGGATATTTTATTCCAAAATACCGACCCTGCTGTTGATTCTTCTCCGAGTATTTTTCAATCTGAAATCTGAATCCATCCTTTTTTCTTTTACTATTTTGTATTAAAATATTTTGAATAAGGTTTTGCTACGGTGTATTTTAGTATTATACCTATTTACTATTTTGGAATATAGATTTTGTTAAAAGAATTATCGTGAAAAAAGGAGTCCTGAGGCCTAACATCACAAGAGGGACTGGGAATACTGAACAAGGTAAAAGGGTTTTTTCTGCCCTCACTCGGACTTATATAAAGCACAAATAAGGTCATGGGTTTTACAGTATCTGAACTAGCCAGTGGAACAGACTTCCTTTAATTATCAGACAGGCATCATCACTTAAAATATTTAAAGAGAAATTATATAAATACTTACTTCACAAACAGAATAAGTCGCCATATATGTACATATATAATAAGTAAGTATTATATATATATATTATATATACACACATCAAAAAAGTCTAGGGATCAAGCATGTTTATGCGGATTTCTTGTGATTGAGATGTGGCTTTGTAATAAATTTATGATTTTATAAATTTATATGGATCCTTTTTGGTGCATTTCATAATTTAAAACAGGAACTGTCAATCAAATTCGAGTAAAAGATGAAAATCAGCTGTCAATATTTTCCCTATAAAAACATAAGACGCATTGAAGACATTATTAGTGCTACTGTTTCCCTACTACTGATTAAAACCAACGTTATTATGGAGCGGCGACGTCATTTAAGCAGGGAAGAAATGATCAGAGCCGTGGGAATGATAGAAGCTGGTTCCCGGCAACGTACTGTGGCTTTAGCTCTGAATACAAGTCAGAGTGTTATCAGTCGACTTTGGACACGTTACCGAACCACTGGTACCGTGGCTGAGCGCCATGGAGGACGGTATCGCTGCACCACACGGAGACAAGACCGATACATTCAAATCACAGCTCGAAGAACTCCAACAATAACCGCCATGATGTTAGCCGTGAGCCTTCATCGCTCTTCAGGGAACTTAATTAGCGACCAAACAGTCAGAAACCGCTTGCATGAAGTGAACCTTCATTCCCGAAGACCGCTACGGGTACCACCTATAGCAATGCACAATCGTAGGACTCGATATCAATGGGCTCTTGAACACAGAAATTGGACAGAAGAACAACGTCGACCTTAACAAATCAGGTGGTCCTGACGACATTCCCCCGGCATACATTACTGCATGTGCCAAGAGCTTAGCCGTCCCTCTCTCAATCTTGTTCCGTAGGTCCCTTACTGAGGGAGTTATGCCAACTGTATGGAAAACTGCCTTTGTGTCTCCAGTGCATAAGAAAGGCTCAAGGAATATTGTAGAGCACTACCGTCCTATCTCGAAACTATGTGTCTTCTCCAAGTTGCTCGAGCGCCTTGTCTATAATCAAACCTACGATGCCTTACAACACACGTTTAGTGAACATCAACACGGCTTTTTAAAAGGCAGATCGACAGTCTCCAACCTTGTTGTCTCTAATGAGCTAATCACTAAGGGCATGGAGAATGGGGGACAAGTTGATGTTGTGTTCACTGACTACAGCAAGGCGTTTGACAGGATTGACCATCTCATACTTTTGCAGAAACTACTCAACGCAGGAGTGCATGGTAGTCTCTATAGATGGTTTTGTTCCTATGTCACCAAAAGATCACAAGCGGTGGTTTTGTCTGGATTTAGGTCGGATTGGACGTCAATTCCGTCAGGGGTACCTCAGGGGTCTTTATTAGGACCCTTGCTCTTCATTATCTTCATTCAAGATATTAATACTTGCTTTCGTCATTCTAGTGTTCTTTTATATGCTGACGACATGAAGATATTAAAGAGTATCAGGGACCCCTTGGATTGTGCCAATCTCCAGTCCGATTTGTCGCGTTTGGGTGACTACTGCGCAGCCAATAAGCTTGACCTGAATGTGGCAAAGTGTACATGTATGTCTTTTTCCCGTAAACAATCTCCATTGTTCTTTAACTATACTATAAAAGACACACAACTTACTCGTCCAAACTATATGAGGGATTTGGGGGTGCTGCATGACTCTAAGTTAATTTTTGACTCTCATATCAGCCACATTGTGTCTAAGGCTTCCAAAGCTTTAGGTTTTCTGATGCGCATTGGAAAAAACTTTAATAATATAAAAACACTTAAAGTCCTGTACTGTTCTCTGGTGCGTAGTCACCTTGAATACGCTTCTCAGGTCTGGAACCCTAGATATGAGAAATACATAGATCGTATCGAAGGGGTGCAGAGGCGGTTTCTGAGGTACATTAGCTTCAGGACGCGCCAGAACCGAACAGGATACTATGAAAAATGTAAACGCCACCATATCTTACCTCTTGTAAAACGCCGGGAATTCGCCGACGTGTCATATCTTATGGGTGTCATAAGAGGAAAGGTCGACTGTCCAGATATTCTAGGAAATATACCTTTTAGTACGCTCTGCAAAACACGTCACAGGGATACCTTTTACATCCCATTTGTATCCAATAATTATATGCAGAATGCTTTCATCTGGAAAACATCTGACTATTTCAATAAACATTGCTCACATATTGACATATCATGTACTACCCCAGCTGCTGCCCGACGTGGCTTGACTCAGGACTACTTTACAAATCCCTTAAGCCGATCTGTATAAGTGTTCTATTTCTATTGTTATTTTGTCTTATTCTGCCTCATATCATCTCATTCTTTTTGTAATAGTCTACTCAGTGTTTAGTTTTATCTATGTTTCCATATCTATTTCTGTGAAAACTTGTCATTAGCCCTTTCTTACTTTATCTTTTTTCTTTATATTTAAGTATTGTTTAGCTGTAAGTTTTCCTAATTGTATAAAATAAAATAAAATAAAATAAAATGGCGTTTCGTGTGCTTTTCTGATGAGTCTCGTTTTGGTATGAGGCCGGATACAAGACGTATACGACACTGGAGAACCCCTGGACGCCAACAGCGATTAAAATCCTGCCAGGAAGTCCATCCTTATAGTGGTGGAACCATCATGGTATGGGCGGGTATTTCGATCGGCGGAAGAACTGAGTTGATTTGGATCAGAGGCAACCTCAACGCTCAAATTTATGCTGAGACGGTTGTATCAGACGTCATCGTTCCTCTACAAGTGCATATCGGTCCCTTATTTCAGTTAATGCATGATAATGCACGACCGCACACCGCAAGAGTTGTAAGACAGACTCTCGCCGCAGCTAACATCAATGTCCTGCCCTGGCCTGCTCAGTCGCCAGACTTGAACCCGATTGAGCATGCATGGGATATTCTTCAGAGAAGAGCTCTGCCGAATATGGAGGGTATCCAGTCGCAAGAAGACCTTTTTTTGTTGTTGCAACGAACATGGGCGGCCATTCCACAGCGTGATTTGGATGAACTCATTTTGAGTATGCCAAACCGATGTTCTTGTGTTGTTAGTGTTCGCGGTAGAAACACGGATTATTAATTGTTTAAGTTACCCAATAAAATTTAAAAAAAAACTGTTATTTCAGTCTTTTTTTCGAACTTTAATGTTAGTGGTTCAAATGTCAAAAATCCCTTTATTAGGAAAATGGCAATTTTTTTTACTAATGCAAAGGTGACTTGGTTTATCGTTACTGTAGACAAACGAAAACATTTTATTTGATCAATCCTTAAAGAAAATTTTAATGAATATCAATCAGGAGAAAAGTTATTGCAAAAATATATGTTGATCCCTAGACACTTTTGATGTGTGTATATATACGTATTATATATATATTTTATATTTAGGTATATATTTATCTGTGCTGAACAAACTGCATTCGTGGTCTAGCGGTTAAGTCCGTGCATTTAGACTCGGAGGTACCGGGTTCGATTCCTGGTCGGGACACAAAAAAAATATTTATTAAAATTCATATTAAATTTATTTGTGATATTTCTCGAGTTTGGTACGCTGGAGACATCGACGAGCTTGCCACTTGTCATGATTGGCCTATAGTAAAGTTTGGCTAAATATGAATCCGCTTCTTTATAAGCGTGGTTTCTGACCACCCCGAAAGGGAAACGGTCGTGATGATACTTTACTTTTACTTTTTTTATATTTATTTGTTTATTTAGAATGTTTATCTATGTATATTGTATTGCATATAATAAGTACTATATGTATGTAATTAATTTGTGTCTTATATAGTAATAAATAATTTCAACTAACTAAGTAATAAGTGCAGGTAGCACTTGTTTTGGTTTTGTACAATAAATAATTTATTATTATTATGGGTGAAATACTGTACTCACATATGGGATGGTTCCGCTAAGTACTTTACATATGCTCTCAATGTTCTGCAGAGACAAACGATTCGAATATTGGACGACACTACTGTGTCTAACAAAATAATCGTTGGAATTGGTACAACTCAGCCTGTATGCGGAACGTTTCCTGGGCATACATTGCCGTCATACCGCTATTGTTTTCTATAATATAAACGACTGGAGGAACTGGGGATCAGACATCTCTCCTCGACTGTACAATCACGTATTCACACTTTCTTCGGACCCGTATCACGACGTGGAGAAACATCCATCGAGCGCCTGATAGTACGATAGCAAGAGGATGCGTGGATCATCTCCTACATGAGTTCACTAGGAAAGCTACGGTCCGTGAGGAGTGGCAACGGTTTGTTAAGCGTGCTACCAGCACTCGAATGGCGACGACGACAACTCTGCCAAGAGTGTAGCGACTAAGGAGAATAAAACTAAACAAATTGAACCGATATCGCCGTCACGTCCGTTTTTTTAAAATTATTTTTTTATTCTATTACAGCATGTGTTACTTCTTTATTTAAAAACTTTATTGCACTTAAGAACCTAGTACATAGGCGAGCTATAACGCCATAAGGCATTCTTCACCAGCTAACCTTGGGGATCATGTAAGGTGATGGGCAGGATGAAGAAAAATATAGCTTTAATTAGTAATTTAACATAATTACGCATTTGTAGCACTTACAAATACATATACGTACGCAATATAAAAAAAACAATAAATTTACATACTATACAATACATACATAAATAAATATATATATAAATATTATATAATATATATATATAATGTGGTGGTGGCTCGGTTGTAAGAACGCTTTCCTTAAAATCCTACAAAGGTCGGTTCAAACCTCCTCCCCCCGGCATGTACCAATGAGAAATACTTTTCTTACGTACATTTGTCATAGATTTACGACACCACCGTTCTTGTGCCTCGGAGAGCACGTTAAGCCGTCGGTCCCGGTTTCACTAATACCAACTTGTGGAAGGATTAATGAATTGTCATATAAAATTAACATCATATCCTCGCCAACCCGTCTGGCCAGTGTGGCGAGTGTAGGCTAAATTCTCCAGATATATGTTCTGGAAGGCCCATCTCCAACAGTGGGGTTCTAGGACGCTGTGTTCTAGGGGCTGTAATGATGATGATGATATAAATAAAATGTCAAACACCTTCGTTAATTCGAGAGACATACATTCTGTTTCCCAAGAAATAATGTGGTTAGAAGGTTTTTAAATACGTTGATGGACGGTGTACGCCTTATAGCCAGGGGTAGCTTGTTCCACTGTCGAGCGGCAGTAACAGTGAAGGAATCTGAATATCTGATAGAGGAATGCGAATAACTTAATGGTAAGGGGCGTGCGAAGTCCGTGAATGTTAGCAACTGGTATCAGATACTCATGATGACTGATATCAGTTTCCCTTGTTCGACTTATTTGCTTGAAGGAAGACTGAGTTTAAAAAGGTGGCAAAAACTTTTTTAATATATAGTGAGGATTAATATCTCTCTTGATTATTATAGGTACTGCGAATTATTTAGGTATTTTTTGTATGTTTATAGGTATTTTTATTGTATTAACCAATTATTAAGTATTTAGAATGTAAACTGACACGGCCTCTTTACAGCCACGATCTTATTTAAGTAGTTTCTAAGTTAGTTAGTTTTACATGCTTGTAGCAGTAATTAATGTTGTGCCTAACATACATAAATATGGATTATTGCCTGTTTACGGTCCAACCATTATTACCACTTTGATTAGTACATATGTTTTTTTATAATTGTATTGATTTTATTAGTTCTGACTGAATCCAAGTTGAATAAAATCCAAATAAACTATTTTGATTTGATTTGAAGAACACTTACTAATGAATTGGCTTAGGCTGTTATGTTAGGTTTATGTGTTTGTAAATAAATTAATAAATCAGTTCCTAACACTATCCATGACTGGGCAAGATAGCAAGTCGAGCCTGATCCCAAAACGTGTGGATATACATAACTGGGTTTATCGTCACGAACGGTGGATACATCCCTTACATCACACTGCATTTGTCTCTAACTCTTTCGTAGTAGTTGCTACTAATTTATGGAACGATATTCCTGTCATCATACGGCAAGCAACTACCAGGTCATCTTTAAAAAAACTGGTGTATTCACACTTCTTAAATAGCTCCATGTTTATGTATAATAATGTGTATTATTAGTATGTAGTATATTGATATTATGATATATATGAAGATATATGATGTAAGTATATATTAATCCTATTAAATTAACTTTTATAATTATAGTATTATTATTATTTCTTTGATTGCACCTATAATTGTTCAAATTTGTCCCCAAGGTTTGGCTGTCAGAGAATGTCTTCGGGCATTAAGTCCGCCTTTGTACTTTGTGCAATAAAGTTTTTTAAATAAAAATAAATCCCCGTCCCGACAGACTGATCAGTCCGCCTACCACCTATTACGACAATAGCCATTTTTATCGTGTGTTTCTGTATTGGTGTGATGTTTTAATAATGTTTACTTTATGTTTGAATAGAGTTCACAGAGTGGACGATCTTTTTTAATGAAATATGTTTAAATTATTTAACACTGACTTGCCTTCCCTATACATTTGTTCGTCATGTCAAATTGTAGGAACACTCAAAACGTCATGATGATTAATTTTACTGTGACATTTGTATGACGGTCGGGGTTTATGCAGCTGCAAGGCAGCTGACGAATTTAAAAACCTAATACAGTCAAAACCAAATGATATTTTTTTAAGGTGCTAGAAAGCTACCCTTGTTAAAGTATTTTTTATCTATTCTGCACACCATATGTGACTCTGCGCCCGCATGATGGTAAGGTAAATGCAAGGTCTTAGAAAGGGAGCAACTAACACCATCGTACAACGCTACCACTTTGCCTGATAATTATAATTTTAAAGAAGAATATATATATAATATATCCTCGATAACTTGTCTGGCCAGAGCGTGGCGAAGCCTAATTCTCCAGAAAATTCTGGAAGCTCCATCTCCAATAGTCAAGGAGAGAGAGAGAGAGAGGAGATGATGATAATTTTCACTTAATTTATTATTTCCTGATAAATTCATATTAATCTAACAGGATGTTTTTTTTATTTTATTTTATTAGCAATAGTTATATTTACATTTTTTTAAAAGAACCAACTGATATTATTTTTGTATTGTCGGCTTCTCATAATTAAAAGAGTATTGTGTTTTTAATAAATATTTTGGTTCGAGTATATGACATAACTTATATCATAGACAAGTTAAATCAAAGTAAATTTTAGTAGTAATGCATCGTAACATTTCCGGATTTTCAAGGTTAATCATGCCAAGCAATTATAACTCAACATAGTCTATTGGCTTTGCTTACCCACACAGCTTAATTTTTATCATCACAGTCCATAGCACAAAGATTTCTAGACCTCCACTGTTAAGATTTTCAGAATTTTCGGGAGAATTTGGCCCATAGGCGTATACGCCGTGCTGGAATGACAGGTTGGCGAGGGTCTGATGTCAATTTCTAAATGACAATTTATCAGCGATTGCAGAATTTATTATTAGTGAAATCGGGATTGAACTTTTGGGATTTTAAAGAAAGCGTTCTTACAACCGAGCTACCACCGCAAGCAGTTAATAGAATGAAAATAAATAAAATAAAAGTTTTAAAAATAAACTTTATTGTTTTATTTTTAAAATCAGTTGCTGGGTTTTAAAATTAGACAGGCAGCGGGTTTAAGTAAGTTTTGTTGTACATTTCGATTGCACCTTTGTTGTTCAGTGAGCATGACGTGCTATGTTGCTGACACTAACAATTTGCTGATAAATAATGCAAGCATCGTGAGCACTGCTTGCTTATTTAAATATGTAACATTAGTAATATAAAATTTATGAGTAAAATACACTACTATGAACTCATGAGTCATTTTTTTTTAAACAAGCTATTTCTTACAGACAGTGGGTCTGGGTTGGGGATTGGGCCATTCTCCCATTTAGTCCAACAGGATCTCATCGGGTAATCATCTACTGGTAATTCATGCACAATTAGTGCTGTGTACAGTTAATGGTACAATAATAAATAAATAAATATTTCCAGACAGGTCACACAGCGCCATCTAATTTCCGTGGTAAGCTACGAGGCTTGTGTTACGGAAACTAGATGGTTGATAAACTTTTTTTTTTGTATATATATAATTATACAATGTACAACTTGCCCCCGGTGGGAATCGCCCAATAATAGTGCCCGTATGGCTCACAAACCCAGAGGGTCTAGGTTCGACTACTTTAGTTCTCACTAATTGGGACTTCTATAATACTATAAAGTAATTATTTATCACAAGTAGGTGATTTTTTGTAATAGTATACTTTTTAAAATAATAAATAAATAAATTTAATACGTGGCAACACTACAGTTAGCTTTTTAAACGAACGTGACAGGTACATGCTGCGAATATTTGGAATTTTCGATTGAACTTCTAATAATGTTATAAATTCTTCTGGGACCCTTTTTGATAATGTCAGGAAATAAGCTAACCGTTATTCCGTATTTTTTTCAAGTTAATTCTTTGCTTGAAATTTTATCTGTTAATATCCCTCATTGTTTATTCTTTCACACACACACTCAATTAAAAATATAATATGTATTTTTCGTATCAATCAAGTCCTAGTAAACATAATATTTTAATCATTTTTTTAAATTGTAATCTAGTAGGAATAATTTATCTAAAATTGAACTGTGAATACAGTTTAGCCCAAATCCCCACACAAGATGAATGAAGTCTTGTCAACAATATCGGTCCAGCAATATAGGCGTGAAAGTCGGACATATAGACATACAGACAAAGCTTATTTTACATTTATAATTTTGGTATAAATCTTTACCTAGAAATCGAATCCGGATACTCCGCATAAACCAATCAACAAAGGCTGTTTAAATTAAAAATTATATTTTAGATTAATGCTCCAAACCACCCCAAGCTATTATTTTGTAATAGAATTTCAGCAATTTGATACTTTTGTCATAGACCTTTATCAGAACCAGGCAATTTTACCAAGATAAATTGACAGATTAAAATGAAGGAAAATTATAATTAACAACATGGCACCAAAGAATTACCAGAATTGGTACCTGGGACAAGAGTATGGGATACAATATAAATAAAATAAAATAAATAAATATTTCCAGACAATCACACAGCGCCATCTAATTTCTGTGGTAAGCTGCGAGGCTTGTGTTACGGAAACTAGATGGTTGATAAACTACATATTATACTTTTTTTTTTGTAAATATATACATATTATACATATAAACACCCAGACCGAGACAAATTATACAATGTACAACTTGCCCCCGGTGGGAATCGAACCCACGACCTCCCGAGTTCACGGCAACGTTTGTTACCACTAGACCACGGAGGCGGTCAAATATCACGCACATATGCCAAAATTAAAGAAAAAAATATGCCAAAATTAAAGAAAAAGGAAAAGAACCAAGAAGTTACTTATTAGAAACAGAAGGAGGAAATGTTATAAGGCGCAGTAGACATATAATATTAGCTAATGCAAGAGGCGAAGAAGCTGGCCCATCTCGAAGAGATATTGAATGCTATCATTTTGGAAATAATTTGCCTGCTAGTACTGATCTAGGACAAACATATGCTCCAGCTTCTTCTATGTATAATCTTTTAACTTATTCATATACATAACGATACGGACGTACGGTCCGACCTCCAGTTGGATTAGATTAGATTACTTAATTTTTATTTTATCCAAAGAAGGATGTTGTGTTCATTGCCTTTATACTTTTAAGATTATTACGTCTTAATTGTCAATTATACATACATACATATCTTCACGCCAGATCCCTTGCGGGGTAGGCAGAGACAATTAAGCGCCATTTGACACGATCACGACATACCTCTTTCGCTTTGTCGACATTCATTAACCTCTTCATACATGCCCTTTGGTTACGAAGACTTTTTAATGCACCTTCAGTCAGTGTTTTATTTATTTGATCGTGATATGTGAGTCTCGGTCTGCCAGGGCCTCTTTCACCTACAACTTTCGCATTATATATCTGGTTCGTCAATCTTTCATCGCTCATCCTTTGAACATTCCCGAACCATCGTAGCATGCTTTTCCTTATTTTTGTCCCTATGCTTTCCTTCATATCAACCCTTTTCCGTATTTCGACGTTACGTATGCGGTCCGCCAAAGTGACGCCACATATCCGCCGCAACGACCGCATTTCTACTGCATTAACCCTACTCTCATGCGTATTCTGACATATCCACGTTTCGCTTCCATACATCAGTGTTGGTACCAACATGGCATTTATATGTCAATTGTGTGTCAATTATATTTTACTATGATTCTAAAATGGTATTTAATAAAATATTAATAAAACAGTGGTCACGAGTCGACTGGAGCTACATGGACGAAGCGCGAGAAGTATAGCTCTAAGGTAAATCGCTTAAAAGTAAAAGCATTTTTTTAATATATTTAGTAACGTTTATTTTGGGCATTTGTGAATTTTAAAAACCAGTGAAGTACTATCATGTGTAAAAGAGATGGAGCATCATCATCATAAAGTTTTATATGTATCATCACGACCGTTTCCCTTTCGGGGTGGTCAGAAACCACGCTTATAAATAAGCGGATTCACATTTAGCCAACTTTACTATAGGCCAATCATGACAAGTGACAAGCTCGTCGATGTCTCCAGCGTACCAAACTCGAGAAATATCACAAATAAATTAAATAATAATTAAATTTATTTATTTACATTAATAAATATTTCTAGAGTCTAAATCCACGGACTTAACCGCTAGACCACGGAGGCAGTTCTTGGTCTTGGTATTGGTATAGCGTAAGAGCCTCGCAAGACTCTTAGTCAGACTGAAAATACAACGTGTTACAAAATACCCCGTAAAAATGTAATTAATTATCTAACCCAAAAATATTGTCAAACCTAGTAGTACTTAATCGCTAGACCACGGATATTTTTATATATACTGTAATATCAATATACTAAATACTATTATTACATACACAAAATTATACATTTATACACTTATTAATATTGTTGGGAACTATTTAGAAGCTCTCTCTCTAACCAACTAAAAACTGTATGCAAACCTGGTTCTTTAATGCAAGTCATTGCTTTTTTCAGTAAGAATCTTTTTTGCAATTAAAGCGACAATCTTCATAAATCAATTTCCCCTCGAATTGAATGTCAATAAGTAGGGATGGATGTTAAACGACTCGCCGTAAAATAAAACTTTCCGGAGGGCGGGAGAAGTTCCGGGCAAAAGAATATTTACATTAATTCTCTTTCATTATGTTTTGGAGAATAATCATGGAGTTTTCTTCTACTTTCCCGATTGAGTTTTGAATTTGAATATTTTTTTCGCCCCTCAAGTTAGTCCTGTGTAACAAAAGGAAGTTTTATTAGCATCCTAATGATTTTACAGCGCGTCCCCGTTACAACTGCCTTTATGTCGTCAGATTTTCTTAAGTATTTTTTTTGTATTTTTCGTCTCTTTGCATCTTTCATTGACCTACACGTAACTTGTCCATTACCCTTGGTCTAATTGCGTAAAGCTCTAAAACACAATACCTGATGGGTACTTTTATGACCACAAGAAGATGAAGATACGGAAGCTTTAGAATAATTAATTTTATTATTCTTGATGTTAATTTTTTATATGTATTTTAGTTGTAAGGTATTGATCTATGGGCCATCTGTTGCCTGATAATAAACAATTTAATATTATTATTAAAACGGGTTACCAGGAGTTACATCCGTATTCTTAGACCATTCCTCAACGGCCCCTCCACTAAATTATTTCTCCCAGCTGTCAAACAGAGGGATTACTACCTACTGTTGCGGCCTAGCACACCCCTGGACCTTCAATCGCCTGATACCACGTACCATCCCCATATTTATCCAAACAACCAATCGTGTGCCTCGGCCCTCGCGTTAAAAACGTCAAATGTCAGTGTAACGCGTCGAGAACATTCATAGATGTTCAATGTAGACCTTTATTTAAAAAATAAAAACCATTAACCCTCACATGACCTATTTGTCAAATGTGATACAGGAAGAAAATTTAGTCGCATGGACACTACAAAACTTAAAATTCCCAGTCATAAAAGTAAATTATTTAGTGTGAACTCATATATTATGTGTATCACAACAACATACCTAAAGAAATTAGATAGTTACCAAACAAACTATGTATTATCAAATTAAAAAAATGGTTAATAGAAAAATGTTATTATAAAATCAATGAATTCTTTACTATTACAAAAAATGACATGGTTTACTATTAAGTGATCTTAGTATTGTTTTTTTTTTTTAATGTAATGCATTAGAACACACATGTATAAAATATTTGCTCGCCAAAACTTGGCAAATGTACCTACTCTTAAGTTTACTTTAAGATTTGTAAATATGACATTTATGCAAAGAAATAAATTATTATTTATTATTTTTATTATAAAAGCCGGTTTTAAATGCTTCTTCTACCAAAACACGGACCAAAAAACATGAAGCAGCAAATTTAGTTACCTACAAAGTGTCACTTAGTGTATTCGAAAACCAGCAAGGTGCCAATCCTGGTGAGTCCTTCCTTTTCTACCTCTGTTAGGCTAAACATCAACTACTGGAGAATCAGCGAGCTCTTGCATTTCACAACTATTCTGATGCTTTTTAATAGTATCACACGAGTGTTATAATACCTAGGTATGTGCAGTTTCATACACTAATTTATCTACTGTCATACATTTGGATTGAACCTACTAAATAAAAGATAAAAGTTAAAAGAATGGCGCCAATTTTTTTTTTTTTTTTAAATGACCATGGTACAGAATACATAAGTCATAAACAATGAAATGGCGCCAAAACTTAGTTTATGACATATGCCATAGACAAGTAAAAAGGAAACAAAAATTTTTGTAATGGAACCTTTGCCTTAAAAAAAATAAGTGTTATATAATATGTATGATTTTATTTTTAAAATGAAATATAACATTATTTTGTTAGAGAAAAAGTGTTATAATGTGATTCTATTTTTAAATTTCAGCAGTTTGTTTATAAAGTATGTCATATAACTTGGTTTTGAAGTTTGTAATTCGCATTTTTCGATATGAGGTGTAGATAAAGCAATTTATAAAACTCTTTCAAATCAAATTTCCTCCAAAATTATAAATATTTTTCGTGACACATACATATTTATAATATGAAAAGATTAATGGATGTCAAAAGTGCTAGAGAGTAGTAAACCTGACATAATAAATATCTCGACTACGGGAACGCAATCTTCAATGTTGCCAGAAAAATACGTTGAAAATGTCTAGATTTACAATATCGCTTGAAAGGTCATTAAATAGTCGACACATACGGATAATAGGGTTATTGTAAAAGCTGTTGATTTTATGGGTACCAATAATAAATGTCCGGTTCTTTTGTCGGTGATTACGCCAAGTACTAAATCTGAGGGAAGACAGCAAAGTAGAGTATTGAACCAACGAGAACGAAAACGTTACTAAGTTTATTGAATGACCGGTCCTTAAATCTAAGTCAATGATCGACATTATTAAAGTTTTCATTCCGTTGCTTAATGAATCTCATTTCTTCTGTCCGTCCGCTCCTTGATTACCTTTGTTTTGCATAAATGCACAAATGCTATTGGTTCTTTCTTGCAAATTAGGACTATTGCAAAGTTTTCTTCTTTTGTCGTTCTGTGATTGTTTTCTTAATCGATCAACTAGAATACCAATGGTAACAAAATAGTGCATTTCTATCGTTCTATCTTTAGTCTAATGCAAGACTACCCATAGTATTGACTCTGTGAAAAAAATTACAACAGCTCCGACTAAGGTGACAGTCATGCGTGAGAGCTAACATTAACACGAGAAGTTCGTGTACACTTATTCGTGACATAATTCGGAATTATAATAAACTCGTAATGATGAAAATGACTTTAAATCTAAATTTAATAACTTTTTCATTAACAATATAAATTATAGTACAAATGAATACTTAAATGACATTTTATAAAATTCGTATAAAATTAGGCGCAACAAGTACGCGGAGATTATCATCAATCACCATTTCATTCTATTTGCAGTTGAAACGATGGGCCCGTGGTCCGAGGGGGCTCTTGTGTTCTCCCGCGAGCTTGGTAAGAAACTCAACTTGGCGACGGGTGACCCTTTGAGTAGAGAATATCTTGTTCAAAGGGTCAGCCTCGCTGTTCATCGGGGGAACGCAGCGAGTGTCCTCGGCACACTACGCCCATCGAATAGTCGTAATTTTATTTATAAATTTTTAGTTTTTATAATTTAGTTCTTAATTTATTTTATTTTTTAATCTTTGTACTTTACTCCGAATAAATAATTATTATTTAAATTCGTGATATGTGTACTCTTATTTCTTTTTTATTCTTTATTATTTTACTTTTTTAAATGTCTATTTCCTCAGAATTTATCGTTTTTGTGCTTTTCTTAATTTCAAATATCATATTTACTGTGTGGAGTTAGTTGAAGAGCAAATATTTTAATATTATAATCTATATACTCGTATATATAAAGGTGAATGTCTGTGTGTGTGTTCCCTATGCATTGCAAAACTACTTGACCGATCGGGATGAAACTTTGGAAATATGTTGTGTGAACATCGGGGAAGGTTTCTGACATATTAGATTGCATAATAAGTAAATCTTAATATATAAAACAAAGTCGGGTTTGTTAGAACACTTATAACTCGAGAACGGCTGGACAGATTTTCACGGTTTTTGATTTGTTAGATTTGTCTCCGTCCCGAATAGCAGAATAACTATAAATAAAATTGGAAAATTTAAGAAAAAAAAAATCATTTGTTAATTTGTTTTTTCTTATTATTGTTCTGCAGTATTACAAACATAAATGGTAAGGCATCCGGTGTGCGTCCAGCTTAAATCTTACGCACCACAAAATAATAATTGTCCGGAAAATCGACTCCAGCTGTATGTAATGCTAAAAGAGGAAGCTCGTTTGGGTCGAGTCCGAGATGTTGGTTTCTTTTTAATTTCCCTGCGGCCTCCTAATGAGTACCCGCTTCGAGAGTCCGTACTTGCCATAGACTATCATCGAAGGATATTGGACATGACACTGTATCAGGACATGACAATGTTTTCGTTTAAAATGGTTGTTACACTTTGCATTTCTGTGATCGTACACTTCATATTAAAATAAAAAAAACTAAAGTAAAGTATCATCACGACCGTTTCCCTTTCGGGGTGGTCAGAAACCACGCTTATAAATAAGCGGATTCACATTAAACCAACTTTACTATAGGCAATTCATGACAAGTGGCAAGCTCGTCGATGTCTCCAGCGTACCAAACTCGGGAAATATCACAAATACATTAAATATTAATTAAATGTATTTATTTACATTAATAAATATTTTTGTGTCCCGACCAGGAATCGAACCCGGTACCTCCGAGTCTAAATCCACGGACTTAACCGCTAGACCACGGAGGCAGTTAAATTTAAAAAAAAAATTAAAAAAAAAAAGTTTAAAAAAAAATGTTTTAAAACATCTTACTAGGAAATAAAATTACAGACATTTTGGAGATCTACTCGTATTAATGATATATTTGTTATAGTAAAATAAAATAAAGATAAATCGTTATAAATGTTTTTACTATTATTCTCCGTCTTAGCTATGAGTATATGAAGAGAAAATGACAAACTTCTAAGAATTCCATGAATTTAACGTGAGGTCCTTTCTATGTGGGAAAGAGAGAATAGACGAATGGTGTCAAGGGTTTATAAAGCAGGCCTCATTTACTTTCTATTACGCAACAAGACGCTCACCATCCACTATTCTGCCCCTACCCAACCAATACTGTATGATTCCGTTAATGCCGTCTTGGAAGCTCGTTCCACAAATGAATTGACGGCAGGCTTAGGCCCAATTCTTTCAGTAAGTCAGATTTTGCTGGAATTCCTTTTGAATCCGTTCCTAATCATTTCTTCTATGATATAATAATATTTGTTCGACTTCATGTTGTAGTTAATTGAAATATTCTCACGGAACGGTAAGTGCAATAGTTCAGAGTAAACACTAAGATGTCTTGCCTATAGACTGATATAGCTTTCATTATTTTACATCCCTCCTAAAAATAATACAAAAATTTTATGGGTCGTTTATGTTTGACACGATTGGGTCTTTGAAGAAGCGCTTGACCTAAAGAGTTGTCCAAAAGATGATTGGAAAGTCAAGGCTAGCAATTATTTTTGCAAACGTTAGTTTTTGAGTTATGGGTAAAATTCAAAAGCTTGAATAACGTCTCGATAAGTTACCGTTATTACTTTTAAAATTAGCGACAATGGTTTTGGCAAAACATGTGCGATACCTAAATGTTAGGGAAAAGACCATTAAAGACACATTTTGACAGAGTGATAAGGCTTAATTATTTTAGCTGTGTTTTTTTTTGGTGTTTGTTTGTATTATCTTCTCATCATCATCCATCGGATGATAAAAGAGATGATAGGGAAGGCAAAGTGTCTAGCCCATACAGCAAAGTCTGACGTAATATATCTTTCTTTCTTATGAGTTAATGAGGTTACCAGATGTTGCAGAATTTGATGCTTTCTTTAGAGTCCCTCAAGCATTATAGACCAAACATGTCGGGTATAATATGGGAGTTTACAGCCTGGGAAAACCGCAAAAAATAAACTTGTGCCCCATATTTAAAGTCCAATTTATCGTTTTCCATAATTATTCACATTGTAGCACATTATTAAACAAAACAACACCACTTTTGACTGACAATATTCACAGTAGATTAATTTACAAAACAAAAACTTGCACTTGACATCGCGCAAAATGGCGCAAAGGACTTCTTTATTATTATTTTTATTAGTTGTTATTTATGTAGTTATTATTGTTGTTCTGTGTTTTTTTAAACTGCCTCTGTGGTCTAGCGGTTAAGTCCGTGGATTTGGACTCGGAATTACCGGGCTCGATTCCTGGTCGGGACACAAACATATTTATTAATGTAAATAAATACATTTAACTAATATTTAATTTATTTGTTATATTTCTCAAGCTTGGTACGCTGGAGACATCGAGGAGCTTGCCACTTGTCATGATTGGCCTATAGTAAAGTTGGCTAAATGTGAATCCGCTTACTTATAAGCGTGGTTTCTGACCACCCCAAAAGGGAAACGGTCGTGATGGTACTCTACTTTTTTTAACTTTTTGTGTTGAAATAATTAGTGGATATCGCTGTGGAATGTCCGTAGAAGTGGGTCTATGGTCGTGTCATTATCTATGATATTGTTGGGCTTGATGCTTATTGTGCGTGTCACTGATGGTTTCTTCTTTATTATCCTCTGGAACACAATTCTGCGGCCAAACAAATTGTTCCCATTTGCCTTCCAAAGGGAGGGTCTCCTAAAGGCAGTTTAGTTTGGCTTTTGGGGACTTTTTAAATTACAATTTATAGTAATTAGTTAGTTAAAAGTAAAACTACCTCCCTGGTCTAGCGGTTAAGTCCGTGGATTAAGACTCGGAGGTACCGAGTTCGATTCCTGGTCGGGACACAATAATATTTTTTTTGCAGCTTCTTAAATATTATTATTGATATCAATTGTTTAAATTCTTTTTTTTTTTTTTTATAATACTAGCTCGACATGTAACCTTGCGCCCACCTGATGGTAAGTGGGAGAAGAGATCCATGAATGTTAGCAACTGTAACCAGACACTCATGACGGCGATTCGAGCCTGATTCCGAAATGTGTGGATACACTTTACTGGGTTTATCGGCACGAACGGTGGATACTTCCCCGCCCCGGCAGACTGGGGAAATTACCACTATCAGTCTGCCTACCACCTATTAAAGGCCAGCCATATTTTTTTTTTTTTTTAATCTGTTAAAAATTTTGGTAAAAGCCCCTTATTAGAAGCATGTCAGTCCGTCCCATCGTAACTTAACCTAAATAAACAAACAATTATCAGTTTTCCATCTGCCTATTCTTATTATAAATATTTAAAAAAAAAATACTAACCTAGCCGATTGGGAACAAGGGTCAGCTAGCACCAAGTTAAATATTTTAATATACATTTGGTTACTATTTTTAAAAACAATGGTAAATTTTGTATTTTTTTATTATTATTATTTTTTATTTAAAAACTTTATTGCACAATAGTACAAAAGGCGAAGCTTAATGCCGTTAGGCATTCTCTGACAGAGTCGACCTTTGGGACAAGAAAGAGATCAAAAATTAATCTAGGAGTAGGTGCAAAAATAATTACATAAAGAGAATAAGTTAACTTGACGTAACCTAATATATAATACATATATGAAATACATATTATAAATATATATATATATACTGATAAACATACACATTATTACATACATAATATTATAAATATATAAATAACTACTACACATTTAAAATGAACTAACTAACTACACATAACCATAAAACAAACAAAAAAGAAAATAGTAAAGATTCAATGCGACTTCATAAAATGTATAAAAACGAGTTTTCTAAAGTTAAGTTTTCTAGTTGTATTCGGTCTCCATAAATTATAACGGCATAAATTAGAACATTTGTTCGCCCGTCCTCGCTAACAGGGTAGTTTTTAACAAACATACATGCGTCTAAAATATACACACACTATGACTACTATTACTAGCCGTCGTACTTGTCAGATGCCAGAGATGCCTGGTCAGTAGCATGTCCAAATGTTTCGGTTCCAATTTCACCAAAAATCCAACGACTATGGGATGAGCCGCTCTGCAAACTGGTACAGGAAGATATTTTATCTGCTAGTAATATGAAAGAGCGGGCTCGCCTCATGGCCGTTTCCACTAGGCATCGGTTGGCACACTCCTTGACCGACATACACTGACCATGGCGGTGTGCCTTCGTCTCGGAGCCCGGACTGTCCACCCGCACCAGTGTCGATGCGGAGAACCAGTCGATCATCTCGGACACCACGGGCTTTCTTGTGCTAGAAGTGCTGGCCGCATTCCTCGTCACGCGGCTCTCAACGACATCATCCAAAGGGCTCTTGTCACTGCTGGTGTACCCGCAATATTAGAACCATCTGGGATTGTGCGGAGCGATGGCAAGAGACCCGACGGAATGACTGTTGGGCCGTGGAAACTTGGCAGCTCTCTGGTGTGGGATGCGACGTGTGTAGACACATTAGCTCCATCTCACATCCAGGCGACCTCGTCACGTGCGGGGAGAGCGGCTTTTTCTGCGGAGAACCTCAAATTGCGCAAATATGCCAACCTTGGTTCCGGTTACGAGTTTGCGCCGTTTGGGGTCGAGACGATGGGCACATGGGGACCGTCAGCGAGGCGCTTGGCCAAGGAGTTGTCAAAGCGGCTGACAGAAAGGTCTGGAGACAGGAAGGCTGGCAATTATTTCTGCCAACGTATTAGCCTCGCTATACAGAGGGGAAATGTTGCCAGTCTCCTTGGGACTATCTCGGATGGGACGTCTCTAGAGGACATTTTTTATTTATAGTTTAGTTTATTTTTAATTTTATTATTTAGGTAGCTTTTATATTGTAATTCTTTTATACTGGTTGTATATTACTTCGAATAAATGACTACTATTATGATCTCGAAAGTATGGTCTACAGAAGTCACGCTGTCCTGGATTAAAAATTGCACTGTCAGTGTCCACGTCTCTGCTCCGTACGATATACTTTAAAAATGTTCACACAGTTACAAACGTACTCGTAAGTCCCGAATAAATACATGTTATATAAATATGTGAAAAAATCTAATGAGGTTTTGTAGTGGGGGTGTGATATCAGGTTATCCTGTCCTGACACAACAAGAGATCTCGCACGCGTTCTGTATTAACACTGAATACCCTATTTTACAATACATTGCGTATTAGTTTTGACTTAAAAAAATGAAAAAGCGAATAATAGTGGTGGTGGAAGGGTTGTAAAAAGGCTTTGCTTAAATCCAAAAAAGTCGCGGTTTGAACCGTGAAATACAATTTTCTTACATACATTTGTCACAGATTTAGAACACCATCAATAATATCAATATATTTTATATTATAATATCTTATACTCTTTTCTTTGACCGCCTCCGTGGTCTAGTGGTAACAAACGTTGCTGTGAACTCGGGAGGTCGTGGGTTCGATTCCCACCGGGAGCAAGTTGTACATTGTATAATTTGTCTCGGTCTGGGTGTTTATATGTATAATATGTATATATTTACAAAAAAAAAAGTATAATATGTAGTTTATCAACCATCTAGTTTCCGTAACACAAGCTTTGTAGCTTACCACGGAAATAAGATGGCGCTGTGTGACCTGTCAAGAAATATTTATTATTATTATTTATATTTATTTATTTACTTTACTTTATAAAAATATGTATGTATTTTATTTATTATTTACATAGTATTTTGCAAGTTTTATATATATAAGTATATAATATATATTATGATCTTAGATGTTTAAACCATATTAAATTTTACTATATTTAATTTTTTCTTACTCTGCATGCATAATATTCTTCTGTCACTCACCTAAAGGTTAGCTGGTAGAGAATGCCTTCATGGTATTATGCTCGCCTATGTACATTTTTTAATTTTGTATTTTGTGTGCAATACAGAATTGTATTATTATTATCAATAATTGTGCTTAATACCAACACGCAAAGGGTTAATTAAAAATATATAAATATTACAGCAAAAAAAAAATGTTTGGTTAAAAACACGCAATGGATGTTAAATATTTTCAAGGGTTAATCGAACGTGGGTCAGACACGCGTCGGCCACGCGTCTCTTTCTTAATTGCCGTTGCTTTTGCATCAATATTGGACTGTTGCGAAATGACACTTAAATATTAGGTTGACAATGATCCCTAATTTTAATAGATAAGCGAGGGCGGTGTCCTTTTTAACACTGCGTACTTATTTTAGGCTTAAGCAACCATTGATAATAAGTTATGACTATTAGGTATGTAGTATATACAGGGTGTGGCGTATATAGTGGTCCAACATTAAGGCGGCTATAGTACAGGTATTCACGTCACCTATCACGTAAAAAAAAATAACCATTTTTAACCATAGGTATTGGAATTATATATATTAAAAAAATTAAAGTATCATCAAGACCGTTTCCTTTTCGGTGTGGTCGAAAACCACGCTTATAAATAAGAGGATTTAGATTTAGCCAACTTTACTATAGGCCAATCATGACAAGTGGCAAGCTCGTCGATGTCTCCAGCGTACCAAACTCGAGAAATATCACAAATAAATTAAATATTATTTAAATGTATTTATATACATATTAATAAATATTTTTGTGTCCCGACCAGAAATCGAACCCGGTACCTCCGAGTCTAAATCCACGGACCTAACCGCTAGACCACGGAGGCAGTTTTATTTTTAAATATTAAAATAGAATAGAAAAACATTTTATGAATGTGACTGTATCTTCTACAAATGGCATTATTATTTAGGTCTGTTTTTTGTATTTTACGGGTAAATACTAGCACATGCAGTTTTTAATGTAAACTGCAAGGAATATAAAATTAAATAAATTTTCAAATCTTGTTTTTAACAAATCATGCAAATTTAGATGTGAGTGGTGTAAAAAAATTATACTATTATAGATTAAGACGAATTCATTGAGGTGAGAATGGTGCGCATGGTCAATGAATGTTAGCAACTGGAATCAGACACTCATGTCCGACATCAGTCCCTAACACTATGCCGGCTTGACTAGATGCCTTTTCACACTTCGCTTGAAGGACTCCAGGACATAGGAAAGTGGAAACACAGAGGCTGAAAGAGCATTACACATCTTTATTGTGCGACAGATGTATGAGTCCCCAAATTTATAGGTACACGAAGGGATGGTGATTACGGTGTGTGGGTGCATATTCTGACCTGTGCTTGGGGTTCGGTTGCGGAATGGAGAGTAAGGAATTAGATTATAGAGCTCTTCAGAGAATTCACCATAGTATAGCCGGTAGAACACGCTCAGAGAAGCCACATCTCGGCGTAGCTGCAGTGATTCGAGAGTTCCAGGTATAATGGCGTCGTTCACAATTCGAACAGCTCGCCTCTGTAGGACATTGAGAGCATCTGTGAGGTACATGGCAGAACCATCCCAAAGGTGTGAACAGTATTTCACGCATGATCTGATCTGTGCTCTGTACAGTAACAGTCTGATCTATCGCAGCCACAGTATTTAAGAAAGTAGACATATTAAAAATATAATGATAGAATTTCAAACCAATATATCAGGAAAGCGTTTTTTTTTTTTGTTTCTTCTCCCGATGGTTGATGAATGAGGTGATAGGGAAGGCAAAGGGTCTAGCCCATACAGCCAAGTCTGACGTAATATATCTTTCTTTATGAGTTAATGAGGTCATCATCAAATTCCAGATGCTGCACAATTTGACGATGCTTTTATTGGAGTCACTCGCGGCATGCTCATACACGTCGGGTAAAATATGGGAGTTCACAGCGCGGGAAAACCGCATAAAATAAACTGCAACTTTTGCCCCATGTTTAAAGTCCAATTTATCGTTTTTTTATAACTATTCACATTGTAGAACATTATTAAACAAAACAACACCACTTTTGACCAACAATATTTACAGTAAATTAATTTACAAAACAAATACTTGCACTTGACATGTCCGCGCAAAATGGCGCGAAGGACTCCCCGCAGGAAAGCGATACAAAGTTTTAATTTTACACGTGTAATGCTATTAGGGGTCGGCAGGGCGACGCTCACATCGCCGATTACAGACACCTTTCTGAATTAATAGACAAAATTACGTCACAGATTTGGATATCAAGGAAATCTTTCCCCTAACGTAGACAGATAAATAAGGACTGGCCTGATCAGCGTGGCGAGTGTAGGCAAAATTCTCCAGATATATGTTCTGGAAGGCCCATCTCCAACATAATGAATGAATGAATTAGTCACGCACAAAATATGAGTTATACCCATATATAAGCTTTCTGGATTTTAAGCGACAGCAACAAATCCAGAAAAAGAAAAATCAACATCGTCAGAACACTTGTCTTCTTCATTTTTTCTGACGGTTCGGAGACGCGGAAATATCGACGTGCTGGCAACGTTTACTCATAATATGCAGTAACATTCTGTGATCGAAGAGTTTTGAGCTTATCAGGGGGCAAAGACTCTCTACTATCTTCTTTGCACGAAATCAGCAATACTTTGGCCACATTGCAAGAAGATAGACGATTCGAAAAACTTCTATTTGAGGGCAAGGTAGACGGTAAAAGAATAAGAAGAACAACCCCCAAGCGATAGACAAGTCAGGTGACTGACATCCTGAACATGCACCAGGCCGTCCACTACGCCGAGGACCGGCACCATTGGAGACGGCTGATGGATGAGCTGCGACAGCGACGGCATCACGATCCTCACCAGTGATGTACTGACTAAAGAGGAAGTTTTCTTGTTTTTAACCATCAAATATGCTCTATGTATGTATGTCTTAGTATGTAGTGTATATATTACCATTTATGTAGTATATTGTTTTTATCTTATTATTTTATATCAGCACATCTCTTATTCGCCCAAAGGTTAGATGTTAGAAAATGCCTTTTAGGCATTAATCTTCGCCTTTGTACAATTTTTTTCGTGTAATAAAGAATTTAATACAGAACGATTATAACTGACAAAACAGTACACTACAACCGACCTGACATTACTTTGATAAACAAAGAAAATAAAACAGCATATTTAATAGACATAGCCGTACCTAACACTCATAACCTAATAACTACACATACAGGAAAACATCATTAGGTTAACCGGTTAAATACCGAGATTCAACAAGAAAAAATCAAGAAATCAACAACTTTGATTGCAGGTGCAATATACTTTTTTGGAACGTCGTTGTGGTCTAGAAAAATGAAAAATATACGTCTAGGAGCTCTTAAAGAATTCACTTCATTTAAATATCGCATTTTTCTTGAAGATTATTCCTTACGACAGCTATAAAAGAAAACAGAACTGCGCCCCTCGATAATGCGACGAGCCTGAGGAATTTTATTCTGCTCAAATCTCTCCTGACATATATTTTTGGGAGATCGCCTGGAGATTTTAATACCCGATTTTATTTAAATTCGTTTAGGTGGTGCGGGCTACACCCTTCGACATTTATCGCGAGGGCGTGAGTGTATTTATAAGTAGGAAGCATTTTATTCAGAGTTTTCGTGGCTCCGGTGTTGTTGACAATTTATTAAATTAGATGATTATATCAATAATTTAAATACGTATTAATCTCACTGTTGGCGACGTGAACAATAGCTATAAAAATGAAACTAACAGAGTTTTTGTTATACAACATTATTTTTGACCAACAATATTCATTCTCCCAATGGATATTGAATGGGATGATAGAAAATGCAAAGGGTTAATTAAGCCCATACAGCCAAGTCTGACGTAATATATATCTTTCTTTTTTAATAAGTTAATGAGGTTCATCATCAACTGCCTCCGTGGTCTAGCGGTTAAGTTCGTGGATTTAGACTCGGAGGTACCGGGTTTGATTCCTGGTCGGGACACAAAAATATGTATTAGTGTAAATAAATACATTTAATTAATATTTAATCTAATTGTGATATTTCTCGAGTTTGGTACGCTGGAGACATCGACGAGCTTGTCACTTGTCATGATTGGCCTATAGTAAAGTTGGCTAAATGTGAATCCGCTTATTTATAAGCGTGGTTTCTGACCACCCCGAAAGAGAAACGGTCGTGACGATACTTTACTTTTCTTCTATAATCAAATTCCAGATGTTGCAATATTTAATCCTTTTCTTGGAGTCACTCTGGAGTTCACACTGCGGGAAAACCGTATAAAATAAACTGCAACTTGCCTTGCCTTATATTTAAAGGCTAATTTATCGTTTTTCATAATTATTCACATTGTAGCACATTATTAAACAAAACAACACCACTTTTGACTAATAATATCCACTGTAAAGTAATTAATAGAACAAAAACTTGCACTAGTGGAAAATGGCGCGAAGAACAAAAACACCTTTTTTTTTCAATTGAGCTTTAATGGGAAGGCAAAGGTTATCTACCTCTATACAGCCTCGTCTCGTCAGTCGTAATATTTACTTTAAAGTCTATAGGTAAAATTTTCCAGCCAGTGGTGGCAAGATGACGGCCAAGATTGAAGAGCCGTCAGATAATCGCACGCGTCACTTCACAGAGATTGATGGCCCCAAACAATATAGTCGCACGTCATCCACTTTACAAAACGACTATTCATCGATCTAATGCACAGATTATCTGTTTTTTGACATGGAAGGTACGAGTACTTACTTTTACCGTAGTCTTATTTTTACATGAATAATTTAAGATATAGTAATACACATATAAAACTATAAATTGAAAAGGTAATACTAAATATAAATATGACATAAAGAGCATGTAAAAATGAAATTAAAACTTTGAACCTAAAATACTTAGCCTCTGTAATAAAATTAATATATATATATATTTTTATACTAGCAAGACATTTGATCTTGCGCCCACCTGATGGTAAGTGGCGCACGAGCTCCATGAATTTTAGCAACTGGAATCAGAGACTCATTACTGACATCAGTCTCTAACACTATGCCGGCTTGACTGGTGCTAACGACAATTCGAGCCTGATCCTTACTTCTTTTACTGGGTTTATTGGAATGAACGGTGGATACTTCCCCGCCCCGGCAGACTGGACATATTACCACCTTCAATCCGCATACCACCTATTTGTTGATCTCGTTGAAATGTGCTATTTGCAATGATGTCAAATGCCAATTTTTACTTTCAAGGAGAACTAATATTGTAAGCATGCCATGGTGATATTTATATAAAAGTAGTGTAGATAGATAGATAGATAAATTCTTTATTGCACAGAAAATAATACATTTTACAGTACATAGGCGAGCTTAATGTCTAAAAACATTTTCTAACAGCTAACCTTTGGGAGTTGTGAGCAGGGATTGTGGGTGCATAACCACTAATGTTTGACAAAGAGTTTTATTGAGAAAACAATTTATAACTAAAATACCGATATATATATATATATATATATATATATATATATATCGGTAGATAAGTACCATAGCTTTGTTATTTATATATATAATAAAGCTATGGTACTTATCTACCGATATATACATGAATAACACATAATTGTACCAACTATATAATAAATAAATAATATATACACACACACATATATATCTATATATATGGATATATAAATGTACAAATAATACATACAATAATATACGGACTCTGTAAAGTTATGTAGATTCGTCTTGCTTTTTGTGAAAGTGTTTGGTAAGCAAATTTTTAAAACTAATGATAGATGGTGCTTTACGAATGTAAAGAGGTAGTCGGTTCCACTGAAGAGCTGCTGATACTGTATAATAGTGTACTTGAATACTTACTGTTTTTGCCAAACCTTGGCCGGTTTTCTTGGTCTTGCAATATTAATCTTGGTCTTGTCTAAGAGTCTCCCAAGTCTCTTGCTCTGACTTAAAATAAATCATGATAATCACAGTTTGGGATAGGCCTTTCAGAAATTTCTAGAGAATGTGGCCTACACTCGCCAAGCTGGCCAGACGGGTTGGCGAGGGTCTGATGTCAATTTTTAATGTCAATTTATTAATAATTCCACAAGTTGGTGTTAGTGGAAACGAGGCACGAGAACGGTGGTGTTGTAAATCTATGACAAATGTACGTAAGAAAAGTGTATTTCTCATTAGTACATGCCGGAGTTCGAACTCAACTTTTTAGGATGTTAAGGAAAGCATTCTTACAATTGAGCCACCACAATATTGGTGATATTTTAAAAGACCTACACGGTTTTTTTTAAATAAATAATTTTACATTACATAAAGTACTTAGATTATTTGATATTTTCAAATAAACTGTTTATATCTACGAATATTTAATTTAATTTTCAATGATTACTTTATCTCTTGGTTTTTGTAAGTGGTTTGTTAAAATCACCTCGGATGACGTGTATGGCCAATCGGTCACTTAGCTACGGCGTCCGGGGATGCATCTTGAAGGGGCCCCACCCTGCTGCAATTCCATGTGATCATTCTTCATTTGCACCCGGCTCTGCAATGACGTCACCTAATCATGTACGTGGTCCAACCCTAGGTGATAATTCAATGTAATAAATTTGAATGAGCGTTTTGTTAAATTTATTTTCGTTCCAGTTCCACCCGCGCTAACATCACATACTGTCAACTAAGCTGTGTTTTTTTTTTTTGCGCCGCTAATGTCACGAGGTCCAATAATGGGAGCAACTGACGCCAGCCACAGACGACCGACATCAGTCTCTACCACTATGCCGGCTTATCTAGATGCTTTTTCACACTTCGTATTGCAATTCAGCGGGGAAATGCAGCCACAGTTCTTGCCACCATTCCACGCGGACGGAATTCTATCCCGTCTTCCAAATGTTTATTTATTAATATAATTAAAAACTACTACAAGAGTAAATATTAAATAAAAACTAAACCTAATAAAAAAATGTCCTCTAGACACGACCCTTCAAGGTTAGTCCCAAGGAGGCTAGCAACATTTCCCCTCTGTATACTAACTTTGGCAGAAATAATTGCCAGCTTTCCTGTCTTCAGACTTTTCCGTTAGACGTTTGGCTAGACGCTTGGCTGAGTTTATTGAGTTAAATATAATAATAATAAATATTTCCAGACAGGTCACACAGCGCCATCTAGTTTCCGTGGTAAGCTACGAGGCTTGTGTTACGGAAACTAAGTGGTTGATAAACTACATATAATACTTTTTTTTTTGTAAATATATACATATAAACACTCAGACCGAGACAAATTATACAATGTACAACTTGCCCCCGGTGGGAATCGAACCCACGACCTCCCGAGTTCACGGCAACGTTTGTTACCACTAGACGACGGAGGCGGTTAGATTTTATTTGTTGATTCCAATAATATTTTATGTTACATTGGTAACCTTATCTTTTTCTGACTATATACTTTCGTAGTTATTGGTATGTTTCGTAGATATAGAATATGTATAACCTAGAATTGAAAACAGCAACGCCGTCATAAGTTTATTGTGTGAATCGAGCCCTCGACGCGGAGGGAATTGATAAGGCGCGCCCGAACCTTTGCGTCTATTGCTCCAAATTTATTGCTGTTTTGGGTTTTTATTGTTCCGTTTTACGGCCTTTTCGTGTATAAATCGCGCAGATAGAAGATGAATTCCTCACTAGACCGACCGCTGCCCAAATATCCTATATTTTCTTTAAAAGGTCCTATTCAATATGTATATTTTATTCCTACTATAAAATTTACAACCAATTTTAGTTGGAATAAAATAAAAAGCTTAATTCAATATAAAAATAAAAAGGTCGGTGGTGGCTCGGTTGTAAGAACGCGTACCTTAAATCCTACAAAGGTCGGTTCAAACCCACCCGGCATGTACCAATGAGAAATACACTTTTCTTACGTACATTTGTCATAGATTTACAACACCATCGTTCCCGTGCCTCGGAGAGCACGTTAAGCCGTCGGTCCCGGTTTCACAAATTCCAACTTGTGAAATCGTTAAAAAATTGTCATAAAAAATTGACATCATATCCTCGCCAAGCCGTCTGGCCAGCGTGGCGAGTGTAGGCCAAATTCTCCAGATATATGTTCTGGAAAGCCCATCTCCAACATTGGAGGTCTAGGACACTGTGTTCTAGGGACTGTAATGAAAAAAAAAAAACTTGGGCATGTGTTGAAATTATTTAATAAAAGTAAAGTAGCATTACGACCGTATCCCTTGCGGGGTGGTCAGTAACCACGCTTACAAAGAAGAGGAATCATATTTAGCCAACGTTACTATAGGCCATTACAAGTGGCAAGCTCGTCGATGTCTCTAGCGTACCAAACTCGAGAAATATCACAAATAAATGGGAAGTATCCTCCGTTTGTGCCGATACCCAGTAAACTGTATCCACACGTTTCGGGATCAGGCTTAAATTGCCGGCATGCCCAGTCAAGCCGACATAGTGTTGGGACTGATGTCAGTCATGAGTCTCTGATTCCAGTTGCTTACATTCATAGTCCTCGCACGCCACTTACCATTAGGTGGGTGCAAGGTCACATGTCATGCTAGCATAAAATTAAAAACTTAACCGCAGCGTCCGTGGGCAGTTAAAAAGTGATAAAATAAAGATTGTAATAAAACAAAAAAAAAACGTACGTTTTACAATAGTCAACATGATTACTTCGTTTTGGTGCAACTCAGGCTAGGAGTTTTACAAGGACGATTTAAACTTAAATATTGCGTATTTTAAGTACGTTACAGTACGACAAAAGGTTAGTTCTCATAGCTATAATATTTAACCGGACCCGCTCGGACGTTCGCTATAATTTTGCGTCTAAATGCCACCCTCACGAAGGCTGGGAAGGCGGATTTCATAGGAACCCGTCAGAGAGGCGACCCGGGAGCGCTATATATCACACAAAATTATACCCGACTCGCGTTCCTACAAGCGGGACAGAGATGGGACGCTTCAGGCGCTGACCCTTAGCCCATAGACGTATATACAAGCAGGAAAACCTACTTTGTATTAGAAAGAGAAGACAAATTTCTAAGCATTCCATGGATTCACGGCGCGGGTGGCAGGTAAGAGATGAGAATAATGGTGTCTCGGGCTTGCGCCCTTAATAGGCTGGGTTGAAAAGAAAATATTTTCATTTTTTTAAATTAAAAAGTATTATCATGCGGATTCACATTTAGCCAACATTACTATAGGCAAATCATGACAAGTGGCAAGCTCGTCGATGTCACCAGCGTATCAAACTCGAGAAATATCACAAATAAATTAAATATTAATTAAATGTATTTACAGTCTAAATCCACGGACTTAAAACTAAAATATAATTAGAGAAATAAAGCTAATTTTAAGCTAAATTTATTGAAAGTGTGCGAGCGAGAGAGATGCGAAGTGTAACGAACGCTTAAAAAGAATAAAATCTATTGTTGGGACGGTCCGTATGTTGACGTCTATGCGCTTAGCTCATAATGTACGGTCCGGTTAGGTACACGACTTACGGGAAAATAGGTACGTAACCTCCAACCCTGCTTCCACCCGAACCCCCTTGCATGAAATGCTTATTATACGTGGCACGTTCGCCCGCCCGCGCTTCTGAAATGCGCACCCTCCCTCTCACACCACGTATTTTAGCTATAGGTCAGAAAGAGATGCAAGCGATATTATAGCAAATCGAGGATTGTTATGTCCGGTCAAGCAGAGGTCGGCGTAATATATGGCCACGGTATTCCGGACACATATATTAAAGGAGAACTCGCCCGACGTAAAGATCTTATGTTGCTGTAACAAATGGAGGGAATATTTTCGTAGCAACCCACATTGTATTGTCTTTCGCAAGAATATGAAAATATATTAACGTAAACAGCGCATCCATATTCCAACACTTTAGGTTCAAACGTTATTAGTGGAATTTGTTATTTACGACAGAGCTTGCGTCAAAATTTATTTAAGAATTCTGAGAAAGAAAATAATACATACAAATAGGTAAAAACGAGAAAAACTGACAGACATAAGTTACTTTCGAATCACTTCCATTACTTACTGGGTTTATCGGCACCAACGGTGGATACTTCCCCGCCCCGGCAGACTGGGCACATTACCACCATCAGTCCGCCTACCACCTATTTGTTGTTCTCATTAAAAGTATGTGTCAATTGCATTGATGTCGAATGCCATTTTTCACTTTCAAGAAGAACTAATATTGTAAGCTTGCAGGTGATATTTATACCAAAATAATACCGCTTGAAACAAACTTACTGAATATCCCCTGCATCCTCAAACCATCGGGGATAGTTAGGTCTGATGGGATGTCGTTGATTCCATACAAATGAGGCCGTGGACTAGTTTGGGTCTATCTAGTCCGTCACATGTGACATCCATAAGAATCATCCTAAATCACCACTTCATCCCATTTGTAGTCGTGATAGATTGGTTTGTGGTCCGAGTAGGCTCTGGCGTTCTTTCGTAAGCAATTTATTTGACATATTTCTCGAGTTTGGTACGCTAGAGACATGGACGAGCTTGCCACTTGTCATGATAGTAAAGTTGGCTAAACTACCCCGGAACGGATACAGTCGTGATGATAATTTACTTTTTGTTTGTAATTTATTTTATTATTATTTTAATAAATTAGAAATATTAATATTTACCTATCAATTAAATTGTAATCAACATGTAAATAATAAAAGAGTACAAGACTGGACGGTTATAAATAAATAATTAATTGATTGTCTTGGAAGGGCAGTTAGTAACTTTAGAAGAGAATACAAAATTTATACCATCAAAGGCGGTCCCTTCGTTACCGACCGTTGTGGTTGTTAATTGAAACGATTTTATTTGTAAGTACTAACAGTGAGTATGTGTGCGTTATAATGGTGCAACTATTCTCGAAACTGGTTTATTGCGATATGAAGACAGGGATTTTACGCCACTCTGTGACTTCTGTGAGACATCTTCAGAAAAGATAGGAGATAACACAATTTAGAATTTGTGTGTTCATAAATAACACAAGCCTCGTAGCTTACACACACAAATTTTAAAATAATAACAATAATGCTATTAACACCATGCATCGTAGACAAAGGAGCATTAGGAACACAATACAGTAAGACCACAAAACAATACAACTAATTAAACAAATTTTCCGTCAAAGGCATGTCAATAAATTCTGACAGGTTATAAAAAGCATTATTTTGGAAAAAGAGTTTTTTAATTTTGTTTTAAATTCACTTGGTTGTAGTCTTAGTTATAATCTCAGGTAGTTTATTGTATAATGTAATTTTCAACAGCAAACCTTGTTTAAACGTTTTTCTCAACCTGGTTTGCCTTATATAGATTTCATTCTTGTTTCTTAGGTTATACTTAGTCAAACTAGAAATTTTTGGAAGTTTATTAGCTTTTGCATGAACCTCCTGTAAGCAACTATATACATACAGAGACGTGACTGTCATAATCTTGGCATCAACAAAATAATTTCGTACTATGGTTTTGGCTTTTAAATTAAACAATATTCAAATTGATCTCTTTTGTTGTATGAACACTTTTCGAATATCTGCCGCGTTACCCTATATGGTTATAACGTAAGCAATTATAGAATGAACAAAGTATGCTGTTTTTAAAGTGACAAAATCAATAATCAATCAAAAATAATTCTACCATAGTATGGTTTACAAATTTTATTGAAATATAATTAAACAATAAAATAGATACAAAAGGTAAATATCAAAAACAAAAACCCTAAGGTACTCGTCAGCACGGGTGACAAGCGCTGGTTCTTACGTAACTCTAACATGTAGTCGAACAAATATTATGATCGAACAGAAGATTTAAGACTCAATTTTACGAAGTGGAAATTGGTGCGAGAGAAATTCGAGAAAAATCTGCCGTCAATACATTTATAGAACGAGCTTCCAAAACGACTTTAACGGAATCTTACAGTATTTGTTTGGGTAGCGTGGTGGATGGTGAGTATCAAGGATATATCTTTTGAAAACTAGCAGTTGCAACTCCGAGACACCATTCTTCTCCTCTCTTTCCCACACAAGATGGACCCGGCACCTGCACGGTTATTTCCTGTAATTTTAAGTGTTTTCTTTAACTTCTTAATTTTTTTTTTAATTGTATGATCAGAAATATTTTCAGTGTTTATTGAACATAACAAACTATAATCTTTATTTATTTTAATAACAAGAAAACAGTGCCCTAGTTCAAGTTATTTGAACGTTTTGTAGATATTTATTATTTAAATTTTTATTTTTTATTTAAAAAAATATGTATCTAAGTTTGGTATTATTTTAAAAATAATATCAAACTTAGATCGGATCATTCCTCCCATTTTACAGTATCTAAAGTAAAGAGTGTAAATATATATATATAATTATTTGGAGAAATAGCCAATCTATGACAACGGACGAACAGTATAGTGGACAATCGCAAGGGTCAGGATAACAGGTAAAGTAAACAGACCACTCGAGACAACAAGAGGGTCTTAAAGGAAAGCGGACCGTGGTCTCTGCACACCACAAGACGTTTTATCATTAATAATGAATAACCACCAAGTAGAACGGAAAATATAATTAAAATTAATGACAAGGACTATCCAAACCGCCAGATTCTCTAGAAATATTTTTAAATAAATAAAATGCGTTTATTTTGGAATAGTATCCATAGGGGTAAGTAACATAGTGTTTGCTTATTCTATATAAGTAAAAAAAGGACATTTACTTTTTATTTTTGCCTTGCCCTCCTGAAGCACTGGGGACATACATGTGAGTATGTACCCAGTGCCCCATGATAGGGCAATCTGGCTTCTCACTAACTGCCCTTAAGATGATGTTGCCGCTCCCTCGTACTCTGCATCAACGACGCGACTCGTTTCCGCAATACTGAGTAGAAATTATCTGAGAGAGTTTTGTGTGGATTTTAAATCCAAAAACCAATTAGAAGCCAACTCTTTTCTTATGCCTCGGAGATCACGTTAAGAGGGTTTTCCGCTTTTGGATCCCTCTAACTCGCACTATACAACAATTTATAATTAAGATATATCGACCCGGTTTCACTATTACCAACTTATGGAATCGTTAATAAATTATCATAAAAAATTGACTTCATATCCTCGCCAACTGGTTTGGCCAGCGTGGCGAGTGTAGGCCAAATTCTTCAGATATATGTTCATCTCGTAGGTATGGGACAAAAAGAGATGTATTTTGCACTTTTACACGTCATTTTTACAATATTGATATAATACAATATAATTTTATATACATAAAAAAATATCAATAATATAAATACAGAATAATGCTTAAAATAATAGGTGCTATACTCGTAGATGGCATTGTCACACTATAGGCTAAGACAGACACAATTATAAAAATATAAATGCAAGTTAAGATAATAGTTGCTGTAGATAGGCATTGTCACACTATAAGCTAAGACAGACAGAATTATAAAAATATAAATGTCAGTTAAGATAATAGCTGCTGTATTAAGGCTTTGTCATATTATAAGCCAAGACAAACAATTATACAAAGGTCACTTAAGATTATAGCTGCTGTAGATATGCATTGTCGCACTATAAGCTTAGACAGACACAATTATAAAAATATAAATGTCAGTTAATATAATAGCTGCTGTTAATAGGCATTGTCGCACTATAAGCTAAGACAGACACAATTATAAAAATATAAATGTCAGTTAAGATAATAGCTGCTGTAAAGAGGCATTGTCATACTATAAGCTAAAACATACAATTATAAAAAAGTGTCACTTAAGATTATAGCTGCTGTGTAAAGGCATTGTCATACAAACCAACAGGTTCTAGGATGCTGGATCTAGGGGCTGTAATGATAATGATGAGGACCGAGCCACTACCACCTCAGTTATTCGCATCAAATTAATAAATAAGTTAAAATAAAGAACAATTTGTTGTTATAAGAACTGAATAGAAAGCACAGCCTTATTAATTGATAGAATGGCTATCCTTGCGTATACAACGCTTAATAATTCGTTCGTGTCATTGACCATACTACAGACACCGGTCATTTAATATTATCATTCTTTAAATCACGAAAATTCTACATTTTAAATTTGACAGAACTAGAATGACATGTGACCTTGTACCCACCTGATGGTAAGTCCATGGTCCATGAATGTTAGCAACTGGAATCAGATACTCATGATTAACATCAGTCTTTAACACTATGTCGGCTTGACTGGGCATGACGGCAATTCGAGCCTGATCGTATGAATACACTATACTGGGTTTATATAAACGGTGGATACTTCCACGCCCCGGCAGACTGGACAAATTATCACCACCAGTCCGCCTACCACTTATTTGTTGTTCTCGTTGAAAGTACGTTGCAATTTTTTTATTTTTTTTTATTTAATGTTTAAGGACAACTTACAGCTAGATACATAAAATATATATACAGTACATATGGGTAGGGTATGGCTATTGACAAGTTGCCACCGATAGGTAAAATTACATAATTAGGTGATGCTCGCTGCAAAAACAACACTAAGCAAAATTAACCTAAACTTAAAACTAAGAACAATAAACTACATAACATAGAACAAAAAAAAACTAAAAAAAATAATCAAAAATAATTATACATAGATAGATACCTAATAAAAACAATAAAATGGAAAATAATAAAAATGAAATAAACTAAACAATAAATTTACAATATATGTAAATATAATACTATTGATGAGAACCACTGGCGAAACGTTTGGTAAGAATGCGTCGTGTAGCTGTCGGAGATAATATAAATGGATCCAAGTCGTTGCAATAATAATTAACATAACTGCATGCCCTGCTTATGAACGAATTCTGTTGGTGAATGCCAAATGCCAATTTTACCTTCATCATTATCATTACAGCCCCTAGAACACAGCGTCCTAGACTTCTACTGTTGGAGATGGGCCTTCCAGAACATATATCTGGAGAGTTTGGCCTACACTCGCCACGCTGGCCAGACGGCTTGGCCAGTATATGATGTTAATTTTAATGACGATTTAGTAACAATTCCACAAGTTGGTATTAGTGGAACCGTAACCGACGGCTTAACGTGCTCTCCGAGGCACGGAAACGATGGTGTTGTAAATCTAAGACAAATGTACTTAAAAAAAGTGTATTTCTCATTGGTACATGGCGGGTGGGTTTGAACCGACCTTAGGATTTAAGGTACGCGTTCTAACAACCAAGCCACCACCGCTCTGTTTACCTTCAAGGAGAACTAATATTGTAAGCTTCCCATGGTGATATTTATATAAAAATAAACACCACTTGAAAACTTCTGTTTACATAAAAAGTTATAATTACTTTAAAATAATTAACTACATAATTATTTAAAAATAAAACATTACCTATGCTACCATGAAAACTATGCAATTAGACCAGATTTACAGACATTAGGAGTTGAATTTAAAAAATATGTATTTTTTTTATAACCAACCATAACGAACCAACATTCCTTTGTATTAATAAACGATTTGTATTTTGTTTTATTATAATACTAGCTGTTTTACCCGGCTTTGCTGTGTAAACGGCGACTCGAAATTAATTTCTTTGCGCATTATTGCGTTGGTTTGAACCGACCTTTATGGGTTTTAAAGAAAAGCGTTCTTACAACCGAGCCACCACTGCACCAGTTTTCTGTATATAATTGTTGTCTTTTATTATCATTCTTATGTAATTGTGTATATCTTAAATGTAATTCATTATCATCATCAGCCTATGTCTCTCCACTGGGGAGGCTATCCCCGAAGGCTCGCTAGTTTTAGTTTAGTTTAGTTTCATTTCCACCAATAAGTACTATTTATATAAAGTAAAGCCATGTATGGCCAATGTGTTACTTATAAGGTATACCTATGTATTTATTTCTGTAATGAGCTGTGGTTTTTGTAATAAATAAATAAATTAAAATAAATAAAATACTTCACGCGGTCTTTTGCAACTCTCAGGTCGTCGCGGGCTGACCTCCCGCCAGATGTATGTAATTATTTATATATATATATATAGAAGTAAAGTATCATCACGACCGTTTCCCTTTCGGGGTGGTCAGAAACCACGCTTATAATTAAGCGTATTCACATTTAGCCAACTTTACTATAGGCCAATCATGAACAGTAGCAAGCTCGTCGCATGTGCTTTACACTTTAAATTGGTAAGAAATATGAATTTCAAATGCCCGGTCATATATAGGTCACGTGTTCGCGTGGTCTGTCGGCTCACAACAGCAATTCATTATAGTTACCGTCTCGACCCGAAGGAGATCTACGATATAGCCCCCTGATTGACCCCGCATTAAAAATTACATACAAACGGGGAAAGCGACCATCATAGACATATACCTAAATAAAATTTCAATTAATCATTTCAGATTATTTTTCAGATAGTGAACCCAAAAAAGCGGTGGTGTCTCGGTTGTAAAAACTTTTTCGTTTAATTCAAAAGGCAGCGGTTCCAAACCCGACATTTAACAATGAGAAATAATCTTTTCTTACGTACATAAACACCATAAGCATTAAGCATCTTAGGCAGAAGTGGAGGCCTAGGACTCAAATGATGTGGGCTCAAAGTTGGCCTGGCAAAAAACTTGTTATTAGATTTAAGTACACCTATTGGTAGATCTATTATATTTTAATGAACAATTCGAAAAATAATATTTACAAAATATAAAATAATAATTACACACTATGCGCGATGGTGGCTCGGTTGTAAGAACGCGATCCTTAAATCCTACAAAGGTCGGTTCAAACCCCCCCGGCATGTACCAATGAGAAATACACTTTTCTTACGTACATTTGTATAGATTTACAAAACCACCGTTCCCGTGCCTCGGAGAGCACGTTAAGCTGTCGCGGTCCCGGTTCCACTAATACTAACTTGTGGAATCGTTAATAAATTGTCATTAAAAATTTACATCATTCCTCGCCAAGCCGTCTAGCCAGCGTGGCGAATGTAGGCCAAATTCTCCAGATATATGTTCTGGAAGGCCCATCTCCAGCAGTGGAGGTCTGAGACGCTGTGTTCTAGGGGCTGTAATGATGATGATGATAAATTACACTTACTTACTTAAATAAAATTAAAACTAAACCTAATAAAAATAAAATAAACTATAAATAAATAATGTCCTCAAGAGACGTCCCATCAGAGATAGTTCCAACATTTTCCCTCTGTATAGCGAGTCTAATACGTTGGTAGACATAATTGCCGACCTTTCTGTCTCCAGATTTCTCCGTCAGCCGTTTGGACAACTCCTTGCCCAAACGCTTGTCTGAGGGTCCCCATGGTCCCATCGTCTCGACCCCAAACGGCGCAAACTCGTAACCTGTACCTGTACGATACTTCCCCAGATATATAATGTCATTTACTTGTTCTAGAGTTTTATCATCAATCATTATTGTAACGTTTGTCATCCTTCTTCTTTTAAATACTAGTACTTTGGTTTTTCTTGCATTCAAACGGAGTCCTTTTTCTGCACATCCCTCTTTTATTTACTCATTTAGGTACCTAAAGGTTGGTCCAATGTATACATGTCTCTAACGGCTAATAACCTAGCTATCCACTTCCTTTGTTTCCATTCGCTCGCAAGACCAATCAAATATGTATAGGGCATTCTATCGATCGTCTATGGATGTACTCTATTCATAACACAAATTGGAAGAAAACGTGAAATCAAAAGATTTAGGCACGAGTTTTGAGCGTTGAATCGTCGAGGAAATACAAATTTCATCGGCAATCTGCTATCGAAAATTTATGTCAACTCCAAGCAATATATTGTGGATCTATACTGGCCTAAAAGCTGCTACGGGCACGGGAGCGGACTTGAATATTTGCCTATCAACACATCTCGACTCACGCAACAGCGGAATGTGTAGGCATCCTACAAGCTGCGCAAGCTGTACTAAGGAGAGACGCCAAAAATTAACTAACTAACTCAAAGGCAACTACATCAGCTCTGCATTGATTCTCGACTGCCATTGAATGCTGACTATTTTTGTATTAAATTATTTCAGTTTAAAAAATATAGATAAATCAAAAAAATCTATGTGAAACTCATAGAATTAACTATTTACAAAATTCAGTAACCGTTCCATCTTATTGAGTAACATCTTTGGCATATCAATGCTACACACGTCACCACAGTCCAGAAGAGGAAGGAGAAAGCTTTTAAATAATTACAGATGCCCACTGTGTAGAGGATGCATGGCGGAGGAGGAGACGGCCGCGCATGTACTCTTGGAGTGGGACAGTGAGGCTGCGCTTAGACTGAGGTTCCTCCAGACTGCAAGGAGTCTTCTGTAGGTCTGCAGGAACGTGACGGGTCTCCTGGCCTTCCTGGAAGAGATCGGATGGCTCCGCTGATGGAGTGAATGAAGGTCACGCACAATGATCCAATAGAGACTAAGTGTGGAAAAGCTACCGTAATCACAATCTGTATGAAAACAAACTTCTATTGTCAATCAGACTGGCAACTTCGTTGAAGTTAGAGGCATCTAGTAACTTCTTAGTTCCTTAAAAAGCAAAATGAGATATAATTTCTAAACTTAACATTGATTATACATTAAATATAAATTAAAAGCTCCTTAAATAATAAAATTAAAAATAAACTAAACTATAAATAAAAAATGTCCTCTAGAGACGTCCCATCCGAGATAGTCCCAAGGAGACTGGCAACATTTCCCGAGGCTAATACGTTGGCAGAAATAATTGCCAGCCTTCCTGTCTCCAGACCTTTCTGTCAGCCGCTTTGACAACTCCTTGGCCAAACGCCTCGCTGACGGTTCCCATGGGCCCATCATCTCGACCCCAAACGGCGCAAATCGTAACCGATACCAAGGTTAGCGTATTTGCGCAATTTAAGGTTCTCCGCAGAAAAAGCTGCACTTCCCGCCTGGATGTGAGATGGAGCTAATGTAGATACATACACACGTCGCATCCCACACCAGAGACCTGCCAAGTTTCCACGGCCCAACAGTCATTCCGTCGGGTCTCTTGCCATCGCTCCGCACAATCCCAGATGGTTCTAATATTGCGGGTACCCCAGCAGTGACAAGAGCCCTTCGGATGATGTCGATTGATTATTATTTATTTGTGTATATATTTATAATATACTAGATCACCCGGCAAACTTCGTATCGCCTAACAGTCACTGAATGTTTGTAAACCTTAGCACGTAGAAATCCACAATGTCAAATGCTTATACGCAATGCTAATTGCCGATTGGATTTGTTCAATTAACTCTACATATTAGCGTATCGGTTATGCTGAGAGAGGTCGATTAACCGCTGAGCGGTAAATGGTTTGACTTGGCTTTATTTCTGTATTCGACGACAGTCAGGCGCAGAGTGGGCTCGCGCAGGAGTCTCAAGAGCAACAACTGAGTAACTAGATATGCATATGATAAGAGCGCTAGGGAGTTCTACTCTCGGTACCCTCGGTCGGTATGCCCCATAAATCATCGCAGATGCGCGCCACCTATCGGACAACAGTAGTACTATGTCAGAAACCTTCGCCGATGTTCACACATCATATTCTCAAAGTTTCATCCCGAACGGTTAAGTAGTTTTGAAATGCATAGCGAACATACATACACACAGACATTATTTTTTAAAGTATATATTTATTGCCATTAGTTATTCATTATACATTTTTCCTTTTAACTTTGCATTGCACAATATCTTTTGTCGTTCTCTCAAAGGTTAGCTGTTACCTTTAAACTTACCTATGTCCTATATTTTATTTTAAATATTTATTGTTCAATAAAGATTAATTATTATTAGTGTATGTATTAAAATTGAATGCTATCCACAATTACCAATATTTGTACGCCCTATGGGCATAGCACTGGTGCACCTTTATAACCTATATCTGTTATTTTATAATTGGTATGAAGGAAAGCATAGGGACAAAAATAAGGAAAAGCATGCTACGATGGTTCGGGCATGTTGAAAGGATGAGCGATGAAAGATTGACGAGCCAGATATATAATGCGAAAGTTGTGGGTAAAAGAGGCCCTGGCAGACCGAGACTCACATATCACGATCAAATAAATAAAACACTGACTGAAGGTGCATTAAAAAGTCTTCGTAACCAAAGGGCATGTATGAAGAGGTTAATGAATGTCGACGAAGCGAAAGAGGTATGTCGTGATCGTGTCAAATGGCGCTCAATTGTCTCTGCCTACCCCGCAAGGGATCTGGCGTGAAGATATGTATGTATGTATAATATTAACCTGTGTCTAAACAAATAAATGATTTGAATTTGATTTTCTTTTTTTTTTTATTGATATTGACTTGATGTCGATGGGGACCGTACTATAAAGACATTTAATTCTTAACATGCTAGCGAGAGGTAATGGAGTGTTATTTACATCTAAAAAGGCCGCTTTAAGATCATCAAAACTCTCCAGTAGAATTTAGGTTCGTATGACCACCCAAGCAAATACAATAGTTTCTTTGGGCTTTGAAATTCGGCGGTTAATTCGCAAGAAGGCGAGGCTTGGTCGCCGGAGGGTCGAATAAATATGTCCCCAAGAGTTAACTGGGCGAAGTGTGGCGACCGCGGCCGACGTTTACTCTTCTATTCGTTGTTGCACCACTTATTACACACAAAGTTCTGTTAAAGTTTTCTCCGACACTCCAGCGAGTTTAATTTACTCGATAGTGTAAATAAAGCTAGATGCGTAGACGTATATTTCGACAACCATTAAAATTAATAATAATAATGGAGTTGTAATATGGAGCTATATGAAAGACGTTAGGGATGGTCTACAACCAATTTGCGTGGAAAACGCTACTCTCGAAGTTGTGAAAAATTCATCATCATCATCAGCCTGTAGAGACTGCTGGATGCATGCCTCCCCCAAGTCTCGCCACTTTACACGATCATCTGCCACCCTCATCCGTCCCCCACCAGCGACCTTTCTCAGGTCATCTGGCGGGGGGTCGTCCCATTCTGCGTCTTCCAGTAAGTGGTCTCCACTCCAGAACCCATCTACTCCATCGTTCATCGGTTCTGCGGCATATGTGTCCAGCCCATTGCCACTTTAGCTTGCTATTTTTTAAAGCTATATCGGTAACTTTGGTTCTTTAACGGATGTCAACGTTTCTGACTTTATCTTTAAGAGAAGTCCCGAGCATAGCTCTCTCCATAGCTCGCTGAGCGACCTTGAACTTGTGGACCAGATCTATTGTCAGTGTCCACGTTTTTGCACCATACGACATTACTGTGAAAAATTACATCTTGATAATTATTTTAGGTCAGTCTCTCAAGTTTCAAGCAATGGTATTTTTATATAAATATCACCATGGCAAGCTTACAATATTAGTACTCCTTGAAAGTAAAAATTGGCATTTGACATCATTGCAAATGCAAGATACCTTCAACGACACCAACAAATAGGTGGTAGACGGACTGATGGGGTTTACCCAATCTGCCGGGGCGGAGAAGTATCCACCGTTCGTGACGATAAACTCTGTAAAGTGTAACCACACGTTTCGAGATCATCATTTGTTATTTTATTATTTTATTGTTTCTCTTTCCAAACGATGGTTATCATGTACTGCTCCTGATTCACCAATATGTACTATAAAATGATATTGTTTTATATCAATATTGTAAAAATTGACGTGTAAAAGTGCAGAATATATCTCTTTTTGTCCTATGCCTACTTGCAAAATAAACGAATTGAATTGAATTGAATTTAGCCAACTTTACTATAGGCCAATCATGGCGAGTGGCAAGCTCGTCGAAGTCTCTTGTGTACCAAACTATCACAAATATCACAAATAAATGATTGTGTCCCATCAGGAATCAAAACCGGTGCCTCCGCGTCTAAATTCACAGACTTGCTAGACCACGAAAGCAGTTTCTTGTAATTTTTTATTTTTCGTTTTTTTTGTCCGTGTGTCTTTTTAATGTATCATATATGTCTCTTTGTAGCTGAAGTTTTGGTCGGGTTGCGTCTGAGGTCGAGCGATAATAACGTCCTACCCAGGACTTCCTTATTAATCGAGAACGACAAATTTTAACGACAAGAATTAATGAATCTCGTTACATGGGTTAATCTCCTGCTCGTAAAGTGTGCTCGGTGGCAGTTAAGGTAGGGGGAGGAGAAGGGAGACCACATGCCAGCAGGTGAGACAAACTATATTAGGTGAAGCTCTTTACAGCTATAAACGATAATTTATCAGTTACAATGAAATCATCAACGTCTTAGAAACATAGTATATAAAAAAAAACATTTATTTGTCAAAAACAGCTTACGAGAGTATAACTATATATTGTGTATCATCACGACCGTTTCCCTTGCGGGGTGGTCAGAAACCACGCTTATATAAATAAGCGGATTCACATTTAGCCAATCATAGCAAGCTCGTCGATGTCTCCAGCGTACCAAACTCGAGAAATAACACAAATAAATTAAATATTAATTAAATGTATTTATTTACATTAATAAATATTTTTGTGTCCCGACGATGAATCGAACCTGGCACCTCCGAGTCTAAATCCACGGACTTAACCGCTAGACCACGGAGGCAGTTATTGTGCTTCCTTTCTCTCGCAAAATCCAATATTTTCTTAGATTTTCCAAGTTTCAGTGTGCTTTTGAGAAACGTACTCTATTCACTTCTTAGGAAATAAAATTTCGACCATTTTAGACATATTTTCATTATTATGGGTCCCAGATGAACTAGCTGTATCAAACTATAGGCCAGAAATCTTAGGGTTTTCTCGAAACTTACCGTTCCGTGGGAATCAAATATTCCAAAAGACCTACATAAAGTCGAATAAATATTATGATCTCACAAAGGAAATTATCAGGAACGGGTTCAAGACTCAGCTTTATGCAGTGAAAGTTGGTGCGAGAGAAGTTCCAACAAAATCTTTGCATCACTTACTGAAAGAATTGGACCTAAGCAGTTCTGTCTGTCTGTCTGTTCATGTCGGAAGAGCTTCCAAGACGGCATAAATGGAATCTTACAGTATTTGGTTGGTTAGGGAGAGGAGTCGAATGGTGGATGATAAGCGTTTTGTTGCGCCATAAATTTAAAAAAAGAGGCCTCTATTTCAAACCAGCTTATTGTCGGTAGCAAGCCTGAGACACAATTCTTCCCATCTCTTACCCACACACGATAAACCGGGTGCCGATGGTGCACGATGAATCCATGGAATGCTTAGGAATTTGTCTTCTCTCTCCCTCATATACCTAATTTTAGACAGAGAAAAATAGCAAAAACATTTATAACGATTTCAATCTATTTTACTAAAACAAATCGATGACTAATATATCACTAAAATTACAGTAATTTTATTCCCTAGAAAGTGAATTAGACTCCATTTCTTAAAGTACATCTCAGATTTAAAAAATATTTGAAAATATTGGATTGTGCGAACGAGAGGGATAATAATAATAATATAATTCTTTATTGCGCACAAAATTTAAAATATAAAATAATGTACATAGTAGGTGCAGAGTAAGAAATAAGAATAATAATAATAGTTTAAATCAAGTAAGTAAAAATAACATACCAATATATAAATATGTCATACGATATAATAAATACTTAAATACTAATATAAATGCCTCCGTGGTCTAGCGGTCAAGTCCATGGATTTAGACTTGGAGGTACCGGGTTCGATTCCTGATCGGGACACAAAAATATTTATTAATGTAAATAAAAATACATTTAATTAATATTGAATTTTATTTGTGACATTTCTCGAGTTTGGTACGCTGGAGACATCGACGAGCTTGCCACTGTCATGATTGGCCTATAGTAAAGTTGGCTAAATGTGAATCTGCTTATTCATACGTGGTTTCTGACCACCCCGAAAGGGAAACGGTCGAGATGATACTTTACTTTACTTTTTTTTACTAATATAATAATTATCTATGTCATGATGTGGATATTAGATGTCATTTTATTTTATTAGGGATAGAAAACCCTCCTAACTAGCCTACTAAATTTGACAATAAAAAGGGTATATTTAGGTAGACGATTGTTATTTTAGTTTAAATATAAGTCGCCGTCTACATTATTGTAGAGAGCAACAAAAGCATTTGGAGCTCTCACCTCAAAGCCAGCAAGACTGATTATGTCTATCCGCAATTTCCCCCGCTTATTGACTTGTTATGTATAGACCGGGCATTGTTTGAAATAAAATATGGCTGACATTTCACGTGGTTGAATCGACGATTCGCAACATTTCTCAATTCACGATAAGTCTCTTTGCTCCTCACACAACTCTGTTCTGTCTATTCCATCGCACCACTCTGGGTTCATGAACGATTCTTTTGCTGTTGTTTTCGCAAACCTGTTAAACAAGCTGCCGGTAAATATACGACAAGCATCCAACAGAAACATTTTAAAAAAAATGGTATATTCATATTATTTAAATAGCTCATAATAACTCATTTAGTTTATTTATTATATGTAGTGTATGTATTAATGGTATGTAATGTATGTACCTAATGTATTAATAAAACGTTATCTGTATGTATTATTAGTATTTAGTTTATTATAGTATTTATTATTGTAGTTTAGATAATATTGCATATTTATTACGTAATCATATTTCTCTAATTGCACCTACCTTACATCTTTAATGTTCTACAGTATCCCTAAGGTTGGCCGTCAGAGAATGTCTAGCGACATTAAGTCCGCTCCTTGTATATATTGTGCAATAAAGTTTTAATAAATAATAATTTTATTAGGTACGAGTGTTATGTTATATAATTTACTTACTACACACTCGTATATCTATCGTGCCTGGAAAGTGTTATATTTGAGCAAAGAACAGAACTGGCAGTAGGAACCTTATGATGAAGGCACTTAAAATAACTTAAATGCGGCTGTAAAGGGGCCAGTCGTTCCGTACTGCCTCCGTAGTATAGCGGTTAAGTCTGTGAATTTAGACGCGGAAGTACTAGACTGGATGTCTGTAATACGGCAAGTTATTTTGGATTTTGCTTATAGGAAGCTGAAAAAGTCGGGAGAGGGGAGTTTTTTAGTTTTCGTACTCAAAGATGTGAAAGAAAGAATCCTTAATGTAAAAAAAACTATTTATTAGGAATAGGATGATGATGATGATGATGAGACTCAGAAATACCGGGTTCGATTTCTGTTTGTCTAGCAAACTACGACTAACTAACACACTTGAATCAGTATTAAGCTAGCTATCGAGCCATAAGCACATGACACGAAATGACATCATTCCTAGTGCTCAGACTGCTCACAATAACGAGGTCGATCATTCTTAGAGTGATCAGTTTTTGTCATGTTAGAAAATAAATAAATAATGTCTGTAATAATCATAGTCTGTAATAAAATGTATGTAATAGCGTACCAAACTTGAGAAATATCACAAATAAATTAAATTTCTCTAAATTATTAAATTATTATTGTGTCCCGACCAGGAATCGAACCCGGTACCTCTGAGTCTGAATCCACGGATTTAACCGCTAGACCACAAAGGTAGATTGGAACTGTGTTTTTCAGATTACAATATTTTTAGTTTCATTTATAAATATTACTGTAAATGAATGTCAATTTGTGTTTAAAATCATATAACGTGTGTTATAAAAATAATTTTGTTTTAATCGAACTTTAGCATTTCGTATATAAAAATCGAGTAATTATATTAGGTCAATGACCCAGCCCTATTCTCGCGAGCGAAAACTAGCGAGTTTTCCACCGCGCTATTAAGCGGTCGCCTTTACATTTGCCCTTATAATGGAAAATGTGTTACTAATTAATTTAAGTGAAACTCATCTATGCTGAAATGTGCGTCTATTAAGCAATAATAGGATTCCAGCTCGACGATCTCTTCGCATTAAGAACTAAACCGCATTGCGAAATATAGCCGCGAATTTTTCCGCAGAATTAATGCGCTATAATGTAAATTGTAAATGCAATTAAGGTCGGTGGTGGTCCAGTTAAAGCGCTTAGCTTTAATTCAAAAGATGTCGTGGTTCGAATCCCGGCATGTTAATAAGAACAAACGGTTATTAGTGTAGTAAAAAATAAAGTAAAGTATCATCACGACCCTTTCGGGGTGGTCAGAAATCACGCTTCTAAATAAGCGGATTCACATTTAGCCAACTTTTCTATAGGCCAATCATGACAAGTGGCAAGCTCGTCGATGTCTCCAGCGTACCAAACTCGAGAAATGTCACAAATAAATTAAATATTAATTAAATGTATTTATTTACATCAATAAATATTTTTGTGTCCCGACCAGGAATCGAACCCGGTACCTCCGAGTCTAAATCCACGGACTAAACAGCAAGATCACGGAGGCAGTCTTAATATAGAGTTTGCGCAAGAGTCTTGTAAGACTCTTGCAAGAATCTTGCTCTGACTGAAGATATATATTCTTTTCTAATTGTAGGAAGGAAACCTTGTGAGAATCTTGTGTGTCAAAGTCAAAGTCAAAATATCTTTATTCACGTAAACCTATTACAAGCATTTATGAAACGTCATTAATTTAATTCATTTCAATGATTCTACTCCTGCTAGTAGAAGACTAAGCAGCAAAGTGGTCCAATAAGTAAGCTGTTAACAGAAGACCAGCAGCTTAGCAGATTCCAGTGATCTGTTAATGTTTAATCTGACTGAGAAAGGAATCTGCAAGAAAAACTCACCTATATATGATTTACGAAATAAAACATATACAGAACTGCACCACAACGATCAATTAATAACCTTTTAAATTTAGTTATCAGTACCTATGAGATTACAATACCTGGTACAAACTACTATCACGAAAACTAATATTTGCAATGGTTTTATTTTTTAGATCTTATTGACCAACATATATTTAATTATACAGATATTGTAACAAAAACTCTATAAATAAAGCTTTACATGTATTTTATTCATCAATATGAATAACTTTGTTAGAGGGGGAAAACATCATCAGTGCATCATAATAGTATTTTTTATTTATTTATTTAAACTTAATTGCACAAAGTACAAAGGCCGCTAGACATTCTATGACGGTCAAACCTTCGGGACAACGAGAGCAGTAAGTACATAAGGTAGGTGCAATACTGAATAAACTTGAGTAGTTTAGTTGCAGATAACATATACATACTTATTAATAATTACATACTAATACATACATATAACCTACATAAATAAAATATTAACAATACAATATAATATATACACAATACTATACCTACTAATGATAAATCACAGTCTGATTAAGACTAAGCTAAAACAAAAGGAGGAACATGGAAAATTACGAACCTCGGTCTTGCATGTAGTGAGCATACACTAGTTTTTTAAAAATACATCTATTCAGAGCTTGGCGAATTTTAACTGGCAGCTGATTCCAGAGGTTAGTAGCCACAACTGCGAACGATTTGGACACAAAGGTAGTATGGTGAGGGGGTATTGAGAGCGTATCATTAGAAGAAGATCGAAGAGTCCTCTCATGTGTGGCACCAAGATACGTAAAATAATCTTTTAAATAATTGGGTGTAGATAGTAGGTAGTTTTGGAGATATTTCATGGGGACATACAAACTGTCTCCGTGGTCTAGCGGTTAAGTCCGTGGATTTAGACTCGGAGGTACTTGAAGACGAAAGTTTTTAAACAATGCGTTCTTCCAGTATTGTCGTACGGATCAGAGACGTGGAGCGAGCTATGGAGAGATATATAGCTCAGTATTTATTTGATAGATAAAGTCCGAAACGTGGAGATCCGTCAGAGAAAGAAAGTTAAGAAAGAAAGCAGAAGTGGCAGTGAGCTGGACACGTCATCGCAGAACCGATGACCATTGGAATAGAAAACGTACGGAAAGATGCAGTGCGGTTGACCCTCCGCCAGATAGACCGATGATCTGAAAATAGTCGCTGGATGAGGGTGGCGGAAGAATGTGTGAAATGGCGAGCCTTTGATCAAGTAGTGGGACACAGTCTGATGTTAATGATGAACAGTACAAAAAATATTACTGTTATTTGTAGATACCAATGTAACTTAATTATTTATTTAAAATTACAGAAGATACGTCAACAAAATCGTTTAATTAAATTCTTAATTTAAATTGTGCTTGTACAGTATGTTTCATTTTGCGCCAAGGAGTTGTCAGAAATTATACGTGGTCCGGTTACAAGCCCTCACCCCATTAAGTAGAGCGAGCTCATTCTCGGCAAGACTAATCAAATAACAGACTCCCTCGTTCGCCCCGGCCCCAACCCACCCCCCAACCCAACCTCGCGACCAGCGGTCATCTCTCTTATCGATTGTGTAGGAATTCGTGCACCGAATGCTATATTTCCCAGCAAATGTTGCGAAAGATACAATCTCAGATAGGTACGAGTTGAATCTTCCGCGAAATCTCCTCGGAAATTTATTTTGAAAAATCATTTTATATGTGAATAGATAGATAATAATAAATCATTTATTGTACAAAACCATAACAAGTGCAGGTACATAGGCGAGTTTAATGCCGTAAATGCATTGTCTACCAACCAACCTTTGTGACTGAGATATGTAATAAGCGGCTGCAGAATGCTACGAAGAAATTGAAAGTTAAAATTATTTATTTTTATATAAAACATACATTGATTACATATATAGTACTTACGTCCTACATAAACAAATAAATATATAACTAAATATAAATTACATATATTTTACATATAGTGAAAGTGAGTTATGGCGACTTATTTGTTATCGAGTTTTATTCATACAAATTTAGAAATTGTAATAATTTGTATTAATCATACATACATATCTTCACGCCAAATCCCTTGCGGGGTAGGCAGAGACAATTGAGCGCCACTTGACACGATCACGACATACCTCTTTCGCTTCTTCGACATTCATCAACCTCTTCATACATGCCCTTTTATTTTGATGGCTTTTTAATGCACCTTCAGCTATTGTTTTATTTATTTGATCGTGATAGGTAAGTCTTGGTCTGCCAGGGCCTCTTTTACCCACAACTTTCGCATTATATATCTGGTTCGTCAATCTCTCTTCACTCATTCTTTCAACATGTCCGAACCATCGGAGCATACCTTTCCTTATTTTTGTCTCTATATAATCAATTGACCAAAATCTCGCATACGAGTATTATCTTATGCCAACTAAATTCATGACATTTTATTTATTACATAAATTTATTTACATTGTATAAATTAATTAAGTTAGTTAGTATAAATTTGTTAGTATAAGTATGTGAGCTATTTAAAAACTATTTACCATATTCCATACAAATAAATATTATTTCATTTCATTTAAAATATTTGGCAATAAAATTTTATAGCTTCAATTTATATATTTTACCAAGTAAGAAACTTATCTTTAAATGGTATATTCATAATATTTAAATAGCTCATAACAACTCATTTAGTTTATTCAGTATATTATTATATGTATGTACCTAATGTATTAATAAAACGTTATGTGTATGTATTATAGTATTTATTATTGTAGTTTAGATAATATTGCATATTTATTACGTAATCATATTTCTCTAATTGCACCTACCTTACGTGTTTATTGTTCTACAGTACGCAGTAAGGTTGGCTGTCAGAGAATGTCTAGCGACATTAAGTCCGCCCCTTGTATATATTGTGCAATAAAATAAATAAATATTTTAAGTGATGGTACCTGTCTGATAATTAAAGGAAGTCAGACTGTTCCACTGGCGGGCTGCAGATACTGTAAAGGAATCTGAATATCTGATGGAAGAGTGGGGAGGGATTTTAACATAATCATTTAAATTACTAAAAAGTTGCCACTGATAAAAACAATAAACACGGCAAAAAGCATCTTTTTTAAAGAAATAAACATTGTATATTGTATAAAAAACAGAACTCAGCGACTGTTAACATCAGTATTGCCATTACAAAAAAACGTATGCACATATAAGCGCGGCTTATAACTAGAACTGCACAACGAGAACACATTTTAAGCTAGTTAAAATAAAAATAAAATAAAAAAGAAAAAAATGAAAAAATATTAATTTATGTTTATACAAGCAGCCGAGGTTGACAATTTCACATTATACAATGTGTTGTTTAAAAATGATGAAGAGGCTGTAGATGGTGACGTCCCGACCTCCGCTGTAGGCGAGCCAGTGTCACGTAGGCCGGGTTGTGGCGTTGTAGGTGCTCTTAATTGGGTCGTATAGTCGACACATATATATATATATATATCAATAAATAATAATAAATAATAATAACTCTAGAACAAGTAAATGAAATTATATATCTGGGCAGTGTTTTCACTGCGGATGGGAAGTATGATAGGGATGTTGAAAGAAGAGTGAACGCGGGAAATAGTGTTAACGGTGCCCTGGGGTCACTGATCGCCAGTCGAAATGTCAGTGACAAAGCCCGACTCGCTATACACAATGCCATGCTGGTACCAACACTTATGTATGGAAGTGAGACGTGGATATGTCAGAACACGCATGAGAGTAGAGTTAATGCAGTGGAAATGAGGTCGTTGCGTCGGATATGCGATGTTACTTTAACAGACCGCATACGTAATGACGAAATACGCAAAAAGGTGGGTATGAAAGAAAGCATAGGGACAAAAATAAGGAAAGGCATGCTCCGATGGTTCGGGCATGTTGAAAGGATGACTGAAGAGAGATTGACGAACCAGATATATAATGCGAAAGTTGTGGGTGAAAGAGGCCCTGGCAGACCAAGACTCACTTATCACGATCAAATAAATAAAACAATAGCTGACGGTGCAATAAAAAGCCATCGAAACAAAAGGGCATGTATGAAGAGGTTGATGAATGTCGAAGAAGCGAAAGAGGTATGTCGAGATCGTGACAAATGGCGCTCAATTGTCTCTGCCTACTTTGCAAGGGACCTGGCGTGAAGATATGTATGTATGTAAATAACTACTGTGGCGTATAATCGGTCTGGGTGTTCATATGTATAATATGTAGTTTATCAACTATCTAGTTTCCGTAACACAAGCCTCGTAGCTTACCACGGAAATTAGATGGCGCTGTGTGACCTGTCTGGAAATATTTATTATTATTTATTTATTAATAAGTGGATTTAAATATATAACATACATACATATTACATTTATAGTTATTACAACAGAACAGGGCCAGTAACTAGTAGGAATCCTCCCTTATAACGAACAGTCACTAGGTTCACTTAAATAGCCACGTTTCCATACAATTTTCTTTATTTAAGTGAGCACATGCCACTAAGAAAGGATTTAGTTATCGGACCCAAGCCTGTTTATAGGTATACGAGTAGATTTGTAGGTCTATAATGTTAGCGCCTACGTCCGCAGTGTCGGGTCGGCGCGTCGTTTTGTGTTGTTCGCAGGCGTTGTGGCTACCAAATGTACATTGTAAACACCCGCCTGGATAAGCGATACATTTGCTATGCTACTAACGATACTGGGCTATGGAGCTACATATATTTCCTAAAACAACCCACCCATCTATTCCGAAAATAGTATTAAGTAATCTTTATTTAAGTTTTTGTTTGCAGGCAGGCGCAAGACCTCCAAATAGACATTGTAAACAATCGCCTGGATAAGCGATGCATTTGTTATGCTAACATCGATATATATTTGGATATGAAGCTTCATATTTTTTTTTATTGACCGCCTTCGTGGTCTAGTGGTAACAAGCGTTGCCGTGAACTCGGGAGGTCGTGGGTTCGATTCCCATCTGGAGCAAGTTGTGTATTGTATAATTTGTCTCGGTCTATATGTATAATGTGTATATATTTACAAAAAAAAGTATAATATGTAGTTTATCAACCATCTAGTTTCCGTAACACAAGCCTCGTAGCTTACCACGGAAATTAGATGGCGCTGTGTGACCTGTCAGGAAATATTTATTTATATATTTCCTAAAACAAACATATCCATCCATCAGAAACGAGTCAAATAATTTTTGTTTTTGTTTTTGTTCGCTCTGACCTTCAAATGGACATAATAAATACTCGCCCGGATAAGCGATACATTTGCTATGCTACCATCGATACATGCTTGGATATGGAGCTGTATATCTTTTATTTTAGTTTACAATAATTATTATTTGTGTTTTGGTTTGCAGACTGGTACTGTGGCCTCCAAATAGCCAGGATAAGCGATACATTGGCTATGCTACCATCGATAAATAAATAAATAAATCTACGTCATGTTGGATAATTAATGGAAAGATATGGAAGGCAATTGCGTAATTCATCCGCTATGGTATTACGCTCGCTGTATATTATTTTATATTTTGTGTTCAATAAATAATTATGTTTACTTAAACTGCCTTCGTGGTCTAGCGGTTAAGTCCGTGGATTTAGACTCGGAGGTAACGGGTTCGATTCCTGGTCGGGACACAAAAATATTTATTAATGTAAATAAATACATTTAACTAATATTTAATTTATTTGTGATATTTCTCGAGTTTGGTACGCTGGAGACATCGACGAGCTTGCCACTTGTCATAATTGGCCTATAGTATAGTTGGCTAAATGTGAATCCGCTTAAATGGTTTCTGACCAAACGGTCGTGATGATACTCTTTTAATAAATAATTATATTATAATTATTGAACATTTCTGACAGCTTCCAAGCTATAAAAATAAATTGTATTCTAAGAATGCAAAACTCGAGAAATATACAAATAAATTAAATATTTCTTAACTTTATTTATTTGAATTAATAAATATTATTGTGTCGCGACCAAGAATCAAACCCGGTACCTCCGAGTCTAAATCCATGGACTTAACTGCTAGACAGAGGCAGTGATCTTATTTGGTAATAATTATTATTTACCGAGTCCGCGTGTCCATCTTAATAAACTAGGAATGCTTCTACTTGGAAGTTAATGGTGTATTCTAGAGTGCGACAAAGGCTTTTACCTTAAACCAGGTGAAGCTTTATGTAGACCAGCGGTTCTTAACTCTAAAATAGAATATCATGCGGAAAGCTTTGTTTTAAATAATAATAAATATGTAGGTATGTATTATTATTGTTTTGTATAGTGTTCTTGATAGACCGCCTCCGTGGTCTAGTGGTAACAAACGTTGCCGTGAACTCGGGAGGTCGTGGGTTCGATTCCCACCGGGGGCAAGTTGTACATTGTATAATTTGTCTCGGTCTGGGTGTTTATATGTATTATATGTATATATTTACAAAAAAAAAAAGTATAATATGTAGTTTATCAACCATCTAGTTTCCGTAACACAAGCTATGTAGCTTACCACGGAAACTAGATGGCGCTGTGTGACCTGTCTGGAAATATTATTAAGCAGCGGTGGTGGCTCGGTTGTACTCGTGAGAACGCTTCCCTTAAATCCTACAAAGAAAATGAAAAATACACTTTTCTTACGTACATTACGTATTTAATAATAATAATAATAATAAAATTTTTTATTGCACACAAAATATAAAATATAAAAACATGTACATAGGCGAGCTTAATACCATAAAGGTATTCTCCACCAGCTAACCTTTGGGAGAGTGAGAGAAGAATATTATGGGTGCAGAGTAAGAAAAATTAAGCAAAAAGATCAAAATATTGTAATAAGTAAAATCAATAAATATATATATGGGTACGTAGGTAAGTATATGGTTTAAACATCTAAGAGGATAATAAATATATACTGTGTATAAATAATAAATAAAATACGTGCATATTTAAAATAAATAAATAATAATACCTATATGTTAAAGAAAGGAGATTAAGATGCATTTTGTTTTTTAAGAAGGTGAGAAATTAAGAGTTTTTTAAATATATTTAGAGACGATGCCTCTCGGATAAATAAAGGCAGCCTGTTCCATATGTATTTGTCATAGATTTACAACACCACCGTTTCCCATGCCTCGTAGAGTACGTTACGCCATCTGTCCCGGTTCCACTAATACCAACTTGTAGAATGGTTAATAAATTGTCATTAAAAATTACTTCAGACCCTCGCCAACCCGTCTGACCAGTGCAGTTGTCTCGATTCCATCTATTTTAGAACCAACCGGTCTGAGTCGAGACATTTTCGAGGAATGACATTAGTTCCTTGGAGATTGGGTCAGTCCCTGGTATGGGATTAACTGTTTGGATTCCCTAGCCCCTTCCCACCATCAAGGAACTTCTGTTAGAGCTGATGTTGCAGCGGAACAAGCGCAGATCAGCAAGCGTCGAAAATATGAAACAATTTGCAATAGTTACTTTTTTTCGACGTTTGCTGTAGAAACGATGGGCCCGTGGGGATCGGAACTGAAAGCATACTATAAAGAAATTGTTCCAAGGCTCATTAACGTCTCTGGTGACAATAGGGCTGGCAGTTTTTTCTCTCAAAAATTGAGTATCAGAATTTAAGGGGGAAATGCTGCTAGTATATTGGGCACCATGCCACAAGACAGCGATTTGGAGGAGCTATTTTTTTGTAATTATTTAAAAAAAAATATCTAAGTATTATTATTATTATTTTTAGGTTAAATTTAGATTTTGTTGTAATACAGTTAATTTAATATTGTATTTCTTTTATATTTTTTATTAATAAAAAATAGTACAAAATTATGACAGATGAAAAAAAAGTTTAAAATCTCTACCAAGGAAAATTTATTGATTAATGTACCAAGAACACTGGGTACATGCCTACGTTGCACTGATATAGTTTTTTTGTTTTTAAATATTTTGTTTAACGACTATTTCACGTAGCTCAATTTTTCACCTAACGTGACACTTGAGAACCAGTGGTGTAGAGAATAGTAAAGATAAATGCGAGCTCGGTGGCGAGACAAATCCGCCGCCCGGACGAGAGCCGGTCATCGTCCCACCACTACGTTACGGACGTGTAAATCTAATGACTATTAGATACGTACGTAACGCCCATTGTTTGAAAGTGGTACTGCGTGAATGTGTGCACATGGGACATTGAACATTGAGTTCCCGACTCACCACTGGGTCTCACATATCAAAGGATGTTTTATTCAACCACCATTTTTAGTTACACGTCACTTTTTTGTTGAGCCAATTCATTTATTTCCTGTAATTGGCAAAAAAGTAAAAAGTAAAGTATCATCACGACCGTTTCCCTTTTGGGGTGGTCAGAAACCACGCTTATAAATAAGTGGATTCACATTTAACCAACTTTACTATAGGCCAATCATGACAAGTGGCAAGCTCGTCGATGTCTCCAGCGTACCAAACTCGAGAAATTAAATATTAATTAAATTTTATTTACATCAATCAATATTTTTGTGTCCCGACCAGGATTCGAACCCGGTACCTTTGAGTCTAAATCCACGGACTTAACCGCTAGACCACGGAGGCAGTTCATTAAAAAATAAGTTCTATAATTGGTATGGGACAAAAAAATTTATTTTGCACTTTTACGAGTACATGTCAAATTCACAATCCTCCTCCTTGCGTCGTTCTCCTTACTGCTGAGGGGGTCACTTTGTCCCGCACGATTCTGGTACATCCGGGTCAGTTAATTCTGCATGTGCACTTGGACCACGCTCTTGCTTTCGACTTTTCCTGTAATGACAAGCCTTTCCAGGTTACCACATCTTTTACGGGCTATATGGCCAAAATACTCAAGGACTCGTTGAAAGACAGCCTAGTAGAGATTTTAAGTTACTTGAGTATTGACACATTGGTTCTTCGCGCTATCCAAGGATAGCTGGAGGCACCACCGAGGCTCACCACATCTTAAAGGCGAAAAACGATCAACGGCTTTAAGGTTTCAGCGGCATAATGGAATATGGAAAATATTAATTTTAATATTTTTTTATTTTTTAATTTAAAATAAAATAGATTAAATAACTAATCATAAATAAAACTAAACTAAAAATACCTATGAAATTAAAACTATTCTACAAAATAAACTAAGGGCTTACCACCAGGGAGGATACCTAACACGCTCGCCGCATTTCCTCGTTGAATTATAATCGAAATATTCTGTTTTAGGTAGTTATGGCATTTGGGATCGCCACACTCTTAAAAAATTCGTTTACCCACCTCTTTTATGAATTTGTGGATATCAAGAGAATATTAAATACAAATTCATAACAACTATTTTATAGTAAAAAGCAATTTAATTACCGCGTAGAACGCTATGAAACCACAAAGTCAAAGTCAAAATATCTTTACTCACGTAAACCTATTACAGGCATTTATGAAAGGTCATTAATTTAATTCTTTTGAATGATTCTACTCCTGCTAGTGGAAGACTAAGCAGCAAAGTGGTCCAATAACTAAGCTGTTAGCAGAAGACTAGCAGCTTAGCAGATTCCACACAACTTCTTATACAGTCAAATAGAATGTAGAGCAGTGCATTGCACATACATCCAACAAAATAATAAAAGCCACTTAAAATTATAGCTGCTGTAAATAGGCATTGTCATCTTACGAACTATAACACAGATATAAGAAATATATGTAAATTTTACTTAAGATTATGGCTGCTGTAAATAGGCATTGTCATCTTACGAACTATGACACAGATATAACAAATATAAATTTAACTTAAGATTATAGCTGCTGTAAAGAGGCATTGTCATATCACGAGTCTTATATATAGTTATTATCGACCCCAAAACAGATACAGATAAAAAGTAACAAATTGCATAACTAAAAAAACTCAAAGGAAATACATAACTGATTATATCGAACTAGTTCCTTAATTAGATATTAAATAAATCTGTTCTTTATCGTAAAAATAGTTTGTATATAAATTAACAATATAATTACTTTAATTAATTAAAGTATTATATATTTATTATCATAACTACCTAAAATATAATATTTCAATTATAATTCAACGAGAAAATGCGGCGAGCGTTTTAGGTACCCTCCCTGTTGGTAAGACCTTAGTTTATTTTGTAGAATAGTTTTAATTTCATAGGTATTTTTAGTTTAGTTTTATTTATAATTAGTCTTTTAATCTATTTTATTTTTATATATATTTGTATCTACTTCGAATAAATATATCATCATCGATAAAAAAATATATACATATATACTATGTGATCTCTCTCGAGTTTTGGTACGCGACGAGCTTGCAACTCGTCAAGATGGACCTGTATTAAAGTTGGATAAATAAACACCTCGGATGGGATACGGTCGTGATGATACTTTGCTATTTAATTGTATAAGCTCATCACTTCCCACCCAACAAACTAACTCGTATATTGCGGAAACAGATGGAAAAGTAATTTTGCGGCGCAGACACCCCTCAAAGGGTCAAATCAAAATCATTTTCACAGTCCAGTGAAGCGGCGTTGTAGCAGTCAATGGTGATCTATATACGACTACAACATCTAGTGGAATATTGATGCGAATTCTCTTTTAATTATCAGACATACACCAACTCTTAAAATATTCAAAGTTATCTTTGAAGTTACTACAAATACATAGGTACTTACTTCACAAACATAATAAGTCGCCGTAACTCACTTATTATCTTATACGACTCTGTATGTATATAGTTGCTTACAGGAGGTTCATGCGAAATCTAATTTGCTTCCATTAATCTCTAGTTTGACTAAGTATAACCTAAGACACAAAAAAACATCTACGAGTATATAAAGCAAACCAGGGTAAAAAAAACGTTAAAGCAAGGTTTGACGTTGAAAATTACATTATACAATAAACTACCTGAGATTATAACTAGGCTACAACTACACTTAACATGACCCATGACTTATGACCCAACTTAACAGAATATGGGGTGACAGCAACATATCCAGAAAGACAAAAATTCACATCGTAAGAACACTTGTCTTCTCCATTTTTCTGTACGGTTCGGAGACATGAACCATAAAAGCCGCGGATAGAGCGAGGATTGATGCGTTTAAGATGTGGTGCTGGCGTCGTTTGCTCCGAATCTCCTGGACCGCACGCTGACCAGGGAGCAAAGACTCTCTACCGTCTGCTTTGCCCGAATTCTGCAATACTTTGGCCACATTGCAAGAAGAGTAGACGATAATCTAGAAAAACTTCTAATCACTGGCAAGGTAGACGGTAAAAGAACAAGAGGAAGAAGCCCCAAGCGATGGTCCAGTCAGGTGACTGACCACCTGAACATCCCTGTACACCAGGCCATCCACTACGCCTAGGACCGAAACCGTTGGAGACGGCTGGTGGATGAGCTGCAATTGCGACGGAGTCACGATCCCCATCAGTGGGGTACCGACTAAGGAGGAGAAGGACAACTACACTACAATCAGCTTATTGGGAGATGTGTTTTTGCGCCGTTTGGAGTTGAAACTCTCGGGCAGTGGGGACCAAGTGCACATGAAATTTTCAATGCGTTGTCAAAACAGCTCGTCAACACCTCGGGGTACAAGAGGGCTGGGCAATATTTGGGCCAAAGGATCAGCATTGCCATTCAACGTGGCAATTCAAAAGAAAATTTGGAGTTAAACAAGTATGATGATCAGTGTCAGAGCATGGACTCTAAATGCAGAGGGCCTAACACCTAAGTCTAAGCTCTGAGCAAATATATAATCCTAACAATATATGAACTATAGTGGTAGTGTACAGATAGGAGTCTCAGTGTAATACCCTAAGGCAGCGAGGGAATGGGGAAGATGGTATTCACGTCCAGGCGCGCAGGCTCACGCGACTGTGCCTAGAGGAGTCAGGTGGCTAGAATTCAAGGTGGTGGATACACGTTCGATCGAGCAGAATGACAAGATCGTACGCAAAGGTGGCTTGGGCAACGTGTAGGAAATGAGACAAACAACGTAATGTTGCAATCTGGTTTATTTCTTACTGTACAAATTATTTAATACTAAATTTCCACATACACCGACAGCACACATATACGCTAATCTTACAGCACATATACACACTATATTCAAATATATTTGTTGTAAGATTTGCTCTCTCAATAATTATGACGGTTGCGGCCCAGAACCGAAGACACGAATCATGTATGGTCAGCTAAACAATTAGGTTAACCGTCTAAGTGCAGAAATTTTTTGAGAATTACAATAATAATAATATATAATACATTTTAATAATCACATTCCCTGCAAAGCGATTCATTGCATAATCGCTACAATTTTTTTGTTTACACTACCAACAAATTAACTGCAGCGACAGTGAGTAAAACATGGGACACAATAATATGATGACGAACAATGGCGAGAGATAATAGCGTGACATGTGCCAAATGTGGGGTGTGTTACTATTGTAGGGGATTAAGTTGCTCGCTATCGACAAAACTGACAAATATGCCAGGGAATCAAAACGATAGACGTACAGTCAATAAAAGATGCTCTGCACAGGGTCGTCATCGCATTTTATGAGAACTTGTTTATTACAAAATTAACTTTATTTATACGGGGTCTTAGGTTATTTATTTATATAGTCATAATAATAATAATAATATTTCCAGACAGGTCACACAGCGCCATCTAATTTCCGTGGTAAGCTACGAGGCTTGTGTTACGGAAACTAGATGGTTGATAAACTACATATTATACTTTTTTTTTTTATATATACATATTATACATATAAACACCCAGACCGAGACAAATTATACAATGTACAACTTGCCCCCGGTGGGAATCGAACTCACGACCTCCCGAGTTCACGGCAACGTTTGTTGTCACTACACCACGGAGGCGGTCACACAGCAGTACATATATTATCACACACATAACATAGTATAATCATAACTTATCTAATATATGTACCAATTAGGTGTCACAGCATTCACCAATATAAAAAGAAAACAAAAAATTTTTTTTACAAAAACTAACCAATTTACAAAATCAAAATATGACTTCTAAAATGAAATTATAAACTTTTTCCCTTTTTTAATAGAACCAAAAGGAAACATAAAAATTGCACAAATTTGGTACCTTAAAAAAAACGAAAACATAACACTTGTTAAATAAATTATAAGCTACTCATACTTATATATTGATGGTTTGAAATGTTCGAGAACATTTTTTCTAAATACATTGTAACGGTCATGAAATATGTCTATATCATTATTGGCACTGCAGAGACTACTGTAGGTTAGACTAACATGTGATTCTATTGATCAAATCTAACAAGCTAGCTCAGGATTGAAAATAAAATACATACGGATCAAGAAACAACTCATATGCACATGCCGCCTCCGTGGTCTAGTGGTAACAAACGTTGCCGTGAACTCGGGAGGTCGTGGGTTCGATTCCCACCGGGGGCAAGTTGTACATTGTATAATTTGTCTCGGTCTGAGTGTTTATATGTATATATTTACAAAAAAAAAGTATAATATGTAGTTTATCAAACATCTAGTTTCCGTAACACAAGCCTCGTAGCTTACCACGGAAACTAGATGGCGCTGTGTGACCTGTCTGGAAATATTTATTATTATTGTTGTTATAAAATTATAGGTATTATTAATGGTATGTTTTATTATTATTATACTTCTTCTAATATATATTTTTTTTTAAATTTTTTTTTCGAAATTTTTCGTGCTTTATAAAATTATGTTGTAATAAAGTATTGAAATTTATATACCTATTTCTAGTTTTTCTTGTATAGTAAGTAGTTAAACATCACTACGTACTATATTTATATAGCGAAAACTATAATTAACCTTGCTCCATAAATTGTACTATACTATTATTAAGCATATTGTTACGTTGTTGGTTTCTTAATAAATAAACTTAGGTTTATTCATTACACTTTATTTTTAAATTAATTAATTAACCATCAATTACGATAATAATTCTACACTTATTGAAATATTCTTTTATTAAGTTGTCAATGCCTAACATGGTTATGGAGTTTCTACTTGGTCTAGACTATGAAGAGACCGAAAGACTTTTGCTTGCCGTGGTTTAGCGTGTAGCCCTCAATCCCTTAGTAATCCTTATTTTATATATTTATAATAATCTATCCGATATATCCTTATTATTTATTTACGCTTACGTTGTATTATCATTTACTACACATTATATACATTAGTTAAGTTTTTAAGGTAACTTTGCTTAATTTTTAACGCAAAACTGTCATGGCTCCCATATGTCGAGCCTAAAAGGCCTAGTGTGGAACCACCAACATTACCTATACGCTAATTTCTTTCTTTGGTTCAATAAACTTTTTATTATTTTTATTCTGACTTATCTTTGCTATAACTAATTAGGATTTGACAGGGCAACAGCTCAACCTTAGTTTTCGACGATTCCCAGACAAAAAAAAGCGAAACTGCTGCACCGTCTTATATAACAATTCTTCCACTTAACCAAAGATTGCAATGATGCCAACCTGATAAGTAACCTGAATTGTAACTTAGTGCTATAAATTAAATAAATATTTGCCTAATACTAGGATTATTCATTTAGTTCAACCATATAATATTACTATTTAATACCAGTGTTGCCAGAGTTAATTAAGTATTAATTAATAATAATAATAATAATTATTTATTTATACAGTAGAAATTAGTTACAATAATAAATACAGTAGTGAAATATTTATATAATAAATTACATGATGTGAACAATATTGACGCTACATATTTCCAATTGTATTGCACGTTGGAGCCCAAACCAAGAATTTTCGTCTTGTGTCTTGGGATCTACTAACTTGGGTAACTAACATACGCGACAATGTCACTTAAAATTATAGCTGCTGTAAAGCAAGTCATAAACTAGGACATACAAACAAAATTTGTTAATTATATTACAAGATCTTGAGTTCAATAAAAAAAATATTCTCATCACGTACGTGTGAGATGAGGCAAAAACTGGCTGATGTTGTTACATTCAAAACAGCATTATATTCCGCGAAAATTTTGGCAAAATTAAATTTATTTCGCAGTGCGCATTGGGAGCTACGGTTAGGTATTTCGTCTGCAAATGCGATGGCAGACGATAATTTTATTCGGAGAGTATCTATTACTGCTGATGTATTCCGCAGAATATTCCCATATGTGCGTAATTCTGCGGAATGGCAAAAAAGGTCTGTTTGAGGGGTGAAATATGTAAATTTATTGTCTCGGGTGGGTCCCAGGGCGGCGCGAAGCCCATGCAGAACAGAAATAATATCTAGAAATCCAATTCCATACGATTAGTACCTTTTAAAACCGCTGTCGCTGTAGACACATGCTTTATGATAGGTACTGGCCGATACTTGTTACTTTTATTGTTTATGCTTATTATAAACGTGATCACATGTTATACTTTTAACATCCTTTATAAATAGGTATGACTATATACCTTATTAGTAAAACATATATTTGCTACTTCACGGAGTTGTTGTTTTTGTTTACTGCTACATGGTATTTTTATACATATATTTTTACTAAATGCCCCTGTGGCTAAACTAAAGGCCGGTTACAACGGCGTGGCGGTAAATTTAGACTAAAAAATAGGTACACACAAAATATATATAATAAATTTATAATTGATATTTCTCGAATTATGCTAAAAACATTGACATTATTATATATGGACCGCCTCCGTGGTCTAGCGGTAACAAACGTTGCAGTGAACTCGGGAGGTCGTGGGTTCGATTCCCACCGGGGGCAAGTTGTACATTGTATAATTTGTCTCGGTCTGGGTGTTTATATGTATAATATGTATATATATACAAAAAAAAAAGTATAATATGTAGTTTATCAACCATCTAGTTTCCGTAACACAAGCCTCGTAGCTTACCACGGAAATTAGATGGCGCTGTGTGACCTGTCTGGAAATATTTATTTATTTACTTTATTTATTTATTATCATCACAGCTCCTAGAACTAGATCTCCAATGCTGAAGATAGGTCTTCTAGAACATATTTCTGGAAAATTTGGCGTACATAAACCATGCTTGGCCAGATGGTTTGCGAGGGTGAATTTTATTGGCAATTACCAATTTCACAAATTGGTATTATCCGTGACCGACGGCTTAACTTGGTTTCCGAGGCACGGAAACATTCGTGTTGTAAACCTATGACAAATGTATGTAAGAAAAGCTGGGTCTCCCCATGCTTTAGAGCACAACATTAGTTATATACATTACATTACTTTATTTTTATGTAATTGTCATTTATTAATTTATTTTGTAATTAGGCTTTTTATTATTAGTAAAATATTAAATTAGAATTTCAAAAGAGTGTTTCTCATTGGTAGATGCCGGTGCATAAAGAATGCGTTCTTACAACCAGGCCACGACTTTACTAGCAAGACATGTAGAAAATAACGATACGCAAATGTAGCCCGCGGAGGTCAAAGTGTGCCAAATTATACTCTAAGTCAAAGTCAAAATCAAAGTCATTATTCACGTACACCTATTACAGGCATTTTAAAACGTCAATAATTTAATTATTTTGAATGATTCTACTCCTGCTAGTGGAAGACTAAGCAGCAAAGTGGTTCAATAAGTAAGCTGTTAGCAGATTCTAGTTACGTGTTAATGTTTAATCTGACTGAGAAAGAAGCAAGAAGAACTCAGCTATATCAGATTACTCCGCCCACTTACTATCAAGTTCTACCATTTTTATCTGTTCTGTGAAAGCCCCCGTCATACGCTGACACGTACCATAAAGGAAATGTTAATGCTCACCAATTTATGAGCTTTTCTATGATTTTGCTGAGTCGAAATCGAAGATTCGATCTTTATAGCTTATAGGATTTTCAGTCTTTTAAACTCGTAAAATATAACGTTAAGTTCTCTTTTCTTTTTGTTAATAAATGACTTTTAAATGTTTACAACAGAGTTAGTGTGTCAGTGACTAAGCTCGAATCGCCATACACAATGGCAACACTTATGTATGGAAGCAAGACGTGGATATGTCAGAGAGTAGAGATGAGATGCATGAGAGTAGAGTTACATTGAAAATAAGTATTGCGTCGAATATGCGGTGTTACTTTGATGGACCGCATACGTAATGACGAAATACGCAAAAAAGGTGGGTATGAAAGAAAGCATAGGGACATTTTTTTTTTTTTTATATATATTATATAACATAGTAACTTTAACAGTCGGGACCCATTGTTGGATTTGATCCTGTCTCGGCTTTTAATGGGTTCTCACTGTTAAAGTTGCTATGTAATCAAAATTTATATAATTATATCCAACAACCCAAATGAAAGTCTATTTAAGAGGCAAGCGTTATTGATTGTAAACTAAAAAACTTTTACTTTGGAAATGAATTAAATCTAATACTTAATCTAATGACTTTTACTATTCTTATATTTACTTCTTTTGACAGGTAGATTATTCAACAAATTAGTAGTAACAACTACAAAAGAGTTAAGAGACAAATGAGGAGTGATGAGGGGGACAGATAAAAGGGAGTTGTGAGAACAACGAAGAGATTTGTCATGGAAAGAAGAGAGATAGGCGAAATTGTCCTTGAGGTATAATATATTTATTCTCGATAGTATTAATATATCAATAATGATGAAAATGGACCTAAACCTAAAATTTTATAATGTGAAAAACACAGTTGATTCTAATAATCCAAGTAGCTATGTGTAGCATGCCTTGTACACTGCCCTTGGGTTGCAATTCCCACCTTATAAATTATTGTAAATAATTTCTTGATATGTATTAATTGTAACCTGTTTTATTTATTTATTTATTCGAAGAGAAAGGAGAGAGACAGGCAACATAAGAACATAAAGATAGCAACAGAGTAGAAGCAATGAAACTTATACCCGCCACCAGAATATTTCTCACTATGAACAATAGTGCACTCTTTGTGCGATACTAAATTCGTAAAATATCACGTGTCTGTTGGTGTCCTAAATAATAAATAAATAAAATATCAATGGTAGTTAGGCTTTGGACTGTTTTTTCTTTTTATTACTTATTTTTTTCAGTTTTTAAATTTAGATTTTTTTACGCAGGTTTTTTTTTTTATTTATATTTTATTTAGCTCACAGCCTAAAGAGAAAATAGAAAGAGAAACAATTATGTAAGTCAACGTTCGCGCGATCGTCGACTTCTCGCTACCTACTTGATTAGGGTCGGTATGAGTGCCTATATTTTTAAGAAAACTTATCTGCGCCATAACTTATTATTTTATTACTGAGTAATAAAAAAAAAAAGATCTCACATCTTTAATTTTATTCTACATTATAATATAAAAAAATTGCTCTTTAACATATTCCACGCAGTATAAAATACTTAAAACATAAACCGCAAGAGAAATCGCATACAAATAATGTTAAATTTTTTATTGCAATACACTTGCAATTTATCACTTTATCATTAACAATAAACAATAAAACTCTTCACAACATGTCCCTTCGTTTACCCTAATATACCCCAGCGATGCGCACCGACTAATTCAAAGGCCAAATGTGACATAATACCAGCATAATTCAATGTTTTGCTCACCATATTGTATTTTATTTATGAGTTATGCCCTGTTGAGTTTGGGCTGTCTCTTTTTGTTGTTAGCTAAATCCCATAGCGTTGTCTCTTTCGCACATCGCACCCCGTGCAGTATTTGAACGGATGGTTAAATATTACAAGTTAGCTGACACCACGACTACGCATTTTTAGGGTTGTTATGATCGCAGCGTGACGCATCGAGTTCCAATTTGGTAGAATTTTAGTTCATATAATAATTAAGTATTAATTTGTATTTTGATTTTTTTTACGAAATGTTAATAGTTTCAGTTTATATCTGATTAAACGATTTAATAATAATAATAATAATGTTTGCCCTCACTCCGGCTTATGGTTTATAAAGCCCAAATAAGATCATGCGTGGAATACTGTTCTCACCTCTGGGATGGTTCCGCTAAGTACCTTACAGATGCTCGCAATGTCCTACAGAGGCGGGCTATTCGAATAGTGGACGATACTACAGTGTCTAAAACTCTCGAATCGCTGCAGCTTGTGGCCTCCCTGAGCGTGTTCTACAAGCTATACTACGGTGAATGTTCTAAAGAGCTCCACAACCTTATCACTTCTTCTCTATTCCGCAACCGAACCACTCGCACAGGCCAAAATATGCATCCACATACCGTAGCCACTATCCCTACGCGTACATACAAATTTGGAGACTCTTACATCTGTCGCACGCTGAAGATGTGGAATGCTCTCCCAGCTAGTGTGTTTCCCCACTCCTATAACCTGGAGTCCTTCAAACGAAGTGTGAAAAAGCATCTTTATAGGCCGGCATAGTGGTAGGGACTGATGTCGGTCGTCTGAGGCTGGCGTCAGTTGCTCCCGTTCTTGGACCTCGCGTACCGCTTACCATCAGGTGGGCGCGGTATCATATGTCGTGCTCCGTATAAAAAAAAAATAAAAAAAAAATGAAATTCTCAGTTTCATCAACATCTGTTCAGTAGTTTTTACGTCACATCCTTTCATACTTTCGCATTCATAAATGAAGTAGGATTTTTATGTGAAAACCGCAACAGATGATATTGACATCCAAAAGATCTGTCAAAATATGACAAAATTATAACCACGTGCGGTGCGTGCGTCGCAGGGGGCTTAGGGTCGAAACGCTCAGATTTTTTGATAACTCCGATGTCAGCAGGGGTCGTGTTAATGCAAATTAAGGTATTAACTTTATAGCCGGTATTAGAATTATCTATCGCCGTAACGCATCCCTTTCATTGACTTATATACAAGGACCGGTAAATTATTGAATTTAATAGAATGCATTTTTTCTTAATAATAAAAAATACAAATAATATTTTTTCAAAGAAAAATTAAAAAGAAAATAGAAAAATATATTATAAATAAAAATTATCCTCCAAATCACTACCAATGGTCAAAGTGCCAATGATACTGGCAGCATTGCATGGAATTGAAAATTGTATGGAAGTGCTGATCCTTTGGCCCAAATACTGCCCAGACCTCTTGTCTCCTGATGTGTTTGTGTATCGGGTTCGAATCTTGGTCGGACATAATAATATTTATTAATTTAAAGAAATAAATTTAATTAATATTTAATTGATTTGTGACTTTTATCGAGTTTGGTACGCTGGAGACATCGACAGGCTTGCCCTTATCATGATTGGCCTATAGTAAAGTTTTTTTCAGACGTCTTTATGAAGATGGAACAGCATTAGTAAGAACAGATGAAGTTTTATCTAGCCACTTCCACCCCAATGCTGGAGTTCGACAAGGATGCATTATTTCCCCGCTTCTGTCAACAAGTATTGGTCACATGGAAGAGCTGTTGCAAAAAATGGAGACCGTCAGTCTTAAGTTCGGCCTCAAAATTAACCGCAGCAAGACAAAGGTAATGATTGTAGACCGTGCCAACGATAACTGGCCAGAAATTAAACAGATAGCAAAATGCGATGTTGTCCAATCATACATTTATCTGGGAGCATTGATATCGAATGGCGGTGGATGCGAAGAGGAAATTAAGCGTCGTATGGCAGTGTCGATGTCTGCTATGGAGAAGCTTAAGAAAATATGGAGGAACCGAAACATTACGAAAGCTACTAAAATCCGGCTGGTCAGAGCTCTTGTGTTCCCCATTTTCCTGTATGCTGCAGAAACGTGGACCCTGCGCGAAACTGAAATAAAACGGATTAATGCTCTAGAAATGTGGTGTTGGCGGAGAATGTTGGGCATATCGTGGACGGAGTTCCGAACCAACAAATCCATCCTGGAGGAACTAGAGATAGGAACACGCCTTTCCTCAATCGTGCAATCACGCATTCTCACTTTCTTTGGACACGTGTCGCGGCGTGAAGATACATCCATTGAGCGCCTTGTAGTTCAGGGAAAAGTCGATGGCAAGAGAATGCGTGGTAGGTCTCCGATGAGATGGACTGACCAGGTTAAAGCAGCAATGGATCACCCCCTACATGAGTGCTCCAGGAAGGCTGCAGTTCGAGACGAGTGGCGACGGCTTGTTAAGCGTGCCACTGACACTCAAGTGACGACCACGACCACTCTGCCAAGAGTGTAGCGACTAAGAAGAAGAAAGTTGGCTAAATGTGAATCCGCTTAAGCGTGGTTTCTGACCACCCCGCAAGGAAGGAAGGGTCGTGATTTATTTTAATTTTATTTTAAATACTTTATTGCACGAAAATTGTACATAGGCGGGCTTAATGGCCAGGCATGTTCTAACAACCAACCTTTGGGAGTGTGGAGAAACTATATACGGGTGCAAATTTATTATTATAAACTACATACTAATAATACATATAAGAACGAATAAATACATGAATACATACATATAACCATAGAATACTAAAAATAAGCCTACTCACTAATAAACAGTAAATATTAAATTTTAAAAATAAAAATTTACACAAAAATAAAATGTAGGTAATATGTTTATGGGTAAATTTATTATTATAAACTACATACTAATAATACATATAAGAACAAATAAATACATACATATAACCATAGAATACTAAAAATAACCTACACACTAATAAACACTAAATGATAAATTTAAAAAAAAAAATTAACACAAAAATTAAATGTAATATTAATTTAAGAAACACTGTTTTGCTTGTTTAGAAAGTAGATGGTAAGAAAACATTTTAAAATATGAACAGAGGGAGCCTGTCTGATCGTTAGTGGGATCCTGTTCCATTGGCGAGCGGATGACACAGTGAACGAATCTGAATATCTGCTGGAACTATAAGACGGGATTATGAGTTGATTATTCTGAGAAGAACTTTACTTTTTTTTCTGATGATACTTTACTTTTTTTTTCTTAGTTTTTAGATCATATTTCACCAACTGCCTCCATGGTCTAGCGGTCCGTAGATTTAGACGCAAAGATTCCGAGTTGGATTCCTGTTTTTCATTTATTATTTATCTATGATATTTCTCAAATGTAGTACCTTAGAGACTTCACCGAGCCTGCCACTTGACATGATGGGCCTATAGTAAAGTTGGCTAAATGTAAACCCGCTTTAGTGTGGTTTCTGACTACCCTGAAAGGGATACAGTCGTGATGATACTTTACTTTTATTATTATAATAAAAAATGTAGATAAAATTGTTAAGAAGAATTTAGTCTTTAGTTTAATTTAATTATTTATGTAGCTTTTAATTTATATTTAATGTATATTAATTTACATCGAAAATATTAAATTAAGTGTTGAAATCCTGTCTAGGAAATAAAATCACGGACATTTTGGACATGTTTTCTGTACAGTTATTTTTTGTACAGAAAAAACATATATAATACACAAACGAGTATATAGATTAAAACCTAATATCGGTGTGTTGGCCAATGCGCTACCCATGATAGGTATATCGTCTATTCATTATCGGAGAGCGAAACAAGGTCGAGCTCTTCGTCTAGATTTACACAACAAATATCAACAATGTTTCCGCATAAATAAATAATTAAGGAAGTTGGTAAATAAGCAGAGCGGGCTCATTTATTATTCTTTATAAGGAAACAAAGGCGAGGGTTAGTCGTAATAAGGCGCCGCCACCTCCGGCTTATCTTTATTGCCTCCAACCCACGTAGAATAATAAATCGTTTTCATCAAAAACAAATACTCGACAGTTTTTGCCTGAGTCGAAGCGAGCGGGCGGAGGGTGGCAATTTTCCACCCCCATAATACAATATTTTCCGACATTTTCCACGCTGAATCGCTCGCTCCGTGCGGGCAGGTTCCTTTAATGTGTATTTTTCGTCCAATCAGAGAGCGGCTAGAGTCTCGATATTACCTCAACTGTCACGCATAAAGTGGAAAATATGGACCGCAACTGGGGGGTGGGTGAGTCCCTCCCTACCCGCTTGAAGTTGGCAGTCGGCGCGCGTACTACGCCGGAAGAAATGGTTCCAACAGCTTTATAGCTTTTCTTTCAGGTACGGCCGTATCATAACAGGGAATAGCGGCGCGTGATGTGAACCCGTGATAAAATAAATGTCGAGATAGGCTTATGTATTGTACTGTTTATCTTAATAATGGCTGCCGAGAGGAAACTTTCGATTAAACTCGGCTTTTGTAGCACTTCACGTTTTTGTCTTGATCTTTTACAATGCCAATACTACAGATAGGGTGGGGTACAATTTATTTTTATTATTTATAATATACATAACATTTTTTTAGGAATAATAAGACGATTGGCGTTGCCGAAATTCTACTATAATGTCCCTCCTGGACTAGAGCAATCTGGTAAGGTGGGGAATAGCTACGGAAAATAACATGATATTGTGTACAACATTACATCTTCCAGAAAGGGTTGCTCGCGCCGATATGACAAAGTCGTTGCTGTTATCCGTAACACAGTAAGTCTTTCCATTGCAAGAGCTAGAAAGGGACTGACTACAAATACAATTTTGACCAGATTTGTAAAGGAAGGGTATATCCTCGATCTTTGACACCGCATCAGACTGGAAAATTCTAATGGATAAATTTCAACATTATTATAGTATCCTAGATGAACTAGCTTTATTAGTCGGTAGGCCAGACAGCTTAGTGTTTTTTCGGAACTTGAATAAAGTTATCCTTATTGAACTTACCGTTCCGTGAGAATCAAATATTCCAAAAGACAGGAAGTCCAATAAATATTATGATCTCACAGAAGAAATGATGAGAAGCGGTATTAAGATGGGACGTTCAAAAGATAGAAGACAAATTTATAAGCATTTCACGGGTTTACCGTGCGTGAGCCGGGTCCATCCTGTGTGGTAAAGAGAGATAAAAAGAATGGTGTCTCGAGCTTGCGACCGACAATATTGCGCAATAAGATGCTCACCATCCTCAATTCTGCTTCTCTCCTTATCCAACCAAATACTGTATAATTCTGTTAATGCCGTCTTGTTTCATAAATGTATTGACGGCAGACCTGTTTAGACCCAATCCTTTTAGTAAGTGGTTCAAAGATTGTGCTGGAATTACTCATGCACCAACTTCCACTGCTTAAAGTTGAGTCTTGCACCCGTTCCTGCTGATCAAATCTTCTGTAAGATATTTGTTCGACTTCATGTTGTGGTATTTTGGAATATTTGATTCCCACAAAACCGTAAGTTCAATAAGAAAAACTTTTTTCAAATTCCGAGAAATCAGGCCTAAATGTATCCATTAGAATTTTTCAGTCTGATGCGGCGCCAAGGATTGAGGTGGGCTTGCATCGTTTTTTCGTACTTTGCCTTTTTATTACAAATTTTATTTGTAGTCGGTAATAATAAATCTCTGAACTGTCTGTAATCTTACATTTGTGACAAGTATACTGTGACTTGAAAATTCTTTGATAATATTGGATTGTGCGAGCGAGATGCACGCAAAGGCGTTGAACCCTCTTAAACTATACTTTCAAATGGTACACTATTTACATTCCTCCTTCTTGCGTCGTTCTCCTCACTGCTGAGGGTCGTGACCACGGATCACTTTGTCCCGGACGATGCTGCGCCATCCGGGTCTGTTTACTGCTGCATGTAGGGCATCGTGCATCTGGGTATTTAGGGAGGTGCGGATCTGGTCAGACCAGCGTATGGGGCTTCGGCCACGCGATCTTTTGCCTTCGACTTATCTGTGATAACAAGCCAGTTACCAGGTATTTTACGGGCTATATGGCCGAAATACTCGAGGACTCGTTTGCGGCAGATGGAAGACAGCCTAGTAGAGCTCCTTGAGTATTGACACGTTAGTTCTTCGCGCTGTCAATGGCTACGCAACATACGCCTCCAACACCACATCTCAAAGGCATCGATGCGGCTCCGATCACCGGCTTTGAGAGTTTCAGCGGCATAAAGAAAAATGCTGCGTCTTGTTTTGGTCTTTAGGGTGATATTTCGATTCTTCCATATTCCTTTTAACTATTTACAATAATAGGTAATTATATCATAGTGATTTATGTTTTAAAGCGCGGGGTTGAGCTAAAACGTTCCTATAGGATAGGCGGTAGGTTTGAGCGAGAATATAAATCGTGCATCATTTCTCATCGTAACTTTTTGTCGGTTCTTATCTGTAAGACTTCAGTTTTCATCATCCGAAGGGATTTATGTAATGCCTAGTCATTTCTCGGCGTCGAGACGGGCTTATCGAGGAGCGCGAGTTGGCTTGATTGATGAGCTCGCAAAAATAAATGTTCACTTAAATTATTCGATAAGTTAAAGGAAGTTAAACGCGCATTATCCGTGTTTCAGAGTTCAGAATTGTTTCTTAAAAGGGGAACGGATGGTTTTTTATCACATCAAATTTGTTTTTCTTAGTGTAACTCACTTCCTAAAATAGCATGGTTTCTGACCACCATACATAAATAAATAAATATTTCCAGACAGGTCACACAGCACCATCTAATTTCCGTGGTAAGCTACGAGGCTTGTGTTACGGAAACTAGATGGTTGATAAACTACATATTATACTTTTTTTTTGTAAATATATACATATTATACATATAAACACCCAGACCGAGACAAATTATACAATGTACAACTTGCCCCCGGTGAATCGAACCCACGACCTCCCGAGTTCACGGCAACGTTTGTTACCACTAGACCACTGAGGCGGCACCATGCAAGTGATTATTTATTTATTTAAATATTTATTGCACGAAGTACAAAAGGCGGACTTAATGCTAGGCATTCTGTGATAGTCAAACTTTAGGGACAACAAAAGCAATCAAACAATGAAAGGTAGGTGCAAATACAAGTGCAAGTTTTTGTTTTGTAAATTAATTTACTGTGGATATTGTTAGTCAAAAGTGGTGTTGTTTTGTTTAATAATGTTCTACAATGTGAATAGTTATAAAAAACGATAAATTGGACTTTGAACATGGCGCACAAGTTGCAGTTTATTTTTTGCGGTTTGCCCGCGCTGTGTACTTCCATATCTTACCCGACGTGTTTGACTCCAAATCAAATTCTGCAACATCTGGAATATGATGACAACCTCATTAATAAAAAACAAAGATGTAGTACGTCAGACTTGGCTGTATACGCTAAACCCTTTGCCTTCCCTATCACCTCATTCATCATCCATCGGAAGAAGAGAACACAAATGAAGTTGAATAAAATGAATAAATGGTTATGTCTCATCTACATTACGATACGGAGTTATTTTTTGGGGTAACTGTACTGATCGGGAAATAATATTTAAATCACAAAAAAATGTATACGAAGCAATCTGCAAAATACCTAGTACCGACAGTTGCAAGCCATTGAAATTATTGACGTTCCCTAGTCTGGTACATCTATGAATCAGTTTTATTTGTAAAAACGAATCCTGGACTATACCAAAACCGTCTCAGAAGTAAACGTCATCAAAATATAATATACCCATTAGTTAGCAAGAAAGCTTTGTTACATAAAAGTGCTTTAATCATGACGGCAAAAATATATAATAAAATACGGTTGAAGAGATTTATTATTTATTTATATACTAATTGACAAGACATACTACACAATCAATGACTTTTTTACAGACAAAAATATAATTACATGACATTTTGTTTCACTATAAGTATTTTTTTATATTAAATTCTAGATACGAATAAGTGGTCTAGCGGTTAAGTCCGTGGATTTAGACTCGGAGGTACCGGGTTCGATTCCTGGTCGGGACACAAAAATATTTATTAATGTAAATAAATATGTACATTTAATTATTATTTAATTTATTTGTGATATTTCTCGAGTTTGGTGCGCTGGAGACATCGACGAGCTTGCCACTTGTCATGATTGGCCTATAGTAAAGTTGGCTAAATGTGAATCCGCTTATTTATAAGCGTGGTTTCTGACCACCCCGAAAGGGTAACGGTAAATCTGTTGTTTATAATATTAACCTGTGTTTAAACAAATAAATGATTTGAATTTGAAAAAAGTGATGTAAAGATATAAGCTAGGCATGAGGAATGTTATGGTATGAGTTATTATTAGTTACATTATAAGGTGACACGGCCCGCTTACAATGAAGAAATGAGTGTTCATCCTAAGAAAGAGATAGACTTAAATTAATGGTACCTGTAGGCGGACGGGTGGTTGCGCAGGGGGAGAGTGGTTCGTGCGGGGGGAGAGTGTTTCGCGCCCGCGCTATATGTTACGTCCTGTTATGAATTCCAGCTTGCCGCTCAGGTTGAAGGTCCGGATCTACAAGATGTTCATCCGTTCCCGTCTCACCTATGCTGCGCCAGCCTGGCACCACCTTCTGGCCCAGACCAACAGGGACAAGATCCAAAGTCAGCAGAACATATCACTCAGAGTGGTTTCCCGAGCGCCGTGGTTCGTGCGTAATTCCGTCATAGCTCGAGATTTGGAGATGCCTACTATTGAGGAGTTTGTCACTGGCCTGACTAGACGTATGTTCTATCGGGCCGACAACGGACACTTCAACCATCTCCAGAATATCGCTCCGTCTTGCGCACGGCCCCCCAACGGGAGACCACTTCCTAGGGAAGTACTCCTGGAGGAGAGCTGAAGCAGTCGAATCTAGCCCTCTGGGTTCGTGAGCCACACGGGCGCTGTTATACTAAAAGTGCATGAATAACCGGCGGGTGGTTACCCGCTGAGATCCTGCCGGGGAAAACGGGGGAATATCCCCATCCCCAATCCAGGCCCATTAGGCGTCCGGGCCTGGAGGACCCCACTGTCTGTCTGTCGTAACTTTTTTATGTACCTACTATAAATATTTATTATTTAATATTAATCTTCGAGCGTAATTGTCTCTGCCAACAAACTGTGGTTACAGTTTGGCGGGCTATTTAATAAGTAAAATATATATATATATATATATTTTTTTTTAAACCAGTAATAAGATTTGACATTACAACATACATAAATCTAGATTATTACCTGTTACGGTCCAACCATGATTACCGAACTGTTTTGTGTTTGTTTGTTTTATCTTTTTGTTGGTATTCGTTATTATTTTAGTGCTGACAATATCCAAGTTTTTATTTATTTTTATTTTATTTTTTATTAGGCACGACATGTGACCTTGGGCCCACCTGATGGTAAGTGGCGCGCAAGGTCCATAAATCTGACTAACATCAGTCCCTAACACATTGCCGGCTTGACTAGATGCTTTTTCACACTTCGCTTGAAGGACTCCAAGTTATAGGAAAGTGGAAACACAGAGGCTGGAAGAGCATTTCAAATATTCCAAATCTTTATTGTGCGACAGATGTATGAGTCCCCAAATTTATACGTACGCGAAGGGATGGTGACTACGGTATGTGGGTGCATATTCTGACCTGGCGTGTGGTCTGGAGGAGACAAGATAACCAAACGAAATAAATGTTTTTTTTTTTATATAAGGTTGTTAAGTAGGGTTAGTGAAACGCTATGAAAGGTATCTTTAATAAAACGTACACGACGATGAGGAAACGACACAGTGAATTTTTTTTTCGTGACAGGGTAGCGCAGGGTAGCGTAGGGTACGGGGGAAGGAGGGCTAATATCGAAGTCGGGCCGAAGTAACTAATAAATTACAATTTGACATAAACAAACCCCCACTCCAGAACACGTAGCCCGAATTATTTATTACAAACAGGGTACGCTAACCGACAACCTTTAAAAATTAAATGAGGTGCAATTTGCTTATTAATATTTGGTTTTTATTTATACTTACGTAACGTGGAAATACGAAAAAGGGTTGGTGGTGGTGAAAAGAAAGGAGACTTACTGCGGGTTCTTCGATAGCTCCAAGGTCACTGGTTGTAAGGCACGACACACCACCATAGCATCAAGAGTTGGAGCAGAGTTTATGAGCACACACAATTCACAATTTAAAGTCTTTTATTTTTAATAAATATGGGTTGAGTAGCGTTCACGGGTTCACCGTTCAAATATTTTATTCCAACTGACCGGTGGGTCGCGAGGCCGACCCATTTTAAGGTGCGTTTACGCATTTCTCCATCTCTTTCACACGTAAGTCTTATGGATAAGGAATAAAAGGGATGGATATACATAAAGCGTGAGATTGTTCTAGAAGCGTTATACTACATAGATAATTACGAGTATGTATATGTATATATATATAAAACGGCGTTAACAGGTTGGTATAAATGAATGTATAAGGACAAAAATAAGGAAAGGCATGCAACGATGGTTCGGGCATGTTGAAAGGATGAGCGAAGAAATATTGACGAACTAGATATAGAATGCGAAAGTTGTGGGTGAAAGAGGCCCTGGCAGACCGAGACTTACATATCACGATCAAATAAATAAAACACTAACTGAAGGTGAATTAAAAAGCCTTCGTAACAAAAGGGCTTGTATGAAGAGATTAATGAATGTCGACGAAGCGAAAGAGGTATGTCGTGATCGTGTCAAATGGCGCTCAATGGTCTCTGCCTACCCCGCAAGGGACCCAGCGTAAAGATATGTATGTATTTATACTTGTACATAACTCTCTGTAATAGACGAATGTTATCAGATTTGACATTTCTATACACAAACTAATTAATAGAAAAATAAACTGCACACAGCTTCTGGAACAAATCAAACTCAGTGTACCAACAAGATATCCCAGACACAAGATTCCAAACATTTTTATCACAGAACTAACCTAGGTATACTTACTAGGTATACCTATAGTAACCAGGTATACTATAGTTACAAAAAAAAAGTAGATATATATTTATTGCTATTAGGTATTTATTACTAGAACTGCCTCCGTAGTCTAGCGGTAAAGTTCGTGGATTTAGACTCGGAGGTACCGGGTTCGATTCCTGGTCGGGACACAAAAATATTTATTAATGTAAATAAATACATTTAATTAATATTTAATTTATTTGTGATATTTCTCGAGTTTGGTACGCTGGAGACATCGTTGAGCTTGCCACTTGTCATGATTGGCCTATAGTAAAGTTAGCTAAATGTGAATCCGCTTATTTATAAGCGTGGTTTCTGACCACCCCGAAAGGGAAACGGTCGTGATGATACTTTACTTTACTTTAGGTATTTGTGGCAACTTCCTTGGCCACTGTAAAATAACACTGTCAACACTTTTGAATTTAGAATTAAGGAAATTAGATGGATTACAATATTTACACAAACAACATGTGTTTCTTTTAATTAATTAATATTAACCAAATATTTCGTCAATAACGAGAGATAAAGTATATCTCTAAATTGGTGACCCCGATATGTGTAGGACAAGTGAAAATAATTCGTGAATCGGCTGTTCGACGATCTTTTTCGCGCCATTATTTCCGCGCCAACATTCGCGCCTAAGAAATGGCCCGATGACGTCACAGCGGTGATTACGCGACATCGCCTATGCCTGGCGCGTTCCTGATTTTCCTCGTGCAATCCATCGCTGCGCCGTGCCGTGAGCTATCTACTCGCCCGCTTCACACCGCGCATTGGACAGAATCACACAGGATATCATCGGATCACGCGTCTAGTAGTACTAATATTTGTTTTAGTATTAAGATTTTTTTAGTTTTGAATTAAATTTAGTGTTTCCTTTTATATTTAAACAATTTTACTATTTTTTTTTTTTTTACTTTTAATAATACTAGATTAATAATTATTTTTTAACATTATTATTAGGCAAACTTAATTTTAGTAATTTTATTTAGATTATTTTCCATAATGGACGATATCTTGCAATTAGTAAAGGCTTTGCAAGAGCAAAATTCGACTCTGCAGGAACAAATAAATTCACTTTCCACATCTTCAGATTGCAAGAATATTGTTAGTCCGGAGGTGTGTAAAGTATCTGTTAAGTTGCCCCCGTTTTGGGCACAACAGCCGGAGGTGTGGTTCTCTCAGGTAGAGGGACAGTTTGCTATCGCAGGTATCACAGTAGATTCTACAAAATATAACTATGTTATAGGCCAACTAGACGCTCGATATGCAGCTGAGGTGGCTGACATTATCACACACCCCCCTGACCAGGACAAATATGAGCGACTCAAGACTGAGCTCATACGCCGACTGTCTCTATCGGATGAACAACGCGTTCGTAATCTTCTATCAGAGGAAGAACTAGGCGACAGGCGTCCTTCTCAATTTCTCCGTCATCTAAAGTCGTTAGCAGGTAGGGTCGTTAAGGACGATAATATAATTAGACACCTTTGGCTACGTCGGTTGCCCACACATGTGCAAGCTATCATGGCAGCACAATCACACTCATCTCTAGACGACGCAGCCGTCGTGGCTGACAGAATTTTAGACACGTCAGCATTTATTACTCAGTCCGCTTGCTCCACATCATCCCAAACAGCTATATTGCAAAATCTATCCACCAGAATGGATGATTTAACAAATGAAGTGGCCGCTCTAAACAATGGTCGTGATAGACAATGTAAGCCTATGCCCCGACCCACAGAAGGCTCAAGGCTCTGTTGGTTTCACCGACAATACAAAGCCAACGCACGTAAATGTGTTCAGCCTTGCAGTTGGACCTCCATTTCTGTCAGAGAGGAAAACTTCCTGGACAGTCAGTAATGGCGACTACCGATTGTCCCACACCAAGTCGCCGTCTATTCATTACTGACCGGACTAGTAAACGTCAGTTTCTTATTGACACCGGTTCCGACCTATGTTGTTTTCCCCGCAGGCTTCTTAGAAATCGTCACTGCGATGATGATTATCATCTTAGTGCTGCTAATGGAAGTAAAATTAAAACATATGGTACCATACAGCTATTGCTTAACCTGGGCCTTCGTCGAACCTTTCGGTGGAATTTCTTGGTCGCTGACGTAACCACTCCCATCTTAGGTTCAGATTTTTTAGCTTTTTATAACCTATTGCCAGACTGTCGACATAAACGTCTTCTTGACGGTAAGTCAGGTCTATGTTCTTCAGCAATAATAGCTAATACTGACCACGTGAGCGTCAAGGCTGTTACTGCCACGAGCGAGTCGCCCTTCAGGGAATTACTTAATGAATTTCCTGACATCATGCGACCGTCTGGCATGCCAAGACAAATAAAGCACAACACCGTACATTTCATTAAGACCACTGAAGGCCCACCAGTCTCCTGCAGGCCGCGCCGGCTCGCGCCTCCGAGACTCATGGCCGCTAAACGAGAATTTGAGGACATGATTACTTGCGGAACAGCGAGGTCTTCCAAGAGTCCTTGGTCCTCGCCTTTGCATATGGCTCCCAAGCGCGACCTCACGTGGCGACCTTGCGGTGACTATCGTGCTCTCAATGCTCGAACAGTTCCAGATCGCTACCCGGTGCGTCATATTGGGGACTTCAGCCATAATATAACTGGTTCCACTATTTTCAGCACCTTCGATTTGGTCAAAGCATTTCAACAGATTCCCGTTCATCCTGATGACGTTTGTAAAACCGCCATTATCACCCCGTTCGGTTTATTCGAGTTCCCCTTTATGACGTTCGGGTTGCGCAATGCTGGACAGACGTTCCAGCGTTTTATCGATGAGGTGGTTCAGGGCCTTGACTTCTGTTACGCATATATCGATGACATTTTGGTATATTCTCGTGACGCTACGCAACATGCCCAACATCTACGCATTCTTTTCCAGCGCCTACATGACTACGGAGTGGTAATAAACCCAGCAAAGTGTGTCATAGGCGCCAACGAAGTCCACTTCTTGGGCTACTGTATTAACGCAGCCGGCACGCGTCCGCCTGTGCAACGAATACAAGCTCTGAAGGATTTCCCCCTCCCCAAAACTGTCCAAAGTTTGCGCCGATTCTTAGGTATGGTAAATTACTATCGTAAATTCCTACCTCAAGCTGGCGAACTACAGGCACCTCTTAATAATCTACTGACAGAAGTCAATGGTAAAGGTGCCAAACCGGTTCCATGGACACCTGATCTCGAACAGCGATTTCAGGACATGAAAGAAAGCCTATCGAATGCCACACTCTTGGCCCACCCAGTCTGCGACGCTCCCTTAGGTTTATTCACTGACGCCTCTAGCGCACAGATTGGCTCTTGCCTACAACAACAGGTTCAAGGTCAATGGCAACCTATTGCTTTCTTTAGTAAAAAGTTAACCCCTCGTCAGACAGAATGGCCTGCGTACTACCGTGAGTTACTTGCGGTGTATGAGAGCGTACAACATTTTCGCCACATTCTGGAAGCAAATCATACAACCATTTACACAGATCATAAGCCATTAATTTTTGCATTCAGACAACGACGTGAAAAACTTCCCCCACCACAGTTAAATCAACTTTCATTCATCTCTCAATTCACAACAGACATCGTTCATATTAAAGGCACTGAGAATATAGTAGCTGATACCATGTCTCGATCAGACTTAAATGCCATTTCAATACAAACCAACTTCGAAGAATTGGCACAATCGCAAATAGCCGATGAAGAAGTAAACACATTTCTAACCTCTCCTCTTTCCGGTACTTCATCATTAAAACTAGAAACCGTTCTTATTCCTGGCACAAATACTACTCTCATTTGTGATACATCAACTGGTAAGCCACGTCCATTTATCACTTCATTTTTTCGCCGCCAAACATTCGATTCGATCCATAACCTCAGTCACCCTGGCGCTCGTGCCACATTACGACTAGTCGCAGATCGTTTTGTCTGGCCTGGCATGAATAAAGATTGCCACGCGTGGGTCCGTTCATGCATTCCTTGCCAACGAAGCAAAATAAACAGACACACAGTTACCCCACTTGGCCAATTCCAGCCTCCATCCGGGCGTCTCAATCATGTTCACATTGATATCATAGGTCCTTTGCCGACGTGTGAAGGTTTCCAATACTGCCTAACAGCTGTGGATAGATTTACTCGTTGGCCAGAAGTTTGGCCCATGTCCGGTATCACCGCCGACCAGGTGGTTAAAACTTTCTTAAGTGGTTGGATCTCGCGCTTTGGTGTACCTAATGTTATAACAACTGATCAAGGTCGTCAGTTTGAATCAAATCTTTTTAACAACTTCTTACAACAATGTGCTACAAAAAGGATTAGAACAACCAGCTACCACCCTTCTGCTAATGGCATGGTGGAACGGTTACATCGCCAGTTAAAAGCTGCTTTAATGTGCCATGGGAATTCATGGGTGGCAGCTCTACCACTCGTCTTGCTCGGAATTCGCGCTGCTCTTAAGGAAGACTTGAAGTCTTCATCAGCAGAGCTGCTTTATGGGGAACCTTTACGCCTTCCGGGAGAGTTTCTCGTACCTAATTTACAACAGGACCGTCCGGCCAACGTCATCGATTTTGTATCTCAATTTCGTGACAGAATGGCAAAAATAAGACCTGTATCAGGTTCACGACACTCCGTACCTGTAACATTCCAGCACAAAGACTTACAAACCGCAACTCACGTATTTTTACGCGACGACACTGTACGGCGACCTTTAACGCCACCCTACACCGGTCCATATGAAATCCTGGAGAGACGACCAAAAACATTAGCTTTAAACATTAAAGGAAAACGCATTAATGTCAGCATGGACCGAGTCAAACCGGCTCATGTTGAGATTGACGCGCCCTCGTCCTCGCAACCTCTCTGCCCTGAGAGCACCGCACCACCTACGTCAGATCAGCCTTACTTCACGCGTTTTGGTCGACAAATTCGTCCAAATAGGGCATTTGATTGTTAATGTTTCTTATTTTGTGATTATTTTAATCGTAAGTTTAACCAATGTTAATAACTCTCTATTGTATTTTATATTATTTAGTTTAAGTCATAATTTTAATATTTTGTATAACCTTTCCTTCTTCGTAGGGGGGTATTGTGGCAACTTCCTTGGCCACTGTAAAATAACACTGTCAACACTTTTGAATTTAGAATTAAGGAAATTAGATGGATTACAATATTTACACAAACAACATGTGTTTCTTTTAATTAATTAATATTAACCAAATATTTCGTCAATAACGAGAGATAAAGTATATCTCTAAATATTTATTATACATATTTTCTTTTAACTGTGTTTCCCACAATATCTTTTGTCGTTCTCCAAAAGGTTTAGGTTAGGTTTAGTTTATAGAGTGGATAATGTAAGCGCCAACTATGGTTTAAACATGAACATAAAGAAAACTAAGTTCATGGTCGTCGGACGGTCAAATGTCGACAATACTGCTGCGCTTTACATTAAAGACCAACCGCTCGATAGAGTTGAATCATACAAATATCTAGGCTCCATTGTGAATGAAGAAGCAGATCACAGTACCGAAATAAAATGCCGCATAGAACAAGCTAGAAACGCCTTTGTTAAAATGAGCCACCTTCTCTGCAATCGCAATCTTAAACTTCCTACAAGATGCCAACTCGTCCGATTCTACATATTTTCCATTCTCCTGTATGGTGTCGAATCATGGACCCTGACAAACACAATGTCGAAGAAGTTAGAAGCTTTTGAAATGTGGATATACAGGAGAATGTTGAAGATATCATGGAAGGACAGAGTAAGAAACGAAACTGTCTTGCAGAGAATGAACAAAGGCGTTGAACTATTGAAAATGGTAAAGCGAAGGAAGTTGGAGTATTTGGGACACATCATGCGCAATAAAAAGTATAGCTTGCTGCAGCTCGTCATGCAAGGCAAGATACAAGGCTCCAGAAGACCGGGGAGAAGACGCACTTCCTGGCTCAAGAACCTCAGGGAGTGGTTCGGGATGAGCACCAGATCCTTGTTCCGGACAGCGGCCAACAAAATCAAAATCGCCTTAATGATAGCCGACCTCCGATAGGAGATGGCACCGTAAGAAGAAGAAAAGGTTTAAGGTATTAAGCTCGCCTATCTACTTCATTTTATTTTGCGATAAAGAATAAATTAAAAATATTGTGCAATAAATATTTTTTTACTTTACTTTAGTTATTATGATAATGATGACAGACCTATATTTGTTGTCTTTGATTTTTAAAGTGCCAATAATATTCTATAGTTAGTGATTAGCTCACCCACCCCTCTTGGATAGGATGTAATAAAATTTGCATACTTTTAATCAAGGGCCGTGTCGCCAAGTTTGCCAATAACGGAGCGCGATCGATCTACCGATGTCCGGGCTTCTAAACCTGCTAAATTGCACTATCATTCTCCGACGTTAATTTTAATTTTACAAGTCACGTCTTTGCTAGTTCTTTTTATTATTTATTTCCTTACGACATCCAGAGAGAGAGAGAGATGTAGTCGATCCAAATAACTAAATATTGTGACCTATGTACATGCCCATAATACTAGGTCCAAAGAAAAAGTCACTGAGAAAAGTCTCTGCAATGACATTGTTTATTGTTTATTAATTATCCGTAGGAACCTTGTTTCTGGGAACACTTGGATTTGTCAAAGTTTACACTTTTGTATATGCAATGTAATTAATACAATGACACAGAAAAATACGAGAAAGCAAGGAACAGTCTGCTACTATATAGTCGTATATTGGTTAAATAAACTAAGGTTGGATGCAGCTGTAAAGGGGCATTGTACTTATCAAATTCATTGTCTTATGTCAAATAATAATAATGATATATATCTTATTATTTTTGAATAATAAAACATAATATAATGTCTATAACATTAAAATATATATTATATTAAATTATTATATTATTAGTATATTAAACTATATAACAAACTATCTAAATAAATGTTAGAATATTTAAAGTTTAAAAGTAATATGAAATCTATTATAAATTAACAAAAAAATTACTTACTTAAACTTAAGGATGCACTAATATATATATATATATATACCTAAATAATAAAATTAAAAAAATCCTCTAAAGACGTCCCAACCGAGATAGTCCCAAGGAGACTGGCAACATTACCCCTCTGTATAGCGAGGCTAATACGTTGGCAATTATCTGAAGAATTAGGCCTGCACTCGCCACGCTGGCCAGACGGGTTGGCGAGGGTCTGGTGTCAATTTATAATGACAATTTATTAAATCCCACAAGGTGGTATTAGTGGAACTGAGTCCGACGGCTTTTACGAGCTCTCTGATCCACGGGATCGGTGGTGTTATAAATAAATATTTCCAGACAGATCACACAGCGCCATCTAGTTTCCGTGGTAAGCTACGAGGCTTGTGTTACGGAAACAAGATGGTTGATAAACTACATATTATACTTTTTTTTTTTGTAAATATATACATATTATACATATAAACACCCAGACCGAGACAAATTATACAATGTACAACTTGCCCCCGGTGGGAATCGAACCCACGACCTCCCGATTTCACGGCAACGTTTGTTACCACTAGACCACGGAGGCGGTCATGTTGTGACAAATGTATGTAAAAAAGTGTTTTTCTCATTGGGTTTGGCCTGGAGAATTTGGGCTACACACGCTACGCTGGCCAAGCGTGTCAACCCGCTTGGCCAGATTTGATGTCAATTTTAATGACAATTTATTAACGATTTCACAAGTTGGTATTAGTGAAACCGGGGCCGAAACGTGCTTATATGACAAATGTGCGTAAGAAAAGTGTATTTCTCATTGGTAAAAGCGTTTTTACAATCAAGACACCACATGCCGGAGGGGGGGTTTGAACTGACCTTTGTAGGATTTTAAGGAGAGCATTCTTACAAATGAGAGAGCTAGCTCCATGACTGTCTTTATAAAATTATTGAATTACAAATCGTTGAAGTTAATACATTTCTAAATGTTCACAAATTGTCCAGAAGTGGTTACATTACATAATTTTCTTACCAACACATAATGACAATGTGCACGAACATAGTAAAAATACTACCTATTACTGTCTAGAAAATGTAGGTAATTACCTCCAGGTACCTAAAACGAGAACTCGTTGGACTAGAAAAGTGCTAGTTAATAGTTGATTCGGTCTCTCAGATTCTTAAATTGCATGCGGGCTTGCAGTTGGACCACTTAACGGTAAGCCATTCCCGCCATTCGTTTGGGTCAAAAATATAATTATACTAATTTGTAAAAAAAACTACAATACATAAGTTGCACACCTATTCTAGTAAATTCCCTGAATCATGAGAGACTATAGACTGGTTGCAGAAAGAATAATTAAAATGTTCTATGATTAACATTTTGATATATATATTTAATAATAATACATATACAAGACCGCCTCCGTGGTCTAGTGGTAACAAACGTTGCCGTGAACTCAGGAGGTCGTGGGTTCGATTCCCACCGGGGGCAAGTTGTACATTGTATAATTTGTCTCGGTCTGAATGTTTATATGTATAATATGTATATATTCCTCGCCAAGCCGTCTGGCCAGCGTGGCGAGTGTAGGCCAAATTCTCTAGATATATGTTCTGGAAGGCCCATCTTCAGCAGTGGATGCTAGGACGCTGTGTTCTAAGGTCTGTAATGGTGATGACATATGCATGCATGCTGGGGAAATTTCTGTCACTGTCCTTTGTTAGGATATGATAATATAATAATAAAGCCAATATTTAAAATCACATAGGTTTGTATTTGAGTCCCAACAAAAACAACTCTGACATAATAACCATAAATGACAAATACATAGATAATTTGATACCAAGTAAAAAGGTTATATATTATTTTGGATTTTTGGTCATAATCCAACAAAGTAAACGTAAATGCGTTTCTTTAAAAGCGTGTTTGGACGAAGGTTTGACAATGGAAGCCACGGCTTACCGTTAAAAAAAACACTGCGGCTAATCTCCAGCGACACATGTATAAACAAAGTTTAATTGTGTGCCGGCGCAGTGTAGCCTGGCAAACTCATTACACTCTTAGAACCTCCCCTACCTCCACCTATATTCAATTCCAATCAATCCTACCGCATCACACAGTGTAAATGACCGGGCATTTGGTAATACTAATTGGTCTTCAATGATATGAAATCAAATAAAATTGTTGGGAAAAAATGTTTTATAATTTAAAAGAATATTTTGACAATTGTTATACCTAATGTTTAAGCTGACAATATTGTATGAATACATGTAAGTTTTTGGACATATTTTATTTATTTTTTTAAAATTTATATTAATGTTTGATATATTTGCTCGCCAATTTACTTAGCAAATGTGGTTACGTTAAGTTAGTTTACTATAAGACCTGTAAATTAGACTAACATTTATGCAAATAAATATTTTTTTTATCTTATCTTATCAGACAATTGTGTGTAAATATCTAGCGATGATGGTAGCTCGGTTAAAATCCTAAAAACGCTGGTTCGAGCACCGGCATGTACCAATGAAAAATACATAATTATTACGTACCGATGACGTCACGTAATAGTAAATAAACAACTTATTTATGACACTAATATAACTATTTGCTTTTATAAAAGTAGGTTCCAATTTCTTATATTTTCTTTAACTTTGTGAAAAAAACTACTTAATTGTGGCTCGGTTGTAAGAACGCTTTCCTTAAAATCCTACAAAGGTCAGTTCGAGCCCCCGGCATGTACCAATGTGAAATATACTTTTTTTACGCACATTTGTAAAGCACGTTTCGTTCTCGGTTTCGCTAATACCAACTGTGGAATCGGTAATAAATTCAAAAAACCTTCTTAAAAACAAAATTTGGTTAATTTTTCTTACTTTGCACCCATAATATTCTTCTCTCACTCTCTCAAAGGTTAGCTGGTAGAGAATACCTTTATGGTATTATGCTCGCCTATGTACATGTTTTTATATTTTATATTTTGTGTGCAATAAAGAATTTTATTATTCAAATTGGCATCAGATCCTTGCCAACCCGTCTGGCCAGCGTGGCGTGTGTTGGCAAAATTCTTCAAATATATGTTCTGAAAGCACTATCCAACAGTGGAGGTCTAGTATGCTTTGTACATTTAGTGTTCCTTCCGATTTAGTAAATCTCTGCGACCCGTGACTCACCAAACATAAGGCATCAGCTGAAAATCAGCGCTGCAGCCTCGGCTGTAGCATATGCTAAGCTGACCACCTATTTATCGCCACACCTGTATGTATGTTTCGGTATATAGAATAGGCTTACATTTATACATTTAGATTAATCTCTTGCATATTTTTTTTTTGTAACCATTGTAATTGTTGCGATAAATCTTTCTTTCTTTTCTTTCTTTGTGCTAGTTGTAATAAATAATAAATAAAATTTGTGTGGCAGTTTACAATATTTACTATTAAGTGACGTCACTCACGCTAACTAATGTTTTGAGGTAACGTTCCAATATCTCTAATCTATTTATATTTATATTTTATTAAAATATAAACTTCCCTATTTAATACGAATGAGGCAGAATGCATAGAAGGAATAGTTACAACCGATAAAATTGCATCAGACGTGTTATGTCTTCGTACCATATCTTCTCCTTTTCTGGTCTTTTTAAGTAAGTCAATGCAATTTTATAGACACCGACAGTTGGATGGATTGCGACCTGCAGCGAATGATGTCCGTAAACATCGCCCCTACCCCGTCGAAACAGTTTTTAATTTTGATTTTTTCCAGTGGCACCGCATCGGTTCACTTTTGTTTCGTTTCATTTCATAGCGGGGCGAATGCGACAGATTGGAATCCCAGATATGTACAATTTAAAATCGTGTAAGTTCGGTCAGGCTGGGTCGGGACTGCTAGACTGACGCCTGTCGACTTATTTTCTTTGCTTTTTTAGCGTAGACATATATCGCGAACGATCCAACGTGGAGGTACGGGCCAAAAGTTAAATCAGTCACATGAAATGTAGGTAAACGAAAAAAAAAACCCAATTAATGGTTCGTAAAATATTTAAATACATTCTTAAACTGTTTTGCGGCGTATAATTATTTAGTTTTTATTTTTAAGTTTCTTAAAAGGACATTCTAGAAGACAAATTTCTAAGCATTCCATTGATTCACCGTGCGGTTGCCGGGTCCATCGTGTGTGGGTAAGAAATAAGAAGAATGGTGTCTCGGGCTTGCGACCGACAATAGGCTAGTTTAAGAAAAGGAGGTCTCGTGTTGAGGATCATCAAACTCCAAGTGTTGCAGAATTCGATGCTTTTCATTGAGTAATTCGCGTCAATATTACCCAAACACGTTAGGTATATGGGAATTTATAGCGCGAGATAACCCCAAAAAAATTATTGCATCTTCTGACCCATATAAATTTATCGTTTTCTATTAAAAAAAAACACATTATTAAAGTAAATAATACCAGTTTTGACTAGGACTTGACATGTCAGTGCAAAATGGCGCTAAATATTTATTTATTTTATTTATTTCAAAACTTCAATGCACAAAGTACAAAAGGCATACTTAATGCCCGTAGACATTCTCTGACATCCAAACCTTTGGGACTAATTAGAACAACTGTAGGTGCAAGGAAAGTATAAGTGACACATCAATTAGATATAAATACTTAGATAATAAACTTACTTATATATATTATCTACTTAGAAATATAAATATACTAAATACTAATATATACACAATAATAAACATACATATAAAACTTACAAATTTTGTTAGAAGCTATTTTGAAAATGCGAGTAGACCAGCTTTTTAAATGATGATCTGGTAGATGCCTGCCTTATGGTAATAGGTAGATTGTTCCACAGATTTGTAGCAACAACCGCAAAGGAATTCGAGACAAATCCGGAATGATGAGATGGAACGGAAAGAAGTGAGTTGTGAGAAGATCGAAGAGATTTATCATGAAAAGAAGAGAAAGCGAATTTGTCCTTAGGTATTTCGGTGTCGCAGGCTTATTTAAAACAGAGTAAAGGAGACAGAGGACTCTAAGATTCCTGCGACAGCGAATTGGCAGCCACTTCAACCTAGCACGATACTCGGAGATGTGATCATATTTACGTAAGCAATAGATGAACCGGATACATGCATTTAGTAAACGGTCCATTTTGTTGAGCAACATCTCCGACATATTAATGTCAAATACTGTTTATTTAAACTTAAACTTTAGATTGTCAAAATAGTGCATCCATTTATTTACTTCAGTTTTAGCTTGTTTTTGCCGAGCTTCGTCAAGTAACAAAATATAATAAAAATATCAACCCTAATAGCATAAGATGCTGACTGACAGTGTTCTTGCGAATATAACTTTAATAGCATTGGACACTGAAGGTATCGGTGCGAATATATAGCATTGGACACCGACAGTGTCCGTGCGAATATCAACCTCAATAGCAACGCAATTTGTCATCAACAATTCTATTATTCCCGTGCCCCGGGGAGCATGTTAAGCCATTAGTACCGGTTCCACTAATATCATCTTGTGGAATCGTTAATTAAAGGTCATTATAACATCAAACCCTCGCCAACACGCCTGGCTAGCATAGAAACTGTAGAAGAGAGAGAACAAATTTCTAAGCATTCCATGGATTCCGTGCGGGTGCCGGAAAATAGAAACGAACATAATGGTGTCTCGGGCTAGCGACCGACAGTAGACCTGCCAAAGAATGACAAAGGATGCCTTTTATTTATTTTATTGCGTAAAAACACGCTCACCATCCACCATTCTGTGACCCAATTAAATACTGTATGGTTCCTTGTTTCTTGGAAGCTCGTTCCATAAAAGTATTGACGTCAGACCTGCTTAGGCCAAAAGTAAGTGGTGCAAAGATTTTGTTGCAATTCCTCTTACATCAATTTCCACTGCGTAGAGCTGAGTCTTGAAACCGTTCCTAATCATTTATTCTATGAGATCTTAATATTTGTTCGAATTCTTCAAAAATAATTCACGGACGAATATTTTTATTGCTGTGGCCGGTCCCAAAACAGGTATATGACTGGTTATTTTTTACAAATTCTATTTCATTTGTTTGCTTTTGAATTTCCGCCGCCAATATCCGCTAACTAAACACGATTAATGCGGAGAGAAGATGGACAGAAGGGGGGAAGAATGGGGAGGGGTATTCTTCACGTTGGGGGGTTTTGTCGTTTTATATTAGATGTCGGCTAATTTATTGCAAGCTGCGTTCATAAGTCCTGAGTCCAATACTAATAACAAATATTTGACGCGTTTATTTTATTTGCTTTTAGTTCTAAATGTGCTTCGTCTCTTTCGTTAAATCTCGATGGTTTCTAAGCACACGTTTTATAATGAAAAATTGACTATGAAGATCCTGGATAACAGTTGATATTCGTATATTTTGGCATTATAAAAAAGAATGTGATAAAGTTAATATAACTCAGGCAGGATGAAGACCAGAACATAGTGAACGCGAGTTCAATGACAAACTTTGGGTAATATTTGCATCGCAGCCATGAGACCTATCGTACATTAGTGGTGCACACTAATTTAAGGAACGTGTTAAGCCACCACCTCGCCTCAAAAGTAATTGTCAGAAATGCTACGATATCCAACTCTCGTAGTAAAATCGTAGCTTCAAGGCGCTATTTCATAGCTTCTACATAATAGTCTACGTGCATACAGCCTACTTTAGACGCGTCGATAAACTATATGAATTTATTCATTCATTACAGCCACTAGAAGACTACTCCTAGACCTCCACTGTTGGAGATGGACCTTCCAGAACATATATCTGGAGAATTTAGCCTACACTCGCCACGCTGGCCAGACGGGTTGGTAAGGATCTGAAGTAAATTTTTAATGACAATTAATTAACAATTCAACAAGTTGGTATTAGTGGAACTGGGGCCGACGACTTAACGTGCTCTGAGGCAAGGAAACGGTTGTGTTGTAAATCTATGACAAATGTACGTAAGAAAAGTGTAGTTCTCATTGGTACATTTAAAAATTCCACCGCTTGAAACAAGACTTGCTGAATGGTTGGTTCTAACCCCGGGATGTACCAATGAGAAATACACTTTTCTTACGCACATTCGTCAAAGTTTACCGTGCCCCAGAGACCACCTTAAGCCGTCGGTACCGGTTCCACTAATAGCAACTTGTGGAATTATTAATAATGTCATTTAAATTTGACTTCACAGCCTCGCCAACCCGTCTGGCTGGCGTGGCGAGTGTAGGCTAAATTCTCCAGATTCCAGAGTTCTGGAAGACCCATCTCCAACAATGGAGGTCTGGGACGCTGTGTTCTAGGGCCTGTAATGAATGAATAAATGAATATAGTTAGTAATAAATAAATTTAATTTGGGTTAATTCAAAAGATATGTCTATAATAACGGTTTTATTTCCTAAAAAACGGATTGATTATATTTCTTAAAAGTACACTTAACTCGAAGAAAAGCTTAACAAAAACCCTTATCCTTTTTTAAAATAAATAAATAAATAAACTTTTTAAAGGAATTATTATTAGTTAAGTTTGCGAGTAAATCTGGCAATCTGTGTAAATGTGTATAAGATGTAAATGCGGTGCGGTTGCGGTACGTGGCGGTGGGGGATGCACATTAATCATCAGGAGGGGTTCCTGATTACCTACAATTATGGCATTAGCTTTCATGCCTAATTGTATTTTGCCATTTCTACCCTAAAAACCCAGCAGCAACCCTCGCGTTACTTTCTGTCGTTTCGCAACTTAAAGATTTGCAATTTCTCAGAAATGAATTATTAAAAATAATAATAATAAAAACCGTTTTTATAACTATACCTATACGAGTATGTACAAACTTAAACTAAAAAGTAAAAAAAAATATTTATTATATATTATTAAGTTTTAAGTTTTTAGTATCAGCTGGTTTTTGAGGTCCCTTCTTCGAGACACCCTGCCTCGCAATCTGCGCAGAATTGTTTATAGCTTCCTCGGCCTTCTTCCGGGACGTGTTAACACCTCGTTGACGCACATATTACACGCAGCACATTTTGCCATATTGGTAACAATAATCAGAGCGAGGTGGCGCGGTGGTGGCTTGGTTGTAAGAACGCGTTCCTTAAATCCTACAAAGGTCGGTTCAAACCCACCCGGCATGTACCAATGAGAAATACACTTTTCTTACGTACATTTGTCAAAGATTACAACATCACCATCCCCGTGCCTCGGAGAGCACGTTAAGCCGTCGGTCCCGGTTCCACTATTACCAACTTGTAGAATCGTTAATAAATTGTCAATAAATATTGACATCATATCCTCGCCAATCCGTCTGGCCAGCGTGGCGAGTGTAGGTCAAATTCTCCAGATATATGATCTGGAAGGCCCATCTCCAGCAGTGGAGGTCTAGGACGCTGTGTTCTAGGGGCTGTACTGATACTGATTGAATTAGAGAGATGATGCGCACACTTCTTTTCTGTACAGCAGTCTGATAATTAGGCAGTTGGGACGAACGCATAATACCTACTTGTGGAATCATTAATAAATTACCATTAAAATTGACATAAGACCCTCGCCTGGCCAGAGTGGCGAGTGTAAGCCAAATTCTCTAGATGTATGTTCTGGAAGGGCCATTATTGGAGGTCTAGAGGACTATTATTGTAAACCTACCACAATTAGTAAAAAAGTAAAGTATCATCACGACCGTATCCCTTCCGGGGTGGTCTTACTGACCACCCTTTTTTTTTAAGAAGCGGTTTCACATGTAGTCAGTCCCAGTCAATGCGGGGCATAATGTTCGGGACTAATGTCAGTCATGAGTGTCTGATTCCAGTTGCTACTTACTTAAGATCACATGTCATGCACATATTGTACATTGCATATGCTACCTTTTATCTGCTAAAATACTACCCTCCCCCTGTAGTAGTAAAGTATATGAAATAATTTAATTTTCTTTGATAGAGCCGAATTATAAAAAAAAAAAAACAATGAAAAGGACTACGATATTCTTTGGCTACATATTGGTCAGTGCACAGCAGAGTTCATTTTAAACATTGCCTGCTTGCGCACATTTTTTTGGATCACCCTAGTTGGGGGACAAATGACATGATCCCCCACTGGTTGGGAATCCCTGATCTACATAGTTTAACCAGATTAAAAGATGGGTCCGCTGTTATAACGCACGCGTCATCGTGTGTAAGATCAGTCTTTTTTTTTATCTTCACGTCCGGCGTAAGCGATTCTTAGATTAAATTAAGGGATGAAAAGTCTATTTTACAAGTATAATCAAAATAAACGAAATAATAGTGGTAGGTTTAGCGGTTAAGTTTGTCACGTTATGCGGGGCATTAAAATGAAACAAAGGAATTTAAGCAAATGAAGTTAATATATTAAGTAAGATGGAGTTAACAGAACAAGAGAATCTACAATTATATAAAGGGAGGGTCGTAAGCCAAAACTTAGCCCTATCACTCTTTATGCATCCGTTGACCGTACGTAGGGGTACCTTCCCTCGGAGAGCGCTGCCGATCCCAAGCGGACAACGTGGCGTCACGGGGATCCTGGTCAGCGGGGTTATCTTCTCAAGCTGGGCCCCAGCTCTATAGTCCTACTGGAAAAACCTTGGAACGCACGGGGACACACGTTACGTTCCATCTCTAGATCCACCACCACTCCAGTCCACACCAAGACAAGATACCATGTAGTTGGTGAGACCGCAGCGGTGGTGCACAAATAAAAATGAATCTACTGCACGTGGTCATGAAGTGACCCGTACTATTTTTAATTCAATACTTACCCAAGCTACGGGGGCGACAATATCCAGTAGGTTTATTAAGGTATTATAATTATGAAGTAATATTTGATTCTAGTAATATTTATTATAAATTAAAGCAGCTCATTCTCGCAGATAGTTTTGAAAAGTAAGGAATGTCAAAGTCTACAATGACAGGTGACGTCTTAAATAAACGCAAGGCAAAGGATGTCGATTGCAGCCAACAATATTTATTCCTTGGCCGCATGTAATACAATCGTTACAAGTTTGTGGAGTTCTCGATTTAGACGCTGAAGTACCAGGTACGATTTCTGGTCGGACAACAATAATTTATTTTAAGTTTGATACGCTAGAGACATTGACAGGTTTGCCACTTGTCATGATGGGTTAACTTGGCTAAACGTAAATCTGCTTCATTAAAAAAAGCGTGGTTTCTGACTACCCTGGATGGGATACAGTTGTGATGATACTTTACTTTTTTTATTATTAAAACGAATCTAAGATAGGAAGACAAATTTCTAAGCATTCCATGGATTCACCGTGCGGGTGCCGGGGCCATCCTCATGCCATGCTCGGGTCGGGACCAACAATAGGCTGGTTTGATAGGGATGCCTCCTTTTTTATTTTAATGCACGATAATACGCTCACCATCCACCATTCCACTCATATCCCTACCCAACCAAATACTATATGATTCCCTTAATGCCGTCTTGGAAGCTCTTTCCATAAATGTATTGATGGCAGACCTGCTTAGGCCCAATTCTTTTGGTAAGTGGTGCAATGATTTTGCTGAAACCAACTTCCACTGCGTAAAGCTGAGTCTTGAACCCGTTCTGATCTTTTCTTCTGTGAGATCTTAATATGTGTTCGACTTCATGTTATTGTCTTTCTGAATATTTGATTCCCACGGAGCGGTAACTTCAATAAGAATAACTTTTTTCAAGTTCCGAGAAAACACTAAGATGTCTGCCCTATAGGCTGATATAGCTACTCGTAGTTAATCTGGGATCCTATAATAATGTTCAAATGTATCCATGTGAATTTTCCAGTCTGATGCGGCGCCAAAGTTTGAGATTTAGTTTTGGTACTTTACAAATGTAGTCAAATGTTATTTTTGTCCGTTTTTCGCTCTTGCAATAGAAAGACTTACTGCTTCACGGATAACACCAAGGACTTTGTCATGTCGGCGCGATCAACAGCGCTTTTCTAGAAGAGTAACACACCCTACAAGTGTATGTCTAGCAGTTCCTATAGCAACACCACACAATGTACAGTTCTTTTCCGTGGCTTTGCCCCACCTTACCAGATTACTCGGGTCCGGAAAAGACATTTGGAAAAGCTATTACCTATTATTGTGCTTCCACTCCAGGGCTGGAAGGATGCAAAAATCGCCTAAAGTTAGCCAGTTCTTTTGAACTTCTAGATTCATCGCGTGCACTCTGTATTAATGCTCTTAATCTTTGCTGAGGAAGGATTTAATAAACTCTTTGTCGTTTTCTTTTTTCTTCCAGCCAATGCCTCTTTAGTCAGTCATAAATTTATTGAAGAATAGTAGTCTCGGTTCCATCTCTTAAATATATCTCCAAAAAGTCCGTAATTTCACTAGAAAGTAAATGGATATATAATAATATCTTTCTCTTTCTTTCTTAAAAGTAAACTAAGACTTTAAAATATATGATCTTAAACAACATTTTGTCATTCATTACAGCCCCTACAACCGAGCGTCCTAGACCCCCACTGCTGGAGATGGGCCTTCCAGAACTGGAGAATTTGGCCTACACACGCCACGCTGGCCAGACGGCTTGGCGAGGATATTATGACATTTTTTATGACAATTTATTAACGATTCCACAAGTTGGTATTAGTGGAACCGGGACCGATGGCTTCACGTGCTCTCCGAGGCACGGGAACGGTGGTGTTGTAAATCTATAACAAATGTACGTAAGAAAAGTGTATTTCTCATTGGTACATGCCGGGTGGGTTTGAACCGACTTTTGTAGGATTTAAGGTACGCGTTCTTACAACCACCGCCGCGCCTAAACAACATACGGATTAAATTAAAGTTAATTTGTATACCTACATTGTTTTTATTAAATATAGTATGCTAGTATGCATGGAAGATAGAAAGACAATTTCGCTCCATGAGCAGACTGTTTTAGTAAAATTAGTTAAACTTTGCGTCAGCGTCGAACTACGGCAGGAATTTGGAGACTTAAACCAATTTTAGTTGAACTCGTCTAACAAACAACTTATAATAGAGTAAGTTTTTGAATTAAATTATTTTCCCTAAAACCGGTGTGGAGTTTCGTGCTTCATTGTACTTCAATAAATTGCTAGACAGGTATTCCATTTTCTATTGTCATTATACTAATATACATTAAATAGAAATTAAAAGCTACCTAAATAATAAAATTCAAAATAAACTAAACTATAAATAAAAAATGTCCTCTAGAGACGTCCCATCCGAGATAGTCCCAAGGAGACTGGCAACATTTCCCCTCTGTATAGCGAGGCTAATACGTTGGCAGAAATAATTTCTAGCCTTCCTGTCTCCAGAGCTTTCTGTCAGCCGCTTTGACAACTCCTTGGCCAAGCGCCTCGCTGACGGTCCCCATGGGCCCATCGCCTCGACCCCAAACGGCGCTAGAGGTTCTTCCACAGAAAACACCGCTATCCCCTCGCCTGACAAGGTCGCCTGGATGTGAGATGGAGCTAATGTGTCTATACACGTCGCATCCCACACCAGAGAGCTGCAGTGTTTACACAGCCCTACAGTCATTCCGTCGGGTATTTTGCCATCGCTCGCACAATCCCAGATAAAATAAAATAAAAATAAATAAATAAAAATAACTTTATTCGAAGTCAAGTTTACATTTTATAAGTAAGTAGGTATAAAACAAATATTTAACGCAGATCATAGAGTGACGTAAACTATCCTCCAGTATTTGTAAACCTTGTAACCCGAACGAAGAGTACTTGTGTTCCGGAAAGCAGTATTCATTGAGTGCGGAATGAGTATGATTCGATATATGTATTTATACACCTAAGAAACTATGATGGAATAAATAGATATTGAATGAACTTTAAGCAATGATAATAATACCTCAAGGATAACCTATCTTTCTTCGTTTCACGACAAATCCCTACGTTCTTCTCACAACTCACTTCTTTCTGTTCCGTTCCATCATTCTGGATTTATTTAAAATTATTTTACAGTTGTTGCCACAAATTTATGGAACAATCTCCCTGTAAACATAAGGCAAGCGTCTACCAGACCTTCGTTCAAAAAACTCGTCTATCTACACTTTCTAAATAGCTCCCAACAATGTTAATAAGTGTATATATGTATATTGATGTATATGTATTAGTATTTAGTATATTGATATTACAGTATATGTTATAGTATATTATGTAAGTATATATAATTATGTTGAATTTATTATACTATTAATATTTATTTCATTGCACCTATAAATGTTCTAATTTGTCCCCAAGGTTTGGCTGACAGAAAATGTCTACGGGCATTAAGTCCGCCTTTGTACTTTGTGCAATAAAGTTTTTAATAAATAAATAAATAATAATTTAGCATTGATAATAATATTTTAATAAGATAAGAGCCCTTCGGATGATGTCGTTGAGAGCCGCCGCGTGACGGGGAATGCAGCCAGCACTTTTAGCACAAGACAGCCTGTGGTGTCCGAGATCTTTGTATAATGTCAATTAGTGTTGCCCAAAGACTGGTCAAGTCTTGGTCTTGGTCTTGCATCAGAGTGTCTTGATCACGGTCTTGCACTCGAAATCCTGGTCTTGCGCAAGAGTCTCGCAAGACTTGTCAAAATAGCAAATAATATTTTTAGGCTTCATGTGTCATTGGTAGATGTCACTTTCTTTAAGAGATAAAAATCATTATCCAAAAAACAAAACACCACTGCATGGTAAATAAGGCCACGTCTGCTAATCACGATTTCCATCGTGATAAATAATAACAAATTAATTGATCTCGCCCACAGCCGAGAGACGAAATACTCTTAGAGTCAACGTTTGCGCGATCGTAGACCTCTCGCTACCTACTTGATTAGGGTCAGTATGAGTGGCGATATTTTTAGGATAACTTCTCTGTACCGTAACTTAAGTTTTTATTACTAAATAATTAATATAAAAAATACGTAGTTCCTTATTTTTATTCTAGATTACTATATTAAAATATTTGCTCTGTAATAAATTCCACATAGTATATCTTTTTCCAATTGTATTAAGGAAATCTTGTGAGTCTGTCCGCAAACTACTATCTGTACAACTACTGGTCTGATTTACTTGAAATTTAAAATAGTTATTTATTTAGTTATTACCTGTTCCCCGTGGTCTAGCTGTTTTGTCCGAGGATTCAGACTCGGAGGTACCGGGTTCGATTTTTGGTCGGGTCGGGACACAAAAATATTTATTAATGTAAATAAATACATTTAATTTATTTGTGTATTTCTTGAGTTTGGTACGTTAGCTTGCCACTTGTCATGATTGGCCTATAGTAAAGTTGGATAAATGTGAATCCGCTTCTGTATAAGCGTGATTTCTGACCACCCCGAAACGGTGGTGATGATACTTTTTTTGTATCCGTAACGTGTTTTCCATTGAATGGCGTCTGAAATTCTGTGTGTGTAAAGTGCCTGAAATTCAACGATTTTTATTTTTTTATTATTATAAAAAGAACCTCATTAGTTTTACAGTTAACAGTATTTTCGAGGGATGTCGGTCACTGCTCAGTTAAGCAGTAAATTGCTATTCTTTCCATTTCTTAAAACTCCCTCCCCTTTCCCGCCAAAACCACTCCAACCCCGTGTCTTTTAAAAGGTAAATACATAGATCTGACAATCATGGATACAGCGTCAAATATTTTAAAAACTTTATAGCAAAGGCGAAGGCGGAAAAGAAATAATAGTAACATAAATAACATTATATAATTTATTTTGTATGCCCTAACTTTAGACTTATATGTATTTCTATTGATAGAAACTAACAACTCTTCATAAGAAACAATATGTCGGAAGGGATAATTTCTGTCTTTTTTTTATCGCAGTAAATATGGAACAATTTGCCGGTCAAATTTCGGTAAGCATTCAACAGAATAATATTCAATTGATATACTAAATATCTTCCAACAGCGTATATAAATGAATATTGTATGTAGTATAGATATGTATAGGTATATATAATGTAGTTTAAATACAATTAGTATGTAGTAAATTACATTACATTACCGTCCTTAGAACACAGCGTCCTTTACTGTTGGAGATTTATATTATTGATTAATATAGTTATTTTTTATCGGTCGGTCCTTAATACGTCTTCGCACCTACTCTTATTAGGGATTAGCTGAAAATTAGCGCCGTGACCGAGTGTTGCAGCATATTGCTGAGCAGATTCCCTATTTGTTACCACACTATCTTGTTTGTTATATATATATTTTACTTCTTGTGTTTTTTTCCAATGACAAATAAGCTTTTTTTCTTTCTTTCTATTTCCATAAATCATGGCATGATTCGCGAAGTCTTATTTTAAAACCACTTTTGTCCTGCTAAAGCTGCATCTACAAAATTCTTACATCATTGTCGAATCTCGCAATATATTTTAGAATTCTTAAGAAAAGTTTAATTATTCTACATTTTTTAAAGAGTGAAGTCACGTTACGTTCTAATTATTTCGACTACGATAAAAATACGCGAACGAGTGTATTATACAATTAGACAGACATCTTGACGGTATTAGTTAAGAAGGAAAATTTAATGGAATTTTTATGTCCAGCAATTAAGGATAACGTCGGGGTACTAGACATTTTTGTAATTACAAAAATAGGATTCTTGAAATGTAGCGTGAAAAAGAATTGGGGTGAATTCCTCGCAAGATTCAGCGGGGTGATTGATGGGGGTATTAAGAATTATGGTACAATGTACGTCGCAATAATAATTAAATATACATTAAATTGAATAAACATGAATGACTTCCTCCGTGGTCTAGCGGTTAAGTACGTGGATGTGTAACTTGGAGGTACCGGGTTCGATATTTATTAATGTTATTTATTTATTTATTTATTTATTTAAAAACTTAATTGCACTATGTACAAAGGCGGACTTAATGCCGCTAGGCATTCTCTGACAGCCAAACCTTTAGGACACTAGGACAGTTTGCATGGTAAGTAGGTGCAATAATAGATATAAAATAACAATTTATAAAACAAATACATAAAAATAATACTTACTATTACATATACAAATACGTAAATAGGTTATATTATATATATAATATATACACTAATACATATAAAATAAAACTACTCATGTGATGAAGGAAGCGGGACAAAAGTAGACGTCGCTCGTTGTAAAAGTGTGAAGAGAGTGGCAATACAATAGAAGTAAAAAAAATAGTTTAAGTTAAAGATAATATTTGTACACCCCATTCTTGAATATAGCACGACTAGAAGCTTGTCTAATATCCTGAGGTAATTCATTCCATAGATTTGCGGCGACGACAGCAAACGATTTAGAGACGAAAGAGGTGTGATGAGAGGGAATGGAAAGAGTGGAGTTGGAAGAGGAACGAAGGGTTCTTACGTGATGTGAGCTCAAAAAACTAAATAAATCTTTAAGATAGTTAGGTGTATCGGGTTCGTTGAGAATACTGTATAACAAGCACAGAACCCTACGATTCCGCCGTTTACGAATAGGCAGCCATTTAAGTTGATTCCGTGAAGAAGAAATATGGTCAAATTTCCGCAATCCAAAGACGAACCTAATACATTCATTGTGTAATCTTTCCATTTTATTAAGATAATCTTGTGAAAGATCCACACAACATACGTCACCGTAGTCTAATATCGGCAGAAGAAGGGATTGTACGAGCGTAATTTTAGCTTTTAATGGCAAAAAGTTTTTTAATTTATTGAGAGAGTGCAAAGAAGAAAATATTTTACGGCTGATATTACTGATCTGCGGTCCCCAGGAGAGATGCGAATCCAGGTAAATACCGAGATTCTTAACTTCACCGGAGAACGGAATAGGCACGTTGTCAAACCAAACAGAGTCGATTAAATTCATGTCGACTTTGGATAATAGTCGGGAACTTCCAACAATTATTGACTGACACTTGCTAGGATTGACAACGACACCATACCGCGCAGACCAAGAATATATACTACTGAGATCGGAGTTTAGCCAAGCTATTGCACTATTGAGAGTGGTAACATCTGTCTGCACATAGAGCTGCAAGTCATCGGCGTACAGGTGGTAGTGGCAGTGAAGAGAGGAGGTGATCCCATTAATAAATAATGAGAAAAGTAATGGAGAGAGTATGCCACCTTGTGGGACGCCTGTACTTACCTCACACCAGCTCGAGGACGCCTGATCGATGCGTACCCGTTGTTGACGCTTATGTAGATATTGAGAAAACCATAACAGTGCTTCCGGCGATAACCTCAGACGAGACAAAATAGCGATTAGCAAGTCGGGATCCACTGTGTTAAAGGCATTGGTGAAATCAATCAGTACAAGTACCGTAACTTTAGTTTCATCCATGCCGTTTCTGATATCTTCAGTTACTTTCAGTAAAGCTGAAGTAGTGCTATGACCTGGGCGAAATCCTGATTGGTAAGGGTTTAGGAGTTGGTTTAAATTAAGGAATTCAGTTATTTGTTTGTGAACTGTGGACTCTAATACTTTTGAAAGGAATGGCAGAATAGAAATTGGACGAAAGTGATTAGGTAACGTAGGAGAGGAAATTTTGGGAAGTGGAATAATATTGGCGCTACGCCATAAGGTCGGGAATTGGCCAGACGTAAGTGAAAAATTTAGGATGCGCGTGATTGTGGGTAGGAGTATATCAATTATTGTAACGATCATAGCACGACTGATGTCATCACATCCCATTGCTTTGGAAGTTATGGAGTTAATCGTCTTAAGGATAGCATCGCCAGAAACCTCTGCTAGAATAAACGGTGCAATATTAAGGGTCGGCATTTCTACGATCTCTTTCAAAGTATTAAATTTTACGTCTACGTCAAGCGTCGGAGCCGATGCGAAATGAGCATTAAGCTGATCAGGTGTTACAGTACCGAGACCAGCAGGGCACTGCGAACGACCCAGTCCCAGAGATTTGAGGAATTTCCATATATCGGACTGAGATTTGTTGGTGATGTTTGCACAAAAATGGCGGCGTTTTGCTGTCCTACACACCTGGTTACAACGATTTCTTGCGACTCTAAAATGCATCCCATGCCTCGTCACTACGTTTTCTCCTATATCTGCGGTACGCACTGTCGCGCTTTCTCATTGATGCTCGAACATCATCAGTAATCCACGCTGCCGGGGCACGCTTAATTTTCGTCGGGCGTATTGGTGCGTGCCTGTCATACAGTTCCAGAACCTCACGGTTAAATAATGATACCATATCATCTATATTGGTAAGAGTATCAAAAGTGCTCCAATTGATGCGTTGGGCATCATCGCGCAATTTATCGATGTTTATGCGGCAAAAATGTCTCATAAATATCGTAGGAGGTCGGTATTTTGGAGGTTTGGACTTATAGGAGGCATAGATGAGATCGTGATGGGAGAAAGCGGAAGCGAGCAACTGGCCATGACAAGAAATAGTATTGGGGCGGGAGGTGAGCATAAGGTCAAGAAGAGTGTCAGAAGAAGCAAGGTGGTGAGTAGGGCCAGTTGGCAATATAGATAGATTAACAGAATATATTAAATTTAGAAGTTTAGAGGCACGGGACTTATATGGTTCATGATCGTTAATAATGCAGGTATTAAAATCACCCATAATAATATTATGGGTATAGTCAGGCACGATCTCATCCAGCACATTCTCCAGACTCGGAAAGTAATTGATTATCGGCGGACAGTAAACAACTCCAACTAATATGCTTGCACCAGAGAAGCTGACATCAATGAATAAGTATTCGCAAGACGCAGAGTACGGCGAAGGCGAGCAGCTCACAATTTTGTGAGAGAGTCCGGCACGGAGATAGATTGCCACTCCACCTCCACCGCGGCCTGTGCGGTCATTGCGAATGAGAACGTACCCTGGAAGTGAATAACTAGTTGAAGCTAAGGAAGGTTTGAGCCAGCTTTCAGAAACGAGAATTGCATCAATAACATCGGGTGATGAGAAGGTAGTAAGGAGATCAGTGTAGTGCGCAGGCACACTTTGTGCATTAATGTGGCATACGTTGAAGTTGTTTCTGTGTTGAGAAAATCTATTTTTTAATAGCGAATCTAAATCGTCTGCATCGTAGAAAGAGTCACTAGAACTAGTACTATTTACAATAGAATGAAAAGAATTTTCATTGCTATCATTATCCGACATCTTATAATCATTAAGTAGTTTAATATAATATAATAATAATATAGTAAAAATATAATAGATAATATATATATATATATATATATCAAGCACTATTTATAGTACTAAATATTTGTAAAATTTATTTTACAAATACTAAAACCTGCCTGTCCTGCTGGCATGGAGTTAACAATATAAACCTAGTTACATCTTCAAATCAAATGAAAAAAAAACAAACACTTTTAACACACTGTAAATCAGTAATGCACAATTAAAAATAATACATATATGAACAGTCGATAAAGCGGGGCTGCACTGTAGGTCAAGCAGAGCAAACCGACGCGTCGAAGTATAGTAATTATAAAAAAAAAAAAACCAAGCTATGTTCGACCTGGAAGCTAGGCAAAGCAAAGCTTGCTTCTTACAGAACCCTGCCTAAACCGTATGAAAACCACGGAGCAAAGCCAAGCCGAACGACCCTCAAAGCGAAAAAAACGCCTTAAGCGACAAGTCAAACCCACCCGGCAAAAATACATCGACTAGGTGAACCATAAACGCAACAAAAATAAACATTGCTACGAGCTATATAAACGCCACGTTAAAGGAATGAAAGACCGAGATAGCTGTCAAAAGTATGAGAAAAAAATAATAATCAGGAATAATGAATAAAAAAAACTAAATATCCGAACGCTCCTAAAAATAAACGGTGCCATAGACAAATAATTGACAGATGTGCATTCTATGCCTTTACAAAAAAAAAACCAATTACATTTTTATTGGCATTTATATAGTCTGTGGCCAATATAAAAAAAAAACCACAGATTATATAGACATGTAAAAAAACCAAGCTGCGTGTTTAACTAATTTATATGACATAATTAACGCTTCCGAATTGAGGAACAACACAATTAATTACCTTATTTCGAGCAATATGGTTCGCCCAGTCGATGTAAATACCCACTGAAAAACAAATAAAGCAAAGTCTGTGCAATAACAAAAATTTAACAGTTATTGTCGAGCAGTTCTTCTGGGACGTTCCCTGTTGTGGTGCCTTGGTTCGTTTTTGTTGTAAATATTGTTCTTGTAGGTTTTTAGATGATTATATTATAAATGCTGGCTGTGTAAATTTGAAGTAAATATGTATTTTTGTATGTTCTATTTGATGTTTAGATTTTATATGTCACTTGTAGAAATGAAGAATAAGTAAAAGATTGATAAAACGTTTTAAAGTGTTTTTCTGTTCTAACAAAATGGTTATGGGCTATAAACAAGATCTATAATAAAACTAGAAGTAATCTTGTTACTAATGGAACCGAATATAACACAAGTTGTGAGTTCTGAGGTGAGAAAGGTAAATAGCAGCTTACCTACATTTGAGAAGTTGAAGGGGCATGAAAACTATAATATGTGGAAGTTTTTAATGCAAAAATGTCTAGAGTACGACGATCTGTGGGATATTACGAAAGATGATATTTCGCAAACTACCAATGATGATGGTACTAAAAATCGATTAGCCTTATGTAAAATTGCGTTGATGGTAGAGAACACATGCTTACCCCACATTCGAAGTGCAAAAACTAGCAGAGAGGCTTGGATAAAACTACAGACTGCCTATGAAGATCGAGGGTTGACAAGACGATTGCGGCTACTACGAAAATTATTCGGAATCAAACTAGAAGATCATTCTACTGTTGAAGCGTATATCACTGAAATCATGCTAACATCTCAAAGTGATGTAAGTAAATCTATTGATGATGAATTTCTAGCTGTAATCATGCTGTCAGGGTTGACATCAAAGTATGAACCGATGGTGATGGCTATTGAAACGTCGAAGGATGAAAAGAAACTAACTACTGACTATGTGTTGGCTAAACTAATGCAAGATGGTGAGAAGCAAGATGCTGCTAATGCTGCGTTAGTTACTCATGAAACATCAGCACAAGAAGGATCTAGACTAGAAATAAGGAATATAGTAAGATGTTATCGTTGTCATAAATTGGGACACATTGAAAAGTATTGCAGGATTAAAATGACAGGCGATGGACCTTCGGCGAGTGAAGATGACAGACATAAAATAAATATTGTTACACTGTTTTCTGCTTTTTCAGTTACTTTAGGTTCGAGGAACTGGTATATAGATTCTGGAGCGACAGCGCACATGACTATGCATGATGATTGGCTTAATGTTACTCAAAATCAAGTAAATCCGGTAGAAGTCACATTAGCTAATAATGAAAAATTACATACGTCATGCTCCGGTAATGTATCTTTAATACTACAAAATTCTGAAATAAAAAATATATCTAATGTAGCATATGTACCAGGACTGAATACAAACTTACTATCAGTAAGCAAACTAACTGATAAAGGTATAGTAGTAGTATTTGATAAGGAAGGTTGCAAGATGTATTCCCAGGATAACATCCAGATTGTAGGAGAACCAATATGTACCGCTTCACGGTGCGGAAATATGTACAAGCTGGATGTTGTTGATTTTATTAGCAAAGATGAAACTATTGTTTGTAATAAAATAGGAAACCAAAGCAATTCCCAGATTTTATTCTGTATAATGTAAATTGCACAGATGTACCTATTTTAGATGATCCTGTGACAGTTAAGCAAGCAATGAGTCGGGCGGATGCGGAATATTGGAGACAAGCCATGTTTGAAGAATATGAGTCGCTTATCAAAAATGGTACATTTTTGTTGGTGGATTTGCCGCCTGGAAGATGTGTAGTCGAAAATAAATGGGTCTTTAAAGTTAAAAAAGATGAAAATGGGTGCATAGATAGATACAAAGCGAGGCTAGTAGCAAAAGGTTTTACACAAAGATATGGTGTCGATTATTATGACTCTTTTTCACCGGTGGTAAGAACAGCTACTGTAAGATTATTACTAGCAGCAGCAGTTGAAATGAACATGAATATTGATCACTTAGATGTTAAAACAGCATTTCTTAATGGAGAACTAAAGGAAGAAGTTTATATGAGACAACCTCAAGGTTTTATTGCACAAGGACAAGAAGGTAAAGTATGCCTATTGAAGAAAGCACTATATGGGCTTAAACAAGCATCAAGAGCATGGAATGAAAAACTACATGAAGCTTTATGCAATATTGGCTTTACACGCTGTAATTATGAACCATGTGTGTATACAAAAAATGTAAATGGAAAGCTAATCATTATAACTGTGTATGTGGATGATATATTGATTTTTAGTAAATGTAACAAAGAAAAAGAAAAGGTTAAAGAATGTTTAATGAAGAAATTTGAAATGAAAGATTTGGGAAAAGTAAAACAACTATTGGGAATGAGAATACGTCGCAAAAATGGAGTTATGTATATAGATCAAGAGCAATATATAAAGTCTTTACTAGAAAGGTTTAAAATGAGTGATTGTAATGCTACGAAATCGCCGATGGAATTAGGGCTAAAACTAAACAAGTTTGAGAATTGTGCTGAAGATCTTCCATATAGGGAATTATTGGGCTCTTTGATGTATCTGGCCAATACCACTAGACCAGACATTACGTATTCAACAACGTATCTCAGTCAATTTAATAATTGTTACAATAATGAACATTGGCAAGCGGCGAAAAGGATTTTAAGATATTTAAAAGGAACATCAGAATTGTGTTTAGTTTACAGAAAAAATGAGTCTTATATTGAAGGGTATACAGATGCTGACTGGGCAAACAATTTTGATAGAAAATCATTTACTGGTTTTGTTTTTTCGATGGGAGGGGGTGCAGTGAGTTGGCAAACGAAGAAACAAAGCACTGTGGCTTTAAGCAGCACGGAGGCGGAGTATATGGCCCTAACTAATGCTGCAAAAGAAGCTGTTTTTCAAAAGAATTTAATTTCGGAATTGTTTGGTGACTGTCAGAGTATTAAAATTTTTAATGACAATAGGTCAGCACTTAAAATTGCTAATAATTATATCTGTAACAATAGAACTAAACACATTGACGTTAGGTACCATTATATTAGAGAAACTATCGAAAAGAACATGGTGGTAGTTAATCATTTGAACACTAATGATATGATCGCTGATATTCTTACGAAACCTTTATCAGGGTCTAGGTTTGAAAGACTCAGGTCTGCTTTAGGTTTAAATATTTTTGATTTACATGTTGTTTAATATAGACTCAAGGGTGTCTTTATTAAGGGGGTGTGTTGTAAATATTGTTCTTGTAGGTTTTTAGATGATTATATTATAAATGCTGGCTGTGTAAATTTGAAGTAAATATGTATTTTTGTATGTTCTATTTGATGTTTAGATTTTATATGTCACTTGTAGAAATGAAGAATAAGTAAAAGATTGATAAAACGTTTTAAAGTGTTTTTCTGTTCTAACAGTTTTGTGACTGCACAGGTGGAGATACCACTTCGTTTTGTAACAAAACAGTTAGTTTTATTTATTTATTTATTTTAAAACTTTATTGTAAAAAAATACAAAAGGCGAACGTAATGCCGCTAGGCATTCTCTGCCCGTTAACCTTTGGGACATTGAGATCATTTAATATTGAGTACGGTGCAAATAAATAGAATAATCAATCGTAATAATATTTAAAAACTGAAATATATATATATATATATATATATATATATGGCAATACACATACATATAATAATATAGGTACATACACGTACATACTAATATTACATAAACTATATATATATATACATAATAAGAGATTAGTTCGGTGTGATGTATGATTTTTCTTCTAGTGCCATCCGAGAGCTTGACTACTATTATGCCATCCTGTGTCCAGCAATTACCCAAGCCAAATTCCTTGCGTGCATCTGTAAATAGTGCCTGTCTTTTGCTAGTAAGGAATTCTGAACAACTAAATGATGTGCCCCTAAACTTGGTTTTGCTTCGCCACACTTGTTGCCTCAGCCCATAGTCTAAGAAGCGAACCAATACCGTCCGAGTTGTTGCCTCTCTGGGTGCTCCAAGTCTATAGCAAGACCGCATAGACTGCTTACTCATCTCAGAAATACACAGCTGCTTCTGTAGCATGTCAGCAACAACCTGTGAAATATCTTCGCCCTGGCACTCCGGAATGCCCCGAAGCAACAAACAATCAGAGCGGCTTCTGGTCTCTAATTTATCAACTGCAATCTGCATTTCTTTAATTTGTTGACGGAGCAATGACATCATTTCCATGGAAAATGTTTTGAAATCCAGAAACTCCTTGGCCAGTACTTCTAATTTAACACAGGTCCGTGAGTCCTTGGCCGCAGTGAGCTGGACTTCAAAATCCGCCATTCTCTTGGCAAGCTGGTCCTCAATTAGCCGCTGCGTCTCATGAACTTTGTCTGCTGTAGCCATTATAGTGATTGTTTGTATTTTGAAGAAGTAACAAGATGTTATGAGTAAAGGTTAATAACCAGCAGGAGTAGGCACAAAATAAATATTTTACAGCATGTACACACACTATAACTCAATAAAGCACTTTTTAATAAGATTTTAATTCTTAATAATATTATTTCTATTTAATTAACAAGGAGCAAAATTAATAGATGTTTTGTTTTGTGCACCTACCCCCAAAAAAAAAATACTACATACAATTAATATTAATACATACAATTAATTTATTTGTGATATTTCTCGAGTTTGGTACGCTGGAGACATCGACAAGCTTGCCACGTGCCATGATTGGCCTATAGTAAAGTTGGCTAAATGTGAATCCGCTTATTTATAAGTGTGTACCGTACGTATAGTAGTAGTGCATAGGTAGAATTAGCTACCAATTGCTAAGAAAGCAGTGTTAACTCAAGTAGTTAACGCTGCTTTTTTTTTTGTTCTCGTCTCCCGATCGATGATGAATGAGGTGATAGGGAAGGCAAAGGTTCTAGCCCATACAGCCAAGTCTGACGTAATATATCTTTCGTTTTTATGAGTTAATGAGGTTATCATCAAATTCTAGATGCTGCAAAATTTGATGCTTTTCTTGGACACACAAACATGTCGGGTAAAATATGGGAGTTGACAGGCAGGAAAACCGCATAAATTAACTGCAACTTGTGCCCCATATTTAAAGTCCAATTTATCGTTTTCCATAATTATTCACATTGTCACATTATTAAACAAAACAACACCACTTTTTACCAATAATATCCACAGTAAGTTAATTTACAAAACAAAAACTTGCACTTGACATGTCTACGCAAAATGGCTCGAAGGACTCTCTGAGTTATAACTGCATTATGATTCGAGTGTATATTTTTTATTTTGTTATTTCAGATTCGTTTACTGTGTCTGTGGAACAAAGTGCCATTGGCTATTAGACACGCACCGTCAGTTCAGGTCTTTAAAATGTTTACTGCATTATTTTTAGACAAACAAGCATCGGGCTGATAATAAATCGTCATGATCGTAGAACAGTGTCGGATTTAAAAAAATACCCATAATTTTGCATATATATTTTTATATTGTTTGTGGTCTGTAATTTATAGTGCAAATATTAGAAAGGGTTCCAAAATGAAATCTAGAAGGTTTGCACTTATTATGAGACTTAAAAAGTGACAAAAAAACAGTCGAAATGACAGTTGAATGGCCGCCATGAAAATTTTAAATATAGCAGATCCGTCACTGTTCTACGATCATGACGAAATATTTGGCAAATATATACTTTTATAATGTATTTCTTAGGATTTAGTGTATGTATTTATTAGTATGTAGTGAATATTGTTTGTTATCTTATTGTTTTATATCAGCACCACCCTTCATCTTATACTCTCCCAAAGGTTAGATGTTAGATAATGCATTGTAGGCATTTAAGTTCGCCTTTGTACATTTTTTTTGTTCTATAAATTATTTAATATTAATAATTATTATTTGTATTATTATTAATATATGCATATACACTTGTTTATTTCAATAGAAAACAGCCTTATACATACCTATATTATCGTATATGACGGATGTCCTTTGTTTTTCGTGCACGTGAATTAAAACCAAATACATACTCGAATTATTTAATGAAATTTTGTACATTTTTTTTGAACTGCCTCCGTGTCGTCTAGCGTGGATTTAGACTCGGAGGTACCAGGTTCGATTCCTGGTAGGGACACAATAATATTTAGTAACTTTAATTACTAAATAAAATTTTTATTTAATTTATATATTTCTTGAGTTTAGTACGCTGGAGACCTTGCCACTTGTCATGATTGGCCTATAGTAAAGTTGGCTAAATGTAAATCTGCTTTTATAAGCGTGGTTTCTGACCACCTCGAAAGGGGTCGTGATGATAGTTTACTTTTACTTTTATTAATAAATCATTTCATTTTAATTGATCTTAGATCTTGGATAGATGAAGAGGTTTGATCTCTTTGGTTTACACAAAAATAATTTGATAAATAAATAAATAAAATAAAGATAGTTTATTAACCAAATTAACTTAAATTTATTACATTTTTATAGCTCAATGACCTGCACCGTGCCGCAGGTCGATGCCAAGAAACCATTTTGTTCGTCCGGTCGACAGCAAATACAATTTATTTTATTATTAAACAACAGCACAAACAAATACCTACCAAAATTGTTCTGTGTGGGTATGTAGGTATGAGTGTATATGTAGGTGTGTGTGTATGTGTCTGTATATCCGCGTGGGTCCGCGATACAATGAATAAAAATCCATTGGTCTAAACCAACCTTTATATACCTTAAAGTAAAGATCTAAGAGATTCCATCTTAAAAATAATATGTTATGCATTAAATATTTTTTTTGCAAGTGTAAATAACATAGTATAGCTTGGGTTGGGACTTGGAGAGCGGCTGAGGATGCGGAGCGGGCTGGCCCGGGGGAGTCGCGGATTTATCGCCGCACCGCGTCTGACGAGGCCAGTGATCAGAGGCGTATATAAAGAGGCCAGTCCCATTTATCGGTGCAAAGCGCTAAGTATTGAATGACGTCATCCATCACGATATACGGATGAAGCACAAGCCATTAATGCGGAGAGCATGTTTACACAAATTTGCAGTCAAATTTCGAACTCGTAAAGCACCTCAACACACCGCAACATAGTGTAAGCCTGGATGGATAATGGAAAATTCTGGAACACCCATCTCCAATTTTTTTTTATTATATTGTAATACCTGTATTGATCGTCAACGTTGGGGTCCTCTTTCTTGGGCGTAGCCTTTATGGTGCATTTGAAAGTAGTACGACTTCCATAGACAACTTTAATCTGGGGTGTTTGATTCTAATCTAAGCTGGACAAACAAAGTCACCAGCACCAGTGGTAAAATATATTCTTCTTTGCACTCTCCAAATAAACTTAAAAATTGCTGCCGTTAAAAGCTAAAATAACCCTTGTCCAAAGCCTTCTTCTTCCTCTCTTCGACTGTGGTGACGTGTGCAGCATTGATATGTCGGAGATGTTGCTCAACAAAATGGACCGTTTACTAAATGCATGTATCCGGTTCATCTATTGCTTACATAAATATAATCACATCTCCGAGTATCGTGCTAGGTTGAAGTGGCTGCCAATTCCCTGTCGCAGGGAAATATAATTAGACACAAATATAATTATATGACAATTTGCTTAACTTATAATTTATTAATATTAAATTTTAGACATGAATAATATTGTCATTTATATTTTTTTATTGTATCTCAATTTTGTTTACGTGTATGTATTAAAATTAAATGCTATCCACAATTACTAATATTTGTACGGCCTATGGGCAGAGCACTGGTGCACCTTTATAACCTATATCTGTTGTTTATAATATTAACCTGTGTCTAAACAAATAAATGTTTTGAATTTCAATTTGAATCTTAGAGTCCTCTACTCAGTTTTAAATGAGCCTGCGACACCGAAATACCTTAAGGACAAATTCGCTTATCTCTCTTCTTTTCATGATAAATCTCTCCGATGTTCTCACAACTCACTTCTTTCCGTTCCATCTCATCATTCCGGATTTGTTTCGAATTCCTTTGCGGTTGTTGCTACAAATCTGTGAAACAATCTACCTATTACCATAAGGCAGGCATCTACCAGATCATCATTTAAAAAGCTGGTCTACTCACATTTTCTAAATAGCTCCAAACAAAATTTGAAAGTTTTATATGTATATTTATTATTGTGTATGTATTAGTATTTAGTATATTTATAAGTAAATTATATATAAGTAAGTGTATTATATAAGTATTTATATCTAATTGATGTGTCACTTATACTTTCCTTGCACCTACAGTTGTTCTAATTAGTCCCAAAGGTTTGGCTGTCAGAAAATGTCTACGGGCATTAAGTCGCCTTTTGTACTTTGTGCATTAAAGTTTTGAAATAAATAAATACTTTGTTGATATTACAGAGAAAGAAGAGCGATTTTGTATACCTACGATTATCGGGTGATATCTGGTATCCCCATATACATGTCTATGCCATCGCTGATTTATATAGCGCAATCTCGCAAAACTTACTTCTCATTTAAATTTCCAAACTGTCTAAGCTGCACCATATTATCTCATTCGATCGCCTATAAATTCTGGGAACTGACGCGCTCTGTCTCATTGTCGCTTTTGTAAAATAGGGTCAAAATACGTTTTTTTAGGGTCCTTGTCCACATCACAAGATAAGGTATTATGATCTCACAGAAGAAATGATCTGAAACGGGTTCAAGACTCAGCTTTGCACAGTGGAAGTTGATGCGAGAGGAGTTTCAGCAAAATCTTTACACTACTTACTGAAAAAGTTTTAGATAAATAAGTAGATAAATGTATTTTTTTTTTTTTTTTTTTTTTTGTTTTAGTAATAATGATAATACTGTTGTTTAAAGTTTGTTTATTTTTTATTTATAATGTATGTTTGACGAAATGTTAATTATATTTATAATATAGAATTATTGTATGCCTATTGTGGGCAGATTGTTAAAACTTAAGTAATGTACATCACCTCTTTATACCAATGTAAACAATCTTGACAATAAAGAATTTTGAATTTGAATTTGAAAAAAGTAGCCTAAGCAAGTCTGCCTCAATACATTTATGAAAAAAATAATTTACAGCTGCTTTCTTTTGGTTATTCTTTATTATCATTGTTGTTATTTTTAAAATTTAATTTGATTATTTATTTTGACATACACAATTTTGTAGTTTTTTTTTTTTAGTTTTCTTTCATTAAAATAATAATTATTTTATTATGTAATTTGAATTTAGTTTATTTTCTAGATTTTAAATGACAACGCCCTTGTACAGCAGCATCTATGTAGGTATTGATTGTTTGTAGTGTTAAGTGGTAAATGACGATGGCTGTTCTGTGCTATTAATGGTATACTCCGCTATCATGCCATGTTTGGTAAACAATAATATGTATAACAGACAAAACCGAGTGTACTTAATGTATCTTATGGTATATAATAAATGAATTGAAAAAGAGCTTCCAAGACAGCATTAACGGAATCATACAGTATTTGGTTGGGCAGGGAGAGGAGTAGAATGGTGTATAGTGAGAGTATAGTTGCGTAATAAAATAAAAAGTCGCAAGCCCGATTGTTCTCATCTCTTACCTATACACGATGGACCCGGTAACCCACATTGAATGCATGGAATGCTTAGAAATTTGCCTTCTTGGACTATATAACTCCGATTTACCTGATCTTCGATTATTATTTTTTTTTTATTATTATTTTTTTTTTTTTTATTTTTTTTTTATATATTAGTGTATTTTATAGTAGTAGTGTCTTTACTTGTAGCCACGACTCAGACTTAGCTGTAAAGGTACACCAGTCAGTCTGAGTTGTAACTTGTAGGCGTAATGTTGAAACAAAGTTTATTGATATTAAAATTAACTGAAAAATTATCGAAGCATACCCCATAGAACTAAGCGGCCACCGTACCAGGACGCGTTGTTCTAAGTTCAAACCCAAATGGTTTACCCAACCCAAAAACTGCAGTGCCAATAATGATATAGACATATTCCATGACCGTTACAATGTATTCAGAAAAAATGTTCTCGAACATTTTAAACCATCAATATATGAGTAGCTTATAATTTATTTAACAAGTGATTTGTTTTCGTTTTTTTTTTTAAGTACCAAATTTATGCAATGTTTATGTTTCCTTTATAGTTCTATTAAAAAATAAAAAATGTATAATTTTATTTTAGAAGTCATATTTTTATGTTATATTTTGTAAATTTGTTAGTTTTTGTTAAATTTATTTTTTTGTTTTAACAGTAATAAGTTTTTAATTTTTCTTTTTAATTGGTAAATGCTATGACACCCTATTGGTACATATATTAGATAAGTTGTAATTATACTATGTTATAAAAAGTCACGACCGTTTCCCCGTTTCCCTTTCATTTAGACTCAGAGGTACCAGGTTCGATTCCTGGTCGGGACACAAAAATATTTATTAATGTAAATGATTACATTTAATTAACATTTAATTTATTTGTGATATTTCTCGAGTTTGGTACACTGGATGATACTTTACTTTTTTTTTCTGTATTCTATTACGAGTATAATGATAGTATGTAGTCTATTTAGTGTATACCTACTGATTAATATATAGTTTTGTATATAGTATATTAGATTTAGTATTAAAGTTTGATTTATTTTGTTTTTTTTTCACAAACCTTAATGCTCCTATTATATTTTGCACCTGCCTCACATAACAAATGCTCTAAATTGTCCCTAAGGTTGACTAGTAAGAATGCCTAGCGGCATTAGGTCCGCCTGTGTACTTAGTGCATAAAGTTTCGAAATAAATAATCCCACACCAAAGAGTACAAAATATCCAACTAGTGTTATTAAAACATCAACATCTAAGTCAAAAACCCGCACTGGTGTTATTAATTAAAGTTGTCACCACGGCTTTTCAGATGAGCGAGCAGACTCAATCTGCAAACACAAATATAAAGCAGATTTAAAAGTTTTCAAGTAAATTATAAGGGGGACGAGCCGAGTCCCCGCCACCAGCATTTCAAACATTCATGAAACCGAGACTAACTTATTGCAAAATGCTTTTGGCTTTAACATTTGTATCTTGTTGCTTATTATTTATGTCACAATGTTTTAGTTCCAAAATAATCATACATACATACATACATACATATCTTCACGCCAAATCCCTTGCGGGGTAGGCAGAGACAATTGAGCGCCACTTGTCACGATCACGACATACCTCTTTCGCTTCTTCGACATTCATCAACCTCTTCATACATGCCCTCTTGTTTCGATGGCTTTTTAATTCACCTTCAGCTAATGTTTTATTTATTTGATCATGATAGGCAAGTCTTGGTCTGCCAGGGCCTCTTTTACCCACAACTTTCGCATTATATATCTGGTTCGTCAATCTCTCTTCGCTCATCCTTTCGACATGCCCGAACCATCGGAGCATGCCTTTCTTTATTTTTGTACCTATGCTTTCTTTTATACCTACCCTTTTGCGTATTTCGTTATTACGTATACGGTCCATCAAAGTTACGCCGCATATCCGACGTAAAGACCTCATTTCTACTGCATTAACTCTACTCTCATGCGTATTCTGACATATCCACGTCTCGCTTCCATACATAAGTGTTGGTATTAGCATGGCATTGTGTATGGCGAGTCGAGCTTTATCACTGACATTTCGACTGGCGATCAGTGATCCCAGGGCCCCATTAACACTATTTCCCGCGTTCACTCTTCTTTCAACATCCCTATCATACTTCCCATCCGCAGTAAAAAATAATCAATGAATAAAAAACGTCAGAATAAGAACTAGAGTACATTTTTTTAAAAAATAATTTTAAAATCATCGACTGTTTTTGGTGGTCAGAAACCACGCTTATAAAGAAGAGGATTCAGATTTAGCCAACTTTACTACAGGCCAATCATGACAAGTGGCAATCGATGTCTCTAGCGTACTAACTCGAGAAATTATTGTGTTCCGACCAGGAATTGAACCCGGTACCTCCGAGTTTGAATTCACGGACTTAACCGCTAGACCGCGGAGGCAGTCAAATAAGTTTATACGATGTAACAAAGGGTCTTGGCTCAGCATCAGTCAGCTGTACATCACATAATGTGGTGCACTAACTGATGCTGTTTTTATACCAAAAACCCTAGCTCAATGTTTTTGTACTACATTGACTTTGAAAACATGTATTGATGCAGTTTTTGTTTTAATCAAAATTGGTCCCGAGACTTGTATGTATTAACAGGTCACTGGAATCTGCTAAGCTGCTGGTCATCTGCTAACAGCTTACTTATTGGACCACTTTGCTGCTTAGTCTTCTACTAGCAGGAGTAGAATCATTTAAAAGAATTAAATTAATGACGTTTAATAAATACCTGTAATAGGTTTACGTGAATAAAAATATTTTGACTTTGACTTTGAGTCATTTATTTGAACTTTTATTTGAACATCTTTTCAACTCCAAGGCAACAAATATCAGACGTCAGTTGACGGCTCGTTATGTCGACTCAATCAGTAACCTTCATTAATGTAATATGTATATTTTTTTTCTTGTTTTATTAATCTTGTGTATTAATGACGTTCTTATATCTAAAGTATGACAATGCCTTTTTACAGCAGCTATAATTTATGTGACATTTTAATAATGTTTTAGCTTATAGTATGACAATGCCACTTTACAGCAGCTATAATCCTTGATGTATTCATTTTATAATTTTGTATGTCTTAGTTTATAATATGACAATGCCTATTTACAGCAGCTATAATTTTAAGATTATAATTATGTATATTTGGGTTGTAATGTGCTGCTCCAAATACAAGCTATTTCCCAGAAAATAAGCTTTTCGTTATATTAATTAATTTTTTGACATGTAAAAGCGCAGAATACATTATATTTATTGTCCTATGCCTACTTACAAAATTAATAAACTAAACTAAACTAAATAATTTAGTGACTTTGTGTATTATTGTGTACGAGTATGTTGTTATTGTGTTGCAGTGATGTTTTCTTATTTTATTGCTATTGTACTCAATTTTTAAAACCTATTTGTGAAAACCTTTAATAGAGTTAGAATGATTAATGTTACTTACCTATTTGTAATTGTCAACTGTTGGTTTTCCGAAATGAATAAATAAATAAATTATTCCTTACACTTTAGGATTGTGGTTTTAATGGTTTCTATGTAAATTTAAAATTAGTGTCAATTCAATGATACACCGGCGGAATATGTTACAGTAATCTTGTCAGTGGAGTTTACTTGGCCTGTAGTTTCAAAGACGCCTCCAAATTGGATCTCTAGAACCCAGGACAAATAGTCTTGTTGGTCCTACACTTGTCAGCAATGGCAACGGGTCACGATAGAAGCATTTGGTTCGTCGAAAACTATCTTTATGATTATTATTATTAACATGTTTTTTTTTATTAACTCGCTTTCTTGTAAGCAAATTCCTGACCTAAAATTTTGACCAAAGCTTAGAAACTGGATGACAATGCTTGAAAATTTAAAAAATTAGAATAATATAATAAAAAGCTGGCTCTTTCTTCGCCCAAAGAATCAGTATTGCAATTCAGCGGAGAAATGCAGCCAGCGTTCTTGCCACCATTCCACGCGGACGGGACTTATATCCCTATCCTTAGTATTAATATTAATTTTATTTTATATTTTGTAAAAAAAAAATTCGAATAAATATATAAATTGAAAAAAAAAAAGAAGTAAAGTATATTCACGACCTTTTTCCTTTCGGGGTGGTCAGAAACCACGCCTATATAGGAGCGGATTCACATTATTTTTGTGTCCCGACCAGGATTCGAACCCGGTACCTCCGAGTCTAAATCAACGGACTTAACCGCGAGACCACGGAGGCAGAATAGCTAATAATAGATATTTATTTTTAAGCTATTGCATAGCTTTTATCGCGGGCTTTGAGCGCGGCGACCGAATCAAGAAATTCAGTAACAAAAATAAACCTAACACCCCCCACTCCGACCGGCACAGCGGTGCGACGTTGAAAGCCGTGCATCGTCTAACGTCGTTTCAATTCGGCAGACTTCGGCACGGTGTTTGTGTGCGTGCGACTAGACGTATGCGTGTAGACTAGCTGCTAACTGCTCATAACTGATTCTATCGCTTTTAGACACAATGCTAGGTGAGACAGCGTGATTTTTGGCCGCGTCCACGAGTAATATAATGAACTTGAATTTATATCAAAGAAAAAAAAACTGCATAAATAAAATAAATAAATCATTATAATTGCATAAGTTGATAAAAATGCTATATAATAGCAAGTGCCATACGTTTTTTTATTAAAAAACTTAATTGCACTTTGTACAAAGGCGAACTTAATGCCGTTTGATATTTTCTGACAGCCAAACCTTTAGGACATTTAGACAGTATCAATGGTAAGTAGGTGCAATATTATTTAATGACAATTAAGTACAATTCTATTTTTTTTTCAAGTGTTCCACAAACGGTACTTTGTTAATGAAATAAATAGCTCTAAAGTTTTAGTTAGCGTCCCGTTTTTATTGCTCCCAGGTGTTGTTGTATAATTAGATAGGTCTACACGATTCCTTAGACCAAATCCAGGTTGAATAATGAGAAGGGTTTGGTTTGTCTATTGTATTCTCTTGTTGGCCAATGGATTTACCGCCAGTTTCCCAAATAATAATTAAATTATACAATTGCTTATTAGGAACATGTATCACACATTAGACACAAATATGTATAATTTTGAGGGTAAATTTTTCTCCTGTAAATACAAATACTTTTAGGACATTAAAACTTATATTTATATAAGCCTCCCATGTCCGTGGATTTAGACTCGGAGGTACCGAGTTCGATTCCTGGTCGGGACACGATAATATTTATTAATTTAAATATATATTTGGAGCAATTTTTTAATTTACAATAATTTTATTTTGTTTTTTCTTTATTTTAGTTTTTAGTTGTATTTTTATTTATTAAGTAGGTTTATTTTTATTAAAAGTAATTTATGTTTTAAAATTTATGTTTCTCGAGTTTGGTACGCTGGAGACATCGACGAGCTTGCCACTTGTCATGATTGGCCTATAGTAAAGTTGGCTAAATGTGAATCCGCTTATTTATAAGCGTGGTTTCTGACCACCCCGAAAGGGAAACGGTCATGATGATACTTTACTGATGATGATGTTTTAAAATGTTAGTTTTTAGTTTAATTATTAATTTAGTTTTTTTTTAATCATTGTTCCTTACTTCCTTCGAATATAAATTTTATTGACTTTATCCTATAAAAAATAAATAAATAATAATATTTAATTTTCGACGAGCTTGCCACTTGTCATGATTGGCCTATAGTAAAGTTGGCTAAATGTGAATCCGCTTCTTTATAAGCGTGGTTTCTGACCACTCCAGAAGGGATACTATATTTATATATTATTATATAATTTAAACTACTTAAAAAGTGTGTCAACACATGTGGCATCGGAAACCAGTGCACGGCCTGTTTATATAGATCCCATACGGACGCCTACCATTAGACCTAACCATCCTGATGGTTTAAGGATGCAGGGGATTTAGCAGATGGTGTCTCGAGATCCTACCGGCACTTTTTTGGCAGCATAAGGCATGGTGGCCTGGTTTGTCTACATTGGGACCACAAAAACAAATATGTTGATCAGAGACTTGCAGCCCAGTCTTAAAGCTACAGTAATGCGGAGTGTGTTGGCGTCTAGTAGCGTGCCTGTATAGGGAGATGGTATAGCACGCAGCCAGGCACCAGCCTCACTCACACCATAAAAGTTGTTTGGTCAAAAGAGATTAGAATTATTAATCATAATAAATAATTGCGTTTTTTTTTTAAATTAAATTACAACATCTGTTATACCCCAGCATTAAAATATAATTTAATTAAATAGTCAATTGGTTAAGATTTATGTATGAAATAGTTACAAAACATTATTTATACGATTAGGTTCTTTATTATGATCAGGTACTTTATTACAGATAAAACACTGGATTTTATTTTGGTGGGATCAAAACTATGTAATTATTAAGGTAAAAAAAAGTTTTTCTCAATTATCGTTAAGCTAGGGTAAAATAAATAAAATTAATTACAGATTATGAAAATTCAATATTTAACATATCAAATAAGAAATCATTATTGCACGAGAACATTTTATTGGACTCATTTCTCTAAGAAAAATGGGTATTCTCATTTGGTGAGATAGTATATTTTGTCTATAACCTAATCCCTCCCTCTCCATTCCGCAACCGAACCACAAGCACAGGTCAGAATATGCACTCACATACCGTAGTCACCATCCCGTCGCGTACGTATCAATTTGGGGACTCATACATCTGTCGCACGATAAAGATGTAGAATGCTCTTCCAGCCTCTGTGTTTCCACTTTCCTATAACTTGGAGTCCTTCAAGCGAAGTGTGAAAAAGCATCTAGTCAAGGCATAGTGTTAGGGACTGATGTGTGTCATGAGTGTCTGACTTCAGTTGCTAACATTCATGGACCTTGCGTGCCACTTACCATCAGGTGGGGACAAGGTCACATGTCGTGCTAGTATAACTGTTTTTTATGTATTTTTATATTTTATAATTCTAATACTTTCACTGTAAATTTCATTTGATATGGGTGTATACCTGAAATTAAACTTCATTTATTTATTTATTTTATTTTATTAATTACTCCGCCTCCTTGGTCTTGTGGTAACAAACGTTGCCGTGAACTCGGGAGGTCGTGGGTTCGATTCCCACCGGGGGCAAGTTGTACATTGTATAATGTGTCTCGGTCTGGGTGTTTATATGTATAATATGTATTTACAAAAAAAAAAGTATAATATGTAGTTTATCAACCATCTAGTTTCCGTAACACAAGCCTTGCAGCTTACCACGGAAATTAGATGCCGCTGTGTGACCTGTCTGGAAATATTTATTATTATTATAAAAAAAAACTTCAGTAGTGGTTCTGTAATAGTTTCGACAATTATGCCTGCCTAATTAAATGATTTTTAACAGTTAAAGTTTATAGCAAGGGAGAAAATAAGTAAATTGTAAAAGGGTACATCATCGTGTATCAGTTTGGGGTGTATTACAATTTAGTTAGGTACATATTATATGTCACGTACTGCTCTGTTTGTTTTGCGGGGACGCGGCGCGTTTTCATTAGAAATATCATACAATGTCGACACGGTGCGACTACTAGATTAAAATGTGTAGAGTTAGATAGACGATTAGACCTGGCAATTGAATATTTACCCTGTATTTGACTTGACGTGACGCCTCATTTTTTATTACACACTCATTTTATTAATGCGACACTCTTCAGTGAAAATCGCGTCATCAATTGACGTGATAATTATATATATTACTGGCTGACCCGGCAAACGTTGTTTTGCCACATAAATTATTTGTAGGGAATTTCTAGTGTAAAAAAAAAAAACTTATTGTAAGTGTGTAAGGATGTGGTATATGAGTGAAAGAGGCATGGAGCGCTGTGAGCGATGAGCGAATATAAAAATAACAAAACACCAAACATTTTTTTATTATTTATTATATTTATTCCTTAAAAATATAAATATCGTGAGAGAAACAGGAGACCGGCTTCGGTCTCATCCCTACTCCGTGCTGTTTACTGGGAAGTGACACCGGTATAATCTGGCAAATGAGTGTTGACCCAGAAAAAGCGCGGAAAATTAAAAAAAACTAGTACTGGTAACACTAATTATAGCAGGAATAAACTGTCTTGATACTAATATTACCATATAATAAGTTTCAATTAAATGTTAGGCTCAACTGGCGGGGATAACTTGCCAAGTGATAATTGATCAGTTATCGAGCGGGATGGAAATTGATTTAATTACTAAAATGACTATTAAAAATAGGGGTTGATGATAGTAGGGTGAAACCTTAGGGTTGTATGTATTTTTTAATGGCACATTATAAAAAAAAAAATTGTCCAAAAAATAAGAATATAATGTTAGGGGTGGACAACCCTTATCACTTAGGGGTATGAAAAATAGATAGTAGCCGATTCTCAGACCTACTGAATATGCATATAAAATTTGATAAAAATTGGTCAAGCCGTTTCGGAGGAGTATGATAACTAACATTATGACACGAGAATTTTATATATAAGAAGATGTATTCCACGCGTTTGGTCTCTTAAGTGCCACAAAGGAACAAACATACATACATAGGCTGATAAAGACATATTTCTTTGCGTTGCGCAGTCGGGTAAAAAGAAACATGTTTCGCAGTTGTTTCCAAGCCCTTTGATGCGAAGACATTGCAAATTTAGCTCAGGAAAATTAATATAAGGTGCTCGTCATTGTTCTTTAAGCTATTTTCATCCATATATCACGCCCAAATGGTGGTAAGCGGTACGCGAGTTCCAAGAATGGGAGCTACTGACGTCATCCACTAACAGCTGACATCAGCTATCTATCTATCTCCGTCGATATCGACGTCCGACTAACAAGATGCTATTTAACACTTTGCTTGAAGGACTCCAGGTTAAACACACTGGCTTGGGTGTTACACATCTTCAGCGTGCAATAGCTGTACGAGTCTCCAAATTTATAGGTTCCAATACGAGTATACGCGAAGGGTAAGAATTTTTCAGATTAAGATTTAGATTCAGATTTAGATTCTGATTCTGATATAGATTCACATCAGATTTCAGATCAGCTCATGGGTATAAATAGATTAAATATAGTAGACATAAATTTAAAAATCTAAAGATGAAATTAGTTGAAATGTCAAGGTAAGAAATAAAAAATAATGTTTTTGGAAACGCACTGACTGGAAGAGCATTCCACATCTTCAGCGTTTGACAGATGTAAGAGTTTCCAAATTTATGAGTACGCGATAGTGGCTATGGTGTGTGCATTATAATAATTATTTACCTTGTCTAATATTGTTATTAAGTCTATATATGAATGGAGGGTATCATTTGCAGCAGTGATTCCGCACGGGTCGTCATATTTACTTTGCATGCGCATCAAAGTTAGCTCGGCTCTGCCAACATCTGACACCGTTTAATAGAAAATGTTAATACACAGTACACGCTCCAATAAAATCCTTATGGGATAGGGTTGGAATCTACTCAATAATTTGGTACACATTTTCTTGTCGGCAAACTAAATTTCTTATTAGAAAATGAATTTTATTTTTATTAAACTTTTTTACACATACCCTGTATTCGATTTGTCGCTTTAAGACTTTAGCCAGTCTTGGTCTTGTATTCCTTCGGTCTCGTAAGACTCTTGTACTGACTTAATTTTTTAAAAAATTGTACTAAAAATCTTATGAGTATCTGTCCGCAAACTACTATATTTCGACAACTACTAGGATATAATTAGACCGTGTCAACTAAATTTGAATTCGTGGCTACAAAAGGGCAGTGTCAGCTCAATCTAATCTAATAAATTTAATAATAATAAATGATAACTTAAAAATAAAAAAAAACAAACTATTCGTGGCTGTAAAAGGGCCGTGTCATCTTATATTCTAAATAACATTAATTTATATTCGTGGCTGTAATAACATAATAACATGCAAAGTCAATACATCTTACGAAAACGTGAAATATATCGTCTTGAACAAATTAAATGGCTAAGTTTGACTGCTTAGGGCAACGTTTATTGTTAGAAGTTAAATTGTGGTTTGTGATTTCAATTGTCTGAGCTCGGAAAGTTCAAATCATGTGGTCTTAAGATGGTTTAATCTGCGACCTCCGATATCGCGCGGACGCTATCTGTTTAATGACTGGTGAACAACAAGGATAAAGGGATACGAACGTCTGCCTCTGGCGTGGATTACCTCTCCAGGGTGATTGCTGAATGAAAAACTACGACTATTGATCAGGTCTTGATTGCTTTGATGTTTTTTTTACGTAAGGTTTAATGTGTACATCTAGAACACTGGTAAAGGTCGGTCTGAACATACTCTATTCTCGATTTGTTTCAAATTTTTAAATTTATGAAAAAATAATAATAATATGATATTTTTTGCACAAAAGTACAAAAGTAGTGTTCAACTTAATGCCGTAGGCATTCTCTTACAGAAGATGAGAAGTGGCATCCTCGTCGATGTCTTTAGCGTACCAAACTCGAGAAATAACACAAATAAATAAAATAAATTATTGTGTCCTGACCAGGAATCGAACCCGGTACCTCCTAGTCTAAATCCACGGACTTAACTGCTAGACCACGGAGGCAGTTGAATGTTGTTGTTTTGTGGTTTTTAAGGTCATACGATAACTCATGAAACAATGTAGCAGCCATATTATATACACTATTACAAATGGCGTTTTTATTGGTATGTAAGGGTACACTTTGAATCGATTTCGGCATTTGCGAGGATGTGTACTTTCTTTTATCTTATAATAATAAGTGCTAAGGGCTATCCAACTATGTACGGTTTGAACAATAAGATTAAGAAGCAACTGTCTACTAATTGTCCATCAGATGAGCTTTCCTTGAGCCGCGGTCGTCTCCAATCACGCTCGACTTAAGACTCCATGCAAATTCAATTTCGTGCCCAAACCTTCCTACCTAAGGCTAACCTATATTATTGCTGGATTTATCTTTATTGCTACCGTGGAACACTCGAACTAACTTCGACTGTCGAAGTTACACCATTAGTGAAGACACGAAGATACAGCACCATAGACAATGATATATTAGAACTGACTTAATCAGAACTTTTTGGGAGAAGTTTGTTCATCAGACCACCAGACACCTTGTTGGTTAGCTCTTAACTCGATAACATACGTCAATAGTTAATTGATACGTCCATTGAGCGGTGGTAAAAACATCATCATTAGCCTGTGTCTCTTCACTGCTGGATATAGGCCTCCCCCAAAGTTCGCCACTTCACACGATCTTCTGCCACCCTCATCCATCCACCACCAGCTATCGGAACATGGTCTCTACTCCAGAACCCGTCTACTCATTCGCTCATCGGTTCTGTGGTAGACGTGTCCAGCCCATTGCCACTTCAGCTTGCTAATTTTGAAAGCTATGTCGGTAACTTCGGTTCTCTGACAGATGTTAACGTTTTAGATTTTCTCCATAGCTAGCTTGAACCTGTAGACCAGACCCAACCTCAGCGTCTACGTCTCTACACCATATGACATTACTGGAAGAACGCACTGGGTGATTTTTCTTGTCTTTAAGCACTGTGGTATGCTCAATAGGAAGATGTGACGTAGGTTCCCGAATGCCGCCTATCCTAAAATCCGTCTGTAGGCTCCTTTACTAAAGTTGGCTCGCCTAATTGGTTGGTTGTCCAAAGCAGACGAATTTTTGCCCAATTTTTGTAAGAACGCTTTCTTTTAATTAAAAAGATCACGGTTTGAACGTTGGCATGTCCCAATGAGAAATACACTTTTCTTACTTATGACACCACCGTTCCCATGCCTAGGAAGCGAGGCGAATGTAGGCCAAATTTTCCAGATATATGTTCTGGAAGACCCATCTTTAACAAATCAAATTAGTTTATTTCCATTGGTTCGCTTAAAACAACTTGGATACAGTCAGAACTAATAAAATCAATACAATTAATAAAACATATGTACTAATCAAAGTGGTAATAATGGTTGGACCGTAAAAAAACAATAATCCATATTTATGTATGTTAGGCACTACATTAATTACTGCTACAAGCAAGTAAAACTAACTAACTTAGAAACTACTTAAATAAGATCGTGGCTGTAAAGAGGCCGTGTCAGTTTACATTCTAAATACTTAATAATTATGATGTACAGAAATTATTAAATTCATAAAACAAAATAATAATAATAAACAAAGACGTGTCATCTTATAATCTAAATAATAATAATGATATGTCAATTAAACATAAATTCATAGCTGTAAAAGGGCCGTGTCATCTTACAATCTAAATAAAATTAGAATACCAAGTAAATAAACGTGAATTTAAATTTAAATTCGTGACTGTAAGATGGCCGTGTCAATTAAGAATAAATATTAAATTAAATAATTTAAATATTATGCATTATTAATATTAATTTATAAAATTACGCCGAGCATCTTGTAGCTCATAATAACTTTTGTTTATAAGAATATTTTTAGTAAGGTTTTAAATTTTGCAAATTCTAAATTTGTTATATCTGCCGATAATTTATTATATAGATTTATACCAGTGGAACAGTGGAGGTCTAGGGCGCTGTGTCCTATGGGTTGTAATGAATGAAAATAGTGAATGACAAATAAATATTGTCGGTCTTTATTAAGACTTAATTAAAGCATTTATTCGAAAAAATTTTTTACAAAATATAAAATAAAATTAATATTAATACTAAGGATAGGGATATAAGTCCCGTCCGCGTGGAATGGTGGCAAGAACGCTGGCTGCATTTCCCCGCTGAATTGCAATACTGATTCTCTGGGCGAAGAAGGAGCCAGCCTTCTTGTCACCGGAAGAGACGACAAGACGCGGTGTTATGTCTTTTAAAAACTTTTTTGCACTTGGACTCCATGGGCCCAGAGTTTCTACAGCAAACGGCATAAATATGTAATCTTTTAATATACTTGCATATTCGCTGGACTCCGCATTTTCCGCCGCGGCTCCCGCTTTATGCGCTGTCGCACACGAACATCTATGTAAGACACATAATGGTGCCCCTAACCTAAGACCAACGGCGATACGGAAACTTTCGTCGTCAAGCAGTAAGACTATATTAATGTCGATGTACGGGATTGTTTTGGATGGGAAGGAGTAGTAAGTCTTATTGCTTTTAGTACAAACGTAGGGTTGGCTTGTCTAATCTGTGTTCCCATTTATTGGCGCTATTTCAGGCCGAGCACATCGCAGATTTGTAGTTGACCAACTTAGAAGGACTTTGGTAAACTGTCGATGTATTTATAAGCTGAATTTGTACTCGGAGAACAAGTGCCTTCACTTGTAGCTATGACTTACACCCACCCGTATTCTTGGTTATTCTGGGCCTATAGTAAAGTTGGCTAAATATGAATCCGATTCTCTAAAAAACATGGTTTCTGACGACCCCGTAACTGTCATGATGAAACAATACGTATATAACATTACTATTTTCCATTCAGACGGGAGATGTTAAATATTAAAAAAAACGTTTTGTACCTGAGCTTAAATAAAGAATAATTATAACATAAGATAGACTATTTGATGGCAGGATATTGTCAAATGAGAATTCAATTTGGGTTGAATGGTTTGACAAAAAAATACAATAGGTAGTGTTGCCAGATGTAAGATTCACGCGGGAAGAAATAATAATAACGGTATACCTAACTAAATTGTCTTGTCAAAACATAGTTTAATTTTATATTAGAAAAATACTAATACATATTTTTTAAATATAAATTAAAAAAAAAACTGCCATCCTGTTCTGTTAAGTCCGTTGTATTGTAATATTTATTAAGTTAAATAATTGATATTTAATTAATTTGTATTTGTCAAGTTTGGTACGCTTAATACATCGACGAGTTTGTCATTTGTCATGATTGGTATTTAGTAAAGTTGGGTAAATGTGAATCCGCTTCTTTATAAGCTTGGTTTCTGACCACCCCGGTAGGTAAACGGTCGTGATGATACTTACCTTTTTTTTCTTTACTTTTTTTAAGAACAAAAATAATTAATTAAGGTATAAAGCCACTAGAGTACAGAGTCCTAGACCTCCACTGTTGGAGTATTAGTGGAACCGGAGAACCAAAACCTGTGGTGTTGTAAATCTATGACAAAATGTACATGTCGGATTTTTTACGAAAACGTTATCTCAGACAAGCTAAATAATAATAAAAATAAATCACAGCTCTTGACATATAGTTACTATTTGTAAAATTTCAGTTTCCCGATCGAGGAGAACTTATAATTGTTTGTTAATTGAGGTTAGGTTTTGGTGGGGCTGTCACTTTCTATATGGGTAAAAGCCACCATGTTTTCTATTATATATTTTATGATCTGGCAACACTAGTATCTATGTGTGTACCGAATGCAGCTCAAGTGCGCTCTCTGTTATGACATAATACGCGTAATAACAAACCATAACAATAAAAGACACCGGTGACAGATTCAAAAAGAATTGCACTCGAGAGCAATGTCAACGGGTCACTAGGAATGTTTAAAATCTTAATATTTTATTGTTGATCATAGGTATTGTAAAGGTGAGTGTAAATTTATGCTTTGCCTCGTGGAACTTTTATTGATAACTCTGGTGTTGGTGTGTTCTCATGAAAAAACTTCAAATCTACCTACAGTTCCGCTTTTTTATTCGCCCGTAAGTTTTTCATATAGTAAAGCGTAAAATATAAAGGGTTTTGTTCTGTGTACCTTTTTTATATATTTGGTCAACAACCTATATAACTATTCCAAATTTTAAGTACACACACAGACACAGAATCTTAAAAGATTTCTTTAGTTCAATTATCAAATATGTTTGATATATTCAGTCAGAGCATCTTTACCAAGATATAGTTTATTCGATTACAGAGTTGTCTATGCCTCCGTAGTCCAGCTGTCAAGTTCGTGGATTTAAGACTTTCGATTCCTGGTCAGACACAATAATTTATTTAATTTATTGGGATATTCCTCGAGTTAGGTACGCTAGAGACATCGAAGTGGTACTTGGTATGATGGGACTATAGTAAAGTTGGCTAAATATGAACCCGCTTATTTAAAAAGAAAAGGTCGTGATACGGTTTTGATGACGATCACAGAGTTTGTTCGTGGTCTCTATTCTAGAATCCATTTAGTTTTCATTCGCTAGATTTTAAGGTAATTATAAAAGCGTGTGTTAGTGGTCGAGCCGATGTCAGTGCCTAAAAGTGTATCTACTTAAAGTTACAAACTAATCCATGCGGAAATTGTCCCAAAATAATTACAAAAAGTTGCCGACAAAAGTGTTGTTGTATAAGTTTTTAAATTAAATTTAATAAACATGCAACAATAGGCCGAGTTACGTAGACATATATTTAACTACCGGGCTAGACCTCCACTGCTGGAGATAAAACATATTTCAGCGTGGCGAGTGTACCACGCTGGCATTATTACAAATTATTTTGGACTAAAATTACCTAAAACCTCAAGCATTTTGCTAGTCAATGCTACTGGCCAGGAAAGGAGCTGAGTCTGCACTGATGGGTCCAGAACCCTTTTGTGGACTATCAAAAAGCACTTTCCGCGCAGCATTAAAAACATGGAAACACGCACAATGTGTGTCTGCCTGGCAGGCAACTCCAGGGCAGAGGCACTCGAAGGAGCTAATCGTGGGCTACTCAGATAAGTACACGATCAAAGCCCTTCAGCTATGCAAAACTAAATTAAGAACTCTCACTAGAGCCCTAACTGGTCACTGTAAATTGAACAAGCACATGTTTACTATGGGCTTGGTAGAAACAGATAAGTGCAGATTCTGTCGCGAGGTGTCTGAGACACCAATCCATCTCCTTTGCGACTGTTATGCCCTGCATCACAAGCGAAGCACCATATTGGGTGCTCACAGTTTAAGCCCCGAGGAGGTGCGACGCCTCGCTCCTAAGCCCATACATACTAAGGTTCTTTGAAGCCGTCGGGCAACCGAACGAACTATAGTCTAGGGAGGTCACAATATATCACTACTGGTTGCAGTGACTTCGTGACGAGTAGTCTTACCCTATTTCACATATAATATAATAATAATATAGTCAAATTATTTAATATGTAACATAATATAATAAGCTACCTGATAAAATCAAATTATTGCAGGGCCCTAAATAAAAATACATCTGACAACTGGCTACTGGAACATAGATTTTATATTGTAAAAGAGTATCTTAAGTACAAAATAGGTTAATTAATATTTTTTTTTGTTTGTTAATGTAGTTGTGATTATGATATTAGTATGTAAGTAAAGATTTGCACGCCTGCTTGCAGGTACAATATATGTGACTAAGTTTTTTGACAAATGTACTGTATTTATTGCAAATTATTTGTATAGGTGGTAGGCGGACTGATAGTGTAAATATAACAAATTAACAGGCAACTATCAATTACGTAGTGTATTGTGACTGTTGCTTCTCCGCACTTAGTCTCTATGAGACATTTGTGCGTGGCCTTTACTCCGCATCGGAGCCATCCAATCTTCTCCGGGGAGGCCAGGAGACCCGTCACGTTCCTGCAGACCTCCGGAAGAGTTCCTGCAATATAGAGAAACTTCAGTCTAGACACGTAGTGTATATAAAATTGTTAAATATTCAACAAAAAAATGGTCTAGCGGTTAAGTCCGTGGATTTTAGACTCGGAGGTACCGGGTTCGATCCCTGGTCGGGACGCAAAAATATTTAATAATGTAAATAAATACATTTTATTAATATTTAATTTATTTGTGATATTTCTCGAGTTTGGTACGCGCGCTGGAGACATCGACGAGCTTGCCACTTGTCATGATTGGCCTATAGTAAAGTTGGCTAAATGTGAATCTGCTTATTTATAAGCGTGGTTTCGGACCACCCCGAAAGGGAAACGGTCGTGATGATACTTTACTAAAAAAAGGTATATCGGTCCGTATTATTATACGTCTGCGACATATTGTAGATTATTTCGTGTAGATCAAGATAGTGGATAGCAGATAAGCTCGCAAAAGGTTTGCATTGAGCGTTCATGTTTGATGTCGCCTCTTGTCGGCCAAGCGTGTACGTTTTAAGAGCAAAATTGCACACTGTCCGCACACTGGGCTCAAGCATCTGTTAACAGTACTGTGCGGAACAAATAACCAACTTTAATTTAGCAAATGGATATTCGGTTGAACTGTGCTTTGAAAGTTTTAGCTAGATAGACAATAATAATATAGTCGCAGTTAGTAGTTGTCTAAAGTTAGGGGTTTATATATACTCTTACATAGTCTGGCCATAAATACTGTTACATAAAAAAAAAAAACTAATTCGCCAGCTTGGTACTAGTTACAAATTTGCGCTGTTTGGCGTCGAGACAATGGCTCCATGGGGACCTTCAGCAAGGCGCCTGGCCAAGGAGTTGTCAAAGCGGCTGACGAAAAAGTCTGGAGACAGGAAGGCTGGCAATAATTTCTACCAACGTATTAGCCTCTATAAACACAGGGAAAATGTTGCCAGTCTAGAGGACATCTTTTATTTGTAGTTTAGTTTATTTTTTAGGTAGATTATAATTTATATTTTATGTATAATGATTTATGTATGATGGAACTGCCTCCGTGGTGTAGCGGTTAAGTCCGTGGACTTAGACTCGGAGGTACCGGGATCGATTCCTGGTCGTGACACAAAAACATAATTTATGTATATAATGTAAATAAATACATTTAAATAATATTTAATTTATTTGTGATATTTCTCGAGTTTGGTACGCTGGAGACATCGACGAGCTTGCCACTTGTCATGATTGGCCCATAGTAAAGTTGGCTAAATGTGAATCGGCTTATTTATAAGCGTGGTTTCTGACCACCCCGAAAGGGAAACGGTCGTGATGATTCTTTACTTTTTTTTACTGTATAATGATTTTAAAAAAAAAAAACAATAATATTACATTTGAACCTAACATTCTCATATGAATATGGGTGATAGGTAGTGTTAGTACAGTTGGATAAATGTGAATCCGCATAAAAAAAAAAAGAAGCGTGATTTCTTCTGACTACCCCGGAAGGAATATGGTCGTGACAATACGTTACTTTTTTTTTCTTTTATTCGTACCTTCAAATATCCTACATCCTTATTACAGAAATTTGAATTTTAGTTTTTAGTTTTACTGCAATTTTAAGAAAGACGTGGAGCGGTTTTTGTAATAATTGTTAAAATATTTTTATAAATAAAAGACTACCTACAACGTGACACGGTCGTGATGATACTTAATTTTTTTTATATTATATATTACCATTATAGGTAGGTAGGTGTAGGTAATAATAATAATAATAATAAATTATTTATTGTACAAAACCAAAACAAGTGCAGGTACATAGGCAAGCTTAATGCCGTAAATGCATTTTCTACCAACTAACCTTTGTGACTGAGATATGTAATAAGCGGGTGCAGCAGGAGAAAAATTATAGTTGAAATTATTTATTACTATATAAAACATTCATTAATTACAAACATATAGTACTTATATATAAATAAATGTGCCACATAAACAAATAAATATATAACTAAATATATACATATAATAAGTGAGTTATGGCGACTTATTCTGCTTGTGAAATAAGTATGTATATAGCTTATTTTTAAATATTTTAAGAGATGGTGCCTGTCTGATAATTAAAGGAAGTCTGTTCCACTGGCGAACTGCAGATACTGTAAAGAAATCTGAATATCTGCTGGAAGAGGTATTTTAAGTAGGTTATTATGGGAAGAACGAAGTGAAAGGCTGTGAGAGTCACATAGGAATTGAAAACGATCTTTTAGGTAAGGGGGTGCATTAGGATTATAAAGAATGTTGTATAGAAATGAAAGACTATTGCAGACCTGCGATTGCGTAATTTGCTAACCAACTTTAAATCGTTATAGAACCTACATGGTCACTCTAAATGAAAAATGATAAGAGAAACCTCAACATGATTTTCAAATACCTATTCGACGATACCCCATTCAATATAAATTGTCGACATTTTTTATTTTATTTTAAACAATATGGCGTCTGGTTGTCGCCTTAATGAAATTTAAATTAATGCCATATCTCGCGTGATGGTAACGATATGTATATATGTATATAAATAGGCAGTCAAATAATAACCCTTTGCGTCGCGCAGTCGGGTAAAAAATATTAAAACAAGAAAACAATAGTTAATTTTTTATTTTTTTTATTTTTTTTGAGTAATCCGATGTGTGTGTATCTAATTAATCGGGTAAAAATATAACAATAATAAAAAGTCTCTACATGGCAGACACAGGGCCGATCTTAATCAACCTCATGTCGACAAAGAAGCGTCGAACGCATGGTTGAAAAGTGGTGACCTGTTCCCTGAGACAGAGGCTTTTATGATTGCAATACAAGATCAAGTAGTTTTAACCCGCAATTACCTTAAATATATAATTAAAAAACCTAACCTACCCACAGACTTATGTAGACTCTGCAATAGTGCTTCCGAAACTATCCAACACATAACGGGAGCTTGCAAATCTTTGGTGCAATCAGATTATAAACATAGACACGACCAAGTAGCCGCAATAGTACACCAAATATTAGCAAGCAAATATAAATTAGTCAATCAAATTGTTCCATACTACAAATACAAGCCAAGTACCGTTCTGCAAAATGACAATATTCGACTCTACTGGGACAGAACGATTATAACTGACAAAACAGTACACTACAACCGACCTGACATTACTTTGATAAACAAAGAAAATAAAACAGCATATTTAATAGACATAGCCGTACCTAACACTCATAATCTAATAACTACACATACAGAAAAAAATACTAAATATAGAGACCTTGCAATAGAGCTTAAATCCCAACTCAAATTAGAAAAAGTAACAACTGTACCCATATTAGTATCCACGACCGGAGTAATACCCAAAACATTACATGACAGCCTCAAAACTATTAATGTAGACCAGCACACATACAGACAATTGCAAAAAGCTACAATCCTCAATACTTGCCGTATAGTTAGGAAGTTTGGAGTTAAAGAAGCATGATGCTCACTTGGCCGAGGCCCGTGAACATCATTAGATTAACCGGTTACATACCGAGATTCTTTAAGAATACACATTACATAATAATAATAAAAAGCGTTTATTCATTAAATAAGTGGTACATAATAGATAAAAAGAACTCTTTTACATTAGGTACACTATCAATTGTTGGTTTGATTCACTGATACCTATACCAGTTAACTGTCATACTGGTATCAGTGCACTCCCCGTTACAGTAAAGACACATTCTTAATATAAGTTTAGAGATTAAGATTAAGCTTCCAATTCCAGGAGAGCAAAAGGTGGTTGCAATCAAAGTATCAAAACGTTAGAGGAACTGGCTCAACTGGGTTGGAAGCAAAGTTTCATTACAGTGTATTACATCTAAAAAGAATCACAAGAAAAGTAACGATTATAATAAATTAATTTAAGTTAGGTCTATATATATAATATAATATAATATAATATAATATAATATAATATAATATAATATAATATAATATAATATAATATAATATAATATAATATAATATAATATAATATAATATAATATAATATAATATAATATAATATAATATAAACTCTGGGCCCATGGAGTCCAAGCGCAAAAAAGTTTTTAAAAGACATAACACCGCGTCTTGTTGTCTCCTCCGGTGACAAGAGGGCTGGCTCTTTCTTCGCCCAGAGAATTAGTATTGCAATTCAGCGGGGAAATGCAGCCAGCGTTCTTGCCACCATTCCACGCGGACGGGACTTATATCCCTATCCTTAATATTAATTTTTATTTTATATGTTGTAAATATTTTTTCGAATAAATGTATATATAATTATAGCACATTATTAAACAAAACATAATATAATATAATATAATATAATATAATATAATATAATATAATATAATATAATATAATATAATATAATATAATATAATATAATATAATATAATATAATATAATATAATATAATATAATATAATATAATATAATATATATCGTCATGATCGTAGAACAGTGACGGATCTGCTATATTTAAAATTTTCATGACGGCCATTCAAAGTTAAATAACTGTTTTTTTGTCACTTCTTTTTTAAGTTAATACTAGTCTCATAATAAGTGCAAACCTTCTAGATTTCATTTTGGAGCCCTTTCTAACATTTGCACTATAAATTACAGACCACAAACAATATAAAACTATACTTATATAAAATCAGATTTTTTAAAATCCAACACTGTTCTACGATCATAACGATATATACCTATTTCATAACACAGTAATTTTCTAATAATTATATTCCTTTCTTCCTTTTACTTGATGTAAGTTTTATATTCTCCCGTTCTTTTCATATAATGTTATTATTTCTTTTTGTAAATTATTCTATATTTTAGTGTATTATATGTTAGTAAGAAATGTAAATGGAATTAGGTTAAGCTTTATAATTTAATCATCTTTATACTATGTACTATCAACCTTTATGTCTGTTATTTCTTCTAAATAAATAAACTATGGAACAGGTTGCCTTTATCCCTTTCAGCACGGACAATAACAAGCGTGCGTTAGTTATTTCAGCATGGACAGTATTAAGCGTGCGTTATTACAACAAAAAAATCTAGCGGTCTCCAAATTCTGTTTTGCCGCTCCAAAACGCCCTCGATAGTACATGCACTTATCTAGCTACTTAGATATTATCTTTATTACATTGTTAGGCCAGTCCTAGGCAAAGAAAAAAACATACAAAAGGGGTTTTTATTTCCTTATATACCTAACCCAACGCACGATGGTGCATATTAGAAAAAGAATATGCAATTTATATTATGGTTTTTTTTTACTATTTTACGAGATATTTTAGACCTTAAGTGTAGGAGCAGAATACACCAATAAAAGATTGTTTCAAGTATAAGTATTTACTTCATCACAAGGCTTGTCAAACAGAATAATCATAACAATAAATCTATCAAAAACATCAAATACTATAGTTATAATATATGTATAAAATATGGAACCAGTATTATTAAAACAACAACACACCCCCTTAATACATATAACCTCAACTATAGTAAACAATATAAAACCAAACTAAATTTCAGCTAACAAAAAATATATATATTACTCACTAGAGAAATCTAACAGGCCTAAACCATTTCTCAAAACTTTAAACTGTATACCACCTAAAGCTTTAGTTAATAAATCAGCAATCATTTCTTTGGTAGGTAAGTGATCGACAGTAACCAGGCCCTTATTAACTACTTCACGAATGTAATGATACTTTACATCTATATGTTTTGTTCTATTATTACAAATATGGTTTCCAGATATCATAATAGCTGACCTATTATCATTTAAAACTTTTATTGCTGAACAATTTCCAAATAGTTCCATAAATAAATTCTTTTGAAATACAGCTTCTCTTGCTGCACAACTTAAAGCCATATATTCCGCCTCAGTACTGCTGAGAGCAACTGTAGATTGCTTTTTAGTCTGCCAACTTACTGCACCTCCACCAAACACAAATGCAAACCCAGTAAATGACTTTCTGTCTGCGTTGTTTGCCCAATCTGCGTCTGTAAAACCAGTAATTTCCGATAAACCACTCTTTTTATAAGTTAAACACAAATTTGCAGTACCCTTCAAGTATCTCAATATCCTTTTAGCTGCTTGCCAATGTTCATGACCGTAACCTGTATTAAACTGACTTAAATAAGTCGTAGCGTAGGCTATGTCAGGTCGCGTAGTATTCGCGATATACATCAAGCAACCTAAAAGTTGTCTATACGGGAATTGTTCGTCACAAAAATCATTTTTAACAAGTTTTAGTCCAGGTTCCATTGGTGTTTTTGCATCATTGCAGTCACTCATTTTAAAACGATCTAGTAACGATCTAATATATTCTTCTTGATCAATATGCATTACACCAAATTGTCTTCTGATTCTCATACCTAAAATTTGTTTCACGTTCCCCAGATCTTTCATTTCAAATACAGACATTAAACGCTCTTTCACGTGTTGCCTTTCCTCTTCGCATGTACTAAATATTAATAAATCATCAACGTAGACTGTAATTATTACTTTATTTCCATTACTGTTTCTGACATACACACATGGCTCATTTTCACACCGCTTAAAGCCTATGTTTATTAATGCATCATCTAATTTTTCATTCCACGCCCTAGAAGCCTGCTTTAGACCATATAAAGCCTTCTTCAATAAACATACCTTGTCTTCTTGTCCCTTTGCAATAAAACCATCAGGTTGTTTCATATATATCTCTTCTTTTAGATCACCATTTAAAAATGCAGTTTTTACATCTAAATGATCAACCATTATATCCATTTCGACTGCGGCAGCAAGTAGTAGCCTAATAGTTGTCATTCTTACTACCGGCGAAAAACATTCTGTATAATCAATACCCCATTGTTGGGTAAAACCCTTAGCGACAAGACGCGCCTTGTACCTATCTATTTGCCCATTTTCATCCTTTTTTAATTTAAATACCCACTTGTTGTCTACTACTGTTTTTCCTTTTGGTAAATTAGTTAATATAAAAGTTCCATTTTTAATTAAAGATTGATATTCTTCATCCATTGCCTTTTTCCACTGGTCGCTATCACTTCGCTTGAAAGCTTGTTTAACAGTTGTAGGCTCTTTAAAATTTATTATTCCCAAGTTATCATTTTCGACTTTGGTTTCATACAATATAAAATCCGGATATTCCTTAGGTACTCTTACTCGTAATGGATACCTACGTTCAGGAACTTCATTATGAACATCAACATTAACAGTTATTCTATTATTTTCCATAACTTCCACAGATTCCACACTGTCAGCTTCAGTAGTTCTCTGAATTTGATCTAAATCATTTTCCATTTCTTCAGCTTCAGAGTATTCTTTAATTTGGTTAAAATCATGTTCAAGTTTGTTTTCATCACAATTAGTTTTATTATCATCAATTAATATAGGTACATCATTATCATTATTTACATTATTATCATACATTACATTATTATCATTAATTACAATACTTTCATTCATTACATTGTTATTCATAGTATTTCCAGTAGTTTCCAATACTTCGACATTACGTATTTCTTTATTTTCATTTACAGTTTCATTTGAATATGATATTATATTACTTTCATCAAATATAACGTCTCTTGAATAAATTAATTTCTTCGGCTGATTCAGATCTACTAATCTATACCCTTCAATATCTTCACAATAGCCAACAAAAGTTAGTCTTTTACTTTTGTCATCGAGTTTTCTACGCAATTCTCCAGGTATAAAACAATACGCATTACAGCCAAAAATGCGAAGATGTTCCAAATTTACTTGACGACCAGTCCATATCTCTTCTGGTGTTTTCCCCATGACAGCCCTCGTTGGAGCTCTGTTTTTCAGATATACTGCAGTATTTACAGCCTCAGCCCAAAATCTTTTGGACAAAGATGCATCCCTAATCATACATCTTACCTTTTCGACTATAGTACGATTAGCCCGCTCCGCCACACCGTTCTGCTGCGGCGTATATGGCATAGTTTTAATGTGTTTTATGCCACAACCCTGTAAAAATCTTTCAAATTCATTATTTACGTATTCTCCTCCATTGTCAGACTTTAAGCACTTAATTTTCTTGTTGGTTTCATTTTCTAATAAAGCTTTAAAATCCTTAAATTTACTAAAAACTTCATTTTTATGTTTCAAAAAATAAACAAAAGTTTTTCTCGAAAAATCATCAATAAACAATACAAAATATTTCGCCCCATTAAAAGAATCGACTTGCATCGGACCGCATACATCACTATGCACTATGTCTAAAATGCCTTTGGCTCTCTTTGAAATTTTGTTTTTAAAAGGCTTTCGGCTATGCTTCCCAATTACACAGGCCTCACACGGCTTTTCCATAGTCGAATTATTAAAAGCAATACCAGTCGACATTTTTTCTTTTAATAGTGTCATGGACCGAAAATTCAAATGTCCCAATCTCTTATGCCAAAGTTCCTGCTCGGATTTTTCAATTTTAAAACAATTTAAAGAATCAGTATTTATGTTCTTTATTTCACAATTTGGATGAGTATTGTTCATTTGGTACATATTACCTATCCTCGGAGCCGTAGCAATAGGCCTGCCCCTTATATACACTTCATCCTTCAAAAAAATTTTACAGATCCTGTCATCAAAAACTATTATAAAATTCTTATCAGTTAGTTGACTTACTGATAATAAATTTGTACTCAAACCTGGTACATGCGTCACATTTTTTTTTTTATCAATAGGTGAATCCTTTATTGTTACACAGATGTCACCCTTACCTGAAGTATACATTTTGTGATTATTGGCTAGTGTTACCTCCAAAGACCGTGACTGCTGATTGTTAGTTATTAGCCAATCGTTATGCATGGTCATGTGTGCAGTAGCTCCCGAATCTATAATCCAGTCCCTATTATTTTGTGAAATAGAATCACCTGTATAATGAGTAACATAATTTAATATTTCCCTGTTCTGTTCATAAGTATTATCTTCCTTTTTATTCTCCTGCAACAATTTGGATTTGACATAGTCTGTAGTCAATTTGGATGCCATAGAAGTTTCTATTGCCATCACCATTGGTTTATATTTTGCTGGTAAGCCCGACAACATGATGACAGCTAAGAATTCGTCATCTACTGGAGAACTAATATCAGATAGCTTTTGAGCCAAGTTCATTACGTCAGTTATGTAATCTTCAATGCAGCTGTACTGCTCTAGTTTTATAGCAAATAACTGACGCAGTAACCGAAGTCTCCTTGTCAAACCTTTGTCCTCATACGCCTTTTGAAGCTTAGTCCAAGCATCATAACTAGTCGTGGAGTTACGTAGATGAGGGACACATTGACTTTCCACCATTAACGCTATTTTACAAAGCGCCATCCTATTTTTAGAGTCACAATTTTCAACGTCTATTTGGGAAATAGTGACATCCCATAAGTCGTCATATTCTAAATATTTTTGCATCATAAATTTCCAAATATTATAATTTTCTTGCCCTTTCAGCTTCTCAAACGAGGGCAATCCACTATTCGTCTTGACAAGTCCACTAGTACTTGAACGTAATTGATTCTGCTCTTTGGAATTCATGTTTATTTGGTATAGTAAGTAATTTACCTGTTGCTGAATTCCTTTTTAAATGCCCATAACCTTCTGTAGGAGCAGAATACACCAATAAAAGATTGTTTCAAGTATAAGTATTTACTTCATCACAAGGCTTGTCAAACAGAATAATCATAACAATAAATCTATCAAAAACATCAAATACTATAGTTATAATATATGTATAAAATATGGAACCAGTATTATTAAAACAACAACATTAAGGACCTTAAAGTTATGAATAAAACTTTTAATATTCAAAATATTTTTGTCGTGCTGAAAGGGTTATTTATCCGACAGGCACCGTCTCTAAATATATTTAAAAAACTCTTAATTTCTCACCTTCTTAAAAAACAAAATGCATCTTAATCATTCTTTGACATATAGTTATTATTATTTATTTATTTTAAATATGCACGTATTTTATTTATTATTTATACACAGTATATATTTATTATCCTCTTAGATGTTTAAACCATATACTTACCTACGTACCCATATATATATTGATTTTATTTATTATAATATTTTGATCTTTTTGTGCTAATTTTTCTTACTCTGCACCCATAATATTCTTCTCTCACTCTCTCAAAGGTTTGCTGGTAGAGAATACCTTTATGGTAATATGCTCGCCTATGTACATGTTTTTATATTTAATATTTTGTGTGCAATAAAGAATTTTATTATTATTATTATAGTGCAATACAAAATTGTTTTATATAATAGAACATTTTATAATACCAACTGAGCAAAGTCAAAGTTCCAACGAACTTAGAGAAGAATTAATTAAACTTGAAAATGAAATATTAACATTTTAACGTATAAAATTTAATACTGTTAAGTTATAACGTGATTATTCAACTCGTCGAGGCCGATTCTTGAAATTGATAGAATCGAAATCATCATCATTACAGCCCCTAGAGCACAGCGTCCTAGACCTCCACTGCCTTCTAGAACATATATCTGGAGAATTTGGCCTACACTCGTGCACGCTCTGGCCAGACAGCTTGGCGAGGATTTGATGTCAATTTTTATGTCAATTTATTAACGATTCCACAAGTTGGTATAAGTTGAACCGGGACCGACGGCTTAACGTGCTCTCCGAGGCACGGGAACTGTGGTGTTGTAAATCTTTGACAAATGTACTTAAGAAAAGTGTATTTCTCATTGGAACATGCCGGGTTGGCTTGACCTTTATAGGATTTAAGGAACGCGTTCTTACAACCGAGCTTTAGTCGAAATATAGTATTCAAATTCCAATCCAAATTTTAAAGAAGACCAAATGTCGCATGTACGTGTCTGTTGGTAATGACTACGTGTATGTGCCTTATGGTCTTAAGACAATGGAACCGTGGGGGAAAGTGCCAAGAAGTTATTAAAATAGTTGTCTAAGCGGATGGTTAATGCTTTAAGTGACAAGATGGCTGGCAGTTTTTTCGCTCAGGAAATCAGTATCGATATGCATCCAGGGAATATTATGTGTTCACAGCCTATGTATGTATGTTTGGTAGAATCAACACAAAGCAGGGTATATAACTTATCTGTACTATATAAATTATAATATAGTAAATGTAAAAAATAATAATAAAAATATTTTTGACGACTTTGATAGTAAAGTAAAGAAAACAAAAGTTTTACATTCAAAAAAATATTGTGTCTCGACCAAAAATCGAACCCGTTACCTCCGCGTCTAAAGCCACGGGCTTAATCGCTAGACTAGCCGTCGTTATATAGATAAATTATATAACACTCGTAATGATAAAAATGTTTATTTCAAATAATAATTCCATTGTAAAATGTTAACATAATTTAAGGATGATTTGACCAAACTATTTAGATAGTTTATCCTGAAATTATGAAACGCCGAGCTACCATGGCTACAATCACATACATTCAAGAATACACCTGCTGGTCGGTAATTTCCAAAAACATCTAGAAAATTAAATTCGCTAGCAATGGCGGCGCCTTTGAGCAGAGTTCCGCTTTTGTGAGAGCGAGCGGCACTTCGCTGTGTGAAAATTAATTTTCTTCGTCTTTATGTAATTTAATTATAAACATTTCAATATGGCGCCGGAAGCTTCCGCCCTTAACTCAAGTTAAATAGAAACGTTTGATACTATCTCCCAATAAACTTCGCAGATTATTGAGCGATTACGGACGAAAATTAATTCTCGTTTATCTCATTCATCCTGAATGAGTTTATTAAATTATTGCAATTAAAATGTTTAAATTCTAATATATTCAAAAATAATATTTATAAATCAAATCTAAAGTCAAGAGCGTTTGCGCCGATCCGATCTGAATCCGTAAAAATATGGATCAAGTTAATTACTAGTTTCCCAAAAACATCGTAGTTTATTAAGCGATTACGAACGAAAATTAACTCTCGGAGAGAGGATGAGTGCATTACAATATAATTTAATTAAAATGTTTAATAAAAAAAAAAAACGCATGAGAGTAGGGTTAATGCAGTAGAAATGCGGTCGTTGCGGCGGATATGTGGCGTCACTTTGGCGGACCGCATATGGCTGGTAAGCTTAGTGTTGTTTAAAATCATTTTATCTACTTGTATTTACACAGATGTTTATAAACATATCGCTTAAATATTCGGTCAAGAGCGTTTGCGCCGATCCGATTCGAATCCGTAATAATATGGTTTGATACTAATTTCGCAATAAACTTCGTAATTTATTAAAATATGGCAATTAAAATAATAAAATCCAAATCTACTTACAGCGATATTTAAAAACTTTATTACTTTATTTTATTTTTGTAAATTCAAAGTTTAAATTTCTTAATTCACGTAAATCTATTACAGGCATTTATGAAACGTCATTAATTTAATTATTTTGAATGGTAAAATCAATCCTGCTAGTAGAAGACTAAGCAGCAAAGTGGTCCAATAAGTAAGCTGTTAGCAGAAGACCAGAAGCTTAGCAGATTCCAGTGATCTGTTAATGTTAATGATCTGTCTGGCTGAGAAAGGAATCTGCAAGGAAAACTCAGCTATATCAGATTTACAAAATAAAACATATACAGAACTGCACCACAACGATGTATTATACTGAACACGACATGTGACATCGCAATCACCTGAGATTGGGAGCAACTCATGTCAGCCACTGACGACCACAGCCACCGACATACACACATATATCTATTAATAATATTACTTACACTGTTAAGATGAGAAATAAGAAAAACCATTCTTTCAAATGGTAATATAGTAGATGGTTCGCATTCAAATTTGTGGCAACAACTACAAATTAATTTAAAACAAAACTAGAATTATGGGAAGGGACAGAAAGAAGAGAGTTGTGGGAGGAACAAAGTAACTTGTCGTGAAAACTGTTTACACCTTTGGGATGGTTCAGCCAAGTACCTCACAGATGCTCTCAATGTCCTACAGAGGCGAGCTGACGATGCCACTATATCTGGAACTCTCGAATCCCTGCAGCTTCGCAGATTTGTAGCTTCTCTGAGCGTGTTCTACCGGCTATACTAGAGTGCTGTGAAGAGCTCTATAACCTAATTCCTTCCTCTCCATTCCCCAACTGAACCCACATACCGTAGTCACCATCCCTTCGCGTACCTATAAATTTGGCGACTCATACATCTGTCGCACAATAAAGATGTGGAACGAAGTGTGAAAAGGCATCTAGTCAAGCCGGCATAGTGTTAGGGACTGATGTTGGACATAAGGGTCTGATTCCAGTTGCTAACATTCATGGACCCTGCGCGCCACTTACAATCAGGCTGGCGCAGAGTCACATGTCGTGCTAGTATATATAAAAAAAAAAAGATGAGAGTTTGTTCTACCCAGCTATAACTTTATATTATTACCTGGGTATATTATTCTGAGTTAAAGAGAGGATCCGTCCGTTGTATTAATACTTGAGATATATCTTGTGTGGGTAATCTCATCTATAGCGAAACCCGTCTCGCGACGAAACAAATTGATGTACCCAAATAATTATTAATGCCTCAGGAAATTTAATTGGAAAAGTTGAATTTGTATCTCGCTACGGCGTAGGTGAGCGATTCGAGCGAAGCGTGGAGCGGGGAGCGTGGGAGTGTTTACGAGATAATTAATCTCTAAGTATTTACGGCTTTAATCGAGGGGGGGTTCTCGTGTGCAATATTACTGTAAATATAATGTCAAATTGTCGCAACTGACTGCCTTCACTCGTAGCCACGACTCAGACTTAGCTGTAAAGGCATACAAGGCCAACAGTGAAAGAGACGAGACGGTCATTTATTTATTTATTTATAAACTTTATTGCACAAAGTACATAGGCGGACTTCATGCCCGAAGACATTCTCTGACAGCCAAACCTTGGGGACAAATTTGATCAAATGTAGGTGCAATCATAAAGATAATAAGAGAAATAAATAACTATTTGAATTAACATCAAATTAATATATTCTTACTTACAATATATATGGAATAAATATTATAATATCGATACACTTAATACTAATACATACATATTATTATACATAAACATTACTAATTACTATTTAGAAAGTGTGAAAACACCAGTTTTTGAATAATGTTCTGGTAGTTGCTTGCCGTATGTTAACAGATAGATTATTCCACAAATTAGTAGCAACAACTACAAAAGAGTTAGAGACAAATGAAGAATGATGAGAAGGGACAGATAGAAGAGAGTTGTTAGCAGAGCGAAGGGATTTGTCATGGAAAGATTTTTTATTATTTATATTAGGGTAGCCAAAAGTGCTAACATCACACACTTATTTGTACTTAACACTAAATCAGAAGTTAGATGTTGCACCTATTATAGGCGACCACCACATTACCACAGTAGCCTTTATTGCCTATAAAAAATAACAATATTATAAAATTTTCAATAACTATACAAAAACTAAATATTATTCAAAAAACTAAAAATGAAACAATTAAAAAATATATATATTATAATAAACATACCGCCTCCGTGGTCTAGTGGTAACAAACGTTGCCGTGAACTCGGGAGGTCGTGGGTTCGATTCCACCGGGGGCAAGTTGTACATTGTATAATTTGTCTCGGTCTGGGTGTTTATATGTATAATATGTATATATTTACAAAAAAAAAGTATAATATGTAGTTTATCAACCATCTAGTTTCCGTAACACAAGCCTTGTAGCTTACCATGGAAACTAGATGGCGCTGTGTGACCTGTCTGGAAATATTTATTTATATTTATTTTATTTAATTCCTTTTAGAAATAAAAAAAAAATTGTGTCTAAAAACCGTGGTCTAGCGGTTACGTCCGTGGATTTAGACTCAGAGGTACCGGGTTAGATTCCTGGTCGGGACACAAAAATATTTATTAATGTAAATAAATACATTTAATTAATATTTAATTTATTTGTGATATTTCTCGAGTTTGGTACGCTGGAGACATCGACGAGCTTGCCACTTGTCATGATTGGCCTATAGTAAAGTTGACTAAATGTGAATCCGCTTATTTATATTATAATTATAATAGAGTTTATGTTTAAATTATTTTAGTTCGTAGGCGTCTTTTATTTTCTAGAAAAGGGCTATTACTCACGCCGACATGACAAAGTCCTTAGTGTTATTCGTGAAGCAGTAAGTCTTTCTATTGCAAGACCCAGAAAGGGACTAACTGCAAATAACATTTTGACCACGTTACGCTTGTGCTTTACGCAGTGGAATTTGGTGCGAGAGAAGTACCAGCAAAATCATTGCACCGCTTGCTGAAAGAATTGGACCTAAGCAGGTCTGCCGTCAATTTATTTATAGAATGACGGCATTACGGGTTATACAGTATTTGGTTGGGTAGGGAGAGGTGCAGAATGGTGGATAGTGAGCTTCTTGTTGCGCAATTAACCAGCCTTTTCATACACAATGGATCTGTCACCCGCACGGTGAATCCATGGAATGTTAGAGAATTAGTCTTGAAAAATACAACTTAATAATCCATAAATAGTTTTAAAATTTGTTTACGTTTAGTTATTATTACCCATAAATATGACAATAATAATTAAATATTATTTACATCTCTAAAATAAAATTAATTCGTTTATTGACTGCAATTAAACAAAAATAAGATCTGAAGCTTCCTCTACTCACCCATAGATGGCGCCACACGTTTTTAGAAACACTATTTAAAGTTTTGTAGTTCTGCCTTTTCCCACGCGACGCTAGCACCAAATACATTTTTATAGAGCAATATTTTTACACGTATTTTGACAGGTTTAGGATGAATTATTCATTCTCAGAATGAAATTGTAATTGGAGCTGTCGCAATAGTTCGATAGCCTATAATTGCGCCGATTGAACCAAATAAATAAAGCTCCCAACAAGAGTTAATGAAAAGACTCTCAGAAATTGTCTCTCCGTTTTGAAAGCCCTTTTTAGCCACCAAATAAAACTTGGCTATTTAACTGCGGATTAGAATTGAGGATCCCCTTGACCGTGGCCAGTTGGCCGATTGCAATCAGCCGAATGAATCCGTTCATTTAAAGCAGAAAATGAGGTAAAAAAAAGTATCATCACGACCGTAAATCCTTCCATAAGTTTTGGACATTATTTTTTTATGTTGCGCTCAGCGACATGTGATATCGTTCCCACCTGATGGTAAGGGGTAAATAATGTTCAAGAATGAGTGAGAGTAACTGACGTCAATCACTGACGACTGTATCAGTCCCTACTATACCTTTCAGCACGACAAAAAAATATATTTATAAACTGGTGTAAAATAACTCACAAAAATAGTGTAAAATTCCTCTCCTAACGAATTCCACAAACCCCCCCGGTAATATAATTGAAATAAAATCCATTTATGCATGTTTTTTTCTTAAACAATGTAATAAAAAAGTATCATCACGACCGTTTCCCTTTCGGGGTGGTCAGAAACCACGCTTATAAATAAACGGATTCACATTTAGCCAACTTTACTATAGGCCGATCATGACAAGTGGCAAGCTCGTCGATGTCTCCAGCGTACCAAACTCGAGAAATATCACAAATAACTTAAATAAATACATTTACAATTATACATATTTTTCTGTCCCGACCAGGAATCGAACCCGGTACCTCCGAGTCTAAATCCACAGACTTAACCGCTAGACCACGGAGGCAGTTACAGTACAGGGATGTAAATTATTATATGTAATTATATCACATGCTTCGCTATTTCTAGCATACAAATATTTATCTAGTCACATGACTTTGTCGAGCTTAGTGTCTAGGTATTCTTTTGTCGAATAAAAACATTTATTAACCAGCATTTGGTTCGACTTATAATTTGAACAGTTTTGGTGGCAGCTCCCTTATAGTAACTGGAAGCTTATTAAATATCTTTGTTGCCATTGCATAACAATTTCGGCTATATTGGGTACTTTTATGCGCTGGAAGAATTATTCTACGTTATGCGTTTTAAAATTGCAATTATCCCCAAGGGTTTTATAAAGTTCCGGGTGGCTTTTTACAAATAAACAGCATTTAAGTATATAGATAGAAGGAACAGTCAGTAATTTTAGTTTTATAAATAAAGGACGACAGGAAGTCATAGGACGTGTGTTACAAATAGCACGATAGCATTGATATATGCGAGTAAACGTATAGTATAGATCCCCTTCCTAGCACCCTTTAACCGTCTACCCCTGCTGACCACTGTCCCGTTCTGTTGCCTAGCAACCACGCCTTGAGCATATTCCTATGATCATCCAAAACCGATAATTGAAACTAACTTTTAATCTGTTACACAGCTCAACAAATAATTTTTTAGTTTTTTTTTAAAAATTCTTTGGGTTTTGTACTTACTTACAGACTAAAAAATTTTAATAGTCTGTTAGTAAAAATACAAAATTACAATGGCAAATCTGAGTGAGTATTTATGTTATTTGGTTAGGTTGTATTGTAGAAGTAACTGACGCCTAAGTTAGGTACCTATACCTCACTCTGTGGAGGCAGGGGGTGTAAATGTTGTTTTTTTTTTTTGTTTCCTCCACCGAGTGTGATGTAGGATATATTTTGCACTGCTAATAGCGCTGAATGTTTATGTACGAGTATCAACTAAAATTGTAGCGAAGACTGCTCCCCAAGATACAACATAATGGTTTGGGGAGCAGAGTTCTGTATCTCTTTCTTGCTTACTTGTTTTGATTATTTTTTTCCTGTACCAAGTTTTGTAACTCAATTTACTTTTGCTTCAATAAACGATTTTTACTTTACTTTACTTACTTTCCAATACTTTTTTTTTCTTTTCTAGGGCCCAGGTCACCTGCGCTGACATGCCCCAAGAACGGAGAGATCCACCTATCAACCCACACGGCCAGGATGCTGCTGGGGCTGCCCCTCACGCGTGCGAGGATTGAGGCACAGCGCTTCCTCATAATAGCATGGAATCCGTCCACCCGCATCCAGTATACATTAAATTAAATATATTAGATTTAATAACAATTAAAAACTACTTAAAAGAGATTGCCCAAAACTAGGCCCCAACTTTGTTGGAGCGTGCCTCAACAAAATATACCCAACTCAATAATCATGTGGTTTTTTTAAAAATTTATATTCAACATCTGATTTACCCCAGCATTAAAATATAATTTAATTAAATAGTCAATTGGGTAAGTTGTTGTTTGTTCTCTTCTCCCGATGGATGATGAATGAGGTGATAGGGAAGGCAAAGGGTCTAGCTCATACAGCCAAGTCTGACGTAATATATCTTTCTTTTTTATGAGTTAATGAGGTCATCATCAAATTCCAGATACTGCAGAATTTTATGTGAGTCACTCTCGGCATTATAGCCCTAGCACGTCGGGTAAAATATGGGAGTTCACAGCGCAGGAAAACCGCAAAAAATAAACTGCAACTTGTGCCCCATATTCAAAGTCCAATTTATCGTTTTCCATAACTATTCACATTGTAGAACATTTTTAAACAAAACAACACCACTTTTGACCAACAATATTCACAATAAATTAATTTACAAAACAAAAACTTGCACTTGACATGTCCGCGCAAAATAGCTCGAAGGATTCTCAATTGGTTAAGATTTACGTATGAAACAGTTACAAAACACTATTTATACGATTAGGTTCTTTATTATGATTAGGTACTTTATTATAGATAAAACACAGATTTTAAAATTGGCGGGATAGAAACTATGTAATTATTAAGGTAAAAAAAGTTTTTGTCAATTGTCGTTATGTTAGGGTAAAATAAATAAAAATAATTACAGGTTATGAAATCACAATATATTAACTATGAAATAAAAATCATTATAACACGAGAACATTTTTTTGGGCCTATTTTTCTTAGAGAAACATTTAACATTAGACTAAAATTTATCGCATTATACAACTATTTAAATATACCTATAAATAAATATTATGATCTCACAGAAGAAATGATCAGGAACGGGTTCAAGACGCAGGGCTTACGCAGTGGAAGTTGGTGCGAGAGGAGTTCCAGCAAAATCTTTGCATCACTTACTGAAAGAATTGGGCCTAAGCAGGTCTACCGTCAATACATTTATGGAACGAGCTTCCAAGACGGCATTAACGGAATCATACAGTATTTGGTTGGGTAGGGAGAGAAGTAGAATGGTGGATGGTGAGCGTATTATCGCGCAATAGAAAAAAAAGGAGGCCTCCTTTTCTTAAACCAGCCAATTGTCGGTCGCAAGCCCGAGACACCATTCTTCTCATCTCTTACCCACACACGATGGACCCGGCACCCGCACGGTGAATCCATGGAATGCTTAGAAATTTGTCTTCTATAATGTAAAAGTTGTGGTAGGTAAAAGAGGCCCTGGTAGATCAAGAATGAAAATAAAGAAAGAGCCTATCTAACAAAAGTGCATGTAGGAAAAAAATTATGTCGAGGAAGCGAAAAAGATATGTATTGTATATTCATTATTTCAGCCCCTGAACACAGCGTCCTAGACCTCCAATGTTGGAGATGGGTCTTCCAGACATATAATAGTATCTGGTCTACACTTGCCACTCTGGCCAGACGGGTTGGCGAGGATCTAATGTCAATTTTTAATGACAATTTATCAACGCTTTCACAAGCTGTTTTCAATTTAAATTATTTTTTTCGCAGTCGATTTAAAAAAAAATACTTTTTAAGAAGACAAGAAGACAAATTACTATTAATATTTATTTCATTGCACCTATAAATGTTCTAATTTGTCCCTAAGGTTTGGCTGTCAGAAAATGTCTACGGGCATTAAGTCCGCCTTTGTACTTTGTGCAATAAAGTTTTTAATAATAATAATAATAATGATATTAGATTAATGTCATATCTTCAGTGAAACTCGCGTGATGAAGACGAATCAATTGACGTGAGAATAATCAAAATCGGCCAATGAGTTTGGTCTCATATGTACATAGGCTTATAAACATATATATTGACATTGATTAGCTGCTGACAATTACTTTTTTTTTTCTTTTTTATATAATAAATTCTCACAACGAAACAAATGTATGCTTAAGTGTATATTTAATGCATTGCACTGATAAATTGTGATTGGGGGTCGGTTTCAAAATCACCTCCTTTTCTCATACTGCAATATGATTAAGAAACCACCTCCTAACCTTACCATTGGAATGGTTGTAAAAATAGCAAGCAAATTTTTGAGATGAAGTCCAGATCTTAGTTGGTTGTATGTATCTGTTTATATTTTGGTATGACTGCATCTTGTTATGAGCATCTAATAAATAAATACAATAAATATAACCCTTCAAAAGATTGTCAAAAGAGGTCGAAGGCGCCCCGCAATTGCATTATCGATCGCCATATATTGATTACAAAACTTGATCTAAACACAATTTAAAACAGCATTATACGTGAATAATCTCGCCATCTTGAAATTGACACTTCTTTAACCCCCTCGTAAGAGTTTAAGCCGGTGAATTATTAATATATTTCCAGGAGATGCCAATCGGGTGTTTTATTTTGCATAGGGTTAAAGGAAGGGGTGCGACAAGAGTACATTTCGTTGTATGGCATTTGTAGGTCTCGTGGCTTCACTTTACGCTCGTCTACCCTCTGTTATGATATATTGTAGTGATTTATTGAGTTTACTACACACAACTTTATACACACATGAACTTTATACATGTATGAACACAAAAGCGATTTTAGATTTGTAGTTAATTTATTTTATTCGATTAACAAATCCTAAATAGAAGTTTTATCAGAGATAGTCCCAAGGCAATGGAAGGCCAGTGGAGTTCTAGGACTTTGCGTTTTAGTGGCTGTGATGATGATAATAATAATAATAATAATGATTTTTTATTAACCAAAATAAAGAGTACAATATAAAAAAAACCTTAAATCTAAGTACAAATAAAGATACTGTAAACATGGGGTTCCCTGGCCTCCATAAAAAGTTAACTTGCGTTATGGAGACCAGTTGATTCCCTACAATTTGTAAAAATAGTTACATCATAATATCTATAAACAAACTTAATAATTAAAACCATTAGTTCTTATAACTATCAAAAAAATGCAACGGCAAATATAAAATAATACATAAAATGCAGGTAGTTTGAAAAAAAAAAGATAAAGCTATTCAATAACACTCGCCATGATTGCGAGGCTTATAGGTTGACAGAAATATTTGTTAGCCTTCCTGTCTCCAGATTTATCCTCAACGACGCAAACTCGTAGTGATATCTATTTGGATCATTGCCAATGACGTGTCAAATAGTATAAAATAAATAAAGAATATGCTATTTTATAGCTTGAGAATAAAGAAAAAAAAAACTGGGGTAAAAAATGATAACGTTTTGTTCGAATAAGGAGTGGTACCTATTTGGTAAAATTGCCAACTTACCCTATCATTATGCCCATTAATAGAGTCCAGAAAAAGTATAACACAAACCCTCGCACCTTTGATTACCTCAAAAACGAAGCGGCTATGTTTCGAGAAAGCAAAAAGATTGCAAATCATAGACGTAACATAGGAACCAGTCCAACAAGGTGTTAGGTATTTTAATGACAATTTATTATCGATTCCATAAATTAATATTAGTGGAACCGAGCTTAACTTGCTCTTCGAGTCATGGAAACAGTGGTGTTGGAAATGTATGAGGACACGTACGTAGGGAAAGTGTATTTGTTTTTTATACTATTTTTTATACTAATAAACTTTACAGCTGCATTTATCCAGCATTAGGCTTAACTGACTGGTCCTTGCTAACAACAGCACAATCCAGCCAATATTCTTCATTTACTGTTTAAAAAAATATTTTATAGTTACACATTATATTTAAGTAAAAAATTGTAAATGAGACAATTTTATTTTTATAATAATACGACCTTGCGCCACATGATGGTAAGTCGCGCGAGGTCTATGAATGTTAGCAACTGGAATCAGTTACTCATGACTGACATCAGTGTTTAACACTATGCCGGCTTGACTGTGCATGACGGCAATTCGAGCCTGATCCTGAATCGTGTGGATGCACTTAACTGGGTATATCGGCACGAACGGTGGATACTTCTCCGCCCCGGCAGACTGCACCAATTGCCACCATCAGTCTGACTACCACTTATTAAAGGTTTTCTATAACCAAATATATCTATACGTTCCTATGGACGAATAATAAACAATTGGTACATGCCAAGGCTCGAACCAACCTTTTCAGGGTATTAAAAAACGAGTTCCTATAACCGAGCCACCATCGTTAAGAAAACAATATTAAACATTTGTTTGTTATATGGCAGGTTAGCCATCAATACATTTATGGAACGAGCTTCCAAGACGGCATTAATGGAATCATACAGTATTTGTTTAGGAGAGGAGCAGAATGGTTGATAGAGACCGTCTTGTTGCGCAATAAAATAAAAAAGGAGGTTTTGTAAACTAGCCTATTGTCCATCGCAGATCACATCTCTCTTTCCCACACAACATGGACCTGGCACACACGTCTGGCGTATATACGTCTATGTCGTAAGTTCTCAGTATGAATGAACAAAAGTGTCCATGCCAGCGCGCAATCTCTAGGTGACGACCAGTGACGAGCGACGCGTGCGCATCTCGATACCTATTCAGGATGTATCGATTATGGTACCGATCTAATGATCACATCCTTTTAGGAAATCCTCGGCAAGACTACTTTTTATTTTTTTCTTGTAACATGCAACGGCTAAACCGGAATGTAGCGGGTTTGTTAGGAAGTAATTGAATATTTCTTTTATTTTAAATTGCTTTTTTATTTTATATTTATTAACATTAGTTATATATTATTATCAGACATACCACAATGTTTGAAGACAAAAGTTTTTAAACAATGCATTCTTCAAGTATTGTCGTACGGAGCAGAGACTTGGACACTGACGGTGGGTCTGGTCAACAAGTTTAGGGTCGATCAGCGAGCTATGGAGAGAGCTATGCTTGGTATTTCATTAATGGATAAAGTACGAAACGTGGACATCCGTCAGAGAACCGAAGTTACCAACATAGCCTTCAAATTTAGTAAGCTGAAGGGTTCTGGAGTGGAGACCACGTACAAGAAAACGCAGAGTGGGATGGATGACCTGAAAAAGGTCGATGGTGGGGGCTGGATGAGAGTGACGGAAGATCGTGTGAAATGGCGAGCTATATCCAGCAGTAGAGAGACACAGGCTGGTGATGTTATATTATTTCGAAAATCCAAGGATGAGCAAAGAAAGACTGACGAACCACATATATAATCCAAAAGTTGTGGGTAAAAGAGGCCCTGATAGACCGAGATTCACATATCACGATCAAATAAATAAAACACTGTCTGAAGGTGCATTAACCATCGTAACAAAAGGGCCTGTATGAAGAGGTTGATGAATGTCGATGAAGCGAAAGAGGTATGTCGTGATCGTGTCAAATGGTGTAAATGTACCAAAAGTTAATAAATAAATTATTGATTTTGATTTTGATTTTTGCTCAATTGTCTTTGCCTACACCACAAGATATATGTAATCTAACCCGTCTGTCCAGCGTGGCAAGTGTATAGGCTGAATTCTCCATAATTTTTTGGAAGATCCATCTGCAACAGTGGAGGTCTAGGAGGACTCTGTGTTATAAGGGCTGTGATGATGATGACTGTAATACATTTAAAAGTATCATCACGACCGTTTCCCTTTCGGGGTTGTCAGAAACCACGCTTATAAATAAACGGATTCACATTTAGCCAACTTTACTATAGGCCAATCGTGACAAGTGGCAAGCTCGTCGATGTCTCCAGCGTACTAAACTCAAGAAATATCACAAATAAATTAAATATTAATTAAATGTATTTATTAACATTAATAAAGATTTTTGTATCCCGACCAGGAATCGAACCCGGTACCTCCGAGTCTAAATCCACGGACTTAACCGCTAGACCACGGAGACAGTTTTTTATAATTATAAATAATTTATTTACTAGAAAACATGGTTACATTGCAAGATCATATAGATAGAAAATTCGCTTCACATTTATTTATTTAAAATCTTTATTGCACAAAGTACAAAGGCGGACTTAATGCCCGAAGACATTCTCTGACAGCCAAACCTTGGGGACAAATTTAACCATATATAGGTGCAATCATAAAGATAATAATAATATAATTAATGAAAATTAACAGTAAACTAATATATACTTATATCATATAAAATATTATAATATCAATAAACTTGTTAAGACATCCAACAGGATCCTTATTAATTTATCCCATCCACATTCATTCCTAAATTCCTACCACCAAGTGCAAGTCGTCTATAGATCGCTAGTAGTTTCGTGATCTACCACTGGAGGCGCCCGAATTGGCAACAATACAAAATCTACGCTCGGCCCGTGCGGATCGAAAATCACCGCGATTTTAGTGTGAAAGCTCCCAAGCCGGGTTGGACTCTAAATCGTGCCTAAAACAGTTCCGAGAAAGTGAAGTGTGAGAAGAAAGCGTGCCCGCAGTGAAAACCTAGCTTTTTTCCCGTGGTATATCCTTTTTTCTTGTCCACTTGTTGGTTCTAGCAGATCCTTGCCAATTGCTTTAGTGACTCGTTTTCTAGACAAAGTACCAAGAGCCGCCTCCTGGTTACCCAGTACGGACCAAAACTCAATACTAATACATACACATTATTATACATAAACATACATATATATACTACTTACTAACACTGTGTGGAGCCATTTAGAAAGTGTGAATACACCAGTTTTTTAAACGATGTCCTTGCAGTAGCTTGCCGTATGTTGACAGGTAGATTATTCCACAAATTAGTAGCAACAACTACAAAAGAGTTACAAATACTAAAAAGTAAATATAAAAATAATTATTTATTTGACATTAATATTTACAAATTATAAAATACTAACTATTTTACCCGACTTTGCACTTTTGTGTAAACGGCGACACGAAATAAATGTTGTTGTGCATTATTTTGTTTTTTCTATATCTCCTAAGGTATTCATATAATTTGCATGGTGTAAAGGGAAAAAATAATCTTCATGAAATGCTCAAGCCAACTACCTATTTAAAATGATAAGGATTAATATCGTATTTAGGTTAATAGCTTTCCAATTATCGCTTTATAATTTCCCATTTTTGACATGTGCCATCGCGGACTTTTCTGTAGACTATATAGGATACACAATTCCACCATAAATTATTTTGTTATATCTCAAAGGGTTAATAGCTGAGTTTTCTTTGCAGATTCCTTTCTCAGTCAGACTAACATTAACAGGTCACTGTCATCTGCTAAGCTGCTGGTCTTCTGCTATCAGCTTACTTATTGGACCACTTTATTTATTTATGTTTATTTATTTATTGATAATAGGGTAGCCAACAGTGCTAACATCACACACTTATTTGTATTTAATACTAAATCAGAAGTTAGATGTTGCACCTATTATAGGCGACCACCACAGTAGCCTTTATTGCCTATAAGAAATAACAAAATTATAAAATTTTCAATAAGTATACAAAAACTAAATATTATTCGAAAAACTAAATCTGAAACAATTTTTAAAAATATATATATATTAAACATACAATTATTTTTAGAAATAATAAAAAAAGTAACGAAAATAACTAAAATATTCTACTTCAAGTAATAAAGTAAAATAAATAAAATTAAAATTATTTTTATAAAAAATAAAATAAAAAAAATACATAAAATTGACTTATAAATTTTGGGCAAGTTGTTTTAGCAGTTTATACTTTGCTGCTTAGTCTACGTGCATAACACAAACATTAACGTTTAATCAAAATTAAGAAAGAAATCTGCAAGAAAAACTTAGTTATAGCAGACTTACAAATGAAACAAATACAGAATTACACAACAACAATAAATAAATAAATAAATAAAGTGAAATATCATGCTTTGTATTTTAAGAAGTATAGACTTTTATATACCAATGTGGCAATAAATATTAAGTGCCTACTTATATAGAATAACAGTAACAGCAACTTGTAGTTATTAACATAAACCATTAACATCATTGACCAGCATCTATGAACTGGGCATTTTTTTACTAATTGATCGAAAAAGCTGTGGCGATAAAATGCGTAATACACAAGAGTTTATATGACAAAGAAAAAAATATATTAACAAAGTAAGTCTTGTTTCAAGCGGTGTTATTTTTATATAAATATCACCATGGCAAGCTTACAACATTAGTTCTCCTTAAACGTAATAATTGGCTATTAAACTTCAACTAAAAAAAACATCAGATGGTCGTAGGGTCAAATATCATATTTAATTTTTGAAGTCTTATGCTCCATATACTTTACTGAAATCCTTGAGATCTTTTCTTTCAAATTTCATTAATAGCAGTTCAGAAAAATACGAGTAGGCGCGAAGGCGATTTAAACAGACATGCTATGGGTTTATATATAGTAAGATAATAATAATAATAAATTATTTATAGTACAGAACCAAAAATAGTGTGGGTACAAAGGCGAGCTTAATGCTATAAATGCATTTTCTACCAACTAACCTTTGTGAATGGAGAGCCATTATAAGCGGGTGCAGAAATAATATTCTGATCAACAATTATGAAATATAAATACATACAAATTAAATATACATATCCTACATATTAAATAAATATATACATAAATAATAAATACATATCTAAGTACATAGTAGAAAGTTATGGTAAGTTATCCTGTTTATGGTGTAAAAAATTGTATAACTTGTCTTTAAATATTTTGAGAGATGGAGCTTGTCTGATTACCAAAGGTAGTCTGTTCCACTGGCGAGCTGCAGATACCGAAAAGGAGTCTGAATATCTGCTAGAAGAGTGGGGAGGGATTTTAAGTAAATTGTTATGGGAAGAACGAAGTGAAAGACCGCACGGTCGTCAGTCACAAAAAAATTGAAAACGAGCTTTTAGGTAAGGGGGTGCATTGGGATTGCAAGGGGATGCATCAGATGAAGATACAAGGTTCGAAGGAATATTTTTGCCAAATTACATCAAAATCGGACCAGTGCATAATAGGACATAGTTTATTTTACGAAGAAGGGTGAACGCGGGAAATAGTGTCAACGGTGCCCTGGAGTCACTAATCGCCAGTCGAAATGTCAGTCCCAAAACTCGACTCGCCATTAACAATACCATGCTGGTACCAACACTTATGAATGGAAGCGAGACGTGGATATGTCAGATTACGCATGAGAGTAGAGTTAATGCAGTAGAAATGAGGTCGTTGCGTCGGATATGCGGCGTCACTTTAACTTTGAAATAAGCAAAAAAGAAGGTATGAAAGCAGGCATAGGGACAAAACTGCTTTTAATTCTCACCTTTGGGATTGTTCCGCCAAATTCCTTACAGATGTTCTCAATGTTCTGCAGAGGCGAGCTGTTCGAATTGTGGACGATGCCACTATATCTGGAACTCTCGAATCAATGCAGGTTCGCCAAAATGAAAATGTTAATTCTTTGAGCGTTTTCTACCGGGCTATGCTATGGTGAATGCTTTGAAGAGCTCTATAACCTTATCCCTTCCTCTATTCCGTAGTCGAACCACACGCACAGGTCAGAATATGCACACACTTACCGCAAACACCATCCCTACACATATTGTATAAATTTAGAGACTTAAACATCTGTCAGATTTAAGCTCTTCCAGCCTCTGCGTTTCCACTTTTTAACCTGGGGTACCTTAAGCAAAGTGTAAAAAAGCATCTAGTCATGCTGACATAGTGTTAGGGGCTTATGCCTTATGACATAATTGTCAGTCATAAGTGTCTGATTCTAGTTTCTAACATTCAAGGATCCTGCGCGTTCGAAATGCCTGGACTTTGCATCTTAGTCAATGTTAACGCCCGTATTGCAAATCTCACATTAGTCGCATTTAGATATTTAATCATTCGTTAGGTAACACTCGGTAAGGTAAACTATGCGTGCCAACTCGTTTGGTCCGCTCCGTATGATTTTCCGAAATGGATATGGCATACAAGCCGTATGGATACAATATTTTTATGCGGAGTTTTTCTCGAAGATCACTTTTTACAAACATTCTAAAGTGTGTGTCTAAAGTAGGAGAATCATAGACATATACTTTGGCTGTGTTGCACCAGAATGGAGTCTATGTAATTGTAACGGTTAAAGTTAAAATGGCGTCAAATGTTCAAGCTCACGACTGACTATCAAAATGTATTTAAAACTTTATTGCACTATGTACTCGTACAAGGGGCGGGCTTAATTAACATTCTCTGACAGCCAACTTTTGGGACAATAAGAACTATAACTTAGATCAAGGAGTAGGTGCGAAGACGTATTAAATACTTATTATTAAATAATAAGTATATTTCTCAATAAATATACTACATACTAATAGAACTTACATACATACAGAAAAAAATAATCTAGTACATTCGCCTCGGAAACATTTACTATAGAGGAATACCTAATATACGATAATAAAAAAAACAAATTTATATTAGGGTCACAGGATAAAAAAAACTGTATTAAATAAATATTAAAAGTATTATCACGACCGTTTCCCTTTCGAAGTGGTCAGAAACCACGCTGGAAGTTTATAAAGAAGCGGATTCACATTTAGCCAACTTTACTAAAAGCCAATCGTCGATGTCTCTATTCAAATTCAAATTTAAAATTATTTATTGTATGGATTGCTTATTCTAATTACAGTTGTATGTACATGTCATGATGATGCAATCTGCCCATATATGCTTATGTCAATATTATATATATATTATGTATTATAATTATTATAATACAATGTTAATGTCAAAATTTGCACGAAAAAAAAACTTAATGAGTAAAAACAGTTGTCAATAAGAATTTTCTTTAACTCATACATACATATCTTCACGCCAGATCCCTTGCGGGGTTGGCAGAGACAATTCGTCATGATCGTAGAACAGTGACGGATCTGCTATATTTAAAATTTTCATGGCGGTCATTTAAAGTTATTTCAACTGTTTTTCTGTCTCTTCTTTTTTGGGTTTATACTAGTCTCATAATAAGGCAAACCTTCTAGATTTCATTTTGGAACCCTTTCTAACATTTGCACTATAAATTACAGACCACAAACAATATAAATCTATATATAAAATCAGATTTTTTTAACCAAGTTATAATAATTCCTATTATTTGCTATCGAAATAATGCAAAATTATGTGTATTTTTTTAAATCCAACACTGTTCTACGATCATGACGAATTGAGCGCCACTTGACACGATCACGACGATACCTCTTTCGTTTTGTCGACATTCATCAACCTCTAAAATAATAATAAAAATAATTCACGGTCGTATTTATTGACTCGGCTGTAATAATATATGTCTATGAAAAATCCAAGATGGTGCATTCTAATAATGGCTCGAGATGTGCGCGTGCTCAGGTACTCGATCGGTGTTGCCAGATGAACATGTCGATGCACTATTATCGATGGTAATATATGTAAAAAAGGAAAAAGCTATGGATGAAGCAAAGACATCCTGTATTAATTTATTCAGCTGGCAACGGGATGTATAATACAGTATCTGATTGGGTAAAGACTATAGCCGAAAATTACTTTATATTATTTAAATAGATAAATATTGTTGACCGAATGTATCTAAAGTTTGAGAATCTTTGAACCAATAATAAAAATGTATAAACTAAATAATAAAATTAAAAATAAACTAAACAAAACCTTAATTTAAATAAACTAAAAGATAAACCTAATTAATATAAAAACTAAATACAATTATTTAAATATCGAGCTTTCTCGTTCACAACCACGAGAAAATACAAAAAGGGCCTCTAAGATCTGACAGAAGAAATGATTAGGAACTGATTCAAAACTTTACGAAGTGGAAGTTGGTGTGAAAATAATTCCAGATATTTTTTTCCCCTACTTTATGTAAGAATTTGGCCTAACCTGCCGTCCGCGTCAGTACAATTCTGTAAATAGCCACCAACATGGAGTTATAAGAATCAAATAGGGTTTGGTTAAATTAGAGAATGGACGTGGTCTGAAAACAGGGATTTTTAGTAACAACCACGAGAATGGGACGCTTTATTTATTTATGTTTTAGGGTCGCCAATACTGCCAGGATATGTATTTTTACTTAAAACTAAAGCAGAAACTATAATCACAGACAACCACCACATGCTATTACAGTATGCATTAATTGGGCCTTTGAACAATCAAAAACAATAATAATTGACTAAATCTATGTTCAAATTATAACAAAATTCCTGTTAGCTAAATATTTAACAGTAGTTAAAAGGAATTTTTTTAGCTAGCTTATTTAGTTTAGCTAGCAGCGACACATTTGTCTAATATTAATAGTTTAGATATTATTTGTAAAAGTGCCTACCTACATCTTTTGAAGGATTATTTTTTTGTGAAACCCTATTAATAAGCATTTTTGATTAATAAACTATTTGAATTTGAAATACAACAAGATGCAACTACGATCAAGGAACACAAAACCAAGCTAAAACTTTACTAATTGTAGAAAAATAACTTGTAAAAAGTTATAAAATTAAGTCAGACCCTTTTCAAGCCGTCTATTCTCCAAAACTATTTAAAATTGCGATTAAACTTGGAGCAAACAGCTTCTATAGTGCAGGACATGAACGTGAAGATTGAAGGTCGCTGGTGGGGGTTGATAAAAGATCGCGTCCAGTTACGAGCTTTGAGGAAGGCCTACATCCACACTACTGTTCTCACCTTTGGGATGGTTCCGCCAAGTACTCCACAGATGCTCTCATCGTCCTCCAGAGGCGAGCTGTTAGAATTGTGGACGATGCCACTATATCTAAAACTCTTGATTCCCTGCAGCTTTGCCAAGATGATGATCTTTTGCAGATCCTTCCTCTCCATTCCGCAACCAAACCAAATGCATAAGTCTGAATATGTACCTACATACCGTAGTCACGCCTATGCGCATAAATTATATGCATAAATTTGGGGACTCATACAATAGTATAATATGTATATATTTACAAAAAAAATAAAAATATATTATGTTGTTTATCAACCATCTAGTTTCCGTAACACAAGCTTCGCAGCTTACCACGGAAACTAGATGGCGCTGTGTGACCTGTCTGGAAATATTTATTATTTATTTATTTATTATTATATATATGTCACACGATAAAGATGTGGCATGCTCTTCCAGCCTCTATGTTTCCACTTTCCTATAACCTTCATATAAAGTATGAAAAAGCATATAGTGAACCCGGCATAGTACTAGGGACTGATGTCTGTCATACGTGTTTGATTCTAGTTCCTAACATTCATAGACCTTGCGTGCTAGTATAAAAAAAAAAACCAATAGTGGAGAAATACAGGCTGATGATGAAAATGATGATGTTGTGGAAGGAGCAATCAGCAATGAATATCTAGCAGGACATTGTGTAAATGATACATCTAGAATCGCGAAAACGTATAAATAAATGACTAATGATGATTGTTTTGCGTTTAGAATAACTTAACTGTTGTTTCGAAATGTTGCGGGCTCTACTGATATTGCATAGAGGTAGTAAAATCAATATTTACAAGGTAAAAGTGACACGATGGCACGTTCTGTATCAATATTAATAGGGCGTAGCGCGGCGACAGTTAACGCTTTGGATTTATAACTGACTCTTAAGCATAGACATACATATATAATAGATCAGTCCATATTATTAATAAATCGTCCGTAACTTTGCAGAGTTCACTGAGAAAAATATATCCAGGTTTTTAGCATTTGTAGAAAAGTTCATGGCAGCATGCGTTCGTTAAAACGGTTCCAATATTTTCCTCCTTTTAAGGCAAAGTTAATGCTAGCAAGCAGACTAGATCGTTTGCTTAACTTAAGTATGCTGAGCTTAGCTCGGGTTGTGGCTGTGGGGGCGGCCAATTCCATATTTCAATATCAATCATGGTCCGTGCCACCCCATATCTTCCTCCTCCACCTTGCGTCGTTCTCCTCGCTGCTGAGGGTTGTGACCCCCGTTACGTATCACTTTGTACCGGACGATGCTGCGCCATCCGGGTTTGTTTATGACTGCATATAAAATATATGAATACTATGCCGATAAACAAACTTATTTATTTTATTTATTTATTTAAAACTTAATGGCACATAAACATACAAAGGCGTGACATAATGTCGCTTGACATTCTCTGCCTATTAGACTTCGGGTCCTTTTTTATGTGAGGTAGGTGCAATATATCAATTAAAATTAAATATATTAAAAATAGTATAGTATAGGATATTATTTATTAATTATAATAAATATTTATTAATAAAATTACATACACACATCCATATGTAAAATACATAAATAAGTTCAATAACTGTTGTTATTACTTACGATTTTATCGGTATAAATTCAAATTTTCGATTACTTCTAGGCCTGAATTATACAGAAGAGGCGTAAGATTTGTTGTTTGCTGCAACTTATTAAAGGGCAGAGACATTTATTTTTAATATATTTCTGATCCTGCTGTATAAAAAACGACGTGCTGCTTGGGCGCCACTCCAGCCGCGACTGCTAGCGACACAGAATACGTAACCGCCGCTCCGCTTGGGTATGATTCACCTACCTACATTTTGTATTGGAACGTTTTGAAGCGCCAAGATGCCTGCGCCGCGTCTTCACCTTATGCCGTTTCTGTATAATTCGGGCCTAATATCCATTTACCTCAGTGCAGGACCGGTCCATTTACTACGTCCTGCACTAAACTCGTTTCATATTATTACCCCACCTTAAAACAGCAAAACAACTAGACATGTCGTGATTCACTGTTTATAATATAGTTGACCATATCCGCGAACTCATTATTGCATTTTTCTCCTTAATGATAACAACCTCTTAAGGTGAAATCCCTCTACGGTTACGTAGGTTATTTTTAGTTGGTACTGCTGTAAATAACTTAGGGCCATGATCAAAAAATACTATGATTTTTAAACAACTTAGGACCATGATCAAAAAATACTATGATTTATAAACAACTTATGACCATTATCAAAAAAATACCATGATTTTTAGACAACTCAGGGCCATGATCCAAAAATACTATGATTTTTAAACAACTTAGGACCATGATCAAAAATACTATGATTTATAAACAACTTATGACCATTATCAAAAAAATACCATGATTTTTAGACAACTCAGGGCCATGATCAAAAAATACTATAATTGTTAAACAACTTAGGGCCATGATCAAAAAATACTATGATTTTTAAACAACTTAGGACCATGATCAAAAAATACTATGCTTTATAAACAACTTGGGACCATGATCAAAAAATACTATGATTTATAAACAACTTAGGACCATGATCAAAAACTACTATGATTGTTAAACAACTTAGGGCCATGATCAAAAAATACTATGACTTTTAAACAACTTATGACTTATGTTATATAATATGTAGTGATAGTGATAAATTAGTAAGTACCTATTCAATTTAATAATCATCTTACATATTTATATATATTGGTATTAAAACCTATTTTAGATTTACCACTTAATCCATTTATGAGATGTCCTTAATACCTATGTGTGAATGCGTAATTCTTTACCATATTTAAAGAACATTTTACATAACTTCTGTAAAATGCAATCAATCTTTATTGACAACTCGTTTGATGTAACATACATCATAGAACGCAACACATTGTTAAATGAACTAACTAGTCAATATTAATATTTCTTCCGCCACTTTCTAAAACTTAACAAAAACAAAAAAAAAATAGAAAAAAAGATAAAAATAAAAATGTCTATAATATAAAAGTATAATCACGATCGTATCCCTTGCAGGGTGGTCAGGAACCACGCTTATAAAGAAGCGGATTCACATTTAGCCAACTTTTCAATAATTAGGCCAATCATGACAAGTGAAAGCTCGTCGATGTCTCTATCGTACCAAACTCGAGAAATATCACAATTAAATTTAATATTAATCAAATTTATTTATTTAAATTAATTAATATTACCAACCATAATTAAGATTATAACCAAGGATGTAAACAGGTCGGATGATCCGGCTGACATCCAGCGCTCATTGATACCGAAGTTGGTGAGTGTGGAATTGGATACCGAAGACTTCCCGAGGGTAGATCATCAGGCATTTGCAAGAGGAAATGCTACTGAAGACACTAAACTGACGACCTAAACATCCCAGTACCTCAAGCCATCCACTGATGCGCCGAGGACCGCATTCACTGGAAAAGGCTGGACGATGGACTGCGACAGAGTCACGATCCCCACCAGTATTTTGTAAGTAAATATTAGAAGATATGATTGGGAGAAGCCTGTCTGATAGGCTGTCTGTCTGACCCACTAGCGAGCGGCAGGTACGGTGAACGAATCTGAATATCTGCTAGATGTGTGGGGTGGAATTTTAAAGAAAAGCAAAAGATCTGCGTCTATGCTGTGCCGCATGAGAACCAGTACCAACAGGCTCCTAAACGTATTGGCAGATCGGTGGGGCTCTCCGCTGCTGGAGCACGGGATACAGCTGCATACAGTCAAGTAGACAGCGTCCAGTAACGGATAGTTTAAAATAAATTATTAGTTATACTAAATATAGATTAAGTAAAATTGTTACCAACAGTTTATGTATGTAAAGTCCGAAATAATAGTTTATTATTATTATTAAGCTGTTTAATACTTGTCTTTAAGATGACAGAATTTGAGTCATATGTAGTGCATGATGACGTCGTATATCTTATATCTATTTCTTGATTCCAATAAACATGCCTATCAAATTTCATCCATCACAATTTTTCCAATTTATAATATTAGTATGGGTAAGAAAGTACGGTCGTGATGATGCTCTTATTTATAAAGTAACAGAAGCAAGATAAAAATAACAAACCATCGTTTAGCAAACTAATTTCAAGAGACAGTCTACCCTGAAAGTATGTGTGTGAAAATATATGGACTGCTGTGTGTACTATATAAATAAAGAAAAAGAAAATATACATTACGAGTAATTCCTACCCATCAGCCCAGCCTCTGACACTAAACCATAATCGTTCTACTGCAATATTAATTTATTTATGATAGACATCAGGAAATCGGACTATTTTGTCTATTAAAAAAAAGGACAATAATAAAATAAAAAAATACTAATGAGTATTTGGACTGTAAATTAAGTGTGTATGTACACCTATGTATACCTATGTAAACCCTATACATATGATGAGTGAGTTTAAGTAATATTAAATAAATAAATATTTCCAGACAGGTCACACAGCGCCATCTAATTTCCGTGGTAAGCTACGAGGCTTGTGTTACGGAAAATGGTTGATAAACTACATATTATACGTTTTTTTTTCAAAAATATATACATATTTTACATATAAACACCCAGACCGAGACAAATTATACAATGTACAACTTGCCCCCGGTGGGAATCGAACCCACGACCTCCTGAGTTCACGGCAACGTTTGTTACCACTAGACCACGGAGGCGGTCAAATGTATAATATCTTTAGAACTCAAAGTTATATATATATGTCAATCTTGTTCAAGTTACTTTTAATAAAAAACCTTGCAACGTCTTTTCCTTCCCAGTATGCTTCTTGGATTTCAGAGTAGACAACGCGCGCAACTGCGATGGCATCTTCACGCTTACAATAGTAAACAAATGTGTCGCAGGTTACAATTACAGCAGCTAGCGGCGCGGGCGCATCGTCACGGCGGCGTGCCATCGCGCCCCATCACGCCTCGACCGCTTCAGACTTATGCTAATGGGCACTGCTTCGCGTAAATTGGAGTAAGCTCTGCAAAACAAAACGCGTCCGCCTCTTTATCTTTACACAGACCTTAGAATTGTCTAGAAATGACATTTTGTCCAGACTAACTTATAGTGAGGTATCTTTTAATAATCGTCATTTGTACTCTTTCATAGTTGTTGTTACAGATGTTTTATCTCACGAACACGTGTTTGTAGTTTACTAATTGGGAAAAGAGTGGCAACTCACAAAAAAAAATTCGTTCACACGAACACTTAGCGTAGCCAGGTGGATGGTAAAATACTTAATGTGACATACATACCTATAATGGGTATAGCTTCTATATAGGAATATCATTATATCCGAAAATATGCGGAAAAATTTAAACACGTTGTGTATTTTGTTACAAGTTTACGATAGGATACATTCTTCTTCTTCTTAGTCGCTACACTCTTAGCAGAGTGGTCGTGGTCGCCATTGGAGTTCTAGTGGCACGCTTAACAAGCCGTCGCCACTCCTCTCGGACCCCGGCTTTCCTAGTGCACTCATGTAGGGGATGATCCATTGCAACCTTCACCTGATCGGTACATCTCATCGGAGACCTACCACGCATCCTCTTGCCATCGACTTTCCCCAAGCGCTCGATGGATGTTTCTCCACGCCGTAACACGTGTCCAAAGAAAGTGAGAATGCGTAATTGTACAGCCGAGGAAAGGCGCTGTCTGATCCCCAGTTCCTCCAGTATGGATAGGTTACATAGGCAGGTACTACAACTTACATACACAATACATTAAAAAAATCTTTTTTACTAAGGTTGTAAAGTCGCTTGTTGCAAACAAAGCCCGACATGTTGAACGAATTAAACCAAATGATTGAAATAATGAATGAATGATAACTCTATATTATGTTGAAACCACAGACATTAAATTTAGTACCCCCTACCGTCCACTAGGCGGCGCCACTTTCTACGTGAACCGAAATTTGTCAATTGCTTATTCTAAGTTTATCTAATAATATCTGTGCTATTCGCACAATCGTCCATTTCGTTCTTCTCATAATAATCAACTTACTTTCTATCCCTCAACACTCTTCTAGCAGATATTCAGATTCACTTACTGTTACGGCTGCTAGCCAGTGAAACAAACTTCCATTGGTAATCAGGCAAGCACCATCTGTCAGCATCTTTAAAAAAAACGGTTTATATTCACTTTAATAAAATGCAAAATGTCTCCATCCCGCTCTGATATGGTAAATATATGTATATATGCATACATTTATTTGTGTATATGTGTATATACATAGATGGTATTAATATTTATTGTTTGCTTTTATGTATATATTTTAGTTATTTATTGTTATTGTTAAGTATCGATATTCACATCTAGTTTTATTGACTTATCGTTTATAAGCACCCTATAACCTCACTTATCACTATCACAAAGGTTAGCTGTAAGAGAATGCCTACGGAATTAAGTTCGCCCTTGTACACTACTTTTGTATTTTTTTGCAATAAAGTATTATGATTAAGTTTTTACTCCCTGGGCGAGACTGAGCGCTCCCAGCCTTACGCAATTACGCACACAAATATAGTTTTGTAAATAAATGTATTTGTCTCGTGAAAGTATCATCACGACCGTATCCCTTACTCAAAATCAAAATAATTTATTTCCGTATGGTAAGCACGTAACAAATTAATATATATATAACAAGCCAATAAATAAAAAATAATAATAAAAACAAATAAAAAATATTACCATTGACCATGGCTTGACCGAACTTAACATCAATACAGTAATTATAACTAAAACATTGTTGCCATAAACGAGGAATTTGTTTTTACTCACAGCTAGATACTTAATATTAAATTCGTGGCTGTAAAAAGGCCATGTCAGCTTACAATCTAATAATAATTATGTCCATAAATATAAATATAAATTCGTGGCTGTAAAAAGGCCATGTCAGCTGCTGTTTAGATACAAAATTGCCCTGTTGTGACAAAAAGTATCTATTGTTTGTCCAGAAGTAGGCGCTTTTAGCTCTATTCTATTTCTCTTCTAAATTCTATAATCTTATTACTACGGAACTTGCAGCTATTCTGACCTACCAACATCAAGCAACAATCGGCCTAAACCCTCACACATTAGGGGTTAGTGTCGCTTTTAAATGACGGTCCGATCATCGAGAAGTCGCCAGTAAACCCGCAGATTGGCAGACTGAGTGAAATCCGAATATAAAAAGAAGCGCGGGAACGTTCGTGAAAACGTTTAATAGTCACTACCATGAGTCATGTTATATCTATCAAATTTAAACTTGTTTTTTGCTAATATATCTATACTAGCCTGCCTCCGTGGTCTAGCGGTTAAGTCCGTGGATTTAGACGCGGAGGTACCGGGTTCGATTCCTGGTCGGGACACAAAAATATTTATTAATGTGAATAAATCATTTAAATAATATTTAATTTATTTATGATATTTCTCGAGTTTGGTACGCTGGAAACATCGACGAGCTTGCCACTTGTCATGATTGGCCTAAAGTAAAGTTGGCTAAATGTGAATCCGCTTATTTATAAACGTGGTTTCTGACTACCCCGAAAGGGAAACGGTCGTGATGATACTTTTTTACTTTACTTCTATATCTATATTATAGTTTGGTTAGGTCTGTGCTGGACTTTGGTTCGGTAGTTTGAAATCCGTTCTTTGACTGTCATAGAAGTCTTGAACTTTATTGCACTATGTACAAAGGGCGGGCTTAATGCCGCTAGGTATTCTCTAGCAGCCAACCTTTGGGACAATACACAGAATTTTGATTAAGGGGTAGGTGCTAAGGGCTTAAATAAGAAAGTTAATTTTATAGAAAAAAATAAGAAACTTATTCTATCATACAATAATACATATAATATATCTTATATAAATATTTATTGATAGTATAAAAATAAATTAAGGTGGGACTTTTGGAACGGACATTTAAAATATAATAATAACAATAAATATTTCCAGACAGGTCACACAGCGCCATCTAGTTTCCGTGGTAAGCTACGAGGCTTGTGTTATGGAAACTAGATGGTTGATAAACTACATATTATACTTTTTTTTTTGTAAATATATACATATTATACATATAAACACCCAGAACGAGACAAATTATACAATGTACAACTTACCCGACGACCTCCCGAGTCACGGCATCGTTTGTTACCACTAGAACACGGAGGCGGTCATTTTATATAAAAAAATATATGTTGAAGATATTGTTTCTTAAAAGTGGTGTTATTATGTTTAATAATGTGCTACAATGTGAATAATTATGGAAAACGATAAATTTTATCTCTATATAAGGATCATAAGTTTCAGTTTATTTTTTATCGGTTTTCCCGCGCTGTGAACTTCCATATACCCGACTTGGGTAATATTGACGGGAATTACTTCACGAAAAGCATCAAATTCTGCAACACTTACGAATATGAACAGTTATTATTAAAAACTACGTGTTTAGGAATGATGTATTTTATTAATATATATATAAAATATATAATATATTGTGTACATATTAGTATGTATCTGTCTATATAGATATAATACTTAGATTTAACTTGAATTACCTTTTAATCTATTTAATGGTTGCACCTACCTCACAACACAAATCGTTTCATTGTCCCAAAGGTTGGTTGCTAGAGAATGCCAAGCGGCATTAAGCCCGCCTCTTGTAGATAGTGGAATAAAGTTTTTAAATAAATAAATAAAACTGAACCAGTTAACAAGACCCATGGTACCAGCTTTTAAAGGGCCTCATCACGATTTCGTATGCACTTTGCACTTACAGTATCTTGTATCAGCCGGACTTAGCTTATTTCATTTTGCCTTTCTTTCCTGTTTTTAGATTCCCCAGCCTTTAATTTGGGTGCTATTTTCCGATGCAGCCATTCATTATTGTCTTTTCATTAGATAGAAAATATATTACGTAGTGAAGAGATGACAACAACGAAAGAAATTAAACAATGGAAGTTAATAAGAGAATCTACAATTATATAAGGGAGGTTCGTATACCCAAAACTTAGCCCTATCACTCTTTATGCATCCGTTGACCGTTCGTAGGGGTACCTTCCCCCGGAGAGCGCTGCCGATCCCAAGCGGACAACGAGGCGTCACGGCGATCCTGGGCAGCGGGGTTGTCTTCTCAAGCAGGGTTCCAGCTCTATAGTCCTACTGGAAAAACCCCAAGCTAAGGCGGCGAATATATGATTCTAGTAAGTAATATGTTTATTATAAATTAAAGCAGCACATTGCACGCAGTTGTTTTTTTTTTTTTTTTAATTGTCTTTAACGAACATTGTACATAATATATCAGTCCTAAACACGTAATTTATTTGCATAATATATGTTCATGACAGAGTTCATAACCGAGTTGGGGATCATCAAATTCCAGATGCTGCAGAATTTGATGCTTTACTTGGAGTCACTCGCGGCATTATAGCCCAAACACGTCGAGTAAAATATGGGAGTTCATAGCGCGGGAAAACCACAAAAAATAAACTGCAATTATCGTTTTCCATAATTATTCACATTGCAGGCTCGCAGTTGGTTTTGAAAAGTCAAGTGTGTCAAAATCTACACCGACAGGTGACGTCTTAAATATATGCAAGGCAAAGCATGTCGATTGCAGCCAACAATATTTATTCCTTGGCCGCATTTAATACGATCGTTACAGGACATCATTATTCTTGTACGGGATTAGGGCTAAATTGTATTCACAGTTATACTGCGAGAGATGAGGACATAGTGTGCTGAGGACATTTGCTGTGTTCCCCGTTGAACCGTAAGGATGACCCTTTGAGAAAAACATTCTCTACATAAAGCATCACCAGTCGAGTTTTTTCCCAAGCTCACGAGAGAACGCCAAAGCCTACTCGGACCCCTCGTTTTGACTGCAAAAGGAATGGAGTGATGATTTACGATGACCGCGAACTTGTTGCGTTTAAGGCGCGCGGCTGTCTCTGCAGCGGCCCCGGGTTTCTTATGGCTTCATATGGCATCCCAAACCAGTGCACGGCTTCGTTTGTATGGAATCAACAATATTCCATCCGGACGCCAGAGCATGGTGTCTCCAGATCCTGCCAGCACTTTTTTGGCAGCATAAGTCATGGCGGCCTAGTTCGTCTTTATTAACACAGCATTAAGAAAATAAAACAGCATATTTAATAGACATAACCGTACCTAACACTCATAACTTAATAACTACACATACAGAAAAAAATACAAAATACAGAGACCTTAAATCCAAACTCAAATTAGAAAAAGTAACAACTGTATCTACGACCGAAGTAAAACCCAAAACATTACATGACAGTCTCAAAACTAACGTAGACCAGTACACAAACAGACAATTGCAAAAAGCTACAATCCTTAATACTTGCCGTATAGTCAGAAAGTTTGGAGTTAAAGGAGCATGATGCTCACTTGGCCGAGGCCCGTGAACATCATTAGGTTAACCGGTTACATACCGAGATTCTTTAAGAATACACATATAATAAAAAAATATTATAATATCTAGTGTTAGTAAAAATACAAAATTATATATCTATTTTTTTCCTTTTCTGGGGCTCAGGTCACCTGCTGACATGCAGGCGTATCCAGAGCCCCAAGAACGGAGAGTCCCACCTATCAGCCCACACGGCCAAAATACTTCTAGGGCTGCCCCTCACGCGGGCGAGGATCGAGGCACAGCGCTTCCTCATAATAGCATGGAATCCGTCCACCCGCGCCTCTGCTGTATGCCTTCTGCCTATAATTGACCCACATTGACTTAGCAATGCATGCTAAGTAGTGTAGAAACCTAATAGTACGATAAGTGACAATTAAAAGTACTTTGTTACATAATTTACATTTGATACAGTATTTTTTATCGCATAGAATAAAACTAGCTACAATAATTGAATATTCATCCGTGGATGAATATAATAGATCCCATCAGAGCCGAGCGGTATGTAGCCACGACATTTCATATATTACACTCACAGACATAATTAAACGACCGCTTCAACTGTCATAACACCAGTCACTTTCGTATTGACCAACATTCTACACAGATTGACCGCCTCCGTGGTCTAGTGGTAACAAACGTTGCCGTGAACTCGGGAGGTCGTGGGTTCGATTCCCACCGGGGGCAAGTTGTACATTGTATAATTTGTGTCGGTCTGGATAAAATAAAATAATAATATACACTATTGGTTTATTATTAGATAAAAAAATTCAACTTGAAAATGTCGAATTGTAGGTATATGTTGATAATTAAATCCAATATTAATTAATTTTTATCATCATTACAGCCTCTAGAACAAAGCGTCCCAGACCTTCACTGCTGGAGATGGGCCTTCCAGAACATATATCTGGAGAATTTGGCCTACACTCGCCACGCTGGCCAGACGGCTTGGCGAGGATATGATGTCAATTTTTAATGACAATTTATTAACGATTCCACAAGTTCGTATTAGTGGAACCGGGACCGACGGCTTAACGTGCTCTCCGAGGTGGTTTTGTATATCTATAACAAATGTACGTAAGAAAAGTGTATTTCTCATTGGTACATGCCGGGAGGGTTTAAACCGACCTTTGTAGGATTTAAGGAATGCTTTCTTACAACCGAGCCACCACCGCGCCTAATCCAGTATTAGTGAAGTTTTTTTTTATTTTTTTATTTTTTATTATACTAGCACGACATGTGACCCTGCGCCCACCTGATGGTAAGTGGCGCGCAGGGTCCATGAATGTTAGCAACTGGAATCAGACCCTTATATCCGACATCAGTCCCTAACACTATGCCGGCTTGACTAGATGCCTTTTCACACTTCGCTTGAAGGACTCCAGGTTATAGGAAAGTGGAAACACAGAGGCTGGAAGAGCATTCCACATCTTTATTGTGCGACAGATGTATGAGTCACCAAATTTATAGGTACGCGAAGGGATAGTGACTACGGTATGTGGGTGCATATTCTGACCTGTGCGTGTGGTTCGGTTGCGGAATGGGGAGGAAGGAATTAGGTTATAGAGCTCTTCAGAGCACTCACCATAGTATAGCCGGTAGAACACGCTCAGAGAAGCTACATCTCGGCGAAGCTGCAGGGATTCGAGAGTTCCAGATATAGTGGCATCGTCCACAATTCGAACAGCTCGCCTTTGTAGGACATTGAGAGCATCTGTGAGGTACTTGGCTGAACCATCCCAAAGGTGTGAACAGTATTCCACGCATGATCTGATCTGTGCTTTGTACAGCAACAGTCTGAAGTTAAATTCATAAATATTTTGTCTTACCTTGAGCAGTTAATTGTGCCTGTTAGTGTAATAAGAATTCAATACGGACGGCACCGTGAAATGTATTGATACAAAAACTCGACAAACTATAACAGCTAACGTGTGAATCGTATTAAAAAGGTGTACAGTCATTCGAGTTCATAAATAGGTGGCATTCGATTTGTCGTGATTAAATTTCGTCCATTAGGCCACCGTTAGCTTATTTGACGAAGGTAAACGGATAATGTGTATAATAACACGCCAAATAGAGTTTTGTTAGCAATGATCCTTAAATTGAGTAGATGTAGCATTAGCAAATGAAAAGAGTTCTTACAAATCCGATCTGAAATAAATATAAGATAATCCTTTTAATTATTTCATAAATCTGCCTTGGATATAAGACAGCAAAAAATAACTGTAACATGGCATGCACCTCCCTGTAAGACAAAATTTGCTCAAAAAAGATTTGAGTTTATGGGTCCATACATACGTATACACAACATTAAATAAAATCATTAGTTAGGACATTTAGTAAAATATTTTTGCAAGAAGCTCCTTATAAACTACCTTGTGGTACCTTAGATTATACCCAGACAAAAAAACTCATAAAAATAGATAAATATGATAAATGTAAATATAAAACAAACTAGAAATAACTATACTACTAACAGACTACACAAATTATATATTAAATAGTTATTCCTATAGATTTAAAACCTAATAATAGTTATAAAATAAATATGGTGTAATATAATATTATATATATACATATATAATAAATATAGTGTAATATAATAATAGTATAATGCATGACATGATAAATAAATTTTATAAATAATAAAATAAAATTAATATTGAGGCATAACATTTATAAATAATAAAATGTAACCAAGAAAGAAACTGATCCTCAGATTTACCCAGATATCTTTTTAATAGTAGCACGACATGTGAATTTGCTCCACCTGATGGTAAGTGGCGTGCGAGGTCCATGAATGTTAGCAACTAGAATCGTACACTCATGACTGACATCAGTCTCTAACACTATGCCGGCTTGACTGAGCTATTTGAGCCTGATCCCGAAACGTGTGTACACTTTACTGGGTTTATCGGCACGAACAGTGCATACTTCTCCGCCCCGGCAGACCGGGCAAATTGCCATCATTAGTCCGCACCTCGTCCTACACGCGCCACGTTGGCCAGACGAGGATATGATGTCAATTTTTATTGACAATTTATTAACGGAATCGTTACAATTTGGTATTAGTGGAACCGGGACCGACGGTTTGACGTGCTCTCCGAGGCACGGGAACGGTGGTATTGTAAATGAAATACAAATGTACGTAAGAAAAGTGCATTTCTCATTGGTACATGCCGGGTGGGTTTGAACCGACCTTTGTACGATTTAAGGAACGCGTTCTGACAACCGAGCCACGACCGCGGCAGTCCGCCTACCACCTAATTAATGCCACCTACTTGATGCGTTATCCATGATTTTAAGATCATTTTTTAGTGATGATAACAGAACGCTGATTATAAATGATGTTTGACACAATGGAATTCTATGATTGTAACGTGTGGCTGTCAGCAGGAAGACATTTATTACTTTTTGAATTGGTATTTATTATGCGAGTAATGAAAACACCTAGACCGAATTTTGAAATATTTATATTCGAAATCGTATACAACTATTTGCATTTTTAATTTTGTCGGTCGCAGTTCGGAACAAGGATCGGGTGCTCATCCCGAACCACTGCCTAAGGTTCTTAAGCCAAGAAGTGCGTCTTGCATGACGTGCTGCAGTACGCTATATTATAAGCTTTTTACTGCGCATGATGTGTCCCAAGTACTCCAACTTACTTCGCTTTACTATTTTAAGTAGTTCAATGCCTTTGTTCATCCTCTGCAAGACGGTTTCGTTTCCTACTCTGTCCTTCCATGATGTTTTCAACATTCTCCTGTATATCCACATTTTAAAAGCTTCTTCGACATTCTGTTTGTCAGGGTCCATGATTCAACACTATACAGGAGAATGGAAAATATGTAGCATCGGACGAGTCGGCAGGAGATGTTGGTTCTTTTGTGGCACACTAGAGAACAAACGCGTCAGCCGTTTTTAATGAGTCTCACGTTAATCAAGTCATTTTCATCACGCGAGTGTTACTAAAGATATCCTCCTCCTTGCGTCGTTTTCCTCAATGCTGAGGATCGTGACTCCACGGATCACTTTGTCTCAGACGATACTGCGCCGGGTCTGCACACGGCGGCATGCAGCGTACTGTGGACTGGGGTGTTAAGTATGGCTCGGATCTGGTCAGATCCAATCAAGCTTCGGCCACGGGGCCTCTTGCCTTCGATTTTACCCGTGATCACCAGCTTTTCCACATTGACCGAACTTTTTCGTGCTATATGACCAAAATACTCAAGGACTCGCTGCAGGCAGATAGCTCTCTTCTATAGTGACTGGTAGTGACTTTGAGCTCCTTGAGTATTTATACAGCGGTTCTCCGCGCTGTCCACGGAATGCGCAACATACTGAAGATATGACATTATTAAAATTTTATTAAGACGCCATATTGTAAAATATAAAAATAATAATTAGGTATTTGAGAATCATGTTGAGATTTCTCTTATCATTTTTAATTGCGAGTGATCATTTAGGATCTATAACGATTTAAAATTGGTTAGCAGTAATTCATATTCATATGATTAAAAATGTAAGTTCTACCTACTCCTAACTACCTATAACAATGATGTAATAAAGTTCATATAAAAAAGTAAACAAGTATCATCACGACGGTATCAGTAAAATGAAATGATAAGATTAGGTAATTTACAATCTTATAACAGACAGCGATAACAAAAAAAAAAAGAAAAAAAAAGTTAATTTTAAAGAAGAGAAGACAAATTTCTAAGCATTCCATGGATTCACCGTGCGGGTGCCGGGTCCATCGTGTGTGGGTAAGAGATGAGAAGAATGGTGTCTCGGGCTTGCGACCGACAATTGGCTGGTTTAAGAAAAGGAGGCCTCCTTTTTTTTCTATTGCGCGATAATACGCTCACCATCCACCATTCTACTTCTCTCCCTACCCAACCAAATACTGTATGATTCCGTTAATGCCGTCTTGGAAGCTCGTTCCATAAATGTATTGACGGCAGACCTGCTTAGGCCCAATTCTTTCAGTAAGTGATGCAAAGATTTTGCTGGAACTCCTCTAGCACCAACTTCCACTGCGTAAAGCTGAGTCTTGAACCCGTTCCTGATCATTTCTTTTGTGAGATCATAATATTTATTCGACTTCATGTTGTGGTCTTTTGGAATATTTGATTCCCACGGAACGGTAAGTTCAATAAGGATAACTTTTTTCAAGTTCCGAGAAAACACTAAGATGTCTGGCCTATAGGCTGATACAGCTAGTTCATCTGGGATCCTATAATGGTGTTCAAATGTATCCATGAGAATTTTCCAGTCTGATGCGGCGCCAAGGATCGAGGTGGGCTTGCATTTAGTTTTCGTGCTTTGCCCTTCCTTTACAAATGTGGTCAAAGTTTTATTTGTAGTCAGTCCCTTTCTGGCTCTTGCAATAGACAGACTTACTGCTTCACGGATAACACCTAGGACTTTGTCATGTCGGCGTGAGTAATAGCCCTTTTCTAGGAGAGTAACGCACCCTACAAGTGTGTGTCTAGCAGTTCCTATGGCAGCACCACACAATGTACAGTTCTTTTCCGTAGCTTTTCCCCACCTTACCAGATTACTCTGGTCCGGGAGGGACATTTGAAAAGCGTTTAGGTAGAACTTTAGCAACGCCGGAGACCAATCGTACATTAGTGTGCGCCACTTTAGGGCTGGAGGGATGCAAAAATCGCCCAAAGTTAGCCAGTCATTTTGAACTTCTAGAGTCATCGCGTGCACTCTGTATTCATGCTCTTCATCTTTCCTGAGGAAGGATTTTATAACCTCTTTGTCACTTTCTTTTTTCTTCCAGCCAATGCCTCTTTTGTCAGTCTGGGCACCTGTCATGAATTTCTTGAAGAATAGTAGTCTCGGTTCCATATCTGAGATTTACGTAAAAAAAAAAAAAAAATACGTTAATTAAAAACTGTATATAAATAAATATAAATTAATAAAAACATAAAAACAAGGCCAAGGTTTTCGTTGTCAAAAAGTTATCTTTATAAACTCATAGAAATTAAATTCGTGTCGCCGTTTAGACAGGCATAGTCGGGTAAAACAGCTAGTTCCTAATAAATAATAGTTAAATAGATAAAGTAGTTACACTGCAATTTGTAAGCACAATAAATTGTATTCTTGTACGCAATATCTAATAAGATAATCATCTAAAAAGTAATTAGCAATTAAACGAAACACAAAAGGTTATAAAAAATGCAAAAACTACAAATAGTGGCAACTAACATATGAACTGCATTACCTTTTAGCACCATTAATATGTGCTCTGGCGTGTGAAATGGCTCTTACACAAAAAGCGTTTCAAAATAATAAGCTAAGTCGTTTAAACCACTTCTTTGGAGTCGAACGCGTTAATTTGGCTCCGGACACTTCCGTCCATTCAATTTGCTGACATGATTGTTTATCGGCGGAATTCCCTTCTACATATTGCCATTGTTAAACAATTACACTTACCGGCTAATATGGTCGACGTTCAACGATTAACATGTCAAATTACTTTCTTATTCTTGGAAAATTATTTACATTATTTCACCGTAAATAAAACACATTTAATATTTACATGGTATGTACGAGTATTCTAGTATATTCATTCGAAGGAATAAAATAAAATAATAAATATATTATAATAATAAATACACTCCTCTAGCAGATATTCAGATTCGTATACTGTGTCTGCAGCCCGCCAGTGGAACAACTACCACTCGCTATTAGACACGCGCCGTCTGTTCACGCTTTTAAGCGCTTGGTCACTGCTTTATTTATAGACAAACAGGAGTCGTCATCAGGCTAAAAATATATATTTGGCATAATATATATGTGTATATACGTTTATTTATAGGTATATGTGTAATTTATGTAATAGTGTAAGTATCTATTAGTATGTAGTGTGTGTAGTATATTCCTATATTGTTAAACTTGATATCGGCACTACCCTTAATCTCACACTCTCCCAAAGGTTAGATGTTAGAAAATGCCTTGTAGGCATTAATCTTCGCCTTTGTACACTTATTTTGTGCAATAAAGAATTTAATAATAATAATAATTAATAATAGAAAAAACAATCAAATAGGAAAGTAAAATCTTATCGAAAAAATACAAATAAATAAAAAAAAAAAACAGTTGACACGTTAAATGTTAATGCTGGTTCTCTGGCCCAAATAATGCCCAGCCTTCTTGTCTCCTGAGGTGTTGATGAGCTGTTATGACAACGCCTTGAACATTTTCTGTGCCAAGTGCAACAAGTCCCCACGGTCCGAGAGTTTCAACTCCAAACAGCGCAATAACACATGTCCCAATAACCCGGACGCATTTCCGCCGTTTTAAAAAAAAGGAATTAAGTTAAAAATAAATAAAATAAATGATGTTTTACCCGAAGGTTGTGGTTATAAAAAAAGGTGGTCAGTACAAGAGCTTTCCGCCATGTCACGGAGCGGTACTTCCCTGGCCAACTCGCTGTGCCGCGCCGAAGTGAGGATCTGGGCGCTGGGCGTAGTGCAGGCGGGGGCTGGTCGTAGTGCAGGCGGAGAGGCCGCTCTGGATCCAGGCGCGTAGTAAAGTTACGACATTAAGGAAGGCGTTCAACCGAGCCACCACCATAGCCAACTTTACTATTTTATATATATAAAGTATATATATAAGTATTTTGTAAGTAGGCATAGGACAATAAATATAATGTATTCTGCGCTTTTACATGTCAAAAAAATTAATCATTATAACGAAAAGCTTATTTTCTGGGAAATAGCTTGTATTTGGAGCAGCACATTACAACATACATACATAATTATAATCTTAAAATAATAGCTGCTGTAAATCGGCATTGTCATATTATAAACTAAGACATACACAATTATAAAATAAATACACCAAGGATTATAGCTGCGGTAATGAGGCATTGTCATACTACAAGCTAAGACGAAAACAATTATGAGGATGTCACTAAGATTATAGCTGCTGTAAAGTGGCATTGTCATACTATAAGCTAAAACATTATTAAAATGTCACATAAATTATAGATGCTGTAAAAAGGCATTGTCATACTTTAGCTAAAACAAAAACAGTTTAAGTTGTCACTTAAATTATAGCTGCTGTAAAGAGGCATTGTCATACTATAAACTAAGACATACATAAGTAACATTTAACACTATAGGCCAATCATGACAAATGGCTAGCTAGTCGATGTCTATTATTGTGTTCTGAATTTATATGTACGCCATACGACCTTTAAAAGCACTAAACTCGTATGTAGGCAAGAAAGTTTGAAGAATATTCCGATTTGTTTTATCATGGTAGAGTTGTAAAAAAAGAAAAGGTCGTGGAAACATTAATATGGGTTGAATTGTGAGTGCCAAGTTTACGAGCTGCGCATCTTCCAGATCGTAAAGAGTTCTTATTAAAGGTAACTTGTATTTTATTACTGCGAATTGCCGGATTAATATCATTCTTGCGTTAATCGAATAGGTATGTACTTGCAACTGTATTTGCAATCACTACTTAATGTATTATACCAAGCAGAGCCATATTTAAAAATGGATATGTAGCGTCAATCAAAAAAATCAAAAAATCAAAAATGTATTTATTTCTTTTAAAATAGTTTTTTTACAAAATTGACACCTAGGCTCCCGTACAAGGCCGGTTAGGACCCGTGCTACAGGCAGCCCCGCTCCTACTTCTAGAGTTTATATAATGAAAAGAAAATAAATAATAATAAATTCGACTTAAAAACTTATAACTATGGTTAAATAATAAAAAGAAAATTAAATATATATTCTATTAATATAATAATACATTATTAATAAAGTAATAAAATATAATAATAACAATAATATAACAATATGTACTCGTATTTATAAATAGTTTATATCATATATATTTTCTTGTAAGCACATCAAGTAGCTGTTCTGTAGCTTTATAGTCAAATGCCTTAAACCAATCTGTTATCTTAACTTTAGCTTCTGAGTGCACATTAGGGTATATATTCAAAATATAAGGTACGGCATATTATTTTGGGGCAATGCAGTGGAAATAAATAGAATGTTTATTGGACAAAAACAATGCATTTGTGCTATTTGTAACACACCTATGACTTCATGTCGTCCTTTATTTATAAAACTATAATTACTGACTGTTCCTTCTATCTATAAACTTGAATGCTGTTTATTTGAAAAACGCCAACCGGAACTTTTTAAAACTCTTGGGAATAATTGCAATTTTAAAACGCGTTATCCTAGTAGAATAATGATTCCAGCGCATAAAAGTACTCAATATAGCCGAAATTGTTATGCAATGGCAACAAAGATATTAAATAAGCTTCCAGTTACTATAAGCGAGCTGCCACTATAACTGTTCAAATTAAGAGTCAAACAAATGCTGGTTAATAAATGTTTTATTCGACAAAAGAATACCTAGACACTAAGCTCGACAAAGTCATGTGACTAAATAAATATTTGTTGCTAGAAATAGCGAAGCATGTGATAAAAATACATATAATAATTTACATCCCTGTACCTTCCATGTCTCTGACAAATAAATTATTTCATTTCATTTCGTTTCTTTTTTTTTTCTCCCAACTATTAGTAACGAGTCCACAAGTTGGTTCTGGTGGAACCGGGATCGACGGCTTAACGTGCTCTCTAAGGCACGGGAACGCTGGCTGGATAAACACGAACCGCCAAACTTTTGCCACCAAAACGCTCTATAAATTAAAAAAAAAATAGGTCGGTTCTTGTATGCAACGCGATGCCGATTTGCTGCTCGAAAAAACTGCCAGCCCTCTTGTCACATACAGCGTTAACCAGCCGCTTAGACAGTTTAAATAACTTCTTAGCGCTTGGCCCCCACGGTCCCATTGTCTCAAGACCAAAAGGCACAAACACATAGTCATTAGCAACAGACTCGTATTTGCGACATTTGGCCTTTTCAGCTGAGTCCACAGCCGCCCCAGCCCTGACAGATGTGCCCTGGACATGAGACCGACACAAGTAGCGTCCCACATCAATGGACCACGGCACCAAAGTCAATCCATCGGGTCTTTTACCATCACTGCGAGAGATCCCAGAGGTTCAAGAACCGAAGGGATCCTGGCAGTAACCAAAGCCCGGTGGATTACATTATTGACAGAACCGTGGCAGAAACTACGACCAGCACTTTTCTGACATATATTTATTTATTATATATTAATTATTTTTGCTACATATATACGTAAATACAATCCATATAATAGGACCTAAGCAAGTCTGCCGTCAATACATTTATGGAACGAGCTTGCAAGACGGCATTAACTGAATCATACAGTATTTGGTTGGGTAGGGAGAGAAGTAGAATGGTGGATGGTGAGCGTATTATCGCGCAATAAAAAAAGGGAGGCCTCCTTTTCTTAAACCAGCCTATTACAGCAAGCCCGAAACACCATTCTTCTCATCTCTTACCCACACACGATGGACCCGGCACCCGCACGGTGAATCCATGGAATTCTTAGAAAATTGTCTTCTATATAAATAAATAGTAATATGTCAAGATATCGAGATTAAAGTTCATTTTATTTTTTAAGGAAGTGTGATAATAGTATTTTTTTAAATATATTTAAAGACATATTTAAAACGCATCAAACACGTAGATTATATGACAAACACATAAAACAAGGCCGCACGCTATCAAATTGTTTGACAAACACGTGAAATTTGTTTAAAATGTTTATACGTTCACAGGGGGCTTGAATATTAATTGTTATACTTTTAAAAAATGAATTTCTACAAACCTACATTTCGATAAGAAATAAAAGTCGTCGCCGAATTACAAAACGCATCTGACATACAAATACCTAATTTGAGAGTAAAGTACGGTCATTATACAGACGGGTGCGCATTTAAATTATCCCGCCGAATCGTTTATAGGCCATAACCGAATTTGGGAATTAGCTATAAAACAACATTTGATGCGGGCGGGCGCGGGTTGTTCGCAATTTGAATGTTTAGCCAGTTTCCGAAAACCTACTCTGAACTTACACAAAATACAAAATTTCGGGGTTTATCTCACAGAAAAAAATAACAATTATTAAGTAAGTCTTGTTTTAAGCAGTGTTATTTTTATATAAATATCACCATGGCAAGCTTACAATATTAGTTCTCCTTAAAAGTCAAAATTGGCATTTGACATTATTGCCTGAGAAGTAGTCACAGCAGTGTTCTGAAAACAATTGCTGCACGGTTTGACTGTCCCATCCAAGAACACTGGATGGAGACAGTCATCAGTTGTAATAATCATAGTAAATAGTTATAAGGTACTAACAACAGTAACATAGTTTTAATAATACATTGTTACTAACCACAACGAGCTCTATATTATTTTATGAACTTTTGTTTGAAATAAACGTTTTTATCATTATTATTATATTATTGCAAATGGCACACACTTTCAACGAGAACAACAAATAGGTGGTAGGCGGACTGATGGTGGTAATTTACCCAGTCTGTCGGGGCGGGGAAGTTCGTGCCGATAAACCCAGTAAAGTTATCACACAAGTGATTTCAGTTGCTAACATTCATGGACCTCGCGCGCCACTTACCATCAGGTGGCTACAAGTTTAATTGTCATGCTAATAGAAAAAAAATCAGGAACAGAAGTTCTAGAAGAATTTTAGCACAATCTTTGCACCACTTCCAAAAACATTTTTATATTTTGTATACTGAATAAGACAATGACATTGCGCTCACCTGATGGTAAGCGGTACCCAAAAGCCACTAACGACCGACATCAGTCTCTACCACTATGCTTTTTCACTCTTCGCTTGATGCACTCCAGGTTATAGGAGAAGAGACACTGGCTGGGAGAGCATTCCACATCTTCAGCCTGCGAAACATATAAGTCTGCAATTGAATGCAAATTTTGGGCTGTGCGTGTGGTTTGGTTCTGAATAGAAAATTAAGGCTAAGGTCATAACCTTAGCCTTATGAAGCTCCTCAGAACACTCACCGTGGTATAGCTTGTACAATACGCTCAGAGAGGCAACGTCTCTGCGAAGCTGCAGGGATTCGAGAGTTTTAGACACTATACTGTCATCCACTATCCGAATCGCCCGCCTCTACAGGATATTGTGAGCACCTGTAATAGACTTAGCAGAACCATGCCAGAAGTGAGATCAGTATGACCTTATATAGAAAGAAGAAAGAAAGAAAATACTTTATTTATCGCAACAATTACATATGCAAGGAATACATCTAAATGTATAAATAAAACTCTGCACACATAATATTCTTCTCTCACTCTCCCAAAGGTTAGCTGGTAGAGAATACCTTTATGGTATTAAGCTCGCCTATGTACATGTTTTTATATTTTATATTTTGTGTGCAATAAAGAATTTTATTATTATTATTATTATTATAAATATAAGCTTATTCTATATTCCGAAACATAATAATAATAAAAATGTTTTATTGCACAAAAAGTAAAATAACATACATACAGGTGTGGCGATAAATAGGTGGTCAGCTCAGCATTTGCTAGAGCCGAGGCTGCAGCGCTGATTTTCAGCTGATGCCCTATGTTGGGTGAGTCACGGGTCGCAGAGATGTACAGTACCATTTACTAAATGGGAAGGAACACTAAATGTACAGTTTACATATGTATATCTTTAACGAATAAAATAAATAAATAATATTATGATAAATAAACTAATAATATAAGTCATAGTCAGGAAAAAACAATAGTATATTTGTGCTTTATACAGCATAAGTCTTAGTTGAGGCGGGAAAAACCGCTTCACCTTGTTCAGCATCCCGTATTTTTTGGACGTTTACATGATGCAGTTTCGGTGGTTTAGGTCTGAGCAGCTTCAACGTGGTTAAAGTTCCAGCACAATGTTCTGAAGTGTAGAAAGAGTAGAGTAGGGAGACTGGACATGCATGGACTGGCATTAAACTGGGCTAGAATTGGGCCTAATCAAGTCTGCCATCAATACATTTATGGAATCTAATTCCAAGGCGGCATAAGCGGAATCATACAGTAATTGGTGGATAGTGCGCGTCTTGTTACGCAATAAAAAGAGAAGGCCTTCTTTGTAAACCAGCCTATAGTCGGTCGTAATTCCGGGACACCATTCTTCTCCTCTCTCTTTCCCACACACGATGAACCCGGCCAAGGAAGTAATGATCAGGGACGGATTCAAGACTTAGCTTTACGCAGTGGAAGTTGTAGCGAGAGGAATTCCAATAAAATCTTACTTATTGAAAGAATTTGTCATGAGCAGGTCTGTTGTCAGTACATTTTTGAAAGTAGCTTGAAAGCTACTTCGAAGATGGCATTTTCGTAATCATATAGTATGACGCAAAAAATAATGTAATGAAAATAGCAATTAATGCCCAGGCATCTTTTTTTTTTTTTCATCTTCATTAAATTTAATCTCTTTGTCCATCCATTTTTTGTGATTTCAGATTAGGCAACCTAAACTCATTTGCTTCCACGACTCGTGCGACGCGTTACTCCCTTATACATTGACTGTCATATAAAGACCAGACCAGCAATATTTGTCAGTTTCTTTAACCGTAATAATTGAATTGTGACTTGCAAAAAGGGCACAAGTCCTGTTATATTAAAATTTCCCAATTTGGTGTCCTCCCAAGCTTAATACCGGGTCTTGCGATAAATATTGTTAAAAAGAATAAATAAATAAATAAAAATATTTATGGCCAGATTATGTAATGTTTGGACTAAAAGAACAGACTTTGGCAAAAATTTTAACACGTCATTTGGCTTACCTAGTCGTTACATTTGTCAAAATAGTGGTTTCAGTCCTTTACTGTCAGTGTCTCGTTTGGCGTGCCATTAAATAAAACTACTGAATTTAAGCATTTAAATTTAGGTATTTTAAATTTATAATTAAGTTAACACAAATATAATGAGTTTACAATTAAACAGGGGAGGGTCGTAAGCCAAACACGTAGTCCTATCACTCTTTATGATTTCGTTGATCGTACGTAGGCGTACCTTCCCTCGGAGAGCCTGAAGACGGGGACCCGGAGAATGCTGCCGATCCCAAGCGGACAACGACTCGTCACGGGGATGATGGGTAGCGTGGTTATCTTAGACATATAAGTCAAACTGGTAAAAACCCTGGAACGTAAGGGGAGCACACGTTACGTTCCATCTCTAGTTCCTCGACCACTTCAGTCCACACCGAGACAAGATACCATTTGGTGAGTCCGCAGCTTAAGCACCAAAGCTTAGAAGGTGACATTATCTAGTAGGTTTATTATATTCAAGGTTACAAAGGTTAAAAAAAGAATATTAGTTGAAATTAAGCTATTATACATAACGCGTTGCTTGAAGTCTGTTTTGCAAAAGGCTCGAATTGCAAAATCTACATTGACAGGTGGCGTCTTAAAAGTGCAAGGCAAAGGATATCGATTGCAGCCAACAATATTTATTCCATGGCCGCATCTAATACAATGTCGATTATAATTCAACGAGGAAATGCGGCGAGCGTTTTAGGTACCTTCCCTGGTGAATTTTAATATTTTTGTATCTAAATACAATAGTTTCATCATATTTAGTAAAATACTCTGCCGCAGGTCAGGGAATTAGTTGGTACCTAACATTACTACGTCGGCTTGACAAGATGCTTCAAGCTGACCGATTCTATAAAATGAAAATTATATCTATCGTGTGCAACATCCGAGAGATACGAAACAAAATAATACCTTTAAATTGACTTATATATAAATACTGGTCATTATTAATAAAAAAAATATTAACGTACCTCTTAAGGTTACTATTAAAAAGGATCTAGGCACCATCATGGTTTCAGCTTTTCTGGGGTAATCCAAAATTTTCTTACATCTTTCGATTCGAGATTCGGTGAGTGAACGACACAGTGTCTAAAACCTTCGAATCGCTAAAGCTTCGGCGAGATGTGGCCTCCTTAAGCGTGTTTTACAAGCTATACTACGGTGAGCGTTCTAAAGAGCTCCTCAATCGTATCTCTGTGTCTATTTAGAAATCAAACCACACGCACAGGCCAAAATAGCATACCCGTGTGCTAGTCAGTGTGTTTACCCATGTCGTATGCAGTTGCTCCCATTCATGGATCACGCGTACCGCTTACACACGTGGGCGAAATCAAACCAAAAAGGGTTGTAATAATAATAAATTAAGCCATTAAAACAAAAGGGCAAGTATAAATAGGTTGTTAAATGTCGAAGAAGCGAAAATTCTCAATTATCTCTGCCTATGCCACAAGGGGTTTGGCATGAAGATATGTATTTTTAACGAATGCCCCGGTTTTTAGATGTTGTTCAATGTGCATATAGTTTACTTGGCAATCGAATTACAATAGGTAGAGGTAGGGTTTTGCCATTCAAACTGCAGTTAAAACGCCAGCCCCAAGAGTCGTGTGAATTGAGACACAGTGACTTATAGACAAGTTACTCGGCTTTTGATAAAAAATATTTGGTTGGTAAAACACCCAAAGCACTGTGACCTGCAATTGCAGTTTATCGAATAAATGAAAAAATAAATATAAATAGGATTTTTAGATTATATTTCGGTCAAATGCGAAGGGGTCATAATTTATTACTTACGTAATACCGATTTTTGACAGATTTTGAAGAAAAAATAGAACAGGTTGACCCCCTATGAGGTAGGTTAGTAGTAGTATTTAAGGGTAAGAAATAATACATATAATCAACTTTGGTTAGATATTAAGCTCCTCGCCAAGCCGTCTGGCCAGCGTGGCCAGAGTTAAATTCTCCAGATATATGTTCTGGAAGGCCCATCTTCAACAGTGGGGTTCTAGGACGCTATGTTCTAGGGGCTGTATTAATAATCATAATAATTAGATATTAAAGTTTTCTTTTATTATTAAAATTATCGCACCCGTGGTCTAGTGGTTAAGTCCGGACTTAGACTCGGACTATGACAAATGTACGGAAGAAAAGTGTATTTCTCATTGGTACATGCCGGTGAGGTTTAAAGCGACCGGCGCGACCTTAGTAGGATTTTAAAGAAATCGTTCTTACAACCAAGCTACCACCGCTCAACTAAATAAATATCCAATACCATATCGTTAGGTGTTATGTTTAAGCGTGTATATCATTCTTCATTCATCATTGCAGCCCCTAGAACACAGCGTCCTAGAACTCCACTGCTGAAGATGGGCCTATCTGGAGAATTTGGCCTACACTCGCCACGCTGGCCAGATGGCTTGGCGAGGATATGATGTCAATTATTATGACAATTTATTAATGATTCCACAGGTTGGTATTAGTGAAACCGTGACCGACGCGACGGCTTAATGTGCTCTCCGAGGCACGGTAATGGTGGTCTATGACAAATGTACGTAAGAAAAGTGTATTTCTCATTGGTACATGCCGGGTGGGTTTCTTACAACTGAGCCACCACCGCGCCTATATAATTATATTTAAGCGTGTATATTTAATTAATATCAATTACTCGCCAACCCGTCTGGCCAGCTTGGCGAGTGTAGGCCAAATTGTCCAGAAATTTCTGGAAGGCCCCTCTCCAACAGTGGAGGTCTAGTAGGTACTTGGTGTTCTAGGGGCTGTGGTGATGATGAATACCAATTTGTAGAATCGGTAATAGATTGTTATTAAAATTCTCGCTAACCCATCTAGCCAGCGTGGCGAGTGTAAGTAATGTCAGTATCCTCTAAACAAAAAAGTCAGTGATAATTATATAAAATGCCCGATCCCTATGCAAGTAAATGACCCTAGCATTAAACGAGGCGAGCAATTTCGCAAATAAAACAATAATTATAGTGCATAATGTTTCCTTTAATTCTATCTATCAAGTCGTGATGGGTAGATTGGGTGATATTATGCATCCGGGAAACAGAAGACAGTGCTAAAATTTAGTTTAAAAAAATAATGTAAATTTTACATAGCGTCTACTCTGTGGTTACGGTACGATACGCGAGGTACAAGAATAGGAGCGATTGACGTCAGTCCACTAACGACCGACATCAGTCTCTACCACTATGCCGGCCTAATAAGATACTTTTGCACACTTCGCTCAAAGAGCTCCAGGTTATAGGAGTACGAAAAAACACTGGCTGCAATGAGAGAGCATTCAACATCTTCAGCGTGCGATAGATGTAAGAGTCTCCAAATTTATGGTCGTGCGTAGGGATAGTACTCGTAGCTATGGTGGATGCATATTTTGGCCTGAGCGTGTAGTTTGGTTGCGGAATAGAGATGACGGGTTTATGAAGCTCCTCAGAACGTTGACCGTGGTATAGCTTGTAGAACAAGCTCAGAGTGGCAACGTCTCGTGATTCGAGAGTTTTAGACACTGTGGTGTCGTCTACTATCCGAATCGCACGCCTCTGCAGTACATTGAGAGCATCTGTAGGAATTTATTATTTTGACAATGTATAAGTTCTTGTGCCTTAAGAAATATAGTCTTGCTGCAGCCCAAAGATATTAAATATAAGATAAATTCCCAATGCCCTGTACTTATTTTCATACAAAATATCTATATAGATTAGTCAACGGTAAAATCGACGCACCCCACCTCTATCCCTTGGCCGTGTCTCTGTGCCGACAAGGCTGCAAAGGGTTAGCAAGTATGATCTATTCGTTCTACGACAATGTAAATCTAATTTAGGTTACCACTCATCGCTAAACCGTGCATGTCGTCAATACAATAGATTTTCACGACAGATTAAAAATGAATGTTTAGACATATTTGCAAACCATTCGCATGTTTATCTGCGTAATGTATTGTCGCTGCGGCGGATCCTAGCTGAACTAGATGAATAAACTGAACTGCTGTTTGACCAAGTTTGATCATTGGAATTGTGTTTCTTGATTGTGGTTGCATGATGTTGTATTGTGTTATAGTTTTAACTTAGTTTTACTGAATCAATATTGTTATTGTAATTGCACTGTTTTTATTTTGTTTATTCATAGGCATATTCCAAGTAATGGATACTGTATTAGCATGTGGTGGTAGCCTATAATAGGTGAATCATCTAGTTTATGTCTTAGTTGTAAGTTGACCTCCTCCGGTGGTCTAGTGGTTACAAACGTTGCCACTAACTTGGGAGGTAGTGGGTTCGATTACCACCGGGGGCAAGTTGTACATTGTATAATTTGTCTCGCTGGGTGTTTATATGTATAATATGTATGTATATATTTACAAAAAAAAAGTATAATATGTAGTTTATCAACTATCTAGTTTCCGTAACACAAGCCTCGTAGCTTACCACGGAAATTAGATGGAGCTGTGTGACCTGTCTGGAAAAAAAAAAAACTAAGTGAAAATTCGCGTATGTATACGTGATGTATATTGTTGCTGGCACTGTTTATTTTATTTATTTATTTTCAGAAAAATCACAGCTTATAACTAGGACATAAAAATTACAATATTATAAAAAAAATAAAAATTATAATAAACTGTTGGCGACCCTAATAAATAAATAGACTTATTAATTCTGGGACGAACGCCCTAGCTTTTATTCTCATTATGTTTGGATTATTGTCCCATCTTGTTATATATTTAATATCTTTATTGCAGCACAATAAAATACGAACTGAACGTCACTAACGTCAAATATAAATGATACGACTTTGGCCCTATAAAGTGAGAAGACGTTTCTTGTTGTGCTGGTCTTTTGATATAAGTTTAATAGATTATATCAATATCTATACTATATCGATTTTACATTGTCTTCTAACTATGACCTGCCAGCTCAGAACAACCAGACTGCGACAGACTGACGGCTGATCGCTCCCATCATTCGAGCATTTATGTAATTGTGTTGTCTATTGCTGGCAATGATCACTTATAAACATAGATACCACAAAAGTAAATTTCGTTCCTTTTTTTATATAATAGCACGAAATGTAATCTTGCGCTCACCTGATGGTAAGTGGCACGCAAGATCCATGAAGGTTAGCAATTGTAATCAGACACTCATGACTGACATAAGTCCCTAAAACTATGCCGACTTTACTGGATTTATCGGCACGAACGGTGGATACTTCCACGCCCCGGCAGACTGGGCAAATTTCCATCATTAGTTCGCCTACTACCTATGTGTTGTTCTCGTTGAAAGTATGTGCCATTTATAATGATGTCAAATGCCATTTTTACTATCAAGGACAACTAATATTGTAAGCTTGCCATGATAATATTTATATAAAAATAACACCGCTTGACTCGTTTAGTTTCATTTCATTTTATTGAGGTTTTTTGTCGATTTTGTGCCCATTTCAGAAGAAGATAATGCAGGTTTTAAGAATATTGTGTAAATCATTATCGACCGCCTCCGTGGTCTAGTGGTAACAAACGTTGCCATGAACTCGGGAGGTCGTGGGTTATATTCCCACCGGGGGCAAGTTGTACATTGTATAATTTGTCTCGGTCTGGGTGTTTATATGTATAATATGTATATATATAAAACTCGTATGCAGTTTATCAACAATCTAGTTTCCGTAACACAAGCCTCGTAGCTTACCACGAAAACTAGATGGCGCTGTGTGACCTGTCTGGAAATATTTATTTATTATTTATTATTATTTAATTTTTTAACTATGTAGTTCAATATGTATTATTAAATTACAAGATTGTTTAACTGTTAGGCAAGTGGATGTTCAAATAATAATCTTATCTTTAAAAATTTCCTTTGTCCTAATTACAAATGTTTTTACAATATCTGTTGCAGTTAAAAGATAACTATTACGCAAACATTGATTGATTAAAAATTATAACATTATATTATACACATTAACTATATTGTTATTTATACTCCGTTTTACCCGGCTTCACCTGTAAGTCTTGTTTCAAGCGGTGTAATTTTTTTATAAAAATCACCATGGCAAGCCTACAATATTAGCTCTCTTTAAAAGTAAAAATTTGCATTTGACATCATTGCAAATGGCACATACTTTTAACGAGAACAACAAATACGTGGTAGGCTGTGGTCTAGTATCATATACCCAGTGAAGTGTATCCATACGTTTCGGGATGAGGCGAATTGCCGTCATGCTCAGTCAAACCGGTATAGTGTTAGGGACTGATGTAAGTCGTGAGTGACTGATTCCAGTTCCTAACATTCATGAACCTCCCGCGCCACTTATCATCATGTGGGCGCAAGATCACGTGTCGAGTAGATATAAAAAATATAATTCAAAGTGGATATATGTTGTCCAAAAAATTGTTGTCCAAATTTGTATGGAAACTAACCTCTGTGGTCCAGAAGTATATTATACTTTCTATACAGGGGTTTGGGTTCCAATAACTTGTTAATTGCCTGTAATATATTTTAGATCATATCCTGTTAACTCTTAAGATACTTTGATGTAACTAGTTGTAAGGCAATTATTGTGAAGAAAATTATTATTATTATTGTGTGAGCCAGAGGGAAGCACAAGCATCAAGCTCTTAAGTCTCTTTTATAGACGCTTGCAATTTTATCAGGTAATATCTTGCCATTGTTCTTTCATCAAAATCAGTCAACTAGTCATCATATATAGTAGATCCTTATAGGATCCCAGATGAACTAGCTGTATCAGCCTATAGGCCAGACATCTTAGTGTTTTCTCGGAACTTGAAAAAAGTTATCCTTATTGAACTTACCGTTCCGTGGGAATCAAATATTCCAAAAGACCACAACATGAAGTCGAATAAATATTATCATCTCACAGAAGAAATGATGAACGGGTTCAAGACTCAGCTTTACGCAGTGGAAGTTGGTGCAAGATGAGTTCCAGCAAAATCTTTGCATCATTTATAGAAAGAATTGGGCCTAAGCAGGTCTGCCGTCAAAACATTTATGGAAGGAGCTTCCAAGACGGCATGAACGGAATCATACAGTATTTGGTTGGGTAGGGAGAGAAGTAGAATAGTGGATGGTGAGCGTATTATCGTGCAATAAAATAAAAAAGGGAGTCCTCCTTTTTAAAACCAGCCTAATGTTTGTCGCTCGTAAAGGCTCTGGCAATTTGGAAAGGCTAGTAATCACGGGAAAAATTGAAGGCAAGAGACCCCGTGGAAGGAGGCCCTGCACGCCGCCGTGAGCAAACCCGGATGGCGCAGCATAGTCCGGGACAAAGTGATCCGAGGATGGGGTCAAAAACGACGCAAGGAGGAGGATTGTCGGTCGTAAGCCCGAGACACCATTCTTCTCATCTCTTACCCACACACGATGGACCCTGCACCCGCATGGTGATTCCATGGAATGCTTAGAAATTTGTCTTCTCTCTTCGTACGAGACAGACATACAAAGTTTTCACCGCATTTATATATTAGTAATGATACAAATGTAATTTCAAAAAATTATCTGCCCTACTTTAGGACAATAAAATTTCATAACAAGTTTCGTATATAAAGTCGTAATTTATCAATGTACTTTAGTTTAAGAAATTTTAGTAAAAAGTGAGTTTTGATTCATGATGAAATTATTTTCATTGACATTGCTTTGTCTCTTGGGGACAAGTTTGGGAGCAAATTTATTCTTCCCTAACAATATTGAACAACGAATTGATTTGCCTGAATTATCTGGCAATTTAGGCGCTCATGTGAAGGATTTTATTGATCTTATAGATACTGAGGCGGTTATGTCAGTTGTTTTTGAACATCTTGGCGATCAAGAAGTTCTTACATTTTTGGGATATGTCCTGAGTGACAAATTTGGAGAACTCTTCTATGAGTTTCAATCTATGCCAGAATTTAAAGAGGTATGTTTTTAAATAACAACTTTGTTTAACTGCCTCCGTGGTCCAGCGGTTAAGTCCACGGGATACAAAAATATGTATTTATTTATTTTTATGTAAATAAATACATTTAATTAATATGTAATTTATTTGTGATATTGCTCGAATTTGGTACGCTGGAGACATCGAAGAGCTTGCCACTTGTCATTATTGGCCTATAGTAAAGTTGGCTAAATGTGAATCCGCTTATTATAAGCGTGGTATCTGACCACCCCGGAAGGGAAACGGTCGTGATGATACTTTTATATTTTTAAATCATTATCAGCCTGAGTCTCACCTTTGGTTCTACAGCAGAACACAATTTCATTATTAGTTAGCACTTTAGCTTACAAATATGAGTTTTACGACTTTCACGCACATTAAAAATATTTATTATAATTTTAACGGTTCTTTACGCGATGTCGACTGGAGCTATGCGGTGTAGTCTCGTACATACTGGGCGGTAGATGTAAACCTACCCACTTTTCACATTTTTTATTTTTTTTTATTTTCTTATGATCACGACCGTGTCCCTTACGGTTTTTTTTTAAATATTTTTTTACACTCTATCTCTCTACACACTTCCAGCATATATTCCGATTCTCTTACTGTCTCGGCTGTTCGCTAGTAAATTGAACGTCCGCTGATGATCAGACAAGCTCATTCTACCTCCATCTTTAAAAACTTTGTCTTAGTTACCTTCTCAAAATAAAAAAAATGTCTCAAACACGCTCTGACAAAGAAATTATGTATATTTATTATACATTAAAATAAATTAGCTGCCTCCTTGGTCTAGCGGTTAAGTCCGTGGATTTAGCCTCGAAGGTACCCGGGTTCGATTCCTGGTCGGGACACAAAAATATTTATTAAGCAAGCTTCCACTATTCATTAGACGGGCGCCTTCAATAAATGTGTTTAAAAATCTACACATTGCTCACTTTTTAAATAAACAAAATAATTTGTCATGATAACTACAAGTACCACAAGGATCTCATCTGGGGCCTCTTTTCTTCTTGGTTTTTATTAATGATTTGGCTGACTCAATAAGTTCCAAATTTAAGTTGTACGCAGATGACCTAAAATTGTATCGCATTGTAAATGGAGTGGAAGACGCACTAAAACTGCAGGAAGATGTAGACAATGTCCTTCGTTGGTGCGAAAATAATAATATGTCACTAAATATTGACAAATGTTTTTATATGCAGTTTACTAGGAAAAGACATCCCATGAATGCCAAATATATGATTGCGGATTATAATCTGGCAAGGGTTGAGACAATTAGAGATCTGGGAGTGGTCGTCGACACTGCTCTAAACTTTAGATGTCAGATGGACACTATTATTAAAAAAACCTCACAGCTGTCTGGTTTTGTAGTACGACAAATGAAAATTTTCAAGCAGCCAAGCCTAACTATTATAATTTATAATTCCTTAATACGCAGTATATTAGAATACTGTAGTACAGTGTGGAATCCCTCGTACCAGATTCACTCTGAAAGAATAGAGCGGGTTCAAAAGCGCTTTCTCTATCACCTTGCTTTCTCTGACGGAAGATGTCGTAGTCTGGACTCCTATCAGAAAAGACTTAGGCACTATGAAATTTTACCTTTACACCGAAGGAGACAGATCCTTGATTTAGTATATTTATTTAAACTATTGAATGGTTATATTGACTCACCAGAAATGCTGAAGGTATTAAGTTAATAGTGCCTAGGCAAAATAGTCGTCTCCACAATTATAGACCTTTTCATTTGCCTCGTACCAATACAAATTTAGGGCGTCACTCCCCAATTAACCGATTATGTGCATTCGCTAATTCGTTTCGCAGTGACATAGACATGTTTGCTGGTTCGGTAGCCTCGATTAAGAGAGTATTGACGGATAAATATAGTGTATAGATTCCAGTTGTTCAATCATATTTCTTGTTATTTTGTTTTGCTTTTATATATATATTTTTGTAAATAGTAGTATAGTCATAGTATAAAATTTAATATTTATTGTCTTCATTTTTATAATTTTGTGTTGTTTTTTTTTTTTTATTTGGATATCTTTTTGGTTTATTTAATGTTTAATTTAATCATTAATTGTCTTTGTCTTTATGAATTTAAATTGAATATCAGTGTTAGGTTTACTATTAATAGGTTGCATTCATTTCATGCTTATGTATAATTTTATTTGTTAATTTTAAGAATGTAACCAGTTTGTAAACTAATTAAAAAAAAAAAAAAAAAAAAAAAAAAAAGTACCTATGCATTATAATTTTTATTTATTTTCTTAACATATTATCGTAAATGATTGTACCTATGTAATATAATACGAGTATCTATCTATTAGCTGTGTTTATATATTTATATATAATATATATTTATGTTTATTATATATATTATTTTAATTATATATCATGTAAGTATTTATGTAATAGTATTTAAGTATTCTTAAGTAATTGTATGTATCTTAATGCACCCGAAATCCTCTGCCACACTCCCAAAGGTTAGCTGTTATAAAATGCCGGAAGGCATTAAGTTCGCCCTTGTACACTACTTTTTAAGTTATTTTGTGCAATAAAGAGTTTATATATAAATAAATTAAAAAATACATTTAATTAATATGTAATGTTTTTGTGATATTGCTCGAGTTTGGTACGCTGGAGACATCGACGAGCTTGCCACTTGTCATGATTGGCCTATAGCAAAGTTGGCCAAATGTGAATCCGCTTATTTATAAGCGTGGTTTCTGACCACCCCGGAAGGGAAACGGTCGTGATGATACTTTTTTAAAATAAAAAAATACATATATACATGTACGGTGTAGGAGTCAAAGTTAAGTTAACAGGAATCAAACTCTTTTCTCAAAATTTACACGGGTCCGATTACCGGATAGCATATAAGTTTAAAAAAAAATGTTTCTTTGTCATTTGTTCTTTATTAAAATCGTCCAGGAGATTCTTTCAGATTTTTTTGATATTCCTTGTAGTTTAGACAGTAGTAGTATTTGTTAAGTAAACTATCACCACCGCTTTTTAACCAACTTCAAAAAAGGAATTATTTCAAAAGTTTTTTTTTTATTCGAATCGGTGAAGGTTGCTCTTCTACGGATATTGTACCATAGTTTTTTTTTTATTTTAACAGGCAACGAACTTATTGACGTCGAAAGGATACGATGTCATTTCTGTCATCGACTTCATCAACACCCTGTATGAGCTGCCACCTTACGAAAGAAATCAGATAGTCAGATGTAAGCGAGGGATTTCAAATATGATAGAACAAATCATCCAAGTTCTACCATTGGACAAAATGAAAGAGTTATTTGAAGAGAAATTAGAAAATGAAAAAGAAGTGGCGGATCTCTTTCACACATTGACATCGGAGGAGTTTTTGGAAATTTTGAAACGTATGAAAATGAACCCGACATTTTTGAAAAGCAAAGAGATTTTTGAGAGTTACGGCTTCGATTTTAAACTTCTGTGCGGAATGGCCAAAGAGATTTTCGGAGAATATTATTTAGGAATATTTTGTGATAATTAACTATAAAATTATAATATTTAGGTTTAAGTAAATTATAATATAATGACTTTTAAATATACATATTGCGTTTATTTAATTTATATCATTCTACGAGCTATTTTAAAAACAAAAACACGACATGTGACCTTGTTCCTACCTGAATGGTAAGTGGCTTGCAAGGCCCATGCATGTTAGCAACTAGAATCGGACACTCATGACTGAGCAGACCCTAACACTATGCCGGCTTGACTGGGCATGACGGCAATTCTAGCCTGATCCCAAAACGTGTGAATACACTGGGTATATCGGCACGAACGGTGGATACTCCCACGCCACGGCAGACTAGGAAAATTAGCTCTATCAGCCCGCCTACCACCTATTTGTTGTTCTCGTTGAAAGTATGTGCCATTTGCAATAATGTCAAATGCCATTTTTTACTTTCAAGGTTAACTAATATAGTAAGCTTGGCTTAGTAATATTTATATAAAAATAACACCGCTTAAAACAAGGATAAATTTGTGTCAAAGAGACAAAAATATGGAAAGGCATGCTCCGATGGTTCGGACATGTTGAAATGATGAGTGGAGAAATATTGACCCAGATATATAATGCGAAAGTTATGGGCAAAAGAGGCCATGACAGACCAAGACTTACCTATTACGATCATATAAATAAAACAACAATAAATAAATTGGCGCGGTGGTGGCACGGTTGTAAGAACACGTTCCTTATATCCTACAAAGGTCGTTTCAAACCCACCCGACATGTACCAATGAGAAATGCACTTTTCTAAAGTACATTTGTCATAGATTTACAACACCACTGTTCCCGTGCCTCGGAGAGCACGTTAAGCCGTCGGTCCCGGTTTCACTAATACCACCTTGTGGAATCGTTAATAAATTGTAAAGTAAAGTATCATCACGACCGTTTCCTTTTTGGGGTGGTCAGAAACCACGCTTATAAATAAGCGGATTCACATTTAGCCAACTTTACTATAGGCCAATCATGACAAGTGGCAAGCTCGTCGATGTCTTCAGCGTACCAAACTCGAGAAATGTCACAAATAAATTAAATATTATTATTTGTGTCCCGACCAGGAATCGAACCCGGTACCTCCGAGTCTAAATCCACGGACTTGACTAGCCACGGAGGCAGTTGTAAATTGTAAAGTAAAAGTAAAAAAATCTTTATTGCACAATAAATATCTAAAATAAAATATAGTTCATAGGCGAGCTTAATACCTTCAAGGTATTCTCTAACAGCTAACCTTTGGGAGAACGACAAAAGATATTGTGGGATGCAGAGTTAAAAGGAATAAATGTATAATTGTCAATAAAAATTGGCATCATATCCTAGCCAAGCCGTCTGGCCAGCGTGGCGAGTGTAGGCCAAATTCTTCAGATATATGTTCTGGAAGGCCCATCTCCAGCAGTGGAGGTCTAGGACGCTGTGTTCTAGGGGCTGTAATGATGATGATGAAATAAAACAATAGCTGAAGGTGCATTAAAAATCCATCGAAACAATAGGGCATGTATGAAGAGGTTGATGAATGTAGAAGAAGCGAAAGAGGTATGTCGTGATCGTGACAAATGGCGCTCAATTGTCTCGGCCTACTCCGCAAGGAATTTGGCGTGAAGATTTGTATATATTAAATAATCTTGTTCCAAGTAGGAATCTGTTATCTTTTAATGTAACATAGTTACTATTATATTATACATTACATTATTATCCTAGTGTTTAGATATAGTTTAGAATAATTAGCAATATGGTTTTGTAAAGTAGGTGGCGTTGTGTACGAACGTAGTCGCGTGCTGATTTCTGATTGGTTCAATAACGACTATTTACGAGTCACTTAGAGAATGGCGCGAATCATATCTATTTATTTATTTATTCAAGGTACAAACAGATTATAACCATTGCACGATATATACACACTATTTGAGAGCAGTTCTGGATTGCAATCCACAGCAGTGTACACTACAAGACAATACAATAATAATATAATTCAAATGTTCTTACATAACATGATCCATTTCAAATTTTCAACTTATATATAAACTTATTATAAAATTTCTTAGATTCCTGGTCGGGACACAAAAAAAAGTATTTATTAATGTAAATAGATACATTTAATTAATATTTAATTTATTTGTGATATTTCTCGAGTTTGGTACGCTGGAGACATAGACGAGCTTGTCACTTGTCATGATTGGCCTATAGTAAAGTTGGCTAAATGTGAATCCGCTTATTGATAAGCGTGGTTTCTGACCACCCCGAAAGGGAAAACGGTCGTGATGATACTTTACTTTTTTTAATTATAAAAGACAACTTAAACATACAAGTCATAAAGACAGCACAATCTGACTAATAATAACCTACCTAACTAAATTAAAACAAATTACAACATCAAAAATTAAAATTATCCTAGATTAAACCATCTATGTACATATTTATTTAAAATAATTGTTAGATTAATAATAATATATTAAATATTAATAAAAATCAATACTGCAATAAATAATAATAAAGATATCGCGGCAGATTACAATAAAACAGCAGACGACCGGTCGTTGCGCACCTTTAAAATAGTGAAGGTTGAAACTAATTATTGGCAATGAAAATAAATCATACAACATTGAAGACTTGTTCAATTTGACAAATTAGTCCCAACGAATCGAATCCAGACTTCAACCGCTAGACCACGTAGGAGGTATGCGATTATAATCTTTGAATAAGTGTTGTTTAAAAATAAATAAAATTAAATTCCAAAAACAAATTTGTTTTTGGTACTTCCGGCTTTTGAAGATTATATCAAAATGTAACTTGCTTACGTTAACAAGTTTGAAAATTGGTTATGTCGCTGGTAGTTAGCTCAACTCATTACCAGAGCTAATACTCTGAACTTTCGAAAATAAACTCATAATTTTATATAAAAAATATAAGAAAGATAATAACTTCGGATGCCGATTTAAAGTATATTTATTTCAAACGAAACCTTAAATTAAATTAACTATATAACAAAAACTAAATTTAAACTAAAAAAATATATAGAAAATAAAAATTAGATACTTACAAAAAAAATTGCTCCTCCAAATCGCTGTCTTATGGCATGGTGCCCAATACACTAGCAGCATTTCCCCTTTCAGTGCCGGTTCCTCTAATATCAACTTGTGGAAACGTTAAAAAAATTGCATTAAAAATAAATACATCAGATACCGATCAAGCCGCCGTGGCGAGTGTAGGCCAAATTCTCCAGATATATGTTCTGGAAAGCCCATCTCCAACAGTGGAGGTCTAGGACGTCTTAATAATGTATATAACTGTTCCCTAAGTTAAATCCATATTTATATTTAAAAAAAACATATTATCTAATGAACACATTTATATTTCAGACTATTTTCACTATTGCGCCTTGCGAATGATTTCTAAGAATGCCTTATATTTCTGTCGATATGCACAAAAGAAAGGTTATAACCGGCTCGACCGTTTTCTGATGAGAAAAGGATTGTATTCGTAATTCCATAGTAGCACTTCGAACCGTTTGTTTAACACAACTAGGCACTCTCCTTTGCCGTAATAGCGGTCCCGTGACACGAAACAAAAAAATTCAAAGTTGAAATACTTGTGAATTAATTTCCCAAACATGCGATGAACGCTTAACAATTTTAAGTAACTGCGAACAACTGGCTCAAGCTAAGTTACCGCGATCCAACTTTTGATTAACCATACTTCCTTTTGTGGTTTTAGTAAATTAGCTAGTAGTTTTAAATAAACACAATAATTTATACCTATTTACTATCAAAATTTCAAACGTATTCTGACAAAACTTATCTTCAGTGGGAATCAAATATTCTAAATTCGAACCACAAAAGAAATGGTCGAACGGATTCCAGCAAAATCTTTGCACCACTTACTGAAAGAATTGGGTTTAAGCAAGCCTGCCGTCAATACATTTGTGGAACGAGCTTCCAAGACGGCATTAACGGAATCATAAAGTATATTTTGGTTTGGATGGAGACAATATAAGTTTTAATAATAAAATAATATATTGTTTATTATCAAGCAACAGATGACCCATAGATAAATACGTTACAACTAAAATACATATAAAAATAACATTAACTTAAGAATAATAATAATAATAATTAATCTAAAGCTTCCGTATCTTCATCTTCTTGTGGTCATAGAAGTACCCATTAGGTACTGTGACCACCTTCTGATGAGTACGAGAAGCTTCAGTGGACGGTGCCGGCGTCCCTGCTGGGGGTAGTGCAGAGGGAGTAGGTGCTGCGCGGGGCCCAGGAACATCGTTGGTTCTGCGGGAAGCAAATCCACGAATGTATTTGCGGTACACAACACCGAGTGGCCAGAATTCCTTCTTCAGGAATATTTTGAGTTGCACCGTACTCGAATCCTAAAGGCATCTCAATGGGAAGGTAACTCGTCGATAGCAGCGACAGAGTCGATCTCCCCTCGGTCCCGTATGTGTCCGTGAACATCTTGGGGTGACATGTCCTTGCGCAGCCGCGATACATGACATAGGATGTTGGTTAGAGCGCACTGTTCGGGAATCTAGCCAATAGTCGTTCACAAGCCCATTCTTCTCCTTTCTCTCTCTTTCATACACGATGAGCCCGGAATCATGTAGAATGCTAAGAAATTTATCTTCTATTTTATTATACATACATAGACTTCACGCCAAATCCCTTGCGGGGTAGGCAGAGACAATTGAGCGCCACGTGTCACGGTCTCGACATTTCATTGCAAAAAATCTATCTATGTGTCCGCTATATTATTACACACAATTTTCTTTTACATATTTCTAAATTCAAGCAGGCGGCCTTTAGCATAGAATATTTGTTTGGGCAATTTTGGCGCGCCCCGCTGTGATAAGTGAAGGCATTGCACACACCGGAACTTGGTCTTCCGGCGCCACGCACAGCTTCCTTTTGCGACTATCTTCACTTCCGTTTCCGGATGATCACGTCTCCCGATGATACACTCTGACCGTTTGCTACACTGTCACGGACATAATAAAATATCTTTATTTAAATTGATATCGATGGATTAATATCAATATATTTTTATATATATAGTAATAGTAAGGTTGGTTTTAAATTCAAATATAAGAACTGTTTTATCTACAAAGCAGAGCTTTTTTATAATTAAATTTAAACCATGTTTTATCTAAAGAGTAACTTCTAAAATTCAATAATAGTATGACATACTGTTTTATGTACTGAGCAAAGCTGTTTTCAAAATTCAAATATGGAATGACATACTGTTTTATCTACTAAGCAGAGCTGTCTTCAAAATTCAGATATCCGACACCCTGTTTTATCTAAAGAGCAGAGCTTGTGTTCAAAATTAAAATATAAAATGGCATACTGTTTTAACTACTAAGCAGTGCTGGTTTTAAAATTCAAATATAGAACGGCACTTCAATTCAGAATTTAAATATGAATGACATACTCTTACTGTTTTATTTACTAAGCAGACATGTTTAATATTAATATTTAAATTTAGATTGATTGATGGACTAAAGCCAAGAAAGGAACATAATACTAAAGACTAAAGCGGTAAGTAAAGAGTACCTACTATTGTACGAGTGTAAAGAGAAAGTTATAAGACACTTTCCTTAAAATCCAAAAACGTTGTGGGTTAAACCCCGACATGTACCAATGAGAAATATTTTTCTTACGTACATTTGTCATAGATTTTCATCACCACTGTTTTGCCCTGGACAGCACGTTAATCTGTCGGTTCCGGTTCCACTAACTACTAACTTCTGCAATACATTTTCATTAAATTTAAACCTGGCCAGCGTGACGAGTGTTGGCTAAATTATCCAGAAATGTATTCTGAAAGGCTTATCTCCAATAATGGAGGTTTAGAACACTTTTCTATAGGTTGTGATTATGAAGATGTGTAACATTCAAGTAGTAAAAAAAGTAAAGTACCATCACGACCGTATCCCTTGTGGTGATGAAAAACCACGCTCGTAAAGAATCGTATTCACATTTAGCCAACTTTACTATAGGCCAATCATGACAAGTGGCAAGCTCGTCGATGTCTCCAGCGTACCGAACTCGAGAAATATCACAAATTAAATTTATTTATTTAGTTTAATAAATACTATTGTGTCCTAACCAGGAATCCAATCCGGTATCTTCGAGTCTAAATCTACGGATTTAACCGCTAGACCACGGAGGCAGTCAAATCAAGTCGTTTTTCTTTTTTTCGGAACTAATTTGACCGCCTCCGTGGTCTAGTGGTAACAAACGTTGCCGTGAACTCGGGAGGTCGTGGGTTCGATTCCCATCGGGGACAAGTTGTACATTGTATAATTTTTCTTGGTCTGGATGTTTATATGTATAATATGTATATATTTACAAAAAAGTATAATATGTAGTTTATCAACCATCTAGTTTCCGTAACACAAGCCTCGTAGCTTACCACGGAAATTAGATGGCGCTGTGTGACCTGTCTGGAAATATTTATTATTATATTTATTAAAAAGAAATATGTATTAATTATTTTTAGGGCCAGCGTTTGCAATATCTAATAATAAAATTGAATCGTTCGACTAGTTGTTATGTTCTGTCCATGTATAAATATACTGGGCATCCTGATAGAAATAACAATTTATTTGGTTGTCAATTTCAGGAAGAAGGTCGCGTGCTGATGGCGAAATGAAGTCATATTTAGCCATTTATAGTCATTTTCGTTTCAAGCCATTTGCTCTTGATCGACAATGATTCTACATGAATACCCCTTATTTGTGATTCATTGCAATCCTTGTCTCCTTTAGTATAGACGAATTTTTATATTTTATTAGGTGGTAGGCGGACTGATGGTGGTAATTTGCCCAGTCTGCCTGGGCAGTCTTGACTAAACGTGGGGTAAATCCACACGTTTAGTCAAGCCGGCATAGTGTTAAGGACTGATGTCAGTCATGAGTGTCTGATTAATGGACCTTACTATCTTGTGCCACTTACTATGCGAAATTAACAACTTCTAAAATATATAGACATGAAGGTGTAAGTATTCCTAGTTTTTTTAAAGTACGGTTTACAACTGTCAGTCAGTTTTAGTCTACACATTGCCCGAATGCATCGCTTTTGTATTTAAGCCCAAAGTTAGCCAGTCATTTTGAACTTCTAGAGTCATCGCGTAAACTCTGTATCCATGCTCTTCATCTTTCGTAAAAAGGATTTTATAACCTCTTTTTTCTTCCATCCAATGCCACTTTAGTCAGATATATATCACAAAAATATCCGTAATTTTATTTCCTACTAAGTTAATAGACGCGGTGGCGGCTCGGTTGAAAGAACGCGTTCCTTAAATCCTACAAAGGTCGGTTCAAACCCCCCCGGCATGTACCAATGAGAAATACACTTAAGTACATTCGTCATAGATTTACAACACCACCGTTCCCGTGCCTCGGAGAGCACGTTAAGCCATCGGTCCCGGTTCCACTAATACCAAACTTTTGGAATCGTTAATAAATTGTCATTAAGAATTGACATCAAGCCGTCTGGCCAGCGTGGCGAGTGAAGGCCAAATTCTCCAGATATATGTTCCGGAAGGCCCATCTCTAGCAGTGGAGGTCCTAAAGCTGTGTTCTAAGGGCTGTAATATTGAATGAAGTTAATAGACTACAATTCTTATAATTACACTCAGACCGAAAAAAAAAATGAATATACAATTGTGCGAGCGAGAGAGATTTAATATAGATGCGAGTTTATACCATCGCGTGGTAAACACTGGCTAGTCACTAAGAAGCAACACAGACGTTAATTTAACTTAATCAAGATGTGGAATCCCAGAAGCTCGGATAGGATGTAGATGGTCAGATAAGTACTCTCAGTGATTCATTATTGTACTCAGCAGTATTGACAAGTGTGAAAAGTATTTGATGCATCAGGCAGATAAGCTGATCGCCCGGAAGAAGATGGGTCTATTCTGAACGTTGATATTGCGTTTTTAATTCATTTCTGTATATTATAAAAAAGTAATTAAATTTAGTAGTAAGGTAGTATCATCACGACCGTTTTCCTTTCGGGGTGGTCAGAAACCACGCTTATAAATAAGCAGACTCACATTTTGCCAACTTTACTATGTTGTACACCAAAAAATGATTGTAATATCTTATTTGTGTATTTATTTATTGTTATTTACTTATATTTTCTTATTTATTTTATTTTATTTATCCTGTGATTGTGTTTAATCTTATCTTATGTACTATTTGTGTTTTATTGTTTGTTTTTTTTTTATCATTAAAATTTGTTTTTCTTTTTGCTGTTTCCAGTGCGTGTTGCAAAGTTCTGGACAGCGGCCAACAAAATTAAAATCCCTTAATGATAGCCGATCTCCGACACCTTAATATGAAGAAGCCCTTACTTCTTCAGTTGTTCAAAGTAGACCCCTGCCTAGTGCTGGTGCAGAGCGGCTAACGTGAACATGTGGACAATCTTTCACGCTCATGTGTCCACGCACCCTTTTATTTTATAAGGGAGGAATTTACGAAATACAAGTATATGGATAAGACATTTTATATTTTGACCAAACAAGAAAACCATGTTTTTTTTTTTTTTTTTTTTTTTTTATCATAGAGCGACATGTGACCTTGCTCCCATCTGATGGTAAGCGGCTCGCGAGGTCCATGAATTTTAGCAACTGGAATCACACGCTCATAAATGACATAATTTCCTAATAATATGCCGGCTTGACTGGGCGTGACGGCAATTCGAGCCTGATCCTGAAACATGTCGATACTTTACTGAGTTTATCGGCACGAATGGTGGATACTTCCCCGCCCCAGCTGACTGGGAAAATTACCACCATCAGTCCGCCAACACCTATTTGTTGTTCTCGTTGAAAGTATGTGCCATTTGCAATGATGTCAAATGCCATTTTTCACTTTCAAGGAGAACTAATATTGTAAGCTTGCCATAGTGACATTTATATAAATTTAACATTGCTTAAAACAATGTTTACTCTTATGTATTTCAAAAGTTCGGCCATGGACTGCTCGATGATATCCATCTTCAGGTTATCGTGGAGGATGGTGTTGTGAACGAACCTCGGAGCTCAGATGGACGCGGCAAGGAAATATTTTGCTGCGCTTGGATTCCAGCCGCTATGGATGTTTTCTCCCCATATTTAATTCATATAAAAGTCATATCCATACATTGATAATGTCTTGATTAGAGGGCCAGGAGGCAGGGGACGTTTGGGAAGAGAGCGTGAAATTGTCTGCTCACTTCTGTAAATATAATTTTAGCGACAAAGGCCTATAAATAATACGCTATGCAGTACAATACAAGCGTGTGACATGCCGTACATCGTTACATGCACTTTAAAATCATCCCCTAACAAATAACTAAGTGGGGTGCAAATTATGGCTTGTCAATTGCCACCTGTGTTATCATCCATACTAATATTACAAATGTGAAAGATGCACTGTGTGTGTATGAACATATGTTTGTCTCGTCTTCACGTCTACCTAAGTTTTGTTAATTTTAGTATTAAAATGGTATTTTTAATTAGGTACTTCGTTTTATATTGGTATATCTAATTAATACACTAATAAGGTACATTATATTAGATAAGTTACAATTATATAACGTTATGTGTGTGATATATATACAAACTAAATAAATACCTATTTATTGAACCGAACTTGGATCCCTGAGACGGAAATAGGATATAGTATAGTAAAGTATCATCACGACCGTTTTCCTTTCGGGGTAGTCAGAAACCACGCTTATAAATAAGCAGATCCACATTTAGCCAACTTTACTATAGGCCAATCATGACAAGTGGCAAGCTCGTCGATGTCTCCAGCGTATATTTAATATTATCCAATATTTAATATGTCAAAAATTTCATGATGTAGTATTTTCTTCTCTGAACCTTTTTCGATATCCCTTGAAGTTTAGATAGTAGCTTTTTACTGATCTTTATACTTACTATAAGGTTTCAAGACTCAGCGTTACACAGTGGCAGTTGGTGCTAGAGGAGTTCCAGCATAATCTTTGCACCACTTACTGAAAGAATTGGGCCTAAGCAGGTCTGCAGGAGATACATTTATGTAAATTGCTTCCAAGACGGAATTTACGTAATCAAACAGTATTTGGTTGGGTAGGCAAAGGAGTGGAATGGTGGCCTCCTTTATGAACAAGCCTATTGTCAGTATCAAGCCTGAGATGAACCGCCTCCGTGGTCTAGCGGTTAAGTCCATGGATTTAGACTTGGAGGTACCGGGTTCGATTCCTGGTCGGGACACAAAAATATTTATTAATGTAAATAAAAATACATTTAATTAATATTTAATTTATTTGTGAAATTTCTCGAGTTTGGTACGCTGGAGACATCGACGAGCTTGCCACTTGTCATGATTGGCCTATAGTAAAGTTGGCTAAATGTGAATCCGCTTATTCATAAGCGTGGTTTATGACCACCCCGAAAGGGAAACGGTCGTGATGATACTTAAGCCTGAGATATAATTCTTCTCATCTCTTACCCATACACGATGGACGCGGCACCCGCACGGTGAATCCATGAAATGCTTAGAAATTTGTCTTCTCTGTCTTCTCAAATAAAAGATAGCTAAAATTACCAAAATTTAAATAACAACATAAGTAACAGAAGGAAAATAACTAATAAAGTGCATTAATCATAGCCAAATGACCCCAAAGCACTCTATGGCTCAGTTGATTAATCTTATTGGAGTGTAGCTAATGAAATTGTAGAACAAATAAAATTAAAATGTAAATAGTGGAACGGCTAATAATAAATTTCTCCATTTTAATAACTGTAACTGTCGTTGGGGGAACTTCTGGCCTGCTAAGTCAATATAACACTTCCATTACTGCAAATTAAATTCCGCAGGGAGAGAGACACCAAGTTTTTATTCTGTATAACAAAAGGCTGGGGAAAATGGAAAAAAATAGAAATAGGTATTTTATAGAGCAAGACATGTGCTAATAATACACTTGTTTTTTTATGAATTAAGGAGACATAAAATATCTCAAAACTTAATTATTAATTAAAATTCGTCTCCTCCGGTGACAAGAGGGCTGGCTCTTTCTTCGCCCAGAAATCAGTATTGCAATTCAGCGGGGAAATGCAGCCAGCGTTCTTGCCACCATTCCACGCGGACGGGACTTACTCGTATATCCCTAATATTAATATTATTTTATATGTTGTAAATATTTATTACAAATAAATTAAATATTAGTTTACTACTGTTATTAATAAAATATATTGACCTAAATTTAATTATATAATGATGACTAGACTTACTATATAAGAATATATTTAAATAAAAACAATTTTGCATGCCACAACAATGGCTAAATGTGCAGAGCCAACTTACTAACCATATTACTGTATGTACCACATTTAAAGCAAATAAACGATTTTAAATTTGAATTTGAATTTGAACCTGTCAATTAGACTAACATTTATGCAAATATAGGATTAAAATAATAAAAATTACATAATACGGAATACGGAAAAAGGTTGGTATAAATGAAAGCATAGGGACAAAAATAAGGCATGCTACGATGGTTCGGTCATGTTGAAAGGATGAGCTAAAAAAGATTGACGAACCAGATATATAATGCGAAAGTTGTGGGTGAAAGAGGCCCTGGCAGATCGAGACTCACATATCACGATCAAGTAAATAAAACACTGACTGAAGATGCATTAAAAAGTCTTCGTAACCAAAGGGCATGTATAAGGAGGTTAATAAATGTCAACGAAGCGAGAGATGTATGTCTAGATCGTGTCAAATGGTGCTCAATTGTCTCTGCCTACCACGCGAGGGATCTGACGTGAAGATATGTATAATAATAATAAATACGTTTATTTGAGAAGTACACTGGTAATACAAAAATAAAAGAATACAAAAATTGATACAAAATAGGTTAGTCTATAGAGGAGTAAGGTTAGTCTGCATCATTCAATATTTAGCAGTAAGACCCAGCTTACTATACAGTCTTTCGATCGTCTCTGTTGATTTCAAAGTTAAACACCCAGTGTACCTACTAAGGATTGGACTTTAGTTAACGTCCCAGCCACTGCACCAAAGTGATGTGTCGCAGCGGTCGGGAGTGTAAAAATACATAATTTCCACTTTAAACTTTAAGATAGATATTGCTCCATTGATCGTCCATGCACCGAACCAGTGTTGGTGTCTGGAACTCTATATTTTCTTGTGCTAAATGCCGCATTTCTCGACACGACGCTCTTAACGTCATCATCCTAAGGGCTCTTGTCACTGCTGGAGTACCCACAATCCTAGAACCTTTAGGGATTGCGCGAAGCGATAGCAAGAGACCCAAAGACATGACCGTTGAGCCCTGGAAACTGAGCAATTCACTGATGTAGACACATAGCCCCATCTCACATCCAGGCGACCTAGTCAAGCGCGGGAAGTTACGGACCTCAAGCAGCGCAAAAATGCCAAATTCTCCAGAGGTCTAGGATGCTATCTTCAAGGAGGGAAATATACCTGGGGTTAATGCTTAACTATTCCTATCAGGTAAGTTAAAAATGTAACATTACGACCGTATCCCATCTGAAGTGATCAGAAATTACGCTTTGTGAGAAGAAGATTCATATGACTAATCAACTTAATTATAGGCCCATCATGACAAGCGAGCCCGTCGATGTCTCTCGCGTGTCAAACTCGAGAAATGTCACAAATAAATTATTAAAAGACAATTTATAAATAATGGTACTAATTTGAATTTTATCGGAATACAAAACTTATTTGGGCACCGGGGGCAAGTTGTACATTGTATAATTTGTCTCGGTCTGGGTGTTTATATGTATAATATGTATATATTAACAAAAAAAAAAGAAGTATAATATGTAGTTAATCAACCATCTAGTTTCCGTAACACAAGCCTCGTAGCTTACCACGGAAACTAGATGGCGCTGTGTGACCTGTCTGGAAATATTTATTTATTATATTTATTTATTTTCACAAGAATAAAAAGACAATTACCAATATTAAAAAAATTAAACCTCAGCTGTGAAATTAGAGACAGTAATTCGGAAGGGTGGGCCAAGTAGTTAGGTGTCAAAATTTCAATATCTGCCTTTATTAAACAAGTGTGCGACGCGGGTGTGATGTGTATTAATATTTTACAGAATTAATCATCATAATCCGAGGAGCAAACAAGTCACCCTCGGGGGCGAGTATAATGAAGTTGTCATTTTTTAGTCTGAACATCCACCCTGTTATGGCAAAACGCAACCAAGTAAAAAAATAAATTAAAAAAAAAACAGTTTTTATTTGTCACAAAAATAAGAGTTAATAAAATACAAGGACACAAATGTTCTGCCCTTGTAAGCTTGGAAGCCTGTGCTCCAAGCTGTGATGGAGGTAGACCATATGCCGGCAACTTGATTTGTATGATTGATTGAGATGTAAAGGGAGCAAGAAAGGACCATCCAATATTTATATTATATATTAAATCTCACCCTGCAAGATGTTGCTTGAGGTCCTCAAATTTTGTATACTCAACTATCTATAGCGATTATGAATTAATTAATATTATGAGTTAAATAAAATCTATTTATTATGTACAAAGATATTTTGTGTTTATATTAACAGAGAAACAAATAAAGCTCTTTTCACTAAAAATAAAAGTGAAAATATTAAGACGTTTTTGTGGGACGACAGACCAGAGATTACTTTAAGATTAAACACAACAGATTACAAAACAAAAACAAAATTATATATACATAATCAAAATTATATATATGCTAAAAAACACGGTCGTGACAATACTTTTAACTTAAAGTTTTTACATAGCAAAATATTTAATGTCATATCCCCTAAGACTTAAAGTTTAAATGAAGTAAATAAATAAATTTTGTACCCAAAAAATATTTTTTTATTCGTCGCTGCGTTTTACCACAACAGGGCCTACGGTGGGGATGCTGGAGAAAATCCAAATTGAATCATGCGGCGAGGGAATTGTGCTATTATGTTATTAAACAGCGGAGGGCGCGACCCCGGACTTTTTTGTCGAAGGGTGGTACGACAGTTAGCAGTTTGCACAATACAATTATGATATAATTTAACGCAACAATAGTTCGCGCGCAATGGACTTCTAAGACTTAGGGCGGGAAATCTGATTAGTGACAATTCAGCTCAAGACACCTGGGGCAGCAGTCTCGACAATTGATAACCGCTATCTTAGCGATTTCGGTCAAGAATAAAGTTGCCACTTAAAAAAACTAAAAAGCTGATTTGATCAATATCATTAGTTACAAATGACGCTAATATTATAATATGAGAACTTATGTCAATAAAAGCTGAGGCAGCTCCATATTAATTATTTTTATGCCCTAATCTGTGTAATATAAAGAATATCTCTGTAATACCATGTAAAGTGTATAAAAATAAATAAAATAAATAAAATATTTAAAATTATTATATTGTAATTTATTCATTTGCAACACTTGTAGCAAATGCCAAAATATCAGCCGGCTACTGTCAAATTAACGTTTTGTAACTGTATCGATAATGTTCGACAACTTTGTTAATTTTTGTCGTTAAATAGTTTCAAAAATCGCAAATTTCACAGATAAATTCGATACGATTTCGACATTTTTATTTATTATAAACTTTATTACACAAAGTACAAAGGCGGACCGGACCTATGCTGCTAGACATTCTAAACTGGTCAAACCTTTGGGACAACTAAAGCAGTTATGACAAGATAAGGCAGGTGCTATCAAAACTAATAGAAAATATTAGACGTCAATATATACTTACAAATAATTACTTATTTACATACTAATACATACACAAATACCGACAAATAAAACTACATACATACATACGTTCTATGAATATACATTTTGAAATGTGACCACTCCATTTGGTCTGTGACCAAGCCTTCCAACCTTAAATCGCTAAGTTAGCGGTCGCTATCAAATGTCGAGAATACTGCCCCAGGTGGTATGCGAACTTATGGTGCTTTTCGAGTTCAAAAACGCCGTCAAGTGACTGTTTATAATGTCAGTCGTGATGATATTTTATTATTATTAAATTATTTATTGCACAATATAAGTGTACTGTATAGTCATCAGGCCCTATTGTGCTGCTAACCGCGTAGGGATACTGCTGAGTGTCTTCGATGGGTCAATTAAAGAGTGTTTACTGTATGCAATAGTAGAATTTACAAATAATTACCTACTTGAGTGAATTTAGGTTTTGAAAATGTGGGAAAAATATCACGTGACTGCCCGGTGCGCGGATGATGGCCAACAATGGCATTGGCCGAGCGGCAATAATGTTGCTGTGATCGCGACTATGTAAAAATACATTTTCTAACATCTAACCTTTAGGAGAGTGTAAAATTCAAGGGTAGTCAATAGATATCAATCTAATATACTACATACCAATAGATACTTACATTATTACATAAATTACTTTTAAAATAACGCATATACATATATGTACATAGATGTTAAGTCAATTATGTATTCACAAAAGAGCTGGGTAAACGAATTTTTTAAGAGTGTAGCGATCCCAAATGCCATAACTACCTAAAACATAATATTTCGATTATAATTCAACGAGGAAATGCGGCGAGCGTTTTAGGTACCCTCCCTGGTGGTAAGCCCTTAGTTTATTTTGTAGAATAGTTTTAATTTCATAGGTATTTTTAGTTTAGTTTTATTTATAATTAGTTTTTTTATCTATTTTATTTTAATATTTTTGTATCTACTTCGAATAAATATATTTATTATTTATTGTTAGCTTGATAGCGACTCCTGTTTTGTCTAGAAACAGTGCAGTGACCAAGCGCTTAAAAACGTGGACAGACGGTGCGTGTCTAGTAGCAAATGGTAGCTTGTTCCACTGGCGTTTTTCAGACACAGTATACAAATCTAAATATCTTCATAAGGAGTGGGATGGGATTTTTAATTGGTTGGTATCACATATGTATCATTCAAACGGGATTTAAAATATGCAGGATACCATACAGAGATATGAGGAGATGGGCAAGTTTTAGATAAGTCAAGCTTATAATATTAGTTCTCCCTGAAAGTAAAAATTGGCATTTGACATCATTGCAAATGGCAAATACTTTCAACAAATAGATGGTATGCGGACTGATGGTGGTAATTTGCCTAGTCTGCTGGGGCGGTGAAGTATCCACCGTTCGTGCCGATAAACCCAGTAAAGTGTATCCACACGTTTCGGGATCAGGCTTGAATAAAGCCGACATAGTGTTAGGGACTAATGTCTAGTCATAACATTCGCGATGATGAAATTTCTAGCGTACGGCAGCCTATGGGGTGGCCCCGTTTGGCTGCAGTTTGTCTCAGCGGGCAACAACCCGCCGGTTTCTATTTTTACCCTGGCCTAAGGGTGGCCAAGGAATGGGCTACGAAAGGTGTGGCCCCTTGTGAGCGGTGTCTATATGGTAACAACGGCGCGGGCTACGCCTCGGTCCTCAGGATCTCCCGTGGCAGGTGGCGGCCGTGCGTGGAGAGGCGCGATTCCCCGAAGATGGTCGAAGCGGCTGTGGCCGGCTCGATCAAACATGGACTTCGAGAGCCTGGCCACAAACTGCTCGAACATTCACGGACATTGCGCGCCACCTACCATTATTTAAAAAATATATATTTCAAAGCGAATATTAAACCATTAGTTTAGAATTTAATCATCTTATATAATATGTTTCCAACTTAAAAGATCTTCGAGCGAAATGAAAGCTTTTATCCATATGTTGGTGGGAGTACTTACAGCGGCTTATTGTCACCCCTGCACAGAATTTGATAAAGCGACTGCGAATATTAACAAAAGGAATATCTTGTTAAATTGATACTCTAAAACTTACACACAAAAATCACCCTTACCAACACATATGTTTTCTATACGAATGCATGTATAAATGTCGCGTAATTAGGGGTTATAATTCCGTGTAAAGTCAGTTGGAGCTAAGCTCTTTTAGGTTAACTGGCGTGAAATTGTCTGCTACGAAATGTGTATTTCAAAGGGGAAGATTAAAATATTATCCATGTTAAGTAAATATTCAAATGAATATTTTCCGTGTTAGACAACAATGGCCTCTTGCCAAGGGGAAGGTGTCGTAATTTGATAGATTCCCATCTACAAAACGTTCGTTAAGGGAGGTCCCTGTTATTATAAATTATAAGCGCAATTTGAGACTTTTAAAGATATTTAATGGTGCTTAGAGAAAATGGGCGTTCTCGAAGATCTAAGCTTTAATTAAGATAGATAGATAGATAAATACTTTATTGCACAATAACATATTTAAATTTACATAGTGACATTTTGTAACAGCTAACCTTTAGGACAGTGAGCAGGAATTGTGGATGCATTAAATCACTAATTTAAAATTGGAATAAAAAAATATATCCTAAACTATTCATCATCATCATCATCATCAGCCTATGTCTCTCCACTGCTGGATGTAGGCCTCCCCCAAGGCTCGCCATTTCACACGGTCTTTTGCCACCCTCATCCAGCCCCAACCAGCGACCTTTTTCAGGTCATCCGTCCATCTGGCGGGGGGTCTTCCGTACGTGGTCTCCACTCCAGAACTCGTCAACTCCATCGGTCATCGGTTCTGCGACAAACGTGTCCGGCCCATTGCCACTTCAACTTACTAATTTTGAAAGCTATGTCGGTAACTTTGGTTTTCTGACGGATGTCTACGTTTAGGACTCTATCCATCAGAGAAATACCGAGCATAGCTCTCTCCATAGCTCGCTGAGCGACCTTAAACTTCTGGACCAGACCCACTGTCAGTGTCCACGTTTCTGCTTCGTACGACAATACTGGAAGAACGCATTGGTTGAAAACTTTAGTTTTCAAACACTGTGGTATGTTTGATAGCAGGATGTGGCGTAACTTCCCCAATGCAGCCCATCCTAGTTGAATGCGCCTGTCAGCTTCCTTGCCTAAACTATTATTACTACTAAACTAAAATACAGAGTCCAGAGAGGCTCTTCCTAACCCTGACAAGCGCCTTACTCGACGCTTCCTAACCCTTAACAGAGCTAAGTTCCGCATAATCATGGTTTTGACGGAACACTGTGCTTTTAACAAACACCACACACTGTGTACATTACAGATGCCCACTGTGTAAAGGATGCATGATGGAGGAGGAGACGGCCGCGATAGTACTCTTGGAGTGTGACAGTGGGGCTGTGCTTCGACTGAAGTTCCTCCAGACTTCCAGGACTTTTCCGGAGGTCTGCAGGAACGTGACGGGTTTCCTGGCCTTCCTGAACGAGATCGGATGACTGCGCTGTAGGAATAAAGGTCACTTACAAGTAGTAAGAGACTAAGTGCGAAAAATCTATTATAATCATAATCACATAGCCGAAAATAACATAACCAGCTTGAAGGAGGTTTCAAGGTACGTCGCGATGTACCTTGAGGTTGACAGTTCTATTTCTCGAGCGTAGTGACGTCCCGCCAGAATAATTAAGTATAGGAGCCTAAAAGTTCGGGTATAAGTCTATGCATTATGTTATTCGCAAGTAGTGCGTCAATGTGTCATCAGAATTATACACTTGCTACCCTCTTGGTCGCCGGGGAATCGCCTATTGTTATAATAAACGACATCTCTGAGTGCCTTTACTGTAATAAGTACAATCACCAACTTATTTATTATTGACATAAATAAGTAAAAAATAAATAAAAAATACCTATAAATATATAACAATACATCCACTGATGTATGGAAGCGAGACGTGAATATGTCAGAATACGCAGGAGAGTAGAGTTAACGCAGTAGATATGAGGTCATTACGTCGGAATTGTGGCGTCACTTTGGCAGACCGCATTGCTAAAGACGATATACGCAATAGAGTAGGTATGCATGAATGTATAGAGAGAAAAATAAGGAAAGGCATGCATCGGAGCATTCGACATGGGTGAAAAGAAGGTTGTAGGTATCAAAGGCCCTGGTAGACCAAAACAAGATAAAACACTAGCAGAAGGTCCAATAAAGAGTCTACGAAACATGTAAAGAGCATATGACAAGGCTGATGAAAAAGGGAATTTATTGATCGTGACAAATGGCGCTATCCTACCTACCCTGTAAGGGAACTGGCGTAAAGATATGTATTTATTTATAAACTTTATTGCACAAAGTACAAAGGCGGACTTAATGCCCGAAGACATTCTCTGACAGCCAAACCTTAGGGACGAATTTAATCGAATCTAGGTGCAATCATAAAGATAATACGAAAAATAAATAACTATTTAAATTAATAGCTAATTAATATATACTTACTTACTTTATATGGAATAGATATTATAATATCGATAAACTAAATACTAATACAGCTCTCCCAAAGTGATAATGCGCATAGAAATCTTCGTCACTGTTCGGCAACGGTCGTATTTCCCGAGCGTCGGAAGACGATATGTATATAGAGTGGTTAAGTGCATTTTCTTCATGCATAATTTAGTAGAATTATGTGTTTTGTGCTAAAAGAGATAAATATTGATTTATCAGTAACGAAATTTGATTCGAAGTAAATAGCGAGGAAAACCGATAAAACACGATTGAGAATATGCTACAATCTTTGTTGGATTGATTTACTTCGAAAATTTTATAGTACTGTAGTGACCTCCTTTAAATATAAAATCTCTGCCTGTGTCAGACAGACAAGCAATTGTCAAATAAACTATTTTAATAAGATAATTAAAGTTGAAATTAAATTCACCTTTGAAAACAAAACCAAGAAGGTTGTGTAATAGCAGCTCTATATAATTCCACACAGAGAGAACACGTGCAGTCACCGCCAAAAAAACAAAAACAAAAAAACACTGCCCGAATTGTTTTCGATTGTGTACTCATGATATTGACTTCTATTTCTTTGGAACAAGGTGCAAAATGCAAGTGCATTGTTTAGTGCTCTTACGATTCAATGATTCGGGTGTTTCCGGGAATACGACAATTAGCGAAGATCTGCATGCGCATTATTAATTTGGGAGTACTGTACATACATATTATTATACATAAACATACATATATATACTACTTACTAATGATGTGTTTATTTAGAAAGTGTGAAAACACTAGTTTTTTTATAATGTTCTGGTAGTTGCTTGCCGTATGTTAACAGGTAGATTATTCCACCTATTAGTAGCAACAACTACAAAAGAGTCAAATAAAGTGAGTAAAGAGAAGTGAGAAGATGAGAAGGGACAGATAGAAGAGAGTTGTAAGAAGAGCGATGGGATTTGTCACGAAAAGAAGAGATTGTCATTGAGGTATTACGGTGTCGCAGGCTCATTCAAGACAGAAAAAAGGAGACAAAGGGCTCGAAGATTTCTGCGACAACGAATAGGTATTTATGTACAAGACGGGATAGGAATCCAACAAAAAAAATAACACTTGTGCTGTTGAGTATGCATACGCTTTGAGGGAGTAACATGTTTATATGTTTATTTTAATACGCGTGTCGCGCGTATAATAGGGAATTTATTACGCCCCAGCCCTCTGCCCCCTGGCACAGATTAATGCGTTACGGAGGATTTGAATTCAGGGCATTAACTTGGATTGCTACATTCTGCCAGTATCTTGGACCAGATTATTCTTAATAATTTTAATAAATCGAAATTTAATTTCCAGATTAACAATTAAAATTTAACTTTACACCTTAGCGGAGACCAACAAGGACCTAAATAATCTGTTCGCACTTTTTTATATTACACGGATAACGCCGGGTCAAAAACTTGACGAGAACACTGAACAGCTATATATTTGGCTTGCGTAAGTATGATCATATCTCTAATTTTCGTGTTCAGTTAAAATGGCTCAATATCCGCTTTCGCAGATCTGCTCATCTCCTCGTGTCTCTGTATAGTATCCTGAACAATCCTTGTGCACCTACATACCTAAAATCCCGTTTTGAGTTCCTGTGCGATACGCACAACCTTCCATTACGTTCTTCCTATAATAACCAACTGAAAATCCCATCCCACTCCACTAGCAGATATTCAGATTCGTTTACTGTGTCTGCAGCCCACCAGTGGAACAAGCTGCCACTGGCTATTAGACACGCACCGTCAGTCCACGTATTCAAAACCTTGGTTACTGCATTATTTTTAGACAAACAAGCATCGGGCTCACAATAAATATTTGGCAAATATATACTTTTATACTATGTATTTATTAGGATTTAGTGTATGTATTTATTAGTATGTAGTGTATGTATGTCTTAGTATGTAGTATATTCTTTGTTATCCTAATATTTTTTTTTTTTTTTTATATCAGCACTACCCTTCATCTCATACTCTCCCAAAGGTTAGATGTTAGAAAATGCCTTGTAGGCATTAATCTTCGCCTTTGTACATTTTTTTCGTGCAATAAAGAATTTAATAATAATAATAATAACAGAATCGTCGCGCACTGCCCACCGGCGCAATAAAGAGTCTACGAAACATGTAAAGAGCATACAAGGCTGATGAATGTTGAAGAAGCGAAAGAGGTATGTATTGATCGTGGCAAGTGGCTCTTAATCGTCTGCCTACCCTGCAAGGTAACTGGCGTAAAGATATCTATTTATTTATAAACTTTATTGCACAAAGGACAAAAGCGGACTTAATGCCCAAAGACATTCTCTGACAGCCAAAACTTGGCAAGAAGTACGACTTTTCCGAATAAAAAATATCTTAGCATCTATGAAACCGCTAGTTAAAAATGATAAGTAAATTAACACGATATAGAAGTAGCTATTATATCCTCCGCAGTTCTGTTGTTTTTATTTTATTTTACCTAAAAAGAATATTTATACCGTTTTAGACTCGGAGGTACCGGGTTTTAATTTATTTCTTTGGTACGCTGGCGACATCGACGAGCTTGCCACTTGTCATGATTGGCCCATAGTAAAGTTGGCTAAATGTGAATCCGCTTATTTATAAGCGTGGTTTCTGACCACTCCGAAAGGGAAACGGTCGTGATGATACTTTATTTTACTTCTGTTTGTGTTCTCTTCTCCTGATGGATGATGAATGAGGTGATAGGGAAAGCAAATGGTCTAGCCCATACAGCCAAGTCTGACGTAATATATCTTTCTTTCTTATGAGATAATGAGGTTATCATCAAATTCTAGATGTTTCAGAATTTGTGGTTTTCTTGGGCGGCTGAATAGCCCAAACACGTCGGGTGTATTAAGGGAATCCACAGCGCGAGAAAACCGCAAAAAAATAACTGAAACTTATGCCCCATATATAAAGTCCAAATAGTCGTTTTCCATAACCGTTCACATTGTAGCATTATTAAACAAAACAACGCCACTTTTGAATAAAGTAAAGTAAAAGTCCACAGTTAAGTAATTTGTAAAACAAAAACTTGCACTTGACATGTCCGTGATAAATGGCGCGAAGAACTCTCTATATACCTACTTTTTTATTTGGGATGCAAAACTGACATACAGTAAAGATTACCAACGGCCAGTTGCAGAAGGGTGATTATCTTTTGACACGTTTAACATATGCCTATTAGGCACATCATTGGCCAAAATAACCAAAGTGACAAGTTAACTACCAATCACGTGGCGTATATCAAAAAATTGTTCATACATAATTTTAATCATATATTCTGCAACTGGCCGTTAGTACAACTTATATGTTAAGATTTTTATCATGAGCCTGTGTCTCTTCACTGCTGGCTATAGGACTACCTCAAGGCTCGCCACTTCACACGATCTTCTGCCACCCTCATAATCTTTAACTCTGCATCTGCCAGTCAAGAACCCGTATACTCCATCGTTTATCGGTTCTGCGACAGCCCATTGCCACTTCAGCTTGCTAATTTCGAAGGCTATGTCGGAAACTTTGGTTTTCTGACAGATGTCGATGTTTCTGACTTCTTTTAGAGAAATTCCGAGCATGGCTCTCTCCATAGCTTGCTGAGCGACCTAGAACTTGCGGACCAGACCTACGGTCAGTGTCCACGTTTCTGCACCATACGACATTACTGGAAGAACGCACTGGTTGAAAACTTTTGTCTTCAAACGCTGTGGCATGTTTGATATGTTAGAGGTAATTTTTCATGAATTAATTTAATGTATAAATGTTTTTTTTTTCTAGTCAGTAATATATCCTTAAGACATTTACAAAAGTATTATTGTTAAGTAAATTATAATTTTAACGGGTCTTTACTAGATTTACCTTAGAGACATATTTCTCCCGAGGTTTCAGCCAAGTTGCATTGGCCGTGGTCACGGGTCGACTGGAGCTGTGCGGTGTAGTCTCGTACATAATGGGCGGTAGATGTAAACCTACCCACTTATCACTTTAAAAGTATTAATTAAGTACTTGGCTGAAACATCGGGAGAAATATGTCTCTAACGTAAATCGCGTAAAGACCCGTTAAAATTATAAAAAAACTATTATGAATGTGCGCCAAAGTTTAAAAAAAATATTATTTGTAACTTACTGTTTAATAGATAATCATCAATACAATTGTTTAGATCTCTATCCCACCTCTTTATTATCAGTTATGTTATTGTAAGGCACGGATGCATCATGATTTATGGCCACTAATAAGAAGAAAAACTGGCCATAATCTATTTCCATTCGTAAACAGATCGGTCGAACAGAAAACCATAAAACACCACACACAAAGAATCTTTATCTAAACATAACATACATAAATAAACTTATTACTGTTGTTTAAAGTCATTTCGACAGTCATTTCTTAACTTAAAACGAATTTAATGATTTTCTGTCGAAGACTGGAGCAGTTGTAATCTATTTATTATTATTTTTTGGTATAAATAAAAAAAATAATGAAGGAATCCTTCGCGCCATTTTGTGCGGAAAAGTCAAATGAAAGTCTTTGTTATGTAATTTAATTTACTGTGGATATTGTTAGTCAAAAGTGGTGTTGTTTTGTTTAATAATGTGCTACAATGTGAATAATTTCGGAAACGATAAATTGGACAATATATATGGGGCACAAGTTGCAGTTTTGTTTTTCCGGTTTACCCGCGCGCATATTATACCCGACAAGTTTGGGCTATAATGCCGCGAGTGATTCCAAGAAAAGCATCAAATTCTGGAACATCTAGAATTTTTTGATAACCTCATTATCTCATAAGAAAGAAAAATATCATAAGATATAGATTTCTGACCACCCCGAAATGGAAACGATCGTGATGATACTTAGTTAATAATAGATTTTTAAATAATTTAAAGACGGTGCCTGTCTGATAAATAGATGCAGCCTGTTACACAATAAGAGGATTTGAATATCTGCTAGTAAAGTATCTTGCCTATTTATTATTTGAGCTGTTGGGTTGCGTTAAATATTGCAACTGGAAGTGGGAATATAAAGAAGGCTGAAGGAAGTGTATCAGACGTACATACCGTCAAACGAGGAAAAAATAATTTGAATGAGCTTGAATATTTGTTGTATTTAAAAATGTTAATAATTTATTATTTAACTAATATATTATTAATTACACATATACATTAATAATTTATATTTTAAAAGTATCATCACGACTGTTTCCCTTCCGGGGTGGTCAGAAACCACGCTTATAAATAAGCGGATTCACATTTAGCCAACTTTACTATAGGCCAATCATGACAAGTGGCAAGCTCGTCGATGTCTCGATAAATATTTTTGTGTCCCGACCAGGAATCGAACCCGGTACCTCTGAATCTAAATCCACGGACTTAACCGCTAGACCACAGAGGCAGTTAATTTATATTTTATTTACAATTATCATATAAATTAATCATCATCATCATCATCACGACCCTTTAGTTTTATATAGTTTCCCTTTCAGGGTGGTCAGAAACCACGCTTATAAGCGGATTCACATTTAGCCAACTTTACTATAGGCCAATTATGACAAGTGGCAAGCTCGTCGATGTCTCCAGCGTTCCAAACTCGAGAAATATCACAAATAAATTAAATGTATTTATTTACATTAATATTTTTGTGTCCCGACCAGGAATAGAACCCGGTATCTCTTGAGTCTAAATCCGCTAGACCACGGAGGCAGTTTAAATTAATCATTATATTATATTATTTCTACACCACTAAACACTTTCCTAAGCGGGACACTTTTACGCGATTGTCTTTAACTAGTTTTATATTTGTAATTCTAATACTGTCTCTGTCGACCTCTCAATCTGAGCTCCCGGTTCTCTCTTTTTTTACAAAACACAAACCTCCACTATGTCATTTGTCATTTTCATGACTATCCTGTTTACAGTACTGTAACCTGGCTTTGCGGTCACAGGATTTTCCAACGCCTGCGGTTGGATGTAGTTGCTTTTATTTGGTACGTAACTCCTTTGTATTAAAAACGCATAAAAATATTTTTTATATAATTACAAATTTACAAAAAATAAACACTTTTACCGGAATATTATTTAAATTCTAGTCGATTTAATCTGTCGACCTCTCGGTCTGAGCTCCCGATTCTCTCTTTTCTTTACAAAACAAAATCCCAATAAAAATATCTCCAATAAAGTTCAAATAAAAGTCCGTAACATGTACCCGTTACAATATTCACTAAATTTTGAATTATAAAATAAGAAATACAAGTTTAAATAAAATTATTATTAGCCAAAAATATTTATAGCACACTTCAAAAAGGTTTCAAGGTACAGTTCTATTCCTTGGGCGTATTTACATGCTGAGGCGTCCCTCCGTTTGACAGCTGGAAGGAATAAGGCGTAGTAGTAGAATCCAATAACACGGTTAAACACACGAGGGGTTAATGATGAAATATTGTAAAGTTTCTTATATAAATTAAAAAAAAAACAATCATTTATTTAATTTATATATATAACTTATTAAATAGCCCGCCAAACTGTAACCACAGTTCGTTGGCGGAGACAATTACTCTCGAAGCTTAATATTAAATAAAACAATATTTATAGTAGGTACATAAAAAAGATGCGCTGGCGCGAACCACTCTCCCCCCGCGCAACCACCCGTCTGCCTACAGGTAAGTCCATGCCTACAGGTACCATTAAAATAAATCTATCTCTTTCTTAGGATGAACACTCATTTCTTCCGAAGATTATTTTAAATTTTGAAACTAAACTCAATAGGCAATAAACATGTTTTCGATTCCTCCGAAATTAATTAATGGAAAAAAACAATATAACTTTACAAAGAAAACAATTAAACGCTAGTTGTGACAAAACAAATTTAATTAAGCGTTCCTTTTTTCTCGTTCGCAAGACGCGACTAAGTTAAATTTATGTTTCCGAATCAAATTCGATTTCGTATTAGAATTTTTCACTGTAGATATATTTCTACGGACATTTTGATTTGAAAAGAATTATATGGACATAAACTTTAAGAAAAAAGTCCTACGCGTCTTTTTTCGCACACATGTCAAGTGCATTTTTTTGTTTTGCAAATTACTGTTCTGTGGATATTGTTTGTCAAAAGTGGTGTTGTTTTATTTAATAATGTGATACAATGTGAATAATTATAGAAAACGATAATTTGGACTTTATATATGGGACATAAGTTGCAGTTTATTTTTTGCGGTTTTCCCGCGCTATTAACTCCCATATTATACCCGACGAAAGATATATTAGGTCAGACTTGGCTGTATGGGCCCTTTGCCTTTACAATTATCTCATTTGTCATCCATCATGGAAATAAAAAATAAAAAAATAGTGCGACCTGTAGTCAAAGGAAGATATATATAACAAGATGGGGCAAGAAGCGAAACCGTATGAGAATTAAAGCTAGGAATTAATTAGTCTATGTGATCTATAGGATCCCAGATGAACTAGCTGTATAAGCCTATAGGTCAGACATCTTAGTGTTTTCTCGAAACTTAAAAAAAGTTATTCCTATTGAACTTACCGTTCCGTAGGAATTAAATATTACAAAAGACCACAACATGAAGTCGAACAAATGATCTCACAGAAGAAATGATCAGGAACTAGTACAATACTCAGCTTTACGCAGTGAGAGTTGGTGCGAGAGGAATTCCAGCAACATCTCTATGGAGGTCTAACGTTAATACATTTATGGAACGAGCTTCCAAGACAGCATTAACGGAATTATACAGTTTGGTTGGGTAGAGTGAGGAGTATAATGGTGGATGGTGAGCGTCTTGTTGCGGAATAAAATAAAACAGCAGGCATCCTTTTTAAACCATCCTAATATCAATCGCAAGCCTGAGACAACATTATTCTCATCTCTCTTTCCCTCACACGATGGACCCGGGACCCTTGCGGTGATTCCATGGAATGCTTAAAAAAATATTCTTTTATAAAATAATAGCTAATAAAAAAACAAACAGAATCGCACGTCCACAGAAAGCCCGCATTTGATCTTGCGAAATTTGTTTTCTTACCGGATTTTTCTAATCTTCTTCGGCATCGTTTATATTGATTATGGCTCCTCCTTGCCTAATTTATATTCAGCCAGTGTTTTTTCATCACGCCCTGTGCTCAATATTGCAATTTGTACCTAAGGCGAGGGGGTTGTCACCTTTACTGTATACCGATCACTTTGGTGGACAAATTGCTTTTCTTGTAATCTATAAGGGAACTCTGTTTTCTTTTGTAGGTGTTTTTATGTAAAATCAATTTTAACTTTGTCTATTTATGCCGTGATTTTAACTGCCTCCGTAACTTTGAGTTTAGCCAGAAGGGGTCTGATGTATTTTTAAGCTATTGCATAGCTTTTATCCCGGGCTTTGAGCGCGGCGACCAAATCAATAAATTCCGTAACGAAAATAAACCTAACACCCCCCACTCCGACCGGCACAGTGGTGCGGTGCGGTGCATCGTCTAACGTCGTCGTTTCAGTTCGGCAGACTTCGGCACGGTGTTTGTGTGCGTGCGACTAGACGTATGCGTGTAGACTAGCTGCTAACTGCTCATAACTGATTCTATCTCTTTTAGACACTATGCTAGGTGAGACAGAGTGCTTTTTGGCCGCGTCCACGAGTAATATAAAAAACTTGAATTAATATCAAAGAAAAAAAAATACTGCACAAATAAAATAAATAAATAATTATAATTGCATAAGTTGATAATATGCAATAGCTTTACCGCGGCAGTCCCCGAGTGCCACACGTATTTTTTTTTAAGACAATTGTTTAACGATTCCACAAGTTGGTATTTAGTTGAACCGGAACCGACAACTTAACGTGCTCTCTGAGGCACGGGAACGGTGGTGTTGTAAATCTATGACAAATGTACGTAATAAAAGCGTATTTCTTATTGGTACATGCCGGGGTTTGAACCCTTTAGGATATTAAGAAGGCGTTCTTACAACCGAGCCACCAATGCACTTATACTATCTTATACTAGTTATGAATTGACTACATTCACACAATGATTATATCTACCCAATGTTTTTGGTTAGGTCCCATAATCCGTCGTAATGGCGTGTTTATTTATTAGGGAAAATTTAATTATTAAAAAATAACGTTATACCGTAAGAAATCACTTATTTTATATACCTATATTTTTGAATATTAATTTATTGTGGCTGCAGGACTAAAATCAATTGCCTGAATAATTTATAAGAAAAAGATTGTTCCAAACTTAAATTTCGGTCTGCGTCGGCGCTCAGCAATCTTCTTATTTATACGTAAAATGACAGCCATTGACAAAATTATGTCCTCTTTATAAAGGGCTTGTCCAGTGCTGACGATAAGCGAGATGCGAGTTGGGCTGACGACGTAGGATAAACCAGCAGCCAGATACTACCTTTTTAAGATGTTTATCGCTTTTCTCGCTCGCACAAACCAACATTTATTTTTATTTTTATTATAGTTATTTTTCTTTTAAGTTCATAGTTTTTCTTTACTTTTTTGTATTTTTGTTTACTTATGTAATATTATTATTTTCGGCTAAATAATAAATTTAATTCAATGATGGAACTGGCTTCTAAGATACTGCCTTTTTTTAAAGATTTCTCATATATGAATGACGAGTGTACCTACTGTTAAGAAATGAAGTCTATTAACTTACTAGGAAATAAAATTACGGACATTTTAGATCTTCACTGCCATATACCAAATTTTGGATTGTTCTACTAAGTTCCTTATAAATGCTTTTAATGTCCTGCAGAGGTTGGCTATTGGGTTTCTGAGCGACAGCACAGTGACTAAACTTCTCAAAACACTGCAGCTTCTTACTTGACCTTCCTCAGCGTATTCTACAAGCTATACCACGGTGAATTCTGTGAGCTCATGGTGGCCAGACGGTTTATCAAGGGACTGATGGTAATCCTTTGTATTATAAATTTTTTCATCACATAGCTTCTAGATATAGATAGATAACTCCAATGTTGGAGATTGGCCTATCAGGAATATATTCTTTAGAATTTTGCCACGCTTGCCAGACGTGTTGGCGAGAATCTGATGTTAACTTTCTATTAATGACTCCACAAGTTGGTATTAATGGAATCGGCAGGTGTTATGTACTTTTAGAAGCAATACGATAGACAAGAATTGCACTATAGTCGCTGTCGTGACGGAGTGTGAAACGACTTCCTGGCAGATGTAAGAAAGACCTGGTTCTATATTTAGCAATCAAAATACACAGGCCAATAATTATAATATATCAATGTACGTTTATAGAGCGAGATTAGTTAATCGCTTCCTCGTCGGTAGTGAGACAAGTGCCTAAAAGAGTATTCGAATTCCATCCATAATCGATTATTTTTTCTCGAAGTCGTCGTCTTTAGTGCAGCCATATGCCGACAGACATCATTTATTGATCCATTTTGTTGAAATAAAAGAACTACGAGTGCTCTATACCTTAATTAATTAGCTTTTAGTGCATTTTAAATAGATCGACCGTATTGACGAGAATTAAAATGAAAAAAATACTAGTTACAGTGTTAATAGTAGGTATAAGTACCTATTTTCATTTTAATTTTAATTTTTTTTTTTTTTAATACTAGCACGACATGTGACCCTGCGCCTACCTGATGGTAAGTGGCGCGCAGGGTCCATGAATGTTAGCAACTGGAATCGGACCCTTATGTCCGACATCAGTCCCTAACACTATGCAGGCTTGACTAGATGTCTTTTTACACTTTGCTTGAAGGACTCCAGGTTATAAGAAAGTGGAAACACAGAGGCTGGAAGAGCATTCCACATTCTACAATTTTATCGTAGGTAGATTTAATTTACAATAACATAGAGAAAAAACGTTATTGGTGGATTTCGTTATTTATGTCAGAGATTGCGTCATAATTAAAAAATATTATTCAATTCTCAACTCTATAAGCGCTCGACCTTGACAGCGGCTGTGCAAATATCCATGGATTTTATTATATGTATAATTAGTGTAGGCCAAATTCTTCAGAAATATTATGTTCTGGAAGGCCCATCTCCAGCAGTGGACGTTCTAGAGCCTGTGATGATAAAAAAAAATGCAAGTAAAACTATCGGCGGTATTTGAAATTAGACAATGCAAAAACCAACGGCGCCATCAACGGAATAAAGGTTATAGCTCATTGGAGCCTCATGACTACCCGAAGCACGGACTCGTCGTTCGGCGTCTACGCGTTTTTTAAAGTCAAAGTTAAAATAAGTATATTTATTCAAGTAAACCTATTATTTTTATTTTCTTGGCTTTCGGGCTACACACGGGCAAGTAGCCTATCTTGATTTTGGCATACCACTGTACCATTGGTGACATGCCATTATTTCCATTATTTTGAATGATTCTACTTCTGTTAGTGAAAGACTAAGCAGCGAAGTGGTCCAAAGAGTAAGCTCCTAGCAGAAGACTAGCAGCTTAGCAGATGCCAGTGACCTATTAATGTTTAATCTGACTAAGAAAGGAATCTGCAAGGAAAACTCAGCTATCGCAGATTTACATATGAAACAAATACAGAATTACAATACCTGGTACAGTGGTATCCTACCAGGTAGGCCAAAATCAAGATAGGCTACTTGCCCGTGTGCAGCCCGAAAGCCGAGAAAATGAAAAACCTCTGTTAACTTAAGATCAAAAAATTTAACGTGTTCGGCAGAGGTCCATATAGCATATAGCAGCACCCAACCATAGACGTAACGCATGTACCAGCCATCCCGGTGCGGACTAGGACCTTCTAAGGTAAACTGAACCTCGCGTGATCAACCAGTGAACCTCACGCGGTTAACCAGTGAACTAGCGCGGTCCACAAATATCGGATTAGTCTTTTAGCGATTGAAACTAGTTTGGGAGGAAAGTAGCACACCTTCCTAGAGTGAATCACTCGCAGACAGCGCGTGGTTCGTTTGGGACCAGTGCGTTTGCAATGCTCAGTCAATGCAAGGCATGCACGCGAGCAGCAGGATATCACCGAGTGGTCCACTTGCCGTCTGCGTGTGGACAGCTTGCTAACCTCACAAAGCGCGGCAGTGCTGTGGCTCTAATGAGCTATGGCCTTTAATTCTTAGTAATAAACTAAATTGAAATACAGAATATGTCAGGAATTCTGCATTTGGATTTCTTATGGTGCATCAATCAAAATCATACTGATAATGAAATCATCATTTGGGTGGGCATAGACCGGGTTCCGAGAACTCCTTAGAATAGCTTAGGGGCCCCTTTCTCGAGAAGGGTCATTAACACATTCCTGATTTATTAATTAGTCCGAATGATCCGTCGGCCCAACTATATACCTAATGTTTATAACCAAAATTTAATTTCAATGGGTCAACAAATTACGCATTAATTTGTTGACCAAAACATTAATTGGTGGTAGTTGGACTGATGGTGGTAATTTTCCCAGTCTGCCGGGCCGGGGAAGTACCTACCGTTCGTGCCGATAAATGTATCCACACCTTTCGGGGTCAGGCCCGAATTGCCGTCATGCCCAGTCAAGCCGGCATGCGGCATAGTGTTATTGACTGATGTACATGATTTTTATTTTTATTAATAGTAAAAAAGTAAAGTATCATCACGATCGTTTCCCTTTCGGGGTGGTCAGAAACCACGCTTATAAATAAGCGGATTCACATTTAGCCAACTTTACTATAAGCCAGTCATGACAAGTGGCAAGCTCATCGATGTCTCCAGCGTACCAAACTCGAGAAATATCACAAATAAATTAAATATTATGTAAATAAATACATTTACATTGATTTTTTTTTTTTTTTTGTGTCTCGACCAGGAATCTAATCCGGTACCTCCGAATCTAAATTCACGGACTTAACCGCTAGACCACGGAGGCAGTTAATAAAAATAAAATAATATTAGCTCTTTTGTACAAATACACGCAGTATATTTAGTTAGTAAACTTTACTGTATACATGTTTTTTTTCTAAATAAAATAAAGTTTATGATTTAGAAGGTAAATTGTTGTATCACAACAATTTCAGTAGCAACATTCCCAGATAGATATTCGTGGAATGATCCTGTAAGTGATTTTAATTGCTCGACAGTTCTATGTCCCGTGAGTTGACGTGAGCGAAGAATTAATTATTTTGTATCCTACCCGATTCGGAACCAGGGAATCGAACCCGGCACGTCTAAATCTGACGCTGTAACCGCTAATTCTCTATAAATAATTATTTACAATTCATGCATGCATGTTAATTATAAATGCGATTTGCAGCAGTGTTGTAAGATTGTACAGAATTGAAATTATAAAATGAATATTTTGATTTTATATTTTAGAATAATAATAACAATAAGTATACATTGTTTATCAAATGACGGTTTGTAAAACTGTTTTTTTTTTTTACTATTTTTTTAGCTATAGAATTTAATATCGCGGCGCAAGTATGTATCTATTATACGATTATTACACATTTGTGCCATTTGCCATTGTGGCAAAAAGTTTTTAAAAGACAACACCGAGTCTTGTTGTCTTCTCCAGTGATGAGAAGGCTGGCTCTTTCTTCGCCTAAAGAATCAGTATTGCAATTCAGCGGGGAAATGCAGCCAGCGTTCTTGCCACAGTTCCACGCAGACTTATATTTATATCCGTCGCATTAACATACATTTTATTTTGTATATAAAACAGCTGAAGAAAACTCTATTACCACTTTACGTGACCCGATTCACCCCAAAGTCAATGTGAATAGGCTCAAACTAGTTTTTTCAAGTTTTTGTGGTCTAGCGATTAAGTCCGTGGATTTGGAGGAAATAGGTCGTTCTAGTGAGTTTGAGTGTATTCAATTCCTGATCGGGATAAAAAAAAACAAGTAATATTTCTCATGTTTGGTAGAGACAGCGATGAGCTTGCCACTTGTATAATGGGGCCAATAAGAAAGTTGGCTAAATGTGAATCCACTTCTTTAAGAAGCGTGGTTTCTGACCACCCTGAAAAGAATATTGATTCGTGATTATGATTGACTTTTTTACTGTTATTTTTTGAAACTTGAAATCGCATTTTGTATAATGTGTTTTCTAGTGATAAAAGTTTATTGTGTTTTAGGGCCCTGTGCTAAATAATGTTCTGGACATGATCCAATTACACAAATCCTCAGTTTTACAGATTTTAAAAATTCAATATTTTATTTTCCAGATGCTGACTTTAGAAGACATTACGGTCTTAGTTTTTACGACAAATGTAAGAAATACGTAAAAGGATTCAAATGCATGACGTCATGCAAAAGCTTGGGCTATCAAATATTTAGACTTAGCACTGATTGCAAATGTTCATGTCACGAAATGAAAACATCGACGGTTTTGCCTTACTTCCAATTCAGAACCAACGGGACTACAAGAGACTTTGTAAAAACACAAAGCCCAGAACTCTATCAAGTTGTGTACAAATTTACAGCGAGTACATCTATGGACACAGATGATGAAGATGATATAACAACAACTACAGCTACAGATATTAATACAAATACAGCTTCAGATATAAACACAAATACAGCTTCAGATATAAATACAAATACAGCTACAGATATAAATACAGCGACAGATATACAAACAAATACAACTAATCCTGAATCTCAAATAACAACTGAAGCTACACAACTTGATAACTCAAAACCAACTGAAGTGGATGCAACAACTCTATCTGCTGCAGCTGAACTTATTACAACATTAGCCGAATCTTCTGCTACGTAAAAATATATAATTAAAAATATATTAACATATGTTTTATTACACCAACAAGTCAAAGTCAAAAAATAATTATTCACGTAAACCCATTTGTGACACGTCGTTGTTTAAATTTTAAGCAGAAAAGTGGTCCAAAGAGAAAGCTGTTAGCAGAAGACCGGCAGCTTAAGTTTACACATATGATATAGAGAAGCAACTGGAGTGGATTAATATACGAATACGAATAACTAAATTCATTGCAACTTACTATGATAAAAATATAGTATTTTCTGATTTTTAGATACCTACTAATGTTGAATTAGGACAAGCAGAGATAATGTGCAACAAAGCAGTCGCCTAACCAAATGCGAAAACAGTAAACCCTTGTAAAACTAGTACGTAATTATATAATGTGATAGTATGTCAAGCCTCTGGACATTTCTTAGCATCACCGTTCTGGTGCTTGATATATAAACCGCCTCCGTGGTCTAGTGGTAACAAACGTTGCTGTGAACTCGGGAGGTCGAAGGTTCGATTCCCACCGGAGGCAAGTTGTACATTGTATATTTTTTCTCGGTCTGGGTGTTTATATGTATAATATGTATATAATTACAAAAAAAAGAAAGTATAATATGTAGTTTATCAACCATCTAGTTTCCGTAACACAAACCTCATATATATCATGTGTGTGAGATAAAGCTGGTGTTTCAAACCTGTGTTTCAAAGATTTATGTGATAAACTTTACGAGGTGTTTGGTAATCATAATTTATTTCAGTAATTAAAATTGAGATTATATTTACAACAACGAAAAGTAATTATTGTGTTAATATTTGATTAGGTGCTTAAATTCATAATGAATTCCATAGTGTTAAGTTGGATATTTCTAGAGGTTTATCTAAAAAACACATTAGCTTATGATGATCAAATTCAAATTGATGCAGGTTTGTCATATAATAATCGTATTAATTATCCTAGAGTTGCTACTACTAAAGATGAACCTGCCGGAATATATTTCTGGAAAATTTTAATTTTTCGCGCTAACGAGGGAATCTCTTTGTACCTATTTTTTTTTGTCTTATCATCATCATCAACATCATCAGCATCCTTTAAAACACAGAGTCCTAGACCTCCACTGTCTGAGATAGGCCGTCCAGATATTTCTGGTGAATATAGCCTACACTTGCTACGCTGGCCAGACAGGTTGGCGAGGGTCTTATGTCAAATTTTAATAACAATTTATCAACAATTCCTCACGTTGGTATTAGTAGAACTGGGACTGACGCCTTAACGTGCTCTTCGAGACAGGGTGTTGGAAAACTTATGACAAATGTGCGTTAGAAAAAAAAAATCTTATTGGTACATGCCGGGATTCAAACCGACCTTTTTAGGATTTTAAGGAAAGCATTCGTTCTACCTGATTTTAATTTGAATTAATCACCAATTTTATTTTAAGATAACAAAAACATTTTAAGATATGGATTTCAAAACACGAGAGATTGTAAAAAGTTCGATTTGGCTTATCTATGTATGGCTAAATGTTTGGAGCTTAAATATGATGTAGCAATAGCAGATCACAATTGTAAATGCACTTGTTTTCATAAGAGAGATAAATTTAAAGCTTTATTAGGAATACCATTAAATGAGGGTAAGGTTAAAAAGTATGAACTACCCACAACTAAAATAGCTCCTTGGATAAAAAGTACTATGAAGCTTGATATTGATGATGATGAGAATGATGATAAACATAATGATGAAGACAAAACAACTGCTAACGACGACAACAATTCTACACATGCAATTGATATAACTAGTACTACAACTAAAGATAATACACAACGTGATAATAACATAACTACTATTGAAGTTACATATCAACAAACGGATGAAACTGCTCAATCAACAATAGATGAAAGTGTCACTGATGGTTTAGCACACACCACTGAACATGAAGTAGAAAAATAAAACCTTTATGAATCAGAAAATAAGTATTTTTTTCTGTAAACTTAAACAAAGCTCCCTAAATGCCTTTTTTGTCAACATCGGTTTATTAGTATAGATTGAAATGTAAAACAAAAATGAAATATGCCTTCCAGAACATTTGTATAAAAAATAAATGAACTGCCTCCGTGGTCTAGCGGTTAAGTACTCCAGTCTAGACTCCTGGTTGGCCTATAGTAAAGTTGGCTAAATGTGAATCCGCTTATTTATAAGCGTGGTTTCTGACCACCCCGAAAGGGAAACGGTCGTGATGATACTTTACTTTACTTTTGTATAATGTATGTATAATATTAATGTACAAGAGTACACGAATAAAATAGCTATATATATATATATGCACGTATTTCATCCCTCCATCTATAATTTACAGAACGTACGTTTCGAATATTAATGTTTGGGGAACATGGAATAATTGTCAATACATTTTGCCTAATGCTCGTGTTAGGCATGTGGCTTAATTTATTTATAGTACTTACTCGAAAATAATCCATTGGGGTATTACAAAAATACATTTTCTGAATTAGGATTAAAGGAGAGGAGTTCCACTAAAATCTTTGTACTATTAACTGAAAGAATTGGGCCTAAGGTCTGCCGTAAATATATTTATGGAATGATGACATTAACAGAATCATGCAATATTTGGTTGGGTAGGGAGAAGAGTAGATTGTTGGATGATGAGCGTCTTGTTCCGTAATAAAATAGAAAAGGAGGATTCCTTTGTAAACCAGCCTATTTCAGCTCGAGACACCATTCTTCTCATCTCTTACCCACACACGATAGACCCGGCACCCGCACAGTGAATCCATCGAATGCTTAGAAAGTCTTGTCTCTTTGTTCGTATCTTGTACTTGTAAAGTTTTTTTTTTTATACTAGCACGACATGTGACCTTGGGCCCACCTAATGGTAAGTGGCGCGCAAGGTCCATGAAAGTTAGTAACTGAAGTCAGACACTCATAACTGCCATCAGTCCCTAACACTATGCCGGCTTGACTAGATGCTTTTTCACACTTCGCTTGAAGGACTCCAAGTTATAGGAAAGTGGAAACACAGAGGCTGGAAGAGCATTCCACATCTTTATCGTACGACAGATGTATGAGTCCCTTAATTTATACGTACGCGTAGGGATGGTGACTACGGTATGTGGGTGCATATTCTGACCTGTGCGAGTGGTTCGGTTGCGGAATGGAGAGGGAGGGATTAGGTTATAGAGTTCTTCGGAGCACTCACCATAGTATAGCCGGTAGAACACACACAATAGTTCTTGTTCGATTCCTGATGAAGGGAAATATAAATTTGCATTTTGTCTCGTCGATGACTTTAGCGTTACTAACTCGAGAAATCTCATAAACTATTGTGTTTCGATTAGGAATCGAACCTTCGCCAGACCACAGAGGCAGTCAAAAAAGAAAAAAAGTGAAAAACTCAAGATCACACTTCCAGCATTCAATTCATTCAGATTAAGATTTTTTTAAATCACAGCTTATTATATTAAACACATAAACAAAGTAGCAATAGTGGAACACAAGCCAAAGAGATTTTATATTATTTAGACAATACAATTAAAACAGAAATAAGAGTAAAATATAGTAATTAGATTTAAATTAATAGTGCAATTAAACTGTGACGAGCAAAAGTGAAAGAATAATAATAATAAATAAGTGAAAACCAATAAGTTAATGATTATTTACTTAAAACAAAATGAATGAATGAGACGTATGAATAAATAAATACAAATAAATATGTGTACAAAGTTGTATTAAGATCATACCCTGAGTGATTTATTCTATCACGGCACAGTGAGGGACAGGGGTTCGGTGCCCCGAGGGATATCAACACTGTCGATATTTATATTTGGCATGACATGTCGTGATCGAGTGTGTAAGATTTATGCACGGTCCAAAAAAAGGTTTTTTATACCAAATATTTTTCTTTTTTATAGTAGCACGTGATTTTTGCGCCAACCTCGTCAGTGGTACAATCCTATCAGGCGCGTAATGCCTGTCAATGTATTTAAAAACCTTCCAACCACATTATTTCGTAAGAAACATAAATAATCTAACTCTCTCGACGTGACTAAATTGTTTGTCATTTTGGATATCTATCTCTCATCAGTATCTCTTCACTGCTGGATGTAGGCCTCCCCCAAGGCTCTTGACTTAACGGGATATTTCGCCACCCTCATCCGACCCCCACCAACGATATTCTTCAGGTCATCCGTCCATCTGGCGGCGGGCGTCTCACTCTGCGTCTTCCCGTTCGTGGTCTCCACTGTGGTACGTGGTCAATGCTGTATGTGACAAGAGGGCTGGCTGATTTTTCGCGCAGTAAATCAGCATAGCTGCAAGTGTTCTTGGCACACTGACACATGATCAAGTCATAAATGATTATTTTTATATATTGTTTGAATTTAGTTTAATTTTTAATTTATCCTAATTTTATGTACATTAATATTTATATATATGTATTGTATGGTTTTGTATTTTTATCTGACTGCGCGATGAAAAGAAGGTTTAGGTGTTTATCAGCTTATGTATGTGTGTATGTATGTTACTTTGTGGCACACTGGAGACCAAACACGTAGGCCAATTTTGATGATTCTCAATCGATTCGTCTTCATTAAGATATGACAATAATCATATTTTGTTAAGGCGACAACCAGAAGCCATATTATATAAAATAAAAAAATGAATGTCGATGAACTATATTAATAATAATAATATAATATAATAATATTAATATACGTTTATTTAAAGCAACTAGGCTCTCTTGTTAGTTACAAAATCCTTACAACTAATGTTAATATAAAAATAAAAGTAAAAGAAAATAAAATATGGCAATATTAAAACAATATGTCCGTGCAGTAACCATTCCGCCGCCCACCAGTCTGACAGGATGCACCTCACTCCGGCCAGACCAGCAGCCGCACGAAGCAGCCGCACGAAGCAGCCAAAGCACGGCGAACCATATCTTTCAGATATCATCTTCAGGATATTATTATTTATCATCGAATAGGTATTTGAAAATAATGTTGAGGATTCTATCTTAATTTTTCATTTAGAGTGACCATTTAGGATCTATAACGATTTATAGTTGGTTAGTAACCATTATTTTTGTACAATTTTTTTTTATTTTTTGTATTAAATAAATGTTTAAAGTTTATTTTATTTATTATATTTTGTATAAAAATATTATTATTATTATTTTCGGCTAAACAATAAATCTACTTCAATGAAGACTTTGTAGTAATATGCTTTTTTTATCAGTAAAGATTTATTTATTTATTATTATTTTAAGGAGTTTGCTCATCGTCTGTAAGCAAGTTTTGCGGTAAAAGAACAAGAATCCCGCTGCTAAAGCAAAATAAAAAGGTTCGGGCATTATGAAGCTGACATAGGAGTAGTGTTTTTTATGAAAGTTTTTGGCCAAAACACCCCAGAGACTTTGACGCGCTATGACGTATCACTCACGATTTTTTATCAATATCCGATGAACATATTTTTGCTTTTATATCGAAACATCAATTTTCCTATACTGACAGTAGTTTCATACCACTTTATAAATAATTTGTGTTTTCTTATGGCCACTTCTTGTGTATTTGAGTATTATCATAATGACAGTAAGTCTTGTTTCAAGCATAACACTAGATCTGTAGGTCAGGGTAGATTGTTGCAACCCACAGCTGTTAACTACTATGGAGAGAAAACATCACAATACATGATTCCTAAACTCTGGAATGAGCTGCACTGGTTGGCAGAGAAACCTGAGTTACTAAGCCAGTTGTTAAAAAATACCTAAGAAGGTTTTTTATTGACCTGTAATTCAATACATAAATAAAATAAAATTGTAATAGTAACCTCTGAAACACTAAAAACATAAATTGTTACTAACGAGCGACCTTTCTCGCCAACAAACCTTAATGGTTTGGCGAGATTTAATGATTTAAAAATATTACAAAAAAAAAAAAAAAAAAAAAAAGCGGTGTTATTTTTATATAAATATCAGCATTGCAAGCTCAAAATATTAGTTCTCCTTGAAAATAAAAATTGGCATTTGACATCATTGCAAATGGCACACATACTTTCAACGAGAACAACAAATAGGTAGTAGCCAGACTGATGAAGTATCCACGCTTTGTGGCGATTATCTAAAGTTGCTAACGAAAAAACCGCCCTTCAGGCATACCATGGATATGTTGAGCAAATATAAGGTACGGCATATTATTGTGGGGCAATGCAGTGGAAATAAATAGAATCTTTATTGGACAAAAACAATGCATTCGTGCTATTTGTAACACACCTCCTATAACTTCCTGTCGTCCTTTATTTATAAAACTAAAATTACTGACTGACTGACCTTCTATCTATATACTTGAATGCTGTTTATTTGTACAAAGCCACGCGGAACTTTTGAAAAACTCTTGGGGATAATTGCAATTTTAAAACTTGTAATCCTAGTAGAATAATTATTCCAGCTCATAAAAGTACTCAATATAGCCGAAATTGTTATGCAATGGCAACAAAGATATTTAATAAGCTTCCAGTTACTATAAGGGAGCTGCCACTATAACTGTTCAAATTAAGAGTCAAACAAATGCTGCTTAATAAATGTTTTTATTCGACAAAAGAATACCTAGACACTAAGCTCGACAAAGTCATGTGACTAAATAAATATTTGTATGCTAGAAATAGCGAATCATGTGATATAATTACATATAATAATTTACATCCCTGTACTTACTATGTTTCTGACAAATTAATTATTTCATTTCATTTCACCGTTTGTGCCGATAAACCCAGTAATGTGAATCTACACTTTTCGGGATCAGGCTCGAATTGCCGTCATGACCAGTCAAGCCGGCATTGTCAGAGACTGATGTCAGTCACGAGTATCTGATTCCAGTTGCTAACATTCATAGACTTTACCATCAGGTAGGCGCAATATCACATGTCGTGCTAGTACAAAAAAAATGACGAAGACCACCTGATGATACTATACATATATGGTTGTGAGGTCACATGTGGTGATTTAATCAGAATCGGTTAACATATAAAAGCGTGCAAGTGATAGTATATATATAAACCATACTAATAAAATGTGAAAAAAATGTCTGTGTGTATGTCAGTCTGTATGTTTATTGCTTTCACACCTATATTACTGAACTCTTAGCATGAGTTGGACCGAAATTAAGTGTCTGTAATTGCAACTATTAATGGCGTCGAATGTACCAGATTTATTTTGAACTTATGACGTCACAGCCATTTATCTGTCAGTTTGTCTTGCCTTCACTCCAGTAGTAAACTACTGGATCGATTTTATTAAAATTTAGCAGATTATTTCATTCAGGAATGGGCATAGGCATGAGGTCAATATCTGTCAGTGACATGTGACCCCACTACCACCTTAAGGGTTTATTGCCGACTGCTTTAATACACATATGTAAGAGCAAGAGCGGTGGTGGCTTGGTTGTAAGAATGATAAGAACTAAAAAGAGGTACTCGGTTCGAACCCCGGCATGTACCACTTATAAATACTACGTACATTTATGTCCCGGTTTCACTAATATCAACTTGTGGAATCGTTAATAAATTGTCATCAAAATTTACAATTTTGACGGGTCTTTACGCGATTTACCTTAGAGACATATTTCTCCCGACGTTTTTCTTCCCGACATATTTTAGTCGACTCGTGACCACGGCCAATGCCACTTGGCTGAAGCGTCGGGAGAAATATGTCTCTAAGGTAAATCGCGTAAAGACCCGTTAAAATTATAAAGAACTATTATGAATGTGCGCGAAAGTTTAATTAAAATTTATATCAGACCCTCGCCACTCCGTCTGGCCAGCTTAGCAAGTGTAGATAAATTAAAAAAATCTAGATATATGTTCTGGAAGACCCATCTCCAACTCTGTGATCTAGGGGCTGTAATAAATGAAAAATATTATACAGGCGTAGCCGGATCAAACAACTAGTATAATATTGTAATTTATCACAATCTTCCTTTCCAATAGTTTATCTATTTTTGGTGTGCTTATGTCAGGAATATCTGATATGAACAGGCTGTCGCATCAGTCCGTCCTTTCGCTATGTTACTGAAATCGATTGACTTATAACTAAGGATTGGACATTTTAAACTTAAAAAAATAAGAATGTCTTAGGAGGCTTGTTAAGATTGGCATCCCTCTCGCTCGCACACTTGCCTATTGTCTGAAATAATGTTGATAGACTACATTTCTCAAAATAATTCATATTTCGTTCCAAAATTATAAATAATTTTCGCGACAAATAAATATTCATAAATGAAAGAGACAGACTTATTGATGTCAAAAGAGCGTGTAGTAATTGCAATAAAATATATATTTAGAATAAAGGATTGCGTTTCAATGTTGACACAAAAAAGTTAACTTAACTAAAATATTATAAAATGGTATTTTTTTTCGTTTCGAGGTTTGGAGTGTTTACAACTAAGAAAACCAATTATGACGAACCCGTTTTACAGCGACAAGGAATGGTTGAGTGGAGGAACCGTTGATAAATATTTGAGTGTGTAAGCGAGAGGGATGCAATGCTTGCCCTACATTAAAAATCTACAAAGCAAATTATATCGACTAAAATTTTATCATAATCAAAATTGAATTGTTGTATTAGAGCAATTTGTGGAATCCCATCGTTCGAATCATGCAAACCACTTTTTAGATTGCTCGGTTTATTGCCACTTCCATCTCTTTATATTTTGGATGTTTGCTTATTTGTTAGAAAACACAGCTACATGTTTAGAAAGATTGGAGATTTCAGCGTTAGAAGTAGGAGAAACCCCTATGATCTTATTGTAGATATTAATCCTAAAAAAACAAAATGTAATAAAAATTGCCTAATTATGTGTATACGAACTTATAATAAATTACCCAACACATTAAAATCGTTGGGAAAAAATGTATTTAAAAATCAATTAACAATTTGGTTAAAAGAAAATATGTTTTATAATTTAAAAGAATATTTTGACAATTGTAATACCTAAAGTTTAAGCTGACAATATTGTATGAATACCTAGATGTAAGTTTTTGGACATATTTTATTTAAAAGTTAAATTTTTTTTTATTAATGTTTGATATATTTGCTCGCCAATTTACTTGGCAAATGTTGTTACGTTAAGTTAGTTTACTATAAGACCTGTAAATTAGACTAACATTTATGCAAATAAAGAATTTTTATCTTTTATCTTATCTAAAACACTAAATCTGTCAGTTTTAGCTTTAAAAATGCGCAAACATGAATCAGCATCGGGCGGTAATAAATATTTATATATATACTGATATATATGTATGTATTTCTTAGGATGTATTGTTCTCTCCGCTCTTCTATATATTGAAGTGGACTGTATGCGATTTCCATAAGGGGCTGATGGCCAATCTAAATTTCTATTTGGCACAAAGTATAACGGATGTAAGAAAAGACAGGCACGCCTTACCTTGGGTCTTCTTTGAGCTCATCACCTGGGTGTAGCTGCATTATATTCAATAATAAAATATATATAAATATCCATCTGATAAATACCAACCATAGCTCTCTCGCTGATGACCTTGAATTTATAGACCGGACCCACTGTCAGTACCTACGTCTCTGATTCGCACGAAATTACCGGGAGGACGTACTGATTCCAAATCTTTGTCTTCAAACATTGTGGTGTGGACGATGAGAGAATGTGCCAGAGTTCCCCAAATCCTAGCCAAATGTGTCTGTCGATTTCTTTGCTGATGTTGGTCGTTACATACAGTCAATGCTATCTATGGTCCCTTCATAAATCTTCGGATGCCCCCAAATTCCAAAAGCGAGATATAAATACGCTAGTTGGTCAGCTGGGAATGGACGCAATAAAATCTCGATTGTCAATATTTAAAAGCTGGTACCATGCTTCTATTTAGGCAATCCAATTTGAAAGATTTCGTTACGATTTTTCTAAGTTGTAAGAAATGGGAGAATAGTTAGTAAAATGGCGTTTTTCATATTTACTTCTTATTATTATTTACTTTTTATTTATTAATATTGTTGTTGATAGGTGTTGTGTTTTAGAATAAATAAAATATAATTAAAAACTAAACCTATAAAATACTTACAAACAAAATAAAATATTGACTAAACCTAATAAAATATTTTACTATGATTAAAAAATGTAGAGAGATCACATCAGAGATAGACCCAAGAAGACTACTAACATTTCCTCTCTATCTAGCGAGTCTAATATGTCAGCAGAAATAATTGCCAGCCGTCACAACTCCTTGAGCTGAGGGTTCCCATTGGCCCATCGCTCGACTTCAAACGGCGCAATTTAACTTTTTTTTGTGTTTCTCTCGATGGATTATGATTGAAATGATAGGGAAGGCAAAGAATCTAGCCCATACAGCCAAGTCTGACGTAATATATCTTTATTTTTATGGGTTAATGAATGACGTTATCATCAATTCAAATTTGCCTGTTTGTCGCAGCAGCTCACTCATTTATGCGTTTATCTTGTCAATTTTTTTGGTTGGTATTTTATATATATATATATATTTGACTCTTTTATTATTGTATTAGCTGTTGTGTGCAAATAAATATTTTCTTTCTTTCTTTCGTTTGGGGTCGAGACGATGGGCCCATGGAAAATTTCAGCGAAGCGCTTAGCCAAGGAGGTGTCAAAGCGGCTGACGGAAGGGTCTGGAGACAGGAAGACTGGCAATTATTTCTACCAACGTATAGCCTCTCTATAAAGAGGGGAAATGTTGGGACTATCTCGGATTTTATTTATTTATAGTTTTATTTATTTTTATTATTTAGGTAGCTTTTAATTTATATATTAATGTATATTAATCTACTTTGAATAGATTACAATAAACATTATTTATTAATATTGAACCGTTGGTTGATGAATGAGATGAAAGGAAAGGCTAGGGATTATTCCATATTTATATATGGAATCTTTCGAATTGATGGTGAGCGTTACCGACTCTTAAATATACTCCCTTTGTAAAATATAGTTTTATTGGAATAAGGGGTCACCACGGTCCGTAGAGCTGGACCAAACTAAATCAATATTTCTCAATAATTATTCGCTTTGATCACAGTATGTATTTTTATGCTAAGGGGTGTTTTTTACGAGCTGAATCTAATTTTTTTTACAGAAAAAACAGCTATTCTTTTTATTCTAATAATTTTCTATTTACTGACTATAAGACATTTATTTTTTTATATACTAGCACGACTGTGCCCCACCTGATGGTAAATGGCTCGCAAGGTCCATGAATGTTAGCAACTGAAGTCACTCATAACTGCCATCAGTCCCCAACACTATGACGGCTTGACTAGATGCTTTTGCACACTTCGCTTGAATGACTCCAAGTTATAGGAAAGTGGAAACACAGAGGCTGGAAGAGCATTCTACATCTTTATCGTACGACAGATGTATGAGTCCTCAAATTTATACGTACGCGAAGGGATGGTGACTACGGTATGTGGGTGCATATTCTGACCTGTGCGTGTGGTTGAAAGTAAGGTGTTTTTACTTAACAAGGATTTTACTTTCAACAAACAAACGCCGACCCCAACATTGGTCCTTCGAGCCGGATGTGAACCAGCGACCTATGGATCTCTCTCCTCTCTCGCCGGGGCCTCCACAATGCTGGGGTCGGCGTTTGTTTGTTGAAAGTAAAATCCTTGTTAAGTAAAAACACTTCACTTTATTGTAAAACTTGTTAAATGAAAATGTTACTTGTTACGCGAATGCGTCCGGTTAGCTTGTTGCCGAAAACTGCACTGCACTCAAGTCGCCGCGGACGACGTCATGCTACGACACAAAAATGTTTGGTTTGCACCGAACACATGCATACATACACAAAACACTACCAAACTCTTACACACCCACACTAAACTTATTTACACCTTCTCTTTTTATATAATTTGTAATATATTCAAATAAATAATTAGTTAATAGTATTTTTATCTGCAAGCGCCTAATGTCTTGCAATATTGTTTGCGACCGGAAGTGCAGGATGTCCAGAGATCCAGGCGTCCCAGAGGCCCCTGATTGAAACTCATGTATAACTGATTAAAAATAAACATTATTTGATTTGATTTGATATGGTATGTATGGGTATAGTTTTTTTGTATTGTGTACGTATTCTATGTTTATTGAGTGCGTTATTATTATTATGTTTATTTTAGTAATTTAAGTTATTTTAATATTTTTCTACATCCTGCCCATAACCTTTCGTGATCCCCAAGGTTAGCTGGTGAAGAATGCCTTATAGCTCGCCTATGTACTAGGTATTTAAGTGCAATAAAGTACCTATTTATATAAATACATAAATAGAATATTGGAATGAAGGCAAACAAAGAAAAGTAGATTAAATATTGATTTATTTGTAAGTATTAAGCTCTCGGAAGCTCTCGGAAGCTCTCTTATCTATCCGAACACAATCACAGCCAAAACAAAAGACGGAAATAAATAAATCCACTACATAAAAATTGCAGCAACTTTGTTCATAATGCCGATAGAGGTACTATCATCAAAACTTGATTCGCACCCTCGCATTTTCGTGCTGGGATTACCAATAAATCCAATACGGGATAATTGGTCGGCTTAATTCTCTGCTATCTTTCTACTTAGTTGAGTCGTCAGAATGTGCCGGCCAAGTCCCAGGGGAAGATCGACTGCAGACCTCGACCTGCGCACGGGATATTCACACCTTCGGTAATAGGATATAAAAACGAAATTCCTTTACAAAATCTCAGGAAATCGAATCAAGTCTATACGAGAAAAGTACTGCGGTTAATGAGCTATTTTTCTTTTTGTTCTCCATTACTGCCCATTACATATACCAGCTTAATAAATTTAAGATAGTTTGTCGTCCATAGTTATAATCATATCTATGCCTTTAAGTATTGAAAAAAAGTAAATAAAAAAAAAAAAAAAATACAGCCTGCGTAAAAAATGGTCTAGCATTAAAAACTAAAAAAAAAAGTAAAAAGAAAAAAAACAAGTCCAAGGGTTCCGTCACTAAAAATTTTGATAACCGCTTACCATACGATTGAAATATAAAATATATAAAATTATATATTTTGTACATAGCGACATTAACAGTCAGGACCAAAGCTGCCTAGGTTTTTAATAGGTGCTGACTGTTAATGATGTTAAACATGATTTTGAAATACCTATTTGACGTACTCCGCTCAATATAAGAGTAGTTCGTCGATTTTCATTTTATTTTGTTTCGTATAGTTTTGTTTCGTTTCGTTTCGTTTCGTTTCATTTCGTTCGGTTCGGTTCGGTTCGGTTTGGTCTGGTCTGATCTGGTCTGGTTTCGTTTGGTTTGGTGATCTCTATTTGCTGTAAGCACTTTTTATGTTGACTTGATGAAAAAACGTCAAAGATAAGACTGTATATACTACCTGTACATTCCATTTAATTAATTTGAGAAGTGGTGCAGATTTTTATCTAAATGGAGTATAAGTAAATACGCTAAGAGTCCTCCTATTTTTTCTCTTGTATCAAAAAAAGACCGTCAATAAAATTTAGTGTAAAAGCTAGTTTGGTGTAAATGTCAAAAAACATTTTTATTGTAACGTGTAATGGAAAGCATGTCAAAGTTAAGGGTGGCAGTGATTTGATATTCGCATCAGCGAGACCGACTCAAGGGACCTTATGGTTTAGATATTTTATCTCAGGAAGGCAGGCTCGCTTTATTGACATCGAATAGGTAGCCACTTCAACTTAGCACGATATTCAGAGATGTGATCGTATTTACGTAAACAGTAGATGATCTTGTTGAGCAACATCATGCTAAGGAAAAGGCTTTGAACTAGGGTTATTTTTTGCTTTTAATGGCAGATTTTTTAAAAGTTTATTTAGAGAGTGCAGGGAAGCAAAAACTTTACTACTAGTTTTAGTAACGTGCGTTGTCCAACTCAGATTAGAATCTAGTTATACACCTAGATTCCTCACCTCACCGGAATACGCAATAGGGACGTTGTCATAAAGGAACAGGGTCAATGCTGTTTACGTCTATTTTGCTTAACAGCCGTGAGCTTCCTATTATGATTGACTGACACTTGCTCGGATTGACAACGACCCCAAATCGTTCCGACCATGAGTGTATACTACTGAGATCTGAATTAAGCCAAGCTATTATATCATTAACCGTGTTGATATCTGACTGCACAAAGAGCTGCAAATCGTCTGCATACAGGTGATACTCACAATGAAGTAGAGCAGTGATGGCGTCAATGAACAATGAAAACAATAAAGGGGATAGAATACCACCTTGAGGGACGCCCGTGTAAAAAATAATTATTTTATTTATTGTCAGTGGTAGAATTTAAGATGTACTTAAGTACTAACCTAAGTTCTAACTTAACCTTACAAACATACTCGTATACTGCGTGAAATTTAAGTTTTTAAATTGATAAGAATTTCCGTAAGCGTAGAGATCGTAGACTGCTTTGCTTACTATTCAGCATCCTTAACGAACCGGACACACCGCAATACCTGAAAGACAGCTTTACTTTTCTAGGCTCAATCCATGATCGAACTCTTCGCTCTTCTTCTAACTCCACCCTTTCCAACCCTTCCCATCACACCTCTTTTGTCTCTAATTCGTTTGCTGTTGTAGCTGCAAATCTTTGGAATGACCTACCTTTAGGTATTAGGCAAGCTCCAAATCGAGTCATCTTCAAAAATATGATTTACAAACACTTTTTTTAACTAGATTGTCCCAAATTTATGTCTCTTTTCATATCCTCACTAACCTCAATTGCAGCAACATCATATTTCACTTCCCTCATCATGTAAGTAGTTTTATTTTTATATTATTGTTTATTTATGATGTAATTTATGTTTATATATATGTATATATTGCGTATTTATGTATTTGTATGTTATATTGTTATGTATGTATTAATACTGTTAAGAATAACTTAATTAATGATTGCACCTACCATCTATACTGTCTAAATGTCCTAAAGGTTTGGCTGTCAGAGAATGCCTAGCGGCATTAAGTCCGCCTTTGTACATAGTGCAATAAAGTTTTTAAATAAAAAATAAATAAATTTATTAAACAGCAAATATTTTAATATTATAATCTAGAAATTAAATATAGAACTAGCTATGTATTTTTTTATTTAAATTTTAATTTACGGTGTGGAGATTTTTTTCTAAATAATATCGCCATTCATACTGAGCCTAATCAAGTAGGTAGCGAGAGGTCGACGATCGGGCGAACGTTGATTTACGTAATTCTTTCTCTCTCTATTTGGTCTCTCGGCTGTGGGCAAGATCAAGTAATAATGACACTGCCCAGAATTTAGGTATTTATCACGACGGATATAGCGATTTTCAGACGTGGCCTTATTTACCATGCAGTTGTGTTTTATTTTTGTAATAATGATATTTTTGAGAATGGAAGTATCTGTCATTTGCAATGATGTTAAATGCCAATTTTTATTTGCAAGGAGGCACATGTTATAAGCTTGACATGGTGATATTTATATAAAAATATTCACGCTTTAAACAAGACTTACTAATTAATTAGAAGTATCATCATCACGACCGTTTTCCTTTCGCGGTGGTCAGAAACCATATACATACATACATATCTTCACGCCAAATCCCTTGCGGGGTAGGCAGAGACAGTTGAGAGCCACTTGTCACGCACCGCTTTCGGTTCTTCAACATTCATCAACCTCTTCATACATGCCCTTTTGATTCGATGGCTTTTCAATGCACCTTCAGCTATTGTTTTATTTATCTAATGGTGATAGGTGAGTCTTGGTCTGACAGGGCCTCTTTTGTCAGAAACCATTTTAAATAAGCAAAATTCAATTTAGCCAACTTTACTATAAGCCAATCATGACAAGCTCGTCGATGTCTCCAGCGTACCAAACCCGAGAATTATCACAAATGAATTAAATATTTATTAAATGTATTTATTTACATTAATACATATTTTTGAGGCCCGACCAGGAATCGAACTCGGTACCTCCGAGTCTAAATCCACGGTCTTAACCGATTGTGGATTTCATTGAAAAACCCCAATAAATAAGGGTGCTTTTGTACCATATATGGCGTTTTAGACAATATATTTTTTTTCTATTTCAACTCGATTTGAAAACAGTGTTTATTAGTGATACAGGTGCGTAACAATAAGAGTTAATAACAATAAAACAGAAAATACATCAGAGAACTGTTGATAAAAAAATATTTAAAAGCATTCCGCCATCGTGAAATAAAACCAGCCCTATCTAATACATTGGTCCTGACTATCAACGGCTTTTATGAAATGCTATAGATATGCCAAATGCATTCGAATAAATCGGTTATGCGTTACTTGTCTATTCCCAAGGGTTTGTAGATAACAATAAAAATAGGACAATCACTTTATCGCATTGTAGCTTTTCACATTATCTGCCTCCGTGGTCTAGCGGTTAAGTCCGTGGATTTAGACTCGGAGGTACCGGGTTCGATTCCTGGTCGGATCACAAAAAATATTTATTAATGTAAATAAATACATTTAATTAATATTTAATTTATTTCTCGAGTTTGGTACGCTGGAGACATCGACGAGCTTGCCAATTGTCATGATTGGCCTATAGTAAATCAAATCAAATCAAATAATTTATTCAGTAAATAGGCAATATTTTTAGCACTTTTACACGTCATAACAGTTTTATTACATTTTATATTTATAATTTTATTTAATTTACATAATGTATACATTATAATATTTACTAGTGATCAAAACAAAAACATAATATCAGCTGAACAACTCCATAATTGGTAATGGATTTAAAATTACTGGTCAGGAACAGTAGAAACCGCCTCGTCAAATTATAAGTAATCTATTTATTGAAATAATAATAAATAGCAGCTGTAAATTGGCATTGTCATACTTAATACTAAATTATATTATTATAATTTATAATACCAAAGACCTTACAGTAATAATGAAGAAAAATAAATAAAAAGTTATACATAGGTACATTAAAAATATAAATAACAGTTTTAATTGAAAAAAAAAAAATAATAATACTAAAATAAAAATGTCATGATTACTTAAGCTAAAATTATAATGTCATTTACATTAAATTAAAAATAATATATATATTTTGCTGCTGTAAAGTTGGCTAAATGTGAATCCGCTTATTTATAAGCGTGGTTTCTGACCACCCCGAGAGGGAAACGGTCGTGATGATACTTTTTTCATATTTACTACTTATATCATGTTTTATCGAAATAAAATAATTACATAATATATTATAATGATTACAATATAAAATTAAATGCATATCATATTTTTTTCATCACAACTACAACACCGTACGTTGTTTGTAGTATATGTATGTACCAAGTTAAGTAAGTATCGTGTATTATATTTATTTGCACCCTGTCCATGATTTCTCACTTTCCCAAAGGTCAGTTGTTAGATAATGTCTAACTGGGATTAAACTCGCCTATGTACACTAATTTTAAGTTTTTGTGCAATAAAGTATTGAGTCGACTCCCTCATCTCCAGGGCACCTCTGCCAGGGCCGGGGCTGCAGTGGACTTGGCTGAAAAGGCCAAAAGTCGCAAATACGAGTCGATTAGTAACGACTACGTGTTTGTGCCTATTGGTCTTGAGACAATGGGTCCGTGGGGGCCAAGTGCAAAAAAGTTCTTTAAAGAGTTGTCTAAGCGCCTGGTTAATGCTGTATGTGACAAGAGGGCTGGCAGTTTTATCGCGCAGCAAATCAGCATTGCTGTGCAGCGGGGGAACGCTGCAAGTGTTCTTGGCACACTGCCACATGAACAAATCATGGGTGAGTATTTTTATTTATAATTAGTTTTTTTTTTCTAATTTAGTTTAAATTATTTCATAACCTTTGTATTTTACTTCGAATAAAACAGGTATATTATAAAGTATTTAAATAAATAAATAAATAAAAGTCCTGAACCGCTACTGTTGGAGATAGACCTTCCAGTAATTTCTGGGGAATTGGCGAGGGACTGATGTTACTTTTTAATGCCAATTTATTAACGATTCCACAAGTTGGTATTGGTGGTGGCTCGGTTGGCACGCTTTCCTTAACATCCTAAAGAGGTGGGATCGAACCACGGCATGTACCAATCACAAATACACTTTTCTTACGTACATTTGTCATACATTTATAACACCACCGTTCCCGTGGCTCGGAGAGCACGTTAAGCTCCCGGTTCCAACAATTCAACTTGTGGAATCCTAAATAATTTGTCAATTAAAAATTGACATTATATCCTCCCCAACCCGTCTGGCCAGCGTAGGCTAAATTCTTCAAATATAGGTTCTGGAAGACCCATCTCCAACAGTGTAGGTCTAGGACGCTGTGTTCTAGGGGCTGTAATGATGATAATAAATGACCACATTCATAACACAGTTTGATCTCAATAGATGAATACTCGTATAACATGCTTCATCAATGCCCCATTTCCCCTAACCCGAGTTTTAAAATTAAAACGTCATTCAAAGCGGAAAAATCCCGTTCCAAAAAATTAGCCAGCAAAATTCCAACAAATAATTAATCCTACTAATATTATAAACGTAAAAGATTGCAAGAATATATTGTTAGATGGATGTTTGTTGCTCTTTTACGCAGAAAATACTAAACGGATTGTAAAAATATTCATCAGCCTGTGTCTGTCCACTGCTGGATATAAGGCTCGCCATTTTACACGATCTTCCGCCACCCTCATCCAGCCCCCACCAGGGTCAACCGTCCATCTAAGCCCATCTCCCCCAGCAGGGGGTTGTTTAAATTTCAACACAGTACATTGCGAAAAAAATACAAATATTGCTTACTAGCTGTTGGACCATGCCGTTGCCAAAAAAAAAACATTCAGGTATAATGCTATAATAACTTATTATGGCTTATATCCATTCCTAAATTTCAAGGATAATTTCTGCCAAATTTTATCAAAATCGGTTCAGTAATATAGGCGTAAAGGCGAATTAAATAGACTGACAAACATATGGCTATGTGGTCACATATCGTGGTCAGATGTTGACTTCATATAGCCTACGTCAGTCGCTGGGTTTCAAAGAATATTTCTGCCAAATTTTATCATAATCGGTCCAGTATTATAAGCGTGAAATACGGACAAACACACGAAGCTTCTTTCACATTTCTAATATTAGTATGGGTATGGATACATCAAAATAACACACAGCCTGCATGACGTAGTCAAAAGATGTGATCACTATGTTACACGGGTAAAGCCGGGTACAACAACTAATCCAAAATAATCATACAAAACGAGTGAGTTGGACTGCGCGAACCATTATTACCATTCATTTCAAATCAGCCGTGCTCAAGGGTCGAGGGGGAGGAAGAAAGCTTCGATGACATAGACATATATATAATGACCTAACCATCGCTATAGTAAAAAGATATTGACGTATATATTGTTCTATTGTAGCACAATGAAAAGTTGCAAGCACTTTGATTTCGTGCTCTGTAGGTCAAAATACACTGTAGCCCTATCTATTATTGCATATCTGTAACTCTTAAATGCCTGCAGATTCGCTGAGATGTGGCTTCTCTGAGAGTGTTCTACCGGCTATACTATGGTATATGCTCGAAAGAGCTCTATAACCTAATTTCTCCCTTTCCATTCCGCAACCAAACCACTCGCACAGGTCAGAATATGCACCCTCATACGGTAGTCACCATCCCTTCGCGTACGTATATATTTGAGAACTCATACATCTGTCGCACAATAAAGATGTGGAATGCTCTCCCAGCCTCTGTTTCCACTTGCCTATAACTTGGAGTCCTTCAAGTGTGAAAAAGCATCTAGTCAAGGCCAGTCATGGGTGTCTGACTTACTTCAGTTGCTAACATTCATGGACTTTGCGCGCCACTTACTATCAGGCAAGGTTGTCGATGTCATTGTCACATGTCGTTCTAGTATTAAAAAAAAACTGTTACTTAATCGCCAACGTTATATATTGGAATCCCTTAAATAACGGATCTGTCGGTGTAAAACGCTATTAAAATTGGTATTTTCGTATAAAGGTTTCCACTACAGACGATAGCAAAATAACGTTACGATGAGTTAATTAAAAAAAAACTATTATATATGTATTTCTTTTAGTATTTTCCATATTTTTTATTTATTATCTAATATGTGTTATAAAACTATGTTTAATGTAAATAGATAATCTTATTTTGTTTGATATAAATGTTGTTAACTTTATTATAAATTCGCGGCGGACAATTTAAGTACTTAATTTACGTTTTCCCAATGATTTTGAAGTTGCAACCCCATGGGTGACCTTTTAAAATAGTGGTTAACGCTATTTTGATGTAAGGTCGGCTATCATCGGAAAAACTCGGGCTAAAAGTGGTAGTAAATAACAGAATTCACTATTTTGTCAAATTTTGACAAAGAAAAAAAATGCCAGGTGATTATGATTCATTTCGCTTTTTAAAGAAATGAGAGAGATGTTTTTTGATAAACAAGTGTCACGGTAAGAGAATCTGAATATGCGGATATGAGTGAAGAGGGATAGAAAGTTGGTTGTTCTGTGCAGAACGAAGAGAACGGGTGTGTGAGTCGGACATATATCGGTGTATTGGCCCGGCCTATATGTACGTCTATGGTTGACGTGAATAAGCATACATTTTCCAATCAGGCCACGTATCATTAAACTTGCTATTAAATTCAACGTCTTCCCTAGTATGATTATAATGTCAAATTACCAACTCTCATTGGTTATTTTGTAAGCAAACACATTTTATATAATATATTTACTTTTAAGAAACAATCATTACGTACAGAGACTATAAATACCTACATATGTATGTGATTTAAACTCGGAGGTATTGAGTTCGATTCCTGGTCGGGACACAAAAATATTTATTTATGTAAATGTATTAATTTACATAATATTTAATTTATTTGTGATATTTCTCGAATTTGGTACGCTGGAGACATCGACGAGCTTGCCACTTGTCATGATAATTGGCTTATAGTGAAGTTGGCTAAATGTGAATCCGATTATTTGTAAGCGTGGTTTCTGACCACCCTTAAAGGGAAACGGTCGTGATGATACTTTTTTTTTTTCGTAAAATTTGTTCCTTATAAGCGACACTATCAGCTATTGTAATGTCAAGCAAAATGTCGGTAAGATACATGCCGGGAATCAAATCTGCGAGCTGAGGATTGAAGCAATACATTTAATAAGGGTATTTCGTTTAAGAGTATTTGTTATTTATCAAAGTTGCATTGTGTGGTGAGCATAGAAATTTTCAAATGAATTTCTGAATAGCTGAGATGCATAGACATAATTGTATGAACAGTCCCTCCGAATGGAATAACAAAAAGATGGATCCGGAACCCGCACGGTTAATACCTATTTAATTACCTAAATAATATAAATATACAAATTTTAATTACGAGTAATATGATAAATTTAGAATTTATTATTAATTTAAATTGAGTTCGATTTATATTTATAATGTTTAATTTTATTTAGAAATTATTTAATTTTATGTTTATCCAATCTTACACGTGGGATGCGACATGTGATATTAGTCCCACCTCAAATCCACTTCGTCAAGCGCGGGAAATGCGGCGGTTTGAGGACCTCAAGCTGGCGCATATACGCCAATCTCGGACAGGTTATGAATTTGCGCCGTTTGTGGTCGAGACGAAGGCCCCATGGAGGCACTCAAAGTTAAAGTCAAGATATCTTTATTTAGGTAAACCTATTGCAGGCATTTGTGACACAACAAAATTTAAATTGTTTTAAATGACCTGTTTTTGGAAGGCTAAGCAGCGAGTAAGCTGTTAGCAAAAGACTAGCAGCTTAGCAGATTCCAGTGTTTAATGTGTAACCTGACTGAGAAAGCAATCTGCAAGGAAAATCAGCTATAACAGATTTATAAATGAAACAAATACAGAATTACACAACAACTCAGCCAAGCGTCTGGCCAAGGAGTTATCTAAACAGCTAAAAAAGTCTGGAATGAGTGCTTGTGTGAATATGAGAGTGATAGTCCGACTCATATCGATGATATGTGTCCACGAAAAATGCCTCATTTTAATAAACACAGTCATAACATCCTTGCTTGAAGACCTTTTAAGATAATTACTTGCTTTCGGCGCCGGTTGAGAGAGAAAATTAGGAAATTAAAAATGTATGAAAGAAGTCTTGGAGAAACCTTGCAACATTCCAATTTACACATGGAACCTTTTTTATGAAAAGAAATAACTCCCCCATAGCACCTTATAGACTTAGTAAAATGATAAACCTATTTCTTTTACTTTTTATATGTCGTATGTTATTGAGAGAAAGAGATAGCATGTACTTAGAGGTCCGCTTGCCAGTTGTTCGTAGTAATTTTGTATATGACCATTAATTAGACTTGTGCATAGTAGTTTCAGTCCAGAAGCGCTCACCTTTTAGTTCATAGATCCTTAAGGAACTAGGTCTCTTCTTTAGTTCCTCAGCTTAGTTCAGGGTTTCCATTGGTTAAGCCAGTTGTTCACTTTACTACTGTTACTGCACGCATTTTTAATACTTAGCCAAGATGAACACGGCCTCCGTGTACTGTTGAGTGAGCGACAATATCACGTGACAAGCTCGGCTCACCGCTTCCGCTCTCTCGCTATTATAAGTCAGTCTTGGTGGCATGGAATAAACTAAGGATCAGGAAATCTGGCAAAGTTTCGGCAATTCCTCTGTGTTGTTACCATTTTTTTTTGTATTATTCAATGTTGTGTACGTTTTTTTTAGGCTGGCAAACCCGACAGGATTATTTGTCTACGATTTCAATAATTGTTTTATTTGTTAGCTGTTATTTGTACGTTACTTCGAATAAATAAATAAATATATACCCACCTTATTAAAAACAGACAGTAAATAAGCAAATCCCTTATTTTGACAATTTAAAAGATGTGATAGAAGTAAGTAAGCCTTTTAGGAAATTATTAATCATGGATTATTTTCATCATCGTTGCGTTAGGGGTTAAAGAGTTAACTTGAACCCTTGGGCACGTGTCGCAATCTGACACCCGGTAGGGGCCCCTAGTTATTAAATTAATAAGCCTGAACGATGTTATTTTCTGGCTAATTAGAAGGGTGACGCGCTCGTTTTAACACATTATCTTATTAATATGTCACAAGGTAGATGAACCTCTAATCTGTCTGGAAATGACATCATCCATTTTAGTACTATAGTTTAATAAATAGTTGCGATATTTAATTAAAAAATTATAAGAATAACGTCATTTTTATCCGACTTCGCGACGCAAAGCCGGGCGTGGCTTGACTCAGGACTACTTTACAAATGCCTTTAAACCGATCTGTATAACTGTTCTATTTCTATTGTTATTTGGTCTTATTCTGCCATATATCATCTCATTCTTTTTGTAATAGTCCACTCAGTGTTTAGTTTTATTTATGTTTCAATATCTATTTCTGTGAAAACTTGTTATTAGCTATTTCTTACTTTATCTTTTTTCTTTATATTTAAGTATTATTTAGCTGTAAGTTTTCTTAATTGTATAAAATAAAATAAATAAATATAAAATAATAAAAATAAAACAAACAATCCTGACGTTGATATATTTAATAACAGAGAACATAAATATAAGAAACAAGTTTTAAATATAACCAATAGCGTTATAGTTTGATACTAATTTTATCACGGATATTAATTTAACAATATTTATTTTTATTTATCTGCAACAAATAAAGTGTGTTAGATGTGTTTCTTACTTGGTAAAATATATAAATTGAAGCTATAAAATTTTATTGCCAAATATTTCGCCTCTCTTTGGAGCGGCGTCATCAGTGACAGTGACTGAAGGTCCTTGTCATAAATTTTGAAAAAGTAATTTTATTTCTTTTAGCAATGGTAAAGGTAATGCACTATACAGTTTTGTATTTATATTTACAAAAATATCATCATCACCTAGCGCATCATGGAAAACATCATCAGTAAGTTATGTCCATTGTTGGTTCGATATTAATAAATTTACAAAACAAGTTAGACAAAACCTAATGCATTACATTCAGACCAGGGCTATAGTATGCAACAAGCTGCCATATAAAAGAGATATCCCATATATTATTTGGCAATAAAATTTTATAGCTTCAATTTATTTTTACTTAGTATTATTAACTACAGTATTGATTTTTATTAATATTTAATTTATTATTATTAATCTTACAATTATTTCAAATGAATATGTACTTAAATGGTTTAATCTAGGATAATGTTGTAATTTATTTTAATTTAGTTAGGCAAGTTATTTTTAGTTAGATTATACTGTTTTTAATGACTTGTATATTTAAGTTGTCTTTTATAATAAGTTTATATATAAGTTAGAAGTTTGAAATTGATCATGTTATGTAAGAACATTTGAATTATATTATTATTGTATTGTCTTGTAGTGTACACTGCTGTGGATTGCAATCCAGAACTGCTATCAAATAGTGTGTATATATCGTGCAATGGTTATAATCTGTTTGTTGTACCTTGAATAAATAAATAATTATCGCTTAAAACAAGTCTAACCTATCTATAGATAGCGCGAAACGGTAAAATGTTGCTGTTTATAATATCATTTCGCTGGCCCGTCATGGCTCGGGGCTAAATTTTACTTAGAAATTTAAGAGTTATAATTAAGAATTTCTCGGATCGCAATAATTTGCTCTCCTAATGAATGATATCAAGTTTCGAGTAATTAATCGCTCGCGGCCAATTTCTTATTTTGATGTAAAATATAAATATTTACGGCTTAAAATCAATTGGGTTAGAATAACATTATTTTAACGAAGACAATTTCTTACTAACGTGATGAAGAAGAATCGAAGATGTCTTTAAAATGCTGGACTAGAGAACCTGTGGTATAAAAGTCAACGGACCTCTGATTCGCAGATGACATAGTTATAATGGCTAGCTCGCTGGAGGATCTTAGCAGAATGCTTAACGGTTTAAATGTGGCATCCCAGCGGGTTGGTCTCAGTATGAACTTGGACAATATAAAAGTCACATTCAACAAACATGATCGAGATCAATCTGCGTGGGAAATATGTCTACCTTGGATAGTCCAATTAGAAGTAGCCAACTTCACAAAGAAGCCGAAAGACGCATTCAGCTAGATCGACAGCATTCGGGAAGCTACGTCACATCTTCCTATCGAACATACCACAGTGTTCGATGACAAAAGTTTCAACCAGTGCGTTCTTCCAGTAATGTCGTAAGGTGCAGAAACGTGGACATTGCCGGTTGGTCTGGTCCACTAGTTTAAGGTCGCTCAGCGAGCTATGGAGAGAGCTATGCTCTGAAAGATAAAGTCAGAAAAGTTAACATCAGAACAAAGTTACCTACATAGCTTTCAAAATTAGCAAGCTGAAGTGGCAATGGGCCGGACACATCCCGGCAGATGGACGGATGACCTGAGGAAGGTCGCTAGTAGGGGATGGATGAGGATGGCAGAAGATCGTGTGAAGTGGCAAACCTTGGAGGAGGCCTATATCCAGCAGTGGAAAGACACAGGCTGATGATGAAGGAAGACAATATAGACTAGCTTATTATTATTAGTTACTATGGATACTATTCCGAAATAAACGCATTTTATTTAATCCTGCCTTTTATCCTACTGAGGCCACGCAAAAAAGGGTTTTGTGTTTATCAGCCTATGTATGTATATATGTATGTTCCTTCGTGGCACACTGGAGACTAAACGCGTTGGACAATTTTGATGATTCTCACTTCAAGACTGCCTCCGTGGTCTAGCGTGGATTTGGATTTGGGACTGGTCGGGACACAGAAAATATTTATTAATGTCAATAAATACATTTAATTAATATTTAATTTATTTGTGATATTTCTCGAGTTTAGTACGCTGGAGACATCGACGAGCTTGCCACTTGTCATGATTGGCCTATAGTAAAGTTGGCTAAATGTGAATCCGCTTATTTATAAGCGTGGTTCCTGACCACCCCGAAAGGGAAACGGCCGTGATGATACTTTACTTTTTTTTACTTTACTCACTTCAATCGATTCGTCTTCATTACGCGAGTGTCACTGAAGATATGACATTAATCAAATTTCATTAAGCGACAACCAGATGCCATATTGTGGAAAATAAAAAAAATAAAATCGACTAACTATATTAAGTGGGGTATCATCGAATAGGTTAGTATTAGGGTGGGTAGGGCCGGGGCTGCAGTAGACTTGGCTGAAAAGGCCAAAAGTCGCAAATACGAGTCGATTAGCAACGATTACGCGTTTGTGCCTTTTGGTCTTGAGACAATGGGTCCGTGGGGGCCAAGTGAAAAAAAGTTCTTTAAAGAGTTGTCTAAGCGCCTGGTTAATGTTGTATGTGACAAGAGGGCTGGCAGTTTTCCGGCGCAGCAAATCAGCATTGCTGAGCAGCGGAGGAACGCTGCAAGTGTTCTTGGCACACTTCCACAGGAACAAATCATGGGTGAGTATTTTTATTTATAATTAGTTTTCTAATTTAGTTTTAATTTTTATTTCATAATTTAATTCTTTTATATTGTTTGTATATTACTTCGAATAGGTATTTGAAAATCATTTCAGGTTTATCTTATTATTTAACATTTGGAGTCATCATTTAAAATCTATAACGATTTGAAGTTGGTTAGCAACCATTATCATTTATAATATCAAAGTAAGTCTTAAGGTCACCTATCTACCTATAATAAAGATGTAATTGAGTTTTTTTTTTTTTTTTTTTTTAACCATAAGTACATTAAGTACACTCGGTTTTGTCACTTATACTTGTTTACCAATCATGGCAGGATAGCAGAAGTATACCATTAATAGTAAAGAAAATTATAATATAAAAAAGTAAAAAAGTATCATCACGACCGTATTCCTTTTGAGGTGGTCTGAAATATTAGATATAATTACAGCCACGATCTTATTTAAGTAGTTCCTAAGTTAGTTAGTTTTACTTGCTTATAGCAAAGAAAAGCAATAGCTCGGTGGTGGCGTTCCTTAAATTCCTACAATGGTCGGTATCAAACCCCCCCGGCATGTACCAATGGAAAATAAACTTTTCTTGTGGAGTCGTTAATAAATTGTCATTAAAAAATTGACATCATATCCTAGCCAAGCTGTCTGTCTGGCCAGCGTGGCGATCGTAGGCCAAATTCTCCAGATTCAGGCCCATCTCCAACAATGGACGTTTAGGTCCCTGAGTTCTAGGGGCTGTAATGATAGCAGTAATGTTGTGCCTAACATACATAAATATGGATTATTTCCTGTTAACCGACTTGACCGCCTCCGTGGTCTAAAGTCAAAGTCAAAATATCTTTATTCACGTAAACCTATTACAGGCATTTATGAAACGTCATTAATTTAATTATTTTGAATGATTCTACTCCTGCTAGTAGAAGACTAAGCAGCAAAGTGGTCCAATAAGTAAGCTGTAAGCAGAAGACCAGCAGCTTAGCAAGTCTAGTGGTAACAAACGTTGCCGTAAACTCGGGAGGTCGTGGGTTCGATTCCCACCGGGGGCAAGTTGTACATTGTATAATTTGTCTCGGTCTGGGTGTTTATATGTATAATATGTATATATTTACAAAAAAAAAGTCTAATATGTAGTTTATCAACCATCTAGTTTCCGTAACATAAGCCCGTAGCTTACCACGGAAATTAGATGGCGCTGTGTGACCTCTCTGGAAATATTTATTTATTTATTAATAGTACAACCATTACTACCACTTTGTTTAGTAAAAAAAAATATATTACTTTTATATTTTATAGTCTTAATAACATTATATCAATATATGTTTCTAAAATATTGTTCTACAAATTTTAAGCTTTCTGGGAGAAAATTATTACCTTTTTTATACTATGCGAAGTTGTGTCATGGAAAGTTATTGCCAACCTAATAAAATAGGTATGATACATTAAATGAAGACCTTGTTAGGTCGTTTCAATTTCATGACGAGTCGGTGTCGAGGCCGTACAATAGCGCCCATACTGATAGACATAAATACTGTTAATTTTAATACCAGGGGTGAAGCATTAGAAGTCAGGGATCAAATACCTTACGTAAAGGCGAACAGGGATTAAATAGAGAAGGTTATATTTTTTAATGGCTTATATATTTACGAAGCACAGCGCGAAGAACCAATGTATCATTACTCAACGAGCTTAAAATCTCTACTAGGCTTCCATATTATTTCGGCCATGATGACTTTGCTTTATTGCTTCCCCGCTTAGTCCACTTAGCACATTTAACTCTGTTATTGGAGCCATCCGATCCAGTCAAGCCGGCATAGTGTTGGGAACTGATGTTAGTCACGAGTGTCTGATTCCAGTTGCTATCATTCATGGATCTCGCTCCCCACTTACCATCAGGTGGGCGCAAGCAAGGTCACAAGTCGTGCTAGTAAAAAAAAAAAACATTAGTTATCACAACATTTTAAATAACTACACAAATTTTAATTATTAAAAATCATAAACTGCTCATTAGGCTGATTATCTTTTGACATGTTTAACGAATGCTTATGAGGTACGTTATTGGTCGAAATAAGCAAAGTGAGAAGCTAGCTTAACTACCAATCACGTGGCTTATATCAAAATATGATCATTGATTACTTTATTCATATTAAAATCATTGTGAAAAAATACAATTATGTATTTACGCGCCAACTTCTGATTGGTTGGCTTGACAACGTTCCGCCAATCAACCCGAGCAGAAATGGATTCATTCATTTTAACAGTTTTAAGCATACGTTCAATATTTATTTTAATAAGTACCGGCTTCGATTCCGGGTCGGGACACAATAATATTTATTAATTTACATAAATTAAATTAACATTTAATTTACTTGTCATATTTCCCGTGTTTGGTACGCTAGAGACATCGACGAGCTTGCCACTTGTCATGGTTGGACTATAGTAAAGATGGCTAAATGTGAATCCGCTTATAGGCGTAGTTTCTGACCACCCCGAAAGGTCGTGATAGTGATACTTTCATTTTAATAAATATTGCATTTAATTTTAATAGCTAACTAAATGTAATCTAATAAAAATTTATATCATTCTAGCTGACACAAACCAGCCTCAAATGTCATAACTGGTGCCTTGTCTCTAATCATCTATCGTCTAGATCGTTGGCTATTTCTAATTTACATGTAGGAAGTAATTTTCTATAGACTTGTGTTGCAATTTCCTTTATTTCATTGTCTGTCTTTGAAATAGCTCGCATGTAGATATTTGGATTTTAAAAAGATGTAAAGGAAAAAAAAAGAATTTTAGTTAAATACCTTATAATAATAATATTTCCAGACAGGTCACACAGCGCCATGTAGTTTCCCTGGTAAGCTACAAAGCTTGTGTTACGGAAACTAGACTAACTAACTAAGTCATCTCAGACCCCCCCCTTCCGGGGGAAGACGGGAATTTGTAACGAGGTGTTGGCCTCCTAACAAAAATAGCATTCGCTGCACGTAACTACGGACAGGGCGTGGGAATCTTTATTATAGGTTAAATTTAATACGAGCGGGCGCGGCGGAGGCCGCGGAAAGTCATCGTGATCAGGCTATCAAATCGCGCGCCATGCGCCGTGGAACCTCGGGAGGTCTAGCGTGCAGAGGGGCCAGATCTCTCACGAGTGGGAAATTTGACCTCTCTGCCCGTGCGAACATTCCCTTGGCTAGACGGCGCACGAACTCATCCAGTGTTTCCATCCGCAGATCGCGGAGAATGACGTCATTTCTCACATAGCGCGTGGCGCCGACAATGGTACGGAGCGTGAGGTTCTGCTGAACCTGTAGCCGGCCTCGTTGGGCCTGGGATGTTAAGGCGTACCATGCCGGAGCGGCGTATGTGAGACGAGAGCGAATATAGGCTCGGAAACTAGATGGTTGATAAACTACATATTATACTTTTTTTTTTGTAAATATATACATATTATACATATAAACACCCAGACCGAGACAAATTATACAATGTACAACTTGCCCCCGGTGGGAATCGAACCCACGACCTCCCGAGTTCACGGCAACGTTTGTTACCACTAGACCACGGAGGTGCATTAGTTCTGATTTATTCTAGACTACCGGATTAATTATTGTTACGCCTTGTAGTCAAGCATGAAATCCTTCAGGTAGTCATAGTGTCATATGTCATAATGATGCAATTTATCCTATGTTGATCCTTGGGTTCTAAGTACCTCCGCGCGCGTGCCCACAAACTGCTGACCCCTGCCACCTCACGCACATTGGCGCACCGTTGTTCTCCATTGCGCAGAGCGTTATATGCACTTTTTGTCGACTTTCCGGTTGCACATAGGCATGTATTGTACCTTAATTCTGACTTGCCTGGTGGGTTACTGCTGTACCAGGTACATAGGTACTGATGACTTAATTTAAAAGGTTATTAATTGATCGTTGTGGTGCAGTTTTGTATATGTTTTATTTTGTAAATCTGATATAGCTGAGTTTTCCTTGCAGATTCCTTTCTCACTCAGATTAAACATTAACAGGTTACTGGAATTTGCTAAGCTGCTGGTCTTCTGCTAACAGCTTACTTATTGGACCACTTTGCTGCTTAGTCTTCTACTAGCAGGAGTAGAATCATTCAAAATAATTAAATTAATGACGTTTCATAAATGCCTGTAATAGGTTTACGTGAATAAAGATATTTTGACTTTGACTTTGACAAGATCAGCAAAGCATGTTGGTACTTCTGTGAGAATCGATAAAATAACATATATTTTTTATCAATTCTAATTTACCTTTGTATAATACATTTCTTTGGCAAACAAATTATAGATTTAATTAAGGATGACAACATTGAAATGTATTTAATTGATTTCTTATATTGTTTGTGGCTTTTTCTTTAATTTTTATGAATGTTTGTAAATAATATTAAGTGTTTCTGACTCCTCCTTGCATGGTGTATTGGAGTATATACTGTAATACCATGTAAAGTGTATAAAAATAAATAATAATAATAATAAAATAAGTCTTTACTTTTGTAGTTTAGCTATGAAGCCGAGACAAACCGACAGACATATACATAGTTGTTGGGGTCAAATGTCGTGGTCGATCATTAAGATGATACACATATATACATCTAAATATGTATATTTGTTTTTGACATTAAATAGATAAAGTAACTATTCGAAAGAATATTAAATGTCAATATATATTTATGAATACATATATACTTTTTATATACTTATATACTTTGCAGTCAACTGCGTCACTCGATGAAAAAATATTTGCTTAATGTAGTTGTTTTTATAGGTTTTTTTTTTTTAAATACATTTATTGCTGTTTTACTAAAATAAACGTGTTTTATTTACAATAACCTCTTTCTCCTACGGAACCAAACTAGAGAGAAATATCACAAATGTATTAAATAAATTGTTGTGTCTCGACCACGTCAAAATCCACAGACTTAGCCGCTAGACCATGGAGGCAGCAAAGTTGTCCCTTACAACAGTATGAAGTTATAGCCATCGATATAACAGACGTCAATAGGGTTTGATCCGTCACCCTTTTAATTTAGAGTCAGCCGAAGGGTCATTAAACAATAAAGTGTTGATTAAAAGCCCCCATGAGCAGGCGTTGCGAATAACTGCGCTTCCTGCACTCGATGGAAAGGATTGACTATATAAAGATCTGGGCTTTTGATAAATAAATCGTACGTCATGAGTTTTAATTAATATTCAGTTTTTTTCATTCATTACAGCCCCTAGAACACAGCGTCCTAGACCTCCACTGCTGGAGATGGGCCTTTCAGAACTGGAGAATTTGGCCTACACTCGCCACGCTGGCCAGACGGCTTGGAGAGGATATGATGTCAATTTTTTATGACAATTTATTAACGATTCCACAAGGTGGTATTAGTGGAACCGGGACCGACGGCTTAACGTGCTCTCCGAGGCACGGGAACGGTGGTGTTGTAAATCTATGACAAATGTACGTAAGAAAAGTGTATTTCTCATTGGTACATGCCAGGTGTGTTTGAACCGACCTTTGTAGGATTTAAGGTACGCGTTCTTACAACCGTGCCACCACCGCGCACTTTTTGTAAATTAAGAACGAGAAAAGGTCACCTACCAATGCCAACCAATCTATAATCTATTGGTCAACTAACACAGAATTAAGTAGCATAACCTAACTTTAGAAAAGTATCATCACGACCGTTTTCCTTTTGGGGGGATCAGAAACCACGCTTATAAATAAGCGGATTCACATTTAGCCAACTTTCCTATAGGCCAATCATTACAAGCTCGTCGAAGTCTCTAGCGTACCAAACTTGAGAAATAAATTAAATCAATTATTCTGTTTCAACTAGAAATCAAACCTCGTACTTTTGCGTCTAAATCCACGAACTTAACCGTTAGACCAGAGAGGCCGTACAGTTCAATACCTACAAACATTTTTTTTTCGTATAATAGCCCGGACCCTGTATGTGGGTCCGTGATGAAGAGCCATTATTTTATTATCGATGATTGGCACGACCCTGTTGTCTGACCGACTACTGCTATTGCTATAAGTATATCTATTATTTGTTTTTATACGAAGAACATAAACATGAATCATACCATCAGTACGAGTACATGAATCATGACTGGTAACAAGGTATCTATCATTATATTATAATTATCTATTATTAATAAATGACATTAAACTTTTTTTTTATATATTGTTTACTCAGCTAGGATAGGCGGCATTCGGGAAACTTCGACATACCCTCTCATCGTCCATACCACAGTGTTTGAAGACAAAAGTCTTCAACCAGTGCGTTCTCCCCGTAATTTCGTACGGAACAGAGAAGTGGACACTGACAGTGGGTCTAATTCACAAGTTCAAGGTCGCTTAGCGAGCTATGGAGAGAGCTATGCTTGGTATTTCTCTGATGGATAGAATTCGAAACGTTGAAATTCGTCGGAGAACCAAAGTTACTGACATAGCATTTAAAATTAGCAAGCTGAGGTGGCAATTGGCCGGACACATCTGCTGCCGCAGAACCGATGACCGATGGGGCAAACGGGTTCTGAAGTGGAGACCACGTACGGGACGACGCAGAGTGGGACGACCCCCCGCCAGATGGACGGATGACCTTAGGACGGTCGCTGGTGGGGGTTGGATGAGGGTTGCAAAAGACCGCGTGCAGTGGCGAGCCTTGGGGGAGGCCTATATCCAGCAGTGGAGAGACACAGGCTGATGATGATGATTGTTCACGACATATTTCCATGAATGGGAGCAACTGACGCCAGCCACAGACGGCCGACATCAGTCCCTACCATTATGCAGTCCTACCAAGATGCTTTTTCACACCAGGTTAACAACAGGATTGGGGAAATGCACGGGCTTGGAGAGCATTCAACATTTTCATCGTGCGACAGATGTAAGATGTGAGTTCCCAAATCTATTTTATATCCAAGGAATGCTCACAACGTAAGTGGGTGCATATTCTGACCTGACCTGAGTGTAGTTCGGTTGCGCAATAGAGAGGAAGGGATTAGGTTATAGAGCTCTTCCGAGTACTTACGATAGTATTACAGGTGGAATACTCTCAAAGAGCTATACATCTCTGCGAAGCTGCAGGGATTTGAGAGTTCCAGATATAGTGGCATCGTCTACAATTCGAACACACTCGCCTCTGTAGGACATTAAAAGCATCTGTGAGGTACTTGGCGGAACCATCCCAAGGGTGAGAACAGTATTCCACGCTGATCTGATCTACGCTTCGTATAGCAAAAGTTTGATTGAAGGCGTAAAAAACTTCTTCACCTTGTTCAGTATTCTGAGCTTTAATGACGCTGTTTTGGTGATGCTCTCAATGTAGTTCCAGTGGTTAAGGTCTAAGTGTATTTCCACCTCAAGAATGTTGAAGCTGGGCAAATAAATCTATCTGGTACAATTGCATGCATGTTTTATATAAATATATTAACACATTCACTGGAATTTAGCATCCCTTGCTAACACGTTTCTACAAGGAGCTTGTTATCCAACACACACTGGCAGCGATATCTCAAAACCATTTATGGAAATTGTAAGCGAATCGTTAAAAACAAAATGCAACTGTTAACAGATTTTAAATCATTGGCCGTCAGTTGGAGCTATTGTAACGTCAGGAGTGTTCAAAACTTGCTCCGGAGATACAAAATAATAGTCCAACGCGTCAACAACACCTCTGAAAGCGATAGATTGTATTCAAAATAATATTGGAAAAAGCACCTTCACAACCGTATCCTTTTCGGGGTGAACAGATACCACGCTTTTTAAGCTTATTAAGGTATCTCCTGATCTCGAGTTATGTCAGAATTACGCATGAACAATGATAATCGGCTTTGAAGACTCTTAAGTGATATGTTCTGCTGACTTTGGATTTTGTCCCTGATGGTTTCGGCCAGAAGGTGGTACCCGGCTGGCGCAGCAAAGGTAAGACGGGAACGGATGAACATCTTGTAGCGGATCTATAACCTATCTACCTTCAGTGGTAAGCTGGAACACATAACAGGCGTAACAGGACCCGGGCTGCCACTATTTCACCCATTGTCAACGTCCTGTTAATGATACAGCCCAGGTATTTGACAGTCAGAGTCCACTCGATGTTCTGTCTTCGAAGCTACAGTAGCAGGAGGAGGTAGTCGATATCTGGTTATCAACAACAGCTTTTCCGTCATTGATAAACATACGCCACTTGTCCAACCACGCAAGGAAAAGATTCAGCTTAAAGATTGCTTTATATTAGTTTGAAGAAGAGCTGAAGTAGGCACTGTCGTCGGCAAACAGAGCAAGAATGACACCCTTCTCCCTGTCCTCCTCTGATTCTTCAGAGAGAGTTAGGATGTCATTAGTATACAGCGCTTAGAGTACGGGAGATAAGCAGAACTCCAGTGAGAATGGGCTTACCACACTCCACACTCCACAGCGACGTGGAATCGTTTTCCATCCAGAAATGACGCCAGGATTGCTGGCACCGACGTGACGAGAAGTTTCTAAATGAGACCGTCGTGCAAGACTCTGTTAAACGCCTTTTTCGATATCAAGACAGACGCCGACAGAGCGACGGCCCATGTTCTTCTCGACTGCTAGGTGCTGTAGCATTCGTATCAATTGAAGCGTGGTGCTATGTCCCTCAATCGTTCATCACGAAGTTTGATGTAAATTTCATTTGATTACATTTAAAATTTACCTCCTTATGTATGCTTTTATTGTTATTTTTGATAAGAATATGATGCGGTATGTTAGATGCAATGCGCAGGCGCATTGACGTGTCAGCGACGAGCTCAGACGGTATCTAGCCGGACTCCTTTGTGTCTACCTTCTGACCGCATTTGAGTATGGAAATGTATATTTATTTTCCGTCTCGACCGGCCGCCACTGTCCGCGGTGATCGCCGAAGATGATAACGCATCGATTTATATATTTCACTCGATGAGTGGCTGCTACTTCGTTCGCCATACAACTGCCATGGTTGAGTGTTTGTTTGCAAAGGGTGTGCAAAATTCTAGCGTTAAAAAAAAACGATTAAACTAAAGTTTTCCTTTTTTTTTACTTATCGAACTATAATTCAAGTTTCAAGAGTCAAGAGGCAGTGTTTTGTTTTCAACCAATGCATTCTTCCAGTATTGTCGTGAGCAGAAACGTGGACACTGACAGTGGGTTTGGTCCTTCAATTTAAGGTCGCTCAGCGATATTTATATATATTATATTTCTGAATAGAGTAAACGTAGACACCCGTCAGAAAACCGAAGTTACCGACATAGCCTTCAAAATTCTTCAGTTGAAGTGGCAATGGGCCGGACACTTCAGTCGCAGAACCGATGACGGATGGAGTAGATGGGTTTTTATGTGGAGACCACGTACAGGAAAACGCAGAATGGGAAGACCCCCCCCCCCCCCCCCCGCGAGTAATTAAAGATCGTGTCGCCTTCCTTGGGGGAGGCCACATTCAGCAATGGAAACACATAGGCTGATGATAATTTCTTAAATTTGGTACGCTAGAGACATTGACGAGCTTGCCACTTGTCAAGCTGGGCCTATAGTAAAGTTGACTAAATGTGAATCTGCTTCTTTAAAAAAAGCGTGGTTGCTGACTACTCCAAAAGGGAAACGGTCGCGATGATACTTTACTTATAATTTAACAATATTTTTTTATGTAAATAACAACCAATGCCAGTTCTATTTCGTTTGTATTTACAAACACTATTGTGTATTTAAATATATCTATAGTAACTTTTTGTAACAGGCTGTATATCAAAATCCTTGATATAACATGCAAAATGTTTTCCATAAACCAACTTGTGATTTATTATTTGAGCTGTCATCAACAATCACAAAAAGCTGTAAGTTGCTTTATATGGAAAATTGCTTATTGATCTAGTTAGTTTAGTACCCTCGAACCATCGGGGATAGTTAGTATGGTGGTAAGCGTCCGGATGGGATGTCCTTGATTCCATAGAAACGAGCCCGTGCACTGATTTGGGATGCTGCATGTGTTGTCATACTCTGTCCGTAACATGTGAAACTCAGAGTCAGCCGCACCAAAGCCGCACTTCATCCCATTCGAAACGATGGGTTCGTGGTCCGAGGAGGCTCTGGCGAGCTTAGGAAAAAAATCCGTCTTTGCAGGATTGACAGCAGGTTTGACAGCTGGATGGAAATGTTGAGTGAGAAAATGTCTTAGAATAAGGGTACTTAGTGTACTTTTGAGTTATAGAATACATAATAAACTTTCTTATATATCTTTTATTCGAAGTTAATTATAGTACATTAAATATAAATTAAAAGCTACCTAAATAATAAAATTAAAAATAAACTAAACTATAAATAAAAAATGTCCTCTAGAGACGTCCCATCCGAGATAGTTCCAAGGAGACTGGCAACATTTCCCCTCTGTATAGCGAGGCTAATACGTTGGCAGAAATAATTGCCAGCCTTCCTGTCTCAAGACCTTTCTGTCAGCTGCTCTGACAACTCCTTGGCCAAGCGCCTCGCTGACGGTCCCCATGGGCCCATCGTCTCGACCCCAAACGGCGCAAATTCGTAACCGATACCAAGGTTAGCGTATTTGCGCAATTTGAGGTTCTCCGCAGAAAAAGCCGCACTTCCCGCGCCTGACGAGGTCGCCTGTAAACTTTCTAGGAAATTAAATTAAGGATAATTTAGGCATATTCGTATGTATATTAATCATAGATTAGATAGCCATAAATGCTTTTGCTATTATTCCTGAACAATTAAAAATTAAACTCGAGTCTAAATTAAAAATTGCTTGCTTAGTTAAGCCTATGAAACTGAGCCTAATTAATTAAGAAATATTACATCCAAACGAAGTTTCTGTAAAGATCGTATTCTAATTTACGCTCCGAGTGCAGAGCTAGGGGGTCTACTCTGAAATCTCCAAAGAAGGAAAGGCCTGGGCACACCGGTGACACAATTTTAATGCGTTTTCAAATGAATAAAATGAAGACGGTATTAGTGCCTCTAATTCTGAATTATAAATAAATTAAGTTAATAAATAATACATAAAGTAGGTATTTTGAGTAAATAAGAGTATTGGAACTCTAAAATTCTACAATTACTAACTTAATTTATTTCTAATTTAGGCACTAATACCAGCATATATATATAGGTATGTATATGTACGCAGAAAATAGTATTAACGGTTCACCAGTCGAAATGTCAGTGATAAAGCTCGACTTGCCATACACAGTGCCATGCTTTCATCTCTACCTTTTGCGTATGTCGTTGTTGATATATAATGCGAAAGTTGTGGGTAAAAGAGGCCTTGGCAGACCAAGACTGAAGATCACGATAAAATAAATACGATGGCTGTAGGTGCCTTAAACAGTCTTCGAAACAAAAGGGCATGTATGAAGAGACTGATGAATGTCGACGAAGCGAAAAAGGTATGTTGTGAACGTGTCAAGTGGCGATCACCGCCCTGCAAGGAATTCGCTGTGAACATTTGTATTCAATACAGCCCTTAAAACACAGATTCCCAGTTTGGCCTACACTCGCCACGCTGACCAGATGGGTTGGCGAGAGTCTGATGTAATTTTTTTTATAATTAATTAATAATTTAAGAACGATTTCACTATATGGTCCACTACAACCGGAACCGACGGCTTGACGTGTAAATCTATAACTAATGTACGTAGGAAATAATATTTCCTATTGGTACATGCCGAGATTCGGACCCATGTTTTTAGGATGTTAAGGAAAGCTTTCTTACAAACGTGTTATCACCACTCTTAAAAAGCTGCCTCCGTAGTCTAGCAGTTAAATCCATGGATTTAGACTCGGAGGTACCGGGTTCGATTTCTGGTAGGGACACAATAATTTATTTGTGATAATTCTCGAGTTTGGTACGCTAGAGACGTCGACGAGCTTGCCATTTGTCATGATGGGCCTATAGTAAAGTTGGCTAAATGTGAACTTGCTCCTTTTAAAAGCGTGGTTTCTGACCACCTCGTAAGGGATACGGTCGTGATAATACTACTACACACTACTTCAAAAACATTTATGTTATGTGATATTTATTTTTGAAACTTTAACAACGAAATCCCTACTTAATAATTATTCAAGATAAGTCCAGAGTAGGCTATTCGGTTCGCGACTATAGTTTATTTATCTGTTTTGTTTCCACCTCTCCAACATTGTTTATTTTTCTTTATAATCGTGGCCCGAGGTAAGAGATTTAAAATTTATAACGCAGCAATGTCACGTCTTGGTTTAATTAGGCGCGGTACGGCGCGGGGGCGGGAAACCGCGTGCCAGCCGCGTCGACCTGAACATTATTTACAGGTATAGCATTCGGAATAACTAAGGCTTGCATCGATAAAGGGTCCTTATGTTTTGCTTATAATTTATTCAAACTCCGTCAGACCTTGTATAAGAAAAACCACTCAGAAAATAATATTTAATACTGCTTTTATTTATCATTAATATTTTATATATGTAGTATTGTGTACATATTAGTATGTATTTGTCTATATATTAATCTATTTAATGGTTGCACCTACCTCACAACAGAAATCGTTTCATTGTCCCAAAGGTTGGTTGCTAGAGAATGCCTAGCGGCATTAAGCCCTAATTGTACATAGTGCAATAAAGTTTGGAATAAATAATACAAACTTATGGAACCGTTAATATACCCGTCTGTTCAGGAAAGTCCATTACCGTGGTGTTGGACTCTGTGTTCTAGTGGTTGTGATGATAATGATAGACAAAGTCTAAGTACGCATTATAGATTTCAACCTGAGAGGATCTTTGAAGGCATGAAACATCCATTTTGCATACTTACTGCTCAGCAAGTGAAGATAAAATGATATTTATATCGCGCGCGGTAGTTCTGTGGACATTCTAAGCTTTAGAAACATAGATCTATATACAAGTGACAGGTCTTTCGTGCAACTTATTAAATGCCAATGCCCAGGTCCTATATTTATCATTTTTATTACCTGTGCCTCCACTGCTGGATATAGGCCTCCCCCAAGGCTTGCTATAGCACGCGGTGTTTTGGCAACACTCATCCTATACCCGCCAGCGTCATTCCTTAGGTCAACCGTCCAACTCTGTAATATAAACTAAACCTAATAAAAATAGACTATAAGTCAAAAATGTCCTCCAGAGACGACCGGACCCTTCAGGAATAGGCCAAATAAGACTGGCAACATTTCCCCTCTGTATAGCGATGCTAATACATTGGAAAAGTTAAGTAGTGATAAGTAGTTTGTATTGATTATTTTATTAAAGAATAATTTTATATTTGTTGTTTAAATATTGTTACGTCTTGATTGATTCAATGTCTTATATGTCAATTATATTTTGCTATGATTTCTAAATAGTATTTAACTTGAAAAATATATAATAGTATTCTAGGTAAATGAAGCAAGTGCTGTGATATGCGTTTCATTTGAGTCATGGTATTGTTTTCGTGGGAGAATTTAAGAAATAGTTTTTGATTTGTTTTTACTGTTGCTTATATGTCGCTTATATTCTTCTCCAGGTCCAGCGTAGAAGCTATACCAGGACAAATTTTACTATACGGAAGCACAAGATACTCACACCACGTAGCAGGGGTTTAGGTTCACTTCACGGCACAAAAACTTATTACTACATCGTTTCATACACGAAACCACGGCTCAATGTTCATATTATCGTCTAAAATACTTATTTGGAGTATTTAGCTAAATGTTATTAATATTTGATTGTAACGGTGTCACTTGCAATGGCGACAAAATCTAACTCTTCTAAATTCCTCCAGTTTTTACCAGAGGGTGTAAGCATAAACCACATGATTTTACCGTTGCAGCGTACTCTCCCGCGTCATTTAAATTGATTTTGATAATGGATAATGGTTGTGGAAGAAATTAAAAGGAGGGGATGATACCAAGCCACAACACATAGAGTTATATGCCAACTTGTTTAAACCACACGCAGAACAAGATTAATGCCCGAGTATTAAACATAAGTCAAAGTATAGAATCGTGTTAATGGTAAGTAGATAGGAGAAATGGCGAGTGTGCGCCTTTGTATAATGCAAAAGTTTATCTACAATACAGATCGAAAGATTTTAATGATGTGTTTATTTTAAATTTTACAACAAATTCGGCGCACCCGGCACCCGCACGGTGAATCAATGGAATGCTTAGAAATTTGTCTTCATTTATTTATTTATTTATTTTAAATCTTTATTGCACTATGTACAAAGGCGGACTTAATGCCGCTAGGCATTCTCTGACAGCCAAACCTTTAGGACATTTAGACAGGATAGGTGGTAGGTGCAATTAAAAATTAGATGAAATTTAAATAAAACAGAAATATAATTCTAATATAAATATATACATACTAATATCTACATACAATTTACATACTAATACATAAATAAGTCATACTATAGATATACTAATATAATATAAATAAAACTACTTACATGATGAGGAGAGTGTGACAAAATTAACAATGTGATGATGCTGCTGCTATTATGCTGATATTAAGAGAAAAAAAGATTAAAAAGAAAGGTTTAGGTTAGGTTACTTAGTTAAAAAGTGTTTGTATACCTGGTTTTTAAATATTGCACGATTGGGAGCTTCTCTGATATCAAATGGTAAGTTATTATAAAGATTCGCAGCGACAACAGCAAATGAGTTCGAAACGTAGGAAGTGTGGTGAGAAGGTATAGAAATTGTGGAGTTGAAGGAGGAGCGAAGAATTCTATCATGAAAAGAGCTTAATTTGTCTTCATATATTTGTAATAGTTTTTTTTTTTATAATTTTAAGTCTTTACGCGCGAATGTTTAATAAGTTTAATTCATAAACATATATATTTGTTTTTTTTTTTAAATAGTTTTAATAATAGTCCAAAATTAGGTATATAAAAATTAAAATATGTCCAAAATTATTAGACTAAAAAAAATATTGTGCAAGCGAGAGGCAAATCGTCAGCTAAATTTCATCATAATCAGTTCTGCAATGCGAGAAGGAGAGACAAACATAATACAAATAAAGCGTCTAAAGTATCATCACGACCGTATTAAGCAGAAACCACGCATTACATAACACACACATACTGTAAATGGGCCTTGTCATCTTATATTTTAATAGCATTAATGTTAATAATTATTATTATTGAATAATAATGATCATGACGGCTCCTTTGGATTGTAAGGTGACACGGCCATTTTACAGCCACGAATATTAATTAACATTAATGCTATTAGAATATAAGATGACACGGCCCATTTACAGGTATGAATTTATGTTTTTGAAAGAATAAAACTAAAGGTTCTTTAACTGAAAAATCCATGAAACCTTAAACCAAAATAGACAATCTATATTGATGGCTCCGTGGTCTATCGGTTATGTCTATGGATTTAGACAGTGTTCTATTTCTGGTCGGGACACAATAATTTATTTAATATATTTATCGAGTTTGGTACGCTAGAGACATCGACGAGATTGCCACTTGTCATGATTGGCCTATAGTAAAGTCGGCTAAATGATAATCCGCTTCTTTATAAGCGTGGTTTCTGATGAACCACAACTCAAAACATTATCTTTGTATATAATTTTGTTTTTGTTGATTTTCTCAAAAAAACGCTGAATTATTTTAATTTTATTAATCCTTAGTTAATTTATTAATCCTTTTAATAACTGTTACGTATTAAACCTGATTTAGTACTCGAGATAAGTGTTTTATGAAAGGCATACACGACGCAGCTAAGAGCGAGGGCATATTTCCAACATTAATTGAAATATTCAGAGACACATATGCGTTTGAAGAGCCGGTCCAAAATTAAAAATAAATAATCATTGCTTCTCAGCGAGCATGCTAGCTGTATGCCTGAATCCACGCTATGCAAGGCGAAGTTGTAATAATAATAATAATAAAAATCAGTAGTCATTGCCTGAATCCACCTTACTCACCTTATTATGCAAGGCGAAGTTGTAATAATAATAATCCAATATTAATATCCGAAGTAATACCCAAAACATTACATGACAGCCTCAAAACTATCAATCGAGCCGACCGGAGCCGCTTCGACCATTTTCGGGGCATCGCACCTCTCCACGCACGGCCACCGGATGGACGCCGCCTGCCCCGGGAGATCCTGGGGCATAATTACTCTCCTCTCACACGCAGCGTGATATACACTACCAATAGTGGATTCCTCCCAGGTGCCACATACCCTACAGTGGTCCTTTCCCCGCATCATCCGGGGTTAAACAAGAAACCAGCGGGTCGACGCCCGCCGAGATTAATGCCCGCTAAATAGAAGAACTACTACTACTATCAACGTAGACCAGTACACATACAGACAATTGAAAAAAACTACAATCCATAGTCGTTGCCTGAACCCATCTTGCTCACCTTACTGTTCAGAAAATGATGTTGGAAGCAGGTTTCAACAACCTCTGTTATTATACCATAGCCGACATTTAAATTTAGTGGAACAGTAATATAAATAAAAGTTATTAAAAAAATATGAAACAAAATGCATAAAAAATAAAATTAAAATAAAAAAAAACAAAGAAAAAAAATAATTAAAAAAAACAGAAGTTAATCTGAATCTCAGGCACCAGGGGCCTAATTCTGGCTTTCGAGTTGTGTGTCGGTTCGAATGAAAAGCGATGAATCTCCATAGAAATCTGTCAGTTTCATCCGAACAAATCTAGCAGACATCCATGTCGAAGGCGCGAGAATTGGGGCCCAGTTCCATTACACAAATAAGTATACATATTTTATCTTGAACTAGCTGTTTTACCCGGCTTTGGCCGAGTAAACCGCGACAAAAAATTAATTTTGTTGCGCATTATTTTAATTTTGCTATATCTCTTAAAGTATTCATTTAATTTGCATGGTGTAATGGGAAAAAATAATCTTCATAAAATGCTCAAGCCTATTAGAGTATTTAAAATTATAAGGATTATTACCGTATTTGGGTAAATAGGTTTCCAATTACCGATTTAAAATTGACCACTTCTTTAAGTATTAAAATGTATATGGTATGTTATCCTTAAGATATAGACTTACTTAAGAGATTTTTACTTTCATATACCTAATTTTAGATAGAGATAAATAGCAAAATATATAATATATAGTATGTAGTATATGTAGTATTGTGTACATATTAGTATGTATCTGTCTATATAGATATAATACTTAGATTTAACTTGAATTACATTTTAATCTATTTAATGGTTGCACCTACCTCACAACACAAATCGTTTCATTGTCCCAAAGGTTGGTTGCTAGAGAATGCCTAGCGGCATTAAGCCCGCCTCTTGTACATAGTGTAATAAAGTTTTAATAAAAAATAATAAAAAAAAAATCATTCAAACAAATCTGTGATTAATGAAATGAAATGAAATATTTTATTTGCTAAAAAACACATGGTTACAGATTCGAGTATGGTCTCACATGTTTCGCCAGTGACGGCATGCAAAACTTTATACAACTATTATAAAAAATAAATTATAATAATATCTAAAGAGATATTGGTTAAATCCGTGGATTTAGAACCAATGCAAGAACCACGAGAGGAATTCCAGCAAAATATTTGCACCATTTATTAAATAATTGGGCTTAAGCAGGTCTGCCGTCAAAATATTTATGGAATAAACTTCCAGTGTTTGGTTGGGTAGGGAAAGGAGCCGATGATCGGTTGCAATTCAGAGATTTCTTCTGATCTCTCTTTTCCTCACACGATGGACCCGACAAGAAATGTCTCTTCTTTCTTAGTTTTATTGGATAGGCCCGTAAATATATGTCTACGGTAAAATTGCGATAAGTTGGCGTGCAGACGGTTTCTCATCATTAAGATAAAATGCAAATAACTGAAGGAAAAGCCGTAATAAATCCTTAAGAGAAAGATCCATGATTTCTGACGAGTGATGGATGCTGCTAAGATAATATACCATGCTTGCTTCATAGTAATGAATATTATGTGCTCAGAATAATAACCCATAGGACGATAGATTTATACAAATAAACTACTCAGTGCCTTCACTTTGTAGCCACGACTCAGACTTAGCTGTTAAGGCACGCAGGGCCAACAGTGAAAGAGAGACGATTGACAGGGTTTTAGTCCGTAAGCGCCTTATCAGGCCTCACGGTGATTCGGGCATGCGACCTCTTCAGGCTGGTGTCGTATCGTCAGGCGATTTTGCGATCACCATCTATAATAAAAAATAAAATAAACAACCACCTTAAGGCGTAAAAAAAGTTTAATCTACTACGTATGCATAGAGTCATAAGTAACTGTTTTTTTTTTAATTATATTTATATTTAAATTATATTTAACCTAAATAAACAAACAATTATCAGTTTTCCATCTGCCTATTATTTTTATAAATAAAAACTGTATTTGTCATTAGTACACGCCGGGGTTTAATAATAATAATAATAAATACGTTTATTTAAGAAGTACACTGGTAATACAAAAATGAAAAAATACAAAATTGATACAAAATAGGTTAGTCTATAGAGGAGTAAGGTTAGTCTGCATCATTCAACATTTAGCAGTAAGACCCAGCTTACTATACAGTCTTTCGATCGTCTCTGTTGATTTCAAAGTTAAACACCCAGTGTACCTACTAAGGATTGGACTTCGGTTTACGTCCCAGCCACTGCACCAAAGTGATGTGTCGCAGCGGTCGGGGGGTGTGCTGATTGTTAATTCAAATAATGTTTGTAAAGTATACCTAGTCTCTTTTTTTTTTCTTTATTGTGGTTAACACACGGTAACACACAGATATACAATATATACATTTAAATAAACAAATTGTTATGTGCGTTACCGCACGTAAACCGCAAGTTATATAAACAGGTAACGTCAGATAGTGCAGTATAGTGGACAACAGATCGCTCATATAGTGATGAGTTTATCTTTGTAAGTCATGCCCAGTCAAGCTGGCATAGTGTTAGGAACTAATGAGTGTCTGATTCCAGTTGCTAACATTCATGGACCCTGCGTGTCACTTACCATCAGGTGCACATCAGTGCACGGTCACGTGCTAGTAAATATTTTTTTTTAATTTAACTTTTGGACAATCTCATATTAAATTTGATTTTTCTTTTGTTCTCAAGGTCGACTGTCAGAGAATGACCGGCGTTAAGCTTCGCCTTTTGTATAATATCCCAATAACGGTTTAAAATAAAACAACTAACAAAAACATAACTTCACATTACATATGTATATACCGTAACATATTCAAATAATCCAGTTAGGGTTGATCGGCGCAAGCACCTGAGTCGTACGCTTGTCGCTCGATGCTTCCATATTGAGCCAGCGGTCCCCGGACGCTGCCCATAATCGAGGTGATCACAGCTCCGATCTATAGAGCAAACTTATACTAATTAAAAAAAACTCACAAAGCACCACAGCCGCATGCCTAATTCAAATATTGCGGGTTTTACCGGTTACAACAACGATAGAGGCGATTTCTTCAGCGTCTTATATGACGACTGTAGTACAACGATTATTTTTCGATTCGACGACTGCTCGCCTAGCACGCTCCGCGACCGGTTATATGTATATGCGCTGCTTCTTTTTAGTTCGCAAGCGCCGGACTTTGTACGTGAATGGGTAATATAGAAAAGAAGCGGCGAGTAAGAGACAGGTATAGGGGTAACAAAGTGGGAATGTATATTTATGCACCGACAGATCAACGGCATGTATTTTTTTTACATATATTATAAAATTGAATTGTTACTTAGAAACATTGTCATAATTTTATTAGTCCATTAGATTTCTATGCCAAAATATAAGTTTTAAAATGTCATTGATAGTTGTAGCTTAATTCTTATTGCTAGAATCCTGTGACATCTGTCATATGTCAGTTTTAATTTAGTAAAAACATATAACTATACTACAGATGATATAATAGGTCTATGTATAACTTTCTTATCGATTTACAGTAAGAGGAGTTTCAAAGAAATTCAACAAAGTAAATAATTTGGATGACTTGGAAAAAAAAACTTTTTTGGGACTAAAGTAAGCTACGCAAAAGTAAGTCTAAGTGAGTTTTATAGATGTGATCCTGGAGCATAGCGGCGCGTGGCAACTTGTCGCATCAACTTTTCAGAATGTCACTATGTCCATCACGGAATACAAAGTCACAGTTAATGTAGTCCTAAAACAAAAAAAAATGATTTTGTAAGTTTTAAGGCGAAAGTCTTACTTCAAAGCGTAATAGTCTAACAGCCGGTTTCTCAAAGCTCTACTTAATTATTCCTTAGCTAATGAATCATAATCGTAAAGATTTTCTTAAGTCAAATTGTGTTTCAACAAGAAACTAAATTTAATCTAAAAAAAAATAGATAGAAAATAAAAATTAAATACTTACAAAAAAAAATCTCCTCCAAATCGCTGTCTTATGGCATGGTGCCCAATACACTAGCAGCATTTCCCCTTTGAATTAAGGGAATATTTTTGTGAGAAAAAATTGCCAGCCATATTGTCACCAGAGACGTTAATAAGCCTTGCAACAATTTCTTTATAGAAAGCTTTTAGTTCTGATCCCCACGGGCCCATCGTTTCTACAGCAAATGTCGAAAATAGGGTTTCATATTTTCGACGCTTGCTGATCTGCGCTTGTTCCACTGCAACACCAGCTTTAACAGAAGTGCCTTGAAGGTGGGAAGGGGCTAGGGATTAAATCCCACACCAGGGATAGTGAAACGCTTGCGATGATTCGTTTATACTAAATCTGTCCTAACTTTTACGCTTAAACCAATAGACTGCCGTCGTTGGCTTAGTTACCTTACTATGGCTGCGAGTAGTGAAAATAGAATAATGGACGCCTAAATAGAATTGTAGTTGGGATAATAATAAGGTATTATAATTTAATGTATTGTTAAACGGAGGCGAGTTTCGCGCACGGTGCTATGTGGGGGCACGCGGCGACCCCGCATTCTTCGATTCATTTACATCTTACTTCCACGGAGCTGGTGCACTTCCTAGCAATCTATTGTACGGAAATGTGGTTCAGCCACACAACAATTCTGTAATCCGCGAATCTCCATATAAATGCTCATGATAAGTGCTTAATCTTATTTGCTAGCTGTGGGATCTTTGGGAACTAGTTGAATACTAGGCAATGGCGCGTAATGAAAATGTCAGCCGGGAAAATGCAACCGGATAACTCTTGGTATGATTAAAAAAAAAGCGAGTAAATAATTATATTAACTATTAATTACTCAAAAACCGGCCAGCAGATGACAATATTAATAAAATCTTTACAGAAAAACAATACTTTTCCTTTAAGCTAAACCAACCAAAGCCAATAGATTTCGACGCTTTAGGGAGTTTGTCGTTAAATCGAGTGAGGGGAGTTTACACTGTAAGTATATAAATTAAAAAATTGCACCAAATCGCTACCAATGGGCAAAGTGCCAAGGATACTGTCAGCATAGCCATGTTTAAATGGCAATATTGATCCTTTGGCCCAAATATTGCCCAGCCCTCTTGTCTCCCGTTGTTTTGACAACGCCTTGAAAATTTAATGTGCACTTAGTCCCCACGGCCCGAGAGTTTTAACTCCAAACTTCACAAAAACACTCCCAATTAGCTGGATGTATTTCCGCCGTTTGAGGCTATCTGCTTGTAATGCAGCACCACCTGTGTCCTTAGAGGTCAAGGACAGGTGGGAAGGCGCCAGGGTATCCACACAGATGGCACCCCACACTAAAGGCAAACATCCATGGAACCGGCTTCATTAAATCGGAATGCTTGCCATCGTCACGGGCCGTGCCACTGGGTTCTCATATGGCTGGCGGACCCACAGACACAAGGGCCCGACGAATGACGCCATGTACGAGTATGCCTTTGCCTAGGCATTCTATTAATAGGAATTAAGTCAGCCTCGAACCTAGTGCACAAAGTTATATATATGTTTTAATAAAATGTGCTTCAGGGTGTATTAGGTCACGTGTGTCAAACGCGTACCTACAAAATTTAATTCGAGCAATAAGTATTAGGTAAAACCCGTCTTTTTCCGTCTGCCAAATGCAGAGGACAGAATTTGAAAGCAAATGTAAATTCTATTATTACGGCCGCTTATTTTTCAATTACCAGCATGACGGGGCGCAAGCCCTGGGGGCAATGCAGACGAATTTTCTATTAAGTTATGTTACCCTAGTACTTTTTATTTTATAACATGTGACTTTACAGACATTTTATTAGTAAAATTACGATAGCGGTGGTGGCTCGATTGCAAGAACTAGTGTTTATTTATTTATTTTTAAAAAAGTCGCATCTCAGGGGGACAGTGCATAAAGTGGGGACCGCGGCGGAAAATACGGAGTCCGGCAAGCGGCGCAAGTATGTAAGTAAAAAAAAAAATATTTATTCGAAGTCAAAGAGTTCAAGTTTACATTTTATAAGGAAGTAGATATATAACAAATATTTAACGCAGATCATAGTGTGACGTAAACTATCCACCAGTATTTGTAAAACCCTGCAACCCGAACGAAGAGTACCTGTGTTCCGGGAAGCAGTATTCAATGAGTATGATTCGATATATGTATTTATACACCTAAGACACTATGATGGAATAAATAGATATTAAATGAACTTTAAGCAATGATAATAATATTTTTATTTTTTATATTGAATAGATAAAATATAGTATTTATATAAATAAAATAAGATACATATAAATAAGATATTAAAAATAGATTAAATAGAAAACTACCTAATTACACGTAGATATATATTGAAACGATGGGGTAAACGGGTCCTGCAATGGAGACGACGTACTGGAAGACGCAGTGTGGGACGACCCCCCGCCAGATGGACAGATGACCTGAGAAAGGTCGCTGGTGGGGGATGGATGAGGGTGGCAGAAGATCGTGTAAAATGGCGAGCCTTGGGGAGGCCTATATCCAGCAGTGGAGAGATACAGGCTGATGATGATGATGATGATATATTGAAACATCCTAATGTTTTTATACAAAAATGTAACACTATTTGTAGACAATGAATCAAAATAATTATTGCAAAGTTAAATTAGTAAAAATATATTAAAAGATTATATAATTGTGTACCTATATAATATAATTCGAATGTCTCTGGTTAAGTGGAAGTCGGTTCCACTGGCGGGCTGCTGATACTGTAAAAGAATCTGAACATCTGCTGGAAGAATGTGTCGAAATTTTTAATTGTTGTTGGTAGAGGAACGAAGCGCACAGCTATGTGTATCGCATGGAAATGGAATTGTCTTAGTATGTAATGTATTGTTTGTTATCTTATTATTTTTTAAATCAGCGCTGCCCTTCATCTCACACTCTCCCAAAGGTTAGATGTTAGAAAATGCCTTGTAGGCATTAATCTTCGCCTTTGTACATTTTTTTTCGTGCAATAAAGAATTTATTAATAATAATTATTATTATAGCGCGGTGGTGGTTCGGTTGTAAGAACGCGTTCCTTAAATCCTACAAAGGTCGGTTCAAGCCCACCCGGCATGTACCAATGAGAAATACACTTTTCTTACGTACATTTGTCAAAGATTTACACCACCACCATTCCCTTCATTTCATCCTCCCATTCCTTTCATTCCCATTCATTAAGCTGCCGGTCCCGGTTCCACTGATGTCAACTTGTGGAATTGTTAATGGATTGTCATAAAAAAAGTACATCATATTCTCGCCAAGCCGTCTGGCCAGCGTGGCGAATGTAGGCCAAATTCTCCAGTTCTGGAAGGCCCATCGCCAGCAGTGGAGGTCTAGAACACTGTGTTCTAGGGGCTGTAATGAATAATAAATAATAATAATAAATATTTCCAGACAGGTCACACAGCGCCATCTAATTTCCGTGGTAAGCTACGAGGCTTGTGTTACGGAAACTAGATGGTTGATAAACTACATATTATACTTTTTTTTTGTAAATATATACATATTATACATATAAACACCCAGACCGAGACAATTTATACAATGTACAACTTGCCCCCGGTGGGAGTCGAACCCAGGACAGGACAGGAAAGAATGAATAATAATTAAAGCATGAAGGAAGCTTTTTGTACGCGCTGTCAGTTTTAGTAATATAAGTTCACTGGAAGCTATTAAAAATCTCATCAAAAATGATAGCGTAATCGACATATTATCGTGTTAGGCATCTGTTGAGCATGAATTGTTTTATAACAGACGGGGTGAGTGGTTGATGAACACTTGATTAAGTCAACAGCGCCCTATCGATGATATGCACGCGATATTTCTACCCTCACGAAACACGATAATGTATAATATTTTGTCAAAAACGAGTTAAGAGGGAGAGAGTAACGTTTTTTGCATTCTTCTCGCTCGCACAATCCTACCTTTGAATAAAAAAACAAGTTTTAGTGTAATTTTGAGATATACAGTCCATCATTTTCTAGGGAATAAAATTACTAACATTTTGAACACCTTGTGTGGTGCTGTGACCTGACAAATACGTAACTTGAAAAAGTAAGCAGAAGGTCAAAGTATGAAAACTCAATGCAAGCCCACCTCTATTTTTCTCGCCGCATCGGACTGGAAAACTCATAATGGATACATTTATAGATTATTATAGGATCCCAGAAGAACTAGCTGTATCAGCCTATAGGCCAGACATCTTAGTGTTTTCTCGAAACTTAAAAAGTTATTCTTATTGAACGATCCGTGGGAATCAAATATTCCAAAAGACCACAACATCAAGTCGAACAAATATTATGATCCCACATAAGAATTGATCAGAAACGAGTTCAAGACTCGGCGTTACGCAGTGGAAGAGGAATTCCAGCAAAGCACCACTTACTGAAAGAAATCGTACATTTAACATTTATATATATATATTTTATGCAATGCACGACATGTGACCTTGCGCCCACCTTATGGTAAGTGGCGTGCAAGGTCCATGAATGTTAGGAACTGGAATCAGACACTTATGACTAATATTTATTTATTTATTTATTTATTATTTCATTTCCACAGCACATTACAGAACATAAAGGTTAGTATATAATTAAGTTTATACATTGGCCAAATTAGGAAACATACTTTATTACTGATACTTCACCTAAGTATAAAGAAAAGGAGAAAAAACAAGAAATACAAACAAAAGATATAGAAATTCAATTAAACAAAAAACAATAACACAAATAAAATTACAGATATCCAATATTGAATTAAATTAAATAGAAAAAAAAAAAACTAAAGATTAAATTAATAATTAAATTAAAAAGTTTTTTTAATTAAATAATTGTTGGCTGCCCTAACTACAGGAAAGTGTACCCTAACAGTGAGTGAGATGTGATGTAGCCCTGTAGAATTGACCGCAGCACCGCGGACAGCATTAACAACCGGGATCTGCATCCGAAGTACAGATTAATACTAAATACTTTTATATATATATGTCTATTTTCTTTATTCAGGAGACATACAGATCCCATCCCAACCGTCTGCATGTTTCAATTATATCGATATATTACGATATCAGTCCCTAACACTATGCCGGCTTGAATAGATGCCTTTTCACACTTACCTTGAAGGACTTTATTAAAGGAAAGTGGAAACACAGAGACTGGAAGAGCATTCCACATCTTTATTGTGCGACAGATGTAAAAGTCTCCATTTTTTTTTTATTCATTTAATAGTGACTACGGTATGTGGGTGTATTTTTTAACCTGTGTGTGTGGTTCGGTTGGGGAATGGAGAGAAAGGAATTAGGTTATAGAGCTCTTCAGAGCACTCACCAGAACACGCTTAGAGATGTATCTCAGCAAAGCTGCAGGACTCAAGAGTTCCAGATATAGTTGCATCGTCCACAATTCGAACAGCTCGCCTCTGTAGGACATTGAGAGCATCTGTGTACTTGGCGATTATATATAACCTATGTATATAATATTCACAACGACCACTTGTTACTAAATATTTGGTTCGTGTATCAAACAATTTCGCAATGTCGCACGTTCCCAATCACGTACATCGAAATCCACGTCCAAAACATAAACTATTTACCGCCGATTCAATATTCAATAGGCGATTGCAAAATACGCCAAATTATTACATTAGCAATGGATAGGGATTCCCGATATTGCGGTTCAGCGCTCGGCTCCGATATGCCGCATAAATAAATTAATAAATCGCATTGCGGAATTTACCATAAGAGCGTACCGTTCGTCTTATATGTATTCCATATGAGTATTTGATTCTCATACTCCTGGCCATAGACGTATAGAACACCATAGATGACCACAAAACAACAACATATAAAACAAAATTGTATGATATTTTGCCAAAAAATAGGTCTTGGTAATGTTAATTATGTTTGTAATATATTGTAAATGACTGTTTGCTGTCAAAATAAAAAAAAATATATAATAAAAAAATGGTTTATAATAATCACAGGATTCATTAAATTGACCTTATTTTTCTTATTATTGTTAGATATATTGACATTTTATTTTGTAACCTGAAGGGAAATATTTATATGTATATTCTATTTTTTGGTTTTATTCTTATTATCTTATTTTATTATTTATTAATAATAACTTGTTATTATTTATATACCTAAGAGAGGATCGAGTTTTTTAGCCAACAATACCCTAAATAAATGATTGATTTTGACAGTAACTTGAGATATAAGAGATATATACAAAAATAGACAAAAGTCTATAGCAGTTAGGCTAAACTAACATGTGATCGAATTGTCGACAAAAGAAAAAAACTGTATCAAGTATCATTATACAAAACAATTCCTTAAAATATTAGATTGAAAAATTGAGATATTTTTATCGTAATTTAAAAAAAAAGTTTAGGTTTTGTGTTTGAAAATACTTTAAGGTAAGTCTTGTTTCAAGCGTTGTTATTTTTATATAAATGGCAAGCTTAATTGACATTTAACATCATGTAGATGGTACATACTCGTACATTAAACGAGAACAACAAATAGGTGGAAGGCGAACTCATAGACTGTTATGTGTAATCAATAGGTCATATTTGACAATTACAAGACATAAAATAAATTAATACTTAATAAGCATAGGTAGGTAAAAATTTACATTAATAACGTCTTGTTGCTCAATAATATAACAAAGGAGGCCTCATTTTTCAACCAACAACTATTGTCGGTGAATAAACGCACGGTGAATCAATGGAATGCTTAGAATTTAATTTCTCTTTAATTACTAGGATTTTATAATTAGATAATAATACTTAATAAAAAATACGTGGACACTGACAGTGGGCCTGATCTACAAACGGTCAAGATCTTTCAGCCAGCTATAAAGAGATATGCTTGGTATTTCTCTGATGGATAGAATTCGAACAATAGTTATTGACACACCTTTTAAAATTAGCTAGTTGAAGTGGCATTTTTTCTCTTTTTTCTCCATTGGTTTTTATGCCCGGTTAAAGACCGAGGTTCGACAAATAAAACAACAAATAATGGGTCGTAGATTTATTGTATATTCAGTTACACTTCCGCACATTTAAGAGTGTAGGTAATCTAACTAATGCTTATATTGTGTAGCAGCCAGGCGTAAAGAAGTGACGCTCGGCGGGAGTTGGGCGACGGACGAGATGAGTCTCCGGAAGCCCGCGGAGCTTCTTACCCAAAACTGGTTTATATCTAAAGAAAACAAATTTACCGTTGGCCCTAAAACTGTTTCTTCTAGCGAAGCCGGTCCGTATAAATATATCCACGCTTCTATTGCATGGAACATTAAAATACGTCAGTTAGTACACTTCAATAACGACCTTAGGAATTCTAGAACAGAGTCGCAATTGTTGTATGGAGTGTATTGTATTGTTTTAATATTATCGTGTTGATATGTAGGTGAATAAAGCACGTCTGTACATGTTAATATCGGGAACATCCGTGTTAAATGCGTGACCTTGCAAATCACAGCCTGCTTTCCAAACGACTTCGTAGAATAGCCAGCCTCAGTCGGTATCGCTGTTTTAGAATATGTTATTAGCAATAATATATTTGTAACAAAACACTGCATTGCTTTCTAATAAAACTTTAAGAAATTACTCTACTTCGTGAAGGAGTTGGTAGTCAATGTTTGTATTCTTTAATTTTTTATGCACCATATAGAAGGGGCAGACTTAATGCCGCTAGACATTATCTGACAGCCAACCTTAGAGACAATGTGGACCATTTTAGGGGTAAAAATGTAATTAGGGGTAATAAAATATATATATATATATATTTATATATACTCTTATAACCGAGCCAAAACCGTGCGTGACTTATGTGGTTCAGCCACACAACAATTCTGTAATCCGCGAATCTCCATATAAATGCTCATGATAAGTGCTTAATCTTATTTGCTAGCTGTGGGATCTTTGGGAACTAGTTGAATACTAGGCAATGGCGCGTAATGAAAATGTCAGCCGGGAAAATGCAACCGGATAACTCTTGGTATGATTAAAAAAAAAGCGAGTAAATAATTATATTAACTATTAATTACTCAAAAACCGGCCAGCAGATGACAATATTAATAAAATCTTTACAGAAAAACAATACTTTTCCTTTAAGCTAAACCAACCAAAGCCAATAGATTTCGACGCTTTAGGGAGTTTGTCGTTAAATCGAGTGAGGGGAGTTTACACTGTAAGTATATAAATTAAAAAATTGCACCAAATCGCTACCAATGGGCAAAGTGCCAAGGATACTGTCAGCATAGCCATGTTTAAATGGCAATATTGATCCTTTGGCCCAAATATTGCCCAGCCCTCTTGTCTCCCGTTGTTTTGACAACGCCTTGAAAATTTAATGTGCACTTAGTCCCCACGGCCCGAGAGTTTTAACTCCAAACTTCACAAAAACACTCCCAATTAGCTGGATGTATTTCCGCCGTTTGAGGCTATCTGCTTGTAATGCAGCACCACCTGTGTCCTTAGAGGTCAAGGACAGGTGGGAAGGCGCCAGGGTATCCACACAGATGGCACCCCACACTAAAGGCAAACATCCATGGAACCGGCTTCATTAAATCGGAATGCTTGCCATCGTCACGGGCCGTGCCACTGGGTTCTCATATGGCTGGCGGACCCACAGACACAAGGGCCCGACGAATGACGCCATGTACGAGTATGCCTTTGCCTAGGCATTCTATTAATAGGAATTAAGTCAGCCTCGAACCTAGTGCACAAAGTTATATATATGTTTTAATAAAATGTGCTTCAGGGTGTATTAGGTCACGTGTGTCAAACGCGTACCTACAAAATTTAATTCGAGCAATAAGTATTAGGTAAAACCCGTCTTTTTCCGTCTGCCAAATGCAGAGGACAGAATTTGAAAGCAAATGTAAATTCTATTATTACGGCCGCTTATTTTTCAATTACCAGCATGACGGGGCGCAAGCCCTGGGGGCAATGCAGACGAATTTTCTATTAAGTTATGTTACCCTAGTACTTTTTATTTTATAACATGTGACTTTACAGACATTTTATTAGTAAAATTACGATAGCGGTGGTGGCTCGATTGCAAGAACTAGTGTTTATTTATTTATTTTTAAAAAAGTCGCATCTCAGGGGGACAGCGCATAAAGTGGGGACCGCGGCGGAAAATACGGAGTCCGGCAAGCGGCGCAAGTATGTAAGTAAAAAAAAAAATATTTATTCGAAGTCAAAGAGTTCAAGTTTACATTTTATAAGGAAGTAGATATATAACAAATATTTAACGCAGATCATAGTGTGACGTAAACTATCCACCAGTATTTGTAAAACCCTGCAACCCGAACGAAGAGTACCTGTGTTCCGGGAAGCAGTATTCAATGAGTATGATTCGATATATGTATTTATACACCTAAGACACTATGATGGAATAAATAGATATTAAATGAACTTTAAGCAATGATAATAATATTTTTATTTTTTATATTGAATAGATAAAATATAGTATTTATATAAATAAAATAAGATACATATAAATAAGATATTAAAAATAGATTAAATAGAAAACTACCTAATTACACGTAGATATATATTGAAACGATGGGGTAAACGGGTCCTGCAATGGAGACGACGTACTGGAAGACGCAGTGTGGGACGACCCCCCGCCAGATGGACAGATGACCTGAGAAAGGTCGCTGGTGGGGGATGGATGAGGGTGGCAGAAGATCGTGTAAAATGGCGAGCCTTGGGGAGGCCTATATCCAGCAGTGGAGAGATACAGGCTGATGATGATGATGATGATATATTGAAACATCCTAATGTTTTTATACAAAAATGCAACACTATTTGTAGACAATGAATCAAAATAATTATTGCAAAGTTAAATTAGTAAAAATATATTAAAAGATTATATAATTGTGTACCTATATAATATAATTCGAATGTCTCTGGTTAAGTGGAAGTCGGTTCCACTGGCGGGCTGCTGATACTGTAAAAGAATCTGAACATCTGCTGGAAGAATGTGTCGGAATTTTTAATTGTTGTTGGTAGAGGAACGAAGCGCACAGCTATGTGTATCGCATGGAAATGGAATTGTCTTAGTATGTAATGTATTGTTTGTTATCTTATTATTTTTTAAATCAGCGCTGCCCTTCATCTCACACTCTCCCAAAGGTTAGATGTTAGAAAATGCCTTGTAGGCATTAATCTTCGCCTTTGTACATTTTTTTTCGTGCAATAAAGAATTTATTAATAATAATTATTATTATAGCGCGGTGGTGGTTCGGTTGTAAGAACGCGTTCCTTAAATCCTACAAAGGTCGGTTCAAGCCCACCCGGCATGTACCAATGAGAAATACACTTTTCTTACGTACATTTGTCAAAGATTTACACCACCACCATTCCCTTCATTTCATCCTCCCATTCCTTTCATTCCCATTCATTAAGCTGCCGGTCCCGGTTCCACTGATGTCAACTTGTGGAATTGTTAATGGATTGTCATAAAAAAAGTACATCATATTCTCGCCAAGCCGTCTGGCCAGCGTGGCGAATGTAGGCCAAATTCTCCAGTTCTGGAAGGCCCATCGCCAGCAGTGGAGGTCTAGAACACTGTGTTCTAGGGGCTGTAATGAATAATAAATAATAATAATAAATATTTCCAGACAGGTCACACAGCGCCATCTAATTTCCGTGGTAAGCTACGAGGCTTGTGTTACGGAAACTAGATGGTTGATAAACTACATATTATACTTTTTTTTTGTAAATATATACATATTATACATATAAACACCCAGACCGAGACAATTTATACAATGTACAACTTGCCCCCGGTGGGAGTCGAACCCAGGACAGGACAGGAAAGAATGAATAATAATTAAAGCATGAAGGAAGCTTTTTGTACGCGCTGTCAGTTTTAGTAATATAAGTTCACTGGAAGCTATTAAAAATCTCATCAAAAATGATAGCGTAATCGACATATTATCGTGTTAGGCATCTGTTGAGCATGAATTGTTTTATAACAGACGGGGTGAGTGGTTGATGAACACTTGATTAAGTCAACAGCGCCCTATCGATGATATGCACGCGATATTTCTACCCTCACGAAACACGATAATGTATAATATTTTGTCAAAAACGAGTTAAGAGGGAGAGAGTAACGTTTTTTGCATTCTTCTCGCTCGCACAATCCTACCTTTGAATAAAAAAACAAGTTTTAGTGTAATTTTGAGATATACAGTCCATCATTTTCTAGGGAATAAAATTACTAACATTTTGAACACCTTGTGTGGTGCTGTGACCTGACAAATACGTAACTTGAAAAAGTAAGCAGAAGGTCAAAGTATGAAAACTCAATGCAAGCCCACCTCTATTTTTCTCGCCGCATCGGACTGGAAAACTCATAATGGATACATTTATAGATTATTATAGGATCCCAGAAGAACTAGCTGTATCAGCCTATAGGCCAGACATCTTAGTGTTTTCTCGAAACTTAAAAAGTTATTCTTATTGAACGATCCGTGGGAATCAAATATTCCAAAAGACCACAACATCAAGTCGAACAAATATTATGATCCCACATAAGAATTGATCAGAAACGAGTTCAAGACTCGGCGTTACGCAGTGGAAGAGGAATTCCAGCAAAGCACCACTTACTGAAAGAAATCGTACATTTAACATTTATATATATATTTTATGCAATGCACGACATGTGACCTTGCGCCCACCTTATGGTAAGTGGCGTGCAAGGTCCATGAATGTTAGGAACTGGAATCAGACACTTATGACTAATATTTATTTATTTATTTATTTATTATTTCATTTCCACAGCACATTACAGAACATAAAGGTTAGTATATAATTAAGTTTATACATTGGCCAAATTAGGAAACATACTTTATTACTGATACTTCACCTAAGTATAAAGAAAAGGAGAAAAAACAAGAAATACAAACAAAAGATATAGAAATTCAATTAAACAAAAAACAATAACACAAATAAAATTACAGATATCCAATATTGAATTAAATTAAATAGAAAAAAAAAAAAACTAAAGATTAAATTAATAATTAAATTAAAAAGTTTTTTTAATTAAATAATTGTTGGCTGCCCTAACTACAGGAAAGTGTACCCTAACAGTGAGTGAGATGTGATGTAGCCCTGTAGAATTGACCGCAGCACCGCGGACAGCATTAACAACCGGGATCTGCATCCGAAGTACAGATTAATACTAAATACTTTTATATATATATATGTCTATTTTCTTTATTCAGGAGACATACAGATCCCATCCCAACCGTCTGCATGTTTCAATTATATCGATATATTACGATATCAGTCCCTAACACTATGCCGGCTTGAATAGATGCCTTTTCACACTTACCTTGAAGGACTTTATTAAAGGAAAGTGGAAACACAGAGACTGGAAGAGCATTCCACATCTTTATTGTGCGACAGATGTAAAAGTCCCCATTTTTTTTTATTCATTTAATAGTGACTACGGTATGTGGGTGTATTTTTTAACCTGTGTGTGTGGTTCGGTTGGGGAATGGAGAGAAAGGAATTAGGTTATAGAGCTCTTCAGAGCACTCACCAACACGCTTAGAGATGTATCTCAGCAAAGCTGCAGGACTCAAGAGTTCCAGATATAGTTGCATCGTCCACAATTCGAACAGCTCGCCTCTGTAGGACATTGAGAGCATCTGTGAGGTACTTGGCGATTATATATAACCTATGTATATAATATTCACAACGACCACTTGTTACTAAATATTTGGTTCGTGTATCAAACAATTTCGCAATGTCGCACGTTCCCAATCACGTACATCGAAATCCACGTCCAAAACATAAACTATTTACCGCCGATTCAATATTCAATAGGCGATTGCAAAATACGCCAAATTATTACATTAGCAATGGATAGGGATTCCCGATATTGCGGTTCAGCGCTCGGCTCCGATATGCCGCATAAATAAATTAATAAATCGCATTGCGGAATTTACCATAAGAGCGTACCGTTCGTCTTATATGTATTCCATATGAGTATTTGATTCTCATACTCTTGGCCATAGACGTATAGAACACCATAGATGACCACAAAACAACAACATTTAAAACAAAATTCTATGATCTTTTGCCAATTAACAGGTCTTATTAATGTTAATTATGTTTGTAATATGATGTAAATGACTGTTTGCTGTCAAAATAATAATAAAATAATAATAAAAAAATGGTTTATAATAACGATGAGTACTTACAGGATTCATTAAATTGACCTTTTTTTCTTATTATTGTTAGATATATTGACATTTTATTTTGTAACCTGAAGGGAAATATTTATATGTATTTTCTATTTTTTGGTTTTATTCTTATTATCTTATTTAATTTTTATTATTGATTAATAATAAAAAATTAAGATACTTTTATCGTAATTAAAAAAAAAGTTTTCGTTTTGTGTTTGAAAATACGTTAAGGTAAGTCTTGTTTCAAGCGTTCTTATTTTTATATAAATGGCAAGCTCAATTGACATTTGTAGATGGTACATACTCGTACTTTCAACGAGAACAACAAATAGGTGGAAAGCGAACTCATAGACTGTTTTGTGTAATCAATAGGTCATATTTGACAATGACAAGACATAAAATAAATTAATACTTAATAAGCATAGGTAGACTAAATTTAATTTTGATAAAGATATATTTATTTCATTTAGAGTAGTAACATTGTAAGCGTCTTGTTGCGCAATAATATAAAAAAGGAGGCCTGATTTTTAAACCAGCCTATTGTCGGCGAATAAATGCACGGTGATTCCATGGAATACTTAGAAATTTTTCTTCTATTATTGATCATTTTCTTTGGACCCTTTGAAGTTATTAGTCGCGGAAAATGTTAAAATAACTGGAGTAGGTTAATACAGGTATGCCTGCGTTGATTACCGAAAGTGAAGTGATTTACCACACACAACCTGCACGTTGAATCAATGGAATGCTTAGAAATTTGTTTTCTCTTTAATTACTAGAATTGTAATTAGATAATAATACTTAATAAAAAATACGTGGTCACTGACAGTAGGTCTGATCCACAAAAGGTCAAGATAGCTCAGCCAGCTATAAAAAGATATGCTTGGTACTTCTCTGATGGATAGAATTCGAACCATAGTTATTGACATACCTTTTAAAATTAGCTAGCTGAAGTGGCAATTTTTTCTCTTTTTTCTCCATTGGTTTTTATGCCCGGTTAAAGACCGAGGTTCGACAAATAAAACAACAAATAACGGGTCGTAGATTTATTGTATATTCAGTTACACTTCCGCACATTTAAGAGTGTAGGTAATCTAGCTAATGCTTATATTGTGTAGCAGCCAGGCGTGAAGAAGTGACGCTCGGCGGGAGTTGGGCGACGGACGAGATGAGTCTCCGGAAGCCCGCGGAGCTTCTTACCCAAAACTGGTTTATATCTAAAGACCGTTTTTTATTATTTACCGTTGGCCCTAAAACTGTTTCTTCTAGCGAAGCCGGTCCGTATAAATATATCCACGCCCCTATTGCATGGAACATTAAAATACGTCAGTTAGTACACTTCAATAACGACCTTAGGAATTCTAGAATAGAGTCGCAATTGTTGTATGGAGTGTATTGTATTGTTTTAATATTATCGTGTTGATATGTAGGTGAATAAAGCACGTCTGTACATGTTAATATCGGGAACATCCGTGTTAAATGCGTGACCTTGCAAATCACAGCCTGCTTTCCAAACGACTTCGTAGAATAGCCAGCCTCAGTCGGTATCGCTGTTTTAGAATATGTTATTAGCAATAATATATTTGTAACAAAACACTGCATTGCTTTCTAATAAAACTTTAAGAAATTACTCTACTTCGTGAAGGAGTTGGTAGTCAATGTTTGTATTCTTTTATTTTTTATGCACGTTATAGAAGGGGCAGACTTAATGCCGCTAGACATTATCTGACAGCCAACCTTAGAGACAATGTGGACCATTTTAGGGGTAAAAATGTAATTAGGGGTAATAAATTATATGCGTGACTTATATATATATAATATATATAAGTCACGCACGGTTTTGGCTCGGTTATAAGAACGCGTTCCCTAAATCCTACAAAGGTCGGTTCAAACCCACACGGCACGTACCAATGAGAAATACACTTTTCTTACGTACATTTGTCATAGATATACAACACCACCGTCCCAGTGGTACGGAGAGAACGTTAAGCCGTCGGTCCGGGTTCCACTAATACCAACTTGTGGAATCGTTAATAAATTGTCATTAAAAATTGACATCATATCCTCGCCAAGCTGTCTGGCCAGCGAGGCGAGTGTAGACCAAATTCTCCAGAATATATCTTGTTGTATGTTGGAAGGCCCATCTCCAACATCTAGGACGCTATATTCTTGGGGCTGTAATATTAATAATACAATTATATTACTAAAATACATAATATATATATATACTCTTAATCTCAAAAACAATCTGCCGTTGAAAGCTAAACTAACTCTTGTACAAGCCCTGCTACTCCCGTTGCTCGACTATGGTGACGTGTGTTGTGTGGATCTCACTTAAGAATTATTTAACAAAATGGAACGACTACACAATGCATGCATTAGGTTTATCTTTGGTCTACGAAAGTACGATCACATTTCGCCATTCCGTGACAAACTAAAGTGGTTGCCTATACGCCCTCGCAGGAACCGTAGGATTCTCTGCATGTTGTACTCAGTATTAAATGATCCTAATACACCAGAATATTTAAAATTGAAATTGCAAGCTGATGAAAAAGTATTGGTGAGGAAACGTCTAAGAACAGTATCAATGATAAGCAATATTATTTATTTATTTATTCGTGGGAAAATTTACAGCCTTTGCAATATTATGTATACAAAAAATATCTAATCTCAAAGCCTTACATATTTTCACTGTTAGCTATAATGAAAAATAATAAAAATAAGAACCAACAAAATCAGTACAATAACAATGAGATATGAAATAACAATTGCATTTGTATACTGATCCCGTTTTACAAATTAAGAATTATACAATATAATAAAAGTAATTAAGTGTAACAACAAGTATTAGTAACAATAAGTAGGTTCTCAAACAACACTTTACAAATTTTGACAAGAAACATAAGTAATGTATTATCAAATGATAATTTAATAATACATCAGAATAAAACATAAAAATATAATTTAACTAAAATTAAGTTAACAAACGACCCGTCAAAGCAAGCAGTCATATTAATACGTGAAACAAATATAAACAGTTGACTCATTGTTATTCAGAAATCATTGGACCGTCCGGACCAACATAGGTCGACGACCATAGACCGTATATTAAGGAATGTCCTTACATTATAATTTATTCTTAATTTACAGTAAGTGATGTTTCAAGCGTTATTTTTATATAAATATCACCATAACAAGCTTACAATATTAGTTCTCCTTGAAAGTAATAATTGGCATTTGACATCATTTATTTATTTATTTATTATTAGGTGTGCAAACAGATTCCAGTCAGTTGCAAATTTGAGTTCATTTAATTTATACATGGACTAGACTGGAATCCAAGCAGCACACACAACATGCTAATTATAATAATTATTATCAAAATTAGAAAATAAATTACACAAACTAAATTCAATCATAATTACAATTCAATAGTATCAATTAAATAATTCCTTACACAAATACAATTTACAACAAAATATACATGCACAACAATACAGGTAACATAATAATAATTTAACAAAAGATAAAATTCAATATGAGTCAAATAAAGCAGAGGAGGTCTGTGGTAATGGACTTTTTATACGCTGCAAAACCACTGTCAAAAACATCAATATCAGGCCGCAAGCTAACCACTCTATTGTAGGTGCGACACATTCTCACCAACGGGTTAAAGAAAGATGTGTTGTTTACATAGGTACATAGAGAGAATGTATTCGGGCATCTTGTTCTGTAACGAATATTAATGTTAAGCGACGACAGCAAATATTTAGAGGAAATGGAAGAGTGCAGGATTTTGTGTAAGCACAAAAGGTCATCATTGCAAATCTTACATGCTTTTATCGAGAACAACAGACAGTTGGTACGCGGACTGATAGTGGTAATTTACCTAGTCTGCCGGGTCGGGGAAATATACACCGTAAGTGCCGATAAACCCAGTAAAGTGTATCCACACATTTCGCGAACAGGCTTTAATTGCCGTTATGCCCAGTCAAGCCGGCATAATGTTGGAGACTGATGTCTGTCATGAGTGTCTGATTCTAGTTGTTAACATTCATAGACCTCGCGCGTACTCGTACATATATCATAGATTTATAATGCCATCATTTTCTCGAAAGGCACATTAAGCCGTCGGTCCCGGTTCCACTAATACCAACTTGTGGAATTGTTATTAATAATCTAGGGGCTGTAATGGGTATGAAGAATACCATCGGTATAATATATGCCTAAGTGAAATAAAAACGTTTCCACAAAACTAGTCTAAGTCACAAGTCTATTAGTTCGTAAGCGCATCTAATTGGTCGATTTAAACCGCACCTTCAATACTACTGTCGATTCGTACTGCCCTGTAACGTCTAAATGTAAAGCTATTCTTAAATATATGTCTATGGGGACGATATAACAAACTCCCTTTGTCCATGCATTCCGCAATCAAACGTTCCCATGGCCGTAAAACAAATTGTGATAATATGTAAACGTGTGCCAGATTCGTAAGCGGTTAACTCTCGATAATTTCAACCTTTGCATTCTGATTTGTCAGCTCAATGTAATTTAGTGTGACCGAATTCTCTATTGACATGTTTGTGAGGATGAGAATGGGTTAAATACAGTTTTTCCTTGTTTTAATGGTATCTTACCAAGCCAACTAGACGCTCGGGTGGAATGTCCTCATAACGCATAACGTCGCGGGTATCGTATTAAGTTCGTACAGCTCCAGCCATAGGCAATGACAAAAAACTTGGATATATGGCATCTCACTAAGCCAACTAGACGCTTATGTGGAATACTCTTGCCCGCATACGCCGCAGGTATTTAAAAGGTAGTAAGCAGGTAGTAAAAACTTGGATATATAACATCCATTTGGAAACATCAACCTGTGTCTCTCCAAAGTTGGATGTAAGTCTCCCTCAAGGTTCGCTACTGAACGCAGTCTTTTCCAATCATCATTAAACCCCCTTGCTAGGACCTTCTTTAGATCATTGGTACATATTACGGGTAGTCCCGCTCTTCGTCGTCGTCTTGTCGTGGCCGCATCTTGGTCGTTGGTGCTGCGGCAAATGTGTCTGGCTCATTCAATCAGCTTGTAAGTTTTGAAAGCTTTTCAGTAACTTTGGTCCTCTAACTAATAAACGTTTTGAATTCTATCCATCAGAGAGCCATAATAATGTGTGTGATAATATATGTACTGCTGTGTGTACTAAATAAATAAATAAATAAATACCAAGACTTACAAAATCTCGCGAATACAATGCTGTTACTACTAGGACCCTCGCCAGCCCGTCTGGCCAGCGGGGCGAGTGTAGGCCAAATTCCCTATCTCCAACAGTCCTCCAGTAGCTAACGTTATATAATGGAATCCGTTAACTATAAATATATCACGCTATTAAAGTTGATATTTGCACAGCCGCTGTTAAGGTCGAGCGCTTATAGAGTTGAGAATTGAATAATATTTTGTAATTATGACGCAATTTTAAAGTAAATAACGAAATCCACTGATAACATTTGCGACTAAGTAACAGAATAAGCCTGTAGGACTCTGTGTTCTAGGGGCTGTGATAAATACTACATATATATTTCTTTTTGTTATTATTATTTATATGTTTGTTTTAGTATATAGTATGACATCGCCAATTTACAGCTGCAATATTATATTATTAAATAAAATTCTTTGACATTGTTATTATTATTATTTTAATAATTCTATTTTTTTTAAATATTATTATAACTATGCCATTAGAGTTTAGACAGTAGCGTTTTGATTTATATGTCAAAGTCAAAGTCAAAATCAAAATATCTTTATTCACGTAAACCTATTACAGGCATTTATGAAACGTCATTAATTTAATTATTTTGAATGATTCTACTCCTGCTAGTAGAAGACTAAGCAGCAAAGTGGTCCAATAAGTAAGCTGTTAGCAGAAGACCAGCAGCTTAGCAAATTCCAGTGACCTGTTAATGTTTAATCTGACTGAGAAAGGAATCTGCAAGGAAAACTCAGCTATATCAGATTTACAAAATAAAACATATACAGAACTGCACCACAACGATCAATTATGTATTTTGTAAATACATTAGTATTGAGTTGTTCAGTTGATATCATGTTTAATTTTTATTTAATTACCAATAAGAACTTTGTCTTTTGAATATTGCTTCATATAATTGTATAGACTTTTAAATGTATAAATATCTGACGTGTAAAAGTGCTTGTAATATTGCCAATTTACTGAATAAATGAATTTGAATTTGATTGGTTCGAACTCCTAATAACTTTTAAAAATGTGTTTAGGAGTCCCTATTTTAAATCAGCATTCTTTTCTTGTCTTCCCGACACATCGTCTTCTATGGAATGTTCAAAAATATTGAATCTAACTAAACCAAAAAACAAAAAAAATGGTTTCGTTAAAAGCTTGAATATGAGTTTGTATCTTAATTGCTTCAATAAAAAGAATCCTCAGAAAGCTCTTTTTTCTAGTTCTTTAAGAAATGGTGATAATTGAATTATATTTATTGACCGGGCAATAATGCAACTAAACTTTACTTTGAGATCGTTGTTAAAGCTTCTTCCCTCTCGCTCGCACACTCACATTATTTCAAATTCAATTCAAATAGTTTATTAATCAAATATACTTATTACTAGGGTTTCACAATAAAATAACCCTACTAAAGACATAGGAAGACACTTTTACAAATTATATAAAACTAATAATATCAATACTATATTATATAATAATAATAAATATTTTCAGACAGGTCACACAGCGCCATCTAGTTTCCGTGGCAAGCTACGAGGCTTGTGTTACGAAAACTAGATGGTTGATAAACTACATATTATACTTTTTTTTTTGTAAATATATACATATTATACATATAAACACCCAGACCGAGACAAATTATACAATGTACAACTGCAATGTATATCCCTGCTAGCTAAACTAATAGCCTTTTAACTACTGTTAAATACAGCTAGCAGTACCCCTATTCTTTTACTTAGGCGCAAACGTTATATAATGGAATCCGTTAACTACTAATATATATATATATATATATATTTTTTCAAATATTATTTGTGTATGTCTTAGTTTATAGTGTGACAATGCCTATTCCTTCCTTAGAAGGTCATTGCAGTGGTGGCACGTGTGTCGGGTCCCGGTCCGCACCCTAAGTGCCTGGTTGAGCGGGGGGATGGCTGGCACATGCGTTATGTCCGTGATCGGGTGCTGCTGTGGGGGCCTGGGACCGAGGCCGAAAACGTTCAATTTATTGTTCTTAAATTAACAAAGGTTTTTGCGTTTTGTCGACTTTCGGGTTGCACATAGGCATGTAGTCTACCTTAATTCTGACTTGCCTGGTGGGTTACTGCTGTACCAGGTATTGTATTCTCATAGGTACTGATAACTAAATTTAAAAGGTTAATAATTTATCGTTGTGGTGCAGTTCTGTATATGTTTTATTTTGTAAATCTGATATAGCTGAGTTTTCCTTGCAGATTCCTTTCTGAGTCAGATTAAACATTAACAGGTCACTGGAATTTGCTAAGCTGCTGGTCTTCTGCTAACAGCTTACTTATTGGACCACTTTGCTGCTTAGTCTTCTACTAGCAGGAGTAGAATCATTTAAAATAATTAAATTAATGACGTTTCATAAATGCCTGTAATAGGTTTACGTGAATAGAGATATTTTGACTTTGACTTTGACTTTAACAGCAGCTATAATTTAAGTAACAACTTAAATTATTTGTGTTTTAGCAATGACTTTTTACAGCAGCTATAATTTATGCAACATTTTAATAATTGTTTTAGCCTATATTATGACAATGCCACTTTATAGCAGCTATAATCTTAGTGACATCCTCATAGTGGTCTTTGTCTTAGCTTGTAGTATTAACGATCCCACTAATATCAGGGGAACCGGGACCGACGGCTTAACATGCTCTCCGAGGCACGGGAACGGCGGTGTTGTAAATCTATGACAAATGTACGAAAGACAAGTGTATTTCTCATTGGTACATGCCGGGGGGGTTTGAACCGACTTTTGTAGGATTTAAGGAACGCGTTTTAGGCACACGGAGGTAAAAACAAAACTCTATGCATTATATCTATCGTTAATGGTAATTCCAGATAGTGATGCTTGTAACCTGTTGAGTCCCAACTAAGGTAAGGGTAGAAAAACATAAACATAATAATTTATGAGTTTTTTTTATACAATGTGTTTCGATACGGAAAGTTTGGCTAATCTTGAAAGGCTGATGATCATGGGCAAGAATAAAGGCAAGAGACCCCGTGGCGAAGTCCGATACGGTGGTGGTCTGACCCAAATCCGCATCACACATGGCGCACTATCATTCTGAACAAACTGATCCTGACCCTCAGCGGTAAGAAAAACCTGCTATTGTTGAATCTAAATAAATTTTAGTCAAAAAAAATATTATTATTTTTTTTCGAAATGTTCCACTAATTAATTGGATGATCGATATGATATTTCGAAAAAAATAATAATAGTTTTTTGACTAAAATTTATATATATACATAAATAATAATAAATAAATATTTCCAGACAGGTCACACAGCGCCATCTAGTTTCCGTGGTAAGCTACGGGGCTTGTGTTACGGAAACTAGATGGTTGATAAACTACATATTATACTTTTTTTTTGTAAATATATACATATTATATATATAAACACCCAGACCGAGACAAATTATACAATGTACAACTTACCCCGGTGGGAATCGAACCCACGACCTCCCGAGACCACGGCAACGTTTGTTACCACTAGACCACGGAGGCGGTCGAGACCAAAGATGAATGTCTGTGTCTATGCATTTCAAAACTACTTGACCGATCGGGAGTAAACTTTGGTAATATGTTGTGTGAACATCGGCGAAGGTTTCTGACATAGTACTACTGTTGTCTAATAGGTGGCGCGCATCAGCACTGATTTGTGGGGCATACCGACCGAGGGTACCGAGCGGGATCCTAAAACTCCCTAGCCCTCTTATTATATATATAGTTTCTGAGTTACTATAAAATATTTAAAATAATATTTATGTTAAAAATTAAGAAAATAAATAAATATTAGTTAAATATCGTGACAAATTATTTTGTTTATTTAAAAAGTGAGCAACAAGTAGATTTTTAAACACATTTATTTACACGTCATCATCGGCCTTTGTGATTTCACACGATCGTCTGACACCCTCGTCCAACCCCCACCAACGACCTTTTCACACGAAAGATTTAATTGACCAGTTCTGTAGCAAACAAATCTTAGTTTTAGTTAGTTTTGTGACGGATGTCAACATTTTGGATTAATCCATCAGAGATGTACTGAGAATAGCTCCATCCATAGCTCGCTGAGCGACCTTGTGGACCGTTTCTACTCCGTACGTCAATACTGGTTTGTTTGAGTATCATCACGACCGTTTCCCTTTCGGGGTGGTCAGAAACCACGCTTATAAATAAGCGGATTCACATTTAGCCAACTTTACTATAGGCCAATCATGACAAGTGGCAAGCTCGTTGATGTCTCCAGCGCGTACCAAACTCGAGAAATATCACAATTAAATTAAATATTACTTAAATGTATTTATTTACATTAATAAATATTATAATTATACTTGGTTACATTATTTTAAGATAAAAATATCTCGATCTAATTTTATTAATGGAAATTCAAAATGCAATCCTAGCTTGGTCGTGCCTGCCCTTTCACCTTAGGGAAAGAAATAAAACAATCAATGATTGGTGCAGGAGTGCAGGCCCAAGCAATTATGTGGAAATTTCCTGACAAATACATGTTATTGGTGAGGAGAGGACACGGTAGCGCCCCGGCAAGCGCGGAGGTCTACTCCGAAATTACGTCATTTATTAAAAAAGGGTATAACTTCGCACTTTGACCAGCAGCTGGATTCTATTGTTTTTCAGTACCTATGTCTTGTTTCAACCGGTGTTTTTTTATATAAATATCACCATGGCAAGCTTACAATATTAGCTCTCCTTGAAAGTAAAAATTGGCTTTTGACATCATTGTAAATGGCACATACGTTCAACGAGAACAATAAATAGGTGGTCAACTTTTAGAGGGAGACGCTCCTGATTTATTTCAATTCGTCAGTATTTATAAAATTAACTTATACAAGATATTAAAAAAAAAACTAATATCCTAAATAGGGTATTCGCTCTCTATAGTGGATAGTTTCTGGGCTTTGGCGAGAAGTAATTTGGTGTGGACGGCGAGCAAACTTAATTAATATTTATGAACTACTCACTGTGGGTATTGTATTACTATTTTTATTTTTAAATATATGTAAATATTTCATAATTGCATGCTATGTGCACATGTTTTTGGAGATAGTACTGGAATTGCTTTGTAAAGATTTGAAATTTAAAAATGTTTTGTACTCATTTCTGTTGTGTGCACATAATAATAATAAATAAATAAATGAACCGAGCCAAAACTGCGTTGAGATATTACGAGTAGTCTCACTATTATTATTGTTATTATTGATTAATAGGCGAGCAGCGCATTGCTGATATGCCTATATCAAGCACTGGTGTAAAGTTTATTAAATTGTCAGTTATCAACATAGTCTATTTCGATTGTCACTAGACACTTGTCCAGTTTGTTTTTAAAAGTGTTTACAGTTGAGGACTTTAATATGTCTTCTGGTATTTTGTTCCACATATTTACAACTCTGTTATTCATGAAGTGATATCCTATATTTGTATTACTGGATTTTCTCATTAGCTATGTATGAGAAACGTGTAAGAAATTATTTATTTAGATTTTGTGTGGTTTGTACGTTCAGAGTAGAGTCGTGCCTTCTGGTGCTGTTCTCCTAATGAGGCAGCTTGCTACTTTATTTATGCGACAAATGTTTCGTGTAAAGGAATGGATTCCTTACGAAAATTTAACGCACAAACTGCAAATAACTATACTAAATTGGCAACTAATTTGCCAAATATTATTAATTAATAATGAAATAACTGCCTCCGTGGTCTAACGGTGAAGTCTGTCAATTTAGACACGTCGGTACCGGGTTAAAATTATATTTATTAATTTAAATTTCTGACGATACTTTTTGTTTAACTAATAATTAATCTGGATTAATTATTAGTAACTATAGTGGTTGATGCGCGGTGGTGGCTCGGTTGTAAGAACGCGTTCCTTAAATCCCACAAAGGTCGGTTCAAACCCACCCGACATGTACCAATGAGAAATGCACTTTTCTTACGTACATTTGTCATAGATTTACAACACCACCGTTCCCGTGCCTCGGAGAGCACGTTAAGCCGTCGGTCTCGGTTCCACTAATACCAACTTGTGGAATCGTTAATAAATTGTCACTATAAATTGACATCATATCCTCGCCAAGCCGTCTGGCCAGCGTGGCGAGTGTAGGCTAAATTCTTCAGATAAATGTTCTGCAAGGCCCATCTCCAGCAGTGGAGGTCTAGGACGCTTGTTCTAGGGGCTGTAATGATAATGATAATGATGATAGTGGTTGACGATTGCTCATCTTTTTTTATGTATATTAAGACCTACTCGTACTTAGATATTAAGATCTAGCTCCCACAGTACAAAACTTTTTGATATGTATGTAGCTATGACGATATTGTAATTAGTGGGTAGAAACGATTTTTGTTATTAAACCAGTCTGCAATGAACCGTTGTTTTATTCGTACGTATCACTTTTGAAGATTATTAAACTCTTTAAGAACTTGGTCTTCAGTCACTTGCTTAAAAGCAAAATGTCTCAATCGCGCTCTGAATTATTTTATATATGTATGTATATTATGAATCAGTGGTATATATTAAATAAGTATTTATTAATTAACTGCCTCCGTGGTCTAGCGGTTAAGTCCGTGAATTTAGACTCGGAGGTACCGGCTTCGATTCCTGGTCGGGACACAACAATATTTAATAATGTAAATAAATGCATTTATTTTTTTATATATTACTATTTTATACATAGTATATAGACATTTATTCAAAAAAATATTTACAACATATAAAGTAAAATTAATATTGAAGATAGGGATATAAGTCCCGTCCGCGTGGAATGGTGGCAAGAACGCTGGCTGCATTTCCCCATTTTTTTCATTTTTTTATATTGTAGTAATACTAATTATAGACAATTCAATGCCAACATGCATGCGCGCTGACCGCCAAGTAGTCCCCCTTCTTACCCCCACATTTAAGGGCACCGCGCTGGGTCTGCAGCCCAGCTACAAACTGCTCAGTATGGAAATACGACGCTCAGACCAGAACTACACTGGGAGCATCACCAAAACAGCGTCAATAAAGATCAGATCAGACTGTTGCTGTACAAAGCACAGATCCGATCTCTCAATGCCCTACTGAGGCGAGTTGTTGGAATTGTGGACGATGCCACTATATCTGGGACTCTGGATTCCTGCAGCTTCGCCAATATGTAGATATTCTCTAAGCAGTTTTACCGGCTATAATGTGGTGAGTGGTCTGAAGACCTCTATAACCTAATACCGAACCACACGCACAGGTCAGAATATGCACCCACATACCGTAGCCACCATCCATACACATACGTAAAAATTTGAGAACTCATACATCTGTCGCACGATAAAGATGTGGAAAGCTATTTCATCCAATTTGTTTTAATTTGCATATGACGTGGAGTCCTTCAAGCGAAGTGTGAAAAAGCATCTAGTCAAGCCGGCATAATGCTAGGGACTGATGTCAGTCATAAGAGAGTATGGACCTTGCGCAGTGCTTACCATCAGGTGCGACGTCAAAAAAAAAGACTGTCATTGACGACCAAAATTATTCCCTACCGTATGTATAATTTATGCCGGCGTATGTAGATACACTCAGCTTATAGGAATGGGGGAACAGGGTACATATAGATCCAAAACACTTCACGAAATGAAGTCGTTGAAAATGAAACATTTAAATTCAATTTTGCTTACGTGAGTTGTGAATATAAATAAAATTGAAACCTATGATAGGAGGTGAGTTGCGAGTTATAGGTCCCCGGCCACCGTGCGGTCAATTCACTAATTAATTAACGATGGTATAGATAAACTCGCGGACAGCGTTATTTGTGGGGAACAAATCTTTTGCACATAAATTGAAAACTTTATGGTCTATGATAATGTAAACATGCTAAAATAAGTACGCCAGTGTTTTACAATTATACTAATTTACTTTACAACTTTTATGTCCTATCTTAGCGATTTATGTCGGTAACTCATTAAAAAAAAGTTGCCATTTACGAAAGCTAATTTGGTCAATGTTCGTGGTAGGCGGACTGTTGGTGGTGATTTGCCCAGTCTGCCGGGGCTGCGAAGTATCTACCGTTTGTGCCGATAAACCCAGTAAAGTGTATCCACACGTTTCGGTATCAGGCTTGAATTGCCGTCATGCCCAGTCATGCCGGCATAGTGTTAGGGAGTGATGTCAGTCATTAGTGTCTGATTCCAGTTGCTAACATTCATGGACCTTGTGCACCATGTCGTGCTAGTATATATATATATATATATATATAGTATATATATATATAAATAAATATATATGTTTGGCCTATAGTAAAGTTGCCTAAATGTGAATCCACTTTTTTATAAGCGTGGTTTTTGTCCACTCTAAAATGGATACGGTCGTAATGACACTTTATGTTATTATAATATTACAAACCTTTGGAACTAATTTATTATATTATACAATATATATCCATTTCAGAGTGGACAGAAAGAAACCACGCTTATAAAGAAGTGGATTCAGATTTAGGCAACTTTACTATAGGCCAAACATGACAAGTGGATAGCTCGTCTTTAGCATAACAAATTTGGGAAATATCACAAATAAATTAAATATTAAATTGATTCTAAATCTACGATCTAAACCGCTAGACCACAGAGTTATACAACGAAAGTTTGACTGCTGGAATCGAACACATGACGTCTTAGATCAAAATAAATAAATAGTGTCAGGGTTGTATTTGCAGGCAAGTTTAATTGTATCCATTAAAACAGATGGCTTATTCATTTGTAGATATAGACGTATACACAATAGACTGTCTATATATTTTTTAATATACCGCGTGTTTTGTATGGTCTGTTATTCAAAATTTTAAATAGCCCAAAAAGAGTAATCCTGTATTTATTACTGTCTCTGTGGTCTAGCGTCCTAAGCCCTGAGATTTTATTTAAATTATTTGTTATATTTCTTAAGTTTATTACGCTAGAGACATCGACGAGCTCGCTTTTATGATGGGCCTGGATGGAATAGTAAAGTTGACTAAATCAATAACCTTTTTTATATTTTTTTATACTATATATGTGATGTGATCTTGCGCCCACCTGTTGGTAAGCGGCGCGCAGGGTCCATGAATATTAGCAACTGAAATCAGACACTTATGACTGACATCAGTTCCTAACACAATGCCGGCTTAACTAGATACATTTTCACACTTCGGACTTTAGGTTATAGGACAGCGGAAATACATTGGCTGGAAGAGCATTCCACATCATTATCGTGCGACAGATGTATGAATTGTAATTTTTTACGTATCGTATCTATGGTATGTGTGTGCATATTCTGACCACAGGTGTGTATGTGGTTCGGTTGCGGAATGGAGAGAAGGGTTATAGAGCTCCTCAGAGCACTCACCATAGTTTAACCGGTAATACACGCTCAGAGAAACCACATAACGGCTTATTTAAAAATCTTTGCGTCTGACCACCCGCAAGGTTTTAATAGGTGGTACGCGGACTGATGGTGGTAATTTTCCCAGTCTACTAGGGAGGGGAAGTATCCACTGTTCGTGCCGATAAACCCTATAAAGAGTATCCACATGTTTTGGGATCAGAATTACCGTTATGCCCAGTGAAATGCATAGTGTTAGAGACTGGTGTCAGTCATGAGTGTCTGATTCCAGATGCTAACATTCATGGACCTCGCGCGCCACTTACCATCAGTTGGGCGCAAAATCACATATCGTACTAGTATAAGATAAAAAAAGCTGATTCGCATTTAGTCAACTTTACTATAGCCCATCATGACAGCGAGCTCGTCGATGCCACATGTCATACTAGTATAAAAGGGTAACATGGTCGTGATGTTACTTTAGTGCCTGTCCTTTAAATAAATTTACATATACGTCTTGTTTTGTAGAGCAGTCGGTCGCTGTGCTCGTTCCCGTTCCGATGTTATTGTAGCGTTTTGTCTATGCCGGCCATTTTATTGGCCCATTCTGTTGTCTCTGTCACGGCTGCTCCAGCAAAGACATCGCTGTTTCTGTTTTTGCCAAATACAAACATTGAAAAATAGATTAACGCTCGTGTATTTGTCTCTATGCTCATTCGATTTGAAATGTTTAAATGATTGCGATTTCGAATAATTTATTTATGGGATTTGACCTGTATTTATTTGACGTAACGTACAATGATTAAAAAAAAAACTAAATTATTAATTAAACTAAAAACTAACACTTTTAATCTAAAGTTTTCTATAGTTTTAAATTTTACGTCAAATTTAGAAAAGCTTTATTATGAAACCAAATAAAATAAAATATAATTATTTTTAACAAACTAGAAACTTTAAATCAGACTTCTTAAAAAACTATTATAACTATATACCAGGCCCTTAGGGTGCGGACCGGGACGCGACACACGTGCCACCACTGCAATGACCTTCTAAGACGACTACTGGACACGCCACAAAATGAGAACCTGAACACTGACAACAACCTTCGAGACACACAAACATCAACATAACAAATAGATCTTAGAAACCCACTTGTCGCTGTGCAACTCTGTTAACAAACGAATATCTCTGTTAGTAAATAAAGTTAAAAGTAATAATAATAATAATAGTGTGTTAACAATAGTACGCGCGACTACTGAGGTGTTAAAATACATTTGTTTAATTAATATGAGAATTATCAAAATGAAGTTAACATCATAAAATAAATTAAAGGATTCCCTTCACAATAATACAACCATTATATTCTGTAAAGATTTTAATAAACTATAGTCATGCAAATAGCTTACAAGAGTGTTGTTGACAAACCACTCAATTAGTGTTATCAACACCAATGATTGTGCTGATAAAGACACGCCACATTAAGGTGAGTTCAGACTAAACGTTGTTGTACTCGTAAAATCAACAAATCAATTTTTATTTAAAAACTTTATTGCACTAAAGTACAATAGACTAACATCTGTCAACTAGAACATTAACGGCTGATTGCAAATAAAATAATCAATGATCAATATTTTGATATACCTAAGTCACATGATGAGTGGTTAGCTTGTCACTTAGGTTATATCAGCCAATGACGTGCCTCATATGCATACGTTAAACATGTCAAGAGATTCCTGCCTTTCTGCTACTGGCCGTAAAACTTTGTTAGGAAACCGCTTGGAACCACATCCGATATGCCGGCTTGATCCCGAAACGTGTGGATTCACTTTACTGGGTTTATCAGCACGATGGGTACATACTTCCCCTTCTCGACAGACTGTGTCAATTATCACCATCAGTCCGCCTATCACCTATTTGTTGTTTTCGTTGAAAGTATGTGCCATTTGCAATGATGTCAAATGTCAATTTTTACTTTTAAGGAGAACTAATATTGTAAGCTTGCCATGGTGATCTTTATATAATAACAACACCGCTTGAATTAGCTTACCTTAATTTCGCATGCTCATATGCCATTTACATCAAGCGAGCGAGCATTGTTAGAATATTGCATAAAATAACGATAGCATGCATTGTCTCTGTTTACACAAAAATAATTTGATTACAAGCAGATAAAATGAGCAATTATTTAGGGCATATTGCCAATCCTTCTACTCCTGCAGTCTGTGGGTCAACTATACGCAGCGAGCATACAGCGCCCTACGAGTCCAGTATAATAATGGTTTCAGGGTATTCTTGGGGCTGCCACGTTATTGCAGTGCGTCCGGAATGTTTGCAGAGAATCGTGTTGATAGTTTTTCTGCTATCATGCGTAAACGCACTGCATCTCTAGTCAACAGAATTAGAGGCAGCACCAACAATATGCTTAAGGTCATATCGGATAAAGTGGACTGTCCAATACAGTATCACTTTATTAACATTATTTGTGTGAAACACGTGTACAAATAAGGCACTAACATAAAATTTAACTTTAATGTAAGCCATTGTTACTAACATAGCGATAGGTATACTAACAAAAATGGATTGTAATTATCTATTAAATTGAATATATTATTATTATTATTAATTGCTCCTTTAGTCTAAACCCAGCTTTACACACACGCACCCTTAAACCTTGGGCACATCAGTTGTGTACATGAGGGGGTCCGCATGAAACATATTTTTTTTCTCTCCTTAGTGGTCGGGAAATAAAACAAGAATACAGATTAAAAAAAATACCTTTTTATTTATAAAAAGACAAAACAATGTAATCAAAATTTGCTTAAATCAAATTGCTTGGTTTCGTATTTGTGTATATATATATTTATGTATATATATTTATGTATTTAAGTAGTAGTATGTAACGATTATTATGTATTGTATATTTATAATTATGCACCCCGCAAATCCTCTACCACACTCCCAAAGGTTAGCTGTTATAAATGCCGAAAGGCATTAAGTTCGCCCTTGTACATTACTTTTAAGTTTTTTGTGCAATAAAGAGTTTATAAATAAATAAAATAAATAAAATTAGAGAAGCTTATTCCACTGGCGAGTAGCCGAAACAATAAAAGAATTAGAAAAATGACAGACGATATCTATGATAAATTTGCTTTATGGATATCCGGGTATATCCTGTATCTTCCTTTCACGATAGTAAAAAAATATTGTTTGTTTAAAATTTAGAGTCTAAACATTTAGTTAATTTTTTAGGTACCAACATTATGATCTCACAGAAGAAATGTCCAAATACGGGTTCAAGACTCAGCTTAACGCAGTGTAGGTTAGTGCGAGAGGAGTTCCAGCAAAATCTTTGCATCACTTACTGAAAGAAGCCTAAGCTGGTCTGCTGATAATAAAAGAAGAGAATAAAGAGCTTCCCAAATGGCATTAACAGAAACATATAGTATTTGGTTGGGTAGGGATGAGTTAGAATGATGACTGTGCAGCGTCTTTTTGCGCAATAAAATTAAAAAGGAGGTCGTAAGCCCGAGACATCATTCTTCTTATCTCTTACCCACACACGATGGACTCGGCACCCGCACAGTGAATCCATGGAATGCTTAGAAATATGTCTTCTTCTCTTCTTTGTTTCTCATATATATTTGTTTTAGTATAAAAAGTATTATCACGACCGTCCTTTCGGGGTGGTCAGAAACCACGTTTATAAATAATCGGAATTATCATTTAGCCAACTTTACTACAGGCCAATCATGACAAGTGGCAAGCTCGTCGATGTCTCCAAACTCGAGAAATATCACAAATAAATTAAATAATTTTAAAATGTATTTATTTACATTAAAAAATATTTTTGTGTCCCGACCAGGAATCGAACCCGGTACCTCCGAGTCTAAATACACGGATTTAACTGCTAGACCACGGGGGCAGTTTTTGTTTGTTTTAGTATAATAGAGGAAAATCGTTATAAAATGTTTTGCAATGCTTTAAAAAAATATGAAAGTGAATATATGTCTAAAATGCCCGTAATTTTATTTCCTAGAAAATAAATAAATAAATAAATAAATATTTCCAGACAGGTCACACAGCGCCATCTAGTTTCCGTGGTAAGCTACGAGGCTTGTGTTACGGAAACTAAGTGGTTGAAAAACTACATATTATATATATATATATATTTTAAATATATACATATTATACATATAAACACCCAGACCGAGACAAATTATACAATGTACAACTTGCCCCCGGTGGGAATCGAACCCACGACCTCCCGAGTTCACGGCAACGTTTGTTACCACTAGACCACGGAGGCGGCAATAAACCACATATTTCAAAAGTACACTCAAGACTCGAATAATCTTTAAAAGTGTTGTAGTGTGATGCTTCTTACGTGAACACACTAACACACAAAATAGGATTCAACCGGTCCTTAGCATCAACAATAATTATACCGAATCTAAACTAATCTAGTACTAAATTTAATCAATGACTTAATTCCATATTTGTATAGTCCTTTGAGTAGGTACCTGAATAGCTCAGCTAAGTATAGGAGGTCCTTTTTTGTGATCGACGATGAGCGCCCGTTTGAGTTACTTAAACAAACCAACCATACATGGAAGGTTGTAATAATTAATCCAAGACATAGATATAAGGACGAGCCAACTTTTGAGATCTCAAAAAAATCAACACAAGTTAACAAATCCAACTTCTACGATAGTAAATTGACAAAAAAATTAACAGCAGATTAGCTATGGCTACTACGCGATTTGCAAGCATTTTAATTGTATTGTACTTACTAGTGAAAGTATGATAATTATTAATAACAAGTATATCTTAAAATATATATATTTTATTTATAAAGTAACTATATTACTATAAAAACAAAATTTAATCTTAAAAAAAAACTTAAAAATGAAATACAGTTAGAGTTAGAGTTAATTAATAAATTAATTAATAAAGTAGTTTCATGTGATACCAACGTGTTTTTAATGACTTGCAGATTGAAAGAGGTATGATTCCGATTCCTAAATCGACAAACAAAAGGCGTCTCGCTCAGAACATCGATTTGTTCGATTGGACGTCTTTTGATTTTTTATTCATAGATTTCATTATTTATTAGGTTTAGTTTATAGTCATTATAAAGAAATCGAGAGGCAGTCACACGCCAGTTAAAGTTAATGTTAATGTTAAAGTTAGAGTTAATGTTAAAGTTAAGGTTAGAGTTAATGTTAAAGTTAAAGTTAAAGTTAAGGTTAAAGTTAAAGTTAAAGTTAAAGTTAAAGTTAAAGTTAAAGTTAAAGTTAAAGTTAAAGTTAAAGTTAAAGTTAAAGTTAAAGTTGAAGTTGAAGTTGAAGTTGAAGTTGAAGTTGAAGTTGAAGTTGAAGTTGAAGTTGAAGTTAAAGTTAAAGTTAAAGTTAAAGTTAAAGTTAAAGTTAAAGTTAAAGTTAAAGTTAAAGTTAAAGTTAAAGTTAAAGTTAAAGTTAAAGTTAAAGTTAAAGTTAAAGTTAAAGTTAAAGTTAAAGTTAAAGTTAAAGTTAAAGTTAAAGTTAAAGTTAAAGTTAAAGTTAAAGTTAAAGTTAAAGTTAAAGTTAAAGTTAAAGTTAAAGTTAAAGTTAAAGTTAAAGTTAAAGTTAAAGTTAAAGTTAAAGTTAAAGTTAAAGTTAAAGTTAAAGTTAAAGTTAAAGTTAAAGTTAAAGTTAAAGTTAAAGTTAAAGTTAAAGTTAAAGTTAAAGTTAAAGTTAAAGTTAAAGTTAAAGTTAAAGTTAAAGTTAAAGTTAAAGTTAAAGTTAAAGTTAAAGTTAAAGTTAAAGTTAAAGTTAAAGTTAAAGTTAAAGTTAAAGTTAAAGTTAAAGTTAAAGTTAAAGTTAAAGTTAAAGTTAAAGTTAAAGTTAAAGTTAAAGTTAAAGTTAAAGTTAAAGTTAAAGTTAAAGTTAAAGTTAAAGTTAAAGTTAAAGTTAAAGTTAAAGTTAAAGTTAAAGTTAAAGTTAAAGTTAAAGTTAAAGTTAAAGTTAAAGTTAAAGTTAAAGTTAAAGTTAAAGTTAAAGTTAAAGTTAAAGTTAAGGTTAAAGTTAAAGTTAAAGTTAAAGTTAAAGTTAAAGTTAAAGTTAAAGTTAAAGTTAAAGTTAAAGTTAAAGTTAAAGTTAAAGTTAAAGTTAAAGTTAAAGTTAAAGTTAAAGTTAAAGTTAAAGTTAAAGTTAAAGTTAGAGTTAGAGTTAATTAATTAATTAATTAATAAAGTAGTTTCATGTAATACCAACGTGTTTTTAATGACTTGCAGATTGAAAGAGGTATGATTCCGATTCCTAAATCGACAAACAAAAGGCGTCTCGCTCAGAACATCGATTTGTTCGATTGGACGTCTTTTGATTTTTTATTCATAGATTTCATTATTTATTAGGTTTAGTTTATAGTCATTATAAAGAAATCGAGAGGCAGTCACACGCCAGTTAAAGTTAATGTTAATGTTAAAGTTAGAGTTAGAGTTAATGTTAAAGTTAAAGTTAAAGTTAAGGTTAGAGTTAGAGTTAGAGTTAATGTTAAAGTTAAAGTTAAAGTTAAAGTTAAGGTTAAAGTTAAAGTTAAAGTTAAAGTTAAAGTTAAAGTTAAAGTTAAAGTTAAAGTTAAAGTTAAAGTTAAAGTTAAAGTTAAAGTTAAAGTTAAAGTTAAAGTTAAAGTTAAAGTTAAAGTTAAAGTTAAAGTTAAAGTTAAAGTTAAAGTTAAAGTTAAAGTTAAAGTTAAAGTTAAAGTTAAAGTTAAAGTTAAAGTTAAAGTTAAAGTTAAAGTTAAAGTTAAAGTTAAAGTTAAAGTTAAAGTTAAAGTTAAAGTTAAAGTTAAAGTTAAAGTTAAAGTTAAAGTTAAAGTTAAAGTTAAAGTTAAAGTTAAAGTTAAAGTTAAAGTTAAAGTTAAAGTTAAAGTTAAAGTTAAAGTTAAAGTTAAAGTTAAAGTTAAAGTTAAAGTTAAAGTTAAAGTTAAAGTTAAAGTTAAAGTTAAAGTTAAAGTTAAAGTTAAAGTTAAAGTTAAAGTTAAAGTTAAAGTTAAAGTTAAAGTTAAAGTTAAAGTTAAAGTTAAAGTTAAAGTTAAAGTTAAAGTTAAAGTTAAAGTTAAAGTTAAAGTTAAAGTTAAAGTTAAAGTTAAAGTTAAAGTTAAAGTTAAAGTTAAAGTTAAAGTTAAAGTTAAAGTTAAAGTTAAAGTTAAAGTTAAAGTTAAAGTTAAAGTTAAAGTTAAAGTTAAAGTTAAAGTTAAAGTTAAAGTTAAAGTTAAAGTTAAAGTTAAAGTTAAAGTTAAAGTTAAAGTTAAAGTTAAAGTTAAAGTTAAAGTTAAAGTTAAAGTTAAAGTTAAAGTTAAAGTTAAAGTTAAAGTTAAAGTTAAAGTTAAAGTTAAAGTTAAAGTTAAAGTTAAAGTTAAAGTTAAAGTTAAAGTTAAAGTTAAAGTTAAAGTATACAAAAAAAAGTCCTGCAAATCAAGAATTATTATTTTTTGAGAAGGAAAACTCTGCGTCTTCCCGTACGTGGTCTTCACTCCAGAACTAGTCTACTCCAACACTCACCGATTTTGCGACAGATGTTTCCAGACCATTGCCACTTCAGCTTATTAATTTAAACTAGGGCTATGTCGGTAACTTTGGTTCTGTGACGGATGTCCACGTTTCTGCGACTTTAAACTTGTAGACCAGACCCACTGTCAGTGTCCACGTCTCTGCGACAATACAGGAAGGACGCATTGGTTGATAATTTTCGTCTTCAAACACTGTTGTATTTCTGATAAGAAGATGTGGCGCAACTTCCCGAATGCTGCCCATCCTATCTGAATGCGTCTATCGGCTTCTTTGCTAAAGTTCGCTACGCCTAATTGTATAGTCCAAATCCAAGATAGACGTATTTTTGCACAGCTTCGAGAGTAACGTTGCCTACTAAGATTGGTCCCATATAACATGGTTGATAAACATAAATTTATGTATATACGTCTACGTTTCAGCTATTTAAGGAACGCTGTCATAATTAAAGTAATAAATGAGGATCCATGGATAATATGATGTTCTTGCGAATCATAACTTAACGTCAAATCGACTGTCAATATAAATAGTGATTTGAGGACGTCGGGAAGCGACATTGATGTGATTGACGTTGCAAAAACTTAAGCTTCAAGGATTTATCGACGGGTTTTTGAATCACGTAAAGATCTTAACTGAACTTTTTATTAATGTATATCCTAGCTTATAAATAGTATGAGAGTATGCCTCTTTACAGCAGCTATTATCTTAACTGACAATTATATTTTTATAATTCTGGCTGTCTTAGCTGATGGTGTTACAATACAAATACAAAATATTTCATTGTTCATAAAAGTTTAATTAACAAATTCATTAACACACTGACTTCTAAACTAAGTCTAACTAAGTTAGACCTGACATTTGGGATCCATGATACTTCCATTAGTTATACAAAAAAGATACAATACGTAGTGAAAACAGTTTACAATAAAAATATTTACAATAAACAAAGGTATTTTAATCAAAACAACAGGTAACAGCTATTAATATAATGAATAAATAATATTGATTATTAAATAAATTATTATAAATCCTATAAGTGCTTAAAAATAAATAAATAACAATGCCTATTTACAGCAGCTATAATTTTAGGAATTGTTTTTTTTTTTTTTTTTCATCATTGTATAGTGTACACTCTACAAGTAGTACAGAAAGCACAAATATAGGTGCAATGAAAGTACAGTACACAATAATTATAGGATAATTTATAAATATTATAAATGTACATAAGAAAAGTATTTCTCGTTATTGGCACTTGCCAGGATTTCTTGCCTTTTTGAATTGAAAGAATGTATGTTATTAAAGGTTTCTTTTTATCTATTAGCTGTTACGTTAACAGCTATCAGGCTATAAACAACATTATGGTCGCCACATAATCCCAGTTTGGTATCAATTAATTTTTCAAAGAATATATCATATTTAATGACAAACGTCTTCCTATAATCGATGCTTGTAGCACGGTTTAGCACGTTATTGTAACGTCACGGCGTACAATACCTTTAGTTAATTCTTTTTTACCAGTACGATTTTGATGCGATTGTGATGTGATACGCCCACTTAATTGTAAGTGGGATGGGAATTACAAGAATAAGAGCTATCATTATTATATATCTATATATATCAGCGCAACAGAGACGTGACACGATTATTGATAAGTTTTAGTCATAAGAAAATGACAGATAACCTTAAATTGCATATTTTTTAAGTTTATTTGTTATCGAATGAATATTGTAAGAAATTGTTTTCTCGATTTAAAGTAATAATTAAATAGAAAAAAAGTATCATCACGACCGTTTCCCCTTCGGGGTGGTCAAAACCACGCTTATAAATAAGCGGGTTCACATTTAGCCAACTTTACTATAGGCCAATCATGACAAGTGGCAAGCTCGTCGATGTCTCCAGCGTACCAAACTCGCTAATAAATTAAATATTAATTAAATGTATTTATTTACATATTACATAATAAATATTTTTGTGTCCCGACCAGGAATCGAACCCGGGAACTCCGAGTCTAAATCCACGGGCTTAACCGCTAGACCACGGAGGCAGTTAATAATTTAATTCTTGTTTCAAGCGGAGTTATTATTTATATAAATATCACCATGACAAGCTCACAATATTAGTTGTCCTTGAAAGTAAAAATTGGCATTTGACATCATTGCAAATAGCGGTAGGCGGACTGATGTTGGTAATTTCCCCAGTCTGCCGAGGCGGGGAAGTATCCACCGTTCGTGCCGATAAACCCAGTAAAGTGTATCCATACGTTTCGGGATCAGACTCGAATTGCCGTCATGCCCAGTCAAGCCGTCATAGTATTGGAGACTGATGTCAGTCATGAGTTTCTGATTCCAGTTGATAACATTAATGGACCTCGCGCGCCACCTTTTAACCTTCATTTAGCATTTACTTTCTACCACGATTGATCAAGAAGCCAATAAGGACCATGACGTTTATTTATTTTAAATACTTTATTGCACTAAAATTGTACATAGGCCATTAGCCAGGTATTTTCTAACAACCAACCTTTGGGAGTGTGGAGAAACTATGCATGGGTGCAAATTTATTATTATAAACTACATACTAATAATACATATAAGAATAAATAAATACATGAATACATACATATAACTATAAAAAGCTAAAAATAAGCCTACACACTAATAAACAGTAAATGATAAATTTAAAAAATATATATATATAAATTAACACAAGAATAAAATGTAATATTAATTTAAGAAACACTGTTTTGCTTGTTTAGAAAGTAGGTGGTAAGTAAACGTTTAAAAATATGAACAGAGGGAGCCTGTCTGATCGTCAGTGGGAGCCTGTTCCATTGGCGAGCGGAACGTTAGCTGTGATGCTGATAAAATTGCATCCCCTGGGTGAATTTTCAAATAGTGGAAAACGTTATTTTAATTTGTGTTCTTTCGGCTATGATTGGCTAAACTCAGACTAAAACTGATCTATCTCGGCAATCTAACGTTTGAAGCTATTCGTGAACTTTAATTTCATGCCAAATTTTGATTCTACCACGGTTTATAGCCATACAACGATACAATAACGCATTAATCTTCGCTAAGCCCAACAAGTTGCATTCTGCGAATTGTAAACCAATAGGCATTTCTGACATTTTATATTACACTGATGGTAATTGTGTTCATAGACAACGTGTCTGCACGTCTCGGTGAAGTTACTTCGTAGACATATAATAGACGGACCTACACAGCGAAAAAAATCACGCAATAACCCTAAACCAGAGATCCATCAAACGAACTTGAAGTTTGTTTGAACATAGCATTCGCGTAGATAAATCTTGAGCGAACACAGCAAAGCGGTCCAAAAAGAAAGCTGTTAGCAACTTAGCAGATTTCAATGACCTGTTATTCTTTAATCAGACTGAGAAAGGGATCTGCAAGGAAATATCAGCTAAAACAGATTTACAAAATAAAACAAATACAGGATTACACAATAACTACATAACAGGTATATCAGAATTGAGATAGATTACGGGAAGCTAATAAAACGCCAAATCTCTACTAATTTGCGTTTGCGACGCCTCAATGTCCAATCAATGGTCGTTTACAAAAGGTAATATATATATATATATATATATACTATACTATACTATACTTTATATATTTATTATTTATTTATTGAAAAACTTTATCGCACTATGTACAAAGGGCGGGCTAGGCATTCTCTAGCAGTCAACCTTTGGGACAACACAGAGAATTTAGATTATGAGGTAGGTGCAAAGGGCTCAAATATGAAATTTAATTTTAAAGAAAAATAAAATAAACTTATTTTATGATATCATAAAACATATTAATATACATACAAATATACTGCCTCCGTGGTCTAGCGGTTAAGTCCGTGGATTTAGAATCGGAGGTACCGGGTTCGATTCCTGGTCGGGACACAAAAATATTTATTAATGTAAATAAATTCATGTAATGAATATTTAATTTATTTGTGATATTTATCGAGTTTGGTATGCTGGAGACATCGACGAGCTTGCCACTTGTCATGGTTGGCCTATAGTAAAGTTGACCACCCCGAAAAGGGAAACGGTTGTAATGATACTTTACTTAACTTTTTTTACAAATATGTACGCAATAATACATATACTACACACTATACATATTTACACATAAATATACTACATACAATATATCTTATATATATATCGATATGATTATAACACACAACACATAAATACAAAACATTTTTTAGAATCCAAACAATGCTATTTCTTTTTAGAATAATTAAATAAATAAATATTTCCAGACAGGTCCCAGAGCGCCATCTAGTTTCCGTGGTAAGCTACGAGGCTTGTGTTACGGAAACTAGATGGTTAATAAACTACATATTATAATTTTTTTTTTTTTTGTAAATATATACATATTATACATATAAACACCCAGACCGAGACAAATTATACAATGTACAACTTGCCCCCGGTGGGAATCGAACCCACGACCTCCCGAGTTCACGGAAACGTTTGTTACCACTAGACCACGGAGGCGTCAGAGAATACATAATTTATTGATTTTCTTTTTTGACCACGAATAAAAACCGATTGGTTGGGTTTGTCCGAACGAATATATGTCTATATGTTATAAATATGGTGGTCAGAGACAGCGTTTTGCTTTATCGTTACATGGTCATGACAGTGAGGGATTGTAGGCACTATGTTGGCACGGATCAAATGCTAAAATATGCCGAGACCTGCTTATTTATGTCGTCTAATAAGTTTATAAATATTTTATTAATTACACGTCATGATGAATACATAACCTCGGCCATGTGGTGACAATCTGTCTAGTTACATAGACCTATATATAACACATCAGGGCCATTTTACAGCCGCATTTAAGTTATTTTAAATGTCTTCATCATAAGGTTCCTACTGCCAGTTCTGTTCTTTGCTCGAATTTAACACTTTTCAGGCACGATAGATATATGTAGTAAGTAAACTATATAACATAACACTCGTACCTAACAAAATTATGTACTTAATCATAGACCTAACCAAATTCCGATGGGAATGTACAGTGACAAAATAAAGAATAAAGAAAGAATATTTTGTTAATGAAAAAAAATATAAGTCATAAGCCAACAACCAATTCTTACACGCTTCACACGTGGCCTCTCCTTCTCTGTTCTTGACCAAACACTTGTACCGTCCATTATCATCCAAGGTATCATCCTATGACATACAAGCAGCCGCGTCACCATCACGTTTGATGTGGTACTTGTCGGATTCCCTTAATAGTTGACAATTTTCGAACCACTGGATTTCTGGAGCCGGTACACTGTTGACACGTGCAGAGAATTTAGCCTGTGATTTTTTATTTTAAGCAACAACAAGTCACAAATCTATTCTTTTAGGTAAAAGTACAGTAAAAAAACTTTTTTCCACATTATATATCTAAAATAAAATGAAGTACATAGGCGATCTTAATTTTCTTAAAGGTATTCTCTAACTGCTAACCTTGGGAAGAATGACAAAAGAACTAACCTAAGACCATTTAAAGTCACGCCGTATACTCTAATGTACATTATCTGTCAGATTCTGCTGTAATATTCACTTATACCTACTTACATGTATGTTATATTTTTAGAAAAATAAAGTATTTGTGACACATGCCTGTAAATGAATTTACAATATGTAATGGCCTGTCTCTACATATAGGTCAATAAATAATAAATATTAAATAATCGCCTATAATAAACACTGAATCGTGCTTAACATCCTAACAGTGTCACTGATTCACATATATTTTTTTACTGTTAAGGAATAATAATAAAAAATATTACGATTATTAATGAAACGGTCATGATGATACTTTATTTCTATAAAAACATATAAATATTTAAAAATTGAATGTGACAATGTTGTTGCAAGCCTAGTGACGTCAGAGCTATAAAGATGCGGAGCTGGAACGAGACAAGCGGCAGAGACCGGGGTTCGCCCAATTAAAGATGAATCTCTGCACGGATCATGTGACAACAAGCCTTGATGAAATATAACCAAGCTACTGTAGAGATAATTTTAAATCTTGATACTTTATTGTATTTAATTTTTACTACGACATTCGGAAAGCTTCGTTATATCTTCCTATCGAACATACCACAGTCTTTGAAGAGAAAAGTAAAAAAGTTTTTAACCAGTGCGTTCTTCCAGTAAAATCGTATGGTGCAGAAACATGGACACTGACAGTTGGTCCCGGGCCGGCGGCGGCGCCTCGACAGATCGCTATCTTAGCGATTTCGGTCGGAAGTCATAAAAATGCCACTTACAAAATCAAAAAGCAGATTTGGTCAATATCATTAATTCCAAAGGACGGTAATATTATAATATGAGAACTTATATATATATATATATATATATATATATAACCTAATATTTGTATTATATCAATAGACAATAATATTTATACCTTTGCTGCACTGAAAGCAAATGCCAAAATGTCAGCTGGCTGCTGTCACATGGTAAAATTGTATCGATAATATTCGGTAACTTATCGGGTTGTTTTGTCGTTAAATAATTTTCTGACAGGATTCTCGCTCCTTCGACATGCATATCCAATCGATTTGTTCGAATGAATCTAACAGTTTTTTTATGGAGATCTGTCGCTTTTCGAAACCGCCAGAATTAGACCCCAGACCATCGCCAACCCGTCTGGCCAACGAACTGGCCAAATTCTTAAGAAATTTCTGGAAGGCCCATCTCCAACAGTAGAGGGGAGTCTGCTAAGCTGCTCGGCTTCTGCTAACAGCATACTCTTCAGACTACTTCGCTGCTTATTCTTCCACTAGCAGGAGTAATCATTCAAAATAATATAAATAAAAATGATGTGTCACAAATGACTGTATTAGGTTTAATTGAAAAAAAAATATTTTGTATGTTTTGTTAGGTGATGTTTATGATGATGGATATATGTATTATTGGGAAGTATTGAAAAAAAAAAAAAAAAAAAGAGATTGTCTGACGGTCAGTGGAAGCTTGTTGGTGTCAAAGTCAAAATAAATGCATTTACGTAAACCTATTACAGGAATTTGTGACACGTCATTATTTAAATTATTTAGAATGATTCTACTCCTGCTAGTGGAAGACTAAGCAGCGAAGTGGTCCAAGGAGTAAGCTGTTAGCAGAAGACTAACAGCTTAGCAATGGTGAGTAGCCGATACGGTGAAAGAATCTGAATATCTGCTGGAAGTGTAAGATGGGATTTTGAGTTGGTTGTTATGAGAAGAACGAAGAGGGCGCCGGTCAATGGCTGCTCAAATAGGATTTTTTGCTTTAGTAATGAATTAGATTGAAAAAAAAAAATGTTAAGTAACATTATTTTAGAAAGTCCACATGTAATATAATGTTGGATTCAAATCAGCTTTGAGTATTGAATATTTATATCACATTTTCGTACTATATTGTGTGATCTACTTTTAATGGAATATAAATTATTATTAAACTTAACAGCCCGGCTTCACTCGTATAGAAATACGTGTAGACAAAAAACATATGTCGCAAATACGTCAGGTTCCTGTGGGGTTAATAAAGAAGCAGATTAACATTTAGCCAACTTTACTATAGGCCCATCATGACAAGTGGGAAGCTCGTCAATGTCTCTAGCGTACCAAACTCGAGAAATTCCATAAATAAATTAAATCAATTATTGTGTCCCAAGCCGAAATCGAATCTGGTACCGCCGCGTCTAAATCTATGGAATCAAGCGCTAGACCACAGAGGCAGTTATCGTTTAAGAATAACGTTTTCATTCATGACAGCTTCTAGAATAGAACGTTCTAGACCTCCGTTGGAGATGGACCTTTCTTATATATCTGGAGAATTTGGCCACGCTGGTCAGACGGGTTGGAGAGGAGAAAAAAAACAACGTTTATTGTATCGTAATCAGATAATTTTAGTTAGTGTGCACTGCCCTCTGGAAATTCTAGGTTCCCTATCTTTGACACCATAAGCTTTACTTACATAAATTAATAATACCGTGCACTTCCAACCTCATTAAACATTGTTTAACTGTAACCAGCTTTTAGGAAACTGTGTGATTTTACTAGTAACATTTATAAGTAAATATCTCTACGAAATTTCATTTAAATTGGTTTAGTAGTTTAGACCTCAAGGCTAGACAACACATATATTTTAATTGTCTTGTCAAATCAAATCATTTATTTCCTTAGGTTAGTACACAACACTTGGATATTGTCAATACATATATTTTTATACAATACAATCTTGGCTGGACTGAATCTAACAGGAATACAATTTATAATAAATAAAACATTGTTGCCATAAGCGAGGATTTTGTACTTATTTATAACTAGATACTTAAAATTTAATTCGTAGCTGTAAAAAGGCCGTGTCAGCTTATAATCTAATAACATTTATGTCCTTAAATATAAATTTGTGACTGTAAAATGGTCGTGTCTGCTTACAATCTAGTAATAATAATATTTATGTCTATAAATATAGATTCGTAGCTGTAAAATGGCCGTGTCAGCTTACAATCTAAATCAAACAATTACAATTATTAATAACGTCAACCTAACCCAATTCGTGGCTGTAAAAAGGTCGTGTCCAACTTAAATCTAAATATTACTAATATATGAAATATACGAAACTAATTTCTATGCAATGGTATCTTTAAGTGCGTTCTTAAGATCATAGTAACTTTTTAAAATTAATATTGATTTAACCTTTTTTTAAATTTTGAACATTCTATTTTTATAACATAACATTTTATTTCATTAGATAGTTTATTATATAGTTTAATACCATTGCATAGAAAACTTTTCAATATAACCTCGTATAGCCTATGTCCATCTCTAAATTCCAAGAAGCATCTCTGCCGAATTTTATAAAAATCATACATACATATTGTAAGGACTAATTTCTCAAATTAAACCAGTCTTCAATGTTGTATGATTTATTTCCATTGCCAATAATTATTTACAACCTTCACTATTTTAAAGGCGCGCAACGACCGACTCGTCTGCTGTGTTCTTGTAATCTGGCACGATATGATTCGCGCCATTCATTAAAGCGACTCGTAACATCGTTATTGAACCAATCAGAAATCAGCACACGACTACGTTCGTACACAACGCCACCTACTTTACAAAACCATATTGCTAATCATTCTTAACTTATGTTTAAACACTGAGATAATAATGTAATAATAACTATGTTACATTAAAAGATAACAATATCTTCACGCCAAATCCCTTGCGGGGTAGGCAGAGACAATTGAGCGCCACTTGTCACGGTCACGACATACGTCTTTCGCTTCTTCGACATTCATCAACCTCTTCATACATGCCCTTTTGTTTCGATGGCTTTTCAACGCACCTTCAGCTATTGTTTTATTAATTTGGTCGTAATATGTGAGTCTAGGTCTGCCAGGGCCTCTTTTGCCCACAACTTTCGCATTATATATCTGGTTCGTCAATCTCTCTTCATTCATCCTTTCAACATGCCCGAACCATCGTAAATATTCAGTTAGGTAATATTGAAGTGAATACCAAACAAACATACATACAGACAAGGTTTCTTTTACGTTTAAACTAGTAATATTAGTGTGGATATTCATACCAGGTAAAATGTAAGAATTTTTAAAACCTTCTTTTGATTTCAATGTGCTGGGCTACTCGTTTTTGTTCTCGTGTACGGAATGTTAAATTAAATATTGTAGCATTTGTGCTAAAACCAAATAACTGTTGAATTTACTAAACATTATTTTAACTGTAATTTGGCGTGTGAGCCAAAGTTGCGTGTGCGAGTAGAATGGGTATTACCATACACTACAATAACAAATTACTTTTGTATTAGGCACATGTGATTGGGCACGACTATTGCCAAAGTCCAAGTCCTACGCGTGCATATAAATTTGGAGACTCTTACATCTGTCGCACACTGAAGATGTTTTTTTTTTTTTAAATCGTTTATTCAGAAAATAACTTAAAATTTTCATTTTTTAAATTATACTATATTTTTAAAACACAAAGTTATTTAGCATTAAATCACATTACTGTTGTATTTACTTAGCAAAAGCAACTTTAATTTTCCTTTAAATTCTTTTTTTGTCATTTTTACACAGTCATCAATGGGAATAATATTATTAAATATAATGGGAGTTACCATAATAGTTGTTATACCGGTATTCATTGTATCTTGTCTTTTGTGAGAATCTAGTATTATAACCACATCCAGTATATACATTTTTGTAGGCACTACCTTCAAATTGCTCCAGGGCTATTAAAAAGTTCACTTTATCATGCACCGGAAGTATCTTGCAAATACCAAACAGCTTGTCATAGCTCTTACTACAGGCACTCTGGACCCTCGCATCCACCAATAACTTCATGATCCTTATTTGTAACTGTTTGATTTGGTCTAAATACGAAGGAAAAGTACAGCCATAAGAAGCAAGCCCATAACTAAGTATTGCGACAGCCAGTGCATGATACAGCACATACAGTAAAGATCTGTTAACAATATCCTTTAGATAATAAATGTGTTGATGCTCTGCCAGCCAGAAGTTCCTATAAGCTAAAGTGTGAGGAGTATTTCCCCATTCCTATAACCTGGACTCTGCTCTGTATGACATAACTTCAAGAAAAAAGAGCGGATTCACATTTAGCCAACTTTACTATAGGCCAATCATGACAAGTGGCAAGCTCGTCGATGTCTCCAGCGTACCAAACTCGAAAAATATCACAAATTAATTAAATATATTTATTTACATTAATAAATATTTGTCAAAACAGCTCGTCAACACCTCGGGAGACAAAAGGGCTAGGCATTATTTGGGCCAAAGGATCATCATTGCCATTCAACGTGGCAATGCTGCCAGTATCCTTAGTACTTTGCCCATTGGCAGCGATTTAGAGCAATTTTTTTATTTATATATATTTTTTTTAATTTTAGTTTTTAGTTGTATTTTTATTGATTAATTAGGTTTATTTTTATTAATAGTAATTTATGTTTTAAAATGTAAGTTTTTAGTTTATTAATATTTTATTTTATTTTTTGAAATCATTGTACCTTAATTCCTTCGAATAAAACATGTAATTAAACTTTCGATTAAGAAAAAATATTTTTGTGTCGCCAGGAATCGAACCCGGTACCTCCGAGTCTAAATCCACGAACTTAACCGCTGGACTACGGAGGCAACTAACTTGAAGAATGCTTAATTAACTTTCAAGATACTGATTATCTCGCATTCCTTGTCACCCTGCTCTCAAAGATATCATCCAAAGGACTTTTGTCGATGGTGGAGAACCCGCGATCCTAGAATCTTCTGGGATGCGCGGAGCGATGGCAAGAGAACCGACGGCATGACCGTTGGGCCGTGGAAACTTGGCAGGTTCCTGGTGTGGGATGCGACATCTGAAGACACATTAGCTCCATCTCACATCCAGGCGATCTCGTCAAGCGCAAGAAGTGCGGCGGTTTCTGCTGAGAACCTCAAGCTGCTCCAATACGCAATCCTCGGCACAGGATACGAATTTGCGCCGTTTGATATCAAGGAGTTGTCCAAACGTCTAACGGAAACTAACAGACAGGAATGCTGGAAATTAATTCTGCCAACGTATTAGCCTCGCTATACAGAGGGGAAATGTTGCCAGTCTCCTTGGGACTATCCCTGAAGGGTCGTCTCTAGAGAAAATTTATTTAAATTTAAATTTTATTGTAATTTTTTTATTAGGTTTAGTTTATATTTATAATTTACCCATTATATAATTCAATTTATTTATTTTGGTTTTATGTTTATTTATTATACTACTTACTACAACAAAGCAGTAAATATCTTAAACTTAGAGTTACACCTATTGAATTGATTTTTTTTACTTATTGGTTTTGTTAAAGGGTTCAGTGAAAATCAGCGCTGCAGCCTCTGCTGACCTGAAAACCTATTTGTCATAGCAGCTCATTTTCTTTTCTCTTTTTACCAAGTTTATGTCTAAGCTGTTTTTTGATAAATAAATGTTTTCTTTCTTTCTTTCATAATTTGTTTTTTTCTTTTAAAGTAGGTTTAATTATAATGTAATTTAATTAAAAGTATTTATTAAATAAATTTAAAATAATAAAAATGTATATTAAATGTATCAAGATGATCTGGTTATTTCACATCATCCTTTGATACTGCAGTCATCTAAAGCGACGTCCATACAAAAGTAGCTTGTATGCTTCTTCAACGCAGTATGAAATATCGTATTTTTATTATAATGAGCATTAAAAGTGCCTTCCGAGACTCAAAATTGGCTGAATATTTGATATGCTGGGTCATAATTTTGATCGCGACTCGAAGACGTCATCATAAATCAAATCCATCAAGGTTGGCACGAGATGTCAGCGCTTTTCTTGTATAATTGTAGCAAAAACTGGTACAGTCAAGAACTTTGAACAGTTTGGCAAATTTTGGTATAATTATTTTAGGTAGGGGACTGCTGACTTTATTACGTCAATTTTTGTCTTGATAAAAAAAGTAAAGTTGATACGTTAATAATTCACAACCGTATCACTTCTGGGTTGGTCAGAAACCACGGATTTAAAAGAAGCAGATTCACATTTAATCAACTTTTTTATAGATCCATCATGACGAGTGGCAAGTTCATCGATGTCTTTAGACTACTATAAAATCCACAATTAATTGTTATAAATAATAATAAGAAATGCGTTTATTGAGGAATAAGGTACACTGGTATGAAAGTATAAAATTGGGATACAATATGTCTAAGGGTCGACTCCCCAACCGTCAAGCAGAGGCGCTCTACATAAACCCGGATTAAGAACTGGGAGAATAATGATATTTTCTCCATTCGGGCTAACTGTGCAACTCCACCCCACGATTGGAAAGTCAACCCCAAGAAGAATTTGGGCAGATTGCATTGTTCAACATAAACGCCTGCTAGATCGAATTCAATGCTGACGTTTCATGATATATATAGCCTTTTGGATCCCCTAATGTTTCTATGTCCGTACACATCTATACACACAGTCTACCAACAAAACTTGTACAATTGTTAGCGTCCCAGCCGCCGCACCAAATGTGTCGCGGCGGCCGGGGGGTGCACTGCTTGTCAATTTATTATATAATTAAGTATAATTTTAATTTCAATAAAACCAGCTTTTAGAACTGATATTTGTAATTAGCCTATTATTGCACAGCCTGGAAGATGTTTATTGACCTGATGAGTTTAGGGAAACGACTAGTCTTCTGCTTCTCCAGGCTCGCCTTCACCAGGTGTCTTCACGGAAGTTCTTTGGCCTGGAGTCATTGGTGGCTGCGAGCGGTCTCTGGAGGGTTTCCTTCTCAGCAGATCGTACGATTTGTGAGGTAGAATTAGGGTCCTGGAATGGAGAACACGCCAGGTTACTTAGTAGTATATGGAATTCTAAGCAACCGGCAACAGACTAGTCGAATGATAAATTAGAGAAGGTCGCTGGTAGATGTTGGATATGGGTTGCTGAAAATAGTATAAAAGGGCGAGTTTATGAGGAAAGTCTATATGAAGAGATAAATACTGATATTTGAATTTAAGCTCATTGATTAAATATTAGTGCATCGAATAAACAAGACCAGTTGAAAGAAAACAAATGAACCTGTATAAATAAGATATTACGAGAGATAAGTCAATATTTTTTATAGAATTGGCAAGAGAGCTGATTAGGCCGGCCAGACCCCACCGTGACAAGACACGCTCTGCTTGTGGGTACATCATAAATTTCCATTGATTGGATTAATCAGATTTGAATGTCAACTTTAGAGGCAAAACAAACGCTTCTTATAACAAAATTTAATCCATTGAGTTGGTGAAGAAGACATCTTTAGCTGTTTTGCATGTATATAAAAAATATGGGCCAGTCACAAATCATTCAATCTCTACATATGTAATAAGCAGTTCAAGCTCTGTATTTTTTACAATACAGTCTATATCTAAATTGCAATTAAAGTTATGTATCTTGATTGCATTGTATCTTTCATTCACTATAGATATTTTGATCAACATACAAGGTCTGATCAAAATTGACCCGGACTGTTACATTTAAACTGCGCGTGCAACGGAATCGGTATATTGTTTTGCTAGATTGGTACAACCTTTGTTGGCGTTGGTTTGAAGTTTGATCGCCCGCACAAAAAGTTTTTCAGGTGATTTAAACTATGAAAAAGTTGGAGTTAGATTGATTTTTTTTATTACCAATGGATTAACGGCTACGGAATCGTTGAAAATGTTGCAGAAATGTTTTGGTGTATAGTATATATTTATTTTATTGTGGGTTTGTAACACACTTTGTTCTGTTTATTATCATAAAATACTGTGATGGTAGTTGAGAATTAAATGTGATTGACAACATTGGTAAATATTACACCATATTTGTCAATAAAATAGAACTAAAAAAAACGATCTCAAGCAAAGATCTGTGACCGGACTATAACTTGTAAGCCAACATAAGTGGTTATCGAAGTCTTTCTCGAAAAACTCAATGTTACAATCATCCTTTTTCTGAGAACAGAGGCTTTTTGTATAATGAGTTGTCGACGCATAATAACGAATATATTCTACATATCAACTGGGTTTTTATGGAAGCAAGATTTATGGCAGAGTGAATTTGTTTGTTTTTAATTGAGCACATTTGAATGCACCCGAAGTGGATAGTAGGAAGAATAAGACGAAGATTTATAGACCAACATAAAATAAAACTAAGTGAAGACTGATAGCAAGCGGCGCGAAAGGTCCGTTAATATTAGCAACTGGAATCAGACTATGACTGACATCAGTCCCTAGCACTATGCAGACTTGACTAGATGCTTTTTTACACTTTGAAGGACTCCTTATAGGAAAGTGGAAACACATTGGCTGGAAGAGCATTCCACATCTTTATTATGCGACAGATGTTTAAGTCCCTAAATTTATACGTACATATTCATAATGGTGCATATTCTGACATGTGCATGTGGTTTGGTTTGGTGTTTGAAATGGTGGTTCATTCATTACAGCCCCTAGAACAGCGTGCTAGACCTCCACTGCTGGAGATGGGCCTTCCAGAACTGGAGAATTTGGCCTATACTCGCGAGACGGCTTGGCGAGAATATGATGTTATTTTTTTTTTATGACAATTTATTAACAATTCCACAAGTTGGCATTAGTGGAACCGGGACCGAAGGCTTAACGTGCTCTCCGAGGCACAGAAACAGTGGTGTTATTAATCTATGACAAATGTACGTAAGAAAAGTGTATTTCTCATTGGTACATGCCGGGTGAATTTGAACCAACTTTATAGGATTTAAGGTACGCGTTCTTACAACCGAGCCACCACCGCGAATGGTGGTTACTCTATCGATATAAGTCCGAAGTCCTGTATCTTAAAAATATATTATTTTAGACCAACTTGTAGAGGTATATTATTGAGTTGTTATTTGCTACACCCCTACATGTTGTCATAATTATATTAGGGTACAACCCATTTTTTAAAATTTACTGGATTTATGATCCCGAAATGTGTGAATACACTTTATTGGGTTGATCGGCACGAACAGTGGATACTTCGACGCCCCAGCAGACTACCAATTACCACCATCAGTCTGCCTACCACCTATTTCTAATACATACATATTTCTCATAACTTCTTGGATAATCATTTGTTACGGCATGTGATCATCCCTTAAAGTTATATGACTAAAAAAATATGAACTGCAAGTTATTATATAATTTATTTAAATGTTTTATTGTAATATTGATGACCCATCGCATGCTAAGAATTGCTGATACATATCTGATATTATTGAATTATGCAATAGGCCTATATTATCTTCTATGCTTGATCCATAACTTATTGGACAATTTATAGGTACAGTCTACTTGGCCTGATCACAAATGAGCATATTTCCCATGCCAATTTTGATTGCGATATCATAGTGAACGATGACATCTAAGCACTAATTTAGCCTTTCAAACCGAAGACATATATTGATTAATACTAATGGGACAAGCACACATTAAAACATTATTAAAATTAATAAGCTTCCAGTTACTATAAGGGAGCTGCCACTAAAACTGTTCAAATTAAGAGTCGAACAAATGCTGGTTAATATATGTTTTTATTCGACAAAAGAATACCTAGACACTAAGCTCGACAAAGTCATGTGACTAAATAAATATTTGTATGCTAGAAATAGCGAAGCATATGATATAATTACATATAATAATTTACATCCCTGTACCTACCATGTTTCTGACAAATAAATTATTTCATTACATTTCGTTTCGTTTCGTTTCGTGTATATGATACTTTATTGCTATTTTGCCCTTTTTTAACACCTTACTGTACGAGTAGATTATTAAAAAGCCTTTTACAGCCGCAACAATTTGACATTATCTTTAGAATAATATAATTATTTAATTTAATGTTTACAATTTATGACAAAGCCTTTTTACAGCCGCAGCTATTTTAACTAGTCTTATTTAAGTTAATTTTAGGTATCTATACTAATAAATTTTGACAAGGCTCCTTTACAGCCGCATTTAAGTTATTTTAAGTGTCTTCATCTTAAGGTTCCTACTGCCAGTTCTGTTCTTTGCTCAAATATAACACTTTCCAGGCACGATAGATATACGAATATGTAGTAAGTAAATTATATAACATAACACTCGTACCTAATAAAATTATGTACTTAATCATAGACCTAACTAAATTCCAGTGGGAATGTACGGTGACAAAATAAAGAATAAAGAATGCAAAGGCTGAGAGAGCATTCCATATGTTTAGCGTGCGATGTAGTATATATAATGTGACTAGTTTTTAGGAAATAAAACAGTTCTTCAGAGTATTCACTATAGAACAACTGAAACCTTTAATGCTCGCCATTGCACAAAATATTTTGCTTCGTTTAGTAGCGTCATTCTTTAGGACAACCGTCCATTTGACATGGATCGTTCAGCTCTGCATTTTCTCGTACGTGGTCTTCATACTAGAGCCCGCTATTCCACGGGTCATCGGTAATTCAATCATTTTTAACACAGTCGGGTTTTTATTTTAAATTTATTTTTTTCTTATTTAACTTAGCAACACTAACACTGAACAAATCAATATCACTAAAATTTTCATTGTACTTTACTGTGGGACTTTTTCAAGTATTTTGTATCCCAAGGTATTCTCTATTTTTCTTTTTAATGTATGTCTATGCTTGCAAGGGATAGCCGACACTAGTACATAGTTATCTATCTTAAGAATTAAGACCACTACGCTGAACATTGCTTCTTATGTTATATGAATAAAGTACAATGTCCTAAGTACGGCGGTAATCAGAATCGCGCACCGAGAAGTAAACAAATCTTCGACCTTGTATCTAGTTGTAGTAATCATTGAGTTATACTTAAAGACGGAGTAAATATAAGAAAACAATATATTTATATAAGGCAAGAGACCCGATGGCATGACGTTGGTCCCCTGGGAACGGGGACGTCCTCCGGTGTGGGACGCCACGTGCGTCGACACCCTCGCCGTGTCGCATCTCAGGGGGACAGCGCATAAAGCGGTAGTCGCGGCGGAAAATGAGGAGTCCAGCAAGCGGCGCAAGTATATTAAAAAAATATGCTCATGGAGTCCAAGATCAAAAAAGTTTTTAAAAAACATAACACCGCGTCTTGTCGTCTCCTTCGGCTCTTTCTTCGCCCAGAGAATCAGTATTGCAATTCAGCGGGGAAATGCAGCCAGCGTTCTTTCCACCATTCCACGCGGACGGGACTTATTTCCCTATCCTTATTATTAATATAAATTTTTGTCTTTATTTATTTCAATCGCTTCACGTACTATTCTAGTGACGATCGGTGGAGAGTATCTACGGGTCATGCAGCTCAAACCAATGTATGTGCTACTATCTATTAGGTGTTCTGGTATTGCTGATTTGTAGGGAGAAATATGTCTGTGACAAATATACATAAGAAAAAGTGTAGGTATCTCTTATTTATAAACTTAATTGCCAAAGGCGGACTTAATGCCGCTAGGCATTCTCTGCCAGTTAAACCTTGGAAAATTTGGACAGTATAGATATTACAATACGAGTATGTTCATTATTTTTTATTACAGCCCCTAGAACACAGCATCCCAGATCTCCACTGTTGGAGATGAGCATTCCAGAATATATATTTGGAGAATTTGCCCTACAATCGCCACGCTCTGGCCAGACGGGTTAGGGGACCGACGGCTTAATGTGCTCTCCGAGTCACGGAACGGTGGTGTTGTAAATATATGACAAATGTACGTACGAAAAGTGTATTTCTTATTTGTATATGCGGGGGGAAGGGGTTGAATTTGAAAGAAAAGCGTTCTTACAACCGCGTCATAAAATACATAAATAAAATTTACATAAATAAACCATAATATAAAACTACTTACATGATAAGGAAAGCTAAATAGGATGTTGCTAAATAGGTAGGTAAAAGAATATTGAGGAAATGGAAAAGAAACATGAATTTAGGACATGCTGAGGTTCGAACTACTGAGCTATCACTGCTCTATTAGTTTAGTTTTACTCGAACTGAATAGTAAGGAATGCCGAATGCCCGGGACGTTTATAAGTCAATACAGTAACTTGTTTTATTCCGAAGAACATTGTTGTGAGATGTACGATTATTGGACGCCCTTCGAAGATAGTTCTTAAAATATTGGTCAGATTTCATTAATTATTATTAGTTTTTATTTAAATATGCAAGGGAGTTGCTATAACAATATGAATAATAATAATAATAAATCTATCAAAAATAGTGGTACGCGGACTGGTAGTGGTAATTTTCCCAGTCTACGGGGGTGCGGAAGTATCCATTCGTGATGATAGACCCAGTAACGTTTCCAGATCAGGCACGAATTGCCGTCATGCCCAGTCAAGACGGCATGTTGTTAGGGACTGATGTCAGTCATGTGTGTCTGATTCCAGTTGCTAACATTGATGGACCTTGCGAACCACTTATTGCTGTCACATGTCGTGATAGTAATAAATAAAAAACAAAAAAAAAAACATCAAAAAATATAAAGGCAAGTTCTATCTACGCTATCTATTTTTCGAGCCTATGTACAATTTTAGTGCAATAAAGTATTTAAAAAAAACTATTTTATATGGACAATGTATTTTGTCAACTAAGGATAAGGATATAAGCCCCGTCCGTGTGGAATCGTGGCAAGAACGCTGGCTGCATTTCCCCGCTGAATTACAATACTGATTCTTTGGGCAAAAAAAGGCCAACCCTCTTGTCACCGGAGGAGACGACAAGACGCGGTGTTATTTCATTTAAACACTTTTTTGCGCTTGGACTCCATGGGCCCAGAGTTTCTACAGTAAACGGCACAAATCTTTTAATATACTTACATACTTGCGCCGCTTGGTGGACTCCGCATTTTCCGCTGCGGCCCCTGCTTTATGCGCTGTCCCCCTGAAATGCAACGCGGTGAGGGTGCCGACGCACGTGGCGTCCCACACCAGAGCACGTCTTCGTTCCCAGTCATTACCGATAACTTCAACAAGTTCTAGAAGAGCTGAAACCTCGATGGTGTCTATAGCCCTTTTAATAGTATCGTTAAGGGAGCCGTGGCGGGAAAATCTGCCCGCACTTTTGGAACAGGAGAGCCCATGAACTCCAAGACAATCGACTGACCTCCTTTCCACACGGGCATTTATGTAAGTATTGTCAACTACATTGGATGCTGGATCTAGAGAAGGATATAAGCGACACAAAACCAAAAGTAACTACAATTCAAAAACTAATTCAAAATTTCTTTTAATTTAAAAATTAATTTATTAGTGGTTTATTTCTTTCTTTGATCTTGTTGACCTGTGTTATTATTCAAAGGAACAAACTATAATATTAATAATATGGTATTTTATTAAAATAATCGACCTAGTTCGGTCGGTTCTCACGATGCCTTAGGTATGCGTCTGGGTTCGAAAGGAAGACATAAATAAACACAATGGCATTCAGTCATCTTTCTTTGTCATCAAATCATAGAAACGTTTTATATTTCTATAATCATGCCGATGCAAAAAAACTGACCGACTAGGCGGTAAGCTTTGACGTTTAAGACAATATAAAAAAAAAAAAAAAAGTATGTACAATGATTTTATAACGAACTAAAAAGTAGAAAATATTTTAAAACTAGTCCTTATTGGAGGTAGTTAATTTAAAGTTTAATATAGAATTGAGATTAGTCCATCGATATATTATTTTTTATATTATTTAAATAGATCTTACCAACTCATTTAGTTTATTATTATATGTAGTGTATGTATTATTGTTATGTAATGTACTTAATTTATTAATAAAACGTTATGTGTATGTATTATTATTATTTAGTTTATTGTCTTATTTATTATTGTAGTATATGGTTTAGATAATATTGCATATTTATTACATAATCATATTTATCTAATTGCACCTACCTTACGTCTTTAATGTTCTACAGTGGCCCTAAGGCTGGCTGTCAGAGAATATTTAGCGTCATTAAGTCCGCCGCTTGGATATATTGAGCAATAAAGTTTTTATAAATAAATAAAATTATTCCATTTATTACATTTAGATCATGTCAAAAATGGTATTTTTATATGGATCGTTTTTGATTTTAAAGATGTTATCAAATTCATTCATTAATTAATATATTTCTTTGTAACAATGGGTATTTTATAGTTTGGAACAATGGTTATACATAATTTGTGTACACTATGTTTAGCCTATGGGCGTATAAAGATTAAATTGGTATAGTAGACATATATAGTAAATTAAAGAAAGCTATAATAAATTAATTGAAGTGACAAATAGGATTAATAATTTATGTCAAGGTAAGAAATTAATGTAGATCATTCAATCTTCTAGAAAATCTTGCACAGAGTAGTAGCATTGGTCAATTAGCATTATAGACAGTGTTTTTTTAAATCGTTGTATAGGTAATGTCATCATTTATTTTATTGTACACTAGCTGAACTTCGTACTGACTAACAGTCATATAATGGTCAAGCTTGATATAAATTTCTGAACGCACCCATATATATTTGACAACCAAAATTGTTTGACAGGTACGAAACTCACGAACTTTTTGTATGAGAAAATGTTTTTTTCTTTTATTTTTTTTCTACTATTTTCCAATTTTAATTTATTCCCTATGCATTGCTAAACTACTTGACCGATCGGGATGAAACTTTGGGAATATGTTGTGTGAACATCGGGGAAGGTTTCTGACATAGGAGATTGCATAATAAGTAAATCTTAATATATAAAACAAAGTCGAGTTTGTTAGAACACTTATAACTCGAGAACGGCTGGACAGATTTTCACGGTTTTTGATTTGTTGGATTTGTCTCCGTCCCGAATAGCAAAATAACTATAAATAAAATAGGAAAATAAAAGAAAAAAAATAAGTTAAAGAAAAAACATTTTATTGCCAAATATTTCGCCTCTCTTTGGAGCGGCGTCATCAGTGACAGTGACTGAAGGTCTTTGTCATAAATTTTGAAAAATTACATACTATAGCCCTGGTCTGAATGTAATGCATTAGGTTTTGCCTAACTTGTTTTGTAAATTTATTAATATCGAACCAACAATGGACATAACATGCTGATGATGTTTTCCATGATGCGCTAGGTGATGATGATATTTTTCTAAAAGATAAATACAAAACTGTATAGTGCATTGTCTTTACCATTGCTAAAAATTAAATTATTTTTTCAAAATTTATGACAAAGACCTTCAGTCACTGTCACTGATGACGCCGCTTCAAAGAGAGGCGAAATATTTGGCAATAATATTTTTAAGCTTCAATTTATATATTTTACCAAGTAAGAAACACATGTAACACACTTTATTTGTTGCAGAAAAAACATTTTCCTATACAAAAAGTTCGTGAGTTCGTACCTGTCAAACAATGTTGGTTGTCAAATATATATGGGTGCGTTCAGAAATTTATATCAAGCTTGACCATTTAATGACTGTTAGGTGGTACGAAGTTCGCCGTGTCAGCTAGTATTTATATTAAAGAAACACCACTCGTCTTTCCCTAACTTTGACACTGGCAAATTGTTATTAGTGCCATTTCCAAAAAAAAAAAAAAAAAAACACCACTCGAAACAAGACTTACTGTTCAGGATAATCTAGAAAAAGTTATTAATCTGTATGTGGTGTTATCATTCATAAGGATTGGATAAATTATTTCAAAACCTACGTTATAAAAACATGGTAAATTATATTTATATTTTTTTGTATTTCTGTTGTAGAATAAATTGGCATAAATAAAGTTTCATTGTTCTGCAATGCAAATGAATAGCAAATTAATTTGAAAGATAAAAAGGCACTACCCTCAATACCGGCTGTTTTATTTTTATCGTATCAAATATTCATCCAGGCCGAGTTCTGTTAGCAATGTAGTTTGTTTTGACATATTTATAGCTATAGTTCCGCTTTTTGTTGGAGATCGAAATATGTGTGGCGGGTAGCGCGTCCGCGTGAGATTTCGGACACCTCACCGGTTACTAAATTTAATATCCTCGCGGCTTCGGACAAAAAAGCAAAGAAATTGCCATTGTGTCGGCGACACGAGAGTTTCGCGCCTCAGACCTACTCATGAAAATGATTTTGTTTTTATCCGACAACGTAGACGTAGATACTAACTGCCTCCGTGGTCTAGCGGTTAAATCCAAGAATTCGATTCCAGGTCGGAAAACTGTAATTTATTTGTGATTTGGTACGCTAAAGACGTCGACGAGCTTGCCACTTGTCATGATGGGCCTATAGTAAAGTTGGCTAAACGTGAATCCGCTACTTTAAAAGCCTGATTTCTGACCACCCTGAAAAGGATACGGTCGTGATGGTACTGGAGCAGTACATTATAACCATCATTCGGGAATAAAAATAAAATAAAATAACGCTTTAAATAATAACTGCTGTAAATAGGCATTGTCACACTTTAAGTTAAGACAGAGAGAATTATAATAATAATTGTTTATTTCCAATAAACTCATATGTACATGTTTTTCTATTGGAGACCCACACTAGGAAGGCCGGTATTGTGAGGTCTCAATTACACTAAATCTAAAATTTACATAAATTTATATTAAATTCTAAATACAATAATTCCAAAATAAAAAACATTGTAATTATTATAAAAATATAAATGTCAGTTAGGATAATAGCTGCTGTAAAAAGGCATTGTCATACTATTTATAAGCTAGGATACACAATTATAAAAAGTTCACTTAAGATCTTAGTAGAGATAGCTAAATGCAAATCCGTTTCTTTAAAAGCGTGGTTTCTGACCAGCCCGTAAGGGATACGGTTGTGATGATGATGATGACGATTTATACCGCCTGTATAAACATTTCTCTGATAGTTTCAATAGCTGATATCCGTCAGAGAACCACAGTAGTAATTGACCAAGCCAACTATCATCATCATCATTACAGCCCCTAGAACAGTGTCCTAGACCTTTACTGTTGGAGATGGGCCTTTCAGAACATATATCTGGAGAATTTGGCCTACACTCGCCACGCTGGCCAGACGGCTTGGCGAGGATATGATGTCAAATATACGAATTTGATCCATCCATCCATCATATACAAGTTATTAACGATTTCACAAGTTGGTATTAGTGAAACCGGGACCGATGGCTTAACGTGCTCTCCGAGGCACGGGAACGGTGGTGTTGTAAATCTATGACAAATTTACGTAAGAAAAGTGTATTTCTCATTGGTACATGCCGGGTGGGTTTGAACCGACCTTTGTAGGATTTAAGGTACGCGTTCTTACAACCGAGCCACCACCGCGCCAACTATACGCCTGTCAAATGTTACGTTAAGCCCGAGTATGTTTAGTTCTGTCTGATTGCAATTTGAAAACTCCTCATGCGTTATCCTAAGCATCATTTCTTTTGTATATACGTCTTTGGCTTCGCGCCTCCACTCATGAAGATTATTTTGTTTTTATCTGAGAATGTATGTTTATGATAACACCTGTTTGGTGTGATGGTTCGGCGATCAATGTCACCCGCCGCCGCTTGTCGGTCTTTTTATAAAACTAAATGGTCGCCCGCAATGCTAACTAATTTAACCAGTGTTCAATGAATTTTTGTTAGTCAAGCAAGAAGGTTTACATTTACTGCTGTTTTGCCTCATTTGCTATCATTGTTGCGTATTTTTTAAATTATTATTTTTAGTCAAGTTGACTTCACAATCTGTATGTTGATCACATAACGATGATATTACCACACTCATTTACACTACATTTGTATGTAACTCTTTCGTAGTAGTTGGAACGATCTACCTGTCAACATACGGCAAGCAACTACCAGTTAATTTTTTTAAACTAGTGTACTCACACTTCTTATTTATTTATTTATTTATTTATTTATTTATTTAGTACACACAGCAGTACATATATTATCACACACATAACATAGTATAATTATAGCTTATCTAATATATGTACCAATTAGGTGTCACAGCATTCACCAATACAAAAAGAAGAAGAAGTTAAAAACTTATTACTGTTAAAACAATTAAAAACTTACTACTGTTAAAACAAAAAAAAATAAAAAATTAACAAAAACTATAAAATTTTAAAATTTACAAAATAAAAATATGACTTCTAAAATAAAATTATACATTTTTCTCTTTTTTAAGAATTAATTAGGAAACATAAAAATTATAAGCTTAAATAGCTCCTGTCAGCGTTAGTAAGTAGTATGTATGTTTATGTATAATTAGTATTTAGGTTATTGATATTATGATATATATGAAGATAAATGATGTAAGATTAATTATATTATATTTGTCCCCAAGGTTTGGATGTCAGAGGATGTCTTCAGGCATTAAGTCCGCCTTTGTACTTTTTTCAATAAAGAAATATTATATGATGTAATAAGTTCGGCCTTAAAATCAACCGCAGCAAAACGGCGTGGAGAAACATCCATCGAGCGCTTGGTAGTCCAGGAGAAAGTCGATGACAAGAGGATGCGTGGTAAGTCCCCGATGAGATGGACCGATCAGGTGAAAGTTGCAATGGATCATCCATTACATGAGTGCACTAGGAAAGCCGGGGTCCGAGAGGAGTGACGACTGCTTGTTAAGCGTGTCACTCAAATGTTGACCACGACCACTCTGCCAAGAGTGTAGCGCCTAAGAAGATGATGTATTGAGGAGTTATATATTTTCTCACTTCCAGCACCTCGTAGTATCGTGACAGTAATAACATGAGTTAGTTTAACGGCAACGGTGGCATAACTTGAGCTTTTACAAGGACACGAGAATCATCAGCTGCACAAAACAGTAATACAATAATAAAATTACAATTGTTTACTCATATTGACAATGAAATAAATATCAATATAGTTCACCAACAGATAACTAATATGGCAAACACAAATCATATAGATATATACGCATAATAGGAGCTATTACTGAGATGCGAGTATCATCAGCTCCATCAAATAGTAACTGAATAATAAAGTTATTGTTGTTAACTCATAATTAAAATTTACCACCTTCTCTGCAATCGCAAATTTAAACTTTCCACAACATTCCGACTCGTCCGATGCTACTTATTTTCTATTCTCCTGTATGGTGTCGAATCATGGAACCTAACAAACACAATGACGAAGAAGTTAAAAGCTTTTAAAATGTGGATATACAGGAGAGTGTTGAAGATGTCATGGAAGGACAAAGTAAGAAACGAAACCGTCTTGTAGAGGATGAAAAAATAGTGGAACCACTTAAAATAGTAAAGCGAAGGAAGTTAGAGTACTTGGGATACATCATGCAATGCAAATCTCGTCATGCAAGGCAAGATACAAGGCTGCAGAAGACCGGGGAGAAAACGGACGTCCTGCTTTAAGGACCCCAGGAAGTGGTTCGGGATGAGGAACCGATCTTTGTTACGGACAGCGGCCAACAAAATTACAATCGCCTTCATGATAGACGACCTCCGACACGGGATGGCACCTAAAGAAGAAGAAGAATAACAATGAAACATATATCAATATAGTTCACCGAAAGATAACTGGTATGGCAAAGGAAAATAGGCGCATGCATTGTGCAGAACAGTAGCTGCTAACGACGCAGGCGGCGGCTTTAAAATGACAGTTGTCGCAGTGATAATATGTGTACATATGTAACATTAAGCTGCACAAATAAACGAGCGTTTCACACTACATGGGTCCAAGAACAAGTTTTTCCATAACACAAAAGCCAACGCTGAATAGTTATAGCGACGCATCCGAGCCGCATAATCCAATAAAACAATTCACGGAATGTACAGTCCGTTTGCCTTTACCCTTTGGCTATTATAATAATATGATTTTAATAGATAAGGTATTTATTTATAATAGGGTAGCCAACAGTGCTAACATCACACACTTATTTGAACTTAACACTAAATCAGAAGTTAGATGTTGCACCTATTATAGGCCACTACCAAATTACCACAGTAGCCTTGATGGCCTATAAAAAATAACAATACTATAAAATTTTCAATAAGTATACAAAAACTAAATGTTATTCGAAAAATTAAAGCTGAAACAATTTAAATATATATATTATTATTGTATTTTTTTTATTTCTGAAAGAAATAAGAAATTTAAATAAAATTAAAAAAAAATTAGATACTTTTAGAAATTAAAAAAAAAACTAATATATTACCTACTTCAAGTAATAAAGTAAAGTATCTTATAATGAATAAATAGTGTATATATGTATTATGTAAACTAGTTTTTTTATTGTTGTTATAACACACGCTTTGTATCATCCGTGCTATCCGTGTATCAAAGGGTTAGTTTAATCTTGGCGGCCCGAGCCATGTTGCGTCCTGTTATGAATTCCAGCTTGCCGCTCAGGTTGAAGGTCCGGATCTACAAGATGTTCATTCGTTCCCGTCTTAATTACGCTGCACCAGCCTGGCATCACCTTCTGGTGAAGACCAATAGAAACAAGATCCAAAGTCAGCAGAACATATCGCTCAGAGTGGTCTCCCGAGCACCGTGGTTCGTGCGTAATTCCGTCATAGCTCGAGATCTGGAAATGCCTACTATTGAGGAGTTTGTTGTCGGCCTGACTAGACGTATGTTCTATCGGGCTGACAACGGACACTTCAAGCATCTCCAGAATATTGCTCCATCTTGCGCTCGGCCCCCCAAAGGGAGACCGCTTCCTAGAGAAGTGCTTCTGGAGGAGAGCTGAAGTAGTCAAACCTAGACCCCCTGGGTTCGTGAGCCACACGGGCGCTGTTACACTAGTAACGGCGCCCAGCACCGAAAGTGCATGAATTACCAGCAGGTGGTTACCCGCTGAGATCTTGTCGGGGAAAACGGGGGAATGTCCCCATCCCCAACCCAGGCCCATTAGCCATCCGGGTCTGGACGACTCCACTGACTGACTGACTTAATCTTGGCTTTATGCATGTTTTCATTTGATTACTTTAACTGTACATACGGAGTGACTATATATGGTCTTACCAAACAACTTTTCGTAACAAACCATATGTCGGAAATATTATTTTTGGTTAGCCATACAAATTGGCTATTTTCAAATTAACAGTTTGTAATAGAAGCCTTACTTTTTGTCCTTTCTGACATATGGTTTATCATATATATATATATATAAGAAACATATAAATTAATAAAAAGAATCTTAAATAATAATAAGTATAAAAATTTACAAATATTATTAAACAACTGTACAAATGAAATTGGCGACTGAATCTCAAAATATATAAATTTGATTCAATGGACCAGCGGCCTTTCTGCCATTTCAAAGGGCTGCCACCAGAGAATTCTACCATTTTTATTTCTTATTTTCAATATTATACATGGCCACATTATACGAGCCATGCCGAAATATTCCATCATATTTTCTGCACACCACGGCCACTTTATATAAATATTAATGACGTGCCTTTAAACAAAATCAATATCGATCATCGAAGTTTTGACAAACTGAATAAAAAGGTTGGTTTATAAATACATACTCGTACATATCTAATGGGTTTATTATATTCTTAGCTTGATTAATAAACTAAATTAATAAAACTTTGGAAGCGTAAAGATCCGAAAAGATACACCAGGCTAAAAGCTGAAACGAACTTCTATATTTTATCGGTTGGGACACTCCTTGACATTGACCATGGCAATCGTTCACCCACACAAGTGTCGGTGTGGGGAACAGTGAAGCGTAAAGATCCGAAAAGATACACCAGGCTAAAAGCTGAAACGAACTTCTATATTTTATCGGTTGGGACACTCCTTGACATTGACCATGGCAATCGTTCACCCACACAAGTGTCGGTGTGGGGAACAGTGGAACATCTCGGACACCTTATGTTAGAAGTGCTCTCATTATCATCCGAAGCGCTCTTGTCACTGCTGGAGTGCCGCCGATACTAGAACCCTCTAGAGTTGCGCGGAACGATGGCAAGTCCAAAATAGCCAGGCCCTATTCTGTGCTGCTAACTGCGTAGGGATACTGGGATACTGCCGCGGGTCTTCGATTGCTTAAATAAAGAGTGTTTAGTGCAGTGTATTGGTTTATTGTAGAAGTAGAATTTGCAAATAGTTACACGAGTGAATTTACTCTTAAAAAATGTGAGAAAAATAATAGTGTGCTGATTGATTCAACACCGAAGAGCGCCGCTCGGAGCGCTGGCCTCGATCCAACAGTGGTTCGGTGAAGAGATCCGGCGGCATTTGCCGTGGAAATTTGGCAGGGCTCTGGTATGGGATGCGATGTGTGTATATTACAAGTAGACAAATTATCTCCATTTCACATCCAGGTAACATCGTCCAGTGTGGCAGTTACTGCGGGAACCTCAAGCTGCGTAAATACGCTAACTTCGGTAGTTACGAGTTTGCGTCGTTTGGGGTCAAGACCATGGAAAGCTCAGCCAAGCGTTTGGCGTTTTAAAATCTGGAGATAGGAAGACTGGCAATTATTTGTGCCAACGTTGCCTCGCTATACAGAGGGGAAATAAAAACGATCTCTGATGGGACGTCTCTCAAGGACATTTATTATTTATAGAAAAATAAAGACAACTGTGTCTCTTCTGAGGTAGTCAGTAATCACGCTTTTTCATTTTCTATAATGAAGCGGATTCACTTTTAGTGAATTTTTTTTTTCATTTCATTACAGCCCCCAGAACAGAGCGTCCTAGACCCCCACTGTTGGAGATGGGCATTCAAGAACATATATCTGGAAAATATGGCCTACGCTTACGGAGGGTCTTATTTAGGATCTAATGTCAATTTGTAATGACAATTTATTTACAATTCAACAAGTTTGTATTAGTGGAATCGGGACGGAACGGTGGTGTTATAAATGTATGACAAATGTACGTAAGAAAATTTTATTTCTCATTGGTTTGAACCGACATTTGTAGGATTTTAAGGAAAGCGTTTTTACAACCGCGCCTTTAGTTAGTCAACTTTACTATAGGAAAATCATGACAAGTGGCAAGCTCTTAGATGTCTCGCTAGAGAACTCCAAACTCGAGGAATATCACAAATAAATTATTGCGTTTTCGTCTATCGGCTGTTAGCGAGATCAATTAGTATTCGTAATAACACTTGGTGTGGGATGCGACCTGTGTAGACACATTAGCTCCAACTCACATCCAGGCGACCTCGTCAGGCGCGGGAAGTGTGGCGTTTTCTGCGGAGAATCTCAAATTGCGCAAATACGCCAACCTTGGTATCGTTTACGTTGCGCCGTTTGGGGTCGAGACGATGGGACCGTCAGCGAGGCGCTTGGCCAAGGAGTTGTCAAAGCGGCTGACATAAAGATCTGGAGACAGGAAGGCTGGCAATTATTTCTGCCAACGTATTAGTCTCGCTATACAGAGGGGAAATGTTACCAGTCTCCTTGGGACTATCTCGGATGAGACGTCTCTAGAGGACATTTTTTTATCTATAGTTTAGTTTATTTTTAATTTTAATATTTAGGTAGCTTTTAATTTATATTTAATGTACTAATTAACTTCGAATAAATTTCATATAATTGACTTGTTTTTAGAATAATGATTATTATCTTTTTAAATAATTACCTTTTTTATTTTAAAAAGGGGTTCTACCAATGACACCTGAAGCCTAAAAAAAATATTTGCTCTTTTGACAATTGCACGCGGTATATATCAGCCTTAGTAGAATTTCTATTGTCAAAATCGTCTCCGATTTATGTTGTTCACACCTGTTTGAATTTATATTCACACGTTTCTTTGTGTAAAAACTTTAGGTCTTGTTGGAAAACTTTCTATTGTATGTGGATTCGATGTTATGCTTTTGAGACAGAATATTTTGCTTCACACGTTGGGATAATAAAATAGTTTACATACCGGCACGAGTTATGATTGTTATTAAATAAGAGTCATCATCATCATCAGCCTGTATCTCTTCACTGTTGGATGTAGGCCTCCCCGAAGGCTCGCCACGATCTTTCGCTACCCTCATCCATCCCCCACCAGCGACCTTCTTTAGGTCATCTGTCCATCTGGCGGGGGGTCGTCCCACTCTGCGTCTTCCCGTACATGGTCTCCACTCTAGAACCCGTTTGCCCCATCGTTCATCGGTTCGTCGTACGACATTACCGGGAGGACGCACTGGTTAAAGACCTTCGTGTTTAGGCATTGTGGTATAGACGATGAGAGGATGTGCCGGAGTTTCCCGAATGCCGCCCATCCTAGCTGAATGCGTCTGTCAGCTTCTTTGCTCAAGTTGGCTGCTTCTAATTGGATAGTCTGCCCGAGGTAGACGTAATTTTGCACAACTTCGAGAGTAGCGGTTCCTACGCAGATTGGCCTCGGCTTGACATGATCATTAAACATGACTTTCGTCTTGTCCAAGTTCATTCTGAGACCAACCCGCTGGGAAGCTACGTTTAAGCCGTTAAACATTCCGCTAAGATCATATCAATATCAAGAAAATAAGAGTAACATAGACCAAATTTACTAAGAGGGTTTTGCATCAGTCCCGCTCGCACAATAGATTCATATTATTTTCTATTCTGAGTGTACTTTGAGCAAAGGCGTGGAACTAATGAAAATAGTAAAACGAAGTAAGTTAGAGTACTTGGGACACATCATATGCAATAAAAAGTAGAGCTTGCTGCAGCTCTGGCAAGGCCAGGTACAAGGCTCTAGAAGACAGGGGAGATGACGCACGTCCTGACTCAAGAATTTGAGGGAGTGGTTTGGGATGAGAACCCGATCCTTGTTCCGGACAGCGGCCAACTAAATCTCCGATAGGCGATGATACCTTAAAAGAAGAATGGATAATTAAAACTGCCTCCGTGGATTTAGTATCGGGTTCGATTCCTGATAAACAATAATATTTTTTTTATATTTCTCGAGTTTGGTACGCTGGAGACATAGACGAGCATGCCACGTGTCATGATGGGCCTATTGTAAAGTTGGCAATTTGTGAATCCGATATTTAAAAAAAAAGCGTGAATGCTGACTACCCCGAAAGGGATACGGTCGTGATGATACTTTTTTTTTACTATTATTAAAATATTTTTTAATCAATATTTAGATATACGTTACGTCATTGGTGGTTTATCACTTTGGTTATTTCGACCAATGACGTGCTTCATAGAAATGTTAAACATGTCAAATGATAAACAGTCTTTCTGTAACTGGTCGGTAGTCTATTAACTTTCTAGGAAGTAAAACTTAGGACTATTTATAGATATATTATTCATAGATTTGTTTTAGTAAAATAAGGAAAATCGTTATAATTTATATTTTTCTCTGTCTAAAATTAGTTATAGATATAGAAAGTGAAAATATGACCAAATTAACAATAATAATTGTATTCCGTATTTGAAGTAAATTAATATTAATTAAAAGCTACCTTAATAAAAATAATCTAAACTATTAATAAAAAAAAAAACTCTAGCCAGGTCCAATCCTAGATAGTCCCAAGGAGACCGGCAATATTTCCCCTCTGTATAGCGAGGCTAATACGTTGGCAGAAATAAAAAAATCTTTGACAATATTGGATTATGCGAACACGTATCAATGCGATTTTCGTCAAAGAATGTCATACATTAAAAAAAATGTACGATATATTTTTAATCAAACTTCACCACACTAGTTCTTACATACATACATACATCTTGCAGGGTACAATATGCAGAGACAATTGAGCGCCATTTGACACGATCACGGCATACCTCTTTTACTTCGTCGACATTCATTAACCTCTTAATACATGCCCTTTGCTTACGAAGACTTTTTAATGCACCTTCAGTCAGTGTTTTATTTATTTGATCGTGATATGTGAATCTTGGTCTGCCAGAACCTCTTTCAACCACAATTTTTGCATTATATATCTGGTTCGTCAATCTTTCTTCGCTCCTTCAACATGCCTGAACCATCGTAGCTTGCCTTTCCTTATTTTTGTCCCTATGCTTTCCTTTATACCAACCCTTTTCCGTATTTCGACGTTACGTATGCAGCCCGCCAAAGTTACGCCGCATATCCGACGCAACGGCCGCATTTCTACTGCATTAACCTCATGCGTATTCTGACGTATTCACGTCTCGCTTTCATACATCAGTGTTGGTACCAACATGGCATTGTGTATGGCGAGCTGAGCTTTATCACTGACATTTCGACGTACGATCAGTGACCCCAGGGCACCGTTAACACTATTTCCCGCATTCACTCTTCTTTCAACACCCCTATCGTACTTCCCATCCGCAGTGAAAACACTACCCAGATATATAATTTCGTTTACTTGTTCTAGAGTTTCATCATCAATCTTTATCGTCACGGTTGTCATCCTTCTCTCAAGCAAAAACTTGTTGTTAAAAACTAAATTATGGTCAGCCGGCAAAATAATTCAAATGACGTTCTGTATATTTTTTACCTATTTTATTAATTAATTATATTATTAATAATTATTAATTATTTCCTATAATTAAAAATAAATAAATATCCTTTGCTTCATAAATTCAAACTAATATTTTTAGTACATGAAAAGTGAAGACGCAAGTACAGCCCACTTTCAGGCAGTCTCATTTGATTGTTATAGTCAGGAGTTGTTATACTTTTGACACAAAGCAAAAAGGCGGCAGATCGTTTCGTTAATTGTGCGCGTACGCAGCGCACGTAGCTCCGTTTGACATGTCACAAGACGGGTGCCACCATCAGCGGCGATTCTTCAACGAATTCCAAAGAGCAAAGACACGCACTTTTGACTCCATTGACTTGTACATAATGACCAGGAAATCACTTCATTGGTATTCAATTTGTTGGTCTTTTCAGGTGGATGTAGAGACACATATCATATTTAGTTGTCGACGTCTTATACCTCATATAAAGTATCATCACGACCGTTTCCCTTTCGGGGTGGTCAGAAACCACGCTTATAAATAAGCGAATTCACATTTAGCCAACTTTACTATAGGCCAATCATGACAAGTGGCAAGCTCGTCGATGTCTCCAGCGTACCAAACTCGAGAAATATCACAAATAAATAAATAAATATTTCCAGACAGTACACACAGGGCCATCTAATTTAAATAAAAATTAAATGTATTCATTTATATTGATAAATATTTTTGTGTCCCAACCGAGTCTAAATCCACGGACTTAACCGTTAGACCACGGAGGCGTTTCTTAAATTACAGGGGTCACTTCTGCCAAATTTAATTAAAATCAGTTCTTTAATTTAGGCGTGAAGGCACATTAAATTGACAGATAAATATATAGTTGTGGGGTCACATTTCGTAACCACACGATTACGTCATATAGCCTATGTCTGACCCAGTGATCTAGGGAACCAAATATCATCAAAATCGATTCAGTATTATGGCCGTGATCGACAGATATTCTTTCACATTTATAATATTAGTACGCATATATTGTAAAAACTAGGCTTTTTACATGGTATGAGCAAAGCTATAGATAGCTATAGTAAGCTGTTCATTAATTTTCACGATTTATGTGCCCCGTATCTCTGTATTCAGGTATTCTTAAGAACAGCTTTAAAATGTATAAGAAACTGGGTCATCATCATAAGTTGTACTATTGTATCTGTAAAAATAAAATATAATCATTGCCCAAGTCCTTACATTAAGTCAATATTTGACGGCAAAAACTTGGCACCGCAGGAGCTCAATGCTCACCATTGAAGCCACCGGGTATCATTTTTTAAGACATGTGACTTCGCGCCCACCTGGTAAGCGGGACGTCTTAAAAGGGTTTACCGCTTTGCATCCCTCTCGCTCGCACAATCCAACATTTTTAGTAAATTTTAGAGAACTTAAAGAATTCCAACCCATTAACTTCTAGAAGATACATTTATGGACATCTACGAGTATTACATATTTTAAAAATTATTTAATAATTTTGGCATGTACGAGCGAGAAAAAGAATAACTTTAGTTTGTGACCACCCCGCAAGGCATACGGTCGTGATAAAACTTTACTCTTGACGAGACTTAGCCAACTTTACAAGTGTTAAGTTTGGTGGCTCTAGCGTACCAAACTCTGGAAACACTACAAATAAATTAAATAATAATTTATTTATATTAATAAATATCATTGTATTATATGCTTCCGTAGTCTAGCGGTTATGTCCGTTGATTTAGACGCGGAGGTACCGGGTTCGATTCCTGTTGTTATGTGGCGGATTCAAACAACTTTATAAATAAAAAATCATTTATATTACAAAACTGTTTAGAGGTGGTAGGCGGACTGTGGTATTTTCCCCAGTCTGCCGGGGCGGGGAAGTATCCACCGTTCATGCCGATAAACCCAGTAAAGTGTATCGACACGTTTCGGGATCAGGCTCGAATTGCCGTCGAACTGATGTCAGTCATGAGTGTCTGACTTCAGTTGCTAACATTCATAGACCTTGCGCGCCAATTAACATCAGAAGAGCGCAAGGTAACATTTCGTGCTTGTTTAAAAAGAAAAAACTGTCCTCTAACGACCACTATGGTCAAGATGAAAAAAGGTTCTATTGTTATTGGCCGTGATACTCAATATAAAGGGACAGTGGAAGCAAATGTAAACTTATTAAGTAATGAGGTTAGATAATTTAGAAATCGATGTGTGACAAAGTTCACGGTTCGTTTATTTACAAAATAATTATTAATGAATAACATTTTCTATGAAACAGTATGAAATTTAAATAATTATATTTATAGTAAATAGTACTTAACAAATAAGGATGAGACTGCCTCCGTGGTCTAGAGGTTAAGTCCGTGGATTTAGACTCGGAGACATCGACGAGCTTGCCACTTGTCATGATTGGCCTATAGTAAAGTTAGCTAAATGGGAATTCGCTTATTTATAAGCGTGGTTTCTGACCACCCCGAAAGGGAAACGATAGTGATGATACTTATTCTTTGATATTTAAATAAGGATAATATCTTTATGAGAACTTTACTGTTTTACTAAATAATAATAATAAATAAATAAATATTTCCAGACAGGTCACACAGCGCCATCTAATTTCCGAGGTAAGCTACGAGGCTTGTTGATAAGCTACATATTATACTTTTTTTTTTTAAATATATACATATAATATGGGTTCTAGTAAAAAAGAGTAACATAATTAACAAGAATAGTATATAACACTAGAACTAGAATATAGATAGGAAATAACTTATATAACTAGTATGTAGAGGGGTATTACATAACACCGTGCCCCAATAATTTATTTAATTTATTTGTGATATATCTTGAGACATCGAAGGGATTGCCACTTGTCATGATGGGCCTATAGCAAAATTGGCTAAACGTGAATTCGCATTTTTAGAAAAGGACCACTAGACCTGACCACGGATCCACTCCTGACGATGACGACTATTTTACAACAAGTGAACTTTTTCGTAAAATAAAACAAAATGTCAAACGGTTCCTTTGTCGATTCGCTGTGATTGCCGTTGAAAATATTTTAAATACTATTTTCATAGACCTACATTATAAGGACACGCCTTTTAATACAATAAGGAATGTAACGGGTATATGTAGGTTACGGAGTTGTATTTAAATTTAAATATGACAATGACTAGAATGATTTTGTTTAAAAAAAAAAAAAAGAATCGGGAGCTCGGACCGAGAGGTCGACAGACAGAGTATTTTTAGAGGTATTAGAATTACAAAATATACCAGCTAGAGTAAATCGCGTTAAAGTTCGCGCATAGGAAAGTGTAGTGGTTTATATATATATTTTAATAAAATATAAAAAATGTTATGCGTTTTAATACAAAGGAGTTCTGTAGAATCCTCTCTATTCCTGATAAAAGAAACTATATCTAACCGCAGGCTTTGGATAATACTCGTGACTTCAAAGACAGTAGCCCTATTCTGTTACTTAGTCGCAAACGTTATATAATGGAATCCGTTAACTATATATATATCACGCTATTAAAGTTGATATTCGCACGGTCGCTGTCAAGGTTGAGCGCTTATAGAGTTGAGAATTAAATAATATTTTGTAATTATGACGAGCTATGGAGAGAGCTATGCTTGGTATTTCTCTGATGGATAGAATTCGAAACGTTGAAATTCGTCAGAGAGCCAAAGTTACTGACATAGCATTCAAAATTAGCAAGCTGAAGTGGCAATGGGCCGGACACATCTGCCGCAGAACCGACGACCGATGGGGCAAACGGGTTCTGGAGTGGAGACCACGTACGGGACGACGCAGAGTGGGACGACCCCCCGCCAGATGGACGGATGACCTAAGGAGGGTCGCTGGTGGGAGTTGGATGAGGATGCCTATATCCAGCAGTGGAGAGACACAGGCTGATGATGATGATGATGATGAATTATGACGCAACATCTGACGTAAATAACGAAATCTACTAATTATTACACTACAATGTGATTGTCAACTAATATATTAAAAAAAAGAACGTAGTGACGTGCCGAGGCAGCCCTCTGTTTGATTAAAGTATTATCGCGAATTAGCATTCGAATTAAAATATACTCTATCATACAGCTGTCATCTGTACTATGGTCATTATAACATTTTATATATAAAAATATAGTGGAATATAATATAGTATAATATAATATAATAATAGTTCGTATAATATTAGTATAATAATAGTTTGTATATAATATAATAGATTTCGAAACGTTGATATTCGTCAGAAAACGAAAGGTACATAGCTTTTAAAATTAGCAAGCTGAGGTGGCAATGGGCCGGACACATCTGCCGCAGAACCGACGATCGATAGGGCAAACGCGTTCTAGAGTGGAGACCATGTATGGGAAGACGCAGAGTGGGACGACCCCCAGCCGGATGGACAGATGACCTAAAGAAGGTCGCTGGTGGGGGTTGGATGAGGGAAGCGAAAGATCGCGTTAAGTGGCGAGCCTTAGGGGAGGTACATCCAGCAGTGAAGAGATACAGGCTGATGATGATGAATAATAGTAAAATGCATAGCATAAATTAATTTAATAAATCCTCCTCCTCCTTGCGTCGTTTTCCTCAATGCTGAGGGTCGTGACCCCCTCCTCGGATCACTTTGTCCCGGACTATGCTGCGCCATCCGGGTCTGCTCACGGCGGCGTGCAGGGCCTCGTGGACTTGGGTGTGAAGTGTGGTGCGGATCTGGTCTGACCAGCGTGTCGGGCTCCGGCCACGGGGTCTCTTGCCTTCAATTTTCCCCGTGAATACTAGCCTTTCCAGATTGCCAGAGCTTTTTAACGGGCTATATGACCAAAATACTCAAGGACTCGTTGCAGGCAGATGGAAGAGAGCCTAGTAGTGACTTTGAGCTCCTTGAGTATTGATAAGTTTGTTCTGCGCGCTGTCCACGGGATGCGCAGCATACGCCTCCAGAACCACATTTCGAAGGCGTCGACGCGGCTTCTAAGAGTCCAGGTTTCGGCAGCATACAGGAATATGGAGAAAACGAGAGAATTTAATAAATAATAAAACAAAATTAATATTGAGGCATAACATTTATACTCGGAAATAATAAAATGTAACCAAGGAAGAAAATGATCCTCAGCTTAACCCAGAGAATTCTAGTCTGGGAATTCTAGTTCCTCCAAAAGAATTATGTAAACAATTTTTGTATTTTTTTGTATTGTGCCAGTCTATTAAATATACATCTATAACTATTTATCATCGTCGATTGATGTACCCAAGTTCCGAGTACTGGCGATAGGACGCCGCCAGCAGACGCGCGCCGCGACAGACAAAAACCCTGCCGTGCTGGAAGACTCGACTCGCTGGCGACGCACGCGTCTTCGTCACTTGAATACTTACATATATCTTAATTATGCAATATCTAAGTTCATATTTTAACCAAAACTCTTACTGGTTAATTATTAATCTAAATAAAAAATCGATGAAACAGCAAACGAGCTGGAAAAACCTGACGACTCGACTTTTTCGCCACAATGAAGAAAGAAAATATGAATTATTGTTTATGTTCATTTAGCTGTTAAATATCAATCCTAAACTGCTCCTGTGGTCTAACCGTTCAGTCCGTAGATTTAGACGCAGAAGTACCGGGTTCGATTCCTGTCCGGGACACAATAATTTTGCTGTGATATTTATCGAGTTTGGTACGCTTGCCACAATTTTATTTTATACTGGCACGGCATGTAACCTTGCACCCACCTGATGGTAAGTGGCGCGCGGGGTTCATGAATGCAACTAGAATGAGACACTGAGATAACACTATATGCCGATTCGACTGAGCATAACGGCAATTTAAGCCTGATCCCAAAACGTGTCAATACACTTTACTGGGTTTATCGGCACGAACGGTGGATACTTCCCTGCCCCTGGGCAATTTAGCATCATCAGTCCGCCTACCACTTATTTAATTTGTGAATCCGCTTCTTTATAAAAGTGGTTTCTGACCACCCCGAAAGGGATACAGTCGTAACACATTACTTTTTTTACAAAGAAAGAAAATATGTATGGATCCGTTTGATTATTTCTGTTCATGTAATGGCTGTTTAATCGCAAAGCTAAACTCGATGAAAGCAAACATGACCGAATATTTTACGATCAACAACGGATTAATTTTAAAATGTTACGCTTTGTGGCAATGAATGATTTTAAACGTGTTCTTTTTATTAGTACCAACTATTTTAGTTTGCAATTCTGATTTACCTGCAGATGTTTATTCAGACGGGAATGTTTATAATGTACAAATACCCTATTTCAAATAAATTTATGCAGAAATAATTTGCTGTCGAAAGTCAGAAGTTTTTATAGACAGAGTCTGTTTTTTGAGCGCAAAGGTTAGAAAGGATTTTTGGGACGGGACAGTAAGGGCATGTACCGTAACCGTTATATTCGTGGTAGCAATAAAACGTTCCTAGGAGACTACCCATAACAGGATATTTCTAGAGCCGAGAGAGATACGCCTTGGGCCTATAACATGAATCCGATTCATTATTAAAAAATATAAAGCGTGGTTTCCGACCACCCCGAAATACGGTCGTGATGATGATACTTTTTATGATACCAATCGATTATGTTTTATTATGATTAAGGATCAAATGTCTCTACTGGACCAACTGGAGGCATGTCAGAGCTGTGTCTGTAGATGTCACTGATTTTATAGTTTTAAGGTCGTATACACAGCTATTTATTCTCTTCCGAACTGTCTCAACTTGATCTTTTCAAGTTGCAATGTTCATCTATAATTAAACTTAAGAATTTAATTTTACTGACTTGTTCTATAGAATCAATTTAAAATAATTGTCTTTAAAATACTCTTTAAGGCCAACTGAAATTTCGGTAAGCTTATGATGTAATAGCCCCTAGAACACAGAGTAAACCTCCACTTTTGGAGATGGGACTTCCAGAATATAATAATAAATATTTCCAGACAGGTCACACAGCGCCATCTAATTTCCGTGGTAAGCTACGAGGCTTGTGTTACGGAAACTAGATGGTTAATAAACTACATATTACACCCAGACCGAGACAAATTATACAATGTAGAACTTGCCCCCGGTGGGAATCGAACCCACGACCTCCCGAGTTTACGGCAACGGTTGTTACCACTAGACCACGGAGGCGGTCAAATATATAATGATTAAATAAACAGAATAGGGACACAACGATGGAAAATAAATGTAATCTTTGCATTGAACTAAATTAACATAGTTTTTGCCAATGTTGAATTATTTTAACACAAACACACTAAAATAAAATTTGTTCAGCTTTGTTTAATTAATACATTGGTGTTTATACAGTAGACAACTGATTTAGTCTTATAATATGTTAATGAATCTTCTTAAAAATAATAAATATTTCGTTAGTTAACAGTTATGCAATTATTTACTGTTTAATTTTCGATACATACCTAGTTATTTAAAATTATATTCAAAATTCTTTATTGTATAGATTGCTTATTCTAATTACAGTTGTATGTACATGTCATGATGATGAAATATGCCATATGCTTATGTCAATAGATATTTATTTAAGTATAGTTAACATGTAATATTGTTCTTGTCAATTTATTGGAATACAATGGTAATGTCAAAATTTGCATGTTAAAAATAAAGTCATCATCATCATCATCAGCCTGTGTCTCTCCACTGCTGGATGTAGGCCTCCCCCAAGGCTCACCACTTCACACGATCTTTTGCCACCCTCATCGGAACCATACCAGCGACCTTTTTCAGGTCATCCGTCTATCTTGCGGAGGGTCTTCGCACTCCGTCTCCATCTACTTCACCGGTCATCGGTTTTGCGACAGACGTGTCCGGTCTATTGCCACTTGAACTTATAAATTTTGCAGACATTTTTGTTTATGGTAAGTGCCGCGCAATGTTAGCAACTGGAACTCAGGACTGAAATCAGTCTCTAACACTATTCCGGCTTGCCTGTCAATTCGAGCCTGATCCCGAAACGTGTGGATACACTTTACTGGGCTTATCGGTACGAACGGTGGATACTTCCCCGCTCTGACAGACTAGTCCGCCTACCACTTACGCTATACATTATAACATTGGTTTACTGACGGATGTCAACATTTCGGACTCTATCCATCAGAGAAATACCGAGCATAGCTCTTTCCATAGCTCACTGAACGACCTTGAACTTGTGGACTAGACCCAATGAGTCAATGTACGTTTCGGCTCCGTTTTCAAATACTGTGGAATGTTTGATAACAGGAAATGGCGTAAAGTCCCGATACTAAAGCACCTATGTCAAATCAAAGGACACATTTTTGTATAATTATATTGTATGGAACTAGGGTGGGCGACATTCGGGAAACTTCGACACATCCTCACATCGTCCATACCACAATGTTTAAAGACTAAAGTCTTCAACCAACGCGTTCTCCCCGTAATGTCGTACGGAGCAGAGATGTTAACATTGACAGTGGGTATGGTTCACAAATTCAAAGTCGCTCAGCGAGCTATGATAACTATACTTGGTATTTCTGTGATCGGTAGAATTCGAATGTTACGTTGAAGCATTGAAGTGGCAATGGGCCGGTCAAATCTGCCGCAGGACTGACAACAGATGGGGTAAATGGGTTCTAGAGTGGAGACAACGTACTTCGAGGTGGGGGTTGGTTAAGGGTTGCAAAAAAACGCATGCTATTGCCAACCTTTGGAAAGACCTACATCCAGCAGTGGAGAGACACAGGATGATGATGATGAAGTTATTTATATAAACTATGTTTCTATAATAATCACAACGTTGACAATACAAAAAATCCCTAAAAGACTATCTTGTAATAAATAATTTGACTCTCAAAACGAGTTACGGAATAACTTCGCAGGTGGACTAATGCGGTTTCTATGTTTAGGCACTTCCGTGCAGCTGACAAGATACCATCAAATGTTTGTACTTCCTCAATTTGGAATCAACTTTTTTTATAAGAAGACATCTACATTAAAATCATTCACCCCCGAAATGCAAGGAAAGGTCCACGCACTGCCACTTGGGCAAAACATTAACCGAGGAGTCTGACCTTGCAAAAAAAGTAAAAATAAGATACGGATCCACATTTAGCCAACTGTACTATAGGCCCATCATGACAACTGGCAAGCTCGCAATGTCTCTAACGTACCAAACTCGAGAAAATAGACAAATTAAATAAATAAATTATTGTGACCCGACTGGTAATCGAACCCGGTATTTCTGCGTCTAAATGCACGTAGTTAAATGCTAGACCACGGATGCAGTCTAGTGCTATAACAGTCATGTTGATACTATACCTCTTTTCAAAAATAAAAAAAATGTATTTCATGGATTTACCGTGCGGGTGCTTAGTCCATCATGTATGGTAAAGTATTATTATCCACTATTCTGCTCCTACCGTAGGACCAACCAAATACTGTATGATTCCGTTAATGCCGTCTAGGAAGCTCGTTCTATAAGCAGAACCACTTATTTGTAGGCCCAATTATTTCAGTGGTGTTAAGATTTTGCTAGAATTCCTCTCGCACCAACATCATTCCAGTACTGTAAACAGTTTCTGGTCATTTTCTTCTATGAGTTCATAATATTTGTACGACTTCATGTTGTGGTCTTTTGGAATGTTTGATTTCCACGAAATGATCAAAATAAAGTATCATCACGACCGATTCCCTTCCGGGCTGGTCAAAAACCATGATTATAAAACTTTACTATAGGCCAATCATGACAAAGTGGCAAGCTCGTCGATGTCTCTAACGTACCCAACTCAACAAAGTTAGCCATTTTTGCACAAAAATATTATTATGCACTTTTAATTACATTATTATTTGCGTTTTCGGCTAAAACGGTTCGTTTAATTGCTTTTAAAACCCACTATATTCATAAATATATTAAATATTATTTTATTTATTAAATAAAAAAAAACAAACAATTATTTATTTACTTTCCAATACATATAACTTATTAAATAGCCCGCCAAACTGTAACCACAGTTTTTTTTGTTTGTCGAAGCTTAATATTAAATAATAAATATTTATAGTAGGTACATAATATTTAAATAGCTCATAAAAACTCATTTAGTTTATTTATTATATTATTATATGTAGTGTATGTATTAATGTTATGTAATGTATGTACCTAATGTATTAATAAAACGTTATGTGTATTATTAGTATTTAGTTTATTATAGTATTTATTATTGTAGTTTAGATAATATTGCCTATTTATTACGTAATCATATTTCTCTAATTGCACCTACCTACCACCTATCCTGTCTAAATGTCCTAAAGGTTTGGCTGTCAGAGAATGCCTAGCGGCATTACATAGTCCGCCTTTGTACATAGTGCAATAAAGTTTTAAAATAAAATAAATAAATAAATACCTTACGTCTTTAATGTTCTACAATGTCCCTAAGGTTGGCTGTCAGAGAATGTTTGGACATTAAGTCCGCCCCTTGTATATATTGTGCAATAAAGTTTTTAATAAATAAATAATAAAAAATAAATAAATAAAAAAGATGCGCGGGCGCGAACCACTCTCCCCCCGCGCGACCACCCCGTCCGCCTACAGGTACCATTAATTTAAGTCTATCTCTTTCTCTTTTTTTAGGATGAACACTAAATTATTGGTTGACAATTTTAGTTTATTTTATTATTTAAGCGCAAACGTTATTAGTGGATTTCATTATTTATGTCAGAGCTTGCGTCATAATTACAAAATATTATTTAATGAGGTGTATCAGGCAAAGCTTTTTGTAGATGTCGCTAGCGGCACTGGTACCTTTTTACGCATAATTAAAAAAAAAAATTGTCGTTTTTTTAAATTTTATAACAGAAAAATGTATTTTAAATTAACGTTACCTAACTTAAAATACGAATTAAGAAAGCGAACACTGTCTTTAAAAAGAAAAAAAGGTTGAATTTAATAGAACGGCAATTTTGAGATCACCATAATCTTTGATTTTGCTTGGAAATCTCGATTTGTACACTTAAAAGCTGCTCACTTCGACATAATATCCAGAAAATAATAAATTTCGTAATAAAAATACAATTTTTCTATGCAACTGACAGTTATATAAGGTACCGTCTATCATGCGCCATCTATCGTGATAAAAAGTTAGTGATACACCCCATTCTCAACTCTATAAGCGCTCGACCTTGAGAGCGGCCGTGAAACTATCAAATTTAGGAGCGTGATAAATATATAGTTAACAGATTCCATTATTAACGTGGCTGCAGGAATTGAACCCGGTAAGTTCAGTAAAGAGATGGATATGTATTGCAGATATTGGTATGGTAAAGTAAAGCAGTTAGTTAGGACATAATGAATCACTCAGATCAAATAGATTTTAATTCCCGATAATAAATTTCAAATTAGACTAACAATATGACAAAAATATTGCCTCATTGTGAATTAAAAACAAATTATGATAATTTAAAATGATGTTAATTACATGTTATGAACAATATACATTCTCAGAACGGAAGTGTACACAATACAAGCAACACATTTTATCGCCAAAGCTTTGTTATTTTTGTATAAAATTATTTTAAAAAACTATATGCAAATCGATAGCCGGGACAGGATGCTATGTTTATTTTTTTTGTATAACTAACTGTTGTCAATGAATTTACATGTAAATTACTTTTGTATCCGACAAACATTTTATTACAATATTTAATTTTAATAAGGCACTATCGTAATTATTTGGTACCTATTTTATATACCGCCTCCGTGGTCTAGTGGTAACAAACGTTGCCGTGAACTCGGGAGGTCGTGGGTTCGATTCCCACCGGGGGCAAGTTGTACATTGTATATTTTGTCTCGGTCTGGGTGTTTATGTGTATAATATGTATATATTCCTCGCCAAGCCGTCTGGCCAGCGTGGCGAGTGTAGGCCAAATTCTCCAGATATATGTTCTGGAAGGCCCATCTCCAGCAGTGGAGGTCTAGGACGCTGTGTTGTGTTCTAGGGGCTGTAATGAATGAAAAAAAATTTATATATTTACAAAAAAATAATAATATGTAGTTTATCAATCATCTAGTTTCCGTAACACAAGCCTCGTAGCTTACCACGGAAACTAGATGGCGCTGTGTGACCTGTCTGGAAATATTTATTTACCTATCTGTACGTTTTTTTTACTTTATGACGCTTTGACAGGTTTCACAGTAAATGATATCACCGATTTTAATGCGATAGCTTTATATTTATAGAGTAGGTACTAGCTGACTTGTAGGCGCGGTGGTGGCTCGGTTGTAAGAACGCGTTCCTTAAATCCTACAAAGCGGTTCAAACCCACCCGGCATGTACCAATGAGAAATACACTTTTCTTAAGTACATTTGTCATAGATTTACAACACCACCGTTCCCGTGCCTCGGAGAGCACGTTAAGCCGTCGGTCCCGGTTCCACTAATACAAACTTGTGGAATCGTTAATAAATTGTCATAAAAATTGACATCAAATCTTCGTGACGAGTGTAGGCCAAATTCTCCAGATATATGTTCTGGAAGGCCCATCCCCAGCAGTGAAGGTCTAGGACGCTGTGTTCTAGGGGCTGTAATGATGATGATGACTAGCTGACCCGGCGAACTTCGTACCGCCTAACAGTCATTGCATGTTTGCAAACCTTAGTTAGCACGTAGAAATTCGCAATGTCAAATGCTTATACGCAATGCTAATCGCCAATTGGATGTTCTCAATAAACTCTACATAGAAGGCCTAGGTGATGGCTGGGCAGCTCCACTTTTCCAGGATTAGCGTCTCGGTTATGCTGGTAGTGGTCAATTAACCGTTGAGCGCAAACGGTTTGAATGGCCTTTTTTTTTTTTTTTTTTTTTTTTTTTATACTATTGCGACATGTGACCTTGCACCCACCTGATGGTAAGTGGCGTGCGAGGTCCATGAATGTTGGCAACTAGAATCAGAGACTCATGACTGACATCAGTCCCTAACACTATGTCGGCTTGACTGGGTATGACGGCAATTCGAGCCCGATCCTGAAACGTGTGGATACACTTTACTGGGTTTATCGGCAAGAACGGTGGATACTTCCCCGCCCCGGCAGACTGGGCAAATTACCACCATCAGTCCGCCTACCACCTATTTAAATTTCTGTATTCGACGACAGTCAAGCGCAGAGTGGGCTCCAGCTCGGTAACTCGGTCGGTATGCCCCACAAATCACCACTGATGCGCGCCACATATCGGATAACAGTAGTACTATGTCAGAAACCTTCGTAGATGTTCATACAACATATTCCCAAAGTTTCATCCCGATCAGTCAAGTAGTTTCGAAATGCGAGTACGAGGGAGCGACAACATTATCTTGGAAGCAGTTAGTGAGAAGCCAGACTGCCCTATCATGGTGCACTGGGCTCATACTCACATGTGCCCAGTGCTTCAGGAGGGCAAGGCAAATATAAAAAATAAATGTTCTCTTTTTACTAATATAGAATAAGCAAACACTATGTTACTAACCCCTATTGGATATTTATTTATTTATTTATTAGGACTCAAACAACAGTATATATACTTAACATTAGATTATTATACAATTTATCTATTACATAATCAATCTAGTACATAAACTTTTTACAGTTGAGCAAAGCATTTGTCAACTTGTATTATTCGACTTAAAGTGCTAATAAGAAAGCAAATAATAAAAAAAGAAGCGAACAAATTTAAGCTAATAAACTTATAACTATATATTTACAGTTTATAAATACTTACAATTAAATATACGCAATTTTTTTTTAAAGTTTTATTTCCTATTTGTCACCACATTATCTTGTTTATGTTTTTTATGACAAATTATTTTTTTTTCTTTCGTATTCTCATTTTGGGTTGTACAAATGAGAAATACACTTTTCTTACGTACATTTGTCATAGATTTGCAACACCAGAAGTACATGTTAAGCCCTCCGGTCCGGGTTCTACTAATACCAACTTGTGTAATCGTTAATAAATTGTCACTAAAATTGACATCAGACCCTTGCCAACCTCGGCTTCAATGTTGAGTGCCAAATTCTCCAAAAAATACTGGAGGCCCATCTCCAACAGTGGAGGTCCAGGACTCTGTGTATTAGGGGCTAATTTAAATTTAATTTGATCACTCATTTCGTATATTTTCGTAAATAAACACATAACAATAAAATTTAGTTTAGCTATTCAATAACAGATGGCGCTGCTCATTCTCTGATGTAGAATTTAGCGTACATATTAATAGATATATTTCAATTTGTATTATTTTTATAGTATCCCGACCCTAATTACTTACAAGGTAAACAGATATAACTTCTTTAGAACTGGGTTTACATATATCCAAGTTTACAATTAGGTATTTTTCGCTAAGCGGATATAGTGTGTCAAAGTCAAAGTCAAATCATTTATTACAATTTGGCCTTCTCGGGCTCTTTTGTATTGTCACATCACATTGTTATAATTATTTAAATAAATTATATTAAATTTATTACAATACAATTGAATTGACCTAAATATAAACATACACCAACAATAAAAGGTGTCCAAAATATATTAATAATATACATTTGCACATCTACCAGGCATTTTTGTCACTAATAAAATCATTTATCTTATAATAGGCCTTGCCTATAAGTCGACGTTTGACATGAATTTTTAGTTTATCTAAACACAAGCTAGTTAGTTCCTTTGGGAGTGTGTTATATAATGAGTGTGTATTAATAATACACTGCCTACTATGAATTAGATACGAAGGTACTAGGTTCGATTTATTTAATTTATATATGTACAGGCGTTCGGGTAGCTTATTCAAGTGCTCTGAGTTTTTGATAACGTCGAATAACCATAGACAAGGACACGGTTTTACAGCGAATGACGTTACCGATTTTATTGCTATGCTCTCTTTTGCTTGCTAAGTTCTCCGTGGTTTAAAAAAAAAAAAACCTATGTAGTATCAATCACTTACTAGAGCTGTCATATTGATATGTTAAATATTTTGCATATCTATATATAAAATGAAGGATTTTTCTACATAAATTTAGCATTGTTAGAATAATTTAACTAAAAATGCGTATATCTTACTTAACGGATTGTTTCGAATATCTGTACGACTCTCATCCTCACCTTTTTCGTTCTTCGCACAACAACCAACTTTCAATCCGTCCTCACTCCTCCAATTCAAATTCAAATTCAAAATCGTTTATTGCCCAGAATACAGGTCGATATAGGATAATACAATTTTACAGTTCAGCTATATCCTACTTATAATGGTATGCAAATAATAGTACATGTCAAATTACAACTAAAATTATATTTGTCAACACTTACAATGTAAAAATTCTTGGATACTATAGATACTAAAACATTGTTCTTTTAACCATTTAATTAACAGCTTCTTAAATTTAATTATTGATGTCAATTGTTAAATATTTTAATACACATTTGGTGACTATATTTAGAAACAATGAATTATATTGTGGGTAGTTGGAGAAAACAATAATAAAAATTCCGCGAAATAAAATAATAATAAAGTTTAATAAAATTCAGTGTTTAGAAGCTTAAAGTGTGTGATTTGATACATCTTCATCTTAGTGCATAAGTGATGCTATAAATCCTTAACTTAAAACACTCTACTGTCAGCCTGCAACCACTTCTCTTGTTCGCTACTTCTACATCTTTACCTGCTGAACATGGACCCTATTGCTACATCTAATGCTGAGCCTCTCTCTGCAATCTCAGGCTTAGAAGAAAAACTAGGTGAGTGCATGAGGGGTTTTGAGTGCCGTCTCAATGCCGCTTCATCCACCTCACCTTCCTTGACCATCGAGCAAATACATCTGGATTTCCAGCAATTTAAGGCAGTAATGTATCAAGCGGTGGGCTTAATTCGGTCACAACTGTCTGCTATTTCCAGTGCAACTGATGATCTGGAAAATAGAAGCCGCCGGAAATTTCTACTGTTTCGAGGTATCCCCGAAAATACTGCTGAGGATGTACCTGAGGTGTTGTCCGCCACTATTTCCAAGCACATAGCTGATGTAAAAGTTCGTGCCTCGGACCTGCAGGTTTGCTACAGATTGGGGAAACATGAAAGAAGCAAAACTAGTCATCGGCCCCGTCCTATTCTTGTAAAATTTTGCAACTTAGCGACACGCAGTAAGATATGGCGCTCTAAGTCACAACTCAAGGGGACTGATGTGTCAATTGCTGAGTTTCTGACTGCACCAAGGCGCGAGCTGCTTACTGAGGGCAGGCGCGCATTTGGTATGACACGATGCTGGTCACAGGACAATAACATTTATATAAAGCTGCAGAATGGCACTAAAGAGAAGGTCTCATCTTTGACGTATTTGAAAGAGCTCGTCCATAAATATCCGACCAGCAAACCTGTGCCTGAGCAAGTTGAAGTAAAGCGCCGGCCTGTTAGAAACACTAAAAACAAGGCTTAATATTTTGCTTTCCATTAACCTCAGACTTCATTGATATTGTCTAACCCCGGAGTTACTGACCATAGAATATAGATAGGTAATAGTAAAATAACAAATCATTATATGCAAGTGTTTAATGGTTCAACATAATTTATTTCCAAATTTTATTCACAATACCACTGTACACTATTTTCTTGACGTCAATCCTCCACTGTTTGTTTCTGTATACGCTTAATTTTCTCCTTACAGTAATTACCTAATTATTTCATGTTTATTCTTAATTAATGCAACAAAGAAAAAGTGACTCGTTAGTTTGTCTCACAGATTATATAGTTTGTCTGTCAAACTGACATTTGTTGTGCGTTTACAAAGCTTTCAGGCATTGGATGCACGGTTGTGGGATTGGTAGCAAGTATAGTGCGTTTATAAAGACTAATTAACTTTTATTTTATAAGTTATGTTAACGTCTCATGTATTTTAAATTTTTCATATTTGCTTGTTTACTTTTTATTGAGGAACTGCCACTAATACGATTCAGTTTATTTTATGTTTGCTTATTATTGTGTTTTATTAATTTGTTATGTAAGATGGTCAGGGGGCGTCTCGGTATCGATTGAGACACTGACTTACCGATGGGTTGGGTAATATGTGGTTTGATTCGATTGATGCCGGCGTCGCGTCTCATTCATATAACTATGTCTAGATTTAGAATTAGGTTATAATAGTTTAATTTTGTTTACGGCTTACTGGCAGTAGAGTGTAAATAATTCCCAGTTGCAGATCAATATTATTATATATTTAGGTCTTTTAAAATTGTATTTATAGTTATCTATTATTTTACATATATTTGTATGATATATATATTCTGTTTATATATTAGCTTATAGTTTTTTAGTTTTATTATATTATAAACTCGTATGTCTAACTCTGACACTGATGTATACTTTTCTTGTGATTCGTCTCTTTCAGATGTTTTCGATGACAGTCAAGATGCTGTTTTGCTCGGTGACCTGCTGCACAACAGTTTTTCCACATCACCCAAGAATCTGAATATCTGCCATATTAACGCCCAAAGTATAGCCAGTCATTATTCAGACCTTCTCACAACTTTCGGTAGTCAACACATTCATGCTGTCCTAATTTCCGAAAGTTTCCTTAAACCCTCTCTTCCGTCTGAAAATTTTTCTCTTCCTGGCTTTACCCTTCTCCGAAACGATCGCACGGGTAAGGGCGGTGGGGGCGTGGCTATTTATCTTCGTTCTGACCTAAAATTTAAAATCATTTCCCAATCTCCTTCGCTATACAGTGGTACCACAGAACACTTATTTGTGGAAGTCAGCCTGAACTCTGTTAAAATTCTTATAGGTGTAGTCTACGCCCCTCCCGCTCTTAATTACTTCAGCGTCTTCGAGGAGCTGCTCGAGACTCATTTCCCAACTTACGATCACCATCTTATTATGGGCGATTTTAACACTTGTCTGTTGAGAGATGATTCTCGCAGCAAAAGATTAAAATTAATCACCTCCTCCGTTAACGCCTCAATCCTTCCTCTCGATCCCACTCACCATGTGAATGATTCTCACAGTCTACTGGACCTTATTATCACTTCCGAGCCCGATAGAATTCATTCACATGGGCAGTTCCTTGCCCCGGGGTTCTCTCACCACGACCTTATATATGCCTCATATAGAATCAAAACCCCAAAATTTAAACCTAAGATCCTTCTTCAGCGATGCTTTGCGCGTATGAACCTGGATTCGCTTCAGGCAGATGCGAATAACACAGACTGGAGTAGCGTTATCGATACGGCGACACTAGACGGGAAGGTCTCGGAGTTCAACCGCTTATTGCTTAATCTTTACGATAAACACGCACCTGTTCGTCCGGTGCGTATGAAACGACCCCCAGCGCCATGGCTGGATGAGAACATTCGAAAAGCCATGAAATGGAGGGACCTACTCAAGCGAAAGCACAAGAAACTACCAAATGATGAAGTTTGGGCCAGGTTTAAGGCTGCAAGGAATCGTGTAAACCAGTTGTGTAGGAACGCCAAACGCCAATTTATCCACAAATCTATAGAATCTTCTTCCCCTCAAAATCTGTGGAAATTTCTTAAAACACTTGGTTTTGGTAAAAATAAAACCGAAACTAACTTCTCTGTAGATATTGACGGCCTCAATCAGCATTTCTCTTCTTCTCCAATCACTGTTGATCCTGTATTGAAGGCCGCCACTATATCACAGATCAACTCCACACCTCTTCCGATAATTAATTCTTTTTCTTTTCAGCCGGTGACAGATGGCGAGATATCTAAGATTATCCTATCCATGTCCAGTAAAGCCGTTGGTCATGACAACATTGGTCGCTCTCTTCTTACCCCTCTGATGCCTATTATTATTCCATTTATCACTCATATCATAAATTTTTCTCTTTCCTCTGGTTCCTTCCCTGAGTTATGGAAGAATAGTTACATAGTACCAATCCCTAAAAAATCTGTTCCAAAGGCCTTCTCTGATCTTCGGCCTATCTCTATCCTTCCCTTTCTTTCCAAGGTCCTTGAACGGGTAGTCCATCGACAGTTTTCTTCTTTCTTACATCTTAATAACCTTCTCAATCCCTTTCAATCTGGCTTTCGTCCGTCCCATAGCACCACCACAGCTCTCGTGAAAATCACTGATGATATCCGATCTGCTATGGACGATCGAAAGCTCACTCTCCTCACTCTCCTTGACTTTAGTAATGCGTTTAATTGTGTAGACCATGAAATCCTTGCGGCAGTGCTCCAATCTCTTAATATCTCGCCAACTGTACAGCTTTGGTTCAATTCTTATCTTCGCGGGCGCCAACAACGCATTCGTCTGGATGATGTTTTCTCTAAATGGAGTCCAGTGACAGCAGGTGTCCCGCAGGGTGGCGTATTATCTCCTCTACTCTTCTCAATTTTTATAAACACCTTGACTCTCTCTATTCAATTCTGTTCCTACCATCTGTATGCAGATGACTTGCAGCTTTACTTGAACTTTGATAGCAGCGGCATTCATGATGCTTTTATTAAAATGAACAAGGACTTGGATGCGATACGGGTCCACTCTCAAAACCTCGGCCTTCTTGTTAATCCACTAAAAACGCAGGTACTTATTCTGGGCACAAAACAAGCAGTGGGCAGATTGGATCCTGGGGCTCTCCCGTCATTACATTTTAATAACGTGTCACTCCCTCTGTGCGATAGTGTTAAAAACTTAGGTCTCCACATTACCAGCGACCTGTCTTGGAACGTGCATGTAGCTGAAATTAGCAAAAAGATCTTCGGATCCATGCACTCACTAAAGCGTTTTCAAAACTTTATACCGCGCTCAGCAAAGCTAACGTTAGTTACGTCCCTATTACTCCCTATTATTGACTACGCAGATATCTGTTATCCCGATCTCACCGAGGAGCTACTGAATAAACTCGATCGTCTTCTCAACTTATGCATACGCTATGTATTTGGCCTGCGTAAGTATGATCATGTTTCTCAATTTCGTATTCAATTAAAGTGGCTTAATATCCGTTTTCGCAGATCTTTACACATCCTTACGTTCTTGTTCGGCATTCTAAATAATCCTAATACACCTTCCTACTTGAGCGATCGTTTCAAATATCTGTGCGACTCTCACTCTCGTTCTCTTCGTTCTTCGCACAACAACCAACTCTCAATTCCTCTTCATTCCTCCAGCAGATATTCAGATTCACTAACTGTTTCTGCAGCCCGTCAATGGAACAGGTTGCCTTTATTTATCCGACAGGCACCGTCTCTAAATATATTTAAAAAACTCTTAATTTCTCACCTTCTTAAAAAACAAAATGCATCTTAATCTCCTTTCTTTAACATATAGGTATTATTATTTATTTATTTTAAATATGCACGTATTTTATTTATTATTTATACACAGTATATATTTGTTATCCTCTTAGATGTTTAAACCATATACTTACCTACGTACCCATATATATATTTATTGATTTTACTTGTTATAATATTTTGATCTTTTTGCTTAATTTTTCTTACTCTGCACCCATAATATTCTTCTCTCACTCTCCCAAAGGTTAGCTGGTAGAAAATACCTTTATGGTATTAAGCTCGCCTATGTACATGTTTTTATATTTTATATTTTGTGTGCAATAAAGAATTTTATTATTATTATTATTATTAAGTTTTGTAGCAGGTTTCCATAAATTGTATTTATATTGAGTCCGAACATTTGTTCGCCCGTCCTCGTTAACAGGCCGAAAAAGACTCGGGTAGTTTTTAATAAACATACATGCGTCTAAAATATACAGACACGGTAATATTAAAATATTATAATCACGAAAGTATGGTAGCAGCTATTCAGATTCTCTCACCGTGTCTGCAGCTCGTCAATGGAACAGGCTGCTTCGACAGGCACCATCTCTAAATATATTCAAGAAACTTCGAAGTTCTCACCTTCTTGAAAAACAAAATTCAAATTTATCTTTTCAACGTGACAAATATTATTAAATTAGTAATGTATATTATTCTTCGTGTATATTACATAAGTATATTATGGTCTTATTTACATAATTCTAATTAATATACATTCAAACATAACGAGCTTCCAAGACGGCATTAACGGAATCATACAGTATTTGGTTGGGTAGGGAGAGAAGTAGAATGGTGGATGGTGAGCGTATTATCGCGCAATAGAAAAAAAGGAGGCCTCCTTTTCTTAAACCAGCCAATTGTCGGTCGCAAGCCCGAGACACCATTCTTCTCATCTCTTACCCACACACGATGAATCCATGGAATGCTTAGAAGTTTGTCTTCAATATGAATTAAAAGCTACCTAAATAATAAAATTCAAAATAAACTAAACTATAAATAAAAAATATCCTCTAGAGACGTCCCATCTGAGATAGTCCCATGGAGACTGGAAACATTTCCCCTCTGTATAGCGAGGCTAATACGTTGGCAGAAATAATTGCCAGCCTTCCTGTCTCCAGATCTTTCCGTCATCCGCTTTTACAACTCCTTGGCCAAGCGCCTTGCTGAAGGTTCCCATGGGCCCATCTCAGCAGAAGACGCTGCACTTCCTGCGCCTGACGAGGTCGCCTGGATGTGAGATGGAGGTAATGTAGACACACGTCGGATCCCACACCAGACACTTGCCAAGTTTCCACGGCCCCCAACAGTCATTCTGTCGAGTCTCTTGCCATCGCTCCGCATTATCCCAGAGGGTTTTAGGATTGCGGGTACACCAGAAGTGACAAGAGCCCTTCGGATGATGTCGTTAAGAGCCGCGTGACGAGGAATACGGCAAGCACTTCTAGCTTTTCTATAGTTAATTTTTTTCTATTATTTTTATTTTTAAATATTTAATTTTATTTTTCTGACTGCATCCATAATATTCATTGTATCACTCTCCCAAAGGTTAGCTGGTTGAGAATACCTTCATGATATTATGCTCGCCTATGATCATATTTTTATATTTTGTGTGCAATAGATTTTATTATTATATATTTATTTACTATATATCTGACTATATAATTGTACTATATAATTGTAATTTAGCACAAATCCCCATAAAAGATGTCCTATAACGGACACGTTGGTGCAACCGGACCCAAGATTTTACAAAGTATTTACTTTTAAGAAGTAGTTTCGATGTTGGTGTGAACTCGATTTTGTCCGTAGTGCAGTGCACGTACTCCTAGCTCACGTGCAGGTCTGCAGCTGCACGCCCCACGGTACGCCCCACGCCTCCTTCTGCCCCACTCCGACAAAGACATATACTTAGACCTTAAAGACAAGACAAAATATATTATAATAACAATTATATATTAATAATATATTAACAATTTTTTTTTCATCAATCGGGTCTTTACGCGATTTTAGTTAATAATGTCAGGAGGAGTATGTTTTTCTGTTATACCCACCTGAAGGTAAGTGGCGCGTAAGGTCCATTAATGTTAGCAACTGGATTCAGACACTCATGACTGACATCAGTTCCTAACACTATTTTCAACAGGTCACTGGAACCTGCTAAGCTGCTGGTCTTCTGCTAACAGCTTACTTATTGGACCACTTTGCTGCTTAGTCTTCTACTAGCAGGAGTAGAATCATTCAAAAGAATTAAATTAATGACGTTTCATAAATGCCTGTATTAGGTTTACGTGAATAAAGATATTTTGACTTCGACTTTGAACACTATGCGGGATTGACTGGGCATGACGACAATTTACAATGGCAGGGTTTATCGGCACGAACGGTGGATACTTCGCCGCTCTGGCAGACTGGACAAATTTCTACCATCAGTCCGCCTACCACCTATTCATTGTTCTCGTAGAAAGTAAGTGCCATTAGAGATGTTGTCAAATGCCATATTTTTACCTTCAAGGAGAACTAATATTGTGAGCTTGACATGATGATAGTATAGTAAAAAAAAAGTATCATCATGACCGTTTCCCTTTCGGGGTGGTCAGAAACCACGCTTATAAATAAGCATTATCTGCAACAAATAAAGTGTGTTAGATGTGTTTCTTACTTGGTAAAATATATAAATTTAAGCTTAAAAATTTTATTGCCAAATATTTCGCCTCTCTTTGGAGCGGCATCATCAGTGACAGTGACTGAAGGTCTTTGTCATAAATTTTGAAAAAGTAATTTTTTGATTATAAATAAGCGGGATTCACATTTAGCCAACTTTACTATAGGCAAATCATGACAAGTGGCAAGCTCGTCGATGCCTCTAGCGTACCAAACTCGAGAAATATCACAAATAAATTGAAAATTTATGAAATATATTTATTTACATATTAATAAATATTTTTGTGTCCCGACCAGGAATCGAACCCGATACCTCCGAGTCTAAATTCACGGACTTAACCGATAGACTACGGAGGCTTATTTTTTATAAAACAGTTAAAATATATACAATTTTATTATTTTTTTTGGTCTAGTTCAGCGTAATACAGGTCGTTGATTTCTACAATTTCGTATCTACATTTTGACAATCGCACCACCACTGCTTGATTAAATAAATTAATCCAAGTTAAAATTGTTTTTGGTCTAGTTCAGTGCAATATAGGTCGTTGGTTTCTGCCACCTCGCGTCTACGTGTCGGGCTGTTCACTTGTTTTGATGTAAGTACCGGCTGCTAAGCTAACTTACGCAAAGTTTTCCTGTTCGCTCTCTCGGAGCGCAGTGAATCAATTTTTACTTAATTGATATTTTTTGCTCTCTAAAATTGTTAAAAAATATATTTTTTGTAGCCACTATCCCTACGCATACATATAAGTCTGATATTGATAAAACACAGCGGAAAAATAGGCAGTATTTATTTATTTATTTATTTAATACTTTATTGTACAAAGACAAAGGCGGGCTTTAATGCCGCAAGACATTTTATCATAGCCAACCTTTGGGAAAACTTTAAACCATTTCTGGAAAGTAGGTGCTGAAATATTAAATATAAATATCAAAAGTATTATTTAATAACTAGCCACATACATACAACTTCATATACATACATACAAATATACACATAATAAACCAAATACTAATACATAAACCTACACATACATACATAATACTTACAAATTTTGTTGGCAAATGAAATGCGAATAGACCATTTTTTTTAAAATAGCGATCTGGTGGTTACTTGCCTGATGTTAGGAGGCAAATTGTTCCACAAAGTCGCTACAACGACAAATGAGTTTGAAATTAAACTAGAGTTATGCGAAGGGATCGAAACAAGAGAGTTGTGAGAGGATCGAAGAGATTTATCATGGAACGAAGAGAGATAGGCAAAGCTGTTCTTGGGGTATTTCGGTGTCGCAGGTTCATTCAGAACAGAAAATAGTAAGCAAAGTAGTCTAAGATTCCTGCGACACCGAATTGGCAGCCACTTCAATTTAGCGCGATACTCAGATATATGATCATATTTACGTAAACAATAGATGAACCGGATACATGCGTTAAGTAACCGTTCCATCTTGTTAAGCAATACCTCTGAGATATCAACGCTGCACACGTCACCATAGTCGAGAAGAGGAAGGAGAAGGCTTTGGGCTAGGGTTATTTTAGCAGTATTTGTATAATAGTGTAAGAATACTATAGTAAAGAAATATTAACAAGGTATAACAAAAATATAGGTTTGAGTTCATTGACTTTTTGTTTGACACTGACTCACTAGACACTCTTCTAGAGAACCTAAGAATGTCCAGCGGTCGTAACACTTTCCCTTATTGTATAGGTTCCTTAAGTCCTACCTCAACACAAAGCTTCTTCAAGCCAGGCCCGGAAATGGCCTTGGTCAACATATCTGCAAGTAGATTGGCAGAACTTATCTTAAAGACACTAATGCTGCCATCCAGAACCAACACTCTGACAAAGAAATGTCTTATGCGAATATGCTTTGTCCGGCGTTGAAACTCTGGATTATGTGCAAGTCTTATAGCTGCCTCATTGTCTACTTTTATCGACGGAATATCATCCACTCTCGTCATATCGTCATAGATTCGTTTAAGCCAAATAAGCTCTCTAGCTGCTTCACTTGCTGCAACAATCTCGGCTTCTGACGTGGATATAGCAACTGATGCCTTTATTTTTATTTTATTGATAAAAAAAAGCCTAATACAAAATAGCCTAAAAATTGTACTAGTTACATAATATAACAAATAAAAAACAAAATACAACACTAGTTTAAAATAAAAATGAAGTAATGTAGGGGGCAGGCTGGTGCTTTAACTAATAATGTGCCCTGGTCTCCAAAACATGGGATCTGTGCTATGGAGACCCAGTGCTTTCCCGTCTTTAATGGTGATGTTTATTTTATTTATATTTACATCTATTTTAATTTTATATGGATAAAAGCTCGTGCAAGAGGGAGAGGAGAAGGTATGGGAAGAAGGAGAATGGTTTATATAATAATACACATATACATACATAAAATACACATAATACATACAGAATATACATATAACAGATACACCTTATAGAGTAGTGCCGTTGACTGAGCCACGACACTGCTCCTCCAGCATAACAACATACCTGTGGACTGATCTCCTCCGTGATCTGCATCGCTATAACCATCAATAATTTTGACAGTACAGTTGGAGCTTTAGCCTACCTAATGGTTAGCACGAGTTCATTGACTTTTTTGTTTGACATTGACTCAGTAGATAATAGTCTTCTAGCGAACCTAAGTATGTCCAGCGGTCGTAACAAAGTCAGTAAGTTATGTTTCAAGCGGTGTTATTCTTATATAAATATCACCAACAAGGTATACAGATGTAGTACTAACGTATCTAAAAATATAATTGGTGCACTATTGTCCACAGTGGGAAATATTTTGGTGGCGGGTATAATTCTAATGGCTCCTACTGTATCGTTTCTTAATTGTTCTTATACTGCCTGTCTCTGTTCTTTCTCTTCGAATAAATAAATAAATAAATAACCATGGCAAGCTTACAATAGTTATCCTTGTAAGTAAAAAATGGAATTTGACATCATTGCAAATGGCACATACAACTATAACAATAAATAGGTGGTAGGCGGACTGATGGTGGTAATTTGCCTAGTCTGCCGGGGCAGGGAAGTATTCACCATTCGTGCCGATAAACCTAGTAAAGTGTATACACACGTTTCGGGATCAGGATTTAATTGCCGTCATGCTTAGTCAAACCAGCATAGTGTTAGGGACTGATGTGTCTGATTCCAGTTGCTATTATTCATGGACCTCGCACGCCACTTACCACCAGCTGGTCGCAAGGTCACATGTCGTGCTAGTATAATATATATAAATTATGAGACTTTTATATATGTTGCACGCTAAATATGTGATATGACGGTTGTTAGTGGCTGGCGTCAGTTGCATCCATTCTTGAACCTCTATGCTTACCATCAGGTGGGCTCGGTGCTATTGTCGTGTTCTATATATACTAAGTAGTTATATAATATTTTTTAAATTATCCTATAATTATTTTATTGTTACTGTCACTTTCATTGCACCTATATTTGTTCAAATTTGTCCCCAAGGTTTGGCTGTCAGATAATGTCTACGGGCATTAAGTCAGCCTTTGTACTTTGTGCAATAAAGTTTTTAAATAAATAAATACCTATATAAAAAAACAACTATGACTTTATTTATTATTATTATTATGACTAAAACAATTAATCCGTTAAATCTGTAGGCAATTTCTGTTTTTTCAACCGCAAATATAGGAATCATTTAACGAACGAACATATGTTATAGTAAGAGTTTTTAGGTATCAGTCAAGCCTAGAATTATTATTTATTTATTATTATTATTAAATTGCACTTTACTTAAACTGCCACTGTGGTCTAGCATTTACGTCCGTGGATTTAGATTCGGAGGTAACGTGTACGATTCCTGGTCTTGATTCGGGACACAACCGCCTCCGTGGTCTAGTGGTAACAAACGTTGCCGTGAACTCGGGAGGTCGTGGGTTCGATTCCCACCTGGGGCAAGTTGTACATTGTATAATTTGTCTCGGTCTGGGTGTTTATATGTATAATATGTATATATTTACAAAAAAAAAAGTATAATATGTAGTAGATCAACCATCTAGTTTCCGTAACACAAGCCTCGTAGCTTACCACGGAAACTAGATGACGCTGTGTATTTATTTATTTATTTACAATAATATTCAGTATATATAGTATCATCACGACCGTTTCCCTTTCGGGGTGGTCAGAAACCATGCTTATAAATAAGCGGATTCACATTTAGCCAACTTTACTATAGGCCAATCATGACAAGTGGCAAGCTTGTCGATGTCTACAGCATACCAAACTCGAGAAACACCACAAATAAATTAAATGTATTTTCAAATCAAATCAAATCAAATCATTTATTTCCTTAGATATTATCAATACATATATTTTAATACAATATAAACTTGGCTGGACCGAATCTAACAGCAATACAATTTATAATAAATAAAACATTGTTGCCATAAGCGAGGATTTTGTACTTATTTATAACTAAATAGATACTTAAAATTTAATTCGTGGCTGTAAAAAGGCCGTGTCAGCTTATGATCTAATAACATTTATGTCCTTAAATATAAATTCGTGGCTGTAAAATGGCCGTGTCTGCTTACAATCTAGTAATAATAATATTTATGTCCATAAATATAGATTCGTGGCTGTAAAATGGCCGTGTCAGCTTACAATCTAATAATAACAATATTTATGTCCATAAATAACAAATCGTGGCTGTAAAAGGGCCGTGTCAGCTTATAATCTAAAACAAACAATTACAATTATTAATAATGTCAACCTAACCCAATTCGTGGCTGTAAAAAGGCCGTGTCCAACTTAAGATCTAAATATTACTAATATATGAAAATATATGAAACAAATTTCTATGCAATGGTATCTTTTAGATAGTATGTAAGTAAGATCATAGTAACTTTTTTTAATTAATATTTATTTAATCATTATTTTAAATTTTGAACATTCTAGACATTTTATTTCCTTAGATAGTTTATTGTATAGTTTAATACCATTGCATAGAAAATTTATTTACATTAATAAATATTTTTGTGTCCCGACCAGGAATCGAACTCGGTACCTCCGAGTCTAAATCCACGGACTTCACCGCTAGACCACGGAGGTAATATTCAGTAATATAAATAAATAATATTTAAGTCATTTGTGATGTGTCCTGAGTTTGGTACGCTAGTGACATCGACGAGCTTGCCACTTTCTGACCACCCCGGAAGGGAAACGGTCGTAATGATGATGGTACTTATACTTAACTTAAAAGTATTCAACTTAAAGCCGTTTCAACTTTTTCTACAAGCTTACCTTTGAAAGAGTGACAGTATAATATATGGGATGCAATTTTAAATTTTTACAATTACAACTTTATCATTGTACACAGCATAAGTAGTATAAAAAATCCCGTAATTGATGATGTCATTTAAACGAAAAAGTCTTTAGAGTGTGTCTAGGCCTTAACCCAATTCCTATTAAAATGTCCATCAACCTTTAGAAAGCATAAAAACATAAAAAATGGTCGTTTATTCTGAAATTTTTCATCCAAAATTTATAGCGACGGAAATATATAATTTGTTTTCATTTCGTATCGTGTTCCAAACAATATTTAATTGCTGAAGAAATGTGTATACTGCGGTCTGGCTGGCAGAGTTCCATGTATAGGGCGCGCACGGGTTAATGCGTTATCGTAGCTGGCACGTTGAAAGGGCATCTTCCTCTTTTATTGTACATATTTACATTTTTGGATTAAACTAGATTACAATTTAAGTACATACAACCGTTTATTTTAAATAGTTTTGGTGTGCAAAATGTTTCAAATATAATCATGACAGCTCTGTCTCTGCAAATGCGGAGTCCAGCAACCGGCGCAATTATGTAAATATAATAAAAATTTACATATTTGTGCCGTTTGCTGTAGAAACTCTGGGCCCATGGAGTCCAAGCGCAAAAAAATATTTATTTAATTAAATAATTTAGTTTTTAGATTAATTTCGGCGTCTTACCCTATGTTCGACTTGTCGCTGTAACGCGTTTTTTTGCACTTCGACGTCGAATAACCAACGTCAAGGACGCGGAGAGAATGACGTCACTAATTTTAATGCGAAAATAAAAAATTTCGGGTGATGCAATCAAAGCAAATTGTCTATGGTCAAACATACAATATGTTTTGCAGCATTCCTTTCTATTATTGTAAATATTTCTTATATTGTTTAATTTAATTGTAATGTTAATTGTTTAGGCGTCCCATCCGGGATAGTCCCAAGGAAAATGGCAATATTTCCCCTATAGCGAGGCTAATACGTTGGCAGAAATAATTGCCAGCGTTCCTGTCTCCAGACCTTTCCGTCAGCCGCTTTGACAACTTCTTAGCCAAGCGCCTCGCTGACGGTCCACATGGACCCATCGTCTCGACCGCAAACGGCGTAAATTCATAACCGTACCAAGGTTGGCGTATTTGCGCAATTATTTAATAAATAATAATAATAATACATTTAAATAATTTAATGTATATTAATTAACTTCGAATAAATAACCAAATTGTTATATTTATTAATTTTTGTTAATAATAATTTTGTTAATAATTTTACAAAGAGAAGAAAGACGTAAGATCGTTTGAGTAACGTTGAAACGCTTTACTTCGCTTTGATTTGATTTATGCAAGTCGAATGACTGTTTGGATTGGCTTAAAGCGTCCACGCTTTGAGGTAACGATTTTTCAAGTCCAACACAGCCTTAATGTATGGTCTTAACCGCTAGACCACGGAGGCTGCCGATATTTTTTATTAATGTGGTATTCTACTTCAACAGGTACGATGACGTGATAAACCGTGCTAGCCTTATAAGATATGTTTTATGTGGAATCAGGCGGTCGGCGACTCATATTAAAGCTCTTTGTCTATTCCCTGATCATGAAAAAATACAAAAAAAAAACTTTAGGACATTGCACTAAAACATATGAAATTTTCATCAACTTTTATCAAGGTCTAAAACCCGTATTCATAGACGTTTTCTACGTTTCCACTCAATTATTCCTTTTTTTTTGTTCTCTTCTCCGAATGGATGATGAATGAGATGATATGGAAGGCAAAGGGTCTAGCCCATACAGCCAAGTCTGACCTAATATATCTTTCTTTTTTATAAGTTAATGAGGTTAGCATTAAATTCCAGATGCTGCAGAATTTAATGCTTTTCTTGAAGTCATTATCTTGAAGTAATTTTGAATGCTATAGCAGTAACTTTGGTTCTCTGACAAATATCAACGTTTCGAATTTCATCAATCAGAGAAATGCCAATCTCTCTTTATAGCTCGCTGAGCGACCTTGAATTTGGAACCAAAACCACTGTCAGTGTCCACGTCTCTGCTGCGTGCGTCATTACGGGGAGGACGCACTGGTTGAAGACTTTTGTCTTTCCCCTTTCTTTCGAAGTTTCCCGAATGCCGCCCATCTTTGCTGAACCTTGCTATTAGTTAAATTACCTATTTTAGTAAAAATACACATTTTTAAACAAAATTGTTAAACACATTTAAATCAAATTTCGAATGGTTTGACTGTCATAGAATGCCTAGCACAAAGTCCGCCTTTGTACTTTGTGCAATAAAGATTTAAATAAATAAATAAAATTAATCTATTAAAGAAATGTAATAAATATGATTGGAGTTATCTGATGATAAAAAACAAGACAAAAACCATTAGCTCAATGGCACAGTTCTTGGAGAAAGAACTAAATAAATATACCTTAATAGCATTTTTCTGTCGAGTTCAGATCAAGTCACGATCACTTTAACACGATTTAACATTTTTGTAACTTTTTATAATCATCAAGTCAAACCGCAGAATTGTATGTGGTATGCGAACTAGTACAAATATTCTGTGATGGCAGAGACATACAAAATAATCAGTTTTTAATCTATTATTTTAGGGCCAACCTAACTTCAGTCATTTCTTTTTTCATTCGGGGTAGCCAACAGTGCTAACACAAACCATATATTTGTAAAGCAAAAAATATATTGCATTATAAATATCTAAAATAAAGTAAAGTCATGGGTAAGCTTAATACCGAAAAGCCATTCTCTAACAGCTAACCTTTGCGAGAACGACAAAAGAACTTGCGGCAAACAGAATTGAAAAGAAAAATAACTAAGTCATTGGGTATTTTACTGGATTTGTCAGCACGGCTCGCCATACACAATGTCATGTTGGTACAAACACTGATGTATAGAAGCGGGACGTGGATATGTCAGAATACGCATGAGAGTAGGGTTAATGCAGTAGAAATAAGATTGTTGAGTCGAAAGAAAGCATAAGGATAAAAGTAAGGAATGGCATGCTACAACGGTTCGGGCATGTTGAAAGGATAAGCGAAGAAAGATTGACGAACCACGTATATAACCAAAGTTGTGGGTAAAAGAGGCCCTGGCAGACCGAGACTCACATATCACGATCAAATAAATAAAACAATAGCTGAAGGTGCATTAAAAAGCCATCAAAATAAAAGGGCATGTATGAAGAGGTTGATAAATTTGAATAAGCGAAAGATATACATATGTCGTGATCGTGTCAAGTGGCGCTCAATTATTTCAGCCGGCCCGCAAGGAATCTGGCGTAAAGAAATGTATGTATGTTGACATCATTATTTTGTCGAAACGACGAGTCCGTGGTCCGATGAGGCTCTGGCGGTCTTCCATGAACTTGGGGAAAAACTCCGCTTGTCGACACGGGTGACCCTTTGAATAGAGAATATTTTGTTCCAAAGGTCGGCCTCACCGTTCAACGGGGGAACGTAGTGTGTTTCGAGTACACTACGCCCATAGTTTTAGTTTTAAATTTTTAGTTTTATTAATAGTTTAGTTAATTTTATTTATAATTAGTATTGAAATTAAATACCTAACAGAGGTCTAGGACTCTGTTCGTGGGGCTGTAATGATAATGATGATGAACTATGTGATGACACCACTATAGTACAGTTTTTCTTTGGCAATAATTTGTATTGGTACGTCCATATAAATACGTCTAAGGTGAGAGTGTACAGCGACCCGAGACGAGCCGCGGGGCATCCGCTTACATTTCGTTCATACTGAAAAAATGTATTGATTATCTAAAAATCGATATCTTCAACTTTATTAACTGACCTAGTATAAAAGAGATTGCTTAAAACCAGTCTTGTTGCAGCGTACCTTAACAAAATCTAATTCAATAATCATACCATTTTGTTTTTTTTTTAATTTAATATTTACTACTTTACCGCTGTTATGTTTTATCTATAATAAAGTACCTAATCGTAGTTCTAAATAGTGCTTTGTATGTAATACATAAATATTAACGAATTGCCAATTGAATTAATATATATTTTAAATATATCGTTAATATTTATGTATTATACTTTATTATAGATGAAACACAGGATTTCAAAGTGTAAATAATTCTAAGTAAAACTTTTTACTAATTATAAACCAAATAAATGTTAAGTTGGCAAGGTGCATCAAATGAACGAAATTTCAGCATAACTAATTATTGAATATTGTATTCAGGAATTTGTAACAAACCGTCCTTAAATCCTGGAAGAGCTCAGAAACCGGTCAGCGATAAAAACGATTAATTGTTTCGTTATTTGGCTCATACTAATTTTAATGAATATTTAACAGGGAGCATGCGATATGCACTTTTAAACAGCAGTTATCGATTAATTAATAAAAACAGACGAATAAATAAAAAGTATTGAACTAACTGACGGGTCTGGTTTAATTAGTGCAATCAATCTATAAATTGAATTATTCAAATTTTGAAGCAGACAAAAATTTCATTATCAACATGTATCTCTCCACTGCTGGATGTAGACCTCCCCAAGGCTCGCCACTGAACGCAGTTTTTTATAATATTTTTTATTTATATTAGCACAAAGCACCTTTCACCCATCTGATGGTAAGTGCCGCACTTGAATGTTAGTAACTGGAATCAGACACTCATGACTGACATCAGTTCCTAACACTACGTTGGCTTGACTAAGCAGACGGCAAATCGAGCCAGATCCCGAAACGTGTGGATACACTTTACTGGGTTTATCGGCACGAACGGTAGATACTTCCTCGCCCCGGCAGACTGGGCAAATTACCACCATCAGTCCGCCTACCAATTATAACAAATAAGTGAGTTCTCGTTGAAAGTACATATGTTCCATTTACAATAATGTCAAATGCCAGTTTCTACTTTCAAGGAGAAGTAATGTTGTTAGCTTATATAAAAATATCAACGACTTACTCGTACCTCATCCAACCCCCACCAGCGACCTTCATTAGATCATCCGTCTATCTGGCATCTGAAGTCGTCCCGTACCTACGTGGTCTCCAAGCAAAATCTCATTTGGTCCATCAGTAGTCGCTTCTGCGCCGGATGTGCCCGACCGACTGCACTTCAGCTTGCAAATTTTGAATGCTATGTCAGTCACTTTGGTTCTAATATCAACGTTTCGAATTCTATGCATCAGAGAAATATCAAGCATAGCTATCTCCATAGCTCCTTGAATTTGTGGACCGGAACTATTGTCAGTGTCCACGTTTTTGCTCTGTACGACATTATGTGGAAGACGCACTGGTTGAAGACCTTTGTCTTCAACATGTAACAGTGTCTCACTTGTTGGCATGGAGAAATAAGGTACCAAATGCGTCGACAATTATTTGCTGAAGTTGTCAGCACCTAGCTGAATAGTCTGTCCAAGGTTTGAACCGACCTTTGTAGGATTTCACGGAAAGCGTTCTTACAAACCGAGCCACCAGTTCATTATAGGTATATTAATATTTTAACATTAAATATATTCATCAATGTACAAAGACAATGGCGGGCTTTAATGCCGCGAGACATTCTATCATAGCCAACTATTGGGACAACTTTAAACACTTTAAACACTAAAATGGAAATTAAAAGTATTATTTTATAACTACATAATATTAATATATACTCGTACTAAATAATAATACAAGAGCGGTGATGGCTCGGTTGTAAGAACGCGTACCTTCAATCCTACAAAGGTCGGTTCAAACCCACCTGGCATGTACCAATGAGAAATACACTTTTCTTACGTACATTTGTCATAGATTTACAACACCACCGTTCCCGTGCCTCCGAGAGCACGTTAAGCCGTCGGTCCCGGTTCCATTAATGCCAACTTGTGGAATCGTTAATAAATTGTCATAAAAAATTGACATCATAACCTCGCCAAGCCGTCTGGCCAGCGTGGCGAGTGTAGGCCAAATTCTCCAGTTCTGGAAGGCCCATCTCCAGCAGTGGAGGTCTAGGACGCTGTGTTCTAGGGGCTGTAATGAAAAAAACAAAAAAATACATAAATGATAATTATATATTAATTATATACTTACAACCATTGAGATAAGACTTTTTAATGCACCTTCAGTATGGTAGATAGCTTTATAATATGTGTTAAATTATCTTATTATTGTATTATTGTTAATTTTACCAAATTTAAATTAATTGCACCTATATTTGTTAAAATTTGTTCCTAAGGTTTGACTGTCAGAAAACTTTGTGCAATAAAGTTTTTTAAAAAATAAAATCAGCCTTTTAAAATTTTAGACCAGCTATATTTTTGTTGGAGTTGTCTCTAGCCTCAGACGGATGTGCGCAATTGAATAAAAAAGTCTAGAATTACCTCGACTATTGGAAAGCGGTATAATGCCAGAATCCCCGCCGCGATTGCTTGTTTACTTGGAGCAAATTCTACTCATGTTCAGTTGATATAAAGTCATGTACGACGAGCACGGCTTATCCCGTTAGTATAGCGTAATACGATAAAACTTTCTTCGGACACAGTCAATGACACATACTTTCAACGAGAACAACAAATAGGTGGTAGTCGGACTGATGGTGGTAATTTGCCCAGTCTGCCAGGGCGGGGAAGTATGCACCGGTCGTGCTGATAAACCCAGTAAAGTGCATCCACACGTTTTGGGATCACGTTCGAATTGACGCCATGCCAAGTCAAGCCGGCATAGTGTTAGGGACTGATGTCAGTCATGATTGTCTGATTCCAGTTGCTAACATTAATGGACCCTGCACGCTACTTACCATCAGGTGGGCGCAAGGTCAACTGTCGTGTTAGCATATAAAAAAAAATTTTCAAAGATAATCAGCCTTTCTACAACAGGCTGCTAATGTCACAACTCGTTACACTAATGTGTTAAACCGTGCTAGCCCCTCTGTTATGAATTGTATGAATTTTTCATAGGCGGCAACCAAGTGGCGCCAATTAATCAACTCCTGCGCAATGCTTACATTAATTAGCCAGGAATCATGTCGCGTTTGTTAATCATTAAGGCATGGACACACAGCTCAAAATGCCACCTTATTTATTTATTTAATGTCCGTGGATTTAGACTTGGAGGTACCGGGTTCAATTCCTGGTCGGGACACAAAAATATTTAATAATGTAAATAAAAATACATTTAATTTTTATTTAATTTATTTGAGATATTTCTCGAGTTTGGTACGCTGGAGACATCGACGAGCTTGCCACTTGTCATGATTGGCCTATAGTAAAGTTGGCTAAATGTGAATACGCTTATTTGTAAGCGTGGTTTCTGACCACCCCGGAAGGGAGACCGTAGTATAGCTTGTAGAACACGTTCAGGGTGGCCACATCTCGGCGAAGCTGCAGCTTCGAGAGTTTTAGACACTTTAGTGTCGTCCACTATTCAAATTGCCGGCCTCTGTAGGATATTGAGAGCATTGTAAGGTACTTAGCGGAACCATCCCAGAGGTGAGAACAGTTATCCACGCGTTTGTAAAAGAGAGGCTTGCAGAACTAAATGCAGGGTATCATTCAATACTGCGCGTTTAGAACGTATAGAACGAGATGTCCCCGTTTGCTTGGTGTTTCTTGCACATCGAGTAATTACAGAAATAACTCCTACATCCAGCGTGTATGCAAAAGTTTTAACCACTTAGTGGAACGCGTTGTTGTTGACCTGTTTGATACCTCTCCGATGATTCTTAGACGATTGATGACTACCCAGTACTGTTTGCTTTATGTGTCAGTTTACTATATTTAACATCAAGTTTGGATAGGTCTACTTCACTACTGATTGTGTATCGTTCGTTTTGTGTTTTTGCGTTTTCAGGAATTATACAACCATATTTTTGATATTATTTGTAAATTTTATTATTATTATTATTTTTCTCTATGGAATTGTTTGTTGTTGTTTAATGGTTCTACTAGTTTGTTCTTTAATTGTTCTCTTGGTGGCTTTGTATTTGAATTGTATTATTTTAACATGTTTTGTCTGCTGTGTTTACTACTAACTCAATGCTATCATTAAAAATTTGTAAGGCTTTAAGTTACTATATTTCTATTGTATTATTGTAGAGGCTGTCAATTTTCTTAAAAATAAACAAATAAATTAATTAATTAATCGCTTCAAGGTTCAGAAGTACGGTAAGGTTCGCAATACTGGAGGTTTCGGTAAACGCGTCGCTGTGACGCACTGTGTGGCTCGCCCTTTACTCGTACATTAAAACATGACGGCTCTTCATCGATTTAATATGTATGTACCGTTATATTAATACATTATTTTATTAAGTACAATGCAGGACAGAGCTAAATAAGCTATTTGTATATGCAATCGAGTATTTTAAAATAAATTTTGTTATTTTTATAATAATAATAACAAAATTATTTATCGCACATCGACCGCCTCCGTGGTCTAGTGGTAACAAACGTTGCCGTGAACTCGGGAGCTCGTGGGTTCGATTCCCACCGGGGGCAAGTTGTACATTGTATAATTTGTCTCGGTCTGGGTGTTTATATGTATAATATGCATATATTTACAAAAAAAATATTAAAGTATAATATGTTTTTTTTTTTTTTTTTTCTTTTTTTTTTCAGACAGGTCACACAGCGCCATCTAGTTTCCGTGGTAAGCTACGAGGCTTTTGTTACGGAAACTAGATGGTTGATAAACTACATATTATACTTTTTTGTAGTTTATCAACCAAACTAGATGTAGTTACTTACGTAGTAAGTAGTTTAGTGACTTACCACGGAAATTAGATGGCGCTGTGTGACCTGTCTGGAAATATTTATTTATTTTATTTGCATTAAAATATACAAAATAAAATGAAGTACATAGGCGAGCTTAATACCTTGTAGGTATTCTCTAACAGCTAACCTTTGGGAGAACAACATAAGAAGTTGTGGGGTGCAGAGTTAGGAGGAGAGAATAATTATTAAACTAAATGCAAATGTTGCTATACCTTTCACTGAGTATATCATATGTCATATTAAAAGTAATGAAAATAAATAAATATATAAATTAACATGTCAGTTACAAACATAAAATATACATTTATAAACATACATAAATAATAATCTAAATATAAATACATACACTAATAATAATAATCCATGTCATGTATATAAATTAGATATTATTTTGCTTTTTAAGAAAGTAAGAACATAGAAGATGTTTAAATATGTTTAAAGTATTAATGTATTTATTATACATACATATCTTCACGCCAGATCCCTTGCGGGGTAGGCAGAGACAATTGAGCGCCATTTGACACGATCACGACATACCTCTTTCGCTTCGTCGACATTCATTAACCTCTTCATACATGCCCTTTGGTTACGAAGACTTTTTAATGCAGGTGAAGGTATTTATTATAAATATTGAAAATAGTTGTTTTATAATTTTAAAGAGTCCTCACGCGATTTACATTAAAAAGGGGGCTTATAAGATATCTTCATCGTGAAATCCAGTAATTAATCGGTTTCGACGCCTGGATAAATCGCCCGATGTCGCCAAGGTGTTGAGTGTCGCGATTTCTAAAAACTTTTAATGTGATAAGTGGGTAGGTTTACATCTACCGCCCATTATGTATGAAGGTTAAGGCGCGTAGCTTCAGTCCAGGGGGTGGAAACTTAAAACTAGAACTTAGAAATTGACTAACTTCGCATCACATAGAAAGTGGCGCCACCTAGTAGACGGTAGGGGGTACTAAATTTAATGTCTGTGGTTTGAACATATTAGAGTTGTCAATCATACATTAATTCAATCATTTGGTTCACTTCAATCCATTGTTGTCAACTGCATTGTTGCGGACTCAAAAAAACGAATGAGGGATATAATACTATTCCTATATAGAAACTATATCTATAATAAATTAGCCTACTCTTTTCATTCCATGAGTAAGTCTCTCCGCTCTTCTCATAACACTGTTCTCTCCATCTCTCTGTTGTCGCCGCAAACCTGTGGAATGAACTTCCAGTAGAAATCCGACAAGAATCCAACCCAAAAATGGTGTCATCGCATTATTTAAATGGTTCATAAGTTATGTAATGGTATCATATAAGTGGACCATTTCAAATGTAAGGTAGGTGCAAATATTTCATACCAATGTAAATCATGGTAAATATAATAATAATAATAAATAAGCCTATATAAATATAAGTAGTAATTATATTACTAAAACACATACTAGTAACTATGATATATTAAATAGTAATTAATATTATATTATTTTAAACTATTATTAGTATTTAATATATCATAGTTATTAGTATGTTTTTAAGTAATATAATTGTATTTATATGTAGGTATATAGACTTATTTATTATTATTATTATATTTATCCTAAATTGGTATGAAATATTTGCACCAACCTTAGACTGTCAGTTAATGTTTGGCGAGATTAAGTCACGCCCCTTGTATAACTTGCAATAAAGTTTTAAATAAATAAATATAATAGGTATGTATGGCACTTTACGTATCCTACCATCCACCTGGCTATGCTAGTGTTCTCTCTCACTCTTTTCCCAATTAGTTACTATACTCTTTGCTCTAGTCGACCCGTGACCACGGCCAATGAAACTTCGGGCCGAACCGTCGGGAGAAGTATCAAAAAGCAACTGGCATCAGTTTTACGAGATAGCCAATCTATTGCTTATACGTAACATTACGTAATACGATATCCATTAAGCATTACAATAAATATTTGCAATTGAAGAGAATGCTACTTAATCAATGTATTAAGATCTACAAGGAACGGTTATTGTGGATGTTGAAAACGTTTGAAGGACTTATGTAGTACAAAAAGACCCTTAGAGCAAAACTACGTAAGTGTTGACTTTACTATATACTAAGATTTTTTTTTTTTTTAAAGAAATTTCAAATAAAAATTCATTTTTTTTATAAATAACTTATTCCATATTGTTTATTTATTATCCTTAGGAGCCTATAGGATCACTTGGATTTGTAAATTTTTAATATTACATATTAAAAACTATGAATTAAGGGGTACTCGTAATTTGAAATAATCACCACGCTTGGCAGGCGGGTTAGTAATCGCAGTAAGGAAAGGTTAGTGACGAATGACGCTGCTGCCCATCAATCATAGCTGTCGGGAATATGAAGGAGGGAGATAGGTTTAGTATAAGGAATGGGGGGGGGGAGGAGAGGGAATGAAGACCATGATAACCAGATAGCATAAAACCTGTGCATGCCTAGCTCGTTACCATGGTCGTGATGATACTTTACTTTCTACTATTTTTCTCTGTCTAAAATAAGGTATATTAAACTGTAAACATGTCTAAAATGATCGTAATTTTATATCTTAGAAAGTTAGTAGACCGCCTCCGTGGTTTAGTGGTAACAAACGTTGCCGTGAATTCTGGAGGTCGTGGGTTCGATTCCCACCGGGGGCAAGTTGTACATTGTAGAATTTGTCTCGGTCTAGGTGTTTATATGTATAAAATGTATATATTTACAAAAAAATAAGTATAATATGTAGTTTATCAATCATCTAATTTCCGTAACACAAGCTTCGTAGCTTACCACGGAAATTAGATGGCGCTGTGTGGCCTGTCTGAAAATATTTATTTATTTATTTCTCAAAAATACACTGTCAGTGCGGTAACTGTGGTATATTTTGGCTTGTATGTATAGTTCGGTTGCAATTATTTAATCGTCAAACAAAAAAATAATATACTTAGGAACTTTTGCTTTTAAGCCCTACATTTATTATTACCGAGTTGTACACAATAGGTTGATAAGCGAAGTCGGTTGGACGACAGACGCAAATCTCAAAATGTTCCCATGATTGCTACGGCCCTGATAGAACCAGCTCCTGCATTTCTCTTGTCCGATGCTACACTTGGGACCAATTTAAACTGGTCATTTCGTCATGTTAGCACTGGAGTACTGGCTTCTCACTACCAAATGTCGGGGATGTATATTTTGCGTCTTAAAGGTCAAATAAAAATATACCAAAGTGAAGATAAAATGAATTTTGTTGTCACAATGAAAAAAATTAAGGAAAATTATGGGACTCTCCAAATTTAGTCTTCTCTCACGCTAAATAACTGTTTTTAGATAGATGTAGAATAAATTCTTGATTCATTCACATTCTCGTTTATTACAATAATTTAAATCAATTGCATTTGCACGGAAGGTGAAGAGACAGGCGACTTTTTTCTGCGCGTACCTACTTTTTCGGTGCGTAACAATTATTTAGCTCGTTCGGAAATTGTAATGTTTTGTGGTAGTAAAAGTAAAGTAACATCACCACTGTTTCCCTTTCGAGGTGGTCAGAAACCACGCTTATAAATAAGCGGATTTATTTACATTTATCCAATTTTACTATAGGCCAATCATGACAAGTGGCAAGCTCGTCATGATTCATTTATTATAATAAGCATTTATTTCCTTTAGTTAACACAACACTTGGATATTGTCAATACATTATTTTTCCATGTTTTACTATTATTTTTTTATAGTTTATTATTTAGTTTATGTATTATAATTATTTTAGATTATAAGTTGACACGGCCTTTATACAGCCACGAAATTGTTATTGTATTTTTTATAATTTGACATAAAATTATCATTATTTAGATTATAAAATAACAAGGGTGAACCCATCATATCAGCTATACCATCATTTTAAAATGAAACATTGTTGCCAAGTTTTTGCTTAATTAAAATTAATTCGTGGCTGTGAAGAGGCCGTGTCAGTTTATAGACCAAAATAAATTACGCATGTCACGTTAATAATTAATTCGTAGCTCTAAAGAGGCTATGTCAGCTTAAACTAAACTAAATTCGTTGCTGTAAAATGGCCGCGTCCAGTTAAAAAAACTATTTGCCTCTTTGATATAATTTAAATCGCGTCAGTGCCATACCTGCTCTGCGCCTTCACCTTACGCCGTTTTTGTATAATTCGCGCCTAGGAGGTAGGTGGACCGTTTACTTTGCGCTCAAGTATACGCTTCATATCGAAACATAACGAATAGTTTCCATAAATTTGTTAGCATTACGAATCACAAACAATTGTATTATTGAAACTTTTATTAGCTTTGATAAAGATACCCGACTATTCCGCTTTATTTATTTATCTTAAGAGGAAGGATTCGCTTAGTACAAATTGTACTAGATTTTTTATTTATTCTTAAAAAAAATATATTTTTCTCTTTTTTACTTTTGTTTATTTAACTTACCAATGTTGTGAATTTATTTTTGTAGTTCATAGGAAGAGCACTGACTACTAGGACATAGCACAACTAGTTTTGGAGTCAGGGTTTTAACTGTTTCCTTTTTTTAGGTTTTATTCGAAGTAATATACAACCAGTATAAAATAATTACAATATAAAAGCTACCTAAATAATAAAATTAAAAATAAACTAAACTATAAATAAAAAATGACCTCTAGAGGCTTCCCATCCGAGATAGTCCCAAGGAGACTGGCAACATTTCCCCTCTGTATAGCGAGGCTAATACGTTGGCAGAAATAATTGCCAGCCTTCCTGTCTCCAGACCTTTCTGTCAGCCGATTTGACAACTCCTTGGCCAAGCGCCTCGCTGACGGCCCCCATGGGCCCATCGTCTCGACCCCAAACGGCGCAATTTGAGGTTCTCCGCAGAAATAGTCGCTCTCCCCGCACCTGATGAGGTCGCCTGGATGTGAGATGGAGCTAATGTATCTACACACGTCGCATCCCACACCAGAGATCTGCCAAGTTTCCACGGCCCAACAGTCATTCCGTCGGGCATCTTGCCATCGCTCCGCACAATCCCAGATGATTCTAATATTGCGGGTACCCCAGCAGTGACAAGAGCCCTTCGGATAATGTCGTTGAGAGCCGCGTGACGAGGAATGCGGCCAGCACTTCTAGCACAAGGTGTCCGAGATGTTTCCTAAGTTAAGTCCATATTTATAAGAAAATTTTTTTTTTTTTTTTTTTTTTTTTTTATACTAGCACGACATGTGACCCAGCGCCCACCTGATGGTAAGTGGCGCGCAGGGTCCATGAATGTTAGCAACTGGAATCAGACCCTTATATCCGACATCAGTCCCTAACACTATACCGGCTTGACTAGATGCCTTTTCACACTTCGCTTGAAGGACTCCAGGTTATAGGAAAGTGGAAACACAGAGGCTGGAAGAGCATTCCACATCTTTATTGTGCGACAGATGTATGAGTCACCAAAAATATGTAATTGTTTCAATTAACTTTATTACTTAACATTTTTGTTTTAACATAGTTTGACATTAGTAGTATTTAAATTTTATTTTCTGTATTTGACTATTTGGCCTTCAATATGGCTCTTCTATAAGTATTATAAATTGACTTAACCAAGTGTTCCAAACGGTCCCTACGGTGATAAATAAATAAAATGAAAATGAAATAAAATGAAATTATTATTATTATTATTATGTTTTTTATACTAGCACCACATGTGAAAACCGTAATGTAAATGCTGGCTTGACTGGCCATGATGGCAATTCGAGCCTGATCCCGAAACGTCTGGATACACTTTACTGGGTTTATTGCCACGAACTGAGGATAATTTTACTAATTTACCACCATCAGTCCGACTGAAACAATAAAAAGACATGATTATTGAATTATATTTTGTTGAGGCACGCTCCAACAAAGTTTGGGCCTGGTTTTGGGCAATCTCTTTTACATCATAATCATCGCTAACATGTCCAGCGTGGCGAGTGTAGATGAGCCTACCTACCAGCAGACCTGCTTAGGCCCAATTCTTTCAGTAAGTGGCCCAGAGATATTGCTGGAACTCCTCTCGCACCAACTTCCACTGCGTAAAACTGAGCCTTGAGCCCGTTCCGGATCACTTCAGACATGTAGTAACAATACCACTGTTTCCGTGCCTCGAAGAGTACGTTTAACTGTCTGGTCCCGGTTCCACTAATACCAACTTGTGTAATAGTTAATAAATTGACATAAAAAAATTACATTAGACCCTTTCCAACCCGAGCCAGCTGCAGTGTGGAGAGTATCGGCTCAATTCTACAGAAATTTTTGGAAGGCCCATTTCCAATAGTGGAGGTCAGGATTTTGTGTTCTAGGGGGAGTAAGAATGATAATGATTAACAGTCACATTCTCGGGAACGCATTCTCTCAGTGGCCAGACTATAACACTGAAATTAAAATTTTGTATAGTACTCTATCCAACACCGTCACCTTAAATGCAAAGTATCATCGCGAATAAAATAAGAAAATAAAATTTAAAAAACAAAGCGGGCGTGGAGTTAGCTATCTCTTTAGCAATTAAAAAGTTCATAATGATTTCCATTGTTCTACAATTTTGATCCTTTTTTTCAACACTACAAGAGCCAATGTTGCACCGTCAGCGAATTTAGTTATAACCTTAGCTAAAATAAGAAAATTTTGAAGTCACAAAAACCTACTGCTCTAGACGTATACAAAAGGTTTGTCTAAGCAAAAAAATAATTTCACATAATTAAAAAAAAACATTAGTAATGTCCTAGGAAGCAGAGACTTGGACTAATATTGAGTCTGATCTACAAGTTTACGGTCGCGAGCTATAGAGAGAGCTATCCTCGGTATTTCATTGATGGATGGATAAAGTGCGAATCGTGGACATCCGTTTGGGAATCAAACAACCGTCATAGCTTAAAAAAATGGTAAGTTGAAGTGTCAATGGGTCGGACACGTCTGTTGCAGAACCCATGTCTGTTTAAATAGACGGGTTCTGGATTGGAGACCAGGTACGGGAGACCCATCGGCAGATGGACCGATGACCTGAAAATGGTCGCTTGTGGGGGCTGGATGAGGGTGGCGGAAGATCGTGAGAAAGGGCGAGTAGCAGCAGTAGACAGACACAGGCTGATGATAAAAAAAAAACTCTAATATTGCTTTTTTACCCACACACGTTGGACCCGGCACAGTGAATCCATGGAATGCTTAGAAATTTGTCTTCTTCTCTTCATAGATTTTTTTAAGTAAGTTAGGGTAAAATTGTTATAAATATTATTGATATTTTTCTCTGTCTATAATTAGATATATGAAGAAGAAAAAGACCAATTTCTAAGCATTTTATGTATTCACCGTGCGGATACAGGGGTCCATCGTATGTGGGTAAGAGTCTCGGGCTTGCGATCCATAATAGGCTGGTTTAAAAAGGAGGTCTCCTTTTTTATTTTATTGCGCGATAATACGCTTACGATCCACCATTCCACTCCTCTCCCTACTCAACCAATTACTGTATGATTCCGTTGATGTAGTTTTGAGGTGAGAAATGTATTGACGGCAGACCTACTTGGGCCCAATTATTTCAGTAAGTCACGCGAAGATTCTGCTGGAACTCTGGCCATTTTCACTTGAAAATTTCCGTAATTTGATTAACTAGACAATAAAAAGAGACTACATTTGTCAAAGGTAAACCAAGACTTTAATATTATTTTAAAAAGTTGTATTGTGAGAGTGATATTTATAAGCGTAAAACCCTCTTAAGATTTGTTTAATAAGCAGCGATTTTGTTATTTTTTTTTATATATTTATTAGGGTCGCCAACGGTGATAGCAACAAAACATACATGGATTTTTACTTACAACTAAGACAGAAAACAGATGCTGCACCAATTACAGGCAACCACCACATGCTATTGCAGTATCCATTAATTGGGCCTTTAAGTAGCCAAAATAAAAACAAAATATTGAAATATGGCTGCGGGTCTGTATGTATGTATATGTCTATACGATCTACCTATTCATTGCAAAGAAAAGGAATAAAACAAACGGATTGTTTTAAAGAAAATTAAAAACAGGAAAGTTTGCCGATAGCGTCTGAAAATCTTCGTGTAAAAGAGAAATTAAACAAGTTTCTTGTATATTTACAGCTGCAGCTTATTGGCTTTTTATTTGCAAATCCGACATTCTGGATTACAAATTACAAATCTACTTTTCCACTTCACTTCCAATGTTCGTTAGTTTTTAAGTAGAAAAGTTTAATTTTCTACTACAAATAGACATGAAAGCCTTGTTTCAAGCTGTATTATTTTTATATACTTAAATATCACCATTTTTTTTTTTTTTTGTAAGTAGGTATAGGACAATAAATATAATGTATTCTGCGTTTTTACATATCAAAAAAAAAAAATATAACGAAAAACTTATTTTCTGGGAAATATCTTGTATTTGGAGCAGCACATTACAACCCAAATATACATAATTATAATCTTAAAATTATATCTGCTGTAAATAGGCATTGTCTTATTATAAACTAAGACATACATAATTATAAAATAAATACACCAAGGATTATAGCTGTACCATATCACGCTTACAATATTAGTTCTCCTTGAAAGTAAAAATTGGCAGATCCTTTCAACGAGAACAACAAATAGGTGGTGGACGGACTAATGGTGGTAATGTACCTAGTCTGCCAGGGCGGGGAAGTATCCACCGTTCGTGCCGACAAACACACACGTTTGGGTCCACATCTACACGGGAAGTTGGAGCTAGTATTGGCATCCACTGATCGTGAGGCTCTGGCTATACCTAACCAATAAAGCATGCAGAACGGGTGACTAAGTTATAATAATAATAATAATATAATAATATCTTTATTCAGTAAAAAGGTACAAGATATGAAAACAATAACATATTTCATTATGCATGCACAGAAAAACAGACATTTGCAGCCGAACTAAGCCTATATGTATAGGTCTGTCCGTCGGCAGTCAACGCCCAGACACCCTTTTAAATATATTATTACTTTTAATTACAACATATTAAAAGAAAGAAAATGTACACAAAAGAAAAACAAATTAAAAATTTAAAATTGTGTGGTTGAGATCCTCTTTTTGTTTATAATGTAAGTGTGTGAGTGTGTGTAAACTTTACATACTTTGTTATTATCGCATTCCTACTTTACTATTGACAGTAATTCCTCAGTTATATTATAGTCAAGAGACTGTAGCCATTGTGTGACATTCTTTCTACATATCACTTTAGTGCATTGATATATAGCTATCTCTTTATTAATTTTATTATATAAATATGGACCCAGAAAACAGAAAAATCTGCTAGTAAAAACTTTTCGAAAAGCTTGAGAGCTTCCACACACAAGATCATTCCTTCGTTTACTAAAAACTTCAGGACTAAAGATGAGCATACAATGTTGCTTAATAATAACGTTAAGGATAAATAACTGTCTAACAGTTAACACACCACATCTTTCATATAGGAGAGCAGTTGGATGCCTATACGGACTAAATGTACAAACTTTCAAAACTGCTCTTTGTGCTCTTTCAAGACATATAAGATTAGTTTTAGGCATCCCGCCCCAGGAAGTAATGCAATAGGACAGAATAGATTGACATAAAGAGAGGAACACACAAGAACACACACGTTTCGGAATCAGGCTCGAATTGCCGGTATGCCCAGACAAGCCGGCATAGTGTGTCTAATTTCAGTTACATTCATGCGCGCCACTTCCCATCAAGGTAAGGTCACATGTGCTACTATAAAAAAGATGACTTTTATAAATCAAATCAAAAAATGATTTTTTGACAGAATACATGAAAAAAACAAGATATTACATGTCGTACATAATGATAAATTGTATCCAACCTGCAGACAGGTGTGCAAAACTATGACTATAAATGTGAGAAATTTGGTACGCTGGAGACATCAACGAGCTTGCCACTTGTCATGATTGACCTATAGTAAAGTTGGCTAAATGTGAATCCGCTTATTTATAAGCGTGTTTTCTGACTACCCCGAAACGGAAACCGTCGTGATGATACTTTACTATACTTTTTATTATTTTACAATAATTTTAAATAGTCACTTATACTATAATAACTTTTCCTAATAAGCCACTTATTATTGCTTTATTTGTTACTTTAATGGAGTCAGGTAAATTATTGTATATTAATACACACATTATAAATATATTTTTCTTAAATATGTAAGTTCGACAGGGCAGTGTTTTCACTGACCAGGCGCCTTGCTGAAGGTTTCCATGTGCCCATCGTCTCGAACCCAAAACGGCGCAAATATGTAATCTTTTTATATACTTACGCCACTTGCTGGACTCCGCATTTTCCGCCGCGGCTCCCGCTTTATGCGCGTCCCCTTGAGATGCGACGCAGCGAGGATGTCGACGCACGTGGCGTCCCAGGTTAAATTTATCTACCAAGATAACAATTATAATGTTTGATACTTAAGTTTAGATGGTAATTTTGACACTTGACACTCTTGGCCTTTATAACATTAAAATATAGTTTATGTTTGTCCCCCAACCGCATTAATATGACTAGTCGTGTCAATAAAATAGCGATTTGACGACCACCTACAAAGATTTTGACAAACGCTATGTGTTTGGCGATGCGCGCGTAGATAACAGACTGGCCTTATCGGGTGACACATCGAAACTTGAAAGCCGACTGCGTGGACGTATATTTCAATAAATTAGTCTTACGGGTACTGTCTCCGTGGTCAACCGGTTAAGTCCGTGATATTTCTCGAGTTTGTTACGCTAGAGCTCGCTCGCACGATCCAATATTTTCTAAGATATGTCAAGCCTGTGTGTAAGTCAAAGTCAAAATATCTTTATTCACGTAAACCTATTATAGGCATTTGTGACACGTCATTATTTAAATTATTTAGAATGATTCTACTTCTGTTAGTGGAAGACTAAGCAGCAAAGTGGTCCAAGGAGTAAGCTGTTAGCAGAAGACTAACAGCTTAGCAAATTCCAGTGACCTGTTAATGTTTAATCTGACTGAGAAAGGAATCTGCAAGGAAAACTCAGCTATAGCAGATTTACAAATGAAACAAATACAGAATTACACAACAACAATAAATAAATATCTTTCAAATTCACCCATGAGATTATAAAACCTGGTACAGTGGTACCCCACCACTTGTCTATATATATATATATACATAAATATAATTACAGCCCCTAGAACACAGCGTCCTAGACCAACACTGTTGGATATGAGCCTTCCAGAACATATATCTAAAAAAATTGGCCTAGACTCGCCACGCTGGCCAGACGGGATAGAGAGGATATTAAAATCATTTACATCTATTTTACTAAAAACAAATATATGAAGAATTCCATGGATTCACCGTGCGGGTGCCGGGTTCATCGTGTGTGGGTAAGAGATGAGAAGAACCGTGTCTCGGGCTTGAAACTGACAATAGGCTAGTTTATAAAAGGAGGGCTTCCTTTTTTATTATATTGCGAAATAATACGCTTCCACCATTTTACTCCTCTCCCCACCCAACCAAATACTGTATGATATGATACTGTATTATATCTCAAAAATATTCGTAATTTAATTCACTAGTAAGTTATCAGACTACATTTTAGCACAAACAAAATAAATAAATTACTATAAATACAGATGCCTATTTTAAAATTAACGGTTAAGCTTAGAAGCCATTTTATTATTATTTTTATTTAAGCACGACTTGCTGATGGTAAGTGAATTTTAGCAACTGGAATCAGACACTCATGACTGACATCAGTCTCCAACACTATGACGGCTTGACTGGGCATGACGGCAATTCGAGCCTGAGTCCGAAACGTATGGATACAATTTAATGGGTTTTTTGGCACGAACGGTGGACTTCCCTGCCTCGGCAGACTGGTCAAATTACCACCATCAGTCCGCCTACCACATAAGGTTCAAGACCGCCGAATTGTAATAAATGATTTTTGACTTTATGTCTCTGGCAAAGTTGAACTTATTCATAAGAGTTAATTACCATTTTTATAGGCATTCATAAACAGGTGTTAATATTGGAGCTAATAGACTTCCGGCCAATTTCCCTAAAAAAATCGTGACTGCCTAATAATCCAGTCATATAGTCATAAACTTTTTGTTTGTATTGAGCACGAATTTAAGTGACTGACTCCGTGGTCTAACCGTGAATTTAGATGTGGAGGTACTATAATGATCATTCAAATTTAATTTGACAATATTTAATACGTTCATCATTTGTAAATCTGATATAGCTGAGTTTCCCTTTCAGATTCGTTTCTCAGTCAGATTAAACATTAACAGGTCACTGGAATCTGCTAAGCTGGTCTTCTGCTAACAAAAAGTAAGGGGTGGTCAGAAACCACGCTTATAAATAAGCGGATTCACATTTAGCCAACTTTAAAAAAAAGAGGCTAGCAATGAATTGACTTTATAAATTACGTTTTATTTATTGTACATGTATATGTGTATTCATTTTAGTTTATTGTACGTGTGCCTATTGTACGTATATATATATATATATATATATATATATATATATATATATATATATATATATATATATATATATATATATATATATATATATGTATTTATCATTTTTAAATGTTCATAAAAGTGACTTTAGTCCTAACCATTACTTCGGCTTGTCACAAAGGCCAAAAGGTACTTATAAATGTCGCTTTATAATAAATGTTATCACATCCCCAAATAAATTACGAAGGTTATTTTATGTCGTTGAACCATTTCTCAGTGTTTATCAGAAATTCTAAATCATAAACTTAAAAATCCTTTTAATATCGCATCCATAAACCAAGATCTTTGTTTAAATATTAAAAAATCGTGATGACGGTCCTTTGAACTGATATAATGAGTATTGATTTAAATAACTCGAATTAAAAATCTGGGAAAACTTATAACGAGAGGATGCCGCCTTTAGGTTACGTGACGAAATAACTATATGGATGTGATATTTCATCAGCAAGTGCACGTATTACAGACATACATATACATACATATATTAACGCCAAATCCCTTGCGGGGTAGGCAGAGACAATTGGGCGCCACTTATCACGAGCACGACATACCTCTTTCGCTTCTTCGACATTCATCAACCTCTTCATACATGCCCTTTAGTTTCGATGGCTTTTCAACGCAGCTATTGTTTTATATATTTGATCCCTATACTTTCGTTCATACCTACCCTTTTGCGTATTTCGTCATTACGTATGCGGTCCGTCAAAGTGACGCCGCATGTCCGACGTAACGACCTCATTTCTACTCTTATGCGTATTCTGACATATCCACGTCTCGCTTCCATACATTAGTGTTGATACCAGAATGTCATTGTGTATGGCGAGTCGAGCTTTGTCACTGACATTTCGACTGGCAATCAGTGACCCCAGGGCACCGTAGACACTATTTCCCGCGTTTACTCTTCTTTCAACATCCCTATCATACTTCCCATCCGCAGTAAAAACACTGCCCAGATATATGATTTCATTTACTTGCTCTAGAGTTTCATCATCAAACTTTATCGTTATGGTTGTCATCCTTCTTCTTTCGGAGACAGTAATAACCTAAGCAAAGCGGAGACAAGGCACTTGCATATAATTACAATATCATTTCACATAATTCAGCTCTCCTTGCTACGTATATCCTCATTACGTGACGTGAGTCGTGACCTCCCGATGAATTGGTGTGCGTTATGATGCGCCACCCGTTCCTATCTTCGGCAGCATGTACAGCAACATGGACGATTGTGTTAGTGGTGCGGAGTGGATTTCGTAGGACCACCATACCGGCTTCAGTCTCATCTATTACAACCCCCTAGAACACACGCGTCCTAGACCTCCATTGTTGAATATGGACCTTCCAACACTTTCTGGAGAATTTGGCCTACACTCGCCACGCTGGACAGACGGGTTCGGACTTATTAACGAGTCCACAAGTTGGTATTAGTGAAACCGGGACAGATGGCTTAACGTACTCTCCGAGGCACGGGGACGGTAGTGTTTTAAATCTATGGTACATGTAGGTAAGAAAAGTGTATGTGTCATTGGTACATGCCTGGGGGTTTGAACCCACCTTTGTAGGATTCTAAGGAAAGCGTTCTTACAACCGAGCCACCACCTCGCCTTTGCGCCTTTAAAGCGCTAAACCCATTAAATAAAAAAATAAAAAATATATGAGCAAGAGCCGGTAACTGAATACTTTCTTTTTGGTATTTCTTCACTTATGTTGTAAAAAAATGAATGCTTTTTTTTTTAAAGACGGTGAATCGATAAATAATCAATTATACGCCCCCTGTCTGAAGGGCCAACGCATGGGGGTCGCATGCCCTACTCAAGGCGCCTACGGACTAAAACCCTATAAACAGTCTCTATCTCACTGTTGGCCCTGCGTGCCTTATAAGCTAAGTCTGAGTCGTGGCTACGGAGTGAAGGCACTCGTTCGCCGCGTGAAAAATGTATGGAATTACAGCTATTTAAGTGACGAAATATTTAAAGACGAATGTCGAATGTAAGCCATGGCAAGAGCTATGCATGGTATATCTCTAATGGATAGAATTCAAAATGTTCATATTCGTCAGAGAACGAAAATTACTGACGTAGCTTTTAAAGTTAGCAAGCTGAAGTGGCAGTGGAGACCACGTACGGAAAGACGCAGAGTGGGACGACCCCCCCGCCAGATGGACAGATAACGTAAAGAAGTGGCGAGACTTGGGGGAGGCCTACATCCAGCAGTGGTGATACACAAATGATTCAAAAGTGACGATGATGATAAAGTGACGAAATGTCACTAAGGAAGGTTTCAGTTACTAGCCCAAAAAGTCCTATCCACATAATCATAGCATAAATTTTTAAAAATAATGAAGCGACATTTTTATAACAAAGGTCCTTGGCCGTGCATCTTGATCTTTATGATATCTCTAATAGGCCAATAAATAAAGCCTTCGACGACGAAGGGTAAAGTATAAAACAAAAGACATTTGACAAATAAAATTAAAATTATTTGCCCCTATAGTTTATGTGAATCCATTTTACGACACAATCTAGGTTTTGAATTTATTGGGTCATCATTTTTAGCTTGGGGAAAAGATTAATTTTAAAAGAGTCACAGGCATGATAAACCGGGTTAATATATATTAAAAAAAAATATAATATGTTGTAAAAAATGTTTTAAGGGAAATTGCATTGAACAAGGAATTAGTGAAGAGAGATTGACGAACCAGAGACATAATCGTGAAAAGTAAAGCGTGATTTAGGGTACGAAGGTGTTTTATTGTGATTAAGAACTTTCATGAACCTTAGCGTTAGCTGGTGAAGAATGCCTTATGGCGTTATAGCTCGCCAATGTAGGTACTAGGTTTTTAAGTGCAATGAAGTGTTTATAATAAATATGAAATGAAATGAAATGAAATGAAATAATTTATTTGTCAGAAACATGGTAGGTACAGGGATGTAAATTATTATATGGAATTATATCACATGATTCGCTATTTCTAGCATACAAATATTTATTTAGTTACATGACTTTGTCGAGCTTAGTGTCTAGGTATTCTTTTGTCGAATAAAAACGTTTATTAACCAGCATTTGTTTGACTCTTAATTTGAACAGTTTTAGTGGCAGCTCCCTTATAGTAACTGGAAGCTTATTAAATATCTTTGTCGCCATTGTATAACAATTTCGGCTATATTGAGTACTTTTATGAGCTGGAATAATTATTCTACTAGGATAACGCGTTTTAAAATTGCAATTATCCCCAAGAGTTTTAAAAAGTTCCGGGTGGCTTTTTACAAATAAACAGCATTCAAGTATATAGATAGAAGGAACAGTCAGTAATTTTAGTTTTATAAATAAAGGACGACAGGAAGTCATAGGAGGTGTGTTACAAATAGCACGAATGCATTGTTTTTGTCCAATAAAGATTCTATTTATTTCCACTGCATTACCCTACAATAATATGCCGTACCTTATATTTGACGCAACATATCCATGGTATGCCTGAAGGGCGGTTTTTTCGTTAGTTAATCGCCACAAAGCGTAGACAAATCTATTTATTTTAGTTGTTATACTACATATATGTTGTGTCCAAGAGCAACATTGGTCAATCGTTATGCCTAAAAATTTTATTTCATTGGATTGATTTATTTGGTCGCCATTTATTTTTATAGTAACATGTTTCTTGTTAACGTTGTTCTATTTATAAATTGAATGTATGTCGTTTTATTAATATTAATTTTTAGATTATTAGCATTTAGCCAATTTATAATGTCCGCAATAGTTTTATTTATTATGTTATTATAGTTATTTATTTTATCGTCAGTTATTATCACGGATAGATCGTCAGCAAAAAGTATACAGTCACAAGAAGTAGTATCAGGTAGATCATTAATGTATAGTAGAAATAGCAAGGGCCCCAGTATACTGCCCTGGGGGACACCAGCTTGATTTACTTGTGTTTTGGACCTAAAGATAGACTCCTGGTTAGCATTGTCCAGCCTTGTAACTTCAACGTATTGGTTTCTAGAAGAGAGATAGCTCTGTAGCCATTCTTGTACTACGCCACGTAATCCATAGGCTTCGCATTTTTTTAATAGCAGGTCATGACAAACAAAATCAAAAGCCTTGCTCATGTCAAAAAATACTGAAGTAGTAGCTATTCGTTTATCGACGTTTCTTAATATATTGCTAATAAGGTTAAATGCTGCAAGAGATGTGGATTTACCTTTTTGGAATCCATTTTGTTTATCTTTGATTATTTTAAATTTATTAAGATAGCCTATCAACCTGGTATGCATCAGTTTTTCAAACACCTTTGATAATACAGGTATTAGAGCAATCGGCCTGTAGTTGTCAAACTCTGTCTCATCTCCTTTTTTGAAAAGAGGCTTTATTATTGTTACTTTTAATTTGTCCGGGAATTTTCCTTGAATAAATGACAAATTTATTAGGTAACATAGATAAATAAATAACAATTGGTAGAATCATTAATAAATTGTCAATAAAAATAGGCATCAGACCTCCGTGGTCTAGCGGTTAAGTCCGTGGATTTAGACTAGTAGGTCGGGACACAAAAATATTTATTAATGTAAATAAATACATTTAATTAATATTTAAATTATTTGTGATATTTCTCGAGTTTGGTACGCTGGAGACATCGACGAGCTTGCCACTTGTCATGATTGGCCTATAGTAAAGTTGACTAAATGTGAATCCGCTTATTTATAAGCGTAGTATCTGACCACCCCAAAAGGGAAACGGTCGTGATGATACTTTACTTTTATCAGACCTCTAGCCATATTCTGGAAAAGCATATCCAGCAGTGAAGGTTTAAAAACTAAATCACTAAACCATTCATTTAAACAACATTTTTGAGTATCAATTACTTACAAAACCAGCGGTGAAAGGAAGAATGAAAAGGTTGGAGTTTATGGTGGGGCAATCTGGATTATGAATGAAATGTAAAATGCCGCAATGAAATCATATAAACTGATATAAATTATGGCAATGGCGGAGACCGAGCGGACCACTATCTGATCCTAACATCTTTGGGATGGCATTCACCTCTATATAAATGACCGATCCAGCAAGCAGCTATAACTATATTTTTTTATTTTTTTTTTTAATACTAGCACGACATGTGACCCTGCGCCCACCTGATGGTAAGTGGCGCGCAGGGTCCATTTTTTTTTTTTTTTTTTTTTATACTAGCACGACATGTGACCTTGGGCCCACCTGATGGTAAGTGGCGCGCAAGGTCCATGAATGTTAGCAACTGAAGTCAGATACTCGTAACTGCCATCAGTCCCTAACACTATGCCGGCTTGACTAGATGCTTTTTCACACTTCGCTTGAAGGACTCCAAATTATAGGAAAGTGGAAACACAGAGGCTGGAAGAGCATTCCACATCTTTATCGTACGACAGATGTATGAGTCCCCAAATTTATATGTACGCGAAGGGATGGTGACTACGGTATGTGGGTGCATATTCTGACCTGTGCGTGTGGTTCGGTTGCGGAATGGAGAGGGAGGGATTAGGTTATAGAGTTCTTCGGAGCACTCACCATAGTATAGCCGGTAGAACACGCTCAGAGAAGCCACATCTCGGCGAAGCTGCAGGGATTCGAGAGTTCCAGATGTAGTGTTACCATGAATGTTAGCAACTGGAATCAGACCCTTATGTCCGACATCAGTCCCTAACACTATGCCGGCTTGATTAGATGCCTTTTCACACTTCGCTTGAAAGACTCCAGGTTATAGGAAAGTGGAAACACAGAGGCTGGAAGAGCATTCCACATCTTTGTTGTGCGACAGATGTATGAGTCACCAAATTTATAGGTACGCGAAGCGGGTGCATATTCTGACCTGTGCGTGTAGTTCGGTTACGGAATGGAGAGGAAGGAATTAGGTTATCGAGCTCTTCAGAGCACTCACCATAGTATAGCCGGTAGAACACGCTCAGAGAAGCTACATCTCGGCGAAGCTGCAGGGATTCGAGAGTTCCAGATATAGTGGCATCGTCCACAATTCGAACAGCTCGCCTCTGTAGGGCATTGAGAGCACCTGTGAGGTACTTGGCTGAACCGTCCCAATACGTTAATATACCTATAGATAATTATTGCTTGTAAGCTATTGCATAGCGTTTATCGTGGGCTTTGAGCGCAGCGACCGAATCAAGAAATTCCGTAACGAAAATAAACCTAACACCCCCCACTCCGACCAGCACAGCGGTGCGGCGTTGAAATCCGTGCATCGTCTAACGTGTCGTTTTAGTTCCGAAGACTTCGGCACGGTGTTTGTGTGCGTGCGACTAGACGTATGCGTGTAGACTAGCTGCTAACTGCTCATAACTGATTCTATCTCTTTTAGACACAATGCTAGGTGAGACAGCGTGCTTTTTGCCCGAGTCCATATATATAAAAAACTTGAATTAATATCAAAGAAAAAAAATACTGCATAAATAAAATAAATAATTATAATTGCATAAATTGATAAAAAATGCTATGCAATAGCTTTACCGCGGCAGTCCCCGAGTGCCACATGTATTGTTTTTTTTTTTGTTTTTTTTATACTAGCACGACCGAAGGATCCCCCCGACGCCCCGTTGTCCGCTTGGGGTCGGCAGCGCTCTCCGGATCCCCGTCTTTAGGCTCTCCGAGTGAAGGTATGCCTACGTTCGGTCAACAGGTGCATAAAGGGTGATAGAGCGTAGTTTTGGCTTACAACCATTCTCTGTTTAATAGTAAAATATTTCCAGACAGGTCACACAGCACAAACTAGATAGTTTCCGTGGTAAGCTACAAGGCTTGTGTTACAGAAACTAGATGGTTGATAAACTACATATTAAACTTTTTTTTTTTGTAAATATATGACCGCCTCCGTGGTCTAGTGGTAACAAACGTTGCCGTAAACTCGGGAGGTCGTGGGTTCGATTCCCACCGGGGGCAAGTTGTACATTGTATAATTTGTCTCGGTCTGGGTGTTTATATGTATAATATGTATATATTTACAAAAAAAAAAAAGTATAATATGTAGTTTATCAACCATCTAGTTTCCGTAACACAAGCCTCGCAGCTTACCACGGAAATTAGATGGCGCTGTGTGATTGTCTGGAAATATTTATTTATTTATTTATTTATATACATATTATACATATAAACACCCAGACCGAGACAAATTATACAATGTACAACTTGCCCCCGGTGGGAATCGAACCCACGACCTTCCGAGTTCACGGCAACGTTTGTTACTACTTGACCACTAGTTGTTTCAACTTAATTTTTCTTAACATACTTAGCTTCCATTACTTAAATTCTTGTTGTTTAAATTAAATGTCACGCCTTAATGTAACAAACTCAGTCAGACGCCCTAAATAATTTTTAATGCCCAGGTATAGTATCATAAGTCTTGGTACGGCCGCTTTATGATGTCGCACTCTTTTATTTAGATATTTGTTTAAGACCCCTCATTTTTATTCTCTCACACACATTATAACATATAAAGAAGTAGTTTTTTAATTTTATTTCCATCGTTATTTTAATTCCTGGCGTGTTTCACAGCGGCCATCGCCACCTCTTGCGGCGGTCTTCACAGTTTCACCGATAACAAGATAAAGATCTTTATAATACACAGTTCTTGTAGCAAGAATTAATAAAATCTTATTAAATATTTAATGGACTAGTTTTATCTATTTATTTATTATTTAAGGTACACTAACAGGTTACAATTAATACATATCAAGCACAAATTTAAATTTAAACTTTTTTTTTATTAAAATAGATTTAACCTTACTTTTGAACTTTAAATGTTTAGAATATTTAAAGTTCAAAAGTAAGGTTAAATCTATTTTAATAAAAAAAAGTTATTACGAACTTAGGGATGCACTAATTGATACCATTGCATAGAATTTATTCTCATTTATTCTCATATATTTACTAATAGCTATTAAGCTGGACACGGCCATTTTACAGCCACGAATATGTATTAAGTTGACATACCAATTATAATAATTATTATTATTTCGATCGTAAGCTGACACGGCCCCCTTACAGCCACGAATTTTCATTGATTGACATAAATATTGTAGTTTAATACAATTTTTATGTATATTTAGATTGTAAGCTGACACAGCCTCTTTAGAGCTACGAATTAATTTATTAAGCTGACATGTGTAATTTATTTTAGTCTATAAGCTGACACGGCCTTTTTACAGCCCGAATTAATATTAACTACCTAGTTTTAAGCAAAAACTTATTTATGGCAACAGTGTTTTAGTCAAAGATGATGGTATAGCTGATATGATGGGTCCACCCATAGTAGCTGCTGGTTATTTTATATTCTACATGATAATAAACTATGGTGAAAAAATGTATTGACAATATCCAAGTGTTGTTTGGGACAACCAAAGGAAATAAATGATTTGATTTGATTTGATTGATTTGATTTTAATTTATGTTGAAAGTTACATCATAGGTTATATATTAGTATAAGTCAATATAAGAATAGTAAAAAGTCACTTTACGTTAGTTTACAATCAATAACACTAGTCTCATAAATAGACTAACATTTGGGTTGAAAATGTCTAGATTCACAGTATCGCTGGAAAGGTCATTAAATAGTCGACACATACGGATAATAGGGTTATTATAAGAGCTGTTGATTTTATGGGTACCAATAATAAATGTTCGGTTCTTTTGTCGGGGATTACGCCAAGTACTAAATCTGAGAGAAGACAGCAAAGTAGAGGATTGAAGCAATGAGTGTGTAATTTTGTGCAGATTTTTTAATTTTGTAATTTTTATCATTAGATTCACATTCGGCCTCTAATACATTGAGCTACTGTACCTATAAGACATAGCAAAGTGTTTATATAGCAATTACGACGAGTGTTCTGAAAACATATGTTAGATATTCGTTTGTTAACTGCACAGCGACAAGTGGGTTTCTAAGATCTATTTGTTATGTTGATGTTTGTGTGTGTCTCGAAGGTTGTTGTCAGTGTTTAGGTTCTCATGTTCTGGCGTGTCAGGCGATTGTCCCTTTCTTAGAAGGTCATTGCAGTGGTGGCACGTGTGTCGGGTCCCGGTCCGCACCCTAAGGGCCTGGTTGAGCGGGTGTATGGCTGGCACATGCGTTATATCCGTAATTGGGTGCTGCTGTGGGGGCCTGGGACCTCTGCCAAACACGGTCAATTTATTGTTTAATAAATTGGCATTAATTCTGACATACCTGGTGTTTATTTTGACATACCTGGTAGGGTACCAGGTATTGTAATCTCATAGGTACTCATAGGTGAATTTGGAAGATATTTATTTATTGTTGTTGTGTAATTCTGTATTTGATTCATTTGTAAATCTGCTATAGCTGAGTTTTTCTTGCAGATTCCTTTCTCAGGCAGATTAAACAGTAATAGGTCACTGGAATTTGCTAGTCTGCTAGTCTTCTGCTAACAGCTTAGCCGTTGGACCACTTTGCTGCTTAATCTTCTACTAACAGGATTTTTTTTTTTTAAATAAGGTTTACGTGAATAAAGATATTTTGACTTTGACTTAGACCTCCACAACCTTATTCCTTCTTCTCTATTCCGTAATCAAACCACACGCACAAGCCAAAATATGTACCCTCATACCTTAGCCACCTTTCACTACGCGTACATATAAATTTGAATACCTACATCTGTCGCACGCTGAAGATGTGAATTGCTCTTCCGGTCAGTGTGTTTCGCTATTCCTATAACCTGAAGTCCTTCAAGCGGAGTGTAAAAAGGAAATGAAATAAAGTGAAATGAAATTATTTATTTGCATCATAAAAAGGCATCTTGTAGGGACTGATGTCGGAGGTCAGTGGCTAGCGCCGATTGCAATCACGAGAATTTTGAAGTACCAATGAGAAATACACTTTTCTTACAATTTTTTTTAAGGAGTATATATATTTATTCGAAGTTAATTAATATAAATTAAATATAAATTAAAAGCTACCTAAAAAATAATATTAAAAAATGTCCTCTAGAGACGTCCCATCCGAGATAGTCCCAAGGAGACTGGCAACATTTCTCCTCTGTATAGCGAGGCTAATACGTTGGCAGAAATAATTGCCAGCCTTCCTGTCTCCAGACCTTTCTGTCAGCCGCTTTGACAACTCCTTGGCCAAGCGCCTCGCTGACGGTCCCCACGGGCCCATCGTCTCGACCCCAAACGGCGCAAATTCGTAACCGGCACCAAGGTTGGCATACGCAGTTTGAGGTTCTCCGCAGAAAACGCCGCTCTCCCCCTGACAAGGTCGCCTGGATGTGAGATGGAGCTAATGTGTCTACACACGTCGCAACCCACACCAGAGACCTGCCAAGTTTCCACAGCCCAACAGTCATTCCGTCGGGTCTCTTGCCATCGCTCCGCACAATCCCAGATGGTTCTAAGATTGCGGGTACAATTTCTTACAATTGTTATAGATTTGCCTCGGCCACAACGTTAACCCGTCGGCCCCGGTTCAACTAATGCCAACTTTTAGATTGTTCTAGGGTTCCTATGAGAGTGTATCAGCGATCATCTAGACCCTTTCAGCTTTCTTCAGAAACCTGCCGCACTAACGTGGGTAAACGTTTGCCAACATACCGACTAGTTGACACATTCTCGTACATTGTAATAAATATTTGGCAAATATATAGTTTTATAATATGTATTTATTTTTCAGCCGCTTTAACTAGAATTTGCTGTTATTATTATTATTAAAATACTTTATTGCACTTTAACTTAAAAGTATGTACAAAGGCGAACTTAAAGCCATTTCGGCTTTTTCTACCAGCTAACCTTTGGGAGAGTGAGACAGTATAATATGTGGGGTGCAATTTTAACCTTATTTAAAAATTTGAATAAACTACATAAATAGAATGTTTACATAGACTACTTAAATACTTAGAATATATAGAAGATATATATGAAGATAATATAATATTATTAAGAAGAAATATTTAAATTTAAAATATACTGTTCTGCTTGTTTAAAAAGAAAGTATTAAGTTGTTTTTTAAAGATGTGAATTGAAGGAGCTTGTCTGATGGTCAGTGGAAGCTTGTTCCACTGACGAGCAGCCGATACAGTAAATGAATCTGAATATCTGCTGGAAGTGTGGGGTGGGATTTTAAGTTGGTTGTTATGAAAAGAACGAAGAGGGCGGTCGTGCGAATCACAAAGAAATTCAAAGTGTGATTTAAGATATGATGGAGCTATAGGGTTATAAATAATATTGTATAAAAAGTGAAGAAGATGAGCTGATCTGCGAAAGCGGATATTGAGCCAATTTAACTGCGTACGAAAATGGGAGATATGGTCATACTTACGCAAGCCGAAAATGAATCGGATGCATAAGTTTAGAAGGCGATCCAGTTTATTTAGTAGCTCTTCAGTAAGATCGGGATAGCAGACGCTAGTAACTAGCTGTTAATTATTAATTACTCAAATGACATTTTAATTAAATTAGTTAAGTAGGTATGTAATAATATATAATTTTACTGACAAGGCCCATATATATACAGCCGCAACAACAGTTTAATTTATTTACCTAAGGTAGGTAAATATTTATATTTAATATAGGTACCTAGGTATATTTTTGTTATTGTGTTGATGTTCCTATGACACTACCAGTTCTGTTCCTTGTCTTCACATTGCACTCTCCAGGCAAGACAGATATTTTAACGTTAAATATATATTGTGTACAATTATGTTTAAATTATATTGACTTAACCAAATTCCGGTGGGAATCTAAGAATAAAGAATTAGGATGTCTTAGTATGTAGTATATTGTTTGTTATCTTAATATTTTTTATTTTTTTATATCAGCACTTTTATCTTATACTCTCCCAAAGGTTAGATGTCAGAAAATGTCTTGTAGGCATTAATCTTCGCATAATAATAATAATAATAATTGTACCTTAATTCCTTCGAACAAACTTAAAAAACCTTTAATTATACACTCTGAAATTAAACTCCTAACACTCTAACTAAAAGTATTAAGATATTAAAATATTACACCAATAGTTGGGTTCTGTTGGGTCCGGAGCTTGGCGCGTGGCTCGACGGGGTGCCCGGCGGGAGGTCTTGCTACCGGCAGGCAAGTACCCTAATTGTTATAGCCGGACCCCCGACACTCATAACCATGGACCTATATCAACAACAAATAATAAAAACAAAAAACTTACTTAGGTATAGATCGTGCGGTTAAAGGTCACTACACAGTATAAACGCTAGCACAAATTACTTAGCAGGTTTCAGATCGGCACTCAAATAGCATATGTTACATACATACACATCTTCACGCCAGATCCCTTGCGGGGTAGGCAGAGACAATTGAGCGCCACTTGACACGATCACGACATACCTCTTTCGCTTCATCGACGTTCATCAACCTCTTCATACATGCCCTTTTGTTACGAAGGCTTTTTAATGCACCTTCAGTCAGTGTTTTATTTATTTGATCGTGATATGTGAGTCTCGGTCTGCCAGGGCCTCTTTTACCCACAACTTTCGCATTATATATCTGGTTCGTCAATCTTTCTTTGCTCATTCTTTCAATATGCCCGAACCATCGTAGCATGCCTTTCCTTATTTTTGTCCCTATGCTTTCTTTTATACCAACCCTTTTCCGTATTTCGACGTTACGTATGCGGTCCGCCAATGTGACGCCGCATATCCGGCGCAGCGATCTCATTTCTACTGCATTAACCCTACTGTCATGCGTATTCTGACGTATCCACGACTCGCTTCCATACATCAGTGTTGGTACCAACATAGCATTGTGTATGGCGAGCCGAGCTTTGTCACTGACATTTCGACTGCCGATCAGTGACCCCAGGGCACCGTTAACACTATTTCCCGCGTTCACTCGTCTTTCAACGTCCCTATCGTACTTCCCATCCGCAGTGAAAACACTGCCCAGATATATAATTTCATTTACTTGTTCTAGAGTTTCATCATCAATCTTTATTGTCACGGTTGTCATCCTTCTTCTTTCAAACACTAGTACCTTAGTTTTTCTTATGTTAATATACTTTTTTCTAGTCTTTACGTACCGCCATACATTCCCAACGGAATTCGGCTAAGTCTAGGGTTACAAACACAAGTACAACACATCTGTCCTGCCTGGAGAGTACTATGAGACAAGGAACAGAACTGCAGGTTAAAGCAGTGTCAAAGGAAATTAAACAAAAGAGAAATAAAAACAAAAGACTTACCTAATCTTATTCTTTTTATTAATATACTAACGTTTTTTCTAGATTGTTACTTATCATTAATTTACAATTATTTTATTTATTTATTTTATTCTCATTTGTTAAACATATATGTAAACTGTACCCCTTATCCGAATCGCGTTTAGAGCGCTTAGAACGAATAGGACACTGACCGTCGTTCCGAATCAAATATCGCGATTTGGATGCTCAGAGTGTGACATCAATTCGGAACGGTCTAAATCACATTTTCATTCATAAAATGTTTTTTTTTTTAAATGCATGGAAGATAAATTGCGGATTCCACATCTTTGATGAATATCTTTTATGAATACTAACAAATATACATCTCTCGGTTAATTGCCGTGTTACAGACATTTTTTTTTCACTTCCTACTTAAATATTAATTATAGATTTGTTTAAGAAGTAATATAGAAACAGTATAAACGAGTTACAGTACAACAAATATACATCTCTCGGTTTATTCATCTTTATATGTTTAAAGTTTAATATTATTAACTTTTTTTGATCTTTTAAAATAAATTGCCGTGTTACAGACATTTTTTTTCCACTTCCTACTTTAATATTAATTATAGATTTGTTTTAGAAGTACAAACAGTATAAACGAATTACAATATTAAATAATTTAAAAGAAAACCTAATATTAAATAAACTTGAAAATGGCGCGCGACATAATGACAAAAACTGACAGCGCTCAGAGCGATCTACCTCGATATCGTGAGCAGTCTAAGCGCGAGAAATGATGTCGTTTGTGACGTCACACAGCTTTGGCAAAACAGTTTAAGCGCGTATCGAAACACCTTTAAGCGTGCTTAGGTTACTATTATCGCGTATCGGAACGATAGGTTAGTGTTCCTTAGTAAATGGTACTGTACATCTCTGCGACCCGTGACTCACCCAACATAAGGCATCAGCTGAAAATCAGCGCTCCAGCCTCGGCTGTAGCATATCCTGAGCTGACCACGTTTCGGTATATAGAACAGGCTTACATTTATACATTTAGTTTTATTATTTATTTATATATACAATTTTGTAACCATTTTATTTGTTGCGATAAATAAATAATTTTATTCCTTTACAAAGCTATTATACAGAGAGTTATGTGTAGAGGCGCGGTGGTGGCTCGGTTGTAAGAACGCGTACCTTTAATCCGACCTTTGCGGTTCAAACCCACCTGTACCAATGAGAAATACACTTTTCTTACGTACATTTGTCATAGATTTACAACACCACAGTTGCCTCGGAGAGCACGTTAAGCTGTCGGTCCCAGTTCCACTAAAGCCAACTTCAAATCCTCGCCAAGCCGTCTGGCCAGCGTGGCAGAGTGTAGGCTAAATTCTCCAGTTCTGGAAGGCCTATTTCCAGCAGTGGAGGTCTAGGACGCTGTGTTCTAGGGGCTGTAATGAGAATATGTGTAGTAAATTTGAAATCCACTACTAACGAATTAACTAGTGGTACCCAAGCTTAGTCTAGGGTAAATGTTAAAAATAAAAAGGAAGATATACTGTCGTGATAGTACCTACTATATTATTCTAATATTAACTTGAATAGTGTTTGATGTTAATATTCGATCGTTGAAGATTTCCTATAGATTCGCAAGAGAAGAAATTGGCAAGAAATATATCGTAAGTTTAGTGGTGGTCTATCTAAAACTTATTGTTCTAGGATTCTTGTTTCAAGCGGTGTTATTTTTATACATAAATATCACCATGACAAACTTACAATGTTAGTTCTCCTTGAAAGTAAAAATTGACATTTCACATCATTGCAAATGGCACATAATAATAATAATAATAAAGCCGTTTATTCCTTAGTTAATTAGTAATGTCAAATCCAAATTCTAATAATATCTACTATAATAATGTTTTTCTTTCTAATTAAGGATAAAGCTCTCCTCCATTTCTTTCTATCCTGTGCCTTGTCCATCCAGTGTTGTCCTGCTTCTTTTACTATCTCGTCCTCCCATCTTTCCTTAGGTCTTCCTTTATTTCTCTTGCCCTTCGGTCCCTTCCATGTAGTAACTACTTTAGTTCATCTGTTATCTTTAAGACGTGCCACGTGACCAGCGCATTTCCATTTCAATCTTTGTGAGTGAAGCAAATGGCACATACTTTCAACGAAACAATAAATAGGTTGTAGGCGGACTGATGGTGGTAATTTGCCCAGTCTGCCTGGGCGGGGAAGTATCCACCGTTCGCGACGATAAACCCAGTAAAGTGTATCCATACGTTTCGGGATCAGACTCGAATTGCCGTCATGCCCAGTCAAGCCGGCATAGTGTTAGGGACTGATGTCGGTTGCTAACATTCGTGGACGTCGCGAGCCACTTACCATAAGGTGGGTGCAAGGTCACATGTCGTTCTAAAATAATAAAATAAAAAAGTATATATATGTCTTTGACATACACCTTATACGTGGTTATTATTACAAATATATAGTTTGTTAGTAAGCAAGCTTACATTGTTAAGTATACATATATTAAATAATTTTTTTTTACAGTTAATACATTCATTGTCTTTATAAGGCATTTTTGTACTTACATTGCATCTGCTACAGAACAAAATTAAGCTAGAGAAAAAAAAAACAATAAAATGTCTAGAATTAAAATTATGTAAAGGTCAAAATTAAATTAGTAAAAAATAATAACAATATTTGTAATATGATTAATGTTTTAATTCATTCTTTCCTTTTCTTTTTCCCTTCTATTGGTATTATATATATTTTGGTATAGACCGCCTCCGTGGTCTAGTGGTAACAAACGTTGCCGTGAACTCGGGAGGTCGTGGGTTCGATTCCCACCGGGGGCAAGTTGTACATTGTATAATTTGTCTCCGTCTGGGCATTTATATGTATAATATGTATATATTTACAAAAAAAAAGTATAATATGTAGTTTATCAACCATCTAGTTTCCGTAACACAAGCCTCGCAGCTTACCACGGAAATTAGATGGCGCTGTGTGACCTGTCTGGAAATATTTATTATTTATTATTATTTAAGTTTGCCATGGTGATATTTATATAAAAATAACACCGCTTGAAACAAGAATCCTATTATATTTTAATTTTAATCCTAATATAATTTTTTTGTTTTTAAAGTTTTTTGCACGTTATACAAGGGACGGACTTAATGCCGCCAGACATTATCTGACAGCCAACCTTAGGGACAATGTGGACCATTTCACATGTAAGGTAGGTGCAAATATTTATATATTATAATAATAAATAAATCTATATACATATATAGAAGGCTCATCTCCAAAAGTGGAGGTTTAGGACACTGTGTTCTAGGGGCTGTAATGATTTGGGATATTTGTCTCTTTCAGACATTTTTTTCTTGCTATTGTATTTTTTTTCTAAAACCTTTAAATATCAAGAAGTTGTGGTTTTTTTTTCCATTATGCCATCTCAAAAATCAACCCTGTATAGGTTTTTTTTTTCTACTATCTCGACATGTGATGCCCACCTGATGGTAAGTGGCGCGCAAGGTCCATGAATCTAAGCAACTGGAATCAGACACTCATGACTCACATCAGTCCCCAACACTATGCCGGCTTGACTGGACATGACGGCAATTCGAGCGTGATCCCGAAATGTGTGGATACACTTTACTGGGTTTATCGGCACGAAAGGTGGATACTTCCCCGCCCCGGCAGACTGGGCAATATATATATTTTGAAATTGAATTTTAGGTTTATTGTATTGGACGATGCCACTACATCTGGAACTCTCGAATCCCTGCAGCTTCGCCGAGATGTGGCTTCTCTGAGCGTGTTCTACCGGCTATACTATGGTGAGTGCTCCGAAGAACTCTATAACCTAATCCCTCCCTCTCCATTCCGCAACCGAACCACACGCACAGGTCAGAATATGCACCCACATACCGTAGTCACCATCCCTTCGCGTACATATAAATTTGGGGACTCATACATCTGTCGTACGATAAAGATGTGGAATGCTCTTCCAGCCTCTGTGTTTCCACTTTCCTATAATTTGGAGTCCTTCAAGCGAAGTGTGAAAAAGCATCTAGTCAAGCCGGCATAGTGTTAGGGACTGATGGCAGTTACGAGTATCTGACTTCAGTTGCTAACATTCATGGACCTTGCGCGCCACTTACCATCAGGTGGGCCCAAGGTCACATGTCGTGCTAGTATAAAAAAAAAAAAAAAAAAAAAACAATATATATAAAAACAGCATAGGTTTTTGTACTTTATCTCGTTTTCACTTCTTAAAGGCGACCCTTAGATGTAAGTCAAAGCTCCAGTGTATATCGATGTATCGTGCGTGAAGCGGTGTAGAATAGGGTCTACTCAGAACGTACGAAACGAAAAAAAGCATGGAGCTCATGGCAGTGAAATTTATGTACTCGTGTCAGTCACCTTAATAAATGCTAATCTAAGTAAATAGGTACTTCGACTAATTGTATGTAAAGGTTGAAGAAAAAGACAAATTTCAAAGCATTCTATTGATTCACCGTGCGGGTGCCGGATCCATCGTGTGTGGAAAAGAGATATAAGAAGAATGGTATCTCGGGCTTGCTTGATCATAGATTAGTTTACAAAGGAGGTCTGCTTTTTATTTTACTGCGCAAGAAGACGCTCCATCCATCATTCTGCTCCTCTCGCTATCCAATCAAATACTGTACGAGTTAGCTGTTCTGACAAACGGGAATGGTTCTGGAAAACCTAATGTAAATAAAGGCGCTATTTCATTGCAGCACACGGGGAAATGAAAGAGCGCCTTTATTCACACTTTGATTAAAGGACTCCATAGCCCTAGCACGATCAAATTCCGTTTCTCGAATCGAGATAATTACGATGGTGAGATAAGGTGCGACGTACCTAACCTACAAATTGACAGCTCTATAATTCCTTTAATACCGTTTTGGAAGCTCTTATCTAAGTAGATACCTCCTTTGTAAACCAATCTATGATCAAGCAAGCCCGAGATACCATTCTTCTTATATCTCTTTTCCACACACGATGGAACCGGCACCCGCACGGTGATGGAATAAGTAACGATTTTAATATTATCTACGAATGCATAAATACAACTAAGATAATATAATGATCTCACAGAAGAAATTATCAGGAATTGGTAATAGTATAATATATATATTACATATACTGAACACGACATGTGACATCGCGACAACTAAGTAAGCAGTCACTAACCACCGGCATCAGTCTCTACCACTATGCCGGCCTAACATAATGGTTTTTTACACTTAGCTTGAAGAACTCCAGGTTATTGGAGTTTAAATTTTTAATTTGACTAGTCATATTAATAGCGAGAGTAACATTTTTTTTCATCATCATGTCATTTGCAATGACGATAAATCACATTTTTTATTTTCAAGGAGAACTAATATTGTAAGCTTGCATGGTGATATTTGTATAATAATAACACTGCTTCAAACGAGACTTACTGAAGTAATCTTGGAAATTTCAGAGTACACGCTTTGGTAAGTGCGTTATTGCGAACGATTTGGGCTAGCAAGCGAGCCTGCGTCTCAATACAGACTGATTTACGACTCTGGCGTGTGCCTTTTGTATTACAGCTGACTAATGGACGGACGCTCACGGACATTTATGTAGATTGATTGTATGAATTTTATTCACAATGTTAATACAGTAACAGATTTAGATGTCATTTAGAAATGGCGCTTTAAAGTTGTGCAATTTAGGCCGTGAATAATGGATGACGAATGGATAGTTTCTATATCATTGAGGTGGGGTCCATTCAATGATATCAATGTCCACTTTTATCTTTTATATTGTATTTATTCCAGTTTCTGTTTGCACACATTAAATTTTCATTGCCTATTTGATTTGGTCAATTCGTATGTCCTATAAAGTGATGATAGTAAACCTAGCCAACAATAACTGGTCAGAAATTACAAGGATAGCAAAGTACGATGTGGTTCAATCTTCCATTTATCTAATAATGGTGGATGAAATCAAGCGTCGAATGGCAGTTACAGGATTTGCTATGGACAAGCTGTAGAAGATATGGAGGAACCGAAACGTTACCAAAGCCACTAAAATCCGGCTGGTTAGAGCTCTTGTGTTCCCTATTGTGTCTGTATGCTGCGGAGATGTGGACCATACGCGAAACAGAAAAAAACAAATCAATGCTCTAGAGATGTGTTGGCGGAGAAGGTTGGGCATATCATAGACGGAGTTCCGAACCAACAAATCCATACTGGAGGAAGTGGGGATCAAACAAGCCTTTCCTCCACTGTACAATTACGCATTCCCACTTTCTTCGTACACCATAATAAAATAAATTAAACTAAAACAAAAAAAAACTACTTATAAAACCTAATTTAAATATAAATCTTGCGGCACGGTGGCAAGAACGCTGGCTGCATTTTCTCGCTGAATTGTTATGCTGATTCTCTGAGCGTGGAAAGAACCACCCATTTTGTCACCAGAGCAGACTATTAGTCGATTTTTTAAAAATGTTTTAGCAGTTGAACCCCACGGTCCTAAAGTCTCTACAGAAAACGGCACAAACATGTACGTAGTCATTGATTATAGATACGTATTTGCGCCGCTTGCCAGACTCTGTGCTCTGCGCTGTACCCCTGAGGTACTAAGCCAAAATCGACCAACTAAGGGGTCCCCGCTCCCATCAGGTCTCTCTAACTATCGCAGATCTAGCTAGCATTCCATTGGTTTCCAGGATAGCTGGCGCTCTTGCCACCTCAGTATCATCGTGACAACCGTTTTCCCATTCGGGGTGGTCAGAAACCACGCTTATGGAGAAGCGGATTAACATTTAGCCAACTTTACTATAGGCTTTATCATAACACGTTGCAAGCTTGTCGATGTCTCCAGCGTACCAAACTAGAGACATAACCCAAAAAAAAATGAGTTTATTTATATTAATAAATACTTTTATGTCCCGACCAGGAATCGAACCCGGTACCTGCGAATCTAAAATACCCTTTTATGGTTTTATTTAGGAAGCCTTGACGTGAAAATCTGCCAGCGCTTTTTATACAAGAAAGCCCGTGGATTCCAAAGGAAAAAATATATATTTTTTAATTACATGATATATAATATAGAGGTATTTATTTGTATATTCAAATATTAGTTTTTATAATGTTTTTTTTTTTTTTTTTTTTTTTTATTTATTTATTCGGAAAATCAACAGCTTTAAATACATATATTTTTTAAAGTAGTGATAATGAGTACAGCCAATTAAAGATTTCCACAAAAGATGAATGAATGTAACAAAAAAAAAAACAGAAAATAGACCTTTATCAACAAATACATAACCAGATAATAAACTCAAAGCAATGCAAAAAGAAAGTAACTGAATAGACATAATTAACAGGTCTTTACGCGATTTACCTTTGAGTCATATTTCTCCCGAGTGGTCACGGGTCGACCGGTCGAGAGTCCCTCGAGACCAGTTAAAATTATAAAAACAAAAAAAAAATATTCAAATATTACTTAAATTATTCTAAAAACACCATCTCAGTTGGTGCACTCAGCATTGGCTCTAGATATTAAAAATAATAATAGACGTTATAATATAGTTGGACATAACAAAAAATGATCCTAGAGATTTAGTCACGCTCGCAAGAAAAAGGACAATGTTACCAAAACGCCACGTCACCGTATCGACATGGATACAAACGTTGTTAATCAAAAATTTTAATGACCATAGATGAGAAATAATAACTTTCCTGTATCGATCAGTTAGTGGGAAGTCGCAACCTTGATACTTGGTTTACTCTTTATATAGGTTATTTTTTTTAGCTACATTAGAAGTTTCGATGGTTGTTGTCTGTGGTTTTTGAGTTGAGATTTTTATTATTATTATTATTACAGCCCCTAGAACATAAATAAATTACATAAATTGTAAGTATACATACTATTTATGTAGTTTATTCAAATTTAAAATAAGGTTAAAATTGCACCCCACATATTACCGTCTCACTCTTCCAAAGGTTAGCTGGTAGAAAAAGTAAGTTCGCCTTTGTACATACTTTTAAGTTAAAGTGCAATAAAATATTTAAATAATAATAATAGCGTCCTATACCTCCACTGTTGGAGATGGGCCTTCCAGAACATATATCTGGAGAATTTGGCCTACATTCGCCACGCTGGCCAGACGGCTTGGCGAGGATATGTCATTTTTTTATGACTTTTTATGATTTATTAACAATTCCACAAGTTGGTATTAGTGAAAACAGGACCGACGGCTTAGCGTGTGTTGTTACAAATGTACGTAAGAAAAGTGTATTTCTCATTGGTACATTCCGGGTGGGTTTGAACCGAACTTTGTAGGATTTAAGGTACGCGTTCTTACAACCGAGCCATCACCACAGATATACTAATATTATTGTTTATTGTTAATTAATTATCCGTAGGAACCTTATTCTGAGAACATTTGGAGTTATCAAAGTTTATAATTTAATTTTATTTTATAATAGCACGATATGTGACAGCGCCCAACTGGAATCAGACACTCATGACTGACATCAGTCCCTAACACTATCCGGCTTGACTGGGCATGAAGGCAATTCGAGCCTGATCCCGAAACGTGTGCATATACTTTACTGGGTTTATCGGCACGAACGGTTGATACTTCCCCGCTCCAACAGACTGGGTACTTACTTGTTGTACTCCTTCAAAGTATGTACCATTTGCAACGATATCAAATGTCAAGTTTTTCTTTCAAAAAGAATTGATATTGTAAGCTTGCCATGGTGATATTTATATGAAACTATCACCGCTTGAAACAAGACTTACCTATATAATTTACTTATTACAACGATCAAGAATGTCGGTCGTAGTTAATGGTAAGCGGTTACGGTGGCTGACTACACTAGACAGTTTGGTATTTAGGCTCATTGTGAAGATGCTATTGACACCTTTGAACCGAAACTCTTGATGACTATGAAACTTCTGACATTGAAAAAAAAAAGCTGACCACTTATACTGTTTAAACCTACAAAATTTGACTATGTATCATTACTCTGGTTTTCAGTCCTCTCTCATTAACTATTTTGTAGTAGTGGTCGCAAATGAATATGTTTTACCTTTTATTTTCTATTAGATCTTATATTACCGCCTCCGTGGTCTAGTGGTAACAAACGTTGCCGTGAACTCGGGAGGTCGTGGGTTCGATTCCCACCGGGGGCAAGTTGTACATTCTATAATTTGTCTCGGTCTGGGTGTTTATATGTATAATATGTATATATTTTTACAAAAAAAAAAAAGAAGTATAATATGTAGTTTATCAACCATCTAGTTTCCGTAACACAAGCCTCGTTGCTTACCACGGAAACTAGATGGCGCTGTGTGACCTGTCTGGAAATATTTATTTATTTATTTATTAAGGTCCTTACATATTAAATTGAGTGTCGTATATTTTAAAAATTTAATTGTCCGACTTGACGTGGCATATAAATGTCAGTTAAATAAACAGACTTAATAAGAAAGAATAGCTTTAACATAATTTAAGTTTTCTTGGAATATACTTTTAGTTTGTTTTGATAATATTTTTTTTTTTGTTTTCTTCTGATGGATGATGAATGAGATGATAGGGAAGGCAAAAGGTCTAGCCCATACAGCCAAGTTTGACGTAATATATATTTATTTTTTATAGGTTAATGAGGTCATCATCGAATTCCAGATGCTGCAGAATTTGATGCTTTTCTTGGAGTCACTCGCGGCACCATAGCTCAAACACGTCGGGTAAAATATGGGAGTTGACAGCGCGGGAAAACCGCAAAAAATAAACTGTAACTTGTGCCCCATTTTTAAAATCCAATTTATCGTTTTCCATAATTATTCACATTGTAGCACATTATTAAACAAAACAACACCACTTTTGACCAATAATATCCACAGTAAATTAATTTACAAAACAAAAACTTGCATTTAACATGTCCACGCAAAATGGCGCGAAGAACTCCTAATATCGAAATGTAATTGTCAATATATATTTTATTTTTAAAGAGAGGAAAGGCATAGGGATTTATGCTTAAGTTTTGTTTATGTTTAAAATATTATTTAATGTAATTAGGTATAATAATGATTTAAATAATTATTGTACATAATACTGAAAAAGGGAGATGTCGTATATTATAAAAATGTAATTGTCCGACTTAACGTGGCATATAAATGTCAGTTAAATAAACAGACTCAATAAGAAATATTATGTATTTTATTTATCACAAATATTAATATTGAGGTTTTGTCGAACCGGCCACTTTGATCCACAAAAAAAAAGTATTTGAGTTTTGAATTTAGTGATTCGTTTGTTTTCACTCTATTAGATTTCTTTTTAACATCGGTCTGTTCACAATATGGAAAAATTAAAATATCGCTATTTAATATGAGTTCCATCGTGGCACCAAAGCTGCAGATAGCTCGAAGGATTAATGATGAGTTCCCCCATACTACGTTACTGTAAAAGAAAACACGGACGTTTTTGGTTCCAACGTTTTCGTTCTGGTAGTTTTGACCTATAGAACAAACCTCGTGGACGACCGGAGACCCTAGTTGACAATTAAGAATTAAAGGTGACCGTGGAATCTATCCATTGCAATTTAAAAAAGTGAAAAAGCTCAAAAAATGGGTACCGCATGAATTGAGCGAAGCAAACTAACAAACGTACATTGAATCTGAGTTACATTACTCAACCGTCACAATAACGAGGGAATTCTTATATCATGTACGATAATCTGAAAGACTCATCACAGTGGTTAGAAAAACAGGAGAGCCAGGAGAACCGGCTAAATCCTGTCCCAATCGGAAGTTGACTCAGACAAAGGTACTAAGGTAAGTGTTTGGTAGACCAGTGCTGGTGTCATTCACCACAGCTTCTTACGATCTGGCCAGACGATTACGTCAAACCTGTATTGTCAACAATTGTAATACCGTGAATTATATATATATATATATATTATAATAACAAAAACTAGAGTAAAAGTAAAATATCATCACGATCGTTTCCCTTTCGGGGTGGTCAGAAACCACGCTTATAAATAAGCGGATTCACATTTAGCCAACTTTACTATAGGCCAATCATGACAAGTGGCAAGCTCGTCGATGTCTCTAGCGTACCAAACTCGAGAGATATCACAAATAAATTAAATAATATGTAAATGAAAAACTAGATAAAAAAATATCTATATGAACTCATATACCGTAGTCACCATCCCTTTGCGTACGTATAAATTTGGGGACTCGTTCATCTGTCGCACAGTAAAGATGTAAAATGCTATTTCAGCCTCTGGGTTTCCACTTTCCTATAACCTGGAGTCCTTCATGCGTAGTGGAAAGAGGCATAGTGTGTCAGTCATGAATTTCTGATTCCAGTTGCTAATATTAATGGACGCGCGGAATACCACTTACCATTAGGTGGGCGCCATTATTACATCTTATCTTTTAATTATATTTGTATCTAATATTAATTTTAAATATATACTTTTTTTACATGAATTTAGAAATTTAGTGTATCATAATAAATTTAGGATTATTATTAAGATGTCATGGCATGGTTTTTTTATTATTAGTTTTAGATTTAGATGAAAATTGGCAGAGATGTTCTTCGGACCTCAGGGAACATATGATATGATATATTACGGCCTCTTGAAGGTTCATGCATACCTCTAAATGAAGACAAAAAAAAATGGATGTACGATTACTCTAGGTACCTGCGTGACGTCACAATATCGACAGTGTACCTGTTTGCCCGGAATATCATCACGCAGCCTGATGACTCAGCACGATCGACTCCCCACAATAGACACGTTCTCCACGAATTATATGGGCCAGACACAACCTACCAACTCAAAATCGAGACTATTTTTGCCATAGACGTATGTTTGTAGGCCTTTACAATTCATGCTACGGCCAAAATTAAAATAAAATTAATATGTAATAATTATTACAAAAAAAATATTACGTATGAATTATTATTTTATTTTATCAATTAAGAACAAAAAACAGTTTTACAGTAAAACCTTAAACATAATACATACAACATAGACAGACAACAACAACAGAAAAAGTAACAATATAACTAGTGACATTGTCCACGTAGAATAATATTAAGATATAGTAAAACAATAAATTATATATAAGCAAATAGAGCCAAAAAATTGTAAGTAAATTTAATAACTACAATCAAATATTTTTACAATTCCAGATCCTTAACGGGGTCAAGTGCATAAACCTGATGTTGCAAAAACTGCTAGGTCAATAAAGAAGGTGTTATAGTGTTTAGATTTGGATGCATAACCAACAATTCTTCAATCCTTCTTATTATTTCCTTCCAAGGTTCCTTTTTATATCTAATAGTTAAGTTAGTATCATCACGACCGTTTCCCTTTCGAGGTGGTCAGAAACCACGCTTATAAATATGCGGATTCATATTTAGCCAACTTTACTATAGGCCGATCATGACAAATGGCAATCTAATAAAATAAAAAATCTTTATTGACACAAGTTTCTTTTCCATATATATAACTGTGCACTGTCTCCTGGACTAGTCTGGATAATCAGAGTGTGTTCCAGAAGACAAATGCTATTCGTAAAAGTTACACAATCATCATCATCATCGTCCCTAGACCACAGCGTCCTAGACCTCCATTGTTGGAGATGGGCCTTCCAAAACATATATCTGGAGAATTTGGCCTACATTCGCCATATTAACGATTCCACAAGTTGGTATTAGTATAACCGGGACCGACACGGCTCAACATGCTCTCCGAGTCATGTAAACGGTGGTTTGTAAATCTATGGCAAATGTACGTAAGAAAAGTATTTCTCATTGATACATGCCGGGGGGTTTGATCCGACCGTTGTTGGATATAAGGGAAAGCGTTCTTACAACCAAGCCATCACCGCGCCACTCACACCGCCTTTTTTTTAAAAATAATTTATTGCACTAAAAATTAAATTAGGCGGGCTTAATGAGAATTTTCTGACAACCAACCTCCTTTGTTTTGCTGATAATATTTTTGGACTGTCCTTATAATATCTGTCTACGGTTCTAATAAAAAAGAAATGTCGGACAAGATGTTTTTTATTTTATAAAGTTATTGTTCAATCGAAGAATGCCAGAATTAAGCACGCTACTAGCTACTGTAGTTAGTCAAATTTGGAGGGAGTGATGTCAGCGTTTTCATATCCTGTTAAAATATTTGGAAGATAAATTTAAAAAGCAGCGCGTTCTAATTCGTTATAATAATACGAAATAATGACACATTTTTGACATGTAAGTAGTACCGTAAAATGATGAGAATCCAGACCTTTCAGAGCCTATAAAACAATATTAGGCCTACAAACATATTATTATAGTGATCAATAGTTATAAAATACAACCTAATGATAATAATAACCTAAAACTTAAGGATCACCCACTTAGATTTAGTTAGTATAAAATTCTTTAACAAAGAAATATCTTAAATTAAAAATAACATTAATTAATTGTACCACTAGAAGCAAAATCAAGCGGACAAATGAAATAAAACAATTTTTTTTTTCCGCAATGTAGAAACCCTAGCATGTAATGTAGGATATTTATCATATATATACTTACATACATACATAAACCTACATGTATACATATATACTCATACATATAATAATACTGAAAACTATAATTAGTTTTGATTACTTTAGCAGTAGAAGTTGGTCCGAGAGAAATTACCGCAAAATCTTTGCACCACTTACTGAAAGAATTGGACCTATGTAGGTCTGTCTATATATTTTACTATTTAAAAAGGTGTCATTTTTTTTAGTGTCCGGCTAGTATTGCAAGTATGTATTCATATTAAAATATTACATATTTGTACCGTTTACTGTGGAAACTCTGGGCCTATGGAGTTCAAGCGACAAAAATATAAAAAAAAAATATTACTGAGAAAAACATTATTTACACAACTTATTCTAAAATTGGTGCTAGAGGAGTTCCAGCAAAATCTTTGCACCACTTACTGAAAGAATTGGGCCTAAGCAGGTCTGCCGTCAATACATTTATGGAACGAGCTTCCAAGGCGGCATTAACGGAATCATATTTGTATCATATCAGTATTTGGTTGTGTAGGGAGAGGAGAAGAATGGTGGATGGTAAGTGTATTATCGCGCAATAAAATAAAAAAGGCAGGCCTCCTTTTCTTAAACCAGTCTTTTGCTGGTCGCAAGCCCGAGACACCATTCTTTTCATCTCTTACCCACACACGATGGACCCGGCACCAAGTTACTTCAAGGTAAAAATAAATATTTTGCAAATAAAAAATAACATTAGTTTTGATCCTCATCTCCCGAAAAAGTTGTCTGAGTATCAGAGATTACTTACAGCTGAACCTTATTATGCTAACATTATTTTTTATCCAACCTACCCACCACCTACCTACTACATTGAAGATATAGCTATATTGAAACCCACTGGAATAGTCCGCGATGATGTCAAGGGACCTGAAGGTATGGCGCTGATCCCCTGGAAGCGAAGACGGGCCTTAGTGTGGGATGCTACTTCTATCGACACTTTGGCAAAGTATAAATGTTACAATTTTAAATATTTCCGTTTTTTTTCCTGGTAACATTGAAGATTGCGTTCTAGTATTCTAAATATTAATTTTGACAGAATTACTGCACGCTTTTGCTCTTTTGACGTCCATAATAAATATAATAATAAATATTTCCAGCCAGGTCACACAGCGCCATCTAGTTTCCGTGGTAAGCTACGAGGCTTGTGTTACGGAAACTAGATGGTTGATAAACTACATATTATACTTTTTTTTTTTTGTAAATATATACATATTATACATATAAACACCCAGACCGAGACAAATTATACAATGTACAACTTCCCCCGGTGGGAATCGAACCCACGACCTCCCGAGTTCACGGCAACGTTTGTTACCACTAGACCACGGAGGCGGTATCATAATCAAAGACTACTTGTTTACTATGCAAGACTGGGAAGTTATAATTATTATGTTCATATGTGTGTGTGTGTGTGTGTGTATGTATGTGTGTATGTGTTAAATGGGTTGTATTTAGTACATCTGTATCCATGACGTGCTTTCCATCAGTAAGGCAGCGCGGCTGAAAATCGGCGCTATGGCCGATCTATAGGTTGATCGCCTATTTGTCGCTATACATGTGCTGGTAGGCTAAGTATTTTTCGCAGAATCTTTTTCCTATTTTTTTTAATGTTCAGTTTTGTAATCTGTATTATGCTATGTGTATGGTTTGGCGACAAATAAATATGTTTATTTCTTTCTAAATATATAAAATTAAAAAAAGTTTAAATATTGTTTAAACTGGAAAACCTTTCGTTAATTTGGTATTTGGAGGTATACAGGTATTTTATTTTAGGTGCGTCGTTTCACTTCATTGGCTGTTCATTGTATTTTCTATAATAAATGGCAACAACAGGTGAATTAGTAATTTTAGTCAGAAATAGCCGCGCTGGGTGGAGTGCAATATTTATTTGTTATAGCATCCGGTTATTCATATGGAATACTAGCTGTTTTACCAAGTTTCGACCGTGTAACCGAAATACCTCAAGAACAACTTTGCCTACAACTACTCGCATTTTACGACAGATCCCTTCGCTCTTGACATACTCGTAACTGTCTTCATTCAATTCACTCGCATCATTCTTCCTTTGTGTCAAACTCTTTTGCAGTTGTTGCTGCGAATTTGTGGAACAACCTGCCCTTAAATATAAGACAAGCATCAAATCGAGCTCAATTCAAAAATATGGTGCATTTGCATTTCTTAAATGGCTCCTAACAAGGTACCTACTTAGTGTATGTATATATATTGCATTGTATGTGTATATATAAATTATATATTGTTAATTGCTTACAATATGATCGTTTAGTTATAATATATTTATTTTTTACTTGCACCTACCTTGTTTATTCATTACTATATGCATTATTACTTGGAAGTAAGTGTTAAAAATATACTGATAGGCCCATCGATGTATATAGATAGGCTATCACTGATATAAAAACGTTCCCGCAAAACCAATCGAAGTCATGTAGCTGCACCAACAGTCGCGAGCTAGCAAGCGTAGAGCGCGCTTACCTAATAATAATATTGAGTGAAACTAGTCTTTTAGTATGCATTGCGAAAGAATTTCCGATAAATATTGCATGTGACATTATCATAGCTTGAGAATTTATCCCCAAAGTTGGTAGCTACACGTCACAAGCGGCACGTTTTTGGACTGCGTTTTGTATTGGATAGGCCTATCTATAGACATCGATGGATAGGCCGCATAATGCTAGGGACTGATGTCGATCGTCAGTGGTATAAAAAACAAAAACCTGACCACGAAATCCTTACTTTCGTATTATTAATATAACAGACTGACAAACACACAGATTAGAGACAAACAGACAGCTATTGACGGACAGATAGACAAACCTTGTTTAAAATTTATAATATTAGTATAGATAACATCCGGTTATTTATATCGAATATTCCCGTGACAAATGATCGGTGTACTCCATACATTAAAGTTCGCATGCCTTTGTAATTTGTGTATAGAAATCGGAGGGACATTGCGACAAATGTAACACATCGGTCGTTAGGTTAAGTACTTTATACTTAAAAATATAGTTACTTCATTACTATCATAAATTTTATTCGAAGTTAATTATAGTACATTAAATATAAATTAAAAGCTACCTAAATAATAAAATTAAAAATAAACTAAACTATAAATAAAAAATGTCCCCTAGAGACGTCCCATCCGAGATAGTCCCAAGGAGACTGGCAACATTTCCCCTCTGTATAGCTAATACGTTGGCAGAAATAATTGCCAGCCTTCCTGTCTCCAGACCTTTCTGTCAGCCGCTTTGACAACACCTTGGTCAATATATATATATTTTTTAAATATTTTTGGGCCCATGGGGACCGTCAGCGAGGCGCTTGGCCAAGGTGTTGTCAAAGCGGCTGACAGAAAGGTCTGGAGACAGGAAGGCTGGCAATTATTTCTGTATATTAATTAATCCTAAAAAATAAAAAATAAGACCAGTTTTTTTTTTCTTATACTAAACACGACATGTGTCATCGCGCCCACCATGGTAAGCAGTACGCCAGGTCCAAGAATGGAAGCAACTGACGCCAGCCACTAAGAACCAGCTACTATGCCGGCCTTGCTTATTTATGCTTTTTTATACTTCGCTTGAAATGAAATGAAATATGAAATGAAATGAAATAATATTTATTTGTATGGAATATGGTAAATAGGTACATAGTTTTAGAATAGCTCACATACTCCGCCATTTCTGGCACACAAATTTATACTAACTTAATTAATTACTAATTTATACACTGAAAATAATTTATGTAATAAATAAAATGTCATGAATTTAAGAAATTTCGCATAAGATAATACTCGTATGCGAGATTATGGTCAGTTGATTAATACAATTTATTACAATTATTTAAAGGACTCCAGGTTATAGGAGTGGGGAAAACACACTGGCTGGGAGAGCATTCCACATCTTCAGCTTGTGACTCATGTAAGAGTCTCCAATTTTTTGAGTACACGTAGGGATAGTGGGTATGGTATGTGGATGCATATTTTGGCCTGTGCGTGTGGAATCGATTGCGGAATATAGAAGAACGGATAAGGTTATGGAGCTCCTTAGAACACTCACCGTGGTATAGCTTGTAGAACACACTCAGAGCGGCAACGTCATGGTGAAGCTGCAGTGATTCGAGAGTTTTGGACACTGTCGTGTCGCCCACTATCCAGTTATTTATACGGTGGGTCTGGTTAAAGGTCACTCAGCGAGCAATGGAGAGCGCTATGCTCGAGATTTATCTGTAGGATAAAGTCTGAAACGCTGACATCCGTCAGAGAAACAACGTTACCGACGTAGCTTTTAAAATTAGCAAGCTTAATCACAATGTCTGTCGCAGAACCTATGAGTGATAGAGTAGACGGGTTCTGGAGTGGAGACCACGTACTGGAAGACGCAGAGTCGGACGACCCCCCTGCCAGATGGACAGATGACCTAAGGAAAGTCAATGGTAGGGGTTTGATGAGGGTGACAGAAGATCGTGTAAAGTGACGAGTCTTGGGGAATTCCTATATCCAGCAGCAGAGAGACACAGGCTGATGATGATAACGATGATATGTTGAGAGTGATGGTGGTTGCCATTTGTGTGCTAGTGGCACGCTTAACGTCGCCGCTCCTCACGGACCGCAGCTATCCTGGAGCACTCATGTAATGGATGATGCATTGCAACCTTCACCTAATCGGTCTATCTCATCGGAGACCTACCAAGCATCCTCTTGCCAACGACTGCCTGGCCTACCAGGCGCTCGATGGATGTTTCTCCACGCCGTGACACGTGTCCGAAGAAAGTGAGAATGCGTGATTGTACAGTTAACAAAAGGCGTTGTCTAATCCCCAGTTTCTCCAGTATAGATTTGTTGGTTCGGCTCCGTTCATGATATGTCCTTAAGCGTTTCCTTAAAATCCTAAAATAGTAGGGTTGAGCCCAATAACAAAAACACTTTTCTGACGTACATTTGTCATTGGATTACAGCACCACTGTTCTCGTACCTTGGAGAATAAGGCGTCGCTCTCGGTTCGAACCTAAGACCAACCTGTGGAATGGTTAATGCTATTAAAAATTAACATCAGACCGTCGCCAAATTCTCTAGTTATATACGTTCTGGAAGGTCCATCTCCAACAGGTTTAGGACGCTGTGCTCAAGGTGTCCAGATTACAATAAATCAATAGCTATATTTATGCTGAATAATGTACTAATGAAAATATATAATTGTTTGCTAAAGGTATGGACAGAATTGCCTCATAAAAAAATCTTATCTAAGCAGCTATATTATATATACTGTTTCAATAAAATGACGTCTTTCCTAGTATTTATATTGTAATATATTTGTTGCTGTCCATATCAAATATGCAATACGCAAAACGAAATATTTGATGCGGTCAGCACCATTATATAAATGGAATTATTCATGGACACAGACGGCAGAAAAAGCCATCGAAATTCAACAATTCATTTGTTTGCGCGAATTTTGCGGCATTGCTGACGTTTGATTGCATCTCGCCTATAAAATTTTCAAAAGGTTTTCCATTTTCATAATTGGGTTAATGATATCGATGTCAATCTGTATTATGGTAATCATTGTCATTAAAAATTAAAGGTTTTTATTCATGCATGTGTCACGCAGGGATAGAAGGCTTCAGAACACCGGAGAGAATACAGACGTCCTGGCGGATTCTTGTTCCGGACAGCGGCCACAACTTCGATACGTTTAAGTGACTTATTGATCATCCATTTCCATTGAGCATCGTGCATGACCTTGGTGGGATATACGCGAGATGAATGGTGTATAAGGCATTTAAAACGGTATAAATGTTACAATTTTAAATATATCCGTTTTTTTTCTGGTAACATTGAAGATTGCGTTCTAGTATTCTAAATATTAATTTTGACAGAATTACTGCACGCTTTTGCTCTTTTGACGTCCATAAGCCTGTCTCTTCCTTATATATTCATAATATTTATATGTCGAGAAAAATGATTTAATTTTGGAACGAAATCTGATTGCTGTGTGCGAAAGCTGTGTTTCACAATATGTACCTACATAGTTTCCTTTAGTTTGACGTTTGAAATAAATCGACACAAAAGTTATAATATTTATAAGTCAGGTGACTATTTAAATTACTATTATTATTACTTATATCATACCTTGTAAAACATACTTATCTAAGCAAGGCGCGGTGATGGCATGGTTGTAAGGCGCGGTGGTGGCACGGTTGTAAGGCGTGGTGGTGGATGGGTTGTAAGGCGCGGTGGTTGGTAAGAACGCTTTACTTTAAATCCCATAAAAGAGTTTTTTTTTTTAAGTCTGGAATGTCAAAATCAACATTGACAGGTGGGGTCTTAAATATGTGCAAGGCAAAGCATGTCGATTGCAGCCAAAATTATTCCATGGCCTCATCTGAAACGATCGTTGCATCAGTAGAGTTTTGCGACTGATGATGATAATTATACTACACGGGCAAAGCGAACAAATACTATATGCAAATCTACGCTACTGTGTATCTAGTATATGGATTATAAAGGCACCCTCCCCACAAGTGTTCAAAGGGAGGTAGTGAACCCTTTGCCGTGCACTCGTTCGTGAAATCACTCAAATACTGAATATTTTAATCTGAGCAGATAACGAGCTCGCAATTCTATTAGATGAAACATTGCTGTATGAGCCGAATTTGATATTCGATCATATATCGATACATCGGTTATCGATAAAATTATGTAATGACATTTTTTTTTAATGAGACAGTATAGCTGGCAAATATTTCTGTCAACTTATTTGCCTCGCTATGCAGAGGGGGAATGTTGCCAGTCTTCTTGGGACTATCTCAGATGTGAGAGAGGACTCTCTGGAGGTCTTTTTTATTTATAGTTTATTTTTTTATTAAGTTTAGTTTATAAGTAATAATTTATTTAATTAGTGTCAAATTATTATTTAAATAAATGATTTTATTATAAATGATAAAAAACTCATAGGATTTAATGCTTATAGTAGGAAAAATTATCGACATTTAAAACATCGATATGTATCCGACATCATTATTATGAGGCAGGACATGACCGGTGCATTCTCAATGCTGATTGGTGCAACGTTATCCCCGACCAATCGCCGTTCTAGCTCGTCAACATTCTAAATTCAAATTAAGTAAACACAACTATAAATTTATAAATAAATATTTTTTAAATACAAACCAATAAACCTTCGTATTTTGGCAAAGTAAATTTCTTTTGAGATGTTTACGGTGCCTATGAGGCACGTCATTTGCTAAATTAATCAAAGTGATAAGCTAGCTACCAATCACGTGGCATATATTAAAATTTTGATCATAGGTTATTTTATTCATCCTTTCAGCAACCGCCTGTGTGTTATGTTTTTAACGTGAGAGCAATATGTGACACCTTAGGATATTTCACCTAATTGCTAATTTAAACCTACCACCTATCCTGTCTAAATGTCCTAAAGGTTTGGCTGTCAGAGAATGCCTAGCGGCAATGTCCGCCTTTGTACATACATAGTGTAATAAAGTTTTAAAATAAATAAGGGTCTACAAATTTATTTGTACACGTAAGGATAGTGGCTCTGTGGGCGTACATCTTATGTTGTTCTATGCGTGTGGTTCAATTGCGAAGAAGGAATAAGGTTATGGAGCTCTTTAGAACGTGGTATAGCTTGTAGAACACGCTCAATGAGGGCACATCTCGGCGAAGGTGCAGTAATTCGGGAGTTTTAGACACTGTGTCGTCCACTATCTGCGGGGTGAGGCGGAGCACATTCGTTTTCACTATCGTATCGCCTAACGTTCGTTCGATGGCAGCATGCCGCCTAGGTTTTGACATTTCTGACAGACATAATCGATCTTAGATGATTCGTTTTCGGACGATTATGCACTCCGCCTCACCCCGCAGAATCCTCTGCAGGACATTGAGAGCATCTGTAAGATATCTAGCTGCCGTCACAGAAATAACCCAACAGCAAAATTCTAACAGCAGTCCAGTTTCGTCTTCGTTGAACCCGATGACATCGTGTGGCGGAGGAGCAGTCACAACGTCTTCCCTCGCCGGGCGCACCGTACTGATAGACGCAGCCGCAGACTGAATAATATTACTAGTCACTGCACATGCACAGAACGCTAACCAGCACAGATTATATAGGATACTACGTATCTAACCAGTCGTTACCACCCTGTGCGGTGCGAGGGACGAGTAAAGTTGTAGTAGGGTATCGTAGTAGTGGGTTACAACCACAACTAATTTTAAGAATTTAATTGTGTATAGGTTTTATATAGGTTGTGTATTTGACAAATAGATATTCTGAAAACTCCAGTCTTCAGATACTTTGCGAAACAATCCTAGAGATGAGAACAGTATAACCTTATCTGTACTTTATACAGCATAAGTAATACAAATACAAATCGTTTATTAGCACAATAAGAATATTGATTCGTTATGGTGTACCCTGTCTCCTGCATGAGCTGAGCTGTATAACAGAAGCCAGTGTCTTCCAATAATGAACATACAATTTAGAAGAAAATAGAATTTAAAAAAGTTACAAATTTAGTATGTGAGTGTGGGTGCAATGTCTGTATATGTATGTGTGTGTTTGTGTGTGTGTGACTGCCTGTGTGACTGTGTGTGAGTATGTATAAGGAAGGGAGTGGGGAAGGGGGAGAGGGAGGGTAAGCTTGTGTGTTTGTGATTTATAATTTTCCTAGTGAGTTGAAAATTATGTATCTTTTTATTTATAAGTGAATTTACAAATGTCATGTCATCATCTCTTCTGTACTGTCATAGTCAAGGTCAGATAAGTAGTTCTTAAGTAATATTTTTAGTTATTTTTGATTTAGATTGGTAATTTTTGTTTTTGTGTTGATTCGGTTGTACAGTTTGGGCGATAGGTACTGGTACTGCTTTTGCGCAAATGTGCTACGGGTGAAAGGAACCTGAAATTCCTGTATTTTTTTACTTTTTGTTAGTGTTGTAACATGTGCTGTTTTATGGTATCTCTTGACACATTAAAAGATATAAAGCTTTCTGACTGTAAATACGTCTGCTAGTTGATTAAGAAATGTTGTTGGGTATCGGTAGGGTAGAAACATAGATACTTTAAGAACTGCTCTTTGTGCCCGCTCTAATTCCAGTAGATGTGTTTTGAATGCGCCCCCCCAGGCACAAATGCAGTACCCAATAATACTTTGGCACAAGGCTTTATAAGTTTGTATCATTAAGGAATGTCCAGTCTTAGTGAAGACGCTGTTTTGGTGATGCTCTCAATGTAGTTTGCTGTGATAATAATAATGTAATTATATAAATATAACAAAATATACATTTATTCGAAAAAATATTTACAACATATAAAATAAAATTAATATTAAGGATAGGGATATAAGTCCCGTCCGCGTGGAATGGTGGCAAGAACGCTGGCTGCATTTCCCCGCTGAATTGCAATACTGATTCTCTGGGCGAAGAAAGAGCCAGCCCTCTTGTCACTGGAGGAGACAACAAAACGCGGTGTTATGTCTTTTAAAAACTTTATTGCGCTTGGACTTTTTTGGCTATTTTGTAATTATATTTATGTAGATTAATAACAAGGGACACAGACTTTCTGCCGTCTGCTTTACCCGAATTCTGCATATTTAACCACATTGCTAGAAGAGGTGCCGTTAATTTAAACGGGGATGTAACGGGAAAAGTAGACGGTAAAAAACAAGAGGAAGAAGTCCCAAACGATGGTTTAGGGCTCTCATTTCTCAGGAAAATAAATAAATATGATTGTTTTAATGACTTTGATACGAAACGTTGGGGTTGGAACACCTCAATAAATAAATCCCTCAACTCCACTTCATTTTAAAAGCATATATAAATATATCACGTCGAGCAATAAACCTATCAAATATTTACTAATCTGAAGCCAGGAACGTCGCGCGAACCCCTTCTGGGCTGTAAAATTTGACCTAATGCAAGTATCCGGGCTTTTATAACTTCTAGTACAAAAATTACATTTTATTCTAGTAAAGTATCATCACGACCGTGTTCTTTCGGTGTGGTCAGAAACCACGCTTATAAATAAGCGGATTCACATTTAGCCAACTTTACTATAGGCCAATCATGACAAGTGGCAAGCTCGTCGATATCTCCAGCGTATCAAACTAGAGAAATATCACAAATAAATTACATAAATTAAGTATTTATTTACATTAATAAATATTTTTGTGTCCCGACCAGGAATAGAACCCGGTACCTCCAAGTCTGAATCCACGGACTTAACCGCTAGACCACGAAGGCAGTATTATTTTATTCTAAAAAAGATTTTTATGAAAATAAGTGTCATTGTAATCTTACGAGTAATAACTTTTTGTTATTACTTATTATTTGTTTAATTTTTAATGCCCAGAGTTATAAGACAATTAACCTAAAACATAAACTTAAAAATCCCTTTACTAATAGTTTTTTACAAATTGTCGGCACCTCTTCTAGCAATGTGTCCAAAAATTGCAGAATTCGGGTAAAGCAAACGGAAGAAAGTCTCTGTCCCTTACATACATACATATCTTCACGCCAAATCCCTTGCGGGGTAGGCAGAGACAATTGAGCGCCACTTGTCACGGTCACGACATACCTCTTTCGCTTCTTCGACATTCATCAACCTCTTCAGACGTGCCCTCATGTTTCGATGGCTTTTTAATTCACGTTCAGCTAATGTTTATTTATTTGATCATGATAGGCAAGTCTTGGTCTGCCAGGGCCTCTTTTACCCACAACTTTCGCATTATATATCTGGTTCGTCAATCTCTCTTCGCTCATCCTTTCGACATGCCCGAACCATCGGAGCATGCCTTTCTTTATTTTTTCTTCTCTGTCCCTTGTTGTTAATATACATAAAGTTTATAATATCATTACATCATTATCATTATAGCTTCTAGAACACAGAGTCCTAGACCTCCACTGTTGGAGACGGGCCTTCCAGAAATAATAATAAATAATAATAATAATAAATATTTCCAGACAGGTCACACAGCGCCATCTAATTTCCGTGGTAAGCTACGAGGCTTGTGTTACGGAAACTAGATGGTTGATAAACTACATATTATACTTTTTTTTTTGTACATATATACATATTATACATATAAACACCCAGACCGAGATAAATTATACAATGTACAACTTGCCCCCGGTGGGAATCGAACCCACGACCTCACGAGTTCAGGCAACGTTTGTTACCACTAGACCACGGAGGCGGTCAAAATCTCTAAAGAATTAACCAGATTGGAATAACATATTATAAAAAACAAAGTCCTCTGCCGTGTCTGTCTGTTCCCGATAAACTCAAAAACTACTGCACTGATTTTCATGCTGTTTTCACCAATGGATAGAGTGGTTCACTTGTGTATCCTATATAGATATCTTAAGGATAACATACTATATCCATTTTTTAAAAATAGGCGGTAAAGTAAAGCGGTAATTGGAAAGCTATTTACACGAATACGATATAAATCCTTATCATTTTAAATGGCTAATATAAATAAAAAACTGCCTCCGTGGTCTAGCGGTTAAGTCCGTGGATTTAGACTCGGAGGTACCGGGTTCGATTCCCGGTCGGGACACAATAATATTGATTAATGTAAATAAATACAATTAATTATTATTTAAATTTATTTGTGATATTTCTCGAGTTTGGTACGCTGGAGACATCGACGAGCTTGCCACTTGTCATGATTGGCCTGTAGTAAAGTTGGCTAAATGTGAATCCGCTTCTTTAGAAGCGTGGTTTCTGACCACCCCGAAAGGGAAACGGTCGTGATGATACTTTACTTTACTTTACTTTATAAATAAAAAATGAATTTCATGAACATTATGTTTTCCCTTAACACCATGCAAATTAAATGATACACATAATATATATTTATGTTTATTATATATATTAATTTAATTATATATCATGTAAGTATTTATGTAATAGTATTTAATTATTCTTAAGTTGTACATACAATTGTATCTTAATGCACCCACAATCCTCTACCACACTCCCAAAGTTTAGCTGTTATAAAATTCCGGAAGGCATTAAGTTCGCCCTTGTACACTACTTTTTAAGTTATTTTGTGCAATAAAGAGTTAATATTATTATTATTAAATGCATACCTTTGGAGGTATAGCAAAATCAAAATAATGCGCTACGAAATTAACTTCGTGCCGCCATTTAAAAGGCAAAGCCGGGTAAAACACCTAGTATGTGAAAAACCATTCTAAAATTTTTTTTTTTTGATGTGTGTCAACTATATACGTTTTACTATTGAGTTAAAGAAAATTCTAATTGACAACTATTTTTATTTAGCATGCAAATTTTGACATTAACATTGTATTCCAATAAATTGACAAGAACAATATTAAATATAAACTATATATAAATAAATATTGTAAATAAATATCTATTGACATAAACATGTTGTATGCCCATAATATGGGCAGATTGCATCATGATGACATGTACATACAACTGTAATTAGAATAAGCAATCTATACAATAAAGAATTTTGAATTTAAATTCAGATTATGAATAGACTGGTCGTAGCAAGCAAGTCAATGACGGCGAGTCATAAAATAAATTGAAATAGTCGCGCGCCGCCCCCCAAATTAAAATATTCAAATGGGACGCACGCGCAAGAAAATTGAAAATTGTCGTCTATCGCCCGCAAATTAAACCTATAACTCGGCTTTTACACTCGGAAACAATGTTACTAGTACAATATGACTCAATAGAAAGTTCACATTTAAAAAACGATAAAAAATAAAACAAGGAGTTTATTGAAAATATGTTTATTACATTTTAAAATACACTTCTTGGGAATTTATTTCTTGAAAATGATATCGTCCAAGTGTAAACTGTTGCGTTCACAGCATTCATTTAATCGAGTTCTAAAATTTTCTATGACATGTATTGTCTTGTCAGTGATGGCTGCCATTTCGTGGAGGATATTTGCTTTTTTTTTTTTTTTTTTTGTTATATTAAAAGCACGCTGAAGATGTGGAATGCTCTCCCAGCTAGTGTTTCTCCCCACTCCTATAATCTGGAGTCCTTCAAGCGAAATGTGAAAAAGCATCTTGTTAGACCGGCATAGTGGTAGAGACTGATGCTGGTCGTTAGTGACTGGCGTCAGTTGCTCCCATTCTTGGACCTCGCCTACTGCTTACTATCAGATGGGCGCGATGTTACATGTCGTGGTCAGTATTAAAAAAAAAAGATAAAAAAAAAACAATTTTGTTTAATTATTTTTACACATAATTTTTATTTTTAACTTTATTTTATATTTTTATTAACATTTATTTTTGTGACAAATAAAAACTGATTTTATTTTATTTAACCATTCTTCTTTAGCGACAAAATGAAGGGTGAAATATTTGCTCCGAAGTGTATTCCCCTGTTCAATGCAATAGTTTCGTTATGCTATCAAACGCGTCATAAATACTCTTCGCTTTTATTGCTGTAATTTAGAATTTACATTTCGCACGAATTTGTGTTTGTTTTATGCACGATGTACTTAATGGAATACTCAGTCTACCGTGATATTGTGAATATTGAAATTTAATATTATTATTTTTAAAAAAAATTACCCACCCGGCATGTACCAAAGAGAAATACACTATTCTTACGTACATTTATCATAGATTTACAACACCACCGTTCCCGTGTCTCAGAGAGCATGTTAAGCTGTCGGTCCCGATTTCACTAATACCAACTTGTGGTAACGTTAATAAATTGTCATAAAAAAAATGACTACATACATGCCAAGCCGTCTGGCCAGCGTGGCGAGTGTAGGCCAAATTCTCCAGATATATGTTCGGGAAGGCCCATCTCCAGCAGTGGAGCTAAAAAAAGTTAGTTAAAGCTAGTTTCATCAATGTTTAAGTGTTAACAGGATATACAATTTATTACAGGCAATTTCCAGATTATTGGAACCCTAACCTCTGTATAGAAAGTATAATATACTTCTGGACCACAGAGGTTAGTTTCCATACAAATATACATATCCTACATATTAAATAAATATATACATAAATAATAAATACATATCTAAGTACATAGTAGAAAGTTATGGTAAGTTATTCTGATTATGGTGTAAAAAAATATATAACTTGTCTTTAAATATTTTGAGAGATGGAGCTTGTCTGATTACCAAAGGTAGTGAACCCGGTACATCCGAGTTTAAATCCACGGACTTAATTGCTAGACCACAGAGGCAGTTTATGAGGAGGCTGACGTGCTTAGCGTTCGAAGATTGTTTATCCTTACGTCCACTGTACATTGTCATCGTACTGCCATAAGATTGAAATCTTCTACAAAGAGGCTCGCGAAGCGTGTCCCCGCAATGAACAATATTTGTATTAAAACTGCATTTGCTGGCCGTTTTAGTTTCTTCCTAGACTCGTTTTTATATAACAGAATAATAAAGAAATGTGATATCCTGCACTCACAGTTAAAGAGGCACGGATTAGAGTTGCAAGGCTCCTACTAGACTGGAACTACTATGAAACTGAACAATTTATGAGACCTATCGCTTAGTATTCTCACTGAACACTTTACAGAATTAATTTATTGATCCACAACCCGTTGTTTTAATTATTGTATACTCCTATATATATAATATATATGTATGTAATTATTTATTTTGTATAATTTTTGCTACTTTTCTCTATCTCTAAGTTGGTAATCTTAGATTGTGACCCACATGTCAGGCTTAACTGCCTTGTGTGGGACCATCACCAAAAAACTTTTGCAAATCCTGTAAAAATGTTCCACGATTGTTTGTTAACATATATTGTAAAACCGTACATTGCTAATAAAACATTTGAAATTGAAAAAAAAAAAAAAAAAGTTATAATGTAATAATATAATATTATAATAAAACCAGGTTCATTTGAAGTAAGAGTGAGATACTGACGCACCCTTCCCTGCGGCTTCCGTTGTTTTGCGGTTGTCTTTGATATTGTGGTCAAATTTCGCGTAACCTGAGATTGTAACTAGTGCCTTATTAAACAGTGATATGTCGATAAATTATTTTATAATTATTATAATTTGGATTGAGCTGCATGACCCAAAGATACTTTCCACCGATCGTCACTATTACCCTAGAATAGTACGTGAAGCGATCGAAATAAAGAAACACAAAAATTTCAATCAAGGTTATAAGCTATCTTCATCGTGGAATCCAGTAATCAATAGGTTTCGACGCCGGGAAAAATCGCCCGGTGTCGCCAAGGATATTGTAAGTGTCGTGTGTCGTGATTTCTAAAAACTTTTAAAAGTGGGTAGGTTTACATCTATCGCCCAGTATGTACGAGACTACACCGCATAGCTCCAGTCGACCCATGACCACGGCCAATGCAACTTGGCTGAAACGTTGGGAGAAATATTAGGGTTAAGGTAAAACGCGTAAAGACCCGTTAAAATTATTGAAAAAACTATTATGAATGTGCGCGAAAGGTTAATTTTATAATTACCGCAATAATATGTGCATAATAATGTATAGGCATTAAGGACTTGTCTTGTTTTAAGTATCTTAGTATTTATTTTTATTTTATTTTATTAGGTAAGTCATTTAAGTGCTGTCAACATAATGAATAACACAATTAAAACAATTTTCCTTTACAGGTTCACATAAGTACTAAGCATTTAGTTTTTATATAATTATGTAGCGAAAATAAAAAGAAATGTATTGCTGACAGATAACCCAAACTTAATTGCCTATTTTACTGCGTGGAATTCGTCGAAGCGCTTCACACTAGAGACGAAATAGAGGGAGAAACAATGACATAAGTCAACGTTCGCGCGGTCGTCGACCTTTAGGCTTGGTTAGGCTCTGTATGAGTCGCGATATTTTTAGGAACACTTCTCAGCACCGTAACTTATGATATTATTACTGAATAATTAAAATAAAAAATACGTAGTTCTTTATTTTTATTCTAGATTGTATAATCTAGAATAAAAATAAAGAACTTGTATAAGTAATAGCTCTTTAATAAATTACATGCAGTTAATAATATTAAAAATAAACAAACTGGGTATATTAATATACTTTTTTATTTTTATTTTTTTATATTTCCAGACAGGTCACACAGCGCCATCTAGTGTCCGTGGTAAGCTACGAAGCTTGTGTTACGGAAACTAGATGGTTGATAACTACATATTATACTTTTTTTTTGTAAATATATACATATAAACACCCAGACCGAGACAAATTATACAATGTACACCTTGCCCCCGGTGGGAATCGAACCCACGACCTCCCGAGTTCATGGCAACGTTTGTTACCACTAGACCACGGAGGAGGTGATAAACTATTAACAAATACATATCCGTGTGATAGACACAAGAGGCATTTTAAATTAGTTATTTAACCTATCAAAAATCTCTGCTCACTGATCCCAAAGGTTTATTACTGTTAGAAAATGTCACTCTAGACATTAAGCTCGCCTATGAACACAAAGGTGTTTTATTTATATGTTACAGCCCTTGGAATATATAATTCTAGACCTCCTCACCTGGAGAACTAAAACTTCCAGAACATATATCAGGCGAATTTGGTCTACACTGGCCAGGCTGGTTGACGAGGGTCAGATGACAATTTCAATGACAATCTATTAACGATTCCATAGGTTAGTATTAGTGGAACTGAAACCGAACGGTTTAACGTGCTCTTCGAGGCATAGGAACGGTGGTGTTGTAAGTACTTTTTTTTATTTTAAATAAAGCATTCAAAGCCACCACCGCAGTATTTTATCAACTAGAACACAGAGTCCCAGACCTGCACTGCTTTCTAGAACGTAATTCTGGAGAAATCTGGCTTCACTCGCCACGATGGCTAAACGAGTTGGCGAGGATCTAATTTAAATTTTATTGTCAATTTCTTAAGAATTACACAAGTTTACAACACAGCATAATTCATAAAAGGCCAGTCTGCAACGCCATATTTTTTTTATCGATAGTCGATTATAGGTGAATTAAAAAAGACACGACCGACGACGTCCGGGATCAAGTAAACGATACGCTGGGAACAAAGTTCTTCCGCTCGCCACTGCAGCACTGGATCGACACCACTTTACAATACTTAACACGGATACATATTGTATAGTGAGTCATTTTTTATTTTTATTTTATTAGTATGAATTATTGCAATTTATTGCACCAAAACTTAAAATTAGGTACATAGGCGAGTTTAATGCCTTTTAGGAACAGTGGTGTTGCAAATCTATTTTTATTTATTTAAACTTAATTGCACAAAGCAATATTAAATAAACTATATTACAACAAAATCAAACCTAAAAAAATATATAATAATAATAATAATACATAGAAAATAAAAATTAAATTCTTACAAAAAAAATAGCTCCTCCAAATCGCTGTCTTGTGGCATGGTGCCCAATACACTAGCAGCATTTCCCCTTTGAATGATGATACTTAATTTTTGGGAGAAAAAACTGCCAGCATTATTGTCAACAATTGCACAAAGTACAAAGGCCGACCTAATGCCGCTAGACATTCTATGACGGTCAAACCTTCGGGACTACGAGAGCAGTAAGTACAGAAAACAAATCGGTTGCATAAGTTTAGAATGCGATCCAGATCTTTTAGTAGCTCTTCAGTGAGATCGTACATCCCGGAGTTCGAACAGCGAACTACCAACGCTTTAAATAACTAATAAATAAAATGTTATTCAAAATATTATAACAAAACATGTTATGTAGGTAAGTTTATAATTCAACGTGAACTGGTAACCTCATCAAATGGAAAAATAATAAAATTTATTGTTCGCTGCATGCTGTTCAACATTTAAATGGTAAGGCTTAATCATTGATCTTGAAATTAAATAGATGTAGCATTAGAGTACAAAACGGGTTCGCATTAACTATCATTACCTAACAGTGGTGTTTTGATTAAACCAATTGAGCGGTGGTGGCTCGGTTGTACTAGTAAGAACGAAAAGTGTATATAACCCATTGGTAGATGCCGGGGGGGGTTTGTCATGACCTTTATACGATATTAAGGAAATCGTTCTTACAATAAAACCACCACCGGGCATGACAAGTGGCAAGAGAAATGTCAGAAATAAATTAAATAATAATAAAATCTATTTATTTAAGTTAATAAATATTATTGTGTCCCAACCAGGAATCGTACCCGGTACCTCCGAGTCTAAATCCACGGACTTAACCGCTAGACCACGGAGGCAGCTTATTTGTGTCTTGGAAGAAAATTGACCCTATTATTTATTACTTAGTTTAGGCCAATATTAGTTTATATGCATCTCTAATTTGTAATAATCAAGTCTATATGCATATGAGCACAATTTTATTGTGGAGTTGCCTCTACTTCCAACTAATGGTCCATCAAGGTACATCCAGGCGCCTAGAAGCCTTTCCGCTATCGGCTTTTGTATAAAAATGCATTTTAACTTAAAATAACACCCAAAAGTTTATTATTTACGGTTTGGGTTCTGCTGAACAGATAGCCAATGTGAGAGTATTTTGTGGGTTCCCATCACAAACGGCTCTGTTTAGGCTACGTCCTTTTAGTTTCAAAGCTTGTTTAGAACTAAGAATGAGGTATCCATGGTTCAAAGATCATTGGGTTTAATTCATAAAAATATTAATGTGATCATAAAATCGGGCAAATTTTATTGTCTCGAAGGCATAATGGAAAGCTAATGTAGCGTGTTATTATTCACATCGGCTGTAGCAGTTAAATAAGGGAATTCGGGAACCGAACCCCGAACCGCCGACGTGTCTCTGAGAATACAGCTTTTACTCTGAAATTACCAAAATTCAATTCTTAATTGGCCTTTATCCTAAATATATGTCTCTTTTCATTTCCTCACTATCCTCAATTGCAGCAACATCATATTTCACTTCCCTCATCATGTTAAGTAGTTTTTATATTATTGTTTATTTATGATGTATTTTATGTTTATATGTATATACTCGTATTTATACGTAAATTTGCCATAGATTGACAACACCACCGTTCCCGTGCCTCGGAGAGCACGTTAATCCGTTGGTCCCGGTTTCACTAATAACTTGTGGAATCGTTATTGTCATTAAAAATTTACACCATATATTTTTATATTTTTATTTTTGCACCTATATTTTTTTTACTTAAAAAAACCAACCGAAACACGATTTCAAGTAAAACCACATTTTCTTAAAGATATAGTTGTGTGAGATGTGTTAAAAAAGGTCGTTATATCCCGGTTGAAACATCAAAAAATTACATTTGTTTTTCTTACAAAATATTTGTCCAAGATTATATTCGGCATGTTTAATAGACATGGCATTGAAACTGCGACACATGCGAGTGATAGGAGCTTTAAAATTAAATGATGTTGTATAATGATGACATAAATTTTGTTGTCTATGTTTGCACTTTTTTTTTGTATTAAATCATCATAAATCTGTTCGTGTTTTTTTTTGTATTAAAAACGAATTGTGAGAACTCGTTCCGGCTAGATCCGATAAAACACGCGGTAAAAACAAAATGTAGAGTTTGGCCGTTGATATTTGGTATTCTGTACATTGAGAGTAGGCCTCCTGGGAACGGCGGAAGGCACCTCGGGTATTTGAATATCAAATACATTATGATCATATTTTATCGAAGCAGTCATATTCTACCTTTCAAACGTTTCCTAACGTAAAATAATATATGCTAATACAAGAGGTCAGAATCAAATTTTGAAGCGTCCGTTGGTGTTATTGAACTATGTTTGAGGACCGGACCATGAATAAACAATGTTTTGGTATAAAAAGTAAAGCATCATCCCTATATTCTTACATCATCATTAGAGCCACTAGAACTAGAACACAACGTCCTAGACCACTGCTGGAGATTGGCCTTCCAGAACATATATCTGGAGAATTTTGGCTACTCTCGCCACGCTAGCCAGACGGCTTGGCGAGGATATGATGATAATTTATTATGACAATTTATTAACGATTCCACAAGTTGGTATTAGTGAACCGGGACCAACGGCTTAACGTGTTTTCCGAGATGTACAGTTAATTATTTGCTTATTTCTCGTGTTTAAGGGCAATGCCGCGAGTGACTCCAAGAAAAGCATAAAATTCTGCAACATTTAGAATTTTATGATAACCTTATTAGCTAGATCACTATCACCTCATTCAATATCCATCAGCAGGATGAAAAAATAAAATAATAAAAATCATCCCGATGTCCAAAATCCCCGGACGCTTCGTTGTCCGTTTAGAATCGGCAGCGCTCTCCGAGGGAAGATACACTACGTTCGGTCAACGGATGCATAGAGTGATATGGTTAAGTTGAGGCTTTGACTTACGACCCTGCGTTTTATAGTAAATTCCTCTCCCCCTGTCATTATCCTAATTTTCGTTCAATAAACTTAATAATTTACTTTAATTTCTTGGTATATCATAACGTCTGAGCTGAATGAAATACAATCATGTAACAACACAAGCAAGACTAGGCTGGAGAATTAGCCTAACCAACTAGCTAACATTACCATCCCTCATGAAGTGCTAGAAACAGACAGCCAGATTCAAGCTGCTGAGCAAATCAAAAATATTTCCAATGAGGAATACGATTCACATACTTTTTATCTGCTTAAAGTTTAGACCTGATTGTTTTTTTATATTTACTTGTGACATTGCTCCTGTAAATAAATGATACTTGGTAAGCGATACGCGAGTTTACCTGATGGTAAGTCATACGCGAGTTCCAAGATTAGGAGCAACTGATGCTAGACCTACATCAGTTTGTACCATTATGCTGGCCTATTAAGATGTTTATTTACATTTCGCCTGAAGGACTTCAGGTTATAGCATTCGAGAAACACACCGGCTGGAAGAGCATTCCACATATTCAGCGTGCGACAGTCTACAAATTTATATGTACGTGTAGTATAGTGGTTACGGTATAGGGCAGCATATTTTGGCCTATGTGGTTGCGGAATAGAGAAGAAGGGATAAGGATGTGGTGAATACTCAATAGTTTTAGACACTCTAGTGTCGTCTATTATCCGAAATGCCAAATTTCAGAAGAACCAATATGACGACGGGTTGTCAAGTCGTGTGCCTAGCTAAAGTGCGTCTGTAAACCGTATTGATGTCTACAAGTTTGTGACCGATGCTTACATTAAGTCAATATTCAATGGAACCGCATTTAAATGTAGCCATCGAATGGAAAAAAATATATTTAATCAAAACATTATAGTTAGAATACAAATTTATAAATAATAAGGTTTTGAATATTTGACCTTTGCAGTGACGACAATAGCTTCCATTATTATAATCATATCGTGTAGTCATTGCAATTCATAAACATGTACAGTTAGCATATCGTATCATTATTTTATATTCATTCATTCATTCATTACAGCCCACAACACAAGAACACAGTGTCTTAGACCTCTACTGTTGGAGATGGGCCTCTCAGAACAAAAAACTGGAGAATTTGGCCTGTACTGGCCAGGCGGGTTGGGGAGAATTATTTTTAGTATTTACTACTAGATCTTTATCATCATCAACCTGTGTCTCTCCATTGCTAGATATAGGCCTCACCCAAGGCTCGCCACTTTACACCACTTTGCATCGTCCCGTAAGTGGCCTTTTATTTTATTATTTATACTAGCACGACAAGTGACCTTGCTCCTACCTAATGGTAAGTGGCGCGCGACGTCTATGAATGTTAGCAACTGGAATCAGACAATCATGACTGACATTAGTCCCTAACACTATGCCGGCTTGACTGGGCATGACGGCAATTCGAGAGCCTTATCCCGAAACATGTGGATACACTTTACTGGGTTTATCGGCACGAATGGTGGATGTCGGGACGGGCAGAGTGGGCAAATTACCACCATCAGTCCGCCTACCACCTATTGACCGCCTTCACTCTAGATCCTGTTTGTCCCATCGGTCGTCGGTTATGTCAGCTTGCTAAATTCGAACGCTATGTTAGTAACTTTAATTCTCTGAATAATATTAACGATTTTAATTATATCCATCGGAAAATACCAAGCATTTAAAGCGACCTTGAATTTGTGGACCAGACCAATTGTCAGTGTCCACGTCTCTGCTTCGTACGACATTACGAGGAGGACGCACTGGTCTTGAAATATTGTGGCATGGACGGGGACGTACCGAAGTTTCTTGAATGCCGCCCATCCTAGCTGAATGCGTCTGTCGGCTTCTTTGCTGAAGTTGGCAGCGCGTAGCTAAATAGTCTGTACGTATTTCAGCACTGAATATTAGAATACATCACTACAATGTACATTTATCTATAATATTATGTATGTATGGAAAACCGAGAAACGCAAACTACAAATATACCGCCAAGTAGATCACTACGGTCTATGAGGTCGTCCAGGTTCGGATGACTGGGAGTTGGGATGAGTCTGGATTGGGGATTGGGGATCCAGTCTTCGCATTCCATCCCAATAGTAGGCATCTCCAAATCTCGAGCTATGACTCTGAGCGATATGTTTTACTGACTCTGGATCTTGTCTCTATTGGTCTTGGCCAGAAGGTGGTGCCAGCCTGCGCAGCATAGATGAGACGGGAATGGATAAACATCTTGTAGATCCAGAACTGAGCGGCAAGCTGGAAATTATAACAGGACGTAACATGGCAGGTCATTTCACCCATTGTTGAGTAGCTCGCGTAGCAGTTTGGCCTATTTTATATACTTAGGGTTGATTTATATGACTGTACTTTAGCTAATATATTTATGTAAATACATATTTACGTACAGTCTATTGTATGATAATATATGTGCTATTTACTATTGTTTATATATCATTATCTATGTAATACAATAGTCAGTAAATATAATAGACGTATTAATTCACCAATTTAATTTATGATTTCATCATTATGGTCTACTTTGTACGTTTTGCAATAAAAGTTTTTATTATGTTGAAGTTAAGCAATTATAGCAATTCACCGTGTGACTGTGTTAAAGCATCTTGTTTGGCCGGCATGGTGGTAAAGTCTGATGTCAGTCGTTAGTGGCTGGAATCAGTTGCTCTCATTATTGGACTTCGCGTACCGCTTAATATCAGGTGGGCGAGATGTCACATGTAATCTTTAATACCTATAAAAATACACAAACAAAAGAGTACCGGGTTCATCGTGTGCGGGAAAAAGAGGAAAAGAATATCTCGGGCTTGCAACCGACTATAACGTATCATCACGACCGTATCCCTTTCCGGGGTGGTAAGAAACCACGCTTATAGAAAAGCGGATTCATATTTAGCCAAGTTTACTATAGGCCAATCATGACAAGTGGCAAGCTCGTCGATGTCTCCAGCGTACCAAACCCGGGAAATATCACAAATAAATTAAATATTATTTAAATGTATTTACCCTCATTATTAAATAGATCCTGGTACCTCCAGGTCTAAATACACGGACTTAACCGCTAGATCATGGAAGCAGTATACCCAACTAATTACTAAGTGATAAATATTTTGATTTATTGTCATCATCATTATTATCACAGCCTCCAGAACATAGAGTCATCTCTCCTGTTGGAGGTGGCCCTTTTAAAAATTTCTGGAGAATTTACAAATCTATGACAAATGTATGTAAGAAAAATAGTTCTTATTGGTACATGCAAGGGTTCCAATCGCTAACCTTTTGGGATTGGAAAGCGTTCTTACAACCTAGCCACAACCGCTCCTTTTACCTTCTAAGTACGAGTAGGCATTCTTCAGGTCATCCCTCCATCTGGTCCGTCGTCTACGTCGGTACTGACATCTTATATTTATTTAAATTACCACATCATTATCATCAACCTGTCTCTCTACTGCTGGATATATGCCTCCCCCAAGCCTCGCCACTTCACACGATCTCCTTCCACCCTCATCCAACCCCCACCAGCGACCTTTCGAGCGGTCATACGTCCATCAAGCAGGAGTTTGTCCCACACTGCGACTTCCTGTACGTGGTTTCCACTCTAGAACCCGTCTACTTTATCAATCATCGGTACTACGACAGACGTGTGTACTACTTCAGCTTACTAATTTTAAAGGCTATTTTGGTGACCTTGGTTCTCCGATGGATTGCCACGTTTCGGACTTTATCCAGAGAAATACCGAGCATAGCTCTCTCCATAGCCCGCTGAGCGACCTTAAATTTGTAGACCAGAACCATTCTCAGCGCCCACGTTTCTGTTCCGTACGACAGTACTGGAAGAACTTCCCGAATGCTGCCCATCATAGTTGAATGCGTTTGTCGGCTTTTTTGCTGAAGTTGGCTACGCCTGCTTGCATAGTCTATCCAAGGTAGCCGTTTTTACATAACTTGGCATTACCCACGCCGATTGATCTCGGATTATTCTCCTCCTCCTTAGTCGGCACCCCACTGATGGGGATCGTGACTCTGTCGCAATCGCAGCACATCCACCAGCCGTCTCCAACGGCTTCGGTCCTGGGCGTAGTGGATAGCCTGGTGTACAGGGACGTTCAGGTGGTCAGTCACCTGACTGGACCATCGCTTGGGGCTTCTTCCTCTTGTTCTTTTACCGTCTACCTTGCCCGTGATTAGAAGTTTGTCTAGATTATCGTCTTCTCTTCTTGCAATGTGGCCAAAGTATAGCAGAATTTGGGCAAAGCAGACGGTAGAGAGTCTTTGCTCCCTGATCAGCTTAAGCTCTTCGAGCACAGAAATGTTAATACGTCGTGCGGTCCAAGGGATTCTAAGCAAACGACGCCAGCACCACATCTCAAACTCTCATCTCTCGGATTATAGATGGAACGAAATTACCACAGCTTCCATCAATCTAATAGTAGGCAATTGCATACGTATAAATAAAACAAATGATACAATAGCACAGTGGTTATTAATGAAATCCTAAGAAACGCACAGTGAATATGTTGATGGCTTGTCCGCATTAAGTATGGTCATCGCACACCTCGGAGATATGAAATTATAATATTAAAAACAGATGTTTTCCGCGAAACGTCCAGCGATTACAGACACTTCATTCTAAAGCGGCAACGCTTTAATGTAGCGAGTACTCTGAGATTTATTATCAAGAGATTTCTAACCTGGAGCAGCAGTTTTAGTCACGTACTTTGCAACTTAGCGAAATACGGTGGCCATATACTGTCATTCATCATTCATTACAGCCCCTAGAACACAGCGTCCTAGACCTCCACTGCTGGAGATGGACCTTCCAGAACATATATCTGGAGTATTTGACCTAAACTCGCCACGCTGGCCAGACGGCTTGGCGAGGATACTGTTATTATTATTATATATTTAAAATGTATATATATATTTTGATAGATAATATATGTACTGCTGTGTGTACTAAATAAATAAATAAATAAATAAATAAATTAGGTTAGCTTAAATTTATTTACTTCTTATTTTTTATTTGATTTCCTTTTAGCGAAAAAAGTGCTTAAAGTGACAAGTTACAGAAGGGTAAATCTGCTTTTTAGATTATGTACGTGTATGTCAGTATATATAAAAAAAATGTATGCTTTGAGAATACAGATAGGTGTTGTTTTATGCCAAGATACCTGTACATTTAACATTGTGGTTCTCAGAATATTGATCGACTGATTTAAAATCAAAATAATTTTAAAACACATGCGTCACACATCACTTTCATGTTTAAGTAATAAAAACAAATTATTCAGTAGGTATATTACAAATAGGTAACTATCATCACAGCGGTTTAGCTCGCAAAATGTGGGTTGCCTTTGGAATTCAGGTAGTAGATTTAAGTGATCTCTTGATGGTGTAAAATAATAAGGTCGTGAAGATAGTTTACTAACGACGGAGAGTGTTGAGTGCAGCCCAGCCCGCAGCTCACGTCTGCGTCTGTGCATGGAATGCTAATACCCATCAGGTCCACTGGTAATGACGAATGTTCGCGCACCCAGCCAGTACTATGACCGTAATACACGTCACGACTTACTTTTATTACCCTCATACATTGAGTGATGTATAATATCCTGTCATTTGCGTCGTTTTCCTTAATGTTAACCCTCCACGGATCACTTTGTCTCGGACGATGTTGCGCCATCCGGATCTGCACACGGCGCCATGCAGCGCGTTGTTGAGTGTAGTGCGGATCTAGTCAGACCAACGTATCGGCCTTAGGCCACGGGGTATCTTGCCCTTTCTAGATTGGCAGAACTTTTACGTGCTATATATAATATAAAATATAAATAAAAGACTAGCTAGGTGCAGTAAAGAGTCAACGAAACAAAAGAGCACATGGTTGATGAATGTCGGAGCGAAAGATGTATCCTATCTTAATTCTGTCTTGCCTGGTGGGTTACTGCTGTCCCAGGTATTGTAATCTCGTAGGTACTGATAACTAAATTTAAAACGTTATTAATTGATGGTTGTGGTGCAGTTCTGTATATGTTTTATTTTGTAAATCTGATATAGCTGAGATTTCCTTGCAGATTCCTTTCTCAGTCAGATTTAATATTAACAGGACACTAGAATCTGCTAAGCTGCTGGTCTTCTGCTAACAGCTTACTTATTGGATCACTTTGCTGCATAGTCATCTACTAGCAGGAGTAAAATCATTCAAAATAATTAAATTAATGACGTTTCATAAATGCCTGTAATAGATTTCCGTGAATAAAGATATTTTGACTTTGACTTTGAAGATGTGACAAATGGTGCTCAATCGTCTCTGCCTACCCAGCAAGGAAACTGATGTGAAGATATATATGTAGGTATGTATTCCTTTCTGCCACACTCCCAAAGGTTAGCTGTTATAAAATGCCGGAAGGCATTAAGTTCGCCCTTGTACACTACTTTTTAAGTTATTTTGTGCAATAAAGAGTTTATAAACTATTTCCATTTCTTCGCCAACCCGTCTGGCCAGCTTGGTATATATATGGTTGGGTATGGGCCAAATTCTCCAGATATATATTCTGGAAGGCCCATCTCCAACGGTGGAGGTCTAGGATGCTGTATTCTAGGGGCTGTAATAAATTTAAAAAAAAATTTGGAAGTAATGATTCAGATAATATTTAAAAATAATGATTCCTTTATAAAAGTTTGTGCGTTTATTTTACCGGTCAAATTTTTGGAAACAGGTTCTTTATTTCTGGTGTTAATTTCCCGGGTCTTATACAAGTCAATGCCCTCATGTTTCTAAATAGGCCCCCATTTGGATAAATAGAAATTTAATTATTACAAATTTACTGCATACGCAGACCTATCGTTTCTCAATCGTCTATTGACCCAAAAACGTTTGTGTTACGCACTCATGCGTTGACAAATAATGTAGATTGTATCAAACGATACAATTGACAATATGTGGGATGATGAGTGGTTATCGGATGGCAAAACGCCTTAAGACCCCTGTAAAAGATAAACATGTTTGACAAAATTTATGTGTTTGTCAACAATTGTTTAAAGTATTTGTCAAACACTCTACGAGTTCGGTGCTTGTTTGACGCGTTTGATGAAAGTCTAGATTGCCGTCAAATTTGACAAATACGTTTGAACGTGTATGGCGGTGTTTGTCAAACAAAATCTCATTCGTTGTCTTGCACGGACCTTGTATACTACTAAACCTAGTAGCATACAATTACACTACAAATACAAATAAAATTGTAATAGTCCGATAGGTGTAGTGGGCCGAGGACTATCGCTGCGTTCCCCCGTTAAACGGCAAGGCTGACCCTGTGAGCAAAATATTTTCTATTTAAAGGGCCACACGTCGCCAAGGGGAGTTTTTTCTCAAGATCACTAGAGAACACCAGAGCCTTCTCGGACCCGGACCCATCGTTTCGACTGCAAATGGGAAATTATTGCGTTTAAGGCCCGCGGCTGGCTCTGCAGCAGCCCCGGGTTTCTTATGGGTGGATATGAAGGACAGAGTTAGTTAATACATGTCACATCCTAAACCAGAGCACGTATGAAATCAACGACATATTAAAAAAATAAATGCTAAAAGGCTTGTGTGCAGTGAGACTTATTTATCAGGTTGTATCGCGTTTTGTCATGCGTAAGCACTTGCTAATGACACAAATAACATTTTAAATTATATTCCAATAAAATACCTGAGTTTTCATCAATTGTTCATTCGTTCCCACCCACTTTGAATCGTAACAAGAATTATCGAAACATTTTATCGATTTATATTATTACAATCGATGTTTAAATGACAATCAATTTGAACTATCGTAATCTTTGGCCAGTTTAAAACAATCGGTTTTACTTCAGAAGCCGCATCAGAGTATACTATCAGTGTAATAGAATGAATCATTCCGGTAGATACAGCATGTTACATTTTTTAAATATATTATTTAAAAAAAAAATGTTAAGAAAAAATAATAGTAAAGTAGCATCACGACCGTTTCCCTTTCGGGGTTTCGAAACCACGTTATTATAAATATATATATATATTATAGGCCAATCATGACATGTGGCAAGATCGTCGATGTACTAGCCTACCAAACTCAAGAAATAAATTAAATATATTTATGTGTAAATGCTGTGACACCTAAATATACATATGTATATGATATATTTTACAATTATATTGTGTTAAGCGTATGACAATATATGTACTGGCCTTCCAAAATATACTTGTAAATCCAGATATACAATATGGGCTATACTCGCCACGCTGGCCAGACTTTTAGGCGAGGAGTGTACCTACTATATATTCGTACATAAATATTATAAATGTGAAAGGTGCTTTGTCTTCTTGTATGTATGTATGTATATGTGTTCTATTTATGTTTGTTCACACCAACTGAACCAATTTAGTAAAGTTGGCTAAATGTAAATCCGCTTCTTTATAAGCGAAAGGGAAACGGTCGTGATGATATTTTACTTTAAAAAAATAAAATAAAATGAACTTTAAGAACAATAACAAAATTAAAAAACTAATCGTTTTTTGATGCGAGAATATTTTTTCTGATTATATCGTAACGGTCATGGAAGATGTTTATAACATCAGTATGGATGGATGTATAATATTTGGCAATTTCAAATGTTTGCACCTTTTGGCCACCCTATATAAGCAGCTGTTAAGATGTTGATTTACGTCGGTATAGAGCTCGGCCAATTATCTTATTAGTGGCCAATTTATCGTTCGTCACATTATCATATGGACGGGATTATGCTGACCAAAACCATTTGGTAGGTGATATAGGTAATCTATATTTAAAACTGGTAGTTACGAACGAAGAAGAATTTAGTAATTAATAAGATAGCGTGCATTTTTTTAAATAATAATATAATATAATATAATATAATATAATATAATATAATATAATATAATATAATATAATATAATATAATATAATATAATATAATATTCCCCCCCGTGGGACCTAGAGGCGGTGGTCTGGGCTGAGGCCTACCACAGGCGCACAGACCATCCGCCGCGCGCGCGGAAGCTCCTCGCCCGACAGCTCCTGCTGCAGCGGTGGAGAAGAAGGCTGAGATATGCCACGGCTGGAAGCAGGACTGTCGAGGCAGTCCGACCCATCCTTAAAAGTTGGGTGGACAGGCGGCACGGGTCGCTCTCCTACCGAACGACGCAGATACTGTCGGGGCATGGTTGCTTCGGCAGATATCTGTGTCGCATCGGACGAGAGCCGACCACCACATGTTTATCATGTCGGGATAACGTCGAGGACACTGCGCAACATGTCCTAGAGCATTGCTCCGCGATGAGCATGCTCCGCAGTGTCCTCGTCAATCAGGTGGGAAGCGATCTCTCGCTACCATCGGTAGTCAAATCGATGGTAGCGAGCGAAGCGTCTTGGGACGCTGTGGCCTCCTTCTGTGAGCACGCCATGCTCCAGAAGGAGGCGGCGGAACGGGAGCGGGAAGAAGACCCGAACGCCCCTCCCTTCCGCCAGAGGAGAAGACAGCGCAGGAGGCGGCAGTACGCTGCCCTCCTGCCCACCTAAGGGGCCCGAGCGGTGTCACGGGGGTGACATCGCTCACATAGGGCCTCACGAGACGGCGCGCGCGGTTGTTCCCGCGCGTCTCTCCGAAGGCGAGGGAGGAGACTCGCTCTCTCTCTCCCTCCTCGCCATGAAGGCGCCCGCACACTAGCGGGCGACGCCGGCGGGGGTTGGTCGTTTGCATATTGCTCCCCGCCGTCCGCCATCAACACAAGGCGTCTCGAGGAACACCATCAGGTTTTAGTCGGTGCGAGCCCGACATAACCTCCCCCCTGTCCCCCGACTCGGGGGGGGGTATCCGGTAGGGATTTCCTGATGTAAAAAAAAAAAAAAAAAAAAAAAAAAATATAATATAATATAATATAATTTGTTAGGGCACTTGCAATATGGCAATGATTTTTTGGCAACTACTTATTACTGAATTTTCCAAACTTGTATCCAACACTAAGAACACAATGTTATTTTGAAAACATTTTTTTGACGATAATCCTCGCTCGCTTAGAATGGGATGGATGAAATTAGGTAATTGAACAAAACAGAATACAAATATATAGGTCACATATACACGGTATATTTTACTATTTTCGTTACAAATGCTATTAAAAAAAATTAATACAAAGCTATAGTACCAAATATTAAGACCTAATAATAATAATAATAATAATATTCTAACGATACACTGTAACAAGGTTTTATCCTATTCTGAACGCGAGTGGATGATTTGATGGAAATGGAACTGACGGCTTATTTTGTGGTAATTACTGTTTTTTTATTATTATTCCATGGTTATTTTGTGTTTAATCCCTTCCAATATAATTCGTTTATTCCACTATCTGCGGGTCAATATTTTCTCATGAAAGCTGACGTTTTGTCACACAAAATAACGTGTTTTATCGACCGACTCGCTTCGCTAAACGTTTAACTGCAATAACAATAAAGAAAAACAAAAGGATATTGTTTCGGAAAGAATTTTCTTAACACAATCGCACTTTTATTAATATTTATTCGCTGCCTAACGTTTATGCAAGGACCGGCCATTTGTTACACTAGATTTTTTTTAGCATACCACACAGGTAAGCTTGTCATCATGACCTAGACAAATAATTAAAAAAAATGTACTAAAAAAATAACACTATAAAAAAAACAGTAGATATACAAGTACGATGCAATAAAATTATACATTTTGACTCACACCTATACTGTCAATACACATTCACATCTTTAAAAAAAATCACATTCCCATTCAAATCTTAATACATTCTTTTTAAACAAGCAGAACAATATATTTTAACTTCACAAATTTCTACTTCTTAATAATACAAATATTATCTTCATATATGTATATCTACTATTATATGTATATATTGATGTGTACTATACAGAGGGGAAATATTGCCAGTCTTCTTGGGACTATCCTTGAAGAGTCGTCTCTAGAAGACATTTTTCATCATTCATTATCATCATTACAGCCCTTAGAACACAGCGTCCTAGAACTCCTGTGTTGTAGATGGGACTTCCAGAACATATATTTGAAGAATTTGGCCTACGCTGGCCAGACGAGTTGGCGAGGTTCTGATTTCTGATTTAAATTTTGAATGACACTTTATTAACTATTCCACAAGTTGGTATTAGTGAAACCGGGACCGACGGCTTAACGTGCTCTCCGAGGCACGGAAACGGTGGTGTTGTAAATCCATGACAAATGAACTTATTTTTTTTTTAACTACAAAGCTAAAAGCACATAGTACAAAGGCGGGACTTAATGCCCGTAGACAAATTAGAACATTTATAGGTGCAATGAAATAAATATTAATAGTAGGAAGAATTCAACAACATAATTATATATACTTACATAATATACTTTTATATATACTGTAATATCAATATACTAAATACTAATACTTACACAAAAATATACATATATATTCACTTATTAACATTGTTGGGAGCTATTTAGAAAGTGTAGATAGCCTTTGTAGGATTTACAACCGAGCCACCACCGCGCCATTTACTTTTAATAAATACTATAAGAGATAGCTGTGAAATAAATAATTATAAAATAAATATAGTACAAAATATTTATAACAAAAAAAAATCTCTACCAACAAAAAATACAGGATTAAAAGTTCTCCCCACTGTAGTTTGGGATCAACTGTGATGCCCAAGAATACAGTGGATTCAACAAATTCAAGAGCAGAACCGCCCAAAATCAAACTGCAGTCGAATTTTGCCACGTACCTTGTTTTCCTTGAATTTCAAACAAAATTATTAGCCGTTAACCATTCCAAGACCATCGCCAGAGTACGATTAGCTGTCAACAATATATTATATTTACTATTAACTTTAAAAAGAAGAGAAGTGTCGTCAGCAAACAATACTATCCCCGCATCTTCGTCTACCATGTGGGTATTGATATAAGCTAGGAAAAGGAATGGACCTAATATTGACCCTTGTGGGACACCCATTCTCATAAGAGAACCTTTAGAAACACTATCATTCTTATTAAGACATTGTATTCTATTGCACAAGTAGGACTGTACAAAATATTTACAACAGAAAAAAAACTTTCTAATCTCTACCAAGAAAAATTACAGGATTAAAAGTTCCAAGTGCACTGGCTATATAATAGATAGTAAATTCAATTACACAAATAAAGATTGTCTTTCGTGTCTTTCTGCATTCTGCGCAACTGGAACTCGGTCTTTAAATTCAAGTCAATGGCCGTGTCCAAAATACATACGACCTCGCAATATTTACCAATTACTTACCGTGAGTGCACCGAGGTACTTCACGCGGCTTAATGTAGCCGAAGATTGCCCCTTTAACGGTTGGCCCGATTCGCAAGGTTAATAATGCTGTGAAATTTCAAGACAATCAAAGAAAGGAAAATAAAAAAGTTCACTTTTTTATACATAAAATATAGCTTGACTCTGTGACAGCTGTCATTAGTCAGATTTAATTTTATTACACTTACCGTACACTTATAGAGAGAAGAGAAATTTCTAATCATTTCATGGATTTACCGTGCGGGTGCCGGGTTTATCGTGTGTGGGTAAAAGATGAGAAGAATTGTATCTCGGGCTTGCGAACTACAATAGGCTGGTTTACAGAGAAGGCCTCCATTTTTTTTTATTGCGTCACCATCCACCATTCTACTCCTCTCCCTACCCAACCAAATACTGTATGATTCCGTTAATGCCGTCTTGGAAGCTCTTTCCATAAATTTATTGTTAGTAGACCTGATTTTACTAGAACTCCTCACGTACCAACTTCCACTGCGTAAAGCTGAGTCTTAAACCAGTTCCTGATCATTTCTTTTGTGAGATCATAATATTTATTCGACTTCATGCTTTGATATTTTGGAATATTTAATTCCCCTGGAACGGTAAGTTCCATAAGAATATATTTTTTCAGGTTCCGAAAGAACACTAACATGTCTGGCCTATAGGCTGATACAGCTAGTTCATTCCTTTATCCTTTAATATTTAAATGTTAACAATACATGGAAAATAACGTTTTTTTTCTATTACATAAAAGATTTATTACTGCAGTATGCGTTAGGTATATATGTACAATACATATACCGGTGTATATACCGGTGCTGAGTTTTGGTGAAAAAACCATTCTTGTTTATAGAACATGGTCTTATTAAGAGGGTTCCACTTTCAAGAATTGTATCTTAGTATACCTGGTTCAATGTTCTGATACCCTTTACACAAAAATATGGCACAGACACTAATTGATAGTTAACACCCCACCAAACCATCATTAAGGCCAGATAGTGCCCACGCAGTACCCTACTGACTAATTGAGAAGCAAGCTTAGAGCATAAATTCGATCATTGTGTTTTAAAGAAAGTAAAGTATCATCACACCCATATCCCTTATGAGGTGGTCAGAAACCACGCATTTGTAAAGAGCGAGTACACATTTAGCTTTACTATAATTTTTTTTTAAAAGACTGTGAAGAGATACATCATCAATGATACGCCCCCAGCCTGAAGGGCCACCGCGGAAGGACGCATGCCCGACTCACCGTGAGGCCTCCTAAGGAGACCCCAAGGTGCCTACGGACTAAAACCCTATAAACCGTCTCTATTTCACTGTTGGCCCTGCGTGCCTTAACAGCTAAGTCTGAGTCATGGCTACGGAGTGAAGGCACTCGTTCGCCGCGTTCACTATACATCCATCGCGACCCCGTCTGGCCACCCTCGCCAACCCGTCTGGCCACCGTGGCGATTGTAGGCCAAATTCTCCAGAATATTTCTGGAAGGCCCATCTCCAACAGTGGAATTCTAGAACACTATTAGGGTAGGTATAAAAGAAAGCATAGGTACAAAAATAAAGAAAGGCATGCTCCGATGGTTCGGGCATGTCGAAAGGATGAGCGAAGAGAGATTGACGAACCAGATATATAATGCGAAAGTTGTGGGTAAAAGAGGCCCTGGCAGACCAAGACTTGCCTATCATGATCAAATAAATAAAACATTAGCTGAAGGTGAATTAAAAAGCCATCGAAACAAGAGGGCATGTATGAAGAGGTTGATGAATGTCGAAGAAGCGAAAGAGGTATGTCGTGATCGTGACAAGTGGCGCTCAATTGTCTCTGCCTACCCCGTAAGGGATTTGGCGTGAAGATATGTATGTATGTATGTACTATTCTAGCGGCTGTGATATATGATAGTGGAGTCATGCCAAGTGGAGAAATATCACACATAAATTATTAATAGTTAATCCACGGACTTAACCACTAGACCACGAAGGCAGTAGGTAATAAATAATTTTAACTATTCTCATCGTAGCCTGCTTATTACAGATCTCAGTAACAAAGTTGTTGGTAGAAAATAAATTTACGGGATTAAGCTTGCCTATTTTGTTCACTTGTATTGGCTTTGTACAAATAAATAATTTATTATTATTCTGCTTATTAATTATTTTTTTTTAGTGATCTCCTTTTTTGACTTGAGGCTTTTCTTGGAGTCACTCCCGGCATTATAGCCCAAACACGTAGGTATAATATGGGATGTTCACAGCGCGGGAAAGACACAAAAAATAAACTGCAATTTTTGCCCCATATTTAGAGCCCAATTTATCGTTTTCCATATTTATTCATATTGTAGCACATTATTAAACAAAACAACACCACTTTTGACTAAGAAAATCATTAGTAAAATACAAAACAAAAACTTGCACTTGGCAAAACCCTATTGTTTTTTTTTTATATGTAACAGTATTTATGGCCAGACTATGTATAAAGTTTCGAGTATTTGTCGTCTGATTAATTAATTCTAATTGCCCCATCTTTTAGTTGGTCTATGCTTACACTTAGATATAATTTATTATTACATGTAAATATTTAAATGACACCAGTGTTAATCATAATTAATTACCGAGCTTCGTGGGCAAGCTTCATAAATTCTCCGAGCTGCCATTCATCATGCAAGCATTCCAGCTTAAATCCAACAACATAAGTCAGGATAGAATTGTCTACTATAGGCAGTTTTTTTTTTTTCAAAATTTATCAACTGCTAGTCTAGAGGTGAAGTCCGTGGATTTAGAGTCGAAGGTGGAGGAGACCGGGTTCGATTTCTGGTTGAGTCACAATATGATATCACAATTCACATGTCCGCAGTTCTCTCGCGCAATAAAATAAAAAAGTAAGGCCTCCTTTTCTTACACCAGCCTATTGTCGGTCGCAAGCCCGAGACACCATTCTTCTTATCTCTTACCCACACACGATGACCCGGTAGCCGCACGGTGAATCCATGGAATGCTTGGAAATTTGTCTTCGAGGACCTTAAAATATCATACCTCGAAACAAAACAGTTTTTCATACAAAAAATGGATTGAAATTTTATAACTGATTATTGAATAACTACTAAAATATTTAATTTTAAACGTTTTCTGTCACATATTTCTTTAAGAAATACATTGAAATGTCACTTCTAAACATGACCTAGCATAGGGCTTAATTAATTTGAGGTTTTTATGGTCGAGAATAGAGTGAATGAAATTCCATAAAGCGTAAATGAAGATGTAGTGCAGCATAAGTTATTGGTGTACTCATTAAAGACATTCCCCTCGCAACTTCATAAGCGGTCGTCATATATTACACTTGTGAGCAATGATATCGGGTCTATACAAACTATTTTACTATTTATTTTATTTATTTAATAACTTTATTGCACAAAGTACAAAGGCGGACTTAATGCCCGTAGACATTCTCTGACAGCCAAACCTTAGCGACAAATATAGGTGCAATGAAAGTTACAGTAATTTACAATTATAGGATAATTCAACAAATATTATATACCTACTTAATTACATATTATTATACACACATCAAAAAAGTCTAGGGATCAAGCATGTTTATGCGGATTTCTTGTGATTGAGATGTGGCTTTGTAATAAATTTATGATTTTATAAATTTATATGGATCCTTTTTGGTGCATTTCATAATTTAAAACAGGAACTGTCAATCAAATTCGAGTAAAAGATGAAAATCAGCTGGCAATATTTTCCCTATAAAAACATAAGACGCATTGAAGACATTATTAGTGCTACTGTTTCCCTACTACTGATTAAAACCAACGTTATTATGGAGCGGCGACGTCATTTAAGCAGGGAAGAAATGATCAGAGCCGTGGGAATGATAGAAGCTGGTTCCCGGCAACGTACTGTGGCTTTAGCTCTGAATACAAGTCAGAGTGTTATCAGTCGACTTTGGACACGTTACCGAACCACTGGTACCGTGGCTGAGCGCCATGGAGGACGGTATCGCTGCACCACACGGAGACAAGACCGATACATTCAAATCACAGCTCGAAGAACTCCAACAATAACCGCCATGATGTTAGCCGTGAGCCTTCATCGCTCTTCAGGGAACTTAATTAGCGACCAAACAGTCAGAAACCGCTTGCATGAAGTGAACCTTCATTCCCGAAGACCGCTACGGGTACCACCTATAGCAATGCACAATCGTAGGACTCGATATCAATGGGCTCTTGAACACAGAAATTGGACAGAAGAACAATGGCGTTTCGTGTGCTTTTCTAATGAGTCTCGTTTTGGTATGAGGCCGGATACAAGACGTATACGACACTGGAGAACCCCTGGACGCCAACAGCGATTAAAATCCTGCCAGGAAGTCCATCCTTATAGTGGTGGAACCATCATGGTATGGGCGGGTATTTCGATCGGCGGAAGAACTGAGTTGATTTGGATCAGAGGCAACCTCAACGCTCAAATTTATGCTGAGACGGTTGTATCAGACGTCATCGTTCCTCTACAAGTGCATATCGGTCCCTTATTTCAGTTAATGCATGATAATGCACGACCGCACACCGCAAGAGTTGTAAGACAGACTCTCGCCGCAGCTAACATCAATGTCCTGCCCTGGCCTGCTCAGTCGCCAGACTTGAACCCGATTGAGCATGCATGGGATATTCTTCAGAGAAGAGCTCTGCCGAATATGGAGGGTATCCAGTCGCAAGAAGACCTTTTTTTGTTGTTGCAACGAACATGGGCGGCCATTCCACAGCGTGATTTGGATGAACTCATTTTGAGTATGACAAACCGATGTTCTTGTGTTGTTAGTGTTCGCGGTAGAAACACGGATTATTAATTGTTTAAGTTACCCAATAAAATTAAAAAAAAAACTGTTATTTCAGTCTTTTTTTCGAACTTTAATGTTAGTGGTTCAAATGTCAAAAATCCCTTTATTAGGAAAATGGCAATTTTTTTTACTAATGCAAAGGTGACTTGGTTTATCGTTACTGTAGACAAACGAAAACATTTTATTTGATCAATCCTTAAAGAAAATTTTAATGAATATCAATCAGGAGAAAAGTTATTGCAAAAATATATGTTGATCCCTAGACACTTTTGATGTGTGTATATGTATTATAATATTATTATACTAAATACTAATACATACACAAATACAACTTACTAACGTGGTTTAGAGCTATTCATAAAGTGTGAATAGACCAGTTTTTTAAACGACAATCTGTTACTTGCCTGCCTTATGTTTACTGGAAAATCATTCCATAATTTTGTGGCAGCTACTACGTAGGAGTACTAACGTGTGAATGAAACCAATCATCATAGATTAGACAGATAAGGTCATGCGTATAATACTGTTTTCACCTCTGGGATGGCTCCGCTAAAGTATCTTAAGTAGCAATTCGGATAGTGGACGACACCACCGTGTCTAAAACTCTCGATCCACTATAGATTCACCGTGACGTTGCCTCTCTGAGCGTGTTCTACAGGCTATACCACGGTGAATGTTCTGAGGAGCTCCATAACCGATTCTTCTCATTCTTCTCTATTCCACAACCGAACCACACGCATTGGCGTAGATATACCATAACCGCTATCCTAACTAACCGAGACCGACGCCGGTTTAACGTGCTCTCTGAGCCACGTCAGAACAGTGTATTTGTCATTTGTACATGCCGGAGTTCGAACACACCTTTTTGCGATGTTAAGAAAATCGTTCTAAAACCGAGGGACATAATAATTATATGCGTTATGCCGGCTAATCAAGATGCTTTTTCACGCTTGAAGCACGCCAGCGGAGTGAGACGGAGTGCACAATCTTATTAAAACGTATCAGATATGCCAAAAGCTAGGCGGAATGCCCAAGCTTTTGGCATATCTGACAGACGTAATATATCTTAGACGATACGTTTTCGGACGATTGTGCACTCCGCCGTACCCCGCAGGTTATATAAATAGGGAAACACCTGGCTGGTGATGAGATACAAGATAAAAGTGCTTTAAAAAAAATACATTGTTCCGTATTTTTTGCTTCCAAGTGTAGCACCTAACATTCACCTACAGGGTGATTAAATTGCATTATTTTATAGACGTCTATTACACGGTTATTAAACATTACAATGTAAAGGAAATTTATATACTGTAAAAACGCTTTTAGAGCGTAATTGTAATTCATTAATTAAGTACGCGCACAAAACTAATATCAATAATCATAATAACGTGACGGCACAATTAACAAGGTATGATTAAATTAAAGTTTTTCTTTGGGCGAAGAAAGAGCCAGCCTCTTGTCACCGCAGGAGACGACAAGACATTATGTTATGTCTTTTACAAACTAATCGACGCTTTATTATATTATTAATAGGTGGTAGGCGGACTGATGGTGGTAATTTGCCCAGCCTGTTAGGGCGGGGAAGTATGCACCGTTCGTGCCGACAAACCCCGTAAAAAATATTTACGGGGTTTATTATTTCGGGATCAGACTTGAATAGCCGTCATGCCCAGTCAAGCCAGCTTAGTGTTAAGGACTGGTGTCAGTCAGGAGTGTCTAATTCCAGTTGCCATGGACTTTTAGTCATCTACCTACCATCAGGTGGGTGCAAGGTCACATGTGCTAGTATAAAAAATATTTATTAGAAACACACATATTAAAAAAAAAAATATATATATATATGTATTTCTACTGCCACCGTGGTCTAGCGGTTCATTCCGTGGATTTACACTCGAAGGTAACGGGTTCGATTCCTAGTCGGGACACTTTTTTTTATTTTATAATTTGTGTTAATCCGCTTCATTAAAAAAGCGTGGTTTCTGACGACCCTGGAATAATTTACTAATTTTACTTTAAAATAAATTAAATCAGTTTTTATTTGTCTCAAAAATAAAAATATTAAATAAAGTTATAAATAAAACAATTATTTATATATTTATTTTAAAACTTTATTGCACTATGTACAAAGGCGGACTTAATGCCGCTAGGCATTCTCTGACAGCCAAACCTTTAGGGCATTTAGACAGTATAGATGGTAGGTGCAATCATTAATTAAGTTATTCTTAACAGTATTACATACTAATACATAAATACGCAATATATAAATATTTACATATATATAAACATAGATTATATCATAAATAAACAATAATATAAAATAAAACTACTTACATGATGAGGGAATTGAAATATGGTGTTGCTGCAATTGAGGATAGTGAGGAAATGAAAAAGAGACATAAATTTATGATTATATATAGAAATAGGGTATATGGTTCATAAAATGGTGTTGGAAGCAGGTCCTAACAACCTCTGTTATTATACCATAGCCGACATTTAAATTTAGTGAAATAGTAATATAAATAAAAGTTATAAAAAAATAATTAAACAATATTGATTAAAAATAAAATTTTAAATATTTTGTATATTTCTAAAAAAATAATAGTTATATGCCTCCGTGGTCTAGCGGTTAAGTCCGTGGATTTAGACTCGGAGGTACCGGGTTCGATTCCTGGTCGTGACACAAAAATATTTATTAATGTAAATAAATACATTTATATACATACAGGAAACTGAAAATCTTTTTGTTGTCCAAAAATAATTTAAGTGGCATATTCTACACGGGTACTTAGGTGTTTTATGTATTTTACTTTTTAATATATAATTTTGCTTTACTAACCTTACTTATTTATAAGTAATTTTGCTACCGTTTTTATTTTTTCACCATTAACTGATTCTATTTTTCTCTTTTTTAAATTTTGTATATTGTACTTACCAATGTTGTGAATTTATTTTTGTAGTTCCTAGGAAGAGCACTGACTTCTAGGACACAGCCCAACTAGTCTTGGAGTCAGGGTTTTAACTATTTGTTTTGTAAAACTGTTCCCTTAGTTAAGTCCATATTTATAAGGAAGAAAAAAAATGTAATTGTTTCAATAAACTTTATTATTATTATTATTATTATTATTTATTTACTATTTAATTTATTTGTGATATTTCTCGAGTTTCGTACGCTAGAGACATCGACGAGCTTGCCACTTGTCATGATCGGCTTATAGTAAAGTTGGCTAAATGTGAATCCGCTTATTTATAAGCGTGGCTTCTGACAACCCAGAAAGGGAAACGGTCGTGATGATACTTTACGAATAGTTATATCTTTAGCGAAAATGAATAATATGTTGATGTGTTTGGATTCGTATTTGTATCAAAATTAATTGCGTCATAAGTGACCTACTCGTAGTTGTAAACGTTAGTTTATATGCTTACTTTACTATTTCAATCTATGCCTGTTATTTTCCATTATAGTAAATTTCAATAAGAAAGCAATACAGTATTTTTCCAAGCATTGTATTTCAATTAAGTACAATTAAATTAAATAGGTACACATTTGATGAATGAACATTTTTTATTACCTACATAATAAACGATTCTATAAATTTCTAGGCCCTCTATTGTATAATAAAGCCAATAAAATATGTAATATCCTCCTCCTCCTTAGTCGGTACCCCACTGTTGGGGATCGTGACTCCGTCGCAGTCCATCCACTAGCCGTTTCCAGTGGTTGCGGTCCTCAGCGCAGTGGATGGCTTGGTGTACTGGGATGTTTAGGTGGTCAGTCACCTGACTGGACCATCGTTTGGGGCTTCTTCCTCTTGTTCTTTTACCGTCTACCTTTCCCGTTACTAAGAGTTTTTCCAGATTGTCGGCGCCTCTTCTAGCAATGTGGCCAAAATATTGCAGAATTCGGATAAAGCAGACGGCAGAAAGTCTCTGTACCTTAGCAAGTTTGAGCTCTTCGAGCACAGAAACGTTAGTGCGTCGTGCGGTCCAATGAATATTAAGCAAACGACGCCAGCAACACATCTCAAATGCATCAATTCTTGCCCTATCTGCGGCTTTTATAGTCCACGTCTCTGAACCGTACAAGAATATGGAGAATACGAGCGTTCTGACAATGTGGATTTTTGTCTTCCTGGATATGTTGGTATCTCTCCATATTTTGTCGAGCTGGGTCATTGCTGTTTTAGACATTCCAATTCGTCGACGAATCTCACTTTCGCAACCTCCCTTATTGCTGACAGTAGAGCCGAGGTAAATATGTAATATATATCATCTTAATAAAACTGATTGCAAAAGGGTGGTGTTTAGCTGGTTATAAACATTAAATTATAATGATCTGGAAAATCTTTTGTGTGTAGTTGAAGAAGTCTTTTTTTTTGGGACTTGGTGTTCGTTTTTATAACACACTCCCAAAGGAACTAACTAGCTTGTGTTTATTTATTTATTTATTTAGTACACACAGCAGTACATATATTATCACACACATAACATAGTATAATTATAGCTTATCTAATATATGTACCAATTAGGTGTCACAGCATTCACCAATATAAAAAGAAGAAGAAATTAAAAACTTATTACTGTTAAAACAAAAAAAAAAAATTAACAAAAACTATCTAATTTACAAAATAAAAATATGACTTCTAAAATAAAATGATACATTTTTCTCTTTTTTAATAGAATTAATTAGAAAACATAAAAATTGCACAAATTTGGTACCTTAAAAAAAACGAAAACAAAACACTTGTTAAATTAATTATAAGCTACTCAAATATTGATGGTTTGAAATGTTCGAGAACATTTTTTCTGAATACATTGTAACGGTCATGAAATATGTCTATATCATTATTGGCACTGCAGAGACTACTGTAGGTGTTGCACATTCGGGATGTTGACAAATGTGAACCTACATTAGTTCTTGAGGGAGGACAGCACAGGATCTTGGTTATAGGACGACGTGGAATATTATAGGGTACTGTCAGGGAAATGTGTTGCAAGAGTTCGATACATCCAGTCTGGCCATTGACAATTTTATGTAATAGTAAAAGGTCATGTATGGATCTACGTGATTTAAGAGCAGTCATTTTGAAGAAATCTAAACGTTGGTTGTACGGACATCGATGTGAAATTGCTGGGGCTTTGTATGCTAAATACCTAGTAAAAGATCTCTGAATGCTTTCAATTCTTTGAGAAGATAAACTAAAAATTCATGTCAAACGTCGACTTATAGGCAAGGCCGATTATAAGATAAATGATTTTATTAGTGACAAAAATGCCTGGTAGATGTGCAAATGAAATGAAATGAAAAAATGAAAAAACCTTTATTGAACAACATAAACACAATACACTGGAATGAAACATATTCATTTAGCAAATAACAGTACAGCAACAATTATATGTGTAAAACAAGATATAAAGTACTAAGACCCCTGAACTAGGTGAACCTGAACTACAGGGGTCAGTCAATAATATGATGTGAGAAAGTTGCATGGAATTTAATGTAGTCGCTGGGTGTCATCCACTGCAGTATCCATCCTGACAACAATTTTCGTATTATGCAAACCTATGGTAAGATAAGAAATGATATGATAATATATAATAAAGTAAGATATGATATGATACATATATGATGTGATATGATAAGATATGTTATAATTAATAGATATGATATTATACTAGGTAAATAAACTTATAGCAAAATATATTTTATATATTTATTCAATGAAAGATGATGTAATGCAATTTAAAATTAGTCATTTAATTGACACTACGGTAACAATAACCAATAAATTAGGTTATGATTTTTAATAGGTCTTCAACATACTGATAACTTAGAGGCAACAACCACTGATGCAGTTTTTTTTTTCCACATAGAATTTTATTTAGTTTGTAAATATCTAGAATTTTATTTATTTTATTATAGAGATACGGAGAAAGAAATGTTGCTTGATTATTTGAGTATTTTGTATTAAATATATAATGTATATTATTAATATATTTTGGACACCTTTTACTGTTGGTGTATGTTTATATTTAGGTCAATTCAATTGTATTGTAATAAATTTAATAAAATTTATTTAAATAATTATAACAATGTATTGTGACGATAAAAAAGAGCCCGAGAAGGCCAAATTGTAATAAATGATTTGACTTTGACTTTGAATAATGTGTATTTTGGAATTAGTAAATAGACAAAGGTTTTATTGTAATAATAGTATATTGGCAAATATATTAGGTCTGGATAAAAGCATTTATGTACAAATTGATGGAAGACACTGACTCCTGAAACACACACAAATAGTTCGAGAGTCAGAGGATGCTAAAATTGTATACAAAGCATTGGTCAATTTACCTGTTCCAAATGTATATTGTATTATTGTATAGTTTTTTTAAAACAATAAAGTTTATTTGAGGTCTGCGAGCGGTAGTAGCCTGGTTTTAAAAATATTCCTTAACCCTACAAAGATAAGGTGCGCTTCGAAGGCGCCGACGAAATAAATCGACCAGTTAAAAGCCAACTAAATGTTATTTTATTGATGCATCATTTACACAGTGGGCTATCTGTAATGTTCAGAGTATATACAGATGCTTATTAAAGGCACAATAGCCAGCCTAGCAAGAATTGGATCCGTAAGTGGATTATTGGTCCTGGGCCAGTTGGTGTTGTGGATGACCCCCTTCTAGCCAGTTTATCAGCAACAGCATTACCCAGTGAACCACTATGAACCTTTATCCGCTGACCACTATACATACAAGGTGACTTTGTATGGTCTTACGTTAGACTAGTATGTGATTCTATTGATAAAAAAAAAATGTTTGACATTTACGACATATGGTTTTTTAAGATAAAGTTGATTGCTTCTATCATTAGAAAGCCATCGAAACAAAAGGGCATGTATGAAGAGGTTGATGAATGTCGAAGAAGCGAAAGAGGTATGTCGTGACCGTGACAAGTGGCGCTCAATTGTCTCTGCCTACCCCGCAAGGGATTTGGCGTGAAGATATGTATGTATGTATGTATTATAATCACAGACCATACAAAGTCACAGGGTATATTACTCAGTCAAACGCCAGGTCAGACATCTAGTTTATAATACGGTAGAAACTAAAAAAAAAGGCTATTATAATGTATGTACGTACTGTGTGTAGACACATTAGCTCCATCTCACATCCAGGCGACCTCGTCAGGCGCGGGGAGAGCGGCCTTGGTACCGGTTACGAATTTGCGCCGTTTGGGGTCGAGACGATGGGCCCATGGGGACCGTCAGCGAGGAGCTTGGCCAAGGAGTTGTCAAAGCGGCTGACAGAAAGGTCTGGAGACAGAAAGGCTGGCAATTATTTCTGCCAACGTATTAGCCTCGCTATACAGAAGGGAAATGTTGCCAGTCTCCTTGGGACTATCTCGGATGGGACGTCTCTAGAGGACATTTCTTATTTATAAAGTAAAAAGTAAAGTATCATCACGACCGTTTCCCTTTCGGGGTGGTCAGAAACCACGCTTATAAATAAGCGGATTCACATTTAGCCAACTTTACTATAGGCCAATCATGACAAGTGGCAAGCTTGTCGATGTCTCCAGCGTACCAAACTCGAGAAATATCACAAATAAATTAAATATTAATTCAATGTATTTATTTACGTTAATAAATATTTTTGTGTCCCGACCAGGAATCGAACCCGGTACCTCCGAGTCTAAGTCCACGGACTTAACCGCTAGACCACGGAGGCAGTTTCTTATTTATAGTTTAGTTTATTTTTAATTTTATTATTTAGGTAGGTTTTAGTTAATATATTTAATTAACTAACTTCGAATAAATACCTTATAGTATGTAATAATGTTACTTGAATAATCATATTACAAGTGATTTCAGTTGTTTACAAGTTGGAATGAATAATAATTTCGATGGCCACATTAAAAATTTATAAAGTTGACCTGTATCAATATTAATGAAGTAACTAAACTGACCAACGTTATAGCATTGTAACTAACCTAATATATATTTTTTGTTACGCGGTGGTGGCTCAGTTGTAAGAATGCGTTATTTAAATCCTACAAAGGTCGGTTCAAACCTACCCTGCATGTACCAATAAGAAATACACCACTGCTGCTTCAGAACACCGCTAGACTTGACACTTCACGACAGACGGTCGCTTAATTAGAGGAGTTGCGATTGGAATGTCTCTGACACCCACCATACTCCCCAGACTTTGCTCCAACAACAGATTACCACTTTTTTCGCAATGTGGACAATTTCTGGCAACGAAGAAAATTCAATTCCGATGGGGCAGTCCAAACCGCCTTCAAACATTTTATTGATTATCGCTCGCACATTTTTTTCAGCAATGGAATCAAGCGTTTCTGTCGTCTGTACATAGTACAGTCGAGCTCTACGGGAAAATCACAAACCCATCCTTGGGTTCCGTTGAGCCGTCGTACTTGTCAGATGCCAGAGATGCCTGGTCAGTAACATGCCCCAATAAATCTGTTCCAAATTTAACAAAATTTGAACCACTATGGAACGAGCCGCTCTGCAAACTGGTACTGGACGATATTTTATCTTCCAGTAACACGAGAAAGCGGGCTCGCCTCATGGCCGTTTCCACTAGGGAGTCGGGTCTCTGGTTGCAGGCTTTTCCCTCAGCATCGGTTGGCACACTCCTTGATCGAAATACACTGACCATGGCGGTGTGCCTTCGTCTCGGAGCCCGGACTGTCCACCCACACCAGTGTCGGTGTGGAGAGCCCGTGGAACATCTCGGATACCATGGGCTTTCTTGCGCTAGAAGTGCTGGCCGCATTCCTCGTCACGCTGCTTTGAACGACATCATTCGAAGGGCTTTAATTATTTTATACTGTTTGTTTATAAATGTATTTATTTACATTAATAAATATTTTTGTGTCCCGACCAGGAATCGAACCCGGTACCTCCGAGTCTAAATCCACGGACTTAACCGCTAGACTACGGAGGCAGTTATTATACGAGCTGTTGATTTTATGTGTGTATTTAATCAATGAATGTCAAACAACCGAGCCACCATCATCGTCATTAATTCATTATTTTTTGTTACAATGATAATCGAAGTTATTGTATTAAGTGAGACTTTACGTAATGAATGGAATGGGAGAACAGAGTGTTTCGACGTGAGCCAGACAAGCTATAAAGGCACACCCATAAATCAGCGACTAAAATTAGACATTGTCGTACAACAGTCGTCTCAAATATGAAATGAGTTAAATCGCAGTTAACAACATAATGCGTATCATAGACATATATTCAAAACAGTAATCTTGACCACAAATTTAGAGAATAATCTGTTTATTTCACAAATCTGTCCGTTTTCTCTTAGTCTAGTCTTTTTCTCTTACCACGTGCTACCAACAATGACTCGTTTAACAGCCTACTGCTACGTATGTGTCGTGGTACAATGATCTATGCTTAAAAAGTAAGTAAAGTATTATCACGGCCGTTTCCCTTTCGGGTTGGTCAGAAACCACGCTTATATAAGCAGATTCACATTTAGCCAACTTTACTATAGGACAATCATGACAAGTGGTAAGCTTGTCAATGTCTCCAGCGTACCAAACTCAAGAAATAAATTAAAATAAATTAAATATTAATTACACAAATAAATTAAATATTAATCAAATGATAATTTATTTACATTAATAAATATTTTAGTCGGGACCAGCAATCGAACCCAGTACCTCCGAGTCTAAATCCACGGACTTAACTGCTAGACCACAGAGGAAAGAGAAACGGTCGTGATGATACTTTACTTTACTTGAACCAATAAATAAGCTGATTTTATTATTTGATTAAATATTATTAAAATACTATTTAAAATAATCGAAGTAATAATAGTATACACGAATTACAATAATAAATAAACAAAAAGAATAGGTTTTCATAAATAAACAAAAAAAACTACGCTACAAAAACAAAACAAAAAAATTAAAAACTGGCATTATACTAGTCTGATGGGTGTAGTATGCCGAGGACACTCAGACTGCATGCTGTGTGCAAATTACCACTTATTTATTAGTTATAAAAAATAATAAAAAATCTTGGTGAGTACTTTTAATAGAACATATTGTTTATACTTATTATTAAATGCTTACTTTAATTAAATAATAAAATAAAATATAAAAAGTGCAACCAAAACAGGAATGGTCCATACGTACACGTATATATTCCTATGTCGCGAGCTTTTTAACTTTTTTGTTGACGTGCCAGCACAGTGGCATTTCCTGCTACATCAAATAGTCCAAAATTTTACAAAGGAAATTAAACTCTGAGTAGAAATTATAAGATTAATTTTTAGATAAAAACAAAAGCAATCTTGTTAAAAACACCGGAACAGTGATTAATCGAGTTATAAAGAGTTTTAAAATTTAAATGTTGCAGAGACAGATTGAATTAATAAAAATATTTTTAATTTTTAATAGTTCGTCGGGATTATAAACGGTTTACATTGTTTACAGATGTTTTATTTTGTTACTTATAATAATAGATGACTGACGTATTTACATATAATGGCCAGAATATGAAGCTATATTCTGAAGATGCTTAAAGTGTTCGCTGTCGGCCCGACGTCTAATCAAGCCAACGCCAAACTCCTTAACAATAGACATCTTCAATTCTCGAGCTATGACTGAATTACGCACCAACCATCGTGCTCTGGAGACCACTGTGAGCAATATGTTCTGCTTCATTACAGCAACTAGTTCACAGCGTCCTAGACCTCCACTAAATAATAAAGTTTCATATTAATGGATATTATTATGTCACGACCAGAATTCCAACCCGGTGATTGTGATTACGGTGGCTTTTCCGCACTTAGTCTCCATTGGACCATTGTGCGTGACCTTTACTCCTTCAGCGGAGCCATCCGATCTCCCAGGAAGGCCAGGAGACCCGTTACGTTCCTGCAGACCTCCGGAAGAGTCCTCGTAGTCTGGAGGAACCTTGGTCTAGGTGCAGCCACACTGTCGCACTCCATGAGCACATGCGCGGCCGTCTCCTCCTCCGCCATGCATGCTCTACACAGTGGGCTATCTGTAATATTCAGAATATGGAGATGTATGTTAAAGGCACAGTGTCCCGTCAAGACCCCACCACTATTCGAAGCCTGGCTCTGTCAAGGCTCAGGAGTTGTCGTGTGAGGCGCCTGTCTGGTTTGGGAAGGGCCTCCCTGGACTGTCTGCAGTCTGTGGTCGATGCCCACATCTGCTCGTGCAGTTTATCAGTTCTTTGGCGAAGCCAGCTTCGCATGAATTGGAATAGTAGGGGGATTGTCGGGCCTGGGCCTATCGGTATTGTAGATGACCCCCTTCTGGCCAGTTCATCAGCCGCATCATTACCCAGTGAACCACTGTGACCCTTTATCCACTGTAACGTTGTTTTGTTGTCTCTGCACACTGCTTCCAGGGCTAGATGGCAGTCGAGAATCAGTGCAGAGTTGATCCAACCCGGTACCTCTTAATCTAATTCCATGGACTTAATCGCTAAACCACGTCAGTTCTTAGTTGTATTTTTTTATTTTTAAGTAGTTTATAATAATAATAATTTATATTGATTCTTCGAATAAATAAATTTGTCAATAAATAAATATAAATTATATTAGTATGGATAAATATTTTCTGATATTTTATTTTATTTAAAAACTTTATTGCACTATGTACAGGCGACCAAAAAAGTGGTCGAGCACCTTACGGTTAAGATTTATTAGCACGTCATCTAACAATAAGGTTCATTTTCCTTCAAAATTAAACCAAACTAACCTATTACTCGACCTTAGCAATATTTTAATTTCAAAGAAAGTTGATTCAAAACTGATAGACCACTTTCGTGTACTGTACTAGAGGCGCGCTTAATGCCGCTAGGCATTTTCTAGCAACCAACCTGTGGGACAATGAAACCATTTGTGTTGTGAGGTAGGTGTTGACGACTGGCTGGTGTTCATATACTTTTATGTATATAGTTTTGATAGTTTTGAAGGAATGTTTGAGTTGTCACGGAGACGTAGTAATGTGTTACATAATAATAAATGAAATTAATAGTTTCTGGAATTTTAATAAATCATAAGATCCACCCTTAACAGTAGGTATTAAATAGATTAATAGGTATTTAAAATGAAATCTAAATATTATATCTATATAGACAAATACATACTAATATGTACACAATACTACATTTAGTACATATATATTATATATATTACATATCTAATTACACTGTGAGGATGAAATTGGAAATTAAATGAAATAGTTATTGGATTCAGCTTAAAGTAAACATTGGACTCATAATTCGTTCAGAAACGTTTCCACATTTTTATGGATGCCATAGCAGAAGTTACCGCGGTTATACCTTATTAGTCGAATTTTATTTTCTAAAATTATACAATTTCATCTGTAAGGCGTATATTTTATTGAAATCGAGATAATTAATCGACAATTACGATGCTGAGCGTAATAACGCTCGGTATACCGCTGTGCAGCACCGGTCCGAATGCTGCTTAGAACCTTAATGTTGCTTATAAATCGAAAAGAACGCAATGTACGACTAACATAGATGTCATTATATGGACAAGGACTTAATACAACTTTGGTACCTTCAATAAATCTGCATCTCCTTACCTTCTTGTATGGCATCCTTAATAACCCCATGACTCCTCCTTATCTGAAAGATCGTTTCGAATTCCTGTGTGATTGACACAGTCGCCCTCTTTGCTCTTCTCAGAACAACCAACTTTCCATCCCTCGATACTCTTCAAGCAGATATTCCGATTCTGTCACTGTTTCGGCTGCTCGCCAGTGAAATAAGCTTCTGCTGGTAATCAGACAAGCTCCTTCTATCTCCATCTTTAAAAAATTGGTCTACAGTCATTTCCTTATATTGTAAAATGACTCAATTCACGCTTTGACATAGTAAATTTTGTATATGTGTATGTTTATTTAATTATTTATTTATTATCTATTTTATTATAGAGTATTATATTATTATTATTACTATTTTATATAAGTAAATTTCAAATATAATTTAATAATTAATGTCATAAGTATTTATTTATATCTTTCATGTTGTATCTATATTATTATTATTTCCAATCTCACCCTCACTTTTTACCATCACAAAGGTTAACTGGTAGAGAATGCCTTCGGCATTAAGTTTGCCCATGTACACTACATTTATAAATTATGTGCATAAAGAATTTTATTATTATTATTACAATAAGTTGATCATTACAGCCCCTAGAACACAGCGTCCTAGATTGAAGATAGACCTTACAGAACATCATTTTCATCATCAGCCTATATCTCCCCACTGTTGGATGTAGAGCTCCCCCAAGGCTCGCCATTTCACAAGATCTTCTGCCTAACCTCTTCTCTAATCCATCAGTCAACGCTTCATCATTACAGCCCTAGATTACAAAGTCCTAGACGTCCACTGTTGGGCCTTCCAGATTTTTTTGGAGAATTTGGCCTACACTCGCCACGCTCTGGCCAGACGAGTTGTCGAAGTTCTGATGTCAATTTTTAATAAAAAAATATTAACTACTTGGAATTAATAGAACCGGGACCGACGTCTTAAAATGATTTCCGAGGCATAGGAATGATGGTGTTTTTAATCTATGATAAAAGTACATAAGAATAGTTTACATGCCGGGGTCTGAACCGACCTTAGGGTGTTCTGGTTTTGGGGCTATTTTGAAACTAAATCGTTATATAGAGCGTCTTGTCCCTTTATATGCAAGTCTATGACGGCTCCACACCGGGTAAATATTGACATTTATGCACATATTGCTCCATATAAGTTTTTTATAGTTGTAAAATATGTTGCTGAGCATTGCCCATAAGAGTTGAGCCGATCGTTTGGGTAAATGGTCATAAAAATTAGCATAAGTGTTACTTGTAAACATAACTTTAAGCTAATAATAAATTGTTTTAAATTAGCTTCGTTCTACTCACAATTATGTAACACTACTAGATTTTTTTTTTTTAATATTTTTGTATCTACTTCTAATAAATATAATTCATAAAAAAAAACTTTAAAAACAAACACTACTAGATATATTAAATATATACATATAGTTAATTATTGGATCTCTAGGTCTAGATTTGGTTTAATTTATTTCATGTACTCTTATAACTTTGTGTGACTATTTGTTACTGAATAAAAAAAAAATAAGTCGGGGCATGATACCATACCGTATGACATCATCTCGGAATTAATTAGTCTATTATTTATTTACATACTTTATAGCACAAAAACTTAAATTAGTGGCGTAGGCGAGTTTAAGGCATTTTCCAACAAACCTAACTTGAATTTTGACTTGAAATTTGAAAATTTCGGATGGGGAGGTATCCACCGTTCGGGCCGATAAACCCAGCCTCGGCAGACTGGCAATTTACCACCATCAGTCCACCTACCACATATTTGTTGTTCTCGTTGAAAGTATGCGCCATTTGCAATAATGTCATATGTTAATTTTAACTTTTAAGGGTAACTAATATAATTAGAAAATAACACCGCTTGAAACACGACTTAAACATTGATGACGACATCGGAAGGGATACGGTCGTGATGATACTTTCCATTTTGGTTATTTTTTACTAAATTCATTCGCCGAGATGTGGCTTCTCTGAGCGTGTTCTACCGGCTATACTATCCCTCCCTCTCCATTCCGCAACCGAACCACACGCACAGGTCAGAATATGCACCCACGTACCGTAGTCACTCTCTTACAAGCTCTGTGTTTCCACTTTCCTATAACTTGGAGTCCTTCAAGCGAAGTGTGAAATAGCATCTAGTGAAGCCGGCATAGTGTTGGGGATTGATGGCAGTTATGAGTGTCTGACTTCAGTTGCTAACATTCATGGACCTTGCGCGCCACTTACCATCAGGTGGGCCCAAGGTCACATGTCGTACTAGTATAAAAAAAAAAAACTATGCGGTAGGCCAGCATGTTAACATCATAGGCCTATGTCGAACTTGTACGAAGTTTTAATGACATCTGATCACGTCCCTGGTTCACAGGCAATCATTAACCGTACATTTAAATTCAATAGACTGGCTTGCGTTTAGAATTAGATTATTGATGACGAATTAATATTCTAAGAAGCATGCGGCCGAAAATATTATCAAAAGTTTTGGAAATGGATAGGACGAGAATTCCCAGGGTCTAATAATAAATAATAAAATAATAAAAAGTTTATTGAACCAAAGAAAGAAATTAGCGTACAGGTAATGTTGGTGGTCCCACACCACACGCCTTTGAGGCTCGACATATGGGAGCCATGACAGTTTTGCGTTAAAAATTAAGCCAAGTTACCTTAGAAACTTAACTATTGTATATAATATGTAGTAAATGATAATACAACGTAAATAAATAATAAGGATATATAGAATAGGTAATTATGAACAAATAGAATAGTGTAAATATTATATATAAATAAAATAAGGATTACTAAGGGATTGAGGGCTACACGCTAAACCACGGCCAGCAAAAGTCTTTCGGTTTCTTCATAGTCTCCAAGGAGAAACTCCCTAACCATACGTTTGGCCTTAAAGACAGTTGAGATTACTAATTCTGTTTTTAATGACCGCAGCAGTTTGTTGTATATAAATGGAAAGTTAAAAGCTTTGAAACGTTTTGCAAGGGAAGTTCTAGTGGAGGTAATTGGAATCGAGATGACACGTTTGTGGATTATTTTTGAAAATTGGTGTGAATTGATAAATGATTTGTGTGCCTGAATTGCAGCCTGCAGAATATATAATTGGCGAACAGTGAGAACTCCACATTCACCGAATAACTCGTGGGTACGGTTTCTTCAGCATCACCTTTAGAACTGAACGTTGGGCTCTCTCAATTTCAATCATATTTGTTTTGACAGCGTTGCCCCATGCAGAAATACAGTATGTTATCAGTGATTGAGTTAGAGCCAGGTAGACGTGCTTGAGAACAGTTATATCAGCTGAGCTTCGCAGAATCTTCATAATGCAAATTGTTTTAAGCACATGTCCCGACAGTGAAGGTATGTGGGCCTTAAAAGTGAGTCTTACATCGTCATACAGTCGTGTCACTGACACTCAAGTGACGACCACGACCACTCTGCCAAGAGTGTAGCGACTAAGAAGAAGAAGAAGAAACATGCCGGGTGGGTTTGAGCCGACCTTTGTAGTATTTGAGAAAAGCGTTCTTTCAACCGAGCAGCACTAGTTTGGTATAATATTATAGAAAATTATAATCTCCAGATCAGCCTTGTTACTCGTAAAGACGACATATTTCAGTTCATTCTGCTGTCATATATTTTTGCATACAATATTTCTTCTTGTGGAATGAGACTATGCACTGACGTAGGAATTTAATAATGACAAAATAATACAAGCTATCTCAAAGGGTAACCCTTTTTGCTGTCCATCATAGTCTTGGAGCCGGACTTTAGGTTTATACCATACAATTGGCCGAGAAGTATTACAGACAATTATAATTATTTACTATCATTATTTAAAACGAACCTTGCCATTCTCCAGATGATTATATGCTTTGCCCGTGTCTATCAGCAAAAAAACCTTATTATATATAACTAATCTACTATTATTGACCGCCTCCGTGGTCTAGTGGTAACAAACGTTGCTGTGAACTCGGAAGGTCGTGGGTTCGATTCCCACTGGGGGCAAGTTGTACATTGTATAATTTGTCTCGGTCTGGGTGTTTATATGTATAATATGTATATATTTACAAAAAAAAAGTATAATATGTTGTTTATCAACCATTTAGTTTCCGTAACACAAGCCTCGTAGCTTACCACGGAAACTAGATGGCGCTATATGACCTGTCTGGAAATATTTATATTTATTTATTATTTTATTATTACTCTAGCGGTCTCTAGTGATCTAGCGCTTAAGTCCGTGGATTTAGACTCGGAGGTACCGGGTTCGATTCCTGGTCGGGACACAATAAAAATATGTATTAAGTAATGTAAATAAATACATTTAATTAATATTTAATTTATATGTGACATTGCTCGAGTTTGGTACGCTGGAGACATCGACGAGCTTGCCACTTGTCATGATTGGCCTATAGTAAAGTTGGCTAAATGTGAATCCTCTTATTTATAAGCGTGGTTTCTGACCACACCGAAAGGAAAACTTTACTTTACGTTATAAAAAAACATGTCACTAGCCAATTGTTAAGCATGTTCATAGTCTTTAGTGGTCATCTAAGGACTGTAATGATGAATTGATTACTCGAATAAATTTGAATTCCCAGCTCTTTCAGTTTGTACAAGGGTTACGTAACTCGTTGTTATTCGTGTATATATAATAATTCAATTGATCCGATACAAAGGGCGACCACATAATCAAGACATGATGACAAATGCATATCGCTTCATCTCTAGGCTTAAGATTAATGACGCCAGCGATGAACAAAATACCGCCGCCTGCGCATATACAATACAATACACTAATTCGTCCCGCAACTAGCTGCGCAAACGCACGCGCGACATCTTGGATGTTTAATTTTAAAACCTAGTATCTAAAGTATCTCTAGATTATTTTTTTTAAGTTTATTTTTTAGTTATTATTGAATTTATTTTTTATTATTTAAATAGTGTTCATTACAGACCATAGAACACAGCGTCCTAGACCTCCATGTTGAAGATGGTCGTTCCAGAACATATATCTGGAGAATGTGGCCTCCACTCGCCACGCTGGCCAGGCGGGTTGGCGAGGATCTGATGTATTTTTTTTTATGACAATTTATTAACGATTACACAAGTTGGTATTTGTGGAGCCGGGACCGGCGAGGCGACAGCTAAACATGCTCTCCTTTGTAAATATATGACAAATATAGTTAAGAAAAGTGTATTTCTGATTGGTACATGCCGGGTATTGGGGTTGAATCGACATTTGTAGGATTTTAGGGAAAGCGTTCTTACGACGAAGCCACCATCGCGCCTTAATTAGTTTTATTTTTATTTGTTTACTTATTAAAGATTATTCAAGGAAAAAGAGAACAAGGACAATTTAAACGTAAATGTAAATAAAGTAATGTAAAATTCAGTTTGTAATTTTTGCTGCCTCCGTGGTCTAGGGCTTAATTAAGTCCGTGAATTTTGACGCAGACGTACCGGGTTCGATTCCCGGTCTGGACACAATAATTTATTTAATTTTTATTTTTTATTTTTGAGTAATTTTAATTATATTATAATTTAATAATTTGACTTAATTTATATTTGTGGTTATTTCTCGAGTTTGATACGTTTGAAACATCGAAGTGCTTGCTACTTTTCATGATGATAGAAAATTTGGCAAAATTTGATTCTTTCTGACCACCTCAAAAGATACTATGATACTTTTTATATAAACTTTGTTTTATCTTCATTATAGTAAGGTGTAGGTAGGACTTACACTAAAATTTTTAATGATAATGGTTACTAACCAACTTTAAATCATTATAGATCCTAAATGGTCACTCTAAATCAAAATGAAATGAGAAACCTCAACATAATTGTCAAATACCTATTCGATGCACGTAGTTCGTCGACATTCATGTTTTTATTTTCCGCAATATATCTTGGGTTGTCGCCTTAACGAAATTTGTTTATTGTCATATGTTCAATGACACTCGTGTGAAGAAGACAAATCGATTGATGTGAGAATCATCAAAATTTACCAACGCGTTTGGTCTCCAGTGTGCCACAAAGGAACAAACATACATAGGCTGATAAACACATAACCCTTCTTTTCGTCGCGCAGTCGGATAATAAATAACACTCGCCAAATGTTAGTTCCAAATAGGCCAGAAGAAAATCAGGTTTTTTTTAAAGCATATTCCATGCCTACTCTTGTGTGTAGTTACTGTTACCTACTAGATATTAAAATTAGACAGCCGATCTACGCTTCAAAAGCTTTCACTTATTATTTATCCGTCGACATCATTTTATATCTGGAATCGTAATAAAAGATACTGCGATTCTTAACCTACACATGATGTTTATAAGATCTAAATTAATGCTTGAAAATATCTATTGTACGATTTTATAGATTGACTAGCGCTTTGTGCCCGGCTTTGCTCATCTATTATTATTTTCTATTTGACAAATAGATAAAAATAAAGTTATTTTTTATCATTATTATTTGTAATTTTTATTTGTCGTAACTTATGACTATTATTATTATTTATTTTGGTGATTACTAGTAAGTAAAACTTTAAATGACAGTGAGTGCACAAAACGCAACGACAAACGAAGGTGAACTCCCCACTGTGTGTTTGAGGTATTCTTACCATTTTTAAAAAGGAGATTTTGGAGGAACTAAATAATTTTAATAATATCCTAACATAGACAACATTTTTTCAACATTTACTTACGAAAAAAAACTTACACACTTATAAAATACTAACTGACCCGGCGAACTTCGTACCCCCTAACAGTCAATGAATGTACCCTCGGTCGGTATGCCCCACAAATCAGCGCTGATGCCACCTATCGGATAACAGTAGTACTATGTCAGAATCCTTCGCCGATGTTTACACAATATATTCCCAAAGTTTCATCCCATTCGGTCAAGTAGTTTTGAAATACATAAGGAACATACATACACACAGACATTCATTTTATATATATAGATATAATATAAGCTAAAATGTTTTATAAGGTTATTTTGTGTATTCAGAATGTTAGATAGCCGTTCAATGGCCCCAATCTCCATTTATAACTTTAGCAATTTCAGCTATTTGATAATAATTGAATAATAATAATAAATTCGTCTATTTCAAACCACTGGTATTTATATTCAAAGACAAAATATATTTATTCACGTAAACCTATTACAGACATTTGTGACACGTGTACATTCAAATTATTTTGAATGATTCTACTCCTGTTAGTGGGAGACTAAGCACTGGTCAAAAGAGTAAGCTGTTAGCAGAAGACTAGCAGCTTAGCAAATTCCAGTAACATGTTAATGTTTAATCTGACTGAGACAGGAATCAGCAAGGAAAACTCAGCTATAGCAAACAAATAAAAATATACTACTTACAGATGAAAAAGAAATCCTATCATAACCACCGCACACAGCGCTGCGCCAAGTAGATCATAGATATACACTTTAGTTCACTGTGTCTGCAGCCCACCAGTCGAACAAACTGCCACTGGCTACTTGACATGCGCCGTCAGTCCACGACTTCAAACGCTTGGTTACTGCATATTTTTTTTGACAAACAGGAATTAGCATCGGGCTGACAATAAATATTTGCGAAATATATACTTGTATCATCATCACAGCCCCCTAGAACACACGAGTCCTAGACAACCACTGTTGAAGATGGACCTTTCAGAAATTCCTGGAGAATTAGGTCTACATTGGCCACGCTTGCCAGACGGGTTGACAAAGGTATACTTGTATAATGTGTATGTATTTCTTAGGATGTAGTGTATGTTTTCCCACGATGTAGTGTAAATATTTATTTTGTATGTATTTATTAGTGTATGTTTTTTTTTTTTATTTATTTAGGTTTACAAACAGTAACACACATATATATAATAACATTTAAATAAACAAATTGCTAAGTATGTTACCACGACGTAAACCACAGATTATATAAATAGGTAACGTCAGATAGTGAAGTTAAACAACAATTAGTAACAAAAGAAAGATATGAGTAAAGAAGATGAAAAAAATAAGTACACTACAATAATGATAAATATAAATAACACATTATGGTTTTAGTATATCCAAAATATTTGTTATAATAAAATGTTTGTTATAATATTATTTATGTACATTTTTTAGTGCAATAAAGAATTTAATTATATATGCAGCAACAGCAACGCACACAATAATACACTATGCGGCCAGTTCGGGAGCAACATGTCATACTGTCAAGAAATGAAACAAATTATTAATCAGTCAGGACTTTGTCTTTTATATATAGAGATGTTGATCATGAGACAATATGGCTTGATGTATGCTCGATCCAAAATTAGTTAAGATGAAAGAGAAATGTGTCCACCAAAAAAAATATTAATAAAGAGCGGTGCATTGTCTGAGCGCAATGCTTTGTCTGGATTCAAAACTTTGAGTGTGTTAAAACATCGACCAAAGTTTATTCCTTTAACGCAAACGTTAGATTAAGAAAATATTGGATTACTCTATACATTGACAGATTTATCAAAAGTTCAAAATATTATATGAATAGCATTTTTTTATACTAGTATAACATGTGCTTGCGCCCACCTCATGGTAAGTGGCGCGCAAGATCCATTTATGTTAGCAACTGAAGTCAGACACTCATGAGTGACAGCAGTACCTAACATTATGCCGGCTTGTCTGGGCATGACGGCAATTCGAGCCTGATCTCGAAACGTGTGAATACACTTTACTGGGTTTATTGGCACGAACGGTGGATACTTCCCCGCCTCGGAAGACTGGGCAAATTACCACCATCAGACTGCTAACCATCTATTAAGACTCTTCATTTGGTGTCGTATATCCTCCAAAAAATCGTTTCGTTTTTCAAAATTACGATAAAACTGTCACTTAACATTACAAGGCAAAATAGATTATTTATTTATCTAAAATGTATCATCACGACCGTTTCTCTTTCTGGGTGGTCAGAAACCACTCTTATAAAGAAGCGGATTCACATTTAGCAGATACACTGAGTTTATCGGCACGAAGGGTGATTACTTCCCGCCCCAGCAGACTCGGCACATTACCACCATCAGTCTGCCTATCACCTATTTATTGTTTTTGTTAAAAGTATATGCCATTTGCAATGATGTCAATTGCCAATTTATACTATCAAGAAGAACTAATAATGATAAAAACCATGATAAAAATAATACCGCTTGAATTACAGAAATTACAAGACTAGAAGCTTGGTCTAACTTCCTGAGGTATCATTGTACGTGTTCTAAATGTTGTCTAATATTGTCAGTTAAAAACAGCAACATGCTTTAAGAAACAGAATCTCGCCGCTAGACTTGGTCGATTAACTTCATAAATGAGATCGCAGGATCAAAAGAATAGCAGGTGTCCTCTATTTTAATAATTTGTCATTCGATTCATTCTGCTTTCATGTCCTTTTGTCGCATTGTCCCAGTTATTGTTGCGGTTCAAATTAATATGCTTTCGCTTGAGTTCAAAGTCAAAGTCAAAGTCAAAGTCAAAATATCTTTATTCACGTAAACCTATTACAGGCATTTATGAAACGTCATTAATTTAATTATTTTGAATGATTCTACTCCTGCTAGTAGAAGACTAAGTCCAATAAGTAAGCTGTTAGCAGAAGACCAGCAGCTTAGCAAATTCCAGTGACCTGTTAAAACTCAGCTATATCAGATTTACAAAATAAAACATATACAGAACTGCACCACAACGATCAATTAATAACCTTTTAAATTTAGTTATCAGTACCTATGAGAAAACAATACCTGGTACAGCAGTAACCCACCAGGCAAGTCAGAATTAAGGTAGACTACATGCCTATGTGCAACCCGAAAGTCGACAAAACGCAAAAACCTCTGTTAATTTAAGAACAATAAATTGAACGTGTCCGGCAGAGGTCCCAGGCCCCCACAGCAGCACCCGATCACGGACATAACGCATGTGCCAGCCATCCCCCCGCTCAACCAGGCCCTTAGGGTGCGGACCGGGACCCGACACACGTGCCACCACTGCAATGACCTTCTAAGGAAGGGGCGACCACCGGACACGCCACACCATGAGAACCTGAACACTAAGAATGACCTTCGAGACACACACAAGCTAAACATAACAATTACTTCCTAAGTATCCAAATGTTGCCGTGCAATTCCGTTAACAAACTTATATATTAGTTAATAAAATAATAAATACATAATAGTAACTAAATGTTACATAAAAAATAATTATATTATAATAATAAGGTAATAAAAAATATTACTGTATCACAATAAACAGTATTTACTAATTAGTCAATAATGTATTAGTAACTAATTGTTACATTCAAAATATTTCTACATAACTGTAAAATAAATCAAAAATAAAAACAGTTTATTAAAAAAGAACCTAATGTGCTATTAACTAATTCTCTAATCTTTGCAGAGCGGCAATATTCCACACATCTTTGTCATTAATAAAATAGTTATTGCATTATTGTTTTGTACGCATTCCTTCTCTGCTTTAAGACCTAATCCAGTTTCTCCGCCGCGCCAGTTGGATTAGACTTTGGTGTTATTATTCACCATTATCATTATTATTATTCTAAATCAACTGTTACTTTAACCATGTGTGTACTAATTTAACTTGATCATAATATATATAGATATGTAGGTATTAATGTATATATTTATTCAGTATATGTAATATTAGTATGTAAGTCTATTATAATAAATTGCACCCTTCGTTGTTACCTCTCCACACTTCCAAAGGTTGGTTGTTAGAAAATGCTTAGTCATTAAGCCAGCCTATGTACAATATTTTTAGTGCAATAAATATTTTTTTAATTTGAATTGAATTCATTTATTATATCAAACATTTATTTCTATTTCATTCATATATTTTTTTGATGCAATAAAGAATGTTTGAATTGAATTGAATTTTACTACTTCACTTCGACACATTGCAACAAATTTAGTAAGTATACCTTATATCATGGTGCCTCCGTGGTGGATTTAGACTCGGAGATACCGGGTTCGATTCCTGGTCGGGAAATTGACATTTAATTATTATTTAATTTATTTGTGATATTTCTCGAGTTTGGTATGTTGGAGACATCGACGAGCTTGCCACTTGTCATGATTGGCCTATAGTAAAGTTGGCTAAATGTGAATTGGCTTTTTTATAAGCGTGGTTTCTGACCACCCCGAAAGGGAAACGGTCGTAATGCGCTAGAAGTAGGAGAAACCCCTATGATCTTATTGTAGGTATAAATTCTAAGAAAACTAAATGTAATAAAAATTGCCTAATATGTATATACGAACTTATAATAAATTACCTAACAAATTAAAATTGTTGGGAATACACAGACAGAACAGCTGCAACTAGTATTAAATTTCATTTATACTAATTTAAGAATTTGTATTTAGTTTTGTGTTGGTATCTCTCAAATGCTACATTAACCTCCAGTCCTGTTCCTTGCCTATAGTTCCATAACACTCTCCAGGCAGGACAAATCAATGTATATTTCAATTTGTAAATTGTGCACAAGAATAACTAATAACTATTGACTTAACCGAATTCCGGTGGGAATGTATGGTTGTAACAGAATAAACAACAATAAATGTTTTAAAAAATCAATTAATAATTTGGTTAAACGAAAATATGTTTTATAATTTAAAAGAATATTTTGACAATTATAATACCTAAAGTTCAAGCTGACAATATTGTATGAATACCTACATGTAAGTTTTTGGACATATTTTACTTAAAAATTTAAAATTAATATTAATGTTTGATATATTTGCTCGCCAATTTTCTTGGCAAAATGTAACCTGTAAATTAGACTAACATTTAAAAAAAATCAAAAAAACAGGTGACAACAGCAAATGAATCGTTTATCCGGAGTTATTAAATGGAATGTATGTCCTGAAAGTCCCGTCTAGAACTAGGATCCAAACTATGTTCTAGGGTCTGTGATAATGTTGAATTTTACCAACAGGTGGGGTAGAGTCACATGTCGTGGTTCGTATAAAAACTTTCTCATAATATATGAGATTTTCCAAGTGACATCCCCTTTAGTTCTTGTACTCGACTCGCTGTAACTAACTCACTGGAATAATGTCTTGATTGCTCCGATAGACGTATTATAGATAGACTGGCATATTTTTTATTTATTTTATTGTAAATTCTTTATTTTAATTTTTCTTTATTTTTAACTTTGTACTTGGGACTATCCCTGAAGGTACGAGTATAAGGTATGGTAAATTAATTAATAGGCAACTTTTTTATCTATATATATATTTTTATATATTTACGACATGTGAACTTGCGCCCACCTGATGGTAAGTGGCGCGCGAGGTCCATGAATGTTATCAACTGCAATCAGACACTCATGGCTGACACCAATCCCTAACACTATGCCAGCTTGACTGGGCATGACGGCAATTCGAGCCTGATATCGAAATGTGTGGATACATTTTCTCGCGCCCACCTTATAGTAATCGGTACGCGAGGTCCGAAAATGGGAGCAACTGACGCCAGTCACTAACGACCGGCATCAGTCTCCACCACTATGCCGGCCTAACAAGATGCTTTTTCACACTTCCCTTGAAGGACTCCAGGTTATAGGAGTGGGGAAACACACTGGCTGGGAGAGCATTCCACATCTTCACTCTCCCACGTTATAATTTAAATTATTTTGAATTATTATACTCCTGCTAGTGGAAGACTAAGCAGCGAAGTAGTCCAAGGAGTTAGCTGTAAGCAGAAGACTAGCAGCTTAGCAAATTCCAGTGACCTGTTAATGTTTAATCCGACTGAGAAAGGAATCTGCAAGTAAAACTCAGCTATGTCTAGTGACATTTTCTACCAGCTAACCTTTGGGATAGTGAGCAATGATTGTGGGTGCATTAAATGACTAATTAAAAATCATATATAATAAATAATATACAATAAAAATCTTAAACTATTACTAGCAACTAAAGCTAAAATACTTATACACTAATATAAATAAATAAATAAATAAATATTTCCAGACAGGTCACACAGCGCCATCTAATTTCCGTGGTAAGCTACGAGGCTTGTGTTACGGAAACTAAATGGTTGATAAACTACATATTATACTTTTTTTTTGTTGTAAATATATACATATTATACATATAAACACTCAGACCGAGACAAATTATACAATGTACAACTTGCCCCCGGTGGGAATCGAACCCACGACCTCCCGAGTTCAAGGCAACGTTTGTTACACGGTCTAGTGGTAACAACAAAAGTGGGGTTATTATATATGTGTTAAATATATAATAACACAAGTACATATAAATACATAATAAATATATATAAAATACTTACAATATTATTATACCAATTTAGAGAGGTTATGTCGACTCGTCTGGCTTTTTGTGAAGGTGTGAGGTAAGTATTTTTTTTAAACACTTAAGTGAGGGTGCCTTTCGAACGTTAAGTGGAAGCATTGTTAATATAAGTGTGTAAATAAAATCTGTGAAAATAATAAATAAACACTGTAACTCTGATTTTTAGCCGTTTCGTTGTAAAAACCAATTGCGTAGCGTACACGTACACGTATGCGTAAGGTTAGCATGCCGTCTATCAAGAGTGGTTCGCATAACTTTGCTACGCATATTATGCAAGGGATCACTACAAACACAAATGATGAATCTATATATATAAAGGTGCGGTGGTGGTTCGGTTGTAATAACGCGTTCCTTAAATCCTATAAAGGTCGGTTCAAACCCACCCGGCATGTACCAATGAGAAATACACTTTTCTTAAGTACATTTGTCATAGATTTCCAACATCACCGTTCCCGTGCCTCGGAGAGCACGTTAAGCCGTCGGTCCCGGTTCCACTAATACCAACTTGTGAAATCGTTAATAAATTGTCATAAAATTTGACATCATATCCTCGCCAAGCCGTCTGGCCAGCGTGGCGAGTGTAGGCCAAATTCTCCAGATATATGTTCTGGAAGGCCCATCTCCAGCAGTGGAGGTCTAGGACGCTGTGTTCTAAGGGTTGTGATGGAATATATAAAGGTGAATGTCTGTGTGTGTGTTCCCTATGCATTGCAAAACTACTTGACCGATCGGGATGAAACTTTGAGAATATGTTGTGTGAACATCGGGGAAGGTTTCTGACATATTAGATTGCATAATAAAATCTTAATAATATACAAAACACAGTCTAGTTTGTTAGAACACTTTTTTCACTGTTTTTGATTTGTTGGATTTGTCTCCGTCCCGAATAGCAGAATAAATATAGAAGAAATAAAATTGGAAAATAAAAGAAAAAAATAAATAAAAAAAAACATTTACCCATAGAAAAAGTTCGTGGTTTTCGTAATAATGAGTGCGTTCAGAAAAAAAAAAACATTATATTACTTCCATAAAAAGTAAAAAGTCTTCCATAAAATCATAAATTTAGTTCAGCTAATAAGTAACACGGTATTCATTGACTGTCATGCGGTACGAAGTTCGCCGGGTCAGCTAAATAAAAAATCAAACTCGCACAAGTACAGTTCCTTGTTAGTGTCGATACATATCCACGACAGCCGTAGTGAATCTCGTCAGGGGATGCTGCAGCCGCTGAGGGGAAAATGATTGACGGTTTGGAGAGATTTCATTTTGCGGCTTGTTGAAGAGATCTCAATCACGCTTCGACAGGCTTTCGAGAGAACTCCAATCACGAATGCTGGAAATATTTTGACACAATATTACATTCAATTGAACACTAAAGTGCCATAATTAATCGGAAATCGACGTTGATAGCGCAGTGTTGGCTCAGTTGTAAAAACGCGGTCCTTAAATCCTACAAAGGTCGGGTACCCGGCATGTACCAATGAGAAATACACTTTTCTTACGTACATTTGTCATAGATTTACAACATTACCGTTCCCGTGCCTCGGAGAGTAACAATACCAACTTGTGGAATCGTTAATAAATTGTCATTAAAAATTGACATCATCTCTGACTAAAACTGTTTTTATTTTGACATGACGATAATGAATTTCATTTAGTAGGCGTTGAATGTTGATTCTTCTCCTTAGTTGCTACACTCTTGGCAGAGTGGTCGTGGTCGTCACTTGAGTGTCAGTGGCACGCTTAACAAGCCGTCGTCACTCGTCTCGAACTGCAGCCTTCCTGGATCACTCATGTAGGGGGTGATCCATTGCTCCTGGTCAGTCAATTTTATCTGAGACCGGTGATACGCATCCTCTTGCCATCGACTTTTTCTGAACTACAAGGCGCTCAATGGATGTATCTCCAAGCCGCGACACGTGTCCAAAGAAAGTAAGAATGCGTGATTGCACGATTGAGGAAAGGCCCTGTCCTACATATTGATTAGGCAAGTTAAATCCTTATTGGGGTTAACTTTGTGATCGTGGGATGAAGCTGTCGTCCTATAGTTAGCCCGTATGGAGAACATATCATTACTCAACCAGTTCTCAGTGCGGAATCAACCATTAGACGTTTTTTTTAAAAAAATATATTTCGTTAATATTAAATCTTGTAATCCATTTAATTTCCTTTCCGCAAAATTTCTAGTGTAGCACTGCCAGCTTTTCTGTCGTCTGTACATAGTACTGTCGAGCTATACGGGAGAATCACTAACCCATCTTTGGGTTCCGTTGAGCCGTCGTACTTGTCAGATGCCAGAGATGCCTGGTCAGTAGCATGTCCAAACGTTTCGGTTCCAAATTTACCAAAAATCCAACGACTATGGGACGAGCCGCTCTGCAAACTGGTACAGGAAGATATTTTATCTGCCAGTAATATGAAAGAGCGGGCTCGCCTCATGGCCGTTTCCACTAGAGAGTCAGGTCTTTGGTTGCAGGCCTTTCCCTCAGCATCGGTTGGAACACTCCTTGACCGAAATACACTGACCATGGCGGTGTGCCTTCGTCTCGGAGCCCGGACTGTCCACCCGCACCAGTGTCGATGCGGAGAACCAGTCGATCATCTCGGACACCACGGGCTTTCTTGTGCTAGAAGTGCTGGCCGCATTCCTCGTCACGCGGCTCTCAACGACATCATCCGAAGGGCTCTTGTCACTGCTGGTGTACCCGCAACCTTAGAACCATCTGGGATTGTGCGGAGCGATGGCAAGAGACCCGACGGAATGACTGTTGGGCCGTGGAAACTTGGCAAATCTCTGGTGTGGGATGTGACGTGTGTAGACACATTAGCTCCATCTCACATCCAGGCGACCTCGTCAGGCGCGGGGAAAGCGGCGTTTTCTGCGGAGAACCTCAAATTGCGCAAATACGCCAACCTTGGTATCGGTTACGAATTTGTGCCGTTTGGGGTCGAGACGATGGGCCCATGGGGACCGTCAGCGAGGCGCTTGGCCAAGGAGTTGTCAAGGCGGCTGACAGAAAGGTCTGGAGACAGGAAGGCTGGCAATTATTTTTGCCAACGTATTAGCCTCGCTATACAGAGGGGAAATGTTGCCAGTCTCCTTGGGACTATCTCGGATGGGACGTCTCTAGAGGACATTTTTTATTTATAGGTTAGTTTATTTTTAATTTTATTATTTAGGTAGTTTTTAATTTATATTTAATGTACTTTTAATTTTATTAACTTCGAATTTCCTTAGTTCTAAATTTAAAAGTTTTGTTGTGTTCTCTTCTTTTGATGGATAATGATAGGAAAGGCAAAGGGTCTAGCTTAAAGATCTTTACTTTTTTATGAGTTAATGAGGTTTCATCAAATTTAAGATGTTGCAGAATTTGATGGTTTTCTTGGAGTCACTCGCGCCATTATAGCCCAAACACAATAAATAAGGAATTTCTGTATTTTGCAATAAAAGTTAAGCGTCTTAATAATGACAAGAATATAAACACAATGCATAAAACGACAGAAATCATAATGAACAAATAATGTCATAAAGTTCCTGTTAACCATTTGATGGCTTGTTAAATATATCTCGATAACGCTTTGACGGGTAATCGAGAGAACTTCAATCACCAACACTGGAAATATTTCGACACGTAAGTATATTTTTCGACAATCGAGCATCAAAGTACTCGGACCATTTAATAAGTGACGGAATAAAAGGCAAGGGTAGTACTAAATCTCTATAAATATCTTTTGTAAAGTAAAGTATCATCACGACCGTTTCCCTTTCGGGATGGTCAAAACCACGCTTATAAATAAGCGGATTCACATTTAGCCAACTTTACTAAACTGCCTCCGTGGTCTAGCAGTTAAGTTCGTGGATTTAGATTCGGAGGTACCGGGTTCGATTCCTGGTCGGGACACATAAATATTTATTTATATAAATGTATTTATTTACATAAATAAAGGGAAACGGTCGTGATGATACTTTACTGCTTTTTTCATTGACTTCTCTGGTGACAATATGGCTGGCAGTTTTTTTCTCTCAAAAATTAGGTCTTTATTTAAAGGTGAAATGCTGCTAGTGTACTTTGCATCATGCCACATGACAGCGATTTGGAGGAGCTATTTTTTTAGATAGTTTTTTTTATATTCAGTTTTTTTTTTTAGTTAAATTTAGTTTTTCTTGTAATATAGTTTATTTAATTTTCCTTAGAATGCACCATAATATATTTATTGTTCTTTTTGCTTAAAGTATATAATATATATAATCTAATTAAATATTGTCAATCAATCTTCTTGAAGCTCAGATTTGCAGCGTTATTAGTGTTTACATTTATATTGATAAAATAATTAAAATAAATACCATTTAAGGGTAAGCTCCCACGCGATAAGAGATGTTATTTATACACCCTCATCCCACAAAGGGCCCGCGACCGAATATCACCCATAAATATTGGACTAAGGTGTAATTTTTCACATACCATGTATCGTCGACGCGTCGCACCTTGAAAATAAATGCAAATAAAAATTTAATAGGAAGATATAGGCTAAGAGCTAGTGGACCATACGAGCAATAATGTTACTGTAAGACAAGAAATTTGTTTAAGCATTCAAAAACACTGATTATATTTTAAAAGGTAAGTAAAGTATCATCACGACTGTTGCTCTTTCGGAGTTGTCAGAAACCACGCTCATAAAGAAGCGGATTCTCATCAATACAACTCAAAAATATATTTAAAAAAAAAAAAAATCGTTTTAAATTAATAAATATTACTGTGAGTCGACCAGGACTCATGTCGTTACTATCACGATACTACCAGGTGCTGGCTTCGAGAACATGTCAGACCTCGTGTTAAATTAAGTTAAATATAAGATACTTTTATCATTTACCTCGTAGGCATTACTTTTAGTCATAGATTAATTTAGATTTTTAAAAAGTTCGGCTTTCGTTATTATTATTTTTAAATATTGTCACTATATATTATTAATTCGTAATCATATAATATATCATAATTAAATGTAGTTTGACACGTTGTGGTCACCTGTTACTGGGGTACTAAACTTATGTTTGCTTCTATTCCTATAATTGAAATTAATGTGTACTCTGTTGGTAAAAACAGTAAAGTATCATCTCGACTGTTTCCCTTTCGTGGTGGCCAGAAACCACGCTTATAAATAAGCGGATTCACATTTAGCCAACAATACTATAGGCCAATCATGACAAGTGGCAAGCTCGTCGATGTCTCCACCGAGACTACACCGCATAGCTTCAGTCGACCCGTGACCACGGCCAATGCAACTTGGCAGAAACGTCGGGAGAAATATGTCTCTAAGGCCCGTTAAATTTATAAAAACTATTTATTATGAATGTGCGCAAAAGTTTCAAAAATGTTTGAATACTGTTAGTTGAAGAGTCCACGAGCTCTCGGTCTATAGGGAGAGAGGCACGGGATCGCAGCCTCAGAGCAAAATAAAAGACGCTCACGATCATTGTGAGATATTTTGTCGTTTTTTTGTGTCAAACTGCCACAAGTAGATAGAAAGTTTTAGTTGAGATTTACCGACAAAGAAAAAAGATGTACGCATCTCCGAAATCTGCAGCGTTTTAATTTTAACCGTTTATCCTTCGAGTTTTTGTGGTTATTCAATACGATTTCATTATTTTATAATATGAGGTTACTCACCTCTGTACTTATTATAATTGTATAATGTGTAATTAAATAAGAACAAAAAAAACTTTAGACGATTTATTTTGCGTTCCTATTTTTTAGATTTCAGAACTAAAGGTATAATCTTACGGAGAAGTCTGGAGACAGGAATGAATAATACTACATACATAGACTGCCTCCGTGGTCAAGCGGTCAAGTCTGTGGATTTAGAATCGGAGGTAACAGGTTCGATTCCTGATTTTTTAGTTTTGGTTTTTTTTTACACCATACATTCCTACTGGAATTCGTTTAAGTCATACTAGTGATTTACAACTATACATATTATTATTTTTACATGTCATTATAGATAGGTACATGACAGATCTTGACACAATAAAATATTTATGAAATTTATGATATTTCTCGAGTTTGGTACGCTAGCGGCATCGACGAGCTTGCCTATAGTAAAGTTGGCTAAATTTGAATCCGCTTCATTAAAAAAAGAGTGTGATTTCTAACTACCCCGGAAAGGATACGGACGTGATGATACTTTACTTTTTTTTACATACAATACCTTCTATGAATATTATTATATATATTATTATAGCTCGCCTCTGTACTATTTTTAAGTGCATTAAAGAATTTAAATAAATAAATAAAGTAGTTTTTTTTAACTTGAATAAAGTGCTATACTACAAAAATGCTATAAAATAGGATTCTATATTAATTCTCGATCAAGCAGCATGTCAGAAATCGAAAAACAGGGAATACTACCTACGTATTTATTTACGATTATTGGTTATTGTTGAAGTTTGAACGGTGGACGGGCAGTCCCAGATGGCTCGTAACACCTCGGACTTTCGATCCCTGCCCCAACTCAAGCCGGGGGTAAGTCTCAATTCGACACACGGAATTAGACACAGTTACGGTTTTTCGAAAAATAAATAGTATTATTTATTTATGTTAGGAAAACCTACAGCTTAATTTACAATATTTTTTACATAAAATTAAAGCTTAAACACAATTCAAGCTAATGTTTTTACTTATAAGAAAACACAATTATATAACAAACTACTATAAAAATAATAATAATAAATAGCCAGACCCCACACACGGATCGTGCAAAAACATTTGTCATCGCTTGTGTAATTTATTTATTGATTTATATTTGGTAACTTACAGCTATGATACATTTATGTGTTAATGTTTAAATTACAATAAAGCCAATTAACAGTTTCCACATTTAGGATAAAAAACTTCTGCGCACCGAATAAACTATAAATTATAAATATATTATGATTCAATTTTTTCTTTAACTCGACATAAGTCAGAATTTACAAATTAGAATTTTAAGTAAGTACAGTAAAAAAAAAACAATGTTATATGATATAATGCCTGGTCGATAGACTGTCCCAATGTTTCGGTTCCTAATTCAACAAAAAATCAACAGCTATAAGACAAGTCACTCTGCATCTACCGTTTGTACTGATAAACCCAGTAAAGTGTAATGTTAGAGATCAGGTTCGAATTGTCGTCATACCCAGTCGGTATAGTGTTTATAATTGTGCCATTATCATAAAATGATGCTGCTCTAAGAGTTTTTTAATTTCGCTTACTCTATTATTGCAAATGGCACATACCTTCAACGAGATTGACAAATAGGTGGTAGGCGGACTGATGGTGGTAATTTGCCCAGTCTGCCGGGGCGGGGAAGTTCGTGCCGATAAACCCAGTAAAGTATATCTACAAGTTTCGGGAACAGGCTCGAATTGCCGTCATGCCCAGTTAAGCCGGCATAGTGTTAGGGACTGATAATATATTATAATACTTATATTAAACTGCCTCCGTTAAGTCCGTGGATTTAGACTCGGAGGTACCGGGTTCGATTCCTGGTCGGGACACATATTAATGTAAATAAATACATTTAAATAATATTTAATTTATTTGTCATATTTCTCGAGTTTGGTACGCTGGAGACATCGACGATCTTGCCACTTGTCATGATTGACCTATAGGAAAGTTGGCTAAATGTGAATCCACTTATTTATAAGTGTGGTATATTGGTCGTGATACTTTACTTATCGATGATACTTTACTTTTTATAATATTTCATTATCCTTAGTTAAATTTCGTGTCTACATGATAAAAACCTACTCAGTTGACGACTGTACTTTTTTGTTAATTACAAAGGATGTGTTGTTGACAAAATCATTTCTTTGTTATATTCAATAACTGAACACACGTGTGTCCAAATACGTGAGTCCAGTTGGGAGCTTACCCAAAGCCGAAAACAAAACAGTCAAATGCGAAGTATATATTCATCTTATGGGAGCACTTGGACATTTGCAAAAATATGTATTCACGTTCTGTTCAAGTCACGAGGGGCCCGTAAATCTTGGCGAGATTTCTCTAGTTTAATCTGAAGCATTTAGCTATTGTAGTAAACCTACATATGTATAGTTTTTGTCTCATATTTTAAATTATGATTACTTTAACTGCCTCCGTGGTCCAGCGGTTAAGTCCGTGGATTTAGACTCGGAGGTACCGGGTTCGATTCCTGGTCGGGACACAAAATATTTAATAATGTAAATTAATATATTTAATTAATTTGTGATATTTCTCGAGTTTGGTACGCTGGAGACATCGACGAGCTTGCCACTTGTCATGATTGACCTATAGTAAAGTTGGCTAAATGTGAATCCATTTATTTATAAGCGTGGTTTCTGACCACCCCGAAAGGGAAACGGTCGTGATGATACTTATTTTAAATTACTGTTAACATATACATTTATAGATACTTCAGTCAAAATAGACATTTAAATTTACAATAATCCGCATTATTCTGAAAGTTAATAAATACATCATCATTTATTTATTTAATTACAAACTCTTTAATGCACAAAAAAACTTAAAAGTAATGTACAATGGCGAACCTAATGCCTTTCGGCATTTTATCACAGCTAACCTTTGGGAGTGTGGTAGAGGATTTCGGGGTTTATTATTATAAATATACAACTACATACACTACATACTAATCGTTACATAATATTACTTAAAATATATATATATATATACATATATATATATGTATTTACACACATTAAACATAGTATAATAGATGTAGGTACCTAAGAAGCGCTAAGTTGTTTGTTGAGAAAGTGAGCGATTAGGAGATTTTTTAATATATAACCAGAGGTAGTTTGTTCGTTCCACTCACGAGCAGCAGACACTGTAAAAGAATCTGAATCTGAATATCTGGATCATCATTACAGCCCCTAGGACACAGGGATATAATATATATATTTAATTCATTACAGCTCTTAGAACACAGCGTCCCAAACCTCCACTACTGGAGATGGGCCTTCCAGAACATATATCTGGAGTATTTGGCCTACACTCGCCACGCTCTGCTGTCCAGAAGGGTTGGCGAGGATCTGATGTCAATTTTTAATGACAATTATTAACGATTGTTCGTAACGAAGTTGCTGTTCTAAGACGTTTCCTCAATGCCAACTCCACTCAACATTACCTTCCAGCTGTCAAACGTTTTTTTTTTTATTTATTCAGGAAACATACAGATCGTAAAACATAATTACAACAATTCTAAAAGTTACAAAATCCAGCAAAGTTTCCACTTAAATATTAAACATAGATTTTGCAAAAAAAAAAAAAATAGGGATAAGCCAATCAATAGCTATATAACAAATACAACTAAATAATATACATATAGAGTAAAATAATGGAAAATTAAAAAATGTTAAAATTAGTAATAAAAAAAATAAAAAAAAAGTTCTAGCATTCCACTTATAATTCATTTAGATAATTTAATATTAATTTCCTTTTTTAACCTAGCAACACTAACACTGAACAAATCAATATCACCGAAACACACATAACATAGTATAATTATAACTTATCTAATATATGTACCAAATAGGTGTCACAGCATTTACCAATATAAAAAGAAGAAGAAATTATAAATTTATTACTGTTAAACAAAAAAAAAAAAAAAAACTAACAAATTTACAAAATTAACATAAAAACTTCTAAAATAGTTACGATTAAAATTAAAAATAGAGCCGAGCTGACAGTTTTATTTTGAAGGTCAGCCGTAAGCTGGTACATTGGACGCCATTTTTTATTTTAATCGTCTCAATTACAAAGACTTAATTTTCGTTTGACAGCTGGAAGGAAATGTTGAGTGGAGGAGGCGTTGAGGTAATGTCTAAGAAGAGTTTCAATAAAAGCGTGATTCATGCCAATCTATCATCTCATAAAACAATCTCTTCTTCATTTATCTATTAGACATATCTCATCTGACAAAATCCACGACAAGAATCGGGAGCAATAAAAAAGGGAATAGAGACATTGCACGCATTTGTAATAAAAGTCGCGCCATAAATAACGATCATGAAATATAATATACCTGCAATCTTCGGAAAATGGGAAAATCATTTCCGAGGGCGGGCGCGGTCCGGCAGATATTGTTATAAATATACTATTCTTGAGGGTATAGATTATAATGTTAGACTTAGCACAAGAGCAGGGGTTGGCGTTATTTTTATTTTATTTTATTTATTAAGAACAAAAAAAAAGATAATAAAATAAATTTAAGTTAACTTACTTGACATAGAATGTTTTATTTAGATTGTAAGGTGTCACGGCCATTTTACAGCCACAAATATTAATTAACATTTTCTATTAGAATATAAGATGACACGGCCCATTTACAGCTATGAATTTATGTTTAATTGACATATCATTATTAATATTTAGATTATAAGATGACGTCTTTTTTTTTATTTTTTATTATTATTATTTTTTTTGTTTTTTTTTTGTTTTATACATTTATAAATTATCAAACATTATGTATATAATTTATATACATCATAATTATTAAGTATTTAGAATGTAAACTGACACGGCCTCTTTACAGCCACGATCTTATTTAAGTAGTTTCTAAGTTAGTTAGTTTTACTTGCTTGTAGCAATAATGTTGTGCATAGCATACATTAATATGGATTATTGCCTGTTTACGGTCTAACCATTATTACCACTTTGATTAGTACATATGTTTTGAAAATTGTATTGAATTAATTAGTTCTGACTGTATCCAAGTTGTTTTGAGAGAACCAATGGAAATAAATTATTTTGATTTTGACATAGTAGGTAAACATAAAATGTAACACTATAACCAGTGACATTGTTCACGTAGAATAATATTAAAACATAGTAAAAGCAATAAAGTATATGTTATATACTAGTACGACATGTGACCTTGCGCCCACCTGATGGTAAGTAGGGAGTGAGATCCGCGAATGTTAGCAACTGGAATCAGACACTCATGACTGACATCAGTCCCTAACACTATGCCGGCTTGACTGGGCATGACGGCAATTCGGGCCTGAACCCGAAATGTGTGGATACACTTTACTGGGTTTATCGGTACGAATGGTGGATACTTCCCCGCCACAGCAGGCTGGACAAATTACCACCATCAGTCTGCCTACTTATTTGTTGTTCTCGTTAAAAGTATGTGCCATTTGCAATAATGTCAAATGCCAATTTTTACTTCCTAGGAGAACTAATATTGTAAGCTTGCCATAGTGATATTTGGCTTGAAACAAGACTTACCATCTCTTCCTTAAAAAACCACGATTTTTTTAAATGCTGCGGATTTACATTTAGCCAACTTTACTATAGACCAAGGAGTTATCGGCTGACGGAGAAATTTGGAGATAGAGAGGCTAGCAAATTTTGCCAACGTCTCACTATACAGAGGGGAAATGTTACCAGCCTTCTTGGCACTATATCTGATGAGACGTCTCTTGAGGAGATTTTTTATTTATTGATAGTATTTTTTTTATAAGGTTTAGTTTATAGGAATAAAAGAAGACAAATTTCCAAGCATTCCATGAATTCACCATGTGGGTGCAGGGTCCATCGTGTGTGGATAAGAGAGATAAGAAAAATTATAAAAAAACTCATTTTATGTAGTTTTAAATTATTATTTGGACACTGACAGTGGATCTGGTCCATTCGATTCGACGCCTTTGTTCATTCGATAATTGCTTACGTTATAACCATATGGGGTAACGCGGCAGATATTCAAAAAGTGTTCATACAACAAAAGAGATCAATTAGAATATTGTTTAATTTAAAAGCCAGAACCACAGTACGAAATTATTTTGTTGATGCCAAGATTATGACAGTCACGTCTCTGTATGTATATAGTTGCTTACAGGAGGTTCATGGGAAAGCTAATGAACTTCCAAAAATATCTAGTTTGACTAAGTATAACCTAAGAAACAAGAATGAAATCTATATAAGGCAAACCAGGTTAAGAAAAACGTTTAAACAAGGTTTGCAGTTGAAAATTACATTATACAATAAACTACCTGAGATTATAACTAGACTACAACCAAGTGAATTTAAAACAAAATTGAAAATCTTTTTCCAAAATAATGCTTTTTATAACCTGTCAGAATTTATTGACATGCCTTTGACGGAAAATTCTTTTAAATAGTTGTATAGTTTTGTGGTCTTATGCCTTCTACTGTATTGTATTCCTATGCTCCTTTGTCTACGATGCATGGTGTTAATAGCATTACTGTTATCATTTTAATATTTGTTAACTGACATACCAAAATATAACGATTGTTATATAGGTGAAATATACAAATATACAAGTTTAAGGTCACTCAGCGAACTATGGATAAAGCTGTGCGCGGTATTTCTCTGATGGATAGAGTCCGAAATGTTGACATCCGTCAGAACTAAGGTAACCGACATAGCCTTCAAAATTAGCAAGTTGAAGTGGCAATGGGCCGGACACGTATGTCGCAGAACCGATGACCGATGGAGTAGATGGCTTCTGGAGTGGAGACCACGTACAGGGAAACGGAGAGTGGGAAGACTCTTAGCGAGATGGACGGATGACTTGGAAAAGGTCGCTAGTGCGGGTTTGATGAGGATGGCAAGAGATCGTCAGAAGTGGCGAGCCTTGGGGCAGGTCTACATCCAGAAGCGGAGAGACGAAGGCTGATGTTTTTTTTTATTTTTAAGCTATTGCGTAGCTTTTATCGCGTGCTTTGAGCGCGGCGACCGAATCAAGAAATTCCGTAACGAAAATAAACCTAACACCCCCCACTCCGACCGGCACAGCGGTGCGGCGTTGAAAGCCGGGCATCGTCTAACGTCGTTTTAGTTCGGCAGACTTCGGCACGGTGTTTATGTGTGTGCGACTAGACACATGCGTGTAGACTAGCTGCTAACTGCTCATAACTGACTTTTAGACACAATGCTAGGTGAGACAGCGTGCTTTTTGGCTGCGTAAAAAAAATACTGCATAAATAAAATAAATAAATAATTATAAGTTGATAAAAAATGCTATGCAATAGCTTTACCGCGGCAGTCCCCGAGTGCCACACGTATTTCTTTATATTATGGTGATGAATTAATATTTTAATAATTTATTATAAAGTTAAAAAAATATATTTATTATATCAATGTGGTTTAGGAGCGATTTTGTTTTTAAAAAAATATTTGTGCAACCCCTGTCCGAGACGCAAGAACACGCCTAGACCTAAGGGAGTAATTTCGGCCTGACAGCCTGTAAATTCTCCATTACGCGATATGAAATATGCTGCGGTCTCCGTTTACGACCTTTGCTATGATTTCTACTACATACTCTCTTAGTTTATGGCCTTGTCAATAAAATTATTGACTAGTGGATTTAAAAAAAGAATACATTCTAACATTGACACGGTGAACAAGGAAGAAAGGGATATGTAAATTAAAAAAAAAAACTTTAATTAATAACTGAAAATAAAAAAAACTAAGTATGTGTTATAAATACAAATATAAAGAATAGTAAAGTATCATCACGACCGTTTCCCTTTCGGGGTGGTCAGAAACCACGCATATAAAGAAGCGGCCCACACATCACATTTAGCCAACTTTACTATAGGCCAATCATGACAAGTGGCAAGCTCGTCGATGTCTCCAGCGTACCAAACTCGAGAAATATCACAAATAAATTAAATAATAATTAAATGTATTTATTTCCATTAATAAATATTTTCTTTGTCTCGATCAGGAATCGAACCCGGTACCTCCGAGTTTAAATCCACGGCCTTAACTAGGTCCTACATTGAAAATTTAAATTGGAATGGTTGCTATCCAACTTTAAATCGTTATAGATCCTTAATGGTCAATCGTAATGAAAAGTGATAGGAGAAACCTTAACATGATTTATATGATGTCGTTGTGATTACTAGTATTAAATAGTTTTTCAAATATATATATTGAATATATATATATATATATTTATATATATTCAATATATATATTTGAAAAACTATTTAACCCTATATATATATATATATATATTGAAAAGAGCGATGGTATTTCGGTTGTAGGAACGCTTTTCTAAAAATCCGAGAAATACACTTTTCTTACGTCATTTGTCATAGATTTACAACACACCGTTCCCGTGCCTCGGAGAGCACATTAAGCTGTCGGGCTCGGTTCCACTATTACCAACTTGTATAACCAAATAAATAAAATAAATAAATAATTCCGTGGAAGACTACATCGCTGGTTATTGGAAAATAGTTTTTATTCATTGACCGAATATAATAATTATAAGCGAATCATGTAGGACATTTTATTATTTTATTTTGTCGTTTTTCTTATCTAGGTGTATTATTTTGACATTTATTTATATTATATAATATTGACATATGTAATGAACCTATATAAGATTAATGTATGTAAATAAATATTAATAGCTCTATCAATAATTTGATCCGCAGATCTTTTGCCTCCATCTCTATTCCAGCCACTTTAGAACCCACGGGCTTATTTAGAGATGATGGCAAGAGACCTGACGGTATGACCTTAGTTCCTTGGAGTTTGGGAAAATCACTAGTGTGGGACGTCACATGTGTAGACACGCTAGCAACTTCCCATCTTCAAGGAACTACTGTCAGAGCTGGTGCGGCGCAGAACAAGCTCAAAACGTCAAGCGCCGCAAATATATAAACATTTGCAATGATTATATATTTGTGGCCTTTGCCGTTGAAACCATGGGACCGTGGGGCCTCGAGGCAAAAACTTTATTTAAAGAAATATCTAAAAAACTAGTCGACGTCTCTGGTGACCCACGGGCTGGCAGCTTCCTCGCTGAAAAGATTAGTATTGAAATTCAACGAGGAAATGCTGCCAGTGTTTTGGGCACCATGCCACTGGACAATGGCCTGGAGGAAATTTTTATATTATAAGGTATGTATAATTTTTTTTATTATATTTAATTTGTTATTTAGATTTAGTTTATTTTTTTAGGTTAATTATTATATTGTAATTCTTTTATATTGTTTGTATATTAAATAAATTGTTTGTTTTAGCCGTAGTTTTAGAATAATTGTTAATTAGTATTAGGACCCAAATTAATATGTGTACGCCTCTTAAGGTATATTGTTGCAGGTAAAAATATATTGTTTATCTTGATTTGTAATCATACAATCACAAATAAATATTTCATTTCATTGTGTCATTAATAAATTGTCATTAAAAATTGACATCAGAACCTCGCGAAACCGCCTGGCCATCGCAAGTGTAGGCCAAATTCAATAATGTTTAAATATATGTTCTGGAAGGCCCAACAGTGGAGGTCTAGGACGAAGAAGTTATTATAATTAGTATACAAAAATTGCAAATCTCATTTTAGATTTATATTATTGTACAAGTATCCGCAGTTTCCAAGTATTTATCCGAAATTTTTCACGCAAAATATACCCTTTGTTCTTAAACTGTACTGTATTTATGTGCCCACTGATGTGATATTACTTCAATTAACAGGCTAATTTAGTGTTGACGCTAAAATTCAAAACAATGAGCGTGGCGACATTTTTGAGTGGAAATTATGAGAACAATGAAGCGAACTTGAATACATTTAAACATGATGACACCTCGTCGTTCGGAACACTTTTTATTTTTAATTAAATGACTACATGCTTCGTCTTTATAGTCAGTGTATTTTTGTTCATCTTTTTCAGTTTAAGTAATGATGCGTTATTTCAGCTGGAAAAAGCAATCGGAGACTCTTGGCATTTGAGTTCCTAAGGCAATTTAGAAACTTTGTATGCCTTACAATTTTATTTATTTATCACCATAGGGACCTATCGGAACACTTGGTTACGTCCTAATTTACGTTAATTACAGAACAATGAAAAAACCAAAAAAAAAGAAAGAAACAATACTAGAAAACAATATAATAGTCGAAAACCCCAGATAGTGATGATATCATAAAGTTAAATTAAGGTTTGTCTGAATTGGCTGTAAATGGGCCTTGTCAGTTCTAATATAAAACATATTTAACAATAAAATAGAAATATGTCACTAAAAAAATCAATTGTCAATTGTGGATGTCACTAAAAAACTAAAAATTTGTCACTAAGACTAAGAAATACAAATATTGAGCAAAATAGCTATTAAATGACAAAATATAAAACTAAAATTATTATTAAAAACAAATAATCAAAAATTATAGAAGAAATAGAGAATAGCTAACTTCAGTAAAGAAGCCGACAGACGCATTCAGCTAGGATGGGCAGCATTCGGAAAGTTGCGACACATCTTCCTATCAAACATACCACAGTGTTTAAAGACAAAAGTTTTCAACCAGTGTGTTCTTCCAGTAATGTCGTATGGAGCAGAGACGTGGACGCTGACGGTGGGTCTGATACATAAATTCAAGGTCGCTCAGCGAGCTATGGAGAGAGCTATGCTCGGGATTTCTCTAAAGGATAAAGTCAGAAACGTTGACATCCGTCAAAGAACCAAAGTATGTAATGTAGCTTTCAAAATTAGCAAGCTGAAGTGGCAATGGGCTGGACACGTCTGTCGCAGAAGCGATGAACGATGGAGTAAACGGGTCCTGCAGTGGAGACCACGTACTGGAAGACGCAGTGTGGGACGACCCCCCGCCAGATGACCTGAGAAAGGTCGCTGGTGGGGGATGGATGAGGGTGGCAGAAGATCGTGTAAAATGGCGAGCCTTGGGGGAGGCCTCTATCCAGCAGTGGAGAGATACAGGCTGATGATGATGAATTAAAAATTCTACTACCTAGGTATTGAAAAGTAAAATTTAATTAAAAAAAAAAAAGTAATAAATTAAAATAAATAGGTATGTAAAAATATAAAATATATATAATTTGGTTTCGAAACATTTTATTTTACATTTTGACCCCCACCCCTTTTCTCCGATTCCGTCCTTTTGGCGTTATGGTGTAGGTACATACATACATATATATCTTTACGTCAAATCCCTATATCTCTGTGGAGTAGACATAGACAATTGAGCGGCACTTGTCTATGTTGTTCGACACTCATTAATCACGTCATACATGCCCTTTTATTTGGCATGCCTCTTTTATCCACAATTTTTCCATTATATATCTGGTTCGTCAAAGTCAAAATATCTTTATTCACGTAAACCTATTACAGGCATTTATGAAACGTCATTAATTTCATTATTTTGAATGATTCTACTCCTGCTAGTAAAAGACTAAGCAGCAAAGTCGTCCAATAAGTAAGCTGTTAGCAGAAGTTAATGACCTGTTAATGTTTAATCTGACTGAGAAAGGTATCTGCAAGGAAAACTCAGCTATATCAGATTTACAAAATAAAATATATACAGAACTGCACCACAACGATCAATTAATAACCTAAATTTAAATAGCTATGTACCTATGAGATTACAATACCTGGTACAGCAGTAACCCACCAGGCAAGTCAGAATTAAGATAGACTACATGCCTATGTGCAACCCGAAAGTCGATAAAACGCAAAAACCTCTACTAATTTAAGAACAATAAATTGAAATTCAATTCTTTACCGTCAATCCTTTTAACATGCCTGAACCATCGGAGCATGACTTCCATTTTTTTGTCCCTGTGAAATGAAACAAAATTATTTATTTTTTGCTGTTATAAAAATACAAAGCATAAATTATGTGCAAATATTTTTACAACCATTAACTTTATTTACAAAAATTCACATAGATGTAAAATTTAAATAACTTACTAAATTAATTAAAATAATAACAAAAGCTTTAAGTATGTATACAAACTAATAGCTGTACAGAAATTAAAATTATATATAATAATAAAAAATAATATTTATTTATTTATAAACTTTATTGCACAAAGTACAAAGGCGGACTTAATGCCCGAAGACATTCTCTGACAGCCAAACCTTGGGGACAAATTTGATCAAATGTAGGTGCAATCATAAAGATAATAAGAGAAATAAATAACTATTTAAATTAACAGCAATTTAATATATTCTTACTTACAATATATATGGAATAAATATTATAATATCGATACACTAAATACTAATACATACATATTATTATACATAAACATACATATAAATATAATAAAGTAAATGATAAAAACAAAGTCAAATCTACGACAAATTTAGTCATAATTAAATAATAAATTAATGCTTTCTTTACGTATTTTATTGCGTATGCGGTCCGTAAATGTAACGCCGCATATCCGACGCAACGACCTCATTTCTACTGCATTAACTTTACTGTCATGTGTATTCTATCACGTCTTGCTTCATATACGTGTTGGTAAGGTAAGATTATACAAAAAAGTTTCCAAATTGCCTCAGGAACTCAAATACCAAGAGTCATCCGTTGATTTTTTCGGTTGAAATTACGCACCATTGACTTAAATATTTATTGATGTTGGATGATAAACTACGTTTCACTTCTTTCTTGTAAAAAAAATAATGTCTAATTTGTTATAATATGTCATTGTCTGTTTGAAATAAAAAAGCAAAGGTAAAAGATCGTATTTTGCTTATATTAAATTCAATTCATTTACCATCAGATTATGTGTGAAATACTGTTCTCACCTTTGGGATGGTTCCGCCAAGTACCTCGCATATGCTCTCAATGTCCTACAGAGGCAAGATGTTCCAATTGTGGACAATGCCACTATATCTGGAACTCTCGAATCCAGCTATACTATGGTGAGTGCTCTGAAGGTGCGTGTGGTTCGGTTGCGGAATGGAGAGGAAGGAATTAGGTTATAAAGCTCAACAGAGCACTCACCATAGTATAGCCGGTGGAACACGCTTAGAGAAGCTACATCTCGGCGAAGCTGTTAAACTGGAATCAGTACTCATGACTGACATCAGTCCCTATCACCATGGCGGCTTGACGGCAATTCGAATCCCGAAATATATGGATACACTTTACTAGGTTTATCAGCACGAACGGTGGATGCTTCACCGCCCCGTCGGACTCGGCAAATTTCCATCATCAGTCCGCCGTAACACTTATTAAATTTCCATTAGGTGCGAGGTCCATGTCTTGCAAACATAATTATATCTAAAAGCACATTCTCTAATCGATACTGAATGAACGATAATATTTTTTTTACATAAACATAGGATTTGTTTATGGACGAACTTTTTCGATATAATTTTTCCAATACATAAATTCGAAACTGGGATTATTGCGCGTACGAATGTTTTCATTATATATTCAATTTTCTCTTCTAACTTTTTATGGCTTTTGAAGATTCTATTACTATCTCCATATAGCACTAATGCTTGTTTGTAGTTGTAAATATCAGCTAAGCATAAATTGGTAATTGTCATTGGTAAATAAAAAGTAAAGTATCATCACGACCGTTTCCCTTTCGGGGTGGTCAGAAACCACGTTTATAAATAAGCGGTTTCACATTTAGCCAACTTTGCTATAGGTCAATAATGACAAGTGACAAGCTCGTCGATGTCTCCAGCGTACCAAACTCCAGAAATCTCACAATAAATACATTAAATAATAATTCAATGCATTTATTTACATTAATAAACATTTATGTGTCCCGACCAGTACCGGAATCGAACCCGGTACCTCCGAGTCCAAATCCACGGACTTAACTGCTAGACCACGGAGCTGCGCCATATGTCGGACGCACCCTGCTGATTCGTGCGGAACGTCAACCTCCACCATGACTTCAACATCGATCCCATCTCCAAATGGAAGAGGCGTCGCCCCAGAAGTGTCCTGCACGACACCGATGTCTTGAATATGAACGAGGCTCAATCTTCTGATTTGGCCGACAACCTAAGGACCCCCCGACTCTCTCACTGTTCCAGTCGCCGATCCAGCTGTCTTTATTCCCCATTTCTCCCTCGATGGCTCCTCCGAGACCCCTACCCCTAAGATTGAATCTGCTGCCGTCGAGTAGACTCTACTAGACGATAGTTTTTAATGCGGCAAAAGATTGCCTTCACTTCGTAGCCACGACTCAGACTTAGCTGTAAAGGAAAAGCACAGTGAAAGAGAATATGGGTCTCCTTACGAGGCCTTACGGTGAGTCGAGCATGCGACCTCCCGCGGTGACCTTTCAGACTGTTTTGTACAATATTAAAAAAAAAAAAAAAAATGCAGGCGGTGTTTTTTTTTTTTCTTGACTTTACAAATATTAAACAAAGTTATGGTCACGTGACATTTGTTTGCTTACTGTAATTACTGGTACAGACCTAACGTTACGAGCGTTTAACTAATAAACAAGTCCTAATTCTCCGTTGAAGAGTGGGCTATTAAAATAAAGTTTTAAAATATGGAACGCCAGATTTAATTTATGGCTACGATTTATGGTGTATGGATGCGCGTCGCAGGCTGAGCTGTGCGCGGGCGCACGTAGGGCTACTCTGAAATCTTCTTCCTAACTTAAATTCGGACTAACATACTTCTGTAGATATTGTAACCTGCCCTTTGCAGTTACATGATTATCCAACGCCTGCGGATGGATGTAGTTGCTTTTAATTGTTACGGAGAGGATTCTACGGAACTCCTTTTTTTTATTGAAAATGCATAAAACTTTTTTATACTTTATATTTTAGTAATAATTGCATATGTATAAAAACTAAACACTTATCTACGTGGGACACTATTACGCGGTAGACTTTAACTAATTATTATTTTAATCCTAATCTTTATAAAAATACTCGCTCTGTCGACCTCTCGGTCCGAGCTCCCTCGATCTTCCTTTTTTTTCTTCTTTTAAAACAAAAACCCATCAACCCAGTCATTGTCGTATATTGACAATACTATTCTTTCTTAAAATGCAAATAAAACTCTGTAACCTACATGTACCCGTTACAATATAATACTGCTATCCAACTGAATAGAATTAAATATCCAAAAGAATGGGATGAAACCATTCATTTATCATTTAAAAAAAAGCGGAAACTGTGAAAGACACTGAATATCTTCAAATGTCGCATCCCACACCATAGACCTTAAATTGTAATCTTATTAGAATAATTTATCAAAAATGCATATAAAATAAATAAATATAAATATTTTCAGACAGGTCACACAGCGCCATCTAGTTTCCGTGGTAAGCTGCGAAGCTTGTGTTACGGAAACTAGATGGTTGATAAACTACATATTATACTTTTTTTTTTGTAAATATATACATATTATACATATAAACACCCAGACCGAGACAAATTATACAATGTACAACTTGCCCCCGGTGGGAATCGAACCCACGACCTCCCGAGTTCACGGCAACGTTTTTTACCACTAGACCACGGAGGCGGTCTCGTCTCGTCTATACTCGTATAAATTTATTTAGTCCAAATACCCATAGAAGATGAATTGTATATTGTTGTAAATTGTTTATTTATTATCCTTAGGAGCCTATAGGAACACTTGGATTAGTCAAATTTTCTTTTTTCTTATTTGATACCTATTGATATTAGAAGAAGATAAAAATAATAAAAATGGCTGAAATAGCTGGCTGTTGTTAACAAGGAACACTTCAATTCAATTCAAAATATTGATTTCCATATGGTTCACATGTAACACTCGGATATTGTAATTTTTTACAAACTATAATATTATTATAGTTAAAAAACATTACAAGCAACAAATTATTAATTAAAAGATTAAATTAAATTATGGATATAGCGAAATAAGTAAGTGACATTGCTGCCATAAACAAGTCGTCATGATCGTAGAACAGTGACGGATCTGCTATATTTAAAATTTTCATGACGGCCATTCAAAGTTAAATAACTGTTTTTTTGTCACTTCTTTTTTAAGTTAATACTAGTCTCATAATAAGTGCAAACCTTCTAGATTTCATTTTGGAGCCCTTTCTAACATTTGCACTATAAATTACAGACCACAAACAATATAAAACTATACTTAAATAAAATCAGATTTTTTTAAATCCAACTCTGTTCTACGATCATAACGAAGTACTGTAGCTTAACCTAAATTCGAGGCATTATAGCCGTGTCAACTTATAATCTAAATAATTATAATGTATAATTATAATTAATTAAGTCTGCTAATAAGGGCATAGTGCCTGTGAACAAACCTACTTCTAATAGTGGATAGCAGCTATAAAGGGGCATTGGCTTATTCACCTACACTAAAATAAAGCTAAATGATGATGGTTATTTTGAAACTATAATTATTTGGTACGTTCGGAGTGGCCCACGACTTTCGCTCGACACGCATATGACAGAATGCTGACTGTTATATTTTCCAGACGATTTATAGCATTATAAGAGCACAGTGTAGCCGTTAATACGCTTTCAGATGCATAAATAGTAGTAATTTTATTTTGTTGTCGTACAAGGAAAGTGACGACGTGTATAATTGTCACTGCTTCTAATATTTTAATCTGTTGAGTCAAAACTTTGCTATAGATAATAATATTATAATTTATTAACCAGAGAGATATACACACGTAACATGTTTTTTTTTCTTTTTTCTTGTAATATTTTCTTTTTATTTATTCAGGAAACATACAGATCTTAAAACCTAATTACAACAATTCTAAAAGTTACACAATCCAGCAAAGTTTCCACTTGAATAATAAACATATGTAGATTTTGCAAAAAAATAATATTAATAGGGATAAGCTTACTAACTATACCTATATAACAAATACAACTAAATAATATACATATATATAGTAAAATAATGGAAAAGAAAAAAAAAGTAGTTTAAAAAAAAAATGATTCATTTAGATAATTTAATGTTAATTTCTTTTTTTTAACCTGTAGCTAGGTTACTAATACTGAACAAATCAATATCACCGATTTTTTATTTATAAATAAACCATAAAACGGGCTCTTGCCACCATTGAGGTTTCAGCGATTCTGGAACCCACTGGATTAGTCTGCGATAAGTGCGTATGTACCTGTAGTAGTAGTAGTATCATCACGACCGTTTCCCTTTCGGGGTGGTCAGAAACCACGCTTATAAATAAGCGGATTCACATTTAGCCAACTTTACTATGGGCCAACCATGACAAGTGGCAAGCTCGTCGATGTCTCCAGCATACCAAACTCGAGAAATATCACAAATAAATTAAATATTAAATAAATGTATTTATTTACATTAATAAATATTTTTGTGTCCCGACCAGGAATCGAACCCGGTACCTCCGAGTCTAAGTCCACGGACTTAACCGCTAGACCATGGTTTATTATCTATTTACTATCATATAAGCATAGTATATATGTATAAATTATTATTATATAAATACATAATACATTTATTTAACATTAACACCTCCTCTTGTGTCTCAAAGTTGTTTTTCTTCTTGTCCTTTAGGTTAATTGTTTAAAATGTACGTTGACATAACAACAGCGTTAGTAGTGCATCACATTAGATGTAATGCGCAGCTGACTGAAGTTGAGCCAAGACCCTTGCCACATCAAATTAATTTAAATTGTAAATTATTTTCTCTGATTGTAATACTTATTGATGTGGCAATAAAAGTTTGTTTGTTTGTTTAATGGCAAGAGACCTGATGGTATGACGTTGATCCCCTGGGAGCGGGGACGGGCCTTAGTGTGGGATGCCACTTTGGATTTGTCACACTACAGGGGAACAGTGCTAAAAGTGCAGCTGAAAGCGCAAGCGGCGCAACCACAAGACTCTTTATTTATTAGGTACCTCAGTACTCTATCTTGGGTTTACTTTCGAAGATTACAAATATAATGTAACTGCCTCCGTGGTCTAGCGGTTAAGTCCGTGGATTTAGACTCAGAGGTACCGGGTTCGATTCCTGGTCGGGACACAAAAATATTAATTTATTTAATTTATTTGTGATATTTCTCGAGTTTGGTACGCTGGAGACATCGACGAGCTTGCCACTTGTCATGATTGGCCTATAGTAAAGTTGGCTAAATGTGAATCCGCTTATTTATAAGTGTGGACGTGATGATACTTTTTTTTTTACAAATATAATGTGCTATTATTGATGGTGCAAGTATGCATTAACATACGCTAAGTGGTTTGAAATGCGTCAGGTGGAGGGGTAATTAATTATTTCTGACGGTTATAGAAAAAAGTTCAAACATTTCCTGTGCCAAATTTATCAACACCTCTCGTCGGAATGTTAAGAACACAATATTTTTCAACGTAATCTTAATCCTAATAAATTGTCGAAAATGAAAATACCTATCATTGTTCCCTCAAAAACAACTATGTTATGTTTACGAAAATTTTGTAGAGATAACACATTCGTGATTTTGATTCGCTTGTTTCAAACAATAGTCTAAAAATTCAGACAAAGCTATAATTTTATCAAAATCTGTTTGACTGTTTGCCAGAACGTCTAATTCATAGGGTGATGTCGCGATTATTTTTCAAAACAATTAGCTTCTTATTAATTTTTATTGCTGCATTTAACATGAAAACTCGATTAAAGCTGTGAACAGATGTCTCCAATTTGTCTAGAATATTACCTGCCAACCAGTTTGTAGTCGAGAGCAGTCCATATTATTTTTTTATTTACTGCGTGCCATTTATTAAAGGTCGACTGTCTTGGAGTTCATGGGCTCTCCTGTTCCAAAAGTGCGGGCAGATTTTCCCGCCACGGCTCCCTTAACGATATCATTAAAAGGGCTCTAGCCACCATCGGGGTTCCAGCTCTTCTAGAGCCTGTTGGAGTTATCCGAGACGATGGCAAGAGACCCGATGGTATGACGTTGGTCCCCTGGAAACGGGGACGTGCTCTGGTGTGGGACGCCACGTGCGTCGACACCCTCGCCGCGTCGTCGCATCTTAGGGGGACAACGCATAAAGCGGGAGCCGCGGCGGAAAATGCGGAGTCCAGCAAGCGGCGCAAATATGTAAGTATATTAAAAGATTACATATTTATGCCGTTTGCTGTAGAAACTCTGGGCCCATGGAGTCCAAGTGCAAAAAAGTTTTTAAAAGACATAACACCGCGTCTTGTCGTCTTCTCCGGTGACAAGAGGGCTGGCTCTTTCTTCGCCCAAAGAATCAGTATTGCAATTCAGCAGGGAAATGCAGCCACCATTCCACGCGGACGGAACTTATATCCCTATCCTTAGTATTAATATTAATTTTATTTTATATTTTGTAAATATTTTTTTCGAATAAATGTTTTTAATTTATTAAAGAGCAAATACGTATTTTATATTATAATCAAAATCAAAATAATTTATTTCCATTGGTTCTCTCAAAACAACTTGGATACAGTCAGAACTAATAAAATCAATACAATTATCACAACATAATTATGTACTAATCAAAGTGGTAATAATGGTTGGACCGTAAACAGGCAATAATCCATGTTTATGTATGTTATGCACAACATTATTGCTATAAGCAAGTAAAACTAACTAACTTAGAAACTACTTAAATAAGATCGTGGCTGTAAAGAGGCCGTGTCAGTTTACATTCTAAATACTTAATAATTATGGTGTACAGAAATTATATACATATGTCAGACAATTGATAAATTTATAAAACAAAAAATAATAAAAAATAAAAAACACGTCATCTTATAATCTAAATAATAATAATGATATGTCAATTAAACATAAATTCATAGCTGTAAATGGGCCGTGTCATCTTATACTCTATAGCAGCATTAATGTTAATTAATATTCGTGGCTGTAAAATGGCCGTGCCACCTTACTAAATAAAATTAAAATTAGAGATATATACTCGTATAGAGATATAGAATCTAGAATAAATAAATAAAAAACTATATGTTTTTTATTTATTTATTCGCCGCTGCGACACATCACTACCAAAGTCCCGTCTACTCCATCGTTCATCGGTTCTGCGACAGACGTGTCCGGCCCATTGCCGCTTCAGCTTACTAATTTTGAAGGTAACTTTGTTTCACCAACTGATTTCCTCGTTTCGGACTTTATTCATGAGAGAAATACCGAGCATAGCTCTCTTAATAGCTCGCTGAGCGATTTGTGGACCAGACCCACTGTTAGTGTCCACGTTTCTGCTCCGTACGACAGCACTGGAAGAATGCACTGTTTGATAACTGTCGTCTTCAAACACTGTGGTATGTTTGATAAAAAATAAAAAACAATAAAAAACTTAGTATAGCACGCTAAAATAGATTCTGGAAGGCCAATAAAAAAATATGGCAATAATGTACTAATACATTCCGATAAAAACATTTCTCTCATATTCACATATTTTATTTACCTTTAAAATATTTTAAAACAGAAATAACTATAAGTTTAATACCGAGGATTCCATAGTCGCACTCAAATTTAAAATTACATTTACACTCACATCGTGTCGAGATGTCACAATTACACACACACCAATACACAACACGCCTTAGCACACAGGAGAACTGGTTAGGTAAACTGGTTTTTTTGTTTCATAATTATTATTTTTTCAAATTATTATTTTTTGTATCGCTCACTATATATTATTATTATTGATTCATTAATTGGCTTTAGTTAGGAATTTTGTAGACTAGGCTTAATTTTAAGCGCTGTTGAATCTGTAACTAAATAAATAAATAAATAATACTTTAAAAATAATGTAAAAAAACGAGAGGGATGCGAAAAGTTTTAAGGTATCAAAAATATGGTTTTAAAAACACAACTGATAAGGTTTATTTAAAGATCTTAAGTTTTGTAATAAAAAATATCATCAACATCAACAAAGGACTTTTTAGGAGTGAACTTATAACAGGAAACGTGATACAGTGGCGGGTATAGTAAGGATTTTCACTTTCATCGTAAACGCAGCGGTAAGCGGCAGCTGGCGAGATCATTTTATGTGGTTTTTACGTTGACTGTCATATATGAACTGGGCCTTTAATAAATAGTAATTTATGAGTTTAAATTTGAAAATGTAATCTCTCAGATTTAGCACTTGGCGTAATCCCCGACAAAAGAACCGGATATTTATTATTGGTACCCAAAAACTCAACAGCTCTTATAATAACCCTATTATCCGTATGTGTCGACTATTTAATGACCTTTCCAGCGATACTGTGAATCTAGACATTTTCAACCCAAATGTTAGTCTATTTATGAGACTAGTGTTATTGATTGTAAACTAACGTAAAGTGACTTTTTACTATTCTTATATTGAATTTTTTGACTTATACTAATATATAACATAAATTGACATTAATAATAACATATTTATTTTCGTATATAGTATTAATATATTGATACTGATGAAATGGATGAAACCTAAAATGTTAAAACTGAAAAACACACATTCTAATCATCCAAGTAGCTATGTGTAGCATGCCGTGTACACTGACCTTATGAATTATAGTAAATTTGTGCTTGATATGTATTAATTGTAACCTGTTAGTGTAGGTACCTTAAATAATAAATAAATAAATAAATATTTATATATCCATTGACCGGAAAAGTGGAGAAGGGAAGCGGAGGTTTTTATTATCATTATTTATTCTTGTTCTATTTATTTAATATTTGCAACAGATACCTTTTATTTTATTTTTATTTTTATAATGGTGTCTGTCTTAGCTTATAGTATGACATTTATATTTTTATAATTGAGTCTGTCTTAGCGTTTAGTGTGACAATGCCTATCTACAGCAGCTATAATGTTAAGCGTTATTCTGTATTTATAATTTTGTTATTTTTAATAGAGTAAAGTAAAGTATCATCACGACCGTTTCCCTTTCGGGGTGGTCAGAAACCACGCTTATAAATAAGCAGATTCACATTTAGCCAACTTTACTATAGGCCAATCATGACAAGTGGCAAGTCTCCAGCGTACCAAACTCGAGAAATATCACAAATAAATTAAATATTCATCACACGAATTAATTTACATTAATAAATATTCCCTAAATTTAAATATTAATTTTAATATTAAATATTATATTTAACATTAAAAAATATAGGTCCCGACCAGAAATCGAACCCGGTACCTCCGAGTCTAAATTCACGGACTTAACCGCTAGACCACGGAGGCATAGTGTTATTTTTAATATTTTATTGTTTCTATTCCCAAATGATGGTTACCATGTACTGATCCGGATACACCAATATGTACTAGAAAAGGATATTGCTTTATATCAATATTGTGTAAATTGACGTGTAAAAGTGCAGAATACTTCTCTTTTTGTCCTATGCCTACTTGAAAAATAAACGAATTGAATTGAATTTTTGCGAGTAAATCTCCTATCTCAAAATATTTAAAGGCAAGTTATATTTTTTTTATTTCAAAAACAGAAAAACTTACCATAACTTTCTACTATGTACTTAGACATGTATTTATTATTTATTTAATATGTAGGATATGTATATTTAATTAGTATGTATTTATATTTCATTATTGTTGATCACAATAGTATTTCTGCACCCGCTTATAATGGCTCCCCATTCACAAAGGTTAGTTGGTAGAAAATGCATTTATAGCATTAAGCTCGCCTTTGTACGCACACTATTTTTGGTTCTGTACAATAAATAATTTATTATTATTATCATAATTTCCCCAGTCATTGCGTATAAGTCAATGGATTTTAAACATCTTTAATAATCGTGTTTATTTTTGTTAATAGAACACCCACTCACAAAGAGAGTCATTTATAACAACTATTTTTAATTTTTAATAACTTAGCATTTCATCTATTAGGCGCTACCGGTTTTAACTATTGGTCACACCAAACTATTGTTGCCTATTGGGCTGGTAGTTTTTCTCTCAAAAATAAAGTATCTTAATTCAGTGGGGAAATGCTGCCAGTGTATTGAGCACCATGCCACAGTTTTTATTTTATTTTTATACCAGCAATGTATGTAGTTTATGCACACCACATATTTATACTATTTTGCTCTCCCTGCGATGGTCCAGTCAGGTGACTGACCAGCTGAACATCCCTGTTCACCAGGCCATCCACTACGCCGAGGACCGAAACCGTTGGAGACGGCTGGTGGATGAGCTGCGTCTGCGACGGAGTTACGATCCTCATCAGTGGGGTACCGACTAAGAAGGAGGAGGCTCTCCCAAAGCTTGGTTGATAGAAAAAGCCGAAATGGCTTTAAGGTTATTAAGTTGCCTTTGTAAATACATAATTTTCAGTATGTGACAGTAAGACCTGATGGTAAGTGGCGCGCAAGGTCCATGCATGTTAGCAACTTGAATTAGACACTCATGACTGACTTTACTTCCTAACAATATGGTCAGAATGTGCACCCACATACCGTAGTCATCATCCCTTCGCGTACGTATTTGGGGACTCATACATCTGTCGTACGATTAAGATGTGGAATGCTAGTGTTAGGGACTGATGGCAGTTATGAGTGTCTGACTTCAGTTGCTAACATTTATGGAACTTGAGCGCCACTTACCATCAGGTGGGCCCAAGGTCACATGTCGTGCTAGTATAAAAAATATAAAAAACTATGCCGGCTTCACTGGATAATACTGCAATTCGAGCCTGATCCCGAAACGTGTAGGTACACTTTACTGGGTTTATCGGTACGAACGGTGGATACTTCCCCGCTCCGACAGACTGAGCAAATCACCACCATCAGTCCGCATACCACATCGCACTCTTTCACCCAGTATGTTTCCCCATTCCTAAAACCTGGAGTCCTTCAAGTAATTAATCATCATTATCATCTGCCTGTGTCTCTCCACTGCTGGATATAGGTCTCCCGGAAGGTTACCATTTAACACGATCTTGTACCGCCCTCATCCATCCCCCACCAGCGACATTCCTCAGGTCATCAATCCTTTCCAGTACGTGGTCTCCACTCCAGAACCCGTCTACTACATCGATCATCAGGTCTGCGACAAATATGTCCGCATCATTGCACTATTCAAAATTAGTAAGCTGAACTAATTTTGAAAAGCTATGTCGGTAACGGATGTCCACGTTTCGGACCTTACACTTCAGAAAACTACTACAGCTCTCTTCATAGACCAGGCCCACTGTGGCTCCATACGACAGCTGCTGCTGGAAGTGATTAATGCTTCTGCCTCTTTATTTCGACTTCTCGGAGCTGGCACGTACTCAAACCCCCCAACTATATACAATCCACTCATCTACCACCCCCATGAGGGAGATGAGAGAACGCACTGATATTTTTTTTTGTCTACAAACACTGTGGTATGTTCGATAGGAAGATGTGGCGTAACGAATACAGGACATCCTAGCTGAATGAGTATTGCGGCTTCTTTGCTGAAGTTTGCTACTCCTAATTGGATGGTCTGCCTAAAATTACTTCTGCACGACTTCGAGAGTAGCGTTTCCTACTCAAATTGGTCTTGGCATGACATAAAGTAATTAATAATTAAATATTATAATAGATAAAGGAACAGATAAATTTTGTGTGAACGTAGATTATATTTAGTATTACGTTTGGAGCCGTATATGTACCCAAATAATTGCTTCCTTGCACATAGCTTATTGTGTTTACTCGTCAGTGTCGCAGATATCTCAATAACGAAGGTGCGACTTAATTAACATGTGACGCTTGTCGAAATAGAATTGCTGTAAATGTCAAAGGCAGCAGAGGGTTAAAGTCGAAGCCACACCAAGGGATTTGCTTATAGATACTACAGTTGATCCTCATTCAGAGATCATCTTTTGTGGGTATTATTATATGTAATAAGGGTGGGACTACTCATCACCAAGTCACTCCGACCAGTAGTAATCTATTGTGACCTTCCTTGACTATAGTTCGTTCGTTAGCCCTACGGCTATACGTAACCTTAGTATGGGCTTAGGAGCAAGAATAATAATAATAAATAAATATTTCCAGACAGGTCACACAGCGCCATCTAATTTCCGTGGTAAGCTACGAGGCTTGTGTTACGGAAACTACATGGTTGATAAACTATATATTATACTTTTTTTTTGTAAATATATACATATAAACAAACACCCAGACCGAGACAAATTATACAATGTACAACTTGCCCCCGGTGGGAATCGAACCCACGACCTCCCGAATTCACGGCAACGTTTGTTACCACTAGACCACGGAGGCGCTCGCGAAGAATGTAATGCGCGTTCCCCGTGCGTTCCAGGGTTCTATGTCTGGACTTCAGAGCCCCGCTTCTCGGGAATCCCGCGACGCCTTGTCCGCTTTGGATCGGCAGCGCTGTCCGGGTCCACGTCTTCAGGCCCTACGTTCGGTCAACCGATGCATAAAGAGTAATAGGGCTAAGTTTTGGTTTAAAACCCTCCCTTATTTTTCACATGTATATTTTATTTTATTTTTAAATTAATTAATAATTCTTAAATTCTTTTTGTTTTATTTCAATGTCACGCCTAACGTGGCAAGTAAAGTGTAATAAAGTATTACAACAATATTATTGATTTTATACCTAGTTTCCCCAAAGCTCCAAGTGTGTCTGTTACCTAAACACGCCCCAGGCCTCTGTATACCACAACACCACTATTTATTTACAAGCGCGGAGACTTCATTACTCCGGCTAATGTATTCAGCTTCAGCCTGCGAGTTAACAGCGACACTTCTACGAATCAATATGCTCCTCCGACATAGAGGTAAAAACGACTAGAAATGTCATACGAGTTTAGAACAACGGGTTCAACAATTATTTTTATTTAAACCATTATATTAGTCATAATAAGTAAGTAAAACAAGTAAAAAAATATTTATTGCACATTAAAATATATATAATAAAATAAAGTACATAGGCGAGCTTAATACCTTGTAGGTATTCTCCAATCTTTGGAAGAACGACATTAGAGATTTTGGGATTCAGAGTAAGAAGGAGAAAATGAATATTGAACTAAATGCAAAAGTTGCTATACTCGTACCTTCCACTAGGTATTTAAAGAAAGATCCATACTAATCCATGTCACGATTAGAAATTAAATATCATTTTGCTTTTTAAGAAAGTAAGATGATAATAAATAATATGTTTAAAGTAGGTGCCTGTCTAATAAACAAAGGCAGTCTGTTCCATACAATAAGTGCTTAAAATTAATGACCTTAAAATAGTTAACATTATAGAAATACGTATTTTTTATATATTATTATTTACATACAATATATTGCAATGTTTATATTTATTATCATCTTAGATGTTTAAGTACCTACGTACCCATATATATATTAATTTCACTTATTATATCTTTATCTATTTGTATATTTTTTTCTTTCACTCTCCCAAAGGTTAGCTGATAGATACCTTTATGATACTTGTTTTATGCCTGCCTATGTAGATGTTTTTATATTTTATATTTATAACTGCTTAAAATTTATTTCTCTTGTTTGTAAGAAATCGTCGCAATTATTGTAAATTACAATCAGTCAATATTTAAAGTATGTCCATTGTACGTACTAAAGAACGACTTGTGTATTTATTGCTTTTATGCAAGAATGTTTTTAAAATAAATATTTTATCTTAACGAACCATCCTAAAATTTTAAGCTTTTTAAAATTTAATTGTTACAGTTAATTAATTCTGGTGCATCTTATATAGTCTTAGTAGTTTTATATGATTTTTTGAGTCTGACAATAAAAATAAAACAAATTACAAACTGCTACAGAAATTTATAACTTCGTTTAAAGACATGTCTAGTATTTTCTAAGGTCTGTGTCCTTGTATGTTTTGATTGGCTGTCGAGAAACGACGCATGCAACACTCATACTTATTAGCCCTATTTACAAAGCATAAGTTTCCTTGCAAGCTATTTTAATTTCATGACAAGAAATTTTAGTTTTACACTGGTTCGGGATAAATATCCTATTGTGTTAACGACCCCGTATTGAACTTGTCTTAAGGCTAGCTTGAAACATTGAGTTAGTAACCATGATAGCAAAATCTTTTTTGTTGTCGCACAAGTTATGGTCCTGACACACATTATCATTACCTACGCTAATTGTAAATTTGGATACTCTTACATCTCTGATACTCTTACTCTGAAGATGTGGAATGCTATCCCAGCCAGTGTATTTTCCTATTCCTATAACCTGAAAGTACAATGTGTACAAAAGCAGCTTGATAAATCTACATTATTCATAATCAATTATGTGTATTGTTATAGTTATACTTTACTTTTACTATTTATATAATTTTATAAAACCCGGCTCAAATAAAGAGTTGTCACTGGACCATAACAAGTCCGACTACAAATTCTAAATGGCTAATCTATTCACTTAATGATTAGACATTAGTTGTACGAACGATTCGTATATGCTAACACCATTTCCTGTTCTGTTTAATGTTTTGGATTTTATTACCAATGGCGATAAACCTAACTCAAATTACAATATTGTCGATTAAAATAACTTACCATTGTAGCGTGTGTTAATGTTATTTGTCGAATACCTGGAATTTTTTGATTTGACTGAAAGCTGACATGGCCTTTTTGCAGCCACGAATTTAATATTAAGTATCTAGCTGTAAGTAAAAACAAATTCCTCGTTTTTTAGTTATAATTATTGTATTGATGTTGGGTTCGGTCCAGCTATGGTCAATGGTATTTTTTTTTTATTATTAATTTCTTAGCTTGTATGTATTGACAATATCCAAGTGTTACGTACTAACCATATGGAAATAAATTATTTTGATTTGATTTAATTTAAAAGTTACCTAAAAAGTCAATCAGCCAGTCTTAGATGATAAATATTTCGTTAAGCGAATACTATATGAGCCTAATACACCAGAATATTTAAAAGAGAAATTTAATTTACTTGGTGCCACTCATAGCAGAACTTTACGTTCTTCTTCTAACTCCACGCTCTCATTCCCCACACATCACACCGCATTCGTTTCCAAGTCGTTTGCGGTTGTGGCTGTACATCTTTGGAATCAGTTATCGGTGGACATCTGTCAAGCTCCAAATAGAACACTATGTAAGAAATTGGTCTATGCGCACTATTTAAGTTTACCATTAGCTTAATACACTCTCTGCTATATTTATTGCTCTCATTATAGTCATCATATAGTAGGCATACTATATTAGTGTGTAAATAAGTAATTATTCATAAGTATATATTGACATGTAATATTTTCTATTAGTTTTGATAGCACCTGCCTTATCTTGTCGTAACTGCTTTAGTTGTCCCAAAGGTTTCACTAGTAAATGTTACGTTAGGGTTTCACGATTTTGCAAAATAATAGTAATAATATTTGCTAAGTTTAAACAATAATAATATATCTTCTTACTCGTATGAAAAAGGATTTTAGGAAAAAAAAAAAAAATACAATAAAAAAAATATGAATAAATTAAACAGAAACATATGTATAAATTTATTTATTTATTAAATGATGCGGCGTCACTTTGGCGGACCGCATGCGTAACGTCGAAAACGGAAAAGGGTTGGTATAAAAAAAAGCATAGAGACAAAAATAATGCATGCTACGATGGTTCAAGTAGTAGCGAGGAAAGATAGACGAAGGTATATAATGCGAAAGTTGTGGGTAAAAAAGGTCCTGGTAGACCCAGACTCATATCACGATCAAATAAATAAAACACTGGCCAAAGGTGCATTAAAAAGCCTTCGTAACAAAAGGGCATGTATGAAAAGGTTGATGAATGTCGACGAAGCGAAAGAGGTATGTCATGATCGTGTCAGGTGGCGCTCAATTGTCTTTCCCTACCCCGCAAGGGATCTGGCGTGAAGATATCTATGTATGTATGCATTTATTATATGATAAACCTTACAGCTATATTCACAGATCATTTAATAGGTGGTAGGCGGACTGGTGGTGGTAATTTGCCCAGTCTGCCGGGGCGGGGAAGTATCCACCGTTCGTGCCGATAAACCCAGTAAAGTGTATCGTAAACGTTTCGGGATCAGACTCGAATTGTTGTCATGCCCAGTCATGTCGGCATAGTGTTAGGGACTGATGTCAGTCATAAGTTTCTGATTCCAGTTGCTAAAATCATGTACCTCGCGCGCCACTTATCGGAGGGCACATGCCGTGCTAGAATAAAAAAAAGTTTTTTTTTTAACGTAATTATAGTTTCCTACTACTTTATTATTGTAAGTAAAAAAATGATTTGTCGTATAGTCTTACTCAAATTCTGCTCCCTTCCTCAAATAACAATCTTTCCAGTAATAAAAATATTTGCGAGATCTCTGGCGGTGTATATCACAGTATTTGTCACAAAGGATCACCCTTTATGTTCTCCTCAGTCAAACCCCTTAGATAAGCGAGCCTTTCATATGCCAAATATAATATATTATGGTTTTCAATTTTCCCGAAAGAATACTATGGATAAGTCATACAATAAATATAAAAAAGTAAAGTATCATCACGACCGTTTCCCTTTCACGGTGGTCAGAAACCACGCATATAAATAAGCGGATTCACATTTAGCCAACTTTACTATAGGCCAATCATGACAAGTGGCAAGCTCGTCGATGTCTCCAGCGTGCCAAACTCGAGAAATATCACAAATAAATTAAATATTAATTAAATGTATTTATTTACATTAATAAATATTTTTGTGTCTCGACCAGGAATCGAACCCGGTACCTTCGAGACTAAATCCACGGTTTATTACACAATAAAATTATTTATATATTTTTGTACTAACATAAATACCGTTCCGTGACATTTTAATTAATAATTTTAAAATAAATAAAATTTAAATTTTTAATTTAGATATAAGAACATAGTTTTAGTTACATACTTAAATTAGTATTATTATTATTTTAAGCTTACAATTGAATTTATTAATTGAAGTTGTTCTTGCTATGTAAAAACTGTATATTATTATAAATTAATTAAGGAATCTTTATTATTAATATTATAAATACGGTTCCGAGACAAAGATTTTTATCAACCTTACCAGATTACTCTACGATAAAGCTGGAATTTCATAATCAGTCTTTATTGTCATGTTTGCCATTTCTTTCAAACACTAGTGTACCATGGTTTTTCTTGTATTAAAAATCTTAGTGCAAAATAAAAATAATAGAACAGTACGATAAGTGGCAATAGCCGAGTTGTCTACCGTTACCAGACTCGGGACATCGAATCCGGTACTTCGAGTCTTAATAATAATAATAATAAATTATTTATTTCAGAATTAATTTCATAATTATTAGTAACGTTGTAACTTAGAACTATGTTACTAAGTAAACACATTAATTAAAAAGTTAAAAACAAACAGCAAAAATAATAATAATAACAATACGTGGTACTTAATTTAATTAATATTAATTCATAAATATTTGTAGGGATTTATACTACGCAAATACTGCACATATTTAATTTACACATTCCCAGTTACAACTCCAATCCAGCGCTTAACAAAAGCGCTGTCAAAGCGCGACGATATTAAATCCACGGACTTAAACGTCAGAGTACGGAGGCAGTATAGAAAAAAGGTACCCCCAAAATCTTTTTATTTTGTTAATATTCATAAAATATTTAGTACGAGTACTGACGTCATGTCTTTATATGTGAACATCAATATGCGAGATCTCGGAAGCCACGAGCCATTACTTCCGACATATGAGCATAACAAAAATATCACCGTATTTATAGGTTATCACAGCCGAGCTACGTCTGACTCACAGAGAAAACAAAGCATAGAATAGACAATTCATTATTTATTTTATTTAAAAAACTTTATTGCACAAAGTACAAAGGAAGCCCGAAGACATTCTCTGACAGCCAAACCTTGGTTGGGGACAAATTTGAACAATTATAATCAATCAAGAAATAATACTATAATTATAAAAGGTAATTTAATAGAATACTAATAATACACATTATTATACATAAACATACATACTCGTATATACTACTTACTCATTTGTCATATACCTATATATAGTGATAAATGTATAAAAAAAATATTGAAAATTACGAGTATGACTGAACCGAATTTACCGGAATGTATGGTGTTAAAAAAAAAACTAAAAACTAACGCTGTCAGGAGCTATTTAAGAAATGTTTAATAATATACTACTACTAATAAGAATACACTAGTTTTGTTAAAAAGATGACCTGGTAGTTGCTTGCCGTATGATGACAGGAAGATCGTTCCATAAATTAGTAGCAATTACTACGAAAGAGTTAGAGACAAATGCAGTGTGATGTAAGGGAACGGATAGAAGGGAGTTGTGAGAAGAGCGAAGAAATTTATCATTAAAAGAAGAATGATAGGATTGAGGTAATTGAGGTCAAGTCAATTGGAACCAAAAGTCATGTATGGAAACGAGACATGGATATACCAAAATACGCCCACCTGATTGTCCATGAATTTTAGCAACTGAAATCAGACACTCATGACTAACATCAGTCTCTAACACTGCAGGCTTGACTTGGCATGACGGCATTTTGAGCCTGATCCCGAAATATGGATGACAGATGAAGGTTGTTGCGGGGCTAGAAAAGGATTTAATTTAATAACAAACCTACATCCAGCAGTGGAAAGAATATTTGATCATAAAGAACAATAAAATAGCAACAATAAAAAAAAATCTAATTTTCAAATAAAATAAATAAGTAAAGATTTTGTTTTTAACCTTCATTAGAGCCCCTAGAAGTTGTAGACCTCCACTGTTGGTGATGGACCTTCCAAATCTAGAGAACTTGATCTACACTCGCCACGTTGTCGGGAGTCTGATGTAAATTTTTGATGACAATTTATTATTGATTCCATAAGTTGGTATTAGTGGAACGTTACTTTACGTAAGTGATCTCAGAAGCAAAAAAATATATATTAAAATTAATATGTCTACGCAATTCTTAGTTCTGTGGTCTACTGCCTATTGATGTCGCAGGATCGGATTTAATGGATTGCTTACTTTAATTTTCCAAAATGCATTGCTCTTTTATTATTTATCTTTGTATTTTTGCATTATTGTTACATTTTACAAAATTGTTTAACATGTTTTTGGAGGCAAAGCACAGTTTGTTTCATGAGCCTTGCAAAGGCAAGCATGTCAAAACAAAAAAATACAAAATACAAAGGTCAAATAGTACATTTTCTGGATCCCCTTTAAGTTTAGCTATACCTGTAATGGAGGACCCGCTTTTAAGTTAAACATAATAATATTGTGCAAGAGTGTATTATTTTAGTTTAATATCAAATCAAAAGCAAATCAAATCATTTATTTCCTTAGGTTAGTACACAACACTTGGATATTGTCAATACATATATTTTTATACAAGTTTGGCTGGACCGAATCTAACAGCAATACAATTTATAATAAATAAAACATTGTTGCCATAAGCGAGGATTTTGTACTTATTTATAACTAGATACTTAAAATTTAATTCGTGGCTGTAAAAAGTCCGTGTCAGCTTATAATCTAATAACATTTATGTCCTTAAATATAAATTCGTGGCTGTAAAATGGCCGTGTCTGTTTACAATCTAGTAATAATAATATTTATGTCCATAAATAAAAAAATCGTGGCTGTAAAAGGGCCTTGTCAGCTTATAATCTAAAATAGGAATTATATGAATATATGTGTTATAAGGGTTATCTAGTTTATATATATATATATATGTATATATTTTATTATCGTATTTAGTTAAACTTAACTCATATTTTAGTAATATAGTAAAGTATATAAGTAAAGGCGCGGTGGTGGCTCGGTTGTAAGAACACGTTCATTAAATTCTACAAAGGTCAGTTCAAACCCCCCCGGCATGTACCAATGAGAAATACTTTACTTACGTACATTTGTCATAGATTTACAACACCAACGTTCCCGTGCCTCGGAGAGCACGTTAAGTCGTCGGTCCCGGTTCCACTATTACCAACTTGTGGAATCGTTAATAAATTGTCATAAAACACTGGCTGAAGGAGCATGAAAAAGCTTTCGCAACAAAAGGGCATGTATAAGGAAATTGATGAAGTCGACGAAGCGAAAGAGGTATGTCGTGATCGTGTCAAGTGGCGCTCAGTTGTCTCTGCCTACCCCGCAAGAGATCTGGCGTAAAGATATGTATGTAAATAATAAGAATACTAATAATAATAACAATTTAAATTAATATTTATATAACAACAGACATCAAGAAAGAAGAAAGAAAGGATTTAAATATTATAAATGCATTTTCTTTCTCGTAATATTTGTTTTCACTTTGACTTGAAGAAGTTCTAAGAGTATTTTACACCCATTTGTTTGCACGTGTATGGCTCCCCTTTCATATAAAAGGCGAAAACAAACACGAAATGTGCCAAATAGCAAACAATATTATTCGGAATGCACAATAATATCAGTTCCGGGCGTGTGGGACGGGCTGCTGTACTGCCGCGAGCTGGCAAAACGCATTGAAATAGAAAACTTAGTAAAGTAAAAAATGTATTCGGTATTGGGTTGGGTTCATGGTAATATACGAATACGGGTTCGTCGCAACTGCGCCACCAAATTAAACCAGCTTGTAATCGGCAGATTGGCTTCCCTTGAGACCCGCGGACCCCAATGTAAGTGTAGTATCATCACGACCGTTTCCCTTTCGGAGTAGTCAGAAACCACGCTTATAAAGAATGTGAAAGCGGATTCACATTTATCCAACTTTACTATAGGCCAATCATGACAAGTGGCAAGCTCGTCGATGTCTCCAGCGTGCCAAAGTCATGAAATGCATTTATTTATTGATAAATATTTTTGTGTCCCGACCAGAAATAGAACCCGGTACCTCCGAGTCTAAATCCACGGACTTAACCGCAAAAATATGAAGGTAGTTGGAAAACTTTTTTTTTTTTAAATTATAATAAGTTTAAATAGAAGTGAGTGGCGATTTTCGTAGAGATATTATATATGTACATTTACTCATTAGTACATATCTAGGCGTACCTTTTTTCTCTCTAATCTGGGACCTAATACTGGCGCTTTCAACTTTGTGTCAGTTCGAAATATTCGAGTGAAAAGCGACATATCTCTATAGAAAACTGTCAGTTTAGTTCGAGCAAATCGAGCGGACATACGTGTTGTAGGCGCGAGAATCGGGGCCAAGGTTCTTTAGTTTTCCTTGAGTTACTTAAGAACTCGATTTTTTTAAATTAATTGCGATTGTTAATTGTCATGATGAGCTGGGATTTTAACCTCGCAATCGTGATGATAGTTTACTCTATAATCATAATAGACAATATTTATATTTAAAAAAAAAACATGATGAAGTTTGCCATCCAACAACCAACTGATGTTTGCTCCCGCGAATAAATATGAAATTCGAGGACGCTTGCCTCCGCCAAGCAAATATTATGGGAGCTTTGGTAAAATGATAACCACCAAGATTGGAAAATATTTTATGCGTTGACCTACATATAAAACTTGGGCATTTAAAATGAAATTAAACAATGCTTAACTTATGCGTAGGTATAGTCGGGATGTAAAAAGAGCGCTGTATTGATGTGGATGGAGCAAATTTCTGGATCAGTACAGTAAAGAAAGTAAAGTATCATCACGACCGTTTCCCTTTTGGGGTGGTCAGAAACTACGCTTATAAGCGGATTCACATTTAGCCAACTTTACTATAGGCCAATCATGACAAGTGGCAAGCTCGTCGATGTCTCCAGCGTACCAAACTCGAGAAATATCACAAATAAATTAAATATTAATTAAATATATTTATTTACATTAATAAATATTTTTGTGTCCCGACCAGGAATCGAACCCGGTACCTCCGAATCTAAATCCATGGACTTAACCGCTAGACCACGGAGGCAGTTATCAATTATCTGATCGGTACAGTCATAGACAAAAAATATTTTTATTAATATTGATTGTACATTGTACCTACTATACACATAATAAATGTTTAGTTTAATTTTAACAGATAAAATACACCGCCTGTGTGTTTTATGCATTTCGATTTTTTTATAAAATCCCAACTCACATTTGCATTAAACTATACTTTTTAATCGGTTTTTGCGCAATTTTTGCCCAGTATTATTTTATCTGCTATGTAGGTATACGTATAACTCAAGAACTAAGAAGAAGAGTCTGGTCCTTGAATAGAAGTCAATGCGATTCTATGAGTATTGAATTTTGGAATACAATTTCATATGAGGTGAATCAATATTTATTTGGGATGTCCGTGTGCTAAATTATAACCAATTGCAAATATAAATTGTTTGCTTAGAAGTATTTTGTAGGAAATATTGGTTCCTAATTAATTTATATGAAAAAAATACAGCTGTCTTTTAAATAAATTACACGTAATATGATCAGAAATTATATCATCCAATTTAGGCTATTTTTTGTATTATTTATTTATTTAAAAACTTTATTGAACAAAGTAAAGGCAGACTTAATGCCCGAAGACATTCTCTGACAGCCAAACCTTGGGGACAAATTTAGCCATATATAGGTGCAATCAAAAAGATAATAATAATATAATTAATGAAAATTAACAGTAAACTAATAACATGTATATGTATGTTTATGTATAATAATGTGTATGTATCAGTATTTAGTTTATTGATATTATAGTATTTTATATGATGTAGGTATATATTATTGTATAATTTGTCTCGGTCTGGGTGTTTATATGTATAATATGTAGTTTATCAACCATCTAGTTTCCGTAACACAAGCCTCGTAGCTTACCACGGAAATTAGATGGCGCTGTGTGACCTGTCTGGAAATATTTATTTATTTATTAGTTATATATATATATATATACTTTGCTGAATGTCTTCTTATATATAAAAAAAAATACATTTTTATTTTATATATGTATAAATAGTAGTTAGATACTTATGCTAATATTATTTTTGCTATATATTATTTTTATTTATTTATTTAAAACTTTATTGCACTATGTACAAAAGGCGGGCTTAATGCCGCTAGGCATTCTCTAGCAGCCAACCTTTGGGACAATACAGAGCATTAACGTTGAAAGGTGCAATTAAGTTATTATTAAATATATAGTTATCGTATAGGACATAGGTAAACAAATTAAGAATTTCAACAGGCCCTTGACAACAGGCAGCTCGCCTCTGCAGCAAATTGAAAGCATCTGTAACGTACTTGGTAGAACCATCCCAAAGGTGAGAACAGTATTCCGCGGAAATTCGTGGGCGGCACCTCAAAATATTCCTGACCAAGGAATTCTAGCCGCTCGATGTTGTGTACCGCAAATACATTCGTAGATTTGCTACATGCAGCACCAACGTTGTTCCTGAGCCCCGTGCATCAGCTACTCCCTCTGCGCTACCCACTAAAAATTTTATTACTATTATTATTGCCGGGCGGTTCAAGATGATGTTGAACGACGTCGAGGTTGGCCTGTAGACCACGAATGTTTGTGAAATTTACACCAAACCCGGCAGTGGGGGTGTGCACCGCTATAACACATTTTTTATTAGGGGGGTTGGGATAGAGAAAGAATGAAAAAAATAGAGGAAGAAAAAAAAAGCGTGGATGGCGGTGTCAATGCAGTATGCGTGGAAGCCACCTTACACCTTGAACTATTTGGAGAGATATTGGCTGATCCGTAGGGAATGTCCCCCGAATAACCTCGGAAGCGCTTCTCCGGTCACCAACCGGCACAAGCTCACTCGGGATTATGCGCAGCCAGGCTATGATGATTGTCAGTGAAAATTTAAATAGATCTCAAGATCGATGTCAAACTAAAGAAGTAATTGTTTTTAGTTATTATTTACCTCGGAAATAGGATTTCATTTTAAGGGGGTCGATAATAGGCGCTATTACAATATTATTGTAAAATGGATGAGGCTATCATTTTAACACGATAATAGCTTTTGAATTTATGTATCGCGTAAAATTTTATGCTTTCATTTCAACTATTCCTTGCGAAAGGTGAGGTGGTTATTTTTTATGACGACCTTGTTTCCTTGTGGATTTTACTATCGTAACACAATAGTAAATAATGTATTATAGCAAATAAAAATCGTTTAAATGCAAAATTAAATTATTAAATCAATGTAAATTAATAAACATTAAATATAAATTAAAATCAACCTAAATAATAAATTAAAAATAAACCAAACTAAAAATTAAAAATGTACCTACTCTGAAGACGTGCCATCCGAGATGATCCCAAGGAGATTGACTACATTTCCCCTCTGTGTAGCGAGGCTAATTTTTCATTCATTCATTTCAGCCCCTAGAACACAGCGTCCTAGACCTCCAGCTGGCCAGACGGCTTGGCGAGGATATGATGTCAATTTTGAATGACAATTTATTAACAATCCACAAGTTGGTATTAGTGGAACCGGGACCAACGGCTTAACGTGCTCTCCGAGGCACGGGAATGGTGGTGTTGTATATCTTTGACAAATGTAAGTAGTAGTAGTAGTGTGGTCGAAAACCACGCTTTTTATAGAAGCGGATTTACATTTAGCCAACTTCACTACCAAATCATGACAAGTGGCAAGATCGTCGATGTCTCTAGCGTACCAAACTCGAGATCTATTACAATTAAATTAGAAAAATTGTTGTGTCCCGACCTGGAATCGAACCCGGTACCTTTAAGTCTGAGAGTGGATTTACTACTAACTTAACCGCTGGACGACTAGGCAGTTACTACTTGTACATTGTGCAACAAAGTTTTTAAATAAAAATATCGTTTGGGCAAAAATATACCAAGATTAAACCCCTTGATTTTCAATACACAATGCGTTTTCAATCGTCATAAAATATCGTCAGAAAGAGGTGCGGAAAAGGTCCGTCTATCAAGGTATTGTATGAACCGCCCGGCAATCTCACGACCCCTAAGGTACAGAGACGTAATACTAGGCCAGGCACTACAGTTTGGCCCTAAAAATAGTTTAGGACCTATATAAAAAATGCAAAGTTTTCGCACAATCATAATTGTGACTGCATACGTTGTTTAACGGTTCATCATTACAGCCCCTAGAACACAGCGTCCCAGACCTCCACTGCTGAAGATGGGCCTTCCAGAAGATATATTTGGAGAATTTGGCCTACACTCGCCACGCTGGTCAGACGGCTTGGCGAGGATATGATGTCAATTTTTAATGACAATTTATTAATGATTCCACGAGGTATTCGTGGAACCGGGACCGACGGCTTAACGTGTTCTCCGAGGCACGGGAACGGTGGTTTTGTAAATCTATGACAAATGTACGTAAGAAAAGTGTATTTCTCATTGGTACATGTCGGGTGGGTTTGAACCGACCTTTGTAGGATTTAAGGAAAGCGTTCTTATAACCAAGCCACACCGCACCCGTTTAACGGTTAAGTTCTTGGATTTAGACGAGGAGATACCGGGTTCGATCGGTCGGGACACAATAATTTAAATAATTTATTTGTAATATTCCTCGAGTTTGGTACGCTAAAGACGTTGACGAGCTTGCCACATTGTTATGATGGGCCTTTGGTAAATTTGGCTAAATGTCAATCCGCTTCTATAAAATGCATGTTTTCTGAACAGTAAGGGATATTTCAAATACCAAAACAATAATAACCATATTTTATCATTTGGAACCCGTAAAGTTTTATCAATGGCTCCTCCTAATTATTCCTTCCAGCTATAAAACGTACGTTACGGCTAATATGTATATTATTAAAATATGTAACTTACATATTTATGCCGTTTGCTGTAGAAACTCTGGGCCCATGGAGTCCAAGTGAAAAAACGTTTTTAAAAGAAATAACACCGTGTCTTATCGTCTCCTCCGGTGACAAGAGGGCTGGCTCTTTCTTCGCCCTAAGAATCAGTATTGCAATTCAGCGAGGAAATGCAGCCAGCGTTCTTGCCACCATTCCACGCGGACGGGACTTATATCCCTATCCTTAGTATTAATATTAATTTTATTTTATATTTTGTAAATATTTTTTTCGAATAAATGTTTTGACTAACTTAAATATAAAAAATATATTTCTTATTATTAATTAGTTCAATTATTAACTAATTTTAGTTAAGTCAGTTAATATTAGGTCTGAAGATAATGCGTTGAATATTTTCTTCATTATTTTATTTTATAATGAGTACGACATTTGATGGTAAGTGTAACGCGAGGTCTAAGAATAGGACCAACTAAAGCCAGTCTCTGACGACCAATATCAGTCTCTAGCATTATATCGGCCTATTAAGATGCTTTTTACACTTGGCTTGCACTCTTTAAAGTTAAAACAATAGCATTATTATTAAAAATGGACACGTCTATTAATATATACGTCTACGCTTAAGGGTGTATTGTATAGAGTGGACGTCGTCGATTTTGCAGTGAAGTCTTTACGACAACGACACTCCGCACGACACATCAACACGAACACCGTATGATGATAGCGAACGGCTACTGCTACTGTGACAGTATAATCGAGGTGTGATTAACAAAAAAAAACGCAAGGGCGATAATAATGCTTAGCTACCGTGGTGCAGATATTAAGAAAAGTTACAAAATAAATATATACAACAACAATAAAATTCATAAATATATAGATAAATAAATACTTGTATAATGTACTGCGTGTAATTGTCAAAAGAGCAAATATATTTTTAGGCTTCAGGTGTCATTGGTAGAGCTTCTATTTGAAATAAAAAAGCTCACTTTTTTAAAGATAAAATCTCTATCCGATAAAAACAAAACATATACGATATCCATCGTATAAATACCTAAAGTCTGGGGAGTGTTATTATTAATTGATCTAGTGTCACGTTATGCTGGACATTTAAAATAAAAGAAAGGAATTTAAGCAAGGAAGTTAATATATTAAACAAAATGATGTTAACAGAAGAGAGCAAGAGAATTTAAAATTATATAAGGGGGAGGGTCATAAGCCAAGACTTAGCCCTATCACTCTTTATGCATCCGTTGATCGTACGTAGGGGTACCTTCCCTCGGACAGTCTGAAGATGGGGACCCGGAGAGCGCTGCCGATCCCAAGCGGACAACGAGGCGTCACGGGTACCTGGGCAGCGGGGTTATCTTCTTAAGAGAGGTCCCAGCTCTAAAGTCCAGACATAGAACCCTGGAACGCACGGGGAACACGCGTAACGTTCCATCTCCAAATCCACCACCACTTCAGTCTACACCAAGACAAGATACCAGATAGATGGTGAGACTGCAGCGGTGGTGCACAAAATAAATTAAAGTCACTGCACGTGGTCATGAAGTGACCGCGTACTATTTTCTATTCAATACTTACCCAAGGTGACAATATCTCGCAGAAGAGAAATGTGATAAATATATTGGTTTATAATAAAAGTAATGATTGTATTAATCAAGGCTCGTGCGAAGCAGCTGTTGTAGCGAGAAAGAAAAAGTGAATCCGTCTGACAGTTGTTTTCTTAAAAATGGTGTGAGGCAAAGGATGTCGTTTGCAGCCGAAAACGTTCATCCTTGGTCATTGTCGATAATAATCGCTACTCTAGCCCACAGCCGAGAAACGAAATAGAGAGAGAAATAATTACGTAATACAACGTTCGCGCGGTCTTCGCCCTCTCGTTACCTACTTGATTAGGCTTAGTATGAGTGACGATATTTTGAGGAAAACTTATCTGCACCGTAACTTAAGATATTATTTCTAAATAATTAAAATTAAAAATACGTTGTTCTTCTACGTAGTACATACCCAGTAGCCCTATAATGTTATTTACATCAGAGATTGCGTCATAATTACAAAATATTATTCAATTCTCAATTCTATAAGCACTCGACCTTGACAGCGACCGTGCGAATATTAACTTTAATGGCGCGATATATTGTTATATACTAGATTGTTTTATTGAGTTTTAGCTAACGATTTTGATCCCAATTTAAAAATAAATATCTATAGGTTTTTTTTTTAAGTACAATCTATGAGTACACGCTCACGACAATCCTCACTGTTATTTTTGATTTTTAATGAGTTTTCTATTGAAATATTTTATCAAGTTGTAATTTACCAATTTGATCACAAATGTAATCAAGATTTCGACAGGGATTTGTTATCGAGGTTTAGGATCAAACATATTTTATTTTAAACATTAAAATTTTAGTAGTTTAATAACTTTGACTAGATTGTTTTATTCAGATTTAGCAAACGATTTTGGTACCAATCTTACTAGAGACATCGATAGGGATTTTTTTAAAAGTACAATCTACACAAAGCAGACCACGCTCACGACAATCCCCACGGTCCACTCGTGGGCCGTGCAGTACGAAACAACTAGTTATTATATATATAGTTCATTCATTTATTACAGCCCCTAGAACAAAGCGTCCTAGACCTCCACTGCTGGAGATGGGCCTTCCAGAACTGGAGAATTTAGCCTACACTCGCCACGCTGGCCAGACGGCTTGGCGAGAATATGATGACAATTTATTAACGATTCCACAAGTTGGTATTAGTGGAACCGGGACCGACGGCCTAACGTGCTCTCCGAGGCACAGGAACGCTGGTGTTGTAAATCTATGATAAATGTACGTAAGAAAAGTGTATTTGTCATTGGTACATATATATAGTTAACGAATTCCATTATATAACGTTTGCGCTTAGGTAACAGAATAGGGCAGCAGGGAACTAATCACCACAATTATAATAGTTTATTAACGTCTTTAAATTATCCAAAAAGGCGGTGCGGGCTTCACAACTTGTCCATTCGGCGAGTCGACGAACACTGATGGCGGTTTTCGGCGGCTCTCGGTCATCTTCGTAAGTATGAGAGAAGAGAGCGAGAAGGGAATAGGGAAATGGAACATTCCAGATTATTATTATCAATTTACAAGCGTGTATGCAAGTGACACTGCAAACGCATTAGGCGGTAAATTCCATCCTACAAATATATAGGTAGGTTTGGCCAAATCAGCAGCTATAACAATAGATGCTTTGATCAACCTATATAGTAGTTTTTTTATAATTTTAACGGGTCTGCACGCGATTTACCTTAGAGACATATTTCTACCGACGTTTCAGCCAAGTTGCATTGGCCGTGGTCACGGGTCAACTAGAGCTATGCGGTGTAGTCTCGTACATATTGGGCGATAGAAGTAAACCTACCCACTTATCACTTTAAAAGTTTTTAGAAATCACGACACATGACACTTACAACCTTGGCGACACCGGGCGATTTTTTCCGGCGTCGAAATCTATTGATTACTGGATTCCACGATAATCATAGCTTATAAGCCCCTCTCGATTGAAATTTTTGTGTTTCTTTATTTCGATCGCTTCACGTACTATTCTAGGGTAATAGTGACGATCGGTGGAAAGTATATTTGGGTCATGCAGCTCAATCCAATGGTTTGTGCCACTATCCTTAGGTGTTCTGCTATTGCTGACTTGTTTAATTGGCAGTTTTTTACAGCTGCTATATGTTCTTTGACCCTCTCGGCTATTGTGCGCTTAGTTTGGCCAATATATAAACACCCACCCGTGACCACGGCCAACTCAACTTGGCTGAAACGTCGGGAGAAATATGTCTCTAAGGTAAAGGCCCGTTAAAATTATAAAATGAATTTGCGCGAAAGTTTAAAAACTTCAACCTATATAGATCCTCAGCAGCTCACATTTTTCGCAATGTCATCTCTGCATATAAAAAGTTATGACCAGTGGTAATATTTGTGAGAGGCCGTCCGAGGAAACGATATGCAGTAAACGGTCGGGCGTGCGGTCTCGCGGGGGCAGTCTTTTGACCCGGTCTTTTTTATGCGAATATTCATAAAAATAAATCCCAAGCGTTGATTGAACCAGTCGCCACCGCCTGCACCCGCCTCGTCTATTTTATTGTTATTAGCATCCTCCCGTTAGGGTACAAGTTATTGTTATGCCAGTTGTTACGAAGAAATCGAAAACGCTATTGGGATTTGAGCGGGAAAATGTACTGGGTTTTGTAATTTTAATATTTACATACAGTGAAATGCAGGATTCCGGGTAGGTAATTTACACCTTGATAGATAAACTTATTTTATAGTACTAAAAAGATAAATAGGCGCCTGAGAGGCCACAATTTTAAAAACTGCTTAAGTTACAAAGGACATCATTAGTCTTGGGGATATGGGCTAAATCGTATTCATAGTTATATAATCATCATCAGCCTGTGTCTCCACTACTGGATGTAAGCCTCCCCCAAGGCTCGCCACTTCACAAAATATTATGCCACCCTCATCCATTCCCCACCAGCGACCTTCCTCAGGTCATCTGTCCATCTGGCGGGGGATCGTTTCACTATGCGTCTTCCAGTACATGTTCTCCTATAATCTTAGTGACATTCTCATCATTGTTTTTTCCTTAGCGTGTAATATGACAATGCCTCATTACAGCAGCTATGATCCTTAGTGTATTTATTTTATAATTGTGTATGTCTTAGTTTGTAATATGACAATGAATTGGTTAGCCATTCGTCCTCGGAGGATGCATGTTATACTCAATACTTAATGAGCCCGCTACCCCCAATTACTTAAAAGAGTGCTTCACTTATCTTGGCGCTACCCATGACGAAACTTTCCGTTCTTCCTCTAATTCCATTATGTCCATTCCCACTCACCATTCTTCTTTTGTCTCAAAGTCCTTTGCTGTTGTAGCCGTAAACCTCTGGAATCAGTTGCCTTTAATAATCCGGCAGGCCCCGAGCAGGGCTATCTTTAAAAAACTTGTATATGCACACTTCATGAAGTCATGATAAACTTGGTTTGTTTCTGGCGTTGCTGATAATTATACTTGTATTTGATATGGTTATAGATAGTATTACATTTTATTTTATATGTATTATATTTTTATTGTTATATGTGTAGTTTATATGTATGTATTTGCATGTAGTATCAGTATGTAGATATGTAAATATAATTTATTTAGGTATCTAAGTATGTATTAATTTATATATGTCATTATATTGTCTAATTAAGCCTGTAATTGCACCTACCTTTCATTGTTTAATTGCTCTTGTTGTCCGAAGGTTTGACTGTCATAGAATGCCTTTGTACTTTGTGCAATAAAGATTTAAATAAATAAACAAATAAATGCCTATTTACAGCAGCTATAATTTTAAGATTAATATTGTATTATGTCTATTAGGGTTGTAATGTGCTGCTCTAAAAACAAGCTTTCAGTTATATTAATTATTTTTTTGAGATGTAAAAGCGGAGAATCCATTATATATTTATATATATCATATATTTATTGTCCTATAGAATAAATTACAGAATAAATAGAATTGAAATTGACTTGATTCATACGAGAAACTAAATATATAATTTTCCAAATAACTTAATTGTAAAAAGAAGTAAAGTATCATCACGACCGTTTCCCTTTCGGTGTGGTCAGAAACCACGCTTACAAATAAGCGGATTCACATTTAGCCAACTTTACTATAAGTCAATCATGACAAGTGGCAAGCTCGTCGATGTCTCCAGCGTACCAAACTCAAGAAACGCGAAAAATAAATAATTAAATTATATGATAAAAACCTACTTAGAATATTTATTGTTTTCTATTCAAAATCAACTGTTGGTTTTCCAATAAAATAAAAAAATATAAAAAATTGACGGTCCATCTGCCGAACATATATAATATGTATACAATAAATACTATCTCGTTTGGGACATAATACTTATGCAAAATATATATATATTTTTACGGCGCGTAGCATGGTCGATTATAACTTCTGTCGACCACTGTACAACAAGAACTATTGGTACTTGAAGATATTAATACAAGCATTAAAACAAGGAACTGACGTTTATTAAAAAATAAAAAAACTAACTAAATACGACAAGAAAAGCGATTAAGGAAAACGATTGCCGTTATTCTAAAGATCTTTTCAATTGTCAACACAGGAGGCCTACACTCAACTTACTAAATACGAATATTTGAAACAATCTGATGGTTCATCGCATCATCATCACTACCCCTAGAACACAGATCCTACACCTCTACTTTTTTTTTTTATATACTAGCACGACATGTGACCTTGTGCCCACCTGATGGTAACTGGCGCGCAAGGTCCATGAATGTTAGCAACTGAAGTCAGACACTCATGACTGACATCAGTCCCTAACACTATGCCGGCTTGACTAGATGCTTTTTCACACTTCGCCTGAAAGACTCCAAGTTATAGGAAAGTTGAAACACAGAGGCTGTAAGAGCATTTCACATGTTTATTGTGCGAAAGATGTATGAGTCCGCTAATTTATCCGTACGTAAGTCAAGTTTTCACTTAAAATAAAACACAATTATATAAAAAAATACGATAAACAATAAAAAAAACTGTACTTATTAGTACTTATAAATAATAAAAAAAAATAGCCAGCATGAAACTAGCGTCTAACTAATCAACGTCTAACTGACGCACTTAAAAAAAGTAGTAAATCAAGAGTCACGCCTTCGATCACGCTCACGTCCTGTATGCCATAATGCCACACTGCTTATCCATTATTTCTACTCTACCTGTATTGTAAAAGTATCATCACGACGGTATCGCTTGTGGGGTGGTTAGAAAACACGATTATAAAGAAGCGGATGCATATTAGCCAACTTTACTATAGGCTAATCATGACAACTGGCAAGCTCGTCGATGTATCTAGCGTACCAAACTCAAGAAATATCACAAATTAATTAAATAATAATCAAATTTATTTTAATTTATTAGTTTATTGTGCCCCGACCAGGTATGGAACCCGGTACCTCCGAGTCTAAATGCACGGATTTAACCGCTATTGTACTATATGATTTCGCTAATACCATCTTGGAAGCTTGTTCCAAAAATGTACTGACTGAAGCGGTGTCAAGATTTTTCTATAATTCTTCTAACACCAACTTCGACTGCATTTAACTAAGTCTCCGTTCCTGATCATTTCTTTTTAGATATTTGTATAATAATTCCGGAGAAAGTCTCAATCGTTATTCGTACTTCCATACTTCTAATCATCGTAATTTCGGAGTGAACCCACCGTTTCTTATAGCAAGTTGTCAACGTCCGACAAAAACCAGTCGTTGGCTAACAAAAACAATTCACAGTCAATGATAAAAAGTATCGCAGTTGGAGCTATCGAGAACGTGAAATGGGTTCTGTAGGTTATAATTGCCCACAAAGCTTTAATGGCATAGACATAGAGTGCTATATACGGACCGACACGTGGCTTAATTACCTACATATTTTGATCTTCCGATCCTTTGCAAATATAAAAGCTGTGGTGGCTCGGTTATAAGAACGCTTTCCAATCCAAAAAGGTTCGTGGTTTGAACCCCGGCATGTAGAAATGAGAAATACTTAAATACATTTGTCATATTTACAACACCAGTTAGTGACTGGCGTCAGTTGATCCCATTCTTAAACCTCACGTAACATTTACTACTAGGTGAGCGCAATGTCTCGCAGACTATTCAGCTAGGCGCTGCAAACTTCAGCAAAGAAGCCGACAGACGCATTCAGCTAGGATGGGCGGCATTCGGTAAACTTCGACATATCCTCTCATCGTCCATACCACAGGGTTTGAAGACAAAAGTCTTCAACCAGTGCGTCCACCCCGTAATGTCGTACGGAGCAGAGACGTGGACACTGACAGTGGGTCTGGTTCACAAATTCAAGGTCGCTTAGCGAGCTATGGAGAGAGCTATACTTGGTATTTCTCTGGTGGATAGAATTCGAAACGTTGAAATTCGTCGGAGAACCAAAGTTACTGACATAGCATTCAAAATTAGCAAGCTGAAGTGGCAATGGGCCGGACACATCTGCCGCAGAACCGACGACTGATGGGGCAAACGGGTTCTGGAGTGGAGACCACGTACGGGACGACGCAGAGTGGGACGACCCCCCGCCAGATGGACGGATGACCTAAGGAGGGTCGCTGGTGGGGGTTGGATGGGGTTGCAAAAGACCGCGTGCAGTGGCGAGCCTTAGGGGAGGCCTATATCCAGCAGTAGAGAGACACAGGCTGATGATGATGAGCGAAATGTCACATATCGTATTCAGTGGCAAAGCAAGAGTCACGCATAATAGTCTCCCAGGCAAAGGATCAGATTACAGCCTATCTCAGCATCCGGTGACAAGAGGACTGATGTTTATTCGGTTTAGGTCTCGTCCGAACTAGTTTACGTCTATGCTTGTCTTCTACACCTATGTATTTGGTCGGGAGATAGCGGCAGCCTCAGACGACCTATCGCGGGTAACATCAGAACAGACAAGTGTTATGGCATGGCTCACCACCTTATACAGGTGAAATGCATTCTCCACTGATAACTGATAAGGATCGGTGTCGACCTCACACGCTCCTCAGACGCGCAAAAACTAGAACGAAAACTTTGAAGCCAATTTACCATAGTCTATACATTTTTTTAAAAATCATCTTTGATACGAATCACGGCGTCAAGGGCCCAACTCGAGTTGTTGTTCGCATGCCCGACTTACCGTGAGGCCTCATAAGACGACATTTTGAATTTGTGATTTACTGCACTGAAAATCCCTGCTCACTATTTTATTTATTTATTTTAAAACTATTTGCACTATGTACAAAGGCGGACTTAATGCCGCTAGGCATTCTCTGACAGTCAAACCTTTAGGACATTTAGACAGGATAGGTGGTAGGTCCAATTAAAAATTAGGTGAAATTTAAATAAAAAAGAAATATAGTTATAATATAAATATATACATACTAATTTTTCATTATTACAGCCCCTAGACCTCCACTGTTGGATATGGGCCTTCCAGAACATATATCTGGAGAATTTGGCCTACACTCGCCACGCTGGCCAGACGGCTTGGCGAGGAATACATACTAATAATACCTAATATATACATATAATTTACATACTAATACATAAATAAGTCATACTATAGATATACTAATATAACATAAATAAAACTATCCCAAGGGTTAGCTGTTAGAAAATGTCACTAGACATTAAGCTCGCCTATATACTCGTACATTTAAATGTATTTTTTTTTTATTGTACTGCCTCCGTGGTCTAGCGGTTAAGTCCGTGGATTTCGACTCGGAGGTACCGGGTTCGATTACTGGTCGAAACACAAAGATAATTGAATAATAAAATATTTAATTTATTTCTTTATTTTTTTTATTTAATTTATTTTTTTTGGTACGCTGCCGCGCTGGTGTCTTCAAGCTTACCACTTGTCATGATTGGCCTATAGTAATTATGTCGTGCTAGTATAAAAAAAATTACAGTTGTCTTGCGTCTTATAGCAAAAAAGTCATCTCAATAAAAATAAAAATCCGTAAGCTACACGTACTAGTTACTGTACTGTACCTACCAAAATTATGAGGCGGTATTTCGAGTGACATATTTTGTTCAGATAACTTGAATGTCGCTTTACTTATAAATGGTTCTTTATTAAATTGAACGGGCGGCGGCTAATGGGCTGATCATGCGCTCCCATTAAAGATTATTTAATATTCAAAAGAGAACCGCTATTAATCACGCTCTGAGTGCATTCCCAGTTTCAACTCAAATCTACCTAATATACAGCAATACAAAATCTGTCTCGCTCGCACAATTAAATATTTTTTAAGTCTAATTTTATCTTTGAGAAACGCAATTAACTTTAAATGGAATAAAATTATGGATATATACCTATATACTAATTATTGGTCACTTCGAACCATTATGCTTGCTTTTATTTATTGATTTATTTACTATAGGTACACAAACAGATCACAATCTATACAGTTCACATTTTACAGCAATTTCTTAAGTTCCAGATTGCAATCCAAAAGCAGTGTACACAGCATGCTTATTGTGATTTAGCCATGACATTGTCATTTCAGTTAAATTATTTTATTTATGTGAAATGTGTCAAAAGGAAAATAGTAATAAAAAATTGGTAGAGAAGACAAATTTCTAAGCATTCCATGGATTCACCGTGCGGGTGCCGGGTCCATCGTGTGTGGGTGGGAGATGAGAAGAATGGTGTCTCGGGCTTGCGACCGACAATAGGCTGGTTTAAGAAAAGGAGGCCTCCTTTTTTTTTTTATTGCGCGATAATACGCTCACCATCTACCATTCTACTTCTCTCCCTACCCAACCAAATACTGTATGATTCCGTTAATGCCGTCTTGGAAGCTCGTTCCATAAATGTATTGACGGCAGACCTGCTTAGGCCCAATTCTTTCAGTAAGTGATGCAAAGATTTTGCTGGAACTCCTCTTGCACCAACTTCCACTGCGTAAAGCTGAGTCTTGAACCCGTTCCTGATCATTTCTTCTGTGAGATCATAATATTTATTCGACTTCATGTTGTGGTCTTTTGGAATATTTGATTCCCACGGAACGGTAAGTTCAATAGGGATAACTTTTTTCAAGTTCCGAGAAAACACTAAGATGTCTGGCCTATAGGCTGATACAGCTAGTTCATCTGAGATCCTATAATGGTGTTCAAATGTATCCATGAGAATTTTCCAGTCTGATGCGGCGCCAAGGATCGAGGTGGGCTTGCATTTAGTTTTCGTGCTTTGCCCTTCCTTTACAAACGTGGTCAAAGTTTTATTTGTAGTCAGTCCCTTTCTGGCTCTTGCAATAGAAAGACTTACTGCTTCACGGATAACACCAAGGACTTTGTCATGTCGGCGTGAGTTTCTTTTTTGAAGAGTAACGCACCCTACAAGTGTGTGTCTAGCAATTCCTACAAAACATCAGCATCAACAGAAATTTCATTAATTAAGAAAGTAAATTATATTTTGGTCACAGTAGTACCAGCAAAATATGCGGTAACAGATCTCTTATACACTATTTTTTTTTACCCGAATTCTGCAAAATTTTGGCTACATTGCTAGAAGAGATGCCGACAATCTGGAAACACTCTCGAAAAAGTAGACGGTAAAAGAACAAGAGAATGAAGCCCCAAACGATGGTCTAGTCAGGTGACTGTCCACCTAAACTTCCCATTACACCAAGCCATCCACTGCGTCGAGGACTGCTGGGGAGGATACGGCTGGTGGATGGATTGCGACGGAGTCACGATCCCCAACAGTGGGGTACCGACTAAGGATGAGGAGAAACCATTATTTATTTATTTATGTTATATTTATATATATTATATTTATTATAAAATTACTTAGCTTCCTTCATTGACCTATATATTATGACTGGTCTATTAATAAAACAGTTTATCCTACAGTACCTATCATAATATTGTTTGTAACCCATCAATTTACGTAGTTTTCTACGTAGTTCCCACGCTTTGGTATAGGCTGTCACTTTGAATCATTATTTAAGTACTTCGCTTCCCTCATTGACCTATATCTTAGGACTGTTCTATTAATAAAACAGTTTATCCTACAGTACATATATTATAACAATGTTTTTAAACTATCAGTTGCCATAGTTTTCTTTGTGTATAGTAGTTCCCACGCTGTGGTATAGGCTGTCACTTCGAACCAATACAAATGTACTTCACTTCCTTCATTGACCTATATCTTATGACTGGGCTATAAATACGTCAGTGGCTGAAATAATGAAAGTAAAACTACTAATCACGTGGTGTATATCAAAATGTAGATCATAGATTAGATTTATTTTAATCTCAATTTTAGACGCGAAGATCGAAGGATGGCTTCGACCTTCTTTGTTAAGTCTTGTACGCTAGATATATCGAGAAAGATACCTATAGAGATGACCGCCTCCGTGGTCTAGTGGTAACAAACGTTGCCGTGAACTCGGGAGGTCGTGGGTTCGATTCCCACCGGGGGCAAGTTGTACATTGTATAATTTGTCTCGGTCTGGGTGTTTATATGTATAATATGTATATATTTACAAAAAAAAAAAGTATAATATGTAGTTTATCAACCATCTAGTTTCCGTAACACAAGCCTCGTAGCTTACCACGGAAATTAGATGGCGCTGTGTCACCTGTCTGGAAATATTTATTTATTTATTTATTTAGTATCCTATTTTAATAAATCGCATAACTGCCACACCAGCTATATTTCGCTTTTATTCTTTGGTTCATGATCTAGTTAGACTTAAAAAGATGTAACTTAAAACTAAAACAATATAATTATTCAGAGGAAATAAGATGATTTTACAAATAAAATGATTTAAAAAAAAAAAAAAAAACTAAAAAAGTAACATTTTAAAACATAAATTACTATTATTAAAAATAAACCTACTTAATAAAGACCGCCTCTGTGGTCTAGTGGTAACAAACGTTGCCGTGAACTCGGAAGGTCGTGGGTTCGATTCCCACCGGGGGCAAGTTGTACATTGTATAATTTGTCTCGGTCTGGGTGTTTATATGTATAATATGTATATATTAACAAAAAAAAAGTATAATATGTAGTTTATCAACCATCTAGTTTCCGTAATACAAGCCTCGTAGCTTACCACGGAATTTAGATGGCCTGTCTGGAAATATTTATTTATTTATTTAAATAAAAATACAACTAAACAAAAGCAAAATAAAATTTATATAAATAAAAAAATATGTTATTCAATATTTAAAAAAATGTGAATAATAACCGTTTTGTCAGATTTGTACTAAAAATGAGATCATTACTATACAAAGTTTATAAGTGGGTCTATCTCAAGTATTTTAACCAAACCTTTTTGGCTTAGACCTGGAGAAGAAGTAATTGCAATAAATCCATCATCATCTACGGTTTCAGTACGACTGAAATCACAATCTTGCACGCCGCAGTCTGATCGCGTTTGTTTGAGTGTAGTTTTATTTGTATTTTATTTAATGATAGTCATCAGTCTTGCTTACTGTATGCCCGGTCCATACATAACTCAACGGCATCCTCACTTACGATTGCCAGTAGTTCGGACGCCACTAATTTAGCAAACGATCGTGAGACTTGGTCGCGTAAATGAAACTCAACCTCCGCAAATTGATGGGAAATCGCAGGAAATCTGAGTTCATGTGAAAAACGTAATCGGGATTGTCTTGATCTAAACCTAAACCTTTAATTGTAGTTTTCTAGTATTTAAAATCGTTTCATGTTTTAAGCTGTATCTAATAAGCCTGATTTATTGTATTAAAAATAGTATCATATTATATGGATTATACTGTATAGATTTACATTGTATGAACTGCCTCCGTGGTCTAGCTGTTAAGTCCGTAGATTTAGACTCGGAGGTACCGGGTTCGATTCCTGGTCGGGACACAAAAGTATTTATTAATGTAAATAAATACATTTATTTTATTTGTGATATTTCTAGATTGGTACGCTGGAGACATCGACGAGCTTGCCACTTGTCATGATTGGCCTATAGTAAAGTTTGGCTAAATGTGAATCCGCTTCTTTATAAGCGTGGTTTCTGACCACCTCGAAAGGGAAACGGTCGTGATGATAATTTACTCCTAGATTCACATTTATCTATTGCTAAAGGCCTATCATGATAAAAGGCAACTCCGTCGAATGGTAAGTAACGCGAGGTCATGGAATGAACTGACGTCAACTACTGACGACCTACCATTATGCCGGCCTATCAAGGTGATTATTCACACTTGGCTTGAAGGACTTCAGGTTATAGAAATGGGGAAACTGAAAGCTGGAAGAGCATTTTACGTCATCAGCGTTCAACAGATGTAATAGTCTCCAAATGTATATGTAGGTTCGCGTAGGGATTGTGGCTACGGTATGGGGGTTCTTACAAATAGTTACCTAAGCGAGATTGCGGAATAGAGAAGAAGAGATAAAGTTATGGATCTCTTTAGAACACTCACTAAGGTATAGCTTGTGGAACACGATCAGGGAAGCAATGTTTTGGCGCACCTGTAGCGATTTGTGAGTTTTAGACACTGTGATATCGTCTACTAATTTACCCGCCTCTGCAGAACATTGCGGGAATCTTTAAGGCACTCGGCGAAACTATCCTAGAGGTAAGAACAATATTCAACATAAAGCGTTACCTAATCAAATCAGACAAAAAAACAATATATAACTTTTTATTTAAATGTATTAATAAATAATAACATACTTATTTGAAGTAAGATACAATAAAAAAATAGAATAATTATACATAAAACTAAACTAAAAACACCTATGAATTTTAAACTATTTCACAAAATAAACTAAGGGCTTACCACCTGGGAGGGTACTTTGAACTCTCGCCGCATTTTGTTATGGCATTTGGGGTTACTACACTCTTGATAAATTTGTATATATTTTTTTTACTATTAACATAGGCGGACCTAATGCAGCTAGACATTCTTACTCGATCAATTTTACTAATGTAAAACATACATATATATAATTATACTGAATACAAATAAATAATAATAAATACATACATATATATATACAATATTACTTACAGTTGTTAGGAACTAATTAAGATAAGATAATTACCCACCTCTTTTACGAAATAGTGAGTATCAAGAGAATATACCCCTATTCTTTTAACCCCAATTTCCCTGGTGTGGGATGCGACATGGGTAGACACATAAGCACACCAGGCGACCTCGTTAAGCATGGGCAGTGCAGCGGTTTCTGCTCTCTCGAGCTGCGCAAGTACGCCAACCTCAGTAAAGGTTACGAATTTGCGCTGTTTGGGGTCGAGTCCATGGGCCCATGGGGACACTCAGCCAAGCGTCTAGCCAAGGAGTTGTCCAATCGGCTAACGGAAAAGTTTGGTGACAGGAAAGCTGGCAATTATTTCTGCAAACCTATTAGCCTCGCTATACAGAGGTTAAATGTTGCCAGTCTTCTTGGAACCATTCCTGAAGGGTCGTCACTAGAGGACATTTTTTACTTATAGTTTATTTTGTATTAGGTTTAGTTTATAAAAAAAATTACTTTTAAGTTTTTTTAATTACATTCCTTTGAATAAATATTTTATTAACCCCAAATGCCACAAAGTTATAATTTTGTTTAATGCTATATTTAATGTGCTTTTTAGATTCGGCTTTATGAGCAGTTGAACCGGCCTTTTTTGAGGTAAAGAAAATATGAGAAAAATTATATCTATATTTAAGATTATGTATCTTCAACTTCGTGTTAGAGCTTATTTGCCACAATCATCGATATGAGAAGCGAAGGCAATTACAAGCATTAATCGCGGTAATCAAAAGCAAGCATTACTTAAGGCCGCGCATCGGCTTACGACTTCCTAATGACACTTCGATCGAGAACGTCCCTCGTTATCGCGAAACATTCGATCGACATTGACTTGGATATAACGACTGGACTTACGCGCTTAAATACGCGGTGGTAAATAACACAATTTATTTTTTTAATTCAATAAACTACAGGGTAAAAATTAATCTGACCCCGAAAGTACAAAAGCAGTTCAATGTAAGCAGAAAACCAGGACCCTGATTCTCGCGCTTTCGACATAAATATCGACTAAATTTGTTTGATATAGACTGTCAGTATTCTTTAGATATCTGTCACTTTTTACTCGAATACCAACATGAAAGTTAAACGCGCTGGAGTTAGGGCTCAGTAGCTTAGGAAATTCCAGTGACATGCTTATGTTTTTCTGACAGAAAATGGAATCTGAAAAGAAAACTTACCTATATGAAATGGAATGGAATTCTTCGAGAGCACGTTAAGCCGTCGGTTTCTCTAAAACAAACTTGTGGAATCGGTAATAAATAGGCTAGCAGCGAGGCGAGTGTCGATTTCTCCAGAACATCTTCAACAGTGGAGGTCTAGGACTCTGTGTTCTAGGGACAGTGATAAGTAATATAATGTAATGTAATATATTTTTATTTATTTATTTTAAAACTTTATTGTAAAAAAATACAAAAGGCGAACGTAATGCCGCTAGGCATTCATGCCCGTTAACCTTTGTGACATTGAGATCATTTAATATTGAGTACGGTGCAAATAAACAGAATAATCAATCGTAATAATATTTAAAAACTGAAATATATATATGGCAATACACATAAGTACATATAATAATATAGGTGCATACTAATATACTATAATGATATATTTTAATACTCAAGTACGTTAGGCGTTATATAAAAAAACAATGTTATTGAGCCCAGCAGCCCTATTCTGTTACGTTATGAATGGATTTCTTTATTTACTTCATAATTATAAAATATTACTCAATTCTTAACTCTATAAGCGCTCGACCTTGACAGCGGCCGTGCAAATATCAAATTTAATAGCGTGATATTTATATAGTTAACGAATTCCATTATATAAATTTGCGCTTTAGTAACAGAATAGGGCTGCAGGGCACATCAGCCTGCCGTCTACATTACTTCACATTCATGTTATATTTTGGTAATTTCTGTAATTGGTATTAGCCTTTCTTCTTCTTCTTAGTCGCTATACTCTTGGCACGCTTAACAAGCCGTCGCCACTCGTCTCAAACTGCAGCCTTCCTGGAGCACTCATGTAGGGGGTGATCCATTGCTGCTTTAACCTGGTCAGTCCATCTCATCGGAGACCTACCACGCATTCTCTTGCCATCGACTTTTCCCTGAACTACAAGGCGCTCAATGGATGTATCTCCACGCCGCGATACGTGTCCAAAGAAAGTGAGAATGCGTGATTGCACGATTGAGGAAAGGCGTTGTCCTATCTCTAGTTCCTCCAGGATGGATTTGTCTTTAGTTGTGTATTATCATTGTTTTTTTTTTATTAAAAGTATATAATCGATAACAACATATAGTAATGAACCGCGACCTTTGGATTTAAAGTTACCATTAAAGCTACTCAATCACCACCAGGTTATGTAGATTAAATATTCAGTACTACATTTAGGAGATATCGTTGCTAAAAAGTTCCGAGATGATAATTTCTCTGTATTTAAATCCCAGCGCTGATATAACGGTCAAAGTTTGAGTGGAGTTATTCCTCTTAATATCCTGGCGGCTTGGGTCGGGATATCGTCACGTACGCGCGCCCACCGATGTAATTATATCGGCGCAATTAAAGGCCTACTAATATATTATAATCGTTCTGTTAGCAATAGCATTTTTTGCAAAAGTATCTGTGCCGCTTTGATTGAGCCGACATTGTCGTTTATGTAACTCGCCTACGAACAAATCTTATTTTAAAAATTATATTTGAATGAGATCATAGGGAAATTATCAAGTCATAATACAACAACTTTTGTTTTATTTTCTTTATTGATTATTAATTATATATTATAATATTATTTATTGATTAAATTGTAAAAAAAACTCAGTAATTTTATTGAAAAAATCAAAAATATTTATCACTTTTTGTGCAATGAATAACTTCATGCTGTACAAAAAAGAATTGTTGGAAATTACCTCTTTTATCTCCCTGTTTCGTTTGATCCACGACTTTTTGATAAATTATTCAAACAAAAAAGGATGAGCGAAGAGAGATTGGCCAACCAGATATATAATGCGAAAGTTGTGGGTAAAAGAGGCCCTGGCAGACTAAGACTCATCTATCACGATCAGATAAATAAAACAATAGCTGAAGGTGCATTAAAAAGCCATCGAAACTAAAGGGCAAGAGAAGACAAATTTCTAAGCATTCCATGGATTCACCGTGCGGGTGCCGGGTCCATCGTGTGTGGGTAAGAGATGAGAAGAATGGTGTCTCGGGCTTGCGACCGACAATTGGCTGGTTTAAGAAAAGGAGGCCTCCTTTTTTTTTCTATTGCGCGATAATACGCTCACCATCCACCATTCTACTTCTCTCCCTACCCAACCAAATACTGTATGATTCCGTTAATGCCGTCTTGGAAACTCGTTCCATAAATGTATTGACGGCAGACCTGCTTAGGCCCAATTCTTTCAGTAAGTGATGCAAAGATTTTGCTGGAACTCCTCTTGCACCAACTTCCACTGCGTAAAGCTTAGTCTTAAACCCGTTCCTGATCATTTCTTCTGTGAGATCATAATATTTATTCGCCTTCATGTTGTGGTCTTTTGGAATATTTGATTCCCACGGAACGGTAAGTTCAATAAGGATAACAATGAAGAGGTTGATGAATGTTGAAAAAGCGAAAGAGGTACGTCGTGATCGTAACAAGTGGCGCTCAATTGTCTCTGCCCAGCAAGGGATTTGGCGTGAAGATATATATGTATGTAAGTATTCCAAGCTCCTCGCCAAGCCGTCTGGCCAGCGTGGCGAGTGTAGGCCAAATTCTCCAGATATATGTTCTGGAAGGCCCATCTCCAGCAGTGGAGGTCTAGGACGCTGTGTTCTAGGGGCTGTAATGATGATGGTGATGTATTCCAACAAAATTACAATATAAGTAGAAAAAGGTCTTTTTTATAGGTGTGCAAAATATTTTAAATAGATAATAAACATTAGTCTAGTCAAAATAACATGTCTGATCAATAAAAATATTGAAATTTCTATCTCAAAGTCAAAAAATCTTTATTCACGTAAACCTACAGGTATTTGTGACTCGTCATTATTTAAATTATTTTGAATGATTCTACTCGTGTCGTGGCCTTTTATTTTACCTTAAAATGCGTGGTAAGAAACTAAAAAATATTGTTTTATTTTTAACCAAAGTATTAAAGCTTACCTAAATCAAACATCTGCATAAATCCCTATGGACAGATAAACTTGGCTAATAACGGGTAGCTTCACTCACTTCGAATCATGGTAAAATTATGCTCTCGACATATCGGAAAAGGGGGCTACTCTCAAATCACGAAAGACAGTTCACATACACCAGTGCGGACCAATCGGTACAAGCCCACTTTTCGCATACCAATGGCGAGCACTAACTACAGACAAAATTTATTTTTAATTAGAGCTTGTAATACTCTTAAGGCATTCATTGATAAAACTGATGTTGATATCTTTCATGACAAGGTGATGGCAGTGAGAAATGCGTTTAACTTAATGTTCTTGAAACGATAATAGTTTTGTTATTGTACAGTTATTAGTTTATTGCATGAAGTGATAGTTTGTAGATGCTTTCATCGTTCATAATATGTATTATTCTAACACTACTAGTGAAAACTTGTAAATTACTTTCTGTTTCTATTTTTGTATCTATACTTGTGAATTAAATGTCAATAGTTTTCCTTAATAAATAAATAAATACCTTGTGAATCCGACGCAGTTTATCCACTATTGGTTGCGGTCCTCAGCGCAGTGGATGGCTTGGTGTACTGGGATGTTTAGGTGTTCAGTCACCTGACTAGACGACAGTTTGGAGCTTCTTTCTTTTGTTCTTCTACCCTCTACTTTTCCCGTTATTAGGATTTGTTCCAGATTGTCGGCACCTCTTCTGGCATGTTCACCAAAATATTGCAAAATTCGGGTAAAGCAGACGGCAGAAAGTCTCTGCCCCATGGCATGTTTGAGCTATTCGAGCACCGAAACGTTAGTGCTGCGTGCGGTCCAAAGGATTCTAAGCACACGACGCCAGTACCACATCTTAAACGCATCAATTCTTGCTTTATCTGAGGCTTTTATAGTCCTCTACCAACAACACATCTGCACGTGTTCCTGAGGTTAACCGAGTAGCCTCTTCCAAATTTTGCTATTATCATCATCATCGCGCATAAAACACATAGTCCTAGACCTCCACTGTTGTGAACTTCCAAAATATATATCTAGAGAAAACGCGCTGGCCAGACGGGTTAGCTAGGGATATAAAATGTAGAACAGCATTTGCACGCATGCAGTATGAGTCTATAAGCTCAAGGTTATAAAAGGAAAAAATAAAATAAAGAAAGAATGGAAGAAAGAATGAAAGAAAGAATGAAAGAAAGAATGAAAGAAAGAATGAAAGACAGAATGAAAGAAAGGATGAAAGAAAGAATAAAAAAAATAACGAAAGAAAGAATGAAAGACAGTAAGAATGAGATAATTCTTCCAGCGAAGTTATAAAAAAGTATCTTATCAAGCTGGCATAGTATTAGGGACTGATGCCATTATTTAAATCCATTTGTTAACATTCCTGAACCTCGAAATCTTGGTCAATAAATAGTGTAATACCCCTATTATTCTAGAGTTATATTATTATATTATATTAGTCTAGAGTAGACCCCGATCGCGAAACCCAGCCCGACGGATAAGAATAATTACAATGATTGAACCCTGATCATTTAATAGTCGACAGATGTTAATCGCTGTCTGCCTATAATTACGCGCGTTCAGAGACGTCTAGAAAAACATAAACTCAGTGATCCTGCTGAGGATGAGAACTTGAGAACCCTAAGGGAACTCACTCAATATATTGTAGCTTTCACAATTCATGCAATTCGCATCTTTTTGTTTTTTCTTTAATTTTAAGGCGGCAACTTACTTACGTACGAAACTTAAGTGTTATGATCAAGTTGTTGGTCTATTAGTCTTAAGCATAACATTAGACTACTGAGAGACCTTATGCAATATGTACGTTAGTTATTATGTTATGCGAATAAAAAACACTTTTTTATATAACAAAATACGCTAGTAGTAAAAGCTATATAGCAGTATGGTCAATGCATTTTTTTTATTTTGATGAAATAAAAACATCCAATATTATTACACTAATTGACAGTGTAACTTAAAGGGTCAAAATAGGGCAGGTGGAGAAGCTGCTCTGGAACAGGCGTAAATAGTAGTTATTTGCAATATAGGAGTGGACCCCAAATAATAATAATAAATATTATAGATTTAAATAGGTAATTCAATATGTTTTATAGACATTTCAAAGATAGCGAACGAACAGCAGTGTCATTAACAGCAGCGTGGAGTAGGGCGCGGACGTCTTCGGGGATGATCCGCTTATCAAACAAGTGAGCCAATGAGTCGATTCCGTCATAGACTTGTGCGCAGTCGTTCAATGTTTGACCGAGAGCGAACGAAGCCTGTCATTTTAATGAAGTCCAACACATTTCGATAGGTGATTATTTTTAATCAACGATGTATATAGATAAGCCTATTCAATACAAAACGCACTCTTAAAAACGTGCCGCTTGCTTTGTGTACCTATCAACTTTGGGGGGCAATTCTCAAGCAACGATAATGCCATATGCTTTATTCATCGGAAATTATATCACAATGCATACAAAAAGACTAGTTTTAGTCGATATAAATATTAATATTAGGCGCTCTCGATGCTTGCTATCTCGCGAATGTTGGTGCAGCTACATGACTTCGATTGGTTTTACGGGAACGTTTTTATATTAGTGAGGGCCTATCTATATACATCGATGTTTTTAACACTTCATTGCATAAAAATAAATGTAACAGACATATTAAAATGCCATCTAATGCCTCCTCTAGTTTTTATTTTTGACTAATTTGTATTACGCAGTAATGTTACGTCAGTCGTCACCTTAAGAGTGTATAAAGGGCAATGGACTATCTTACTTGTAGTTAATTATTATTGGAAAATCATAGCATTTTAACTATAGCAATTAATTTATTGTATCATCACGACCGTATCCCTTGCGGGGTGATCAGAAACCACGCTTTTAAAGAAGGATCACATTTAGCTTCTCAATCTTTATGATAAGGTAGTAGCTCAGTTGTAAGAACGCTTTATGATAAATACACTTTTCTTACGTACATTTATTGTGGCTGTAAGAAGAAGAGCAAATTGGGTTGTCTGTTCCGGTTCCACTAAATACCAACTTGTGGAATCGTTCATAACTATTGACACCAGACCCTCACCAATCCGTCGAGAGTGGCGCGTATAGGCCATATTTTACAGAAAAATCTGGAATGCCTCCAACAGTGGATGTGTTGGATACTGTATACTAGGGAATGAATAAATAAATAAATTAATTAATGAATAAATAAACGGAACTATCCTTCTTTGCTCGTCAAACGGCATTCAACGATATCATCCGAAGGGTACGCCTTATAGCCAGACTTACGGTTTTGTTTCTATTTAATGTTATTTATATGACGTTTATATGTTTATTAATAATAATAATGATAAATTTATTATTATCTTTATTACTTTTTTAATAACAAATAAGATTCTACACAATAATAACCATTATTTAAATATTGCATTCAGACGACTAAATAAATTCTCATTATTCGTTTAGTAAAATAATAGGTTCGTTTTTAAATGTCGGCTGACGGGCAGCCGGTTCGAGGAGGCTTTGCAAATATGACGTGATGGATGAACCCAAGACTACATTTGCATACAATGGACAAAAATAACAAAACATAACATATCAAACACGTCCTACAACTGTTAATTAAAACTGTTTTCCTAACATTGGAAATGAAGGAACCTTATAAAATGATTGTGATAGTCATTTGATGCATTTTTTTTATTTAAACACTAGACTCTTGTAAATGAAAGTAAAGACAGTGTGACAGTTACACTCGTATTCTAAGACTTTTTTAGCAATGGCTTCTAGACTTAAGTATTTCTTCCAGCTGTCAAACGCTTAGATTTTAAGTAATTAAAGTTAAGTTAGAGTATAAGATTCCTGGTCGGGACACAATAATATTTATTTTGTTATTTATTTAAAATTTTATTGTTTAATACAAAAGGCGTATGTAATGCCGCTTGGAATTCTCTTATCAACCTTCGGGACAAGAAATCGAAATTTAGGCATGGCAAAATAAAAAAACACAAAAAATAAAATAAAAATAATTAAATGACTTATTAGTACTGGTTAAATTAAATATACGATAAACATCATAAAAATAATAATACTTAAACTACTTAAAAAAATATATTCTTACATACACTAGATAACTAATTATATACATACCTACACTACGTAAACGGGAAATATATACTTATATATATAAATATATACTTATAATAAATAGCAACCGGTTCAGCTGCTCATACAGCCGAATTAAAAAAGCGCATAAAATATCATAAATAAATATATTTTTTTTTCCAGACAGGTCACACTATATATAGGTTATAAAGTTATAACTTTGTGGTATTTGGGGTTGAAACAATAGGGGTATATTCTCTTGATACCCACAAATTCCTAAAAGAGCTGGGTAAACGTTTTTTTTAAGAGTGTGGCGACCCCAAACGCCATAACTACCTACTCGTAAAACAGAATATTTCCATTATAATTCAACGAGGAAATGCGGCGAGCGATTTGGGTACCCTCCCTGGTGGTAAGCCCTTAGTTTATTTTGTAGAATAGTTTTCATTTCATAAGTACGAGTATTTTTAGTTTAGTTTTATTTATAATTGGTTTTTTAATCTATTTTATTTTAATATTTTTGTATGATGATGATGTATGTATCATCACGCCCGTTTCCCTTTCGGGGTGGTCAGAAACCACGCTTATAAATAAGCAGATTCACATTTAGCCAACTTTACTATAGGCCAATCGTCGATGTCTCCAGCGTACAAAACTCGAGAAATATCACAAATAAATTAAATAATTAATTAATTAATAGCCAAATTTTATTTTATTGCGCAACAAGACGCTCACCATCCACCATTCTACTCCTGTCACTGCCCAACCAAATACTGTATGTTTCCGTTAATACCGTCTTGGAAGCTCGTTCCATAAATGTATTAACGGCAGACCTGCTTAGGCCCAATTATTTCAAATGCAAGGATTTTGCTGGAATTCCTTCTGCACCAACTTCTACTGCGTGAACCTGTTCCTGATCATATCTTCTGTGAGATCATAATATTTGTTCGACTTCATGTTGTGGTCTTTTGGAAAATTTGATTCCCACGGAACGGTAATTTTTTTCAAGTTCCGAGAAAACACTAAGATGTCAGGCCTATAGGCTGATACAGCTAGTTCACCTGAGATCCTATAATAATGTTCAAATGTATCCATGCGAATCTTCCAGTCTAATGCGGTGCCAAGGATCGAGGTAGGCTTGCATTTAGTATTTCCTAGTTGTAAAGAATTAAATATAAAAATAATATTGGGAGAAGAAAACTCGCTAGTGGTTAAAAAATGACATCTAATTCAGTGTAACAAATCCATCAAAAATAACAAACTTGACAGTTATTTTTTATAAGAAAAAAATAACAAAATTAAAACAAACTATTTTCAACACTAGTACTACATTATTTAAAAGTACACTTACTTGAAAAATCTTTGAAAATATTGGATTGTGCATGGGAGAATAATGCGTTAAAGCATAAATATTTTATAATTAAATACTCCAAGTTACCAAACCTCCTCCTTGCGTCGTATTCCTCAATGCTGAGGGTCGTGACCCCCTCCACGGATCACTTTGTCTCGGACGATGCTGCGCCATCCGGGTCTGCACACGGCGGCATGCAGCGCACTGTGGACTGTTAAGTATGGTTCGGATCTGGTCAGACCAGCGTATCGGGCTTCGGCCTCGGAGCCTATTGCCTTCGATTTTACCCGTGATCACCAGCTTTTACTAAACAAAAGACGAAAAATAATGTAAATAATATATTAGCCAAACGTCTAATATACAACTAGGCTAGGAACAAACGACCATCCCCAAGCTTGTCTCCACGCTCCATATGAGCATTTAACTAATCTTGCATCGTCATTAATTTAAGGAATATGTCTTCCTAACCGACTCGAAACACCGTAGTCGAAACAATTCCACTCTACATTTTCTTATTTGCATATTAAAATAATTTCCAGTAAGGCTGCTTATCCACCTTGTCAATTATGTGTCTAATACATATTAAATAATATACGTTTTATAATAAGATCAGACATAATTATTTACTTTCATTAATTATAATAATAATAAATATTTCCAGACAGGCCACACAGCGCCATCTAGTTTCCGTGGTAAGCTACGAGGCTTGTGTTAGGGAAACTAGATGGTTGATAAACTACATATTATACTTTTTTTTTTTTTGTAAATATATACATATTATACATATAAACACCCAGACCGAGACAAATTATACAATGTACAACTTGCCCGCGGTGGGAATCGAACCCACGACCTCCCGAGTTCACGGTAACGTTTGTTACCACTAGACCACGGAGGCGGTCGTTGACATACATCAAATATGACAATACGTTTCTCATAGCAAAGGCCAAAGACGTATCAATCAATACTATTATAAATGCGAAAGAATTATATAGATATATATATATATATATATTATATAATTAGTCTGTATATATATATTTATTTATATAGTTTAATATTTTTGCTGAGAACCTCTAGTTGAACAAATACGCTAACCTTGGTACCGGTTAAGAATTTGCGCCGTTTGGGGACGATACGATGGGCCCATGGGGACCTTTAGCAAGGCGCCTGGCCAAGGAGTTGTCAAAGCGGCTGACGGAAAGGTCTGGAGACTGGAAGGCTGGCAATTATTTCTGCCAACGTATTAGCCTCGCTATACAGAGGGTAAATATTGTCAGTCTCCTTTGGACTATCTCGGATTGGATGTCTCTAGAGGACATTTTTGATAAATAGTTTAGTTTATTTTAAATTTTATTATTTAGGTAGCTTTCAATTTATAATTAATGTATATGGTGTAAGTATTTGGTGGGATTGGCATTCGAAAAATCCTGTTTAGTTAGTCCTTACCTGTTTTTTTGGCCTCTTCCTTTAGCACCCAAAATTTAGTTATACACAACACAACAATTAGTTATACATCTGATGCAGTTTTTGTTTGGAAATATCTTTGCACCAATGTAGACATTCCCCTGGAACCACAGTATCAAAAACAGTGGGATGTTCCATTGGTGCAGGGTGTCCATAATTTTTTAATTCATAATTCTGCCAGTGACATCGACCAAGCTCGGCTTCTCGCTGTTTCGCATATCGATTCGGGTACATGCCATCCGCAGCAAAAATTTTGGTACATTTTTGGACAACAATTGTATAACAATCGCCATGTCCCTTCGATTAGGGAAAAAAATATATTTGAATATATATTTTGGCATCGTTGACCAGCTTAGTCACCACGGCCTGTCTTGTCAGAATAGTGCTGATCGTCGTTTCCGCCACGGTTCTGTCAATAATGTAATCCACCGGGCTTTGGTTACTGCCTTTAGTTCTTGAACCGTCTGGGATCTCTCGCAGTGATGGTAAAAGACCCGATGGATTGACTTTGGTGCCGTGGTCCATGGGTCGAGCATTGGTATGGGACGCTACTTGTGTCGACACCCTTGGTCGGTCTCATGTCCAGGGCACATCTGTCAGGGCTGCGGGGTCGGCGACCAAATATCGCAAATACGAGTCTGTAGCCAATGACTACGTGTTTGTGCCTTTTGGCCTTGAGACAATGGGACCGTGGGGGCCAAGCACTAAGACGTTCTTAAAAAACTGTCTAAGCGGCTGGTTAACGCTGTATCTGACAAGAGGGCTGGCAATTTTTTCGCGCAGCAAATCAGCATCGCTGTGCAATATTTTTATCTATAATTTAAATTTTAGTTTTATTTTAGTTTTTTAGAATAATTATCAGATTTATTCTATATCATAATCGGCATCTTAAAGTTTGATTTTAATGTTAATGTATAGTACACACAGCAGTACATGATTATTATCATACACATAACATAATATAATTATAACTTATCTAATATATTTAATTACTTTAAAAAAACCACATAGTTTTAAAACTAAAATTAAGAAAAAAAATATACATAACACAACAAACAATGCCAGTGTCCTTGGCACTTTTCCCATTGGTATTGATTTGGAATAGAATTTTTATTTATAATACTTTATTTTTTGTTTTGTTTTTAGTTGTTTTTTTTAAATATTAATAAGTCGTTTATAACGTCGTCGTTTATATTAATAGTAATTTATATTGTTTGTAATGTTCCTTCAAATAAATACTTAATACAACAAAACTATAATTTCTATTATCATATTTTTTTTTATAGAACGAAAAAATATTAAAATTAATATTAATTTGATACCATGCTTGTATGCTTAAAATTAATATTTTCCTTACAAACCTTATTTTCCTACCACATATCTGGTAGATAAACAGCCTAAACGCTATACGTAAGTCTGCATGTCTATCTAATTGAAACATCACAAAACACATTTTTTTCACAAACAAATCCCGACCAAATGGTCCTAAAGTTAAATATGAAATTCGAATGATTGTTTTTTGAAAGCATCTGACTTGTAATCATTCGAAATATAGTAGCTGTACAACGATGACAGATAAAGACATATATATACTTCAAGGACAAGTCCTACCACTCTTTTTATTGTGTTTAAAAACCTAACCTCAATTACTATTTTATTTAACTTTATTTAGGCAACAAACAGTCATCATAAACAAACATTAATTGTAAATATATAACTCCGTGTCTATATCTTAACGGTCTTATCTAAATACGGAGGCAGTCTAAGTATGTATGTGTAGTATTTTTTTTTTCATTTTTTATTTTTTTATCTAAATCTTTATTGCACAAAGACAAAGGCTGGGCATTATATCCTAGCCAATATATAGACTACATATACTCATCTATATTATTACATAAACTAAAACAAAATAATTTATATAACAATATACTGTATTACAACAAATAAATGATAATAACTAACATATATTTACATACATAGATAAAATATTTACTTTTGTTGTGATAGAAAGTGTAAATAGAGATGTAAGTAAAAAGTAAAGTATCATCACGACCGTATCCTTTCTGGGGTAGTCAGAAACCACACTTTTTTTTCATGAAGCGGACTTACATTTAGCCAACTTTACTACAGGCCCATCATGACAGTGTGGCAATGTCTCTCTTCTTAATGTGTCTAGCGTACAACACTAGAGTGTTTTTATACTAGCACGACACGTTGTGCCCACCTGATGGCAAGCGCCGCGCAAGGTCATTTATGTAGCAACTGGAATAAGACACTTATGACTGCCATCAGTCCCTTACACTATGCCGGCTTGACTAGATGCTTTTTCACACTTCGCTTGAAACACTCCAGGTTATAGGAGAAAGGAAACACATTGGCTGGAAGATCATTCCACATCTTTATCGTGCGACAGATGTTCGAGTCCCCATATTTACACGTATGCGAAGGGATGGTGACTACTGTATTTGGGTGCATATTCTGACCTGTGCGTGTGGTTCGGTTGCGAAATAATTTATTGTGTCCCGAACAGAAATCGAAACCGGTACCTCCGAATCTAAATCCATGCACTTAACCACCAGACCACAGATAGAGATCTAGTGGTTGCTTGCTTAAGAGACAAATTGTTCCACAGCTTTGTGGCAATGACTACAAACGAGTTTAAGGCGAAAGTAAAATTATGCGAGGGGATAGCGAGAAGACAATTATATCTGTCAACTCAACTGCAGATATATAAGAAACAGCAATACGCAGTGGCTCAGTCAGCGACAAAAAAAATATTTTTATCGGACGGTTCGTCTTATACACTTCTATGACGATGACAGATAAAGGCAAGTTGTGCGCCCAAATAGATAAACTAGTGTGTAAATTAATGACTACATTTACTGGTGCATGAAGTTTGTACTTAATTATAGGCTTATTGCTATTCTTTTTGGACTCTACTTATACAAGAAAGGTTAGCCATTATCAATTCCAAAGGAAACGAATAAATTATTTGTTTTATGGACTCGAATTTGGGTTACAGTGATAAATATGTAAAATATGTCTGATTGTAACACAACATTTGTTTAAAAATAAATAAAAAATATTATGGTTGTTTTATCACATCAGTCAAAATGCAATAATAAACTATATTACAATAAAAACTAAATGTAACCTTAAATAAATAAATAATAAATAAATATTCCAGACAGGTCACACAGCGCCATCTAGTTTCCGTGGTAAGCTAAAAGGCTTGTGTTACGTAAACTAGATGGTTGATAAACTACATATTATACTTTTTTTTGTAAATATATACATATTATACATATAAACACCCAGACCGAGACAAATTACACAATGTACAACTTGTCCCCGGTGGGAATCGAACCCACGACCTCCCGAGTTCACGGCAACGTTTGTTACCACTAGACCACGGAGGCGGTCAAAAAGCGGTTAAAAAGAACTTTACTTAAATACTTACAAAAAAATAGCTTCTCGAAATCGCTGTCCTGTGGCATGGTGCATAATACCCTAGCAGAATTTCCCCTCTGAAAAAAATTGCCAGCCCTATTGTCACCAGAGACGTCAATGAGCCTTGGAACAATTTCTTTATAGAACGCTTTCAGTTCTGATTCCCACTGGCTCACCGTTTCTACAACAAACCTCGAAAATAAGTAACTATTGCAAATCGATTCATATTTTCGACACTTGCTGATCTGCGCTTATTCTGCTGCAGCTCACGCTCTAACGGAAATGCCTTGAAGGTGGAAAGGCGCAAGGCGGAAGCGAATCCAAGCAGGTAAAATCCCACACAGAGATAAGAGTACTAATGTTATTCCGTCTGGACGCTTGCCATCGTCTTGACTCAGACCAGTTGGTTTTAAAATAGATGGGATCGAGACTACTGCAAGCGTCCTACGAATGAGATCATTAATGGCGCTATGATGCACTTTTGGAACAAGACAGCCAAGTCTAACGTCATTGGCCCAAATAACCAAAGTGACAAGCTAACTACCAATCACGTAGCGTATATCAGAATTTTAATGAACGATTGTTTTAATCATCTTTTAACTGACCGTCAGATACGTTATGATGTCCACTTTTTATATATAAAATACTCTAATCAATGGTTATGTAGCGATACCTGGACCATATTGACATACAGGTAGGTAGTTAAATTTATGTTATTAGCAATTTTTTTTTAATATTTTTTTCCCAGTTTAAGAATAATAAAAGTAAAGTATCATCACGACCGTATCCCTTTCGGGGTGGTCAGAAACCACGCTTATTTTTTATATAATCGGATTCACATTTTGCCAACTTTACTATAGGCCCATTATGACAAGCTAGTCGATGCGTACCAAACTCGAGAAACATCACAAATAAATTCAATAAATTATTGTGTCCCGACCAGGAATTGAGTCTAAATCCACGGACTAAACTGCTAGACTACGAAAGCAGTCTCGATTACTTGTACTACCAGTGTAATACTTAATAAATAAATGGTACGTACACCCAAAATATAGTAAAATACTATATATTATTGTTATAGTAACCCTAATTATTAACTGCAAGCATGTAAAATGTTTACATTACAAAAACCTAATTGGCCCGAGTTATATCAAAATGAAGTCAAATTAATACAAATATTTGACGTCATCTTTTCTACGGGAAATCGAACCCGTTATATCCGCATCTAAATCTACGGCCGTAACCGCTAGACCATAGAGTAAAAACATATTACAATACCATACAATAAATCCATTTACAGTGATTGTAATGAACCAGGTGGTCTACTCTGTAATACCTTAAATTATTTGTTTTTCAGTCCGACGAAATAACCCGAAGATATTTTTTGTTCTGTGAACAATTATTTTACATTTTAGATTTTTTATTTATTATTATTATTCTAAATCTTATATTACTTAACCATTGTGTGTACTTATTTTAACTTGATTATATATAATAGGTATTTAGGTACTTATGTATAACGCCGGGTTAGAGCGAAAACCAACTTAGTATTTTTTTAGTAAATTCTTTTTTTTATAATAATAACAATAATAATCGTTTATTTTCAATAAAATCCTATGTACATGTTTTTCTATTGGAGACTTACACTAGGAAGGACGGTATTGTTTACGTAACTTCAAATTAAATTAAAAATTAAAACAAAATTAAAAATTAAATTAAAATTAAATTCTAAATACAATAATTCAAAAAATAAAAAAATAATGAAAAAATTAACGAAAGGTTAATAAATACACTATATATATAATATAAATATATACTATAAAGAATAACTATAGTAAATAAATAAATAATTAGTCCTATAAATTAAATCCCAAGAATGTAAATTATGAAAGACGGTAGGTAGGTAAAGTACATAACTTTTAGTAATGCTCTCTCGTTCGTTCAAGGTTGATTAGGTAAGATTTGTATATTCCACCCCAAGCTAGTGAACTATATGTTAGCAGACTTTGAACCAGTGTATAGTATACATTTTTAATTGTAAGTGGATCTCCAATATGGCGTAGATTTTTAAAGATGTGCATCATTTTCCTTACTCTTCCACATGTCATATTCATGTGTAGATTCCAGGATAGGTTTTGATCTACGATTACTCCTAAGCATTTAATATGATCAGTGCGTGTGAGATTTGGACAGCTGCAATCTGTTATTTTTGTTGTTGCATATGTGTAATTTTAACTGTATATTGTGAGTGTCAAGCTTTTTAAGGTTAGTTAAGTTAAATAGTATGTATTTAGTTTTCTCTATGTAAAGATTTTGGGTTAGCCAGTTGTTTATTTGTTGCATACCAGAATTAGCTGCTTTTGTTACTTACTAACAACAACAGTCGTTTAAAAAACTTTGCTTTTTTTCAGTGTTAAAATCGACCAAGCACTGTGACGCTTAGTTTCAAAGATAGTGGGTCTGATGAAGCAATTAAACGAACGGTTTTAAACGAAAAAGCAAGCTTTTTGCATAATATTTTTGTGCAAAAATTGTTTTTATTCTGAAATGGCGATATATTTATTTAGAATATGTAATATTAGTAAGTCTATTATAATAAAATGCACCCTTCGTTGTTACCTCTCCACAATCCCAAAGTTTGTTTGTTAGAAAATGTAGTCATTAAGCCCGCCTATGTACATTTTTTTTAGTGCATTAAAGAGTTTTTTAATTGAATTGAATAAATTAATTCGACTCCAAGTACAATCACTATATGACAATTTAACTGAAGATATCTTTATTTATCGGCTGTCTAATTAAATAATTTTAAAATAAACATGTTCCGTAGTTGTTCCCGAGCCCTTTTTATATTTTAATTAGTTCAAGTAAATGTATGTATCATTATTTAACTGAAGAAGTCTTTATTTTACGGCTTTCTATTAAAAAAAATGTACATGTTCCGTACTTGTTCCCAAGCTCTTTTATATTGACGTTGCAATTTTAGTTCAAGAAAATTCATGTACGGGTGCTCGCTATTGTACTTTGTCCCAAAGGTTATTTTTTTTATATTTATACTACACGACATGTGACCTTGCTTCTACTTGATGGTAAGACTGGAATCAGACACTCATAACTGACATCAGTACACTTTGTCGGCTTGACTAGGCAAATTACCCCCATCAGTTGTACCACCTTGGTAGATTTTAATTTTATTCGTAAGTTAAGAGTAGACATTCCCACTTCTATTGTAATATTTAAAAGTTCTCATTAAATGTATTGTGTACAGGTTCTATCTAGCAATATAGTGTAAATTTAGTTAATTAACAACTTGTAAAGTTGAATAGAAAGCAAGATACCATAAGATATGAAAAAAACAATAAACTATAGGTTTACACTGATTTTACACATCAAGACAATGATATTAGCCCTATTCTGTTACTTAAGCGCTAACGTTATATATGTATATATTTTTTTATTTTTTATACTGAGCACCACATGTGACACCGCGCCCACCTGATGGTAAGCGGTACGCGAGATCCAAGAATGGGAGCAACTGACGCCAGCCTCAGACGACCGACATCAGTCCCTACCACTATGCCGGCCTATAAATATGCTTTTTCACACTTCGTTTGAAGGACTTCAGGTTATAGGAATGGGAAAATACACTGGCTGGGAGAGCATTCCACATGTTCAGCATGCGACAGATGTAAGAGTCTCCAAATTTGTATGTACGCGTAGGGATAGTGGTTACGGTATGTGGATATAATGGAATATATTAAACTAGCTGTTTTTACCGCCTTTGACCGTGACACGATATTATTTATTTCGTTGTGCATTATTTTGATTTTGCATATAGCAAGCTATATCTCCATATTCAATTTGCATTTTCAAAGGGAAAAAATAATCTTCATAACATGCTCAAACCAACTAACGTATTTAAAATTATAAGGATTAATACCAACACGTATCTTCTTAGTTCATAAATAAGCTTTTTTTGCTTTGGTCAGGGTCTCGTTTTTCTTGCTTTGGTCAGGGTCTCGTTTTTCTTGCTTTAGAGTGTATTAAGGTGTTATATGTAAATATGTTTACGGACAATGTCTTCATTTATGACGTGTGAAATAAGCGGCTTGGTGATATCAAATTCATAATTTAATCTGAGTTTAAACTTATCTTAGATAATAATAATAATAGTTTTTTTATTTATATCCCAAATTTTTTGTCTTTTTAGGCAAAGATTAAAAGAGTTTAGGGAGGGTTTCATGTATTTTTTTAATGACAATTAATTAACGATTCCACAAGTTGGTATTAGTAAAAACAGGAACGACGCTTAACGTGCTAACGAGGCACGGAAGCAGGTGGTGTTGTAAATCTATGAGAAACTGGCCGTCATAGCGAGTGTAGGCCAAATTCTACAGATTTTTTATTTTTAAAAAGCCCATCTGTAGTACTAGTTTCTAGGGGCTGTGATAATGATAAAAAGAGTATCGAAGCGATAATGGACCAATTGTAAAAAGGCTTTTCATTAGTCCAAAAAGGTCGCAGTTCGAAATACACTATTCTTACTTACATTTGTCATAGATTCACAGCACTACAGTTCCTGTGCCTCAAACCCGTCTCGGTCCAGCACTATTCTGTTACTTAAGCGCAAACGCTATATAATGGAATCCGTTAACTATATATATATATCACGCTATTTAAGTTGATATTTGCACGGGCGCTGTCAAGGTCGAGCGCTTATAGAGTTGAGAATTTAATATTTTTGTGTAATTATGACGCAAGCTCTGACGTGAATAACGAAATCCACTAATAACCTAACACTTCCACTAATTCCATATTGTTAAGCCGTTAAGGAATCTCTGTTACACAAATATAATTTGATAAAAAATTTTTGAAAATTTTTTTGAAGATTATTTGTAAAATCCACCTGGAACTTTTTAAAACTCTTGGGGATAATTGCAATTTTAAAACGCGTTATCTTAGTAGAATAATTATTCCAGCTCATCAAAGTACTCAATATAGCCGAAATTGTTATGCAATGGCAACAAAGATATTTAATAAGCTTCCAGTTACTATAAGCGAGCTGCCACTATAACTGTTCAAATTAAGAGTCAAACAAATGCTGGTTAATAAATGTTTTATTCGACAAAAGAATACCTAGACACTAAGCTCGACAAAGTCATGTGACTAAATAAATATTTGTATGCTAGAAATAGCGAAGCATGTGATATAATTACATATAATAATTTACATCCCTGTACCTACCATGTTTCTGACAAATAAATTATTTCATTTCATTTCATTTCGAAAAAGCACTCGCTTGTTTTGTCTAATTCTACCTTTACTGCATTTGTATGTATTGCAATTAAGTCTTTAAATAAATTACAATAACTATTAAGATTACGTTTAAGTTGGGTTATGATGCAACCGGCCCACATGTGCAGGAACCGTGAGGATAGTTTATTTTTTTAACAAATTATTAATTACATAACCGGCACGTTAACACTGACTCCATTAGCGATACACCATCTAAAAACAACATACAGAATATATAATTTTATAGCGTTTATTATAACACTTAATTAGCAATGTTTGTTCATTTTAATTAAAACATAATATTATTGAGGTAGGTATTTAAAATTCAAACGAATTAAAAGAAAAGAAAAATATGACAAGATGTATTATTAGATCCTTACATATGGAATTGACGTTTTGACGAACTGGCCACTTTGATCTCAAATACACACATCAAAAGTGTCTAGGGATCAACATATATTTTTGCAATAACTTTTCTCCTGATTGATATTCATTAAAATTTTCTTTAAGGATTGATCAAATAAAATGTTTTCGTTTGTCTACAGTAACGATAAACCAAGTCACCTTTGCATTAGTAAAAAAAATTGCCATTTTCCTAATAAAGGGATTTTTGACATTTGAACCACTAACATTAAAGTTCGAAAAAAAGACTGAAATAACAGTTTTTTTTAAAATTTTATTGGGTAACTTAAACAATTAATAATCCGTGTTTCTACCGCGAACACTAACAACACAAGAACATCGGTTTGGCATACTCAAAATGAGTTCATCCAAATCACGCTGTGGAATGGCCGCCCATGTTCGTTGCAACAACAAAAAAAGGTCTTCTTGCGACTGGATACCCTCCATATTCGGCAGAGCTCTTCTCTGAAGAATATCCCATGCATGCTCAATCGGGTTCAAGTCTGGCGACTGAGCAGGCCAGGGCAGGACATTGATGTTAGCTGCGGCGAGAGTCTGTCTTACAACTCTTGCGGTGTGCGGTCGTGCATTATCATGCATTAACTGAAATAAGGGACCGATATGCACTTGTAGAGGAACGATGACGTCTGATACAACCGTCTCAGCATAAATTTGAGCGTTGAGGTTGCCTCTGATCCAAATCAACTCAGTTCTTCCGCCGATCGAAATACCCGCCCATACCATGATGGTTCCACCACTATAAGGATGGACTTCCTGGCAGGATTTTAATCGCTGTTGGCGTCCAGGGGTTCTCCAGTGTCGTATACGTCTTGTATCCGGCCTCATACCAAAACGAGACTCATCAGAAAAGCACACGAAACGCCATTGTTCTTCTGTCCAATTTCTGTGTTCAAGAGCCCATTGATATCGAGTCCTACGATTGTGCATTGCTATAGGTGGTACCCGTAGCGGTCTTCGGGAATGAAGGTTCACTTCATGCAAGCGGTTTCTGACTGTTTGGTCGCTAATTAAGTTCCCTGAAGAGCGATGAAGGCTCACGGCTAACATCATGGCGGTTATTGTTGGAGTTCTTCGAGCTGTGATTTGAATGTATCGGTCTTGTCTCCGTGTGGTGCAGCGATACCGTCCTCCATGGCGCTCAGCCACGGTACCAGTGGTTCGGTAACGTGTCCAAAGTCGACTGATAACACTCTGACTTGTATTCAGAGCTAAAGCCACAGTACGTTGCCGGGAACCAGCTTCTATCATTCCCACGGCTCTGATCATTTCTTCCCTGCTTAAATGACGTCGCCGCTCCATAATAACGTTGGTTTTAATCAGTAGTAGGGAAACAGTAGCACTAATAATGTCTTCAATGCGTCTTATGTTTTTATAGGGAAAATATTGACAGCTGATTTTCATCTTTTACTCGAATTTGATTGACAGTTCCTGTTTTAAATTATGAAATGCACCAAAAAGGATCCATATAAATTTATAAAATCATAAATTTATTACAAAGCCACATCTCAATCACAAGAAATCCGCATAAACATGCTTGATCCCTAGACTTTTTTGATGTGTGTATATGGCGTTTATCTAGGAATTCCAAATTCAAATTTATTTCGAATTTAGTGATTCATTTGTTTTTACACCATTAGATTATTCTACGTTCCGAACCAACAAATCCATCCTGGAGGAACTGGAGATAGGACAGCGCCTTTCCTCAATCGTACAATCACGCATTCTCGCTTTCTTTGGACACGTGTCGCGGCGTTGAGATACATCCATTAAGCGCCTTGTAGTTCAGGGAAAAGTCGATGGCAAGAGGATGCGTGGTAGGTCTCCGATGAGATGGACTGACCAGGTTAAAGCAGCAATGGATCACCCCCTACATGAGTGCTCCAGGAAGGGTGCAGTTCGAGACGAGTGGCGACGGCTTGTTAAGCGTGCCACTGACACTCAAGTGACGACCACGACCACTCTGCCAAGAGTGTAGCGACTAAGTAGAAGAAGATTATTCTATGATTTCGATCTGTTCACAATATCGAAAATTTTTAATATCGCGTTATTTACGAATACGTGTTCCACCGTGGCTTGGTGCAGAAACAGCTGGAATGAATAATGATGTGTATAAGAGTGGTTTCAGACGACCCACGAATGTGGAATATTGTCACTCTGCAAACATTAGATAATTAGTTAATACCAAATTAGGTTCTCTTTGATAATCTATTTTTATTTACTTTACAGTTATTATGTACCTAGAAATATTTTAAATGTAACATTTAGTTACTAATACATTATTGACTAATTATTTAATACTATTTCTTGTGATACGATAATACTTTTTATTACCTTATTATTATAATATAATTATTTTTTATGTAACATTTAGTTACTATTATGTATTTATTATTTCATATTTTATTAACTAATCTATAAGTTTGTTAACGGAATTGCACGGCAACATTTGGGTACCTAGGAAGTAATTGTTATGTTGATGCTTGTGTGTGTCTCGAAAGTCATTGTTAGTGTTCAGGTTCTTCCCACACAGGTCGTCCCTTCCTTAGAAGCTCATTGCAGTGATGTTTTATTTCGTAAATCTGATATAGCTGAGTTATCCTTGCAGATTCCTTTCTCAGTCAGATTAAACATTAACAGGTCACTGGAATCTGCTAAGCTACTGGTTTTCTGCTAACAGCTTACTTATTCCTTAGTCTTCTACTAACAGGAATAGAATCATTCAAAATAATTAAATTAATGACGTTTCATAAATGCCTGTAATAGGTTTACGTGAATAAAGATATTTTGACTTTGACTTGGACACCGAAAGGGATACTGTCGTCATGATACTCTACTTTTATTTTGTTTTCGATGCAAATTTAGTTAGTCAAAGTCAAAATATCTTTATTCACGTAAACCTATTACAGGCATTTATGAAACGTCATTAATTTAATTATTTTTAATGATTCTACTCCTGCTAGTAGAAGACTAACCAGCAAAGTGGTCCAATAAGTAAGCTGTTAGCAGAAGACCAGCAGCTTAGCAAACACATATTATACTTTGTAATACATTTTAGGTATTACACTTTGTAATACCGCTCGGGGACAAAAACTAATGTTGGATCGGAAAAGAACGTAACTTAAGTTTACGATAATCGACACAAAATTAATAGAATTTTGGTAACAGATCTTTGTACGTAGATTTAAAAGTAATTATGTTACCCTTTATTATTGTGACCAGGCACCTATTTAATTGGTATAAAATGTTAATAAACAAACAGTCATATCTCTAGTTTATATATGCATGGAGGGTGTTGTTAGTTAAGTTTATGTTGAATTATAATTTAGTTTTATCTGTTGTGGGTACACATTTTTTAACACATTCTTGGGTGACGGCGGCAGGGACGCCTAGGGTGAGGCGACGGTGCGTGAAATTATTATCATAAAATACCTTCTATTGCGCCACGGTTTAAACAGCAAGCGATTATTTAAATGCCCCAGTTAAGGCTGGTTTACATTGAACCAATAACTGCAGACCGGACACATTCATTAAGAACTTGTTTATTTTATTTTATTTTATTTTAATACTTTATTGCACTATGTACAAAGGACTATATATTTCTTAGTATGTAGTATATTGTTTATTATCTTATTATTTTATATCAGTACTACACTTCATCTCTTACTGTCCCAAACGGTAGATGTTAGTAAATAAATAAATAAATATTTCCAGACAGGTCACACAGCGCCATCTAATTTCCGTGGTAAGCTACGAGGCTTGTGTTACGGAAATTAGATGGTTGATAAACTACATATTATACTTTTTTTTTTTTGTAAATATATACATATTATACATATAAACACCCAGACCGAGACAAATTACACAATGTACAACTTGCCCCCGGTGGGAATCGAACCCACGACCTCCCGAGTTCACGGCAACGTTTGTTACCACTAGACCACGGAGGCGGTCGATTAATGCCTTGTAGGCATTAATCTTCGACTTTGTAATTTTTTTTTCGTGCAATAAAGTATTTAATAATAATAATAATTAGGCGGACTTACACCCGTATTTATAGAGACTTTCTTAACGGCTCCTTTGCCCAATTATTCCTTCCAGCTGTCAAATGGAATCATGCTTCGGCACGTCACTACGCTTTAGAAATAGAACTGTCAAACTCAAGGTACCTGGAAAAGGCCTTAGGGTAATATTTATTTTATTTAAAATTGTATATATTATTTTCTAATTAATACTTAGTTAAATTACTTATTGTAGGTAAACAACACATTATCGTTTTGTTCAATTTCGTTCTAAAATTATAAATAATTTTCGTGACATATATGTGACATATCATAATACAAAAGAGACAGACTTATACTCGTAGATGCCGAAGTGATAGAGCGTGCAGTATTTCTGAAAAAGAAAAAATAGAATACTGGAACGCAACAGATTGATTAAAAATAATGTTGCCAGAAAAAAAACTAGTTTTACCAGAAATATTTAAAATAGTAAAATTTTTCGGCCTTTCGAGGTTTGCAGAGTTTATAACTAACTAACTAAAATAGAGCCGAGCCGAAAGTTTTATTTTAAAGGTGAGCCGTAAGCTAGTACATTAGACGCCATTTTTAATTTTAATCGTGTTAATTACAGAGACTTACAGAGAAATGTCTTATACCCATATTATTAGACGTTTCCTCAACTGCACCACTCAACATTTCTTCCAGCTGTCAATCGAAAATTAAGTCTATGTAACGACGATTAAAATTCATAATTCATTGTACCTTTCTTCCTTTGTACTGTGTGACTTTGTATGGTCTTACGTTAGACTAATACGTGATTATATTGTTAGAAAAAGGTCTTGAAGAGGTGAAAAAAGAGGGAAAAAAATATTTGATGTCATTAGCTGATGGTACATACATACATACATACATATCTTCGCCAGATCCCTTACAGGGTAGGCAGAGACAATTGAGCGCCACTTGACAAGATCACGACATACCTCTTTCGTTTCATCGACATTCATCAACCTCTTCATACATGCAAATTTGTTACGAAGGCTTTTTAATTCTCCTTCAGCTAGTGTTTTATTTATTTGATCATGATATGTGTGTCTTGGTCTGCCAGGGCCTCTTTTACCCACAACTTTCACATTCTAGCTGATGGTATTTTTCTAAAATAAGGATTTACGCAGACTAATAAGGCAAAGCGGAAAAATAAGGATTTACGGATTTAAGGGAACGCAGGGCGCTGGCTGTCAGATGTAATATGTAGGCGCGCAGGTTTGCTCGTTGTGCGGGCGAGCTTTTGCCAAACCTTCTATACATGCAGCCTAGGAGTCAATTATACGCAAAAAGCATACAGCGCCCTTCGTGTCCAGTACAATAACGCGTTCAGGGTGCTGATGGGGCTGCCCCGTCGTTGCAGTGCCTCTGGGATGCTAGCAGAGGCGCGGGTGGACGGATTCCATGCTATTATGAGGAAGCGCTGTGCCTCAATCTTCGCCCGCGTGAGGGGCAGCCCCAGCAGCATCCTGGCCGTGTGGGCTGATTGGTGGGACTCTGCGTTCTTGGGGCACTGGATACGCCTGGGTGGCTAGAAAAGGAAATATATATATATATTTTTAAATAATAATACAATATTTTTAAATAATACTACAATATTTTTAAATAATAATAATAATAATAAAACTTTATTTCAGAATAAATTCCATATGTGTTAGTAACAATTTTTAATAATCTTATAATATCTAGGTAAATTACAATATTATAATACAAATATATATATATATATATATATAGCCGATCCTAGGCGCTGATTTTCTGAGGCATCACAAACTACTAGTGGATCTCGCAGGGCATTGTCTCGTCGACAAGATCACCAGTCTATCGGTCAAAGCTTCCCTGTGCAAAACTTCAGAACTCACCGTGCGCACCATCGACATAGCCCAGAAGTATCATCGCATATTAGCCGAATTCCCAGACATTACACGGCCGTCCTCCATAAAGACTTGTCCAAAGCATAAAGTCGAGCATTTTATCGAGACCAACGGACCGCCACTCCACGCAAAAGCAAGACCAATTCCACCACATCGCTACCTTGCTGTGAAGAAGGAGTTTGAAGATATGGCGCACCAGGGATTATGCCGGCCAAGCAAAAGCCCCTGGGCCAGCCCTCTTCATGTTGTGCCCAAGAAAAATGGCGATATTCGCGTCTGTGGCGATTACCGAAGGCTCAACGCTATCACAAAACCCGATCGCTATCCGGTACCACGGCTAAGAGATTTTACATACCAACTGCACAATATGAAGATATTCTCTACTATTGATCTAAACCGTGCCTACCAGCAACTTCCAGTGCATGAAGATCACATCGAGAAGACCGCCATTATTACGCCATTCGGATTGTACGAATTTCCACGAATGTGCCCCGGTTTAAAAAATGCCGGACAAACATTCCAACGTTTCATACATCAAGTGCTACTCGGATTGGACAACGTATTCCCATTTATCGACGACCTTATTATCGCGTCAAAAGATGAAGAACAACATTTGGATGACCTACGGACAGTCCTACGCCGGCTAAATGACTTCGGCATCACGATCAATCCATCAAAATGCGCCTTGGGACAAAGCGAAGTAAATTTTTTAGGCTATAGCGTATCTCATAATGGCATCAAACCACCGCAAGAAAAAATTCAAGCCATCACCGCCTTTACGAAGCCTGAAACCATAGATGAATTGAGAAGATTTTTGGGAATGACAAACTTTTATCGCGACAGCATTCCAAACGCGGCAAAAATACAAGCTCCACTCAACGCCTATCTACATAACTGCAAGAAAAAAGACAAGACAATGATTCAATGGACGGAGGAAGCAACACTCGCTTTCGAAGCTTGCAAGAGCAGCATGTCGCACGCCGTCTTGCTAGCTCATCCCCACCACTCCGCGCCGATCTCGTTGATGTGCGACGCGTCCGATAAAAGCGCAGGCGCCGTGCTTCAACAATTTTTAAATAATAAATGGTTACCTCTTGGCTATTTTTCAAAGAAATTTTCAACTGCTCAAGAAAAATACAGTACGTTTGATCGGGAACTCCTCGCAATCTACATGGCAATCAAGCATTTTAGGAAGATTTTCGAGGGCCGAGAATTAATTATCTTCACCGATCATAAGCCAATTACCTATGCCCTACAAAAGTCGCCGTCAAACAGTGAAACACCACGTAGAACAAGGCAACTGCTATTTATTAGCGAATTTACGACTGACATACGCCATATCAGCGGCCGCGACAACATAGTAGCCGACACGCTGTCACGCATCGAGTCAATAAGTATCCCCACCACTCTCGACTACAATGAAATTGCTAAGTCGCAAGAAACGGACCAAAACATCGCGACGCTTCGACAAAATAGTAAGCTACAACTCAAGAAAATAATGGTACCAAACACCAACTATAAGATTTTGTGTGAAACATCAACATCGAATATCAGGCCCTATCTACCAAAAGAATTTCGTCGCATCGCATTCAACGCGGTACACGATTTTAGCCACCCCGGGATACGTACAACACGAAAAGCGATGCAAGAAAAATACTTTTGGCCCGGAATGAACAAGGATACTGGCATTTGGGCTAAGAATTGTACAGCGTGTCAAAAGGCAAAAATTCACCGCCATACAGTTAGCGGCATCGTTTCGTTCGCACCGCGCGAGCGCTTCGAGCACGTCCATATTGACATCGTCGGGCCACTACCAACGTCACAAGAAGGATACCGTTACCTAGTAACGATGATTGACCGCACAACACGTTGGCCTGAGGCTATTCCAGTCTGCCAAATCACTGCCGAAGTTATCGCGAAAGCAGTCTACGAGGGGTGGATAACGAGATTTGGTTGCCCTGCCACCCTCACTTCCGATCAAGGTAGGCAATTTGAAAGCCAGTTGTTTTACAACCTCACGAAATTACTCGGGATAGAAAAGACTCGAACAACAGCTTACCATCCTCAGAGTAATGGAATTGTTGAACGTTGGCATCGCACGCTGAAAACATCGCTCATGGCACGTCTCGTCAATAGCCAATGGTCAACTGAGCTACCTACTGTATTGATGGGACTTCGCGCATCTATAAGGAATGATACTAAGACGAGTCCTGCCGAACTCACGTACGGATCTGCGCTTCGACTTCCGGGAGATTTTTTTGTACCGAGCACTGCGACGAATGCACTAGACTACGATTACGTCGAGCAACTTCGCAGTGTAATTAACGCATATAAACCGATCGAGCAGTCGCATCGCAACAATCGCTCTACTTTTGTGCATAAGGATTTACAAACATGCGAGAGCGTATTCATGCGAGTCGACGCAGTGCGCAAACCGCTGCAACACCCTTACGTCGGCCCATATCCTGTGCTGCAAAGAAACAACAAGTTTTTCTTACTCCAACTACCTGGAAGAACATCCAACATATCAATCGATCGTCTAAAACCAGCATACACCCTCGATGAAGAAACTGAAGAAGCCAGCATACCGAGAACAAGATCAGGACGGGCAATCAAACCGCCCGTGCGCTTCGCTTGAGGGGGAGCACTGTAGCTGACAAGTCACAGGTGTTCTAACCCGCAAAATAAATGGTTCCTTGCAGTGTGACAGAGACGGCGTGCATCCCGCATCTATGTCACACAGTACCCCCACCACTGACACACTGGTTACGACTATCTCGGTTCAGAGTTTATTTCAATATATATTTAATTATTTGTAGGCAATAAATATATCTCTCAACTTGGTATTGTGACTTTTACTTCAACTACAACATCCCACCTCAACACTATAGAAACATTGTTTTTTCAACCATTTAATTAACAGCTTCTTAAATTTAATTATTGATTGTATGTATGTATGTATTGTTTTGTATTGTATGTATTATTGTGTGTATGTATGTATGTATGTATGTGTGTCTATAATTTATATATTGTTTATTGCTTACAATGTGATCGTTTAGTTATAATATATTTAATTTTACTTGCACCCACCGTTCACTTTAAATGCTTTATCCGTCCCTAAGGTTGGCTGTCAGATAATGTCTAGCGGCATTAAGCCCGCCCCTTGTACATAGTGCAATAAAGTTTTAAATAAATATATATTTTTGAGTTAGTGCTGTTTAGATCTAGGTGTGCGATATGAAGTATAAATAAATAAATATTTCCAGACAGGTCACACAGCGCCATCTAATTTCCGTGGTAAGCTACGAGGCTTGTGTTACGGAAAATAGACGGTTGATAAACTATATATTATACTTTTTTTTTTGTAAATATATACATATTATACATATAAACACCCAGACCGAGACAAATTATACAATGTACAACTTGCCCCCGGTGGGAATCGAACCCACGACCTCCCGAGTTCACGGCAACGTTTGTTACCACTAGACCACGGAGGCGGTCGATCGATCATTTTCTTAAAACTAATTGTACATTTTTTACAAAATATGTGAGTGTAGTTCAGGATATCTTAAAAAGTTATGGATGGTCCGGGAACGTTTTCTTGTAACTATAACGGTTAAGATGCCTGCATAAGGACAGTCTTGTCTCAAAAATCCATCCTGTATACGACCGGTTGCAGAAAAGCTATCGATTGCATATTTAACGTATGAGACACGTCATTGGCTGAAAAAGTCAAAGCCATAAACAACACTAGCGTCCATGATGCTGTGCATGCAGGAAGACAGGAACGGGTGGCGTGCTATCATCAAGACGCACACCAATTCATCGGGAGGTCACGACCCTCATCAATGAGGAAACACGACGCAAGGAGGCTTGTTTGTAAAAAACACTTTCCTTGACATCCTAAGATGGGTTCTTGGGTATAACTGACATTTACATTTTTATTTTTATAATTTTGTCTGTCTTAGCTTATAGTATGACAATGCCAATATACAGCAGCTATTATCTTAACTACTGACATTGACATTTATATTCTTATAATTATGTCTGTCTTAGCTTATAGTGTGACAATGCTTCTCTACAGCAGCTATAATGTTAAGCGTTATTCTGTATTTATAATTTTGTTATTTTATTGTTTCTCTTTCCAAATGATGGTTATCATGTACTGCTCCAGATTCACCAATATGTACTATAGAATGATATCGTTTTATATCAATATTATAAAAATTGACGTGTAAAAGTGCAGAATACATATCTTTTTGTCCTATGCCTACTTGCAAAATAAACGAATTGAATGTACTTTTATTAACTATTCCACAAGTTTGTATTTAGTGTAACCGGTACCGACAGCTTAACGTGCTCTCCGAGGCACGGGATCGATGGTGTTGTAAATCTATGACAAATGTACGTAAGTAAAGTGTATTTGTCATTGGTACATGCCGGGGTTTGAATCGCCACCTTTTAGATTAAACGAAAGCGGTCTTACAACCGACCATCCAGCTCTTACCATATTGCTCTACATAAATTCATAAAATTAAGAAAACCCAAATTGATTTATTTTAGTAAAAATTGATCATCCGTATCAGGAATTACCCTCTGGTAACGGCTTAGTCGGTTCCAATGAAGCGAATCGGAGACACAAATGAAACCGACAATATTTATTTTTCGTTTACAAACGGTTGGACTTCTTAAATATAACCTTGCACCTGCAATTCATTATCATCACAGAGCCCAAAAGATTAAGTTTTAGACCTACACTCCACATTGAGGTTCTCAACCTTGCCAACCCTTTTGGCCTGCAAGACGAGGGTAGGCTAAATTCTCCAGTTACATATTCTGGAAGGCCCATCTCTAACAGTGGAGGTTTAGGACGGTGTGTTCTAGGGCTATAGTGAATGAGGAATGATTATATGTATTGTATTATAGATATGTAATATTATATGTATAACATGTATTGTATATGTAGTATTAGTATGTATAGTTTATTTAATATTCTGCCTGTCACATGTTTTTAAAACTCCCAAAGGTTAGCTGGTGGATAATTTCTCACAGCATAAAGCTCGCCTGTGCACATTAATTTTAAGTTATTTTAGTTTTAGTGCAATAAAACATTTTTATTATTATTATTATTAATGATGAAGAGCTCAAACTTGCCAAGGGACTGAGACTTTCTGCCGTCTGCTTTACCCGAATTCTGTAATATTTTGGACACATTGCCGACAATCTGAAAAAACTGTTAGTAAAGAGAAAAGTAGACGGTAAAAGAACAAGAGGAAGAAGTCCAAAACGATAGTCTAGTCCAGGTAACTGACTACCTAAACATACCAGTACACCAAGCCATCCACTGCGCCCAGGACCGCATGGAAACGGCTGGTGGAATGACTGCGACGGAGTCACGATTCCCAACAGTGGGATATCGATTAAGGGCGAAGAGGAGGAGAATACTGGAATGCAATCTTCATTATTTTATAAATTAAAATAAATGAAAAAAAATATATGAATAGATCGAATAGATTAAAGATGGGAAAGCACTGAGTCTCCATAGCACAGATGCCATGTTTTGGAGACCAGGGCACATTATTAGTTAAAGCACCAGCCTGCCCCTACATTACTTCATTTTTATTTAAAAGTAGTGTTGTATTTTGTTTTTTTTTTTATGTAGGTAACTAGTAATATTTTAAGCTATTTTGTATTAGGCTTTTTTTAATTAATAAAATATTTGAATTTGAATATTGCCAAAAAACCGGTAATATAAACAAAAAAAAAAAGGAGACCTTCTTTTCTTAAACCAGCCTATTATCGGTCGCAAGCCCGAGACACCATTCTTCTCATCTCCTACCCACACACGATGGACCCGGCACCCGCACGGTGAATCCATGGAATGCTTAGAAATTTGTCTTCTCTCTATTCCTGCCTGGCTCTGTCTACGTGGTCATAGGTACCGAGTGTAATGTTAATAAATACATTTAATTAAAATAAATTTATTTGTGATATTTCTCGAGTTTGGTACGCTGGAGACATCGACGAGCTTGTCACTTGTCATGATTGGCCTATAGTAAAGTTGTCTAAATCTGAATCCGCTTATTTATAAGCGTGGTTTCTGACCACTCCGAAAGGGAAACGGTCAAGATGATACTTTACTTTTTTAACATTTATACTTTTCGAGGTTTGAAGAGTTTACCTACTTCTAAGAATACCGATTCGACAGTAGGAAGGAATGGTTGAGTGGAGGAGTCCATGATAACCGAATTATAAAATAAATTTAATCTTAGACATACGCTAAAGCAAATCTTAGGGGAAACTTAGAAAGTTCAGCCATTTCGGCAGTCTGAAGCCGTGCAGATTGCGGTGCACAAGTTAACATATATTGTAAATAATGCTTAATCCATAGACATAGATTTGGTGACGGCATTCATTACAAGTATTATTTAATTTCGAAGATCCGCTGGCCATAATAATAATAATAAATATTGCATATTAAAATATACAAAATAAAATTAAGTAGGTACATAGGCGAGCTTAATACCTTGTAGGTATTCTCTAACAGCTAACCTTTGGGAGAACGACATAAGAAGTTGTGGGCTGCAGAGTTAGGAGGAGAGAATAAATATTAAACTAGATACCTTTCACTGTCATATTAAAAAGTAATAAAAATAAATAAGTAAATATATAAATATACATGTCAGTTACATACCCAAAATAGATATTTATAAACATACAAAAATATTTACATAAATAATACTCTAAATATAAATACATACACTAATGTGATTATATATTTTGACATACACAATTTTGTACTTTTTTTTCATCTTTCATTAAAATAATAATTATTTTATTATATAATTTTAATATAGTTTAGTTTCTAGATTTTAAGTGACAACGCCCTTGTACAGCAGCATCTATGTAGGTATTGTTTGTAGTGTTAAGTGGTAAATGACGATGGCTGTTCTTTGCTATTAATGGCATTCTTCTGCTATCCTGCCATGGTTGGTAAACAATAATATGTATAACTGACAAAACCGAATGTACTTAATGTATCTTATGGTTAATAAATGAATTGAATAATAATAATCCATGTCATGTATATAAATTAAATATCATATTGCTTTTTAAGTTGTTACCTAGTTGTAAGTAAATATTGTATTTTTATTTTTCTTTTCATATTTGTTGTTTATTTGCTAACCTTACCTCTTAAGTTTTCATTGTCCCAAAGGTTGATTGGAAGAATTGAAAATGCCTATAGGCATTATGTCCGCCTTTTGTTTGTATAACAATAAAGTTTTTAAATAAAAAAAAAATATAAAAAAATAAGAAAGTAAGAAGATAGAAGATGATTAAATATAGTTAAAATAGGTGCCTGTCTGATAAACAAAGGCAGGCTGTGCCATAACCTCAATTTATTAATTTATTTAATACTTTATTGTACAAAGACAAGGACGGGCTTTAATGCCGCAAGACATTTTATCATAGACAACCATTGGGAAAACTTTAAACCATTTACTGGAAAGTAGGTGCTGAAATATTTATATTTATAAACTCTTTATTGCACAAAAAAACTTAAAAGTAATGTACAAGGGCGAACTTAATGCCTTTCGGCATTTTATAACAGCTAACCTTTGGGAGTGTGGTAGAGGATTTGCGGGGTGCATTATTATAAATATACAATTTACATACAATACATAATAATCGTTACATACTACTACTTAAATACATAAATAAATATATATATATATATACACAAATACGAAACCAAGCAAGTATATAGTACTGTTTACACACAATAACAATAGTATGATAGATATAAGTACTAGGAAGATCTATGTTGTTTGTTTAGAAAGTGAGCGATAAGTAGATTTTTAAATATATTAATAGACGGCGCCCGTCTGATAACCAGAGGAAGTTTGTTCCACTCACGAGCAGCGGAAACTGTAAAAGAATCTGAATATCTGCTGGAAGAATGGGTAGGGATTTTGAGCTGATTGTTATTAGCAGAGCGAAGATGAAGATTATGACTGTCTCCAAGGAACTGGAAACGAGTCTTAAGGTATAAAGGAGTTTGGGGATTGTAAAGAATGCCGTAAAGTGAAGTCAAGAGATGTGCAGATCTGCTATAATATATTAAATATTAAATATAAATATCAAAGTATTATTTAATAACTAGCCACATACATACAACTACATATACATACATACACACATACAAATATACATATAATAAACTAAATACTAATACATAAACCTACACATACATACATACATAATAATATTATACAATTAACCTCGTATTATACGTAACGGTGCCAAACTCAAACTAACTAGGTATTATATGATATTTGTAAAATTATATGCAAAGTCTGTGGCAAGGGCACAATAATATTTAATAATAAAAATAATAATATGAAATTTATTTGTGGTATTTCCCAAAGTAAACACTTTCGCTTTTCAGAAAAAAGGGTTTTTTTTTTTTCAAAATTCAAAATCGTTTATTGCCCAAAATACAGGTAAATATAGGATAATACAATTTTACAGTCCAGTAACTGCCTCCGTGGTGTAGCGGTTAAGTCCGTAGATTTAGATTCGGAGGTACCGGGTTCGATTCCTGGTCGGGGCACAAAAATATATATTAAGGTAAATATATACATTTAATTAATATTTTATTTAATTGTGATATTTCTCGAGTTTGGTACGCTAGAGACATCGACGAGCTTGCCACTTGTTATGATTGGCCTATAGTAAAGTTGACTAAATGTGAATCCCCTTCTTTATAAGCGTGGACCTTCAAAGGTCGTGATAATATTTTTTATTTTATATATATATATGCATTTAGTTGATATACAAAGGACATAGTAGACTCTAGTATTGCTTTCCATTGACTTTTCGTTTACTGAGCTCGACTAGTGACAACGCGTCTACCTGATAGTAAAGGCACATGAGGGTCAAGAGGGAGCAACTGACTATCAAAATGTTTTTTCAGACCTTGCTTGAAGAACTGCAACTTATAGGAATAGGGAAATACACTAGCTGGGAGAGCATTCTACATCTTTACCATATGACAGATGTAAGAGTATCCAAGTTTATATATATTTGTGTTATAGCTTTCAGATCGAAGAGGCCTAGTGTTGTCTGTTCTGATGCAAGACCAAGACTTTGCCATTATTAGTATTGCTTATGGCAACTGCAATTGTATTATCCATTATACCTGGCCAAGGTATACATATGCAGTACTAAAGTATTTATAAATGTAAATGGTGCACTATTGTCCACAGTGGGAAATATTTTGGTGGCGGGTATAATTCTAATGAATTCTGTATCGTTTCTTAATTGTTCTTATACTCTCTGTTCTTTCTCTTCGAATAAATAAATAAATTAACACTAGTAAGGCTACATATCGGCGAAGCAACATTTGATTCCATTCCAGAATGGTATGAAGTAACTAGGGCAAAATATTAAGATTCTGATGCAGACCAAAGCCTAACTTTATGTTATAAGATGCCTTTTTATTCGAAGGCAATAAGGTACAAAGACTTAAAAAAAAAAAAAACATAAATTACTATTAATAAAAATAAACCTAATTAATAAATAAAAATACAACTAAAACTAAAATGAAGAAAAAACAAAATAAAAATTATTATAAATAAAAAAAAATGCTCCAAATCGCTGCCAATGGGCAAAGTGCTAAGGATACAATGCAAGTTATAAGTATATGTCTATGATTAAACTTAAACAAACTCCGGAAGACGCCCTTCTGTTGCCATAACTCTGGTCAAAGTTGGTAAGTGGAAAAGGACCGGCGTAAAGTAAGCGTTATCTATTTGCTTTGGACTCTTTATGAGTTTCAAACGAGATTCGTCACGCGACGTTAAACCCCAATAGAGGTGATAAAGTGGCCGCTAATCTGTCCTATTCGGCCCACACTTAGTACAGTTTATTAATCAAAAAGGTTACAAATTACACAATACTTCCTGAGGCGTGACACAGAGCTTTTGACTATGTTAATTTTGACTTTTTGATATCTATTGTGAGATTTTTATGTCCGTAAAATGACCCAAATTAAAGAATAGTAAAAGTAACTTTTATAAAGTTACTGGTTTGGAAGTTACACTAGGTTGTTTTTTTTTTTTTTTTTGGTTCTCTTCTCCCGATGGATGATGAATGAGATGATAGGGAAGGCAAAGGGTCTAGCCCATACAGCCAAGTCTGACGTAATATATCTTTCTTTTTCATGATTTAATGAGGTCATCATCAAATTCTAGATGCTGCAGAATTTGATGCTTTTCTTGGAGTCACTCGCGGAACCATCCACTGCTCAAACACGTCGGGTAAAATATGGGAGTTGACAGCGCTGGAAAAAAAAAAAAAAAAACTGCAACTAGTGCCCCATATTTAAAGTCCAATTTATCGTTTTCCATAATTATTCACATTGTAGCACATTATTAAACAAAACAACACCACTTTTGACCAATAATATCCACAGTAAATTAATTTACAAAACTAAAACTTGCACTTGACATGTCCACGCAAAATGGCGCGAAGAACTTCTTCTTTTAATACTATGAAAGTTAGTAATTGGAATCAGACACTCATGACTGACTGACTGATAAAGGCATTTGCAATGATGTCAAATGCCAAATTTTTCTAGATTATCGTCTCCTCTTCTTGCAATGTGGCCAAAGTATTGCAGAATTCAGACAAAGCAGACAGTAGAGAGTCTTTGATCCCTGGTAAGAGCATAAAAAAAGGGATTCTGTACAAACAACGCCAGCATAACATTTCAAACGCTGATGCTCTATCGCTCTATCCGCGGGTTTTATGGTCCATGTCTCCGAAACGTACAGAAAAATAAAGAAGACAAGTGTTTTGCCGATGTGGATGTTTGTCTTTCTGGAGATTGTCTTGCTGCTATGCCCCATATTCTGTTACGTTGGGTAATCATATACGCCACATTGGACAATAAATCTAGGGTTTAATCGAGGTGGATGGCCATCACACACGAGGATTGTTCAGGATACTATACAAATGTGAAGTAGATGGGCTATTATTGAGGTACATGATGGTCATACTTACGTTAGCCGAATACATGGCGAATGCATAAGTTGAGAAGGTTATCTAGTTTATTCAGTAGTTTATCTGCATAATCTAAAATGGGATAAATACCTACCTTACAATTAACCAAATTGTCAAATAATGTGGAAGTGAATTAATTTTGTTTGTTAATAATTGATAATACGTTTAAGGACACCTTGAAATGACCTACCAAAGGCAAACAATCATGTAAGCTATCTTATCATAAGGTGCTTAATTCTGATCGTTATGGCGTTTACGAGTAATACATATAATCACTAAGTGTTCACTTGAACGCGGTTTTTACTTAAAATGACGCCTTATGCTAAACAGGTGCTACCTGATACATGTCCTTTGAAACTGATTCAAAACGACCTATGTAACTACCGTCAAACACCTTCAAAATTAAGCTTACAACCTTGATATTAAAGTCGATTTTTTGTTATTTAAATGTTGGTTTTTAATGATAATTCTTGCTGGTTTTAGCCAGCATAAAGCATTAGTTGTAACCAGCTTAAACATCAATTTGAAACCCTTCTCCCCATAACTATAAGTATCATTATTGAAAAGCACACTTGGGGCTATACGGCTGCTCAATTCGTTTAAAAGCCTTATCAGGTGGTAATCGCGTAACGCTATCATAAAACGGTCATATCGGGGTGAAATTTACGAAACTACAAAAAATAAAAACGAAATAAAAGCGGCATTAAACCTGTACGTAGGCAGTCTACGAGCACTTATTAGTATTTTGGAGATAAAATGAAGTTGGCCCGCTTTGGGAATTTATTGGGGTAAGTTATGGCCTCGCGGGCTGCCTGGCTAATTTATTCGCCGTGCACATAAATTACTTTATTATGAATTCGACTTGACTCGCTTTTGTTAAATTGTTTGCCTGTTGTGTTTTAGGTAGATAGCGGATCGATCGAAAGCAAAGAATGTGTCTGTAATTGCAAGTGATCTGGAGATGCTAAACGATATGGCACACGATCCAGTCTCAAGTTACTGTGTCTTCCCCGATACAAGAGCTGAGCGTTCCGTGGGAGCTTTAGGTATGCTGCTACTAAGATATGGAACAACCTACCCCCACCACTGCTCGACATCCAGTCGGCGGTTGCTTTTAAAAAAAAAAAAAAACTATCTTTTGACATACCAACAGCTACTTTAGCAATATATTATATAATATTTCAGCACCTACTTTCCATTAAATTGTTTAAAGTTATCCCAATTGTTGGCTATAATAAAATGTCATGCGGCATTAAAGCCCGCCTTTGTCTTTGTGCAATAAAGTATTAAATAAAAAATAAATACCTTCTTAAAATTTGAATTCCGTTTAAATGCGAGAAAAACCAAGGTACTAGTGTTTGAAAGAAGAAGGATGACAACCGTGACGATAAAGATTGATGATGAAACTCTAGAACAAGTAAATGAAATTATATATCTGGGCAGTGTTTTCACTGCGGATGGGAAGTACGATAGGGACGTTGAAAGAAGAGTGAACGCGGGAAATAGTGTTAACGGTGCCCTGGGGTCACTGATCGGCAGTCGAAATGTCAGTGACAAAGCTCGGCTCGCCATACACAATGCCATGTTGGTACCAACACTGATGTATGGAAGCGAGACGTGGATACGTCAGAATACGCATGAGAGTAGGGTTAATGGAGTAGAAATGCGGTCGTTGCGGCGGATATGTGGCGTCACTTTGGCGGACCGCATACGTAACGTCGAAATACGGAAAAGGGTTGGTATGAAGGAAAGCATAGGGACAAAAATAAGGAAAGGCATGCTACGATGGTTCGGGCATGTTGAAAGGATGAGCGATGAAAGATTGACGAACCAGATATATAATGCGAAAGTTGTAGGTAAAAGAGGTCCTGGCAGACCGAGACTCACATATCACGATCAAATAAATAAAACACTGACTGAAGGTGCATTAAAAAGTCTTCGTAACCAAAGGGCATGTATGAAGAGGTTAATGAATGTCGACGAAGCGAAAGAAGTATGTCGTGATCGTGTCAAATGGCGCTCAATTGTCTCTGCCTACCCCGCAAGGGATCTGGCGTGAAGATATGTATGTATGTGTTAATTTTATAGTTTATTTTTTACGATAATTTTGTTTTACATATGTTCTTTTATTTTTATTTAATGTATTAATTATCTTTTTATGCGTACATACATGCACCACACTATATATATGTATATATTATCCATTAACACCTCTTCTAACAAGGGATTAGCCGAAAATCAGCGCTGTGGCCCAGAGTCGCAGCTCCATGCTGAGCTGATTCCCTATTTGTCACCACACATCTTGTGTATACTACCACTCTTTATTTGTTTAAGTTGTGTTTATTGATATGTGGCAAATAAAATATTTTTCTTTCTATCTTTCTTAGATGCCTACTATTGAGGCATTTGTTGTCGGTCTAGCTAAAAGTATGGTTTACCGGACTGACAACGGATGCGACAAGCATCTTCAGGATATGCCTGCGGACATCTCTATGTTCAAACCCAGGTTCCGTATTCCATCGTCCAGCACCCTATACAGACGTAATTCATACCTGATCAGAGCATGCAACACATTCAACGAGCTTATAATTAAGTATGACACCGATATTTTGTTTTCAAGTGTTAAGATGGCGAGGCATGTGATAAGCAATCATTTTTTTACTGAAAATTATTTTGATTAATTCTCAACTACCTATTATTGTTTAATTGTATTTCATTGTGGATACAAATATTCAATCATTTATTGTGTATTGTTTAAATGTTACTCTGTATGTTTTAGAATGTTTTTTAAATTAATTATTATTATTAATTAACTTTGTCATCGCATAGGCTTATATTTCTATTGGCCAGTATTTTTGGTATGTGAAAACTTATAAATGACACTCTGTTGCTAACGTTTAGTTCTATTTGGCGCCTCCGTGCTCCTCAAACGTTGCCGTGAACTCGGGAGGTCGTGGGTTCGATTACGATTCCCACCGGGGGCAAGTTGTACATTGTATAATTTGTCTCGGTCTGGGTGTTTATATGTATAATTAGTATATATTTACAAAAAAAAAGTATAATATGCAGTTTATCAACCATCTAGTTTCCGTAACACAAGCTTACCGCTTACCACGGAAATTAGATGGCGCTGTGTGACCTGTCTGGAAATATTTATTTATTTATTTGTTGTTGGATATTGTCAATAGTTTTCCTTAAATAAATAAATAAATATCGCTCCTATTTTATCAAGGCCACTTCCTAGGTAGGCGCTTTTGGAGAACTTGAGTAGACGATTTAAGAAGGCTAGATTCGTGGGCCACACATCCATTTTGTACTAGGAACAGCGCCCAGCGCAGGGTAGTATGAGCACCGGATGCTTGTTTCTGACAGCGGCCAGCAAAATTAAATTTAACCTCCGATAGGGGATGGCATCTTAAGAAGAAGAAGAAGTGGATGAACTTTTTAAACTTTCGCGCACATTCATAATAGTTTTTTTTTATAATTTTAACAGGAATTTACGCGATTTACCTTAAGAGACATATTTCTCCCGACGTTTCAGCCAAGTTGCATTGGCCGTGGTCACGGGTCGACTGAAGCTATGCGGTGTAGTCTCGTACATACTGGGCGGTAGATGTAAACCTACCCACTTATCACTTTTAAAAAAAGATGTGGATGGATGGAAAACTGCGGCTGCAGTATATTTACATGGAACAATTGATATGGAATAAGTTGGGTTAGAAAAAAAATGTGTTTTAACCGACAATATAGACGCTCAAAGGGAAAGTGGTAGCGTTATCATAAAAAGCAATAGTCCGGATTATGTAGAACAACGTCGGTAATACCTAGTTGTTTTGCGAGCTGTACTAACGCCCGCAAGTCGCTGCAACGCGGAATAATCGCTGATACCCATAAAAGATGTAATTTCAGATAAGCTGAAACAGACGAGTCCGGCTAGAGATGTGCCGAGTATTCGAATTATTTAGTACTTGAAAAGTTATCGAATTAAAACTCGAGTCAAAATCCGAGTCAATAGTTAACGATCATGTATTAAGGTAGAAAACTTTTTTTTTTTTTTATTTTGGATGCGCGAGTTCTAAATAACTCCTTGAGTTGGTACTACCTAGTAAAAGGATTAAAAATGTCGGTTCGAACCTCGGAATGTAGGTATTAAAGAGAAGTAAAAAATTGTATATGAAAAATATGTAATATGCGGCGATTACTGGAAATTACTTTTGCCCCTTGCTATACAGAGGGGAAATGTTGCCAGCTATCTGAGGATCATCTTTTTTTATTACTAGCAAGACATGTGGTCTTTGCCCACCGGATGGTAACTGGCGCGCGAGATCCATCAATGTTAGCAACTGGAATCCGACATTTATGACTGACATCAGTTCCTAAAACAATGATAGCATGACAGCAATTCGAGCCTGATCCCGAAACGCGTGGATCCACTCTACAGGGTTTATCGGCACGAACTGTGGATACTTCCCCGCCCCGGCAGACGGGGTAAATTACCACTATTATTCCGCCTACCTATTTGTTGTTCTCGTCGAAAGTATGTGCCATTTGCAATGATAACAAATGCCACTCTCTACTTTCAAGGAAAACTAATATTGTAAGCTTGCCATGGTGATATTTATGTAAAAACAACACCGCTTGGAACGTCTTTCTTTTTTTTTTAAATTAATAATAGGGTCGCCAACAGCGCCAACAGCTCCCATGCATTTGTATCTAAGGCTAAATCAAAAGTCTGATGTTGCACCTGTTATAGGCGACCACCACATGCTCCGTGGTCTAGTGGTAACAAAAGTTGCCGTGAACTCGGGAGGTCGTGGGTTCGATTCCCACAGGGGGCAAGTTGTACATTGTATAATTTGTCTCGGTCTGGGTGTTTATATGTATAATATGTATATATTTACAAAAAAAAAGTATAATATGTAGTTTATCAACCATCTAGTTTCCGTAACACAAGCCTAGTAGCTTACCACTGAAACTAGATGGCGCTGTGTGAGCTGTCTGGAAATATTTATTTATTTATTTATTTATTTATAACACAACAGTTAAACAATAATCAAGTCGTCAATGAACTAAACATAACACAATCTAAGAACTAAAATTACTTAAAATTTAAATTTACCTAAATCTATAAAACAATAAAATGTCTAAAATGTCTATAAAAATCTAAAACCTAAATCTATAAAACAATATAATGTCTAAAAAAATCTAATTGAATAAATAAAATAAAAGTCTTTGGGAGACATTTATTATTTACAAGTATATTTTTATGTATATATATATAGACAGTTTATTATTGTTATTGGGTGTAGTGTATAGGTATTTAATTTTACAATTGGGAAATATAAAAAAAAATAGTAAACAGTAAAATTACAAATATTATCTATATGCTGAATTGGCAATGAGCTGGACACGTGTGTCTATAAACAATGGAGTAAACAGGTTCTGGAGTAAAGACCACGTACTGAAAAATGCAGAGGGGGTCGACCCCCAGCCAGATGGACGGATGACCTGAAGAAGGTCGCTAGTGGGGGATGGATGAGGGGTCAGGAGATCGTGTAAAGTGGCGATGAGGCAGTAAAGAGACATAGGGACGATGATGATTATGTATATATTATTAATAGTATAGGGATATAGGTTCCGTCCACGTGGAAGAGTGGCTGCATTTCCCCGCTGAATTGCAATGCTGATTTTTGGGTGAAAAAAGAGCCAGCCCTCTTGTCATCGGAGGGGACGACAAGACACGGTGTTATGCCGTTTAAAAACTTTTTTTAGCTTGCCAAGTCCTTGGAGATTTTTTACAGGAAACGGCACAAATATGTAATTTTTAATATACTTACCTAATTGCCGGACTCCGCATTTTCCGCACGGCCCCCGCTTTATGCTTGTTCCCCCTAAGATGCGATGAGGCGAAGGTGTTGAGGCGCCATGGCAGAAAAATCTGCCTGCACTTTAGAAACAGGAGAGCCCATGAACTCCAAGGCAGTCGAACTGCTTATGTATATTATGTATTTTGTAATACGACGTGATAAATTGATCTGCAAGAACATCACTAGGCCCGCCCTTCTCCCCACGGGCCGCCCGCCCTGCCTCCATCGCTGCCTACTTTCTAATGACTAATTATTATGCTATGCGTTGCGAGCTTTAACGTAAGTAACCGCCTCTTATTATATACCTGCTAACAATTGCCATAAATTTATTGTAAGATAGTAATACTCAGTGAATTTAATTTTTGGTTAAGTGGCTTTAACGCTTATGTATAAGCGAAGAGTACGGGTATAAGTGTACTTTTGAGAAATGTAGTATTTGGTAAGGTAGGGTAAGGTAAGGTAAGGTTTGATAAGGTATTGTTGCGCAATCAAAAGAGTAAAGCATCCTATAGTCAGTCGCAAGCCTGAAACACCATTTTTTTTTTTTTTTTTTTATAGACGGTGAATCAATAAATCATCAATGATACGCCCCTGCCTGAAGGGCCAACGCGGGTGAGGGTCGCATGCCCGACTCATCCGTGAAGCTTCCTAGTGAAGCCCCAGGGCGCTTACGGACTAAAATCCTATAAACCGTCTCTATCTCACTGTTGACCCTGTGTGCCTTTACAGCTAAGTCTGAGTCGTGGCTACGGAGTGAAGGCACTCGTTCGCCGCGTCCTGAAACACCATTCTTCTCCTCTCTCTTTATCACACTCGATGGACCCGGTGAATCCATGGAAGCAAATATTTTTCTTCTTTTACTTTCATTGTCTGAAAACATTATTGGGTAGGTACACATCGAATCAAGTGGTATTACATGCTTGTAAACACAATGCTTTACGTGTAAAACAAACATGAATTTGGTTCCTATCATTGACTTTTATATAAGAACCCGGCATATGCTCGTAACATTAATATTGTGTGTATAAATCACGTAGGTTTTTTTTAAAATGTTATTTTATGTTTGTATTGTAACGCACTGGTCTACATTTAAGTAAGGTTGTGTAGTTTCATAGCGTTCTACCTGGTAGAATGCTGTGAAATTATGTGGCCCAATATTATAGTATACTTATTGTAAATTTGACATGTAAAAGTGCAAAATACATTTATTTTGTCCTACAGAAAATAAACGAATTGAAATAACCAATACAATAATAAATACACTTTTTTTATATACTAGCACGACATGTGACCTAGTGCCCACCTGTGTTAGCAACTGGAATCAGACGCTCATGACTGATTTCAGTCCCTAACACTTGGCTTGACTGGGCATAACGGCAATTTAAACCTGATCCCCAAACGTGTGGATACTGGGTTTATCAGCACGAATGGTGGATACTTCCCCGCCCCGGCAGACTGGGCAAATTAGTAATCAGTCCCCCTACCACCTATTTGTTATTCTCGTTGAAAGCATGTACTATTTGCAATGATGTCAAATGCCAAATAACAATAATAATAATTATTATATTGTAAGTCTGTCATGGTGATATTTATATAAAAATAACACCGCTTGAAACAATCAACAACAATCAACTTAAATACAAAGATTTAGTTGGGTTGCCTTTGAGAACACGTTAAAGGGCACTGATGCTACCCGGTTCATATTAAATAATATTTGGCTAATTGACAGAAAAAAGAAAAAAAAAACAACTATTTCGACAATCTAAGGTATCTGCTTCGAGTAATAGACTGCCGCTGCTGGTTCTTCTTATACCAACTTGTAGAATCGTTGGGAAACTGGACTCCCGTGCCAGCGAGTCGAGAGAAATTATATTAATATATCATGTATTTTTTTCTTATATATATATATATATATTATTTTTTATTATTGTAACATACACTGAATAACGTTACTATTATTATTATATTCTAAGCTGCTGGTCTACTAACAGCTTACTTTATCGACCGATTTTCTGCTTAGTCTTTCACTAGAATAATTCAAAATAATTTAAATAACATTGATGCTTTGCTTGTTCGAAGCACTTTAAGACCAGCACAAAACGACTGGTTGTGTTATATTAGTCATCGGTTCCTATTCATTACTAAGGACAATAGGTTTCTGTGATGGTACAAAGGTCTGGAGCATGGCGCTTTGGCGAGCTGATGAGCAGATACACGCCACAACCTGTAGACATATATCTAATAACTGGAGCATTATTCGTTAAAAATTTGTAGAAAATTATTGGCCCTAAATAAACATTATCGTTGGTTTATTACAAGTCTTATGTGACAGCGACACGGCATTATGGCTAGCTCGCTGGAGGATATTAGCAGACTGCTGTATGGCTTAAATGTGACGTCCCAGCTGGTTGGTCTCAGAATGACCTTGGGCAAAACGAAAGTCATGATAAACAATCATGTCATACCAAGATCAATGTACGTGGGCACAGTCACTCTCGAAGTTGTGCAAAAATACGCTATCGGCTTGTAGACGCATACGAAAGTAACCAATACCAACTCGTTCTTCCAGTATTGTCATACAGAGCACAGTCGTGAACACTGACAAAGGGTCGGGTCTACAAGTTTCAGGTCTCTCAGAGACCTATGGAAAAAGCTACGCTTGGTATTTCTTTAATAGAACTAAAGTAACCGACATATCCTTTAAAATTGTTAAAAAGAAGTGGCAATGGGCCGGACACGTCTGTCATAGAACCGATGTCCGTTGGAGTTGACGGGTTCTGGAGTGGAGATCACGTACGGGAAAACGCAGTGTAGGATGACCCGTGGAAGATCGTGTGACATGTTCGACTCCTGGGGGAGACCTATATCCAGCAGACAGACACTGGCTGATGATGATGAATACTTATTTAACAGAAAGTGAGATATCCTCCAAAAACAAAGTTTGCTCTTGGTAGGCATTTATATGGCCCTAAAATGAGGCTGGCAAGAAAACAATATTCATTGGTCGGTCAATATAGACTAAATTATATACGTCCACGACACAACGAGACATGCCGATGGTCCGATATACCACATTAACATAGCACTACTCGTGCACAATAACACTAATGCTACACTATCGGCCCTAGATGTTAAGCACTGTTATTACCCCGTGAGAACTTCGCGTAAATGCGGTTTAGGTTAGCCGGCATAGCGGTAAATGAGTGATTAGAATTCTAAGTTTTGTAAAACATCAATCCAAAGGTCACAGTTCAAATTTCATCATTTTGCATAATAACAAACACACGTCAACAACAAACCCAATTAAATAATCAATAAAGATACATCAAAAAAGCCTTACATTAAATGTTGTGAAATACAAAAATAATTACTACTAAATATAATAATAATATAATACCTACTTTTATTTAAAAAGCATCATCACGACCGTATCCCTTCCGGGGTGGTCAGAAACCACGCTTATAAATAAGCGGATTCACATTTAGCCAACTTTACTATAGGCCAATCATGATAAGGGACAATCTCGTCGATGTCTATAGCGTACCAAACTCGAGAAATCTTACAATTAAATAAAATAATAATTTATTTAAATTAATAAATATTATTGTGTTCTCGTAATTATATTGTGTAAATATTATTGTAACTCGGCTACCAGCGTGGTAAGTGTAGGCCAAATTCTCTAAAAATTTTGGAAGGCCCATCTCCAACGGGGCATGTTATGATCATATATTAGTAATATTTAGATCTTAGTTGGACACGACCTTTTTACAGCCACAAATTGGGTTTGGTTGACATTATTAATAATTGAAATTGTTTGTTTTAGATTATAAGCTGACACGGTCCTTTTACAGCCACGATTTTTTATTTTATTTTTATTTATGGACATAAATGTTATTAAATTATAAGCTGACACGGCCCTTTTACAGCCACGATTTTTTATTTTATTTTTATTTATGGACATAAATGTTATTAAATTATAAGCTGACACGGCCCTTTTACAGCCACGACTTTTATTTTATTTTTATTTATGGACATAAATGTTATTAAATTATAAGCTGACACGGCCCTTTTACAGCCACGATTTTTTATTTTATTTTTATTTATGGACATAAATGTTATTAAATTATAAGCTGACACGGCCCTTTTACAGCCACGATTTTTTATTTTATTTTTATTTATGGACATAAATGTTATTAAATTATAAGCTGACACGGCCCTTTTACAGCCACGATTTTTTATTTTATTTTTATTTATGGACATAAATGTTATTAAATTATAAGCTGACACGGCCCTTTTACAGCCACGATTTTTTATTTTATTTTTATTTATGGACATAAATGTTATTAAATTATAAGCTGACACGGCCCTTTTACAGCCACGATTTTTTATTTTATTTTTATTTATGGACATAAATGTTATTAAATTATAAGCTGACACGGCCCTTTTACAGCCACGATTTTTTATTTTATTTTTATTTATGGACATAAATGTTATTAAATTATAAGCTGACACGGCCCTTTTACAGCCACGACTTTTATTTTATTTTTATTTATGGACATAAATGTTATTAAATTATAAGCTGACACGGCCCTTTTACAGCCACGATTTTTTATTTTATTTTTATTTATGGACATAAATGTTATTAAATTATAAGCTGACACGGCCCTTTTACAGCCACGATTTTTTATTTTATTTTTATTTATGGACATAAATGTTATTAAATTATAAGCTGACACGGCCCTTTTACAGCCACGATTTTTTATTTTATTTTTATTTATGGACATAAATGTTATTAAATTATAAGCTGACACGGCCCTTTTACAGCCACGATTTTTTATTTTATTTTTATTTATGGACATAAATGTTATTAAATTATAAGCTGACACGGCCCTTTTACAGCCACGATTTTTTATTTTATTTTTATTTATGGACATAAATGTTATTAAATTATAAGCTGACACGGCCCTTTTACAGCCACGATTTTTTATTTTATTTTTATTTATGGACATAAATGTTATTAAATTATAAGCTGACACGGCCTTCTTACAGCCACGAATTAAATTTTAAGTATCTAGTTATAAATAAGTACAAAATCCTCGCTTATGGCAACAATGTTTTATTTATTATAAATTGTATTGCTATTAGATTTGGTCCAGCCAAGCTTATATTGTATAAAAAAATATGTATTGACAATATCTAAGTGTTGTGTACTAACCTAAGGAAATAAATGATTTGATTTGATTTGGTTTGATGATGCGACTTCTTTCTGTCTAATAGTTTGCCTAATTAATACGTTTTATACAAATTAATAAACACAGCTACTGTGCACAAGAATGTATTCGTGATAAATTCATAGGCCAAACGAACGTCCGCCGGCGTCGAGGCGCATTCTAATATGCAAATGTATTTAAATTCTGAGCCTCTTCATTACACTGGTATCGATCTTAGATTTACTGTTGGTAACTTGATACGCCAACTAATTACAAATTCTGATGTAGAATGAACTGCAAAATTCACGGAACTCCTTTAATTATAATGGGTTTGCTTAGCTAGTGAATATTAGTGAAGTTCGGCTTTAAGTTCATCATCATTACAGCCTCTACCTACCTACTGAACACCTAGGAGTCCTAGATCTCCACTGTTGATAGTCCATCCAAAAAATATATCCGTCGAATTTGGCCTATATTATAATTAACGATTCCACGAGTGGGTTGTAAAGTGCTCTCCGAGGCACGGGAATAACGTTGTAAATCTATGACAAATGTATGAAGAAAAGTGTTTCTCATTTGTACACGCCCGGGTTCGAACCACGCCCCTTTGGATTAAGATTAAGAATATAAGAATAAAAACAATTAGGAACGCTTTAAATTAATATTTTTTTATTATGTCATGGAATGTGCTGATTGGCGTTTATTTTTAGAAAATATTTTACCATATATGAGAAACCATTGGTAATAGCCGACAATGGGGGCTCGAATCTACTTTAATTGTGTGACGTAATAAAAGGTTATTTAATTATTGTTGTTGTGTAATTTTGATATAGTTGAGTTTTCCTTGCAGATTCCTTTCTTATTAGCTTATACATTGGACCATTTTGCTGCTGAATTTACCACGAGCATGATTAGTATCATTTAAAATAATGACTCATCTCAAATGCCTGTAACGTGAATAAAGACATTTTGTATTTGATATTGATCACAAATTGTTTCCTAGACTCTATAGTTAACGTTGGTTGTAGTACGGTTTTAATTGTTGCTTCATTATGATTTTTGTACTAATACGGATTTATAATATTACGAGTATCATGAAGATCTCAGTAAAGGGCAATATAATGTACATATTGCAATATAAGGTTTTAGAGTGGCATTTATTACTTTAAGGTCAAATAAAGGAAACCGTATACTTAAAAGTCAGTGCTAGACTGTTATTTTTCTGTTATTACCTCTTTAAATAAGTATAGCCATAATTATTAGATTAATGTTTAACACCATCGTCAACACTGTGGAAAGTTTCTCAAAATAAATAAATTAGCACATAGATTAATTGCGGATTGTTTTTGTTGATACTTACTAGCATAACTTATTAAATAGTGACCGAAAAACAATTGCGGTTAAGTCCCGACTCTTAGGAGCGAGGAGGGAAGAATTGTACAATATTAGAGATTTGCACATACAACATATTTCAATATCCGTCTGGCCAGCATAGGTCAAATTCGCCAGTATTTTTGGAAGACTCATGAAATGAATTAAAATGTGAATATAAGTACATTAAAAGAAAGATAATTATTTTATTGTCATCACGAAATTAAAGTTATTATTTTATAGTAAAGGAAGATTCGGCTTGTAACCGCAATAGTTATTCTATCAATATTGGAAAAAAAATACAAAAGGCCAAAAGATATAAATCTTCAAATTAAAATATATAACATCCTGGCCGTGTGGGCTGATAGGTGGGACTCTCCGTTCTTGGGGCACTGGATACGCCTGCATGTCACCCCAGAAAAGGAAAAAAAAAATGTATTATAATTTTGTATTTTTACTAACACTAGATATTATAAGATTTCTTTAAAAATTGCTACTAACACATATGGAATTTATTCTGAAATAAAGTTTTATTATTATTATTATTATAAAGGCTGACTGCTGCAGTGGGGGTCGGCGCTGAAGTCCTCTTAGTTATTTCGCGAGGGATGGGCGCCGCGGATGGCCTTGTATCCTCCGTGGTGCAATTCGTAGGTCTTAAGCTAATAATTTAAGGTAATAAGCTATTTACAGCTTGCGGCTTGTTTTAAAATTATAACTTATGCTACTAGCTTTTAAAGACATCAATTAAACTTTTCCATACACGTTCAGCCGTCAGTTTCTAAACCTCGAACCATTCTAACTTGCATTTAGTATGCAAACGAGCCGGTTTTCCAATCTGATTAATCTTAAATATTTATTGCACAACGTCCATTTGTAAACATAGCTATGCGCTAAATTTGTATTACGATGGTCGCGCTGATGGTGTAGAAAATGGTATGCATTTGCATCGGCGACATACGTGGGTGGGCCACTTCAGCTGATTAAGACGTGATCGATACATTTCACTCATACACTTGTATATTGCCTGGGCCATTGGGGGTCAACGCTTGGACATCTATGGTGGTATTTGCCCAGTCTGCCAAGTCCATACAGAGTATCATCATCACGACGGTTTCCTTTTCGGGGTGGTCAGAAACTACGCTTATAACTAAGCGGATTCACATTTAGCCAACTTTACTATAGGCCAATCATGACAAATGGCAAGCTCGTCGATGTCTCCAGCGTACCAAACTCGAGAAATAGCATAAATAATTTAAATATTATCATTATCATTACAGCCCCTAGAAACACAGCATCCTAGACCTCCACTGCTGGAGATGGGCCTTCCAGAACATATATCTGGAGAATTTGGCCTACACTCGCCACGCTGGCCAGACGGCTTGGCGAGTATATGAAATCAATTTTGAATGACAATTTATTAACGATTCCACAAGTTGGTATTAGTGGAACCAGGACCGACGGCTTAACGTGTTCTCTGAGGCACGGGAACGATGGTGTTGTAAATCTATGACAAATGTACGTAAGAAAAGTGTATTTCTCATTGATACATGCCGGGGGGGGTTTGAACCGACCTTTGTAGGATTTAAGGAATGCGTTCTTACAACCGAGTCACCACCGCAATATTAATTAAATGTATTTATTTACATTAATAAATATTTTTGTGTCCCGACCAGGAATCGAACCCGGTACCTCCGAATTTAAATCCACGGACATAACCACGAGACCGCCGAGGCAGTTTCTTAATTTTATTATTATTATTGGAAAATTTACTTTGGTTAGTATTTTAAACATAGGTCAAAACCACTTCACTATCGAAGTCTACAGGCCATGTGGGAAAAAGCCAGCGCTGTGGGACGTAACTAATTTCTTTTAATTTTATACGTTTTATCCACGTATAATTAATCGTACGCCACAATCCAACGGTATTTGGTTCGAATAAAATTGACGACTACTAAAAATATGGTGAGAAAAATTGCACGCCAATCGGCGTTATTACCTAACCCTCATACATAAAACAAAAGAACGGCGGTGGCTCGGTTGTAAGTACGCTTTCCTCCATATCCTATAAATGTCGGTTCGGATCGCTGCATGTACCAATGAGAAATACACTTTTCTTAAGTACTTTTTCGGTATCTGCAGCTCGCCAGTGGAACAGACTACCTTTGGTAATCATACAAGCTCCATCTCTTAAAATATTTAAAGACTAGATAGTAGATATACATTTTTTTACACCATAAACAGAATAACTGACCATAACTTTCTACTATGTACTTAGATATGTATTTATTATTTATGTATATATTTATTTAATATGTAGGATATGTATATATAATTAGTATGTATTTATATTTCATTATTGTTGATCACAATAGTATTTCTGCACCCGCTTATAATGGCTCCCCATTCACAAAGGTTAGTTGGTAGAAAATGCATTTATAGCATTATGCTCGCCTATGTACCCACACTATTTTTGGTTCTGTACAATAAATAATTTATTATTATTATTACATTTGTCGTAAATTTACAACACCACCGTTCCCGTGTGTCATAGCACGTTAAGCTGTCGGTCTCGGTTGCACTAATACCAAATTGTGGAATCGTTAATAAATTGTCATAAAAAAATGACATCAGACTCAACCCTCGCCAAACTATCTGACCAGCGTGGCGCGTGTAGGCCAAATTCTCCAGATTTTTCTGGAAGAATCATCTCCAACAGTTGAGGTCTACTGTGCATTTGAGTTATATAAAAAAATAAATATGTACTGCCTTCGTGGTCTAGCGGTTAAGTCCGTGGATTTAGACTCGGAGGTACCAGGTTCGATTCCTGGTCGGGACACAAACATGGCTTATAAATAAGCGGATTCACATTTAGCCAACTTTACTATAGGCCTATCATGACAAGTGGCAAGCTCGTCGATGTCCCCAGCCAGCGTATCAAACTCGAGAAATATCACAATAAATTAAATTAAATATAATATAATAAATTAAATATTAATTAAATGTATTTATTTACATAAACTGAACCTAATAAAAAATAAATAGGTATTTTTTAGTAGGTTTAGTTTATATTTATTTTATTTTTTAATTTTAAGTAGTTTAAATTTTTTTTTTTTTTTTTTTTTTAAAACATTTATTTATACAAAGAATTTTTTATTTGAAGAAAATAAGGTACAATGATTTAAAAAAATAATAAAATATTAATTAAACTAAAAACTTACATCTTAAAACATAAATTACTATTCATAAAAATAAACCTAATTAATAAATAAAAATATAACTAAAAACTAAAATGAAGAAAAAACAAAATAAAAATTATTATAAATAATAAATTTGCTCCAAATCGCTGCCAATGGGCAAGGTGCCAAGGATACTGGCAGCATTGCCACGTTGAATGGCAATACTGATCCTTTGGCCCAAATATTGCCCAGCTTTAATTTATATTGTAATTATTTTATACTGTTTGTATATTACTTCAATATAATTTATTTACATTAACAAATATTTTTGTGTCCCGACCAGGAATCGAACCCGGTACGTCCAAGTTTAAATCCACGGACTTTAGACCACACGGAGGCAGTTATTTAATAATTAAATAATAATATATATTTTTATACTAGCACGACAGTGACCTTGCGCTAACCTGATGGTTTGTGGCGCGCGAGGTCCATGAATGTCAGCAACTAGAATCAGACACTTATGACTAACTACAGTCTCTAACACTATGCCGAGTTGACTGGTCATGACGGCTATTCGAGCCTAATCCCGAAACGTGTGGACACACTTTACTGGATTTATCCTCGCCCCAGCAGACTGGGAAAATTACCCGGTAATTTCCCCAGTCTGCTGGGGCGGGGAAGTATCCATAGTTCGTGCCGATAAATCCAGTAAAGTGTGTCCACACGTTTCGGGATCAGGCTCGAATAGCCGTCATGACCAGTCAAGTCGGCATAGCCTCCGCCTACCACCTATTTGTTGTTCTCGTTGAAAGTATGTGCCATTTGCAATGATGTTAAATGCCAATTAATACTATCAAGGGAACTAATATTGTAAGCTTGCCATGATGATAACAAAACGCAAATTAAATTATATAAATATTCAAATAGCCTTAAAGTTGACAGTTTTTTTTAAAAAACTAGGTATACTTTTTAACTTTATTATTCTTAAATATGTATGAACTTGCATAACCGTTATTAAGTAGATAAAATACGAGTGCTTCCCTTACCGCATCGAAAATCGATTAGTTACCGGCTAATCCGAAACCTACAGCGGAGTTGAAGACGGACGATAAAAAATGCACCACCTGTCTGATAAAATTGTTTTATTTGATTCTATACACAAACCATCAGAAAAGAATAAATGAACCTTTGTGTCTTGTTAAATTAAATTTATAGTTTCCATATTGTTGGCAGATGACCTCGGCCATCGGAAGGACAACATGTTAATTCAATTGTCAGAATAACCAATTTGATTATAGATTTTAAAAAAGAGCTGGGTAAACGAATTTTTAGACAGTGTGATGATCCCTAATGCCATAACCTAAAACAGAATATTTCCATTATAGTAAAGTAGTAAAGTATCATCACGACCGTTTCCCTTTCGGGGTGGTCAGAAACCACGCTTATAAATAAGCGGATTCACATTTAGCCAACTTTACTATAGGCCAATCATGACAAGTGGCAAGCTCGTCGATGTCTCCAGCGTACCAAACTCGAGAAATATCACAAATAAATTAAATTTTAATTAAATGTATTTATATACTCGTACATTAATTAATATTTTTGTGTCCCGACCAGGAATCGAACCCGGTACCTCCGAGTCTAAATCCACGGACTTAACCGCTAGACCACGAAGGTAGTATTTACATTATAATTATTTATTATATTTTTTATAGATGTCGCTAGCTAGCGGCACTGGTACCTTGTTTACACCTATGTCGGATCATTTTTAAAATGTTTTTGTAGTTTTTTATTTTTATAACAGAAATACGAATTTTAACTTAAGGTTACCTACACCTTAAAAGACGAATTAGGAAAGCGAACACCGTCTTTAAAAAGAAAATAGGTTTAATTAATAGAACTGCAATTTTGAGATCACCATATCTTTGATTTCGCTTGGAAATCTCGATTTGTACACTTAAAAGCTGCTGACTTCGGTAATATATCTAGAAAATAATAAATTTCGTAATAAAAATACAAGTTTTCTATGCATTGATTTTTTTTTTTGTTTTTCTTTTTTATCTAATTATATTATATATACGAAGTGACTTTGTATGATGGTCTACGTTAGACTAATATGTGATTTTATTGATAGAAAAAACCATATGTCGAAATGACATTTTTTTTTGGCTTCTCCATACAAATTGGCTATTTAAATTAACAGTTTATATGGGGAAGCAATTTTTTTTTGTTATTTCCAACACAGATTTTCTTTGGAAAAGTGGGTTGTCTCTATCGATAGAATAATATATTAGTCCAAAGTCAGATCAAATAATATCACGCGGTATATCTCTTAATTAAGTAATCGTTATTATGTATTTATATTTGAATTACTATAAACCTGGTGTTATTACATAAAAGCATGGTTTCCGAATTCTGACTAACGCACAAAGGGTTACGGTTGGCCCCCCAGTTCCTACTGCAGTATTCATGATGCAATCAATTATAGTTTTATATTTTTGTAAGCTTTGTACAATTTAGATGAAGGTGCAAGGTGCATGTGCGCACGTGCCCATCGCCATCGGCGCTGCGCCAGAACGCATCCGAATTCAAGTGTCATGGCCAGTTAGTTTTGTAAATAATGAAAAATCAGCTTTAAGGTTACAAGCTAAGGGTGATTTGAATAAATATTAAGGCCCACCGCACATTGTTAGAAATAATCTATAGTAAATCGCCTTAAACACTATTAGAAAAAAGACTGCGGACTGATGGTGGTAATTTGCCTAGCAGCTGGGGTGGTGAAGATAAACCCTGAGAGTCTATCCACACGTTTCGAGATCTGGCTCGAATTTCCATCATGCCCAGGGAAGCCGGCATATTGTTGGGGACTGTCATGAGTGATTGATTCCAGGTGAAATATTCATGGACCTCTCGCCTCACTTACCATCAGGTGGGCGCAACCCTAACGGGAGACCGCTTCCTAGAGAAGTCCAGGAGGAGGAGAACTGAAGTAGTCGAACCTGGACCCCCTGAGTTCAAACTAGTAACGGCGCCCAGCACCAAAAGTGCATGAATTACCAGCGGGTGGTTACCTGCTTAGATCCTGCCGGAGAAAACAGGGGAATGTCCCTATTCCCAACCCAGGCCCATTAGCCATCCGGGCCTGGACGACTCCACTGACTGACTGCAAGGTCACATGACTTGCTAGTATAAAATAATAACAATACTAAGCATTCCATGGTGTGGGGTAGATTTCCAACTCCTTTATGGAAGTGATAGATGAGTGGATTGTATATGATTGGGGGGTTTGATGGCGAGCCAACTCCAAGAAAGAGGCACTTACCACTACCAACAGCATCTAACCACGTCTTATTGAAGTCTACCCCAAGGTTCCAGAAGACCAGCTTTTCTGGTGCTAAATCTTTTTTCACACAAATGTCATTTCACACAAAAATTAAAAAACTATACATAAAAAAAATAGTAAAATGATTATGCGCAAAATACTTAGCCTTACTAGCGGCGATAGGCGATCAGCTCGGCGTCCGCTACAACCTATAAATAGGCCATAGCGCCAATTTTCAGCCGCCGCCTTACGGATGGGAAGCACGTCACGGATAAAGATGTACTAAATACTACCTATTTAACACATGCACACATATACACACACATAACAATAATAACTTCCCAGTCTTGCATAGCAAGGTGACCAAGGTGGATTCAGGCATGCAGCTAGCATGCTCGCTGAGAAGCAATGAGTATTGATTTAAGTTTTTTTTTTAAACCAATAACTGATTGCATTTGGCGAAGTGGCGGAGGCAGATTATTCCAGATTTTAGTATCCGCATACCTGAAACTGTCACAAAAAGCAGACGTCTTATATCTAGGACAACATAAGAGGTCAAAACTAGATCTAGTGTTGTACGAGTAACGTTTGGGTAGTTGGGGCCATATCAATTTTTCACATACGTAACTCGGGGTGTTCCGCCTGATTACACCAAACAGCAAACTTTTAAAGAAAACTAAACTAAAATTATCTACAAAACAATGATAATGAGCGTTCGACCTAAAAAGAAATGAATAATTAATATATATAAATTTTAAAATAGTATCACCTCGGGGTTAACGATTACCGGTGCGCGCAGCCGATGTAAGGATAACCCGACGTGTGTTTCCGCAGTGATATCCGAATTAATGGCGATACGGAATATTGGAAAGGTGCTTATTATCATGATTTATGCAAGATATATGTATGCCCTCACCCAACCCTCACGACTAAGCATCTAAATATCCAATTAAAACAGGACACAATTTGGAATATTTTAGTTTTTATTGTATTTTGTTTATTTTATTATAATATATTGCTTAGTTAGCTGTCGGGCGTGGAAAAGTATCATCACGACCGTTTCCCTTTCGGGGTGGTCTGAAACCACGTTTATAAATAAGCGAATTCACATTTAGCCAACATTTTTTTTTCATTCATTACAGCCCCTAGAACACAGCATCCTAGACCTCCACTGCTGGAGATGGGCCTTCCAGAACATATATCTGGAGAATTTGGCCTACACTGGCCAGACGGCTTGGCGAGGAAATGATGTCAATTTTTAATGACAATTTATTAACGATTCCACAAGTTGGTATTAGTTGAACCGGGACCGACGGCTTAAGGCACGGGAACGGTGGTGTTGTAAATCTATTACAAATGTACGTAAGAAAAGTGTATTTCTCATTGGTACATGCCGGGTGGGTTTGAACCGACCTTTGTAGGATTTAAGGAACGCGTTTTTACAACCGAGCCACCACCGCGCCTATAGCCAACTTTACTATAGGCCAATATGACAAGTGGCAAGCTCGTCGATGTCTCCAGCGTACCAAACTCAAGAAATATCACAAATAAATTAAATATTAATTAAATGTATTCATTTACATTAATAAATATTTTTGTGCCCCGACCAGGAATCGAACCCGGTACCTCCGAGTCTAAATCCATGGACTTAACCGCTAGACCACGGAGGCAGTCAAAAAAAAGAACAATATTAACAAAAATGTGGACTGTTGAAAAGGCTGACGCTCACACGCACTTACTTGTATCTATATTTGCGGCAGGTGGTCTTGGGTTTTCCTTAGGGTGCTGCTGGTCGCGGCCAGGCATCCTCGCAATTAAATGAAGTTTTGAGTGGAAGATGTTTCTTCTTAAAATTTTGTGTAAACAATGACCTTGGCACCTTTTACGCTTTTTTCATTTCATTTAATTATCACCGTAGGGACCGTCTGTAACACTTGGTTAAGTCAATTTATACTATAAAATAAATACAATACTCTATAACTAATATTAGTTACCTAACTGGCTCCGTGGTCTAGCGGTTAAGTTCGTGGACTTAGACTCGGAGGTACCGGGTTCTATTCCTGGTCGGGACACAAAAATATTTATTAATGTAAATAAATACATTTATTTAATATTTAATTTATTGGTGATATTTCTCGAGTTTGGTACGCTGGAGACATCGACGAGCTTGCCACTTGTCATGATTGGCCCATAGTAAAGTTGGCTAAATGTGAATCCGCTTATTTATAAGCGTGGTTTCTGACCACCCCGAAAGGGAAACGGTCGTGATGTTACTTTACTAGTTACCTACAGTTAACGAGATAACACAATCATCGTTAGACTGAAAGATACTATTGCATAGAAATACATGGCTTAAAATCTTAATTCATGTTCTATTTCAAATAACTATTTTCTTTCCCTTAGTTATTATTATGATTTTTATTTTATGTTTATAAGTTGACACGGCCTTTTTACAGCCACGAATTTATATTTAGTTGTCTCGGCCTCTTTACAGCCATGAATATAAATTATTGTTAATGGAATTTAGAATATAAGATGACACGGCACTTTTACAGCTACGAATATATGTTTAATTGACATATTATTATTATTAACATTGTAAGGTGACACGGCCCGTATACATTTTAATCTGACTGAGAAAGGAATCTGCAAGGAAAACTCAGCTATATCAGATTTACAAATGAAACAAATACAGAATTATACAACAACAATAATTTCTTCTGTGATATAATAATAATAATAATAATTCGTTTATTTTCAGGCAACAGATGGCCCATAGATAAATACCTTACAACTAAAATACATATAAAAAATAACATTAAAATTAATTAGTCTAAAGCTTCCGTATCTTCATCTTCTTGTGGTCATAGAAGTACCCATCAGGTACTGTGACCACCTTCTGAGGAGTACTGGAAGCTTCAGTGGACGGTGCCGGCGTCCCTGCTGGGGGTGGTGCAGAGGGAGTAGGTGCTGCACGGGGCCCAGGAACATCGTTGGTGCTGCGTGAAGCAAATCCACGAATGTATTTGCGGTACACAACACCGAGCGGCCAGAATTCCTTCTTCAGGAATATTTTGAGGTGCTCTGACCGCACACGAATCCTAAAGGCCTTGAATCCGGTGTCATCCCAATGGGAAGGTAACTCGTCGATAGCAGCGACAGAGTCGATCTCCCCTCTGTCCCGGATGTGTCCGAGAACATCTTGGGATGACATGTCCTTGCGCAGCCGCGATACATAGGTTGTCGGTATCGCAGCTTTTAGAGCGCACTGTTCGGGAGGCGCAATTCCCCGATTATTACGTTTGGGCCTCCTTTTTTTCTTTTCCACAGTCACAAACCCTTAAAATCAATTTTATTTCCGGTTGTGACGTGAAGTTTTAGGTTTTTAGTGTCAGCTGGTTTTTGGGGTCCCTTCTTCGAGACACCCTGCCTCGCAATCTGCGCATAACTGTTTCTAGCGTTCCCGGGCTGACTCCGGGACGCTGCAGGCCGTGCTGGCGGGTTTGGCGTAAACACCGGAGCCGTAGGTCGTAGCGGCGCCGCCGGCGCTTCGGGCGATGACATCGGCTGGAGCGGTGCGCCGTCCTTGTCACTCGTGTCAGTAGTCGGCGAATCAGCATTTTGCACTGTGCGACGCCGCGAATTGTCTCTTAACTCGGTCAGCGAATTCTGCAGGCTTGCAATAATGCGACCTACATCATCCGGCGACCTACTCGTCGACGCTACACGTGTTACAACGTCAGCACCCGAGTTCTTGAGCTCTTCCAATTGCCGCTTTATGTCACGGATTTCTTCCAGGATCCCGGCGCCGTTGTTATCCTTAAGTCCCGCGATGTCCGCCTTCATTACCGTCATCTCCTTCAGGAAGACGGTTACGTCGACGTGGTCGAAGCTGACGGGTGGCAGTTTATTGAGGTCGCGGGCCACAAATACTGGCAGGTCGTCGGGATCGGTCTCCTTGAGCGTGGTGATGATCTCCTGAATGACTCGTGTTTTACATCCTACACGCACGCGACGAGTTCGGCTGGGACGCGCGAATTCCGATAGCACATCCTGGGCGGTTCTAAGGTCTTCCTCCTTGTAGCTGGTTGAGCAGATCTGCATGAGGCTCTGCTCATCCATAACGTCGATCTTGTGATTAATGAACGTCAACACCTCGTTGACGCACATATTACACGCGGCACATTTTGCCATATTGGCAACAAATAATGAGAGCGCGGATGCGCTCACGTCTTTACCGTACAACAGTCTGTGAGCGAATTTTATTAAATATATACTATATTTTATTAAATATAGTATATTTTATTCGACTTCTATACAATATGCTGTAACTGCTGTAGCGAGTTCGATTTTTGATCGGAAAACAATAATTTATTTGTGATACTTCTCAAGTTTGGTACGCTAAAGACACCGGCGGGCTTGCCACTTGTCATAATGGGCCTATAGAAAAGTTGGTTAAATGTGAATTTGCTTCTTTAAAAGTGTGGTCACTGACCACCCTATTCGAGAAACGGTCGTTATGATACTTTACTTATGCTGTAATCCAATTCCCTTATAACAAGGAGGTAGGTATATCTTATATATTGCCGTATGTAATCAATAATTTAGCCAATGTACATTAATGCGCAGTTAGTGTTCAAATACAGAACTAACGGCTATGCTATGCCAGAACCGAGGATAGAGGGTGCGTGCCGTAGACGTGTATACATATGTAAGGACAAGCCTGACAGTATTTATTTATTTATTTTAAATATTAATCATTGTTGTGTAATTAAACTGCCTACATGGTCTAGCGGTTAAGTCCGTGGATTAAAACTCGGAGGTACCGGGTTCGATTGCTGGTCGGGTCACAAAAATATTAATTAAGGTAAATAAACACATTTAATTGATATTTAATTTATTTATGATATTTTTGGAGTTTGGTACGCTGTAGACATCGACGAGTTTGCCACTTGTCATGATTGGCCTATAGTAAAGTTAGCTAAATGTGAATCCGCATATTTGTAAGCATGGTTTCTGACCACCCCGAAAGAGAAACGGTCGTGATGATACTTTGATTTTTGAAATCTAATATAGCTGAGTTTTCCTTGCAGATTCATTTCTTGGTTAGATTAAACATTAACACTAAAATCTGCTAAGCTGCTGGTCTTCTGGTAACAGCTTACTCTTTGGACCATTACGTCTTCCACTTATTAGTCTTCTATTCTATTAGATTAGTCATCCACTAGCAGAAGTTGAATCATTTCAAAAAATATAATCAATGACGTGTCATAAATCAAATTCTAAACAGTTGCTATGACTTACACGACCTCCAAAAGAATGATTTTCTTTTATAATAACAATAATAAGACCAAAGATTTGTCTGCAATTAAATAGCTTAATTGGCCGGGCCGATATATGTTGGTCCATGGCGCATCGTCCATCTCCAGCCACGGCGTTCTGAGTACAATACCGTGTAAGTTTTTACACCTATTATTTTATGTGTCTGCAAGTAAAGTTGGGTACGTGAGTTATAAACGCACTCGGCTCTCTCGCCCCTACTTTATAGGTATTAACGACGTGTCCGAGAGTTTTCTTATAAATAAATTTGAAGATACAAGTACAATTTTGTTGGATTAGTCGGGTGGATCTTGTTTCACTTTGTCTCGAAGAAAGACTTATTGGAAAAGGAATAACCGTGTATTTATTGTCTCGCCGCCTGATGCACGTTTAATTAATATAAATTTCGTTTATTGCTTGGATAATAAATTCATCTCTTCCCTCTGGTCTCAGAGATGGAACCGAAACTACTATTCTTTAAGAAATTCATGACAGGTGCCCAGATAAAATAGGCCGGAAGTAAAAGGAAAGTGATAAAGTGGTCATAAAATCCTTCCTCAGGAAAGATGAAGAGCATGAATACAGAGTGCACGCGATAACTCTAGAAGTTCAAAATGACTGGCTAACTTTGAGCGATTTCTGCATACCTCCAGCCCTGAAGTGGCGCACACTAATGTACGGTTAGTCTCCGGCGTTGCTGAAATTCTACCTAAACGCTTTTCAAATGTCCCTGTCGGACCAGAGTAATCTGGTAGGGTGGAGGAAAGCTACCGAATAGAACTAGGAACTGCTAGACACACACTTGTAGAGTGCGTTACTCTTCTAGAAAAGGGCTATTACTCGCGCCAACAGACATGACAAAGTATTTGGTGTTATCCGTGGAGCAGTAAGCCTTTTTATTGCAAGAGCCAGAAAGGTACTCACTACAGATAAAATTTTGACCACATTTGTAAAGAAAGAAATTACAAAAGAATTACCCACGAATAATCCACGGACTTAACCGCTAGATCACGGAGGCAGTTTATTTATTTATTCAATGTATACAACAGATGCGGTTAAGTCCGTGGATTTAGACTCGGAGGTGCTGGGTTCAATTCCTGGTCGTGACACAAAAAATATTTATTAATGTAAATACATACATTTAATTAATATTTAATTTATTTGTGATATTTCTCGAGTTTGGTACGCTAGAGACATCGACGAGCTTGCCACTTGCCATGATTTGGCCTATAGTAAAGTTCACTAAATGTGAATCCGCTTATTTATAAGCGTGGTTTCTGACCACCCCGAAAGGGAAACGGTCAGACAGATGCACATTAAAATATGATAAAAAGAAGAAAGTTCTCAGGCAACAGACTGTATACACATTTCCATCGGATAGTTATTTTAGTGCATGCAATTATTTATTTAAGTCCTTAATTTTAAATAAATAATTATTAAAAAATATCATTTCATTACGACTACCAAAAGGTTTTACCGTTAACCACTACAGAGCGCGGTGGTGGCTTGATTGCAAGAACGCTTCCCTTAAATCTTAAGGCCGGTTCAAACACCCCCGGCATGTACCAATGAGAAATCAAATTTTCTTAGGTACATTTGTCATAGTTACGTACATTTACAACACCACCACGGGCACGTGTACGCCTCGGAGAGCACGTTAAGCCGTCGTTCCCGGTTCCACTAATACCAAATTGAGAAATCGTTAATAAATTGTCATAAAACATTGGCATTAGATCCTTGCCAACCCGTTTGTTCTGGAAGGTCTATCTCCAAAAGTGGAGGTCTAGGACGCTCTGTTCTATGGGCTGTAATGAAACTACACAGGCGTAGCCGGATCAAACAGCTAGTTTTTAAAAAGGTAATTAATTATATTATTATTTTAAAATAAATAAATTACTTAAATGTTAAATTGTTGACGCGTTTGAGCTCTTAGCCGCAGCTGGTGTGTCGAATGTGATCGAGTTTATTTTGGATCTTGTCTCCGTTGTCTTTCAGAGGACAATTAAAAATACAATAAACATAGACATAATTAGACGGATAGGCTTAAAATTTATTTTTACGGAATGTTGCTGGAAACTAGAAAATATTCCAAAAGACCACAACATGAAGTCCAATAAATATTATTATCTCACAGAAGAAATGATCAGGAACGGGTTCAAGACTCAGCTTTACGCAGTGGAAGTTGGTGCAAGAGGAGTTCCAGCAAAATCTTTGCATCACTTACTGAAAGAATTGGGCCTAAGCAGGTCTGCCGTCAATACATTTATGGAACGAGCTTCCAAGACGGCATTAACGGAATCATACAGTATTTGGTTGGGTAGGGAGAGAAGTAGAATGGTGGATGGTGAGCGTATTATCGCGCAATAAAAGAAAAAAAAGGAGGCCTCCTTTTCTTAAACCAGCCTATTGTCGGTCGCAAGCCCGAGACACCATTCTTCTCATCTCTTACCCACACACGATGCACCCGGCACCCGCACGGTGAATCCATGGAATGCTTAGAAATTTGTCTTCTTCTCTAGGTAAGTATTATTTCTAGCAAGTTATTTTTATATAAATATCACAATGGCAATCTTACAATATTAGTTATCCTTGAAAGTAAAAATTGGAATTTGACATCTTTGCAAAGGGCACATACTTTCAACAACAACAAATAGGTGGTAGGCGGACTGATGACTGAGGAATGGAATGGAATGGAATGGAATGGAATGGAATGGACCGGAACGGAACGAAATGAAATAGATCGGAATGGAATATTTTAACATTTAGCACACCTAAACTATATTAAATAAAGTGTTATTTCTACTTAAATTGTATTCTATCTACTTAAATTTATTTATTTCGTTTTAACAGTAATAAGTTTTTAATTTCTTCTTCTTTTTATATTGGTGAATGCTGTGACACCTAATTGGTACATATATTAGATAAGTCATAATTATACTATGTTATGTGTGTGATAATATATGTACTGCCGTGTGTACTAAATAAATAAATAATTTTGTTAGAATAATTTATCTAAAATTGAATATATAACTGGACGTAGTTTTATAAAAGGGATCCAATCTTATAGGCCATTAAAGATAAAATTTAGATTTGTAATCGAATTATCAATGGATTAGTCCAACATATAGAATATGTTAAAAACAGTATTTTTATTGACTAGTTTTTGATTTAAGATATATCATCTTAAGAACCTGATTAAAATGCATATTTTTTTTTTTTTAATTGTGGGTTTAATCCGTTTTGCGCAACTGCGTCCAACAGTAAATACAATTTAGCCCAAGAAATTTTTATTAATTAAAAAAAATACAAAATATTTATAATAGACAAAAAAATACAGATATAAATATTTATTCATACGTCCATGATAAAAAGTCAAACGTTTGTTGCAGACGTTCATTGTCTCGGTTATTAATAAGTTCATTTTATAGTTGAGCCAGAGGTGTATTTTATTCGTTTTAAGTGGTTTCACATTGTTTTAAACCATACATTTAAAAGAAGCGTTGTATGTATGTATGTTTGCCAACTTCGCTCCTGATTATATTTTGATAAAATTTGGCAGATATCGCCTGGTGCTAACAGTTAAGAGGGTAGTTTCGTTTAAATTAACAAAATCATTAATTACTTATTAATATAAATACATTAATTTAGATTTTAGAACGTTACCTTAAAAACATAATAGTGACGGTTTGACTTGAAAGATTTTTCTTACAGAATTTTGCTTAAAGTGAATAAAAACGCTACTCGAACGTAAAAAAGTCAAGTCGAACACCTACAGAAAAGACAAATTTCTAAGCATTCCATGGATTCACCGTGCGGGTGCCGGGTCCATCGTGTGTGGGTAAGAGATGAGAAGAATGGTGTCTCGGGCTTGCGACCGATAATAGGCTGGTTTACGAAAAGGAGGCCTCCCTTATTTTATTTGATTGCGCGATAATACGCTCACCATCCACCATTCTACTCCTCTCTCTACCCAACCAAATACTGTATAATTCCGTTAATGCCGTCTTGGAAGCTCGTTCCATAAATGTATTGACGACAGACCTGCTTAAACCCAATTATTTTAGTTAGTGACGCAAAGTTTTTGCTGGAACTCCTCTCGCACCAACTTCCACTGCGTAAAGCTGAGTCTTGAGCGGACACAAAAATATTTAATAATGTAAATAAATACATTTAATTAATATTTAATTTATTTGTGATATTTCTCAAGTTTGGTACGGCTGGAGACATCGACACGCTTGCCACTTGTCATGATTGGCCTATAGTAAAGTTGGCTAAATGTGAATCCGCTTATTTATAAGCGTGGTTTTTGACCACCCCTAAAGGGACACGGTCGTGATGATACTTTACTTCTAGATAGATTGATATCTCTATAATTACTATGGCAAGCTTACAATATTAGATCTCCTTGAAAGTAAAAATTGGCATTTGACATTATTGCAAATGGCACATGCTTTTAACGAGAATATATAATATTATTAATATTTAATTTGCCCTTCGTCCACTGTTCGTGCCGATAAACTCTGTCGTATAGGAGCTGCAATGAATACACAGGCGCGGCCAGGTTAAACAGCTAGTTATTTTATATTTATGTGCGGTTATTTTTGGTGAAGACATTATAATTCAGTTTGAGGGGGAAGACGTAAACCGACTTCTGCCCATTAAGGATATTTGAGACCGCGAGAGTGCAGCTATAAATTCAGTTTTGTAATAATAATATTTTCACTGTGTTTAAGAATAGGCGCAAAACGTGACGAGTAATGAAGCGAACGCTAACAAGGATAGGTACGAACGTTCATCAGTCTATTTTTTTATATATATAAAACTTTACAAAAAAATTCAAGGCGTACCTAATACTGCTAGATCTTCTTACTCGGTCAACCTTACAAACATTGTATGTGGGAGGTATAGGTGTAAATATTAGAATAGGACAAATCTATATATATAAAGGTGAATGTCTGTGTGTGTGTTCACTATGCATTGCAAAACTACTTGACCGATCGGGATGAAACTTTGGGAATATGTTGTGTGAACATCGGGGAAGGTTTCTGACATATTAGATTGCATAATAAGTAAATCTTAATATATAAAACAAAGTCGGGTTTGTTAGAACACTTATAACTTGAGAACTTGTTGGATTTGTCTCCGTCCCGAATAGCAGAATAACTGTAAATGAAATTGGAAAATAGAAGAAAAAAATAAGTTAAAGAAAAAACATTTTCCCATACAAAAAGATCGTAGGTTTCGTACCTGTCAAACAATGTTGGTTGTCAAATATATATGGGTGCGTTCAGAAATTTATATCAAGCTTGACCATTGAATGACTGTTAGGCGGTACGAAGTTCGCCGGGTCAGCTAGTAGAAGATAAACAAAATTCTAGTTAAACTAAATAACTATATATATATATAATAATAATACTAAATACAAATAATTAATAATACATACATACATAATTATATATAGTATTACAGTTGTTAGGAGAATTGTGTCAAGACCATTATTTTAAAAAGCATTTTTTTCAGAGAGTTATGCTCTGTATTTTATAGATGAATAAAGTCTGAAACGTGGAAATCTGTCAGAGAACCAAAGTTACCGATTTAAAAATAGTTTGCTGAAGTGGCAATGGGCCGAACACGTCTGTCTTAGAACCGATAAATGATGGAGTATACGGGAGACTAGGTCCCGTACCGCAAAATGTGACGACTTCTCTCCAGACGGACGGATGGCCTAAAGAAAATTGCTGGATGAGTATGGCAGGATTGTGTAAAGTGGCTTGTGGGAGGCCTATGTCCAGCAGTGGAGAAACACTGATTATCTAATTATGATAATGAATTGATCTGCGATCTCTTTCATGTGTCTTCCGAACGTGCAATAGCTGGCCTGCGCCGACCTGGTTATTGGTCAGAGATATATTCTGTAACTACACGTCGTTTTCCTCAATGCTAAGGTCGTGACCTCCTCCACGGACCACTTTATCTCGGACGATGTCGCGCCTTTCGGGTCTGCCCACGGCAGCATGCAGCGCATTGTGATTGTGGGCTGGGGTGTTGAGTGTGGAGCGGATCTGGTGAGACCAACAACCATACTCAAGGACTTGCTGCAAACAGATAGAAGAGAGCCTGTTAGTGCCTCTGAGCTCCTTGAGTACTGATACATTGGTTCTCCGCGCTGTCCACGGAATGCGCAACATACGCCTTCAGTACCACATCTCAAAGGCGTTGACGCGGCTACGATCAGATGCTCTAAGGGTCCAGGTTTCGGCAGCTTATAGGTATATGGAAAATACGAGTCTGCGGACAAGTCTTGTGTTGGTCTTGATAGTAAAATTTCGATCCTACCATACTCCATTCATCTGTGGCATAGGATTTTTGATTAGGATTGTTTCACTTTGAATACCTCAATAATAGGTACTAATCAATAATTCTATATAGTATGTATATATATTAATATATATAGGTATACACACGCTAATGCTGGTTCATTGAATAGTAATTAGCAAATATATCAAACATGTAAGTCTGCTCCAGATCATATCTCCGGCGTAATTAAAAATGTTGTCGTGACAGTCAGACAGTCGCCTCTGCACTACACAGCTTCAATATTATTGCCGATTCAATCGCAAATAATCTTAGCATTGTATAAAACTACACCCTATTGCCTTAGCTGATAGCACTGAATACTCAAACAACCATCCATTCAGCAGGGGCTGCCTAACTTAAAAACCTAACCACTATACTCTTAAATGTTTTATTATTTTTTTACTTTGGGATCTTTTAATCTTTACTATGTACTATTACTACCTATTTACTATTACTTACGACTCAGACTTAGCTGTTAAGGCACGTAGGGCCAACAGTAAAATATTTTTAATATCTGTAGAGGAATGGGTAGGAATAGCAATATGCTCGCATTGTTATTTCTGACGCAACCTCGTATCTCCAAACCCCATTTGGGATTTAAAGCAAGGTAACTTACCTCCACCCGTGCACAAGCTTTGCAGCCCTTGTATAAAGACAGTATAGCTTGTAGCAGTTTGTCATCTACTCCAACAATATGTCCCAAAGCTCCTATGTTACAACCCTTTCGACAGCCAAAGGGTTTAAGGCCGAAAACTTCGTTGTGATATTGCGTATCTTGAAAATTTAAACGAACATTAAGTATGTATTAAGTAATTGTTAGTGTAATAAATGCATAATTATGATTATTTTAGTTATTAAAGTTATTTTAATCACCGAGACCCCAAGCCGCCTACGGACTAAAACCCTATAAACCGTCTCTCTGTCACTGTTGGCCCTGCGTGCCTTAACAGCTAAGCCCGAGTCGTTGCTACGGAGTGAAGGCCGAGAATGGCATTAAGTTCGCCCTTGTACTCGTACATTACTTTTAAAGTTATTTTATGCAATAAAGAGTTTATAAATAAATAAATAAAATGTCACATAGAGACGTCCCATCAGAGATAGTCTCAAAAAGAGTGGTGTTGCAAGGAATACGTTGACAGAAATAATTTCCAGGCTCTCTGTCTGATTTAACCGTCAGCTGTTTGAACGATTTCATAGTTTTGTCCCTAAACGGGACAAACTTGTAACCTGTACCGAGGTTAACTTATTAGGTTTTAAAATTGTGCAGCCGAGCGTGGTCCCGTCGAAATGCCATCCATTTTATTTATTCACCTTAATTATGTATCTTGTCTTAATTTACGATTGGATCATACGATAATCTGGATCGTAATTTATTTAGATGCTTTTCCATGGATCCATAACGAGATGTGAGGCCTTGGCGTACACCACGCAGTGTGGCGTTTTATACTAAGTTTTATCTAGATTAAATCCGGGAGTACCTAATGATATTTCTATTTTTATATTTCTTCCCCGTAGAGCGAAAAGTAATTAACTGACAAATTTATGATTTTGAGAGACTTACGATTCAGAATTACAAAAACCACTTGTTACGGGGAAATTGGTAATAAAGAAAAAAAAAACTACAAGAATAAATATGCTGTAAACTATTTAATGAATTTAACTCCATTGACAAAATTAAAAAAAAAAAAAAATATTTATAATAAAAATAATAATACGATATTCTACCCAAGGGTCGTGGTTATAAAAAGAGGTGGTCAGTAATATATTTTTATATTTTTTTATATATTTTAAGCGAAAAAAGTGAATATCGTTAAAACTGTCACTTAGTGAGTTATTGCTCTACGCGGACGAGTTTTTGTACATACAATTAAACGAATATTTTTTGAACTAACTCCATTTTTATTATTATTTTTTTTTTATTTATTCAGGAAACATACAGATCTTGAAACATAATAACAACAATTTTAAAAGTTTTATAATACATAACATAGATTTATAAGGCTATCTGTCCACTGGAGCAAAGAACAAAAGAGCAAAATAAATTTTGACCTAAAATAGAAGGAAGTATAAAATCAGTAGCTGATGTCAATGGGCGAGCAGCCTTAGGATTGTGTGATGACGCTGTGCACTCGACTTCGACGCGATTACAAATTATCGGTACTCTTTGCAGTTTGCAATTAAGTGAGCGTACACTGATGTCTAATGTTGGGTACACACTATGTGAAAAACGCATATTGGTTCCAATGTTCGCTAGCGTTCGACATGCAATGCAAACTATGATTAACGTATGCAAATTATTATTGTTCAGTTATTTTTTTATTGTTACAAATATTACAAACGCGAAAGAAGCTTTTGTTGTCTTCAAGCTTATGTGTATTTATATTTAAATTTAAATAATTTAATTCACAAAAAATAGTGTACATAGGCGAGTTTAATGCCGCTTAGACAAATTCTAACAACTGACCTTTGGGAAAGTGAGAAATCATGGGGTGCAAATAAATATATTTCAAGATTAATAAATTAATGAGCCAGCTACATATAGCACAGTATAAAATAGCTTATACAAATATATATATTATCACCATAAAACCTGAAAACACAAAAATTGTTGGCTTTTTCAAACTGTTTATTTTAAATTAGCCAGTTTGTACGGAGAAGCCAAAAAAAATATTATTTGAAAATTAATGTCTATATACTTTTTCCATTAATAAATAATAATTATTTATTTACATATATGTTTCTCGGAACACAGAGATAGAAATAGGAAGGTCATTTCATCCCACAACCATATGCAACAACCCTGTTGATAATGAACTTTTCTTAAAAATTATTGTTTCTCCTTTATTTTTATTATAATTGATGTTTTACTTATTTTTATATATTTTGCATTGTTTTATTATTTTTGTTGCATTAATAAAATATTCACTATTCTCATTGGTACGTTTGTGTGTACTTGTTCTTAATGGTTTGTTTGTGTTCGCTTGCATTATTTTGGTTAGTGTGTACGCAACAAAGGCCGTGGATGTAAGCGCAGATACCGTCATCTCGCTTAATTTTGTTGTGTCGGCAGAGTGACAGGCGAACGTCCCGATACGATCCCGCCTGCCTACAGATATTCTTATTGCAACTAATGGACGTTTATTAAACATTTTTAATAATTTCTTTTTTATATTTTCTCGTCTACACTTCCACCCAAAGATAAGTATTTATTTATGTAAATAATGGCTGCTAACCAACATTAAATCGTTATAGATCCTAAATGGTTACTCTAAATGAAAAATGATAAGAGAAAACTTAATATGATTTTTAAATACCTATACGATGATACCCCACTTAATATAGTTCGTCAACTTTGTTTTTTTAATTTTCCACAATATGGAGTCTGGTTGTCGCCTAACTAAAATTTGATTAATGTAATATCTTCAGTGACACTCGAATGATGAAGATGAATCGATTGACGTAAGAATATTTAATGTCAAATTTATCGTTTTCCATAAGTTTTCGCATTATTAAACAAAACAACACCACTTTTGACTAATAATATAAATAAATAAATAAATATTTCCAGACAGGTCACACAGCGCCATTTAATTTCCGTGGTAAGCTACGAGGCTTGTGTTACGGAAACTAGATGGTTGATAATCTACATATTATACTTTTTTTTTTGTTGTAAATATATACATATTATACATATAAACAACCAGACCGAAACAAATTATACAATGTACAACTTGCCCTCGGTGGGAATCTAACCCACGACCTCCCGAGTTTACGGCAACGTTTGTTACCACGAGACCACGGAGGCGGTCGTATATCCGCAGTAAATTAAATAATTAAATAAAAACTTGCACTTGACATGTTCGCGCAAAATGGCGCGAAGGACTCCAGTAACTTTTTTATTTCGGCTGAGGCCAAAGCAATTAGTCCTTCAGACAAGCGATAAAGCCAAAAATAAAAAAAAAACTAAACAAGTAGGTAAAATGAGTCTTCGCTCGTTTGGTCTAAGCCCACCTTTAAATATCGACAGTTCTTCTCCTAAGAATATTTAACACATATCCGTACATCGAGCAAAGTTAAGAGAACAAAGAGTCGCATTTGCTAATTGCTCTTTAGTTCGTGTCGTGCAGGCAGGGTCGTGAGTACCCGAGATATGATGATAACACATTCATAAATAATTAGAGCGAAATTTTCTCATTTGTAAACCAACATCCATACTATCCATAGCTTTGTCTGTGTGAATGTATGTTTGTCTCGCCTTAATAGCTAAACTTCTGAATTTTGATGAACTTTGAGAATGATTTTCATGAAACCCAGGGACGGACTTAGGCTATATACAGGATTCGAATAAGTTTTATTTATTTATATATTGATTTCCATGAAAATGTACATTACAGATTATACGTCTAAACAATACATATTTCATAACAAAATTTAAACACAAGGATAAGTGACTAGATGTGCGAATCAATATGGCTCCAAGTACTGATGTATGTACGTGGATATGTCAGAATACGCATGAGAGTAGGGTTAATGCAGTAGAAATGAGGTCGTTGCGTCGGATATGTGGCCTTATCGCATGTCGCACCTGAATTAATTAAATAAATATCAGATGTTTTTATATATATATATATATATTTTATATAAGTATTTATAAGTTTATAGGTGTGATTTGTGGCTGACTGTAAGCCATGTATGCGCTCCGCGTCCCCGCGCGCCCTCACCTCGCCTCCTGCCTGCAGTCGTTCGTTTATTGCATATTGAGTTTTAGTTTCAAAATCTAAAATAATCTTCGGAAGAAATGAGTGTTAATCCTAAGAAAGAGATAGACTTAAATGAATGGTACCTGTAGGCGGACGGGGTGGTCGCGCGGGGGGAGAGTGGTTCGCGCCCGCGCATCTTTTTTATGTACTATAAATATTTATTATTAAGCTTCGAGAGTAATTGTCTCCGCCAACAAACTGTGGTTACAGTTTGGCGGGCTATTTAATATGTTATATGTATTGGAAAGTAAATAAATGATTGAAATTTTGAATTTTTTTTTTTTTTTACTTTAGCGGACCGCATACGTAACATCGAAATACGGAAAAGTGTAGTTATAAAAGAAAGCATAGGGACAAAAATAAGGAAAGGCATGCTACGATGGTTCAGGCATGTTGAAGGGATGAGCAAAGAAAGATTGACGAACCAGGTATATAATGCGAAAATTCTGGGTAAAAGGTGCCCTGGTAGAACAAGGCTTACATATCATGATCAAATAAATAAAACACTGGCTGAAGGAGCATTAAAAAGCCTTCGCAACAAAAGGGCATTTATGAAGAGGTTGATGAATGTCGACGAAGCGAAAGAGGTATGTCGTGATCGTGTCAAGTGGCGCTCAATTGTCTCTGCCTACCCCGCAAGGGATTTGGCCTGAAGATATATATGTGTGTATGTATGTAAGTACTTTAGGATCATGTTTTTACTTTCCACATCCGTTGATGCGAACGAATCAATATTCTCATCGGACTGCACGATTTTGTTCAATAAAACGATTGCACAGGGAACGGGGGCACTCTGGAGTACGAGCACTCTCCTCAGCAAATAGTCGATCGCCGCGCGCGCAGGTACTTGTTAGGTACAAACAATGAAATTAATGAAGTTTGATCCGAACTGTCCAAAAAAAACATAATATTTAAGTATTTTAAAACACACAAGCTTATTCAAATTTTCCATACACTTGTAAGCCTCGGCTGGGATGGCCTTCAGTTGATTAAGCGAATTACTTTTTATGGCTTTAATAGACTCATAGCACGTTACCCATGGCGGATTTTTGAGTTTTGAATATTATAAGTCACAGGGAGCCTAATCTGGCGAATACGTTAGCTGAGCTTTGACTTTCGTTTCGTTTTTGGCGAAAAAATTTTTCACAACCACTTTGGAATATGACGGCGCATTATCGTGGTGAAAAATCCATGAAGTATCTGACCACAAATCCAGTCGTTCGCCTCAAAACGGCTAAGTATTATTATTGACCCTTTGAAAGCAATTCATGGTGAACCACACACAGCGTCAATTTTTTAAATTTCATTTTTGTTTACCTTTAAGATTCGTTTTACGTAGTGTTAGTCGTGTTCTTACATCAGAACAGCTGGTCTCGCACTCTTAATCTTGGTCCTGCTCTGATTGAAATTTATACATTAGTTTCTCGTTGTAGTAAGAAAAACTTGTGAGACTCTAGTGTACAAAAAACTACTGATTTGATGATTGATTTGAAAATTGGAATGGTAATGGATCTTGTTGGCAGGCATGTATTTAAAAAAATATACAGGGATTGTAACACAAAATTAATTCAATCTAATTTTTTTATTTCTTTTATGAGATCACCACATGTCTGGCAGTGCCGAGTGTGGAGATCACTGTAATATGTTTCGCTTGTAAATTAGTTTTTTTTTGTCAATAAATATATTTTTCTTTTCTTTTTTATTTTCTTTAAATATAAATCAATAACACCTCATTTTTTGGATCCTCCTTTAAGTTTAGTACATAACACTAGAAGGTCTTCTCCCGATGGATGATGAATGAGGTGATACCTTTGGTCTAGCCCATACAGCCAAATCTGACATGTAATATATCTTTACTTTAATGAGTTAATGAGGTCATCATCAAATTCCAGATGTTGCAGAATTTGATGCTTTTCTTGGAGTCACTCGCGGCATTATAGCCCAAACACGTCGGGTATAATATGGGAGTTCACAGCGCGGGGAAACCGTAAAAAATAATTGGAACTTGTGCACATATTTAAAGTCCAATTTATCGTTTTCCATAATTATTCACATTGTAGCACATTATAAAACAAAACAACACCACTTTTTACTAATAAAATAAAATATTAATAGTATTTAAGTAAATTAATTTACAAAACAAAACTTGCACTAGACATGTTTGCGCAAAATGGCGCAAAAGACCTGTCGTTTTTTTTTTAGTTTTTTATTATAGGGCATCTTTTGGACAGTCGGATCTTTATTATATTTCATACCTTGTGTTCAATGAAGAATTAAAAAAAAAAAAATGATTTCCTTGGATATATTTCATTACCGTCAGATTACTTATGTACGTACTTGTCTATGACTTACTGAAATATTTGTTTGGACAACTTTATTACACAGACGAAGCCGGGTCAAACGGCTATTCATGATATTTCCAAGTAGTTCCCAGAATACTTGCATCTAGATAACGTGTACGCCTGTCTTAGTTACAGTCTCGTATGTTTAAAAGTGTACTCGTGAATTGTTTATTTTAATGATTTAATTTTATGCTAACATTTCAACCCTCACCAACCCGTCTGGCTAGCGGCTAAATTCTCCAAAAAGGCCCATCTCAGTGGCGGTCTAGGACTGCGTTCTAGGGGCAGTAATGATGATGATACAATCCAATGTTTGTAGCAGAGAAGACATTTTTTAAGCATTCCATGGATTCACCGTGCGAGTGCCGAGTCCATCGTGTATGGGTGAGAAATAAGAATAATGGTATCTCGGACTTGCAACTGACAATAGGCTGGTTAACAAAGGACGCCTCCTTTTTATATTATTGAGCAACAAGACGCTGACCATCCAAGATTCTACTCCTCTCCCTACCCATATATACTAATTTATACTAAATGTTCAGACAAGCCATGTCGGTACGAATCTCGTTTCAAAAATAGATTACTCTTCATCATCATCATCATCAGCCTGTATCTCTCCACTGCTGGATGTAGGCCTCCCCTAAGGCTCGCAACTTAACGCGATCTTTCGCTACTACTAACCCCCACCAGCGACCTCCTTTAGGTCATCTGTCCATCTGGCTGGGGGTCGTCCCACTCTGCGTTCTCTAGAACCCGTTTGCCCCATCGATCGTCGGTTCTGCGGCAGATGTGTCCGGCCCATTGCCAGTCCAGCTTGCTAATTTTAAAAGCTATGTCAGTAACTTTCGTTCTTTGACGAATATCAACATTTTTAATTCTATCCATTAGAGATATACTAAGCATAGCTCTTTCCATGGCTCGCTGAGCGACCTTGAATTTATGGACCACACCCACTGTTAGTGTCCACGTCTTTGCTACGCCATTAATCTTACCAAAATCAAATTTAAAAATACACAGCAGCGGTCCCTATGCTATACACTAGTGCACATACACACCTACATTCATTTCCATACACCAACATACTTCTACACACATCATTCCAACTTAGTACATTTTTATTTTCTGTTTAGAGTGAGCTACCTTTTGTTTTTAATAATGTATTTATAAGTTTAGTAAGATACACAAATACAAACAATAAATATAAATTAAAAGCTACCTAAATAAAATTAAAAATAAACTAAACAACACCTTAAATTAAATAAACTAAAAGATAAACCTAATTAATATAAAAAGTAAATACTTACAAATATCTTGATTATAATCTACATGCCATCGAATCCAGGAGAAGATGAACCCAATGTTCCGAGGACTCCAGCGACATTGCGAGTACGAGATATTCCCTACTCAAAGGATCACCTGTTGACGCTCGGATGGCAACGCTTATGTCGAGTAAGTTTAGTTAACAAAATGTAATTTCGTAAATGGCTGTGTTTAGATATAAGTGTAAGTAGTAATTATATAAGAAAGTTAATAATGCTGTGAAATTGTATAAATAAATAAATATTTCCAGACAGGTCACACAGCGCCATCTAGTTTCCGTGGTAAGCTACGAGGCTTGTGTTACGGAAACTAGATGGTTGATAAACTACATATTATACTTTTTTGTCAAGTGTCAATATCCGCAAGTATATACAATAAGTTGCCAGAATATATTAAACAAGAAGTTAATCATAATAGTTTCGTAAATAATCTAAAGGATATATTATTAGAAAACACACATTAAATGAATTCATACAAGAATTTTGAATCCGGTACAGCTTGGTTTACCGCAAGCTAATAGTAATAAAGTTAATAGTAAATTAAATATATACCCACTAACCAAATCATTGTGCAAGAAAGTATTAAACAAATGGCTTATGTCTCTTAATTATGACGAAACCGAATGTCTCCTAAAAGAAATTAAATGAATAAAATATTATCTAAATATTGGTCATATTATAGCTTTGTTTATTATTTAATTTTTAAATATTATTTCTGCCCCTTATAGCCTTTCATTTTTTATTTTTATATTTATGTTTTGCTTATGTGTTGTTTTTTGCTTTTATTATTTTCGTCTTTTATTGTCATACATTATGTAACTTTAACGAAGAGCACTTGTCTTCTGGAACACAGTCTGTTTCATCAGACTAGTCCAGGAGACAGAGCACATTTATATATTAGGTAAAAGAAAAAAAATGTGTCAATAAAGATTTTTATTATTATTATTATTATAAGCTATTTTGTTTACGTTTTTTATTATTTTCTTAATTGTGTAATACTGAGACCGCCTCCGTGGTCTAGTGGTAACAAACGTCGCCGTGAACTCGGGAGGTCGTGGGTTCGATTCCCACCGGGGGCAAGTTGTACATTGTATAATTTGTCTCGGTCTGGGTGTTTATATGTATAATATGTATATATTTACAAAAAAAAAAGTATAATATGTAGTTTATCAACCATCTAGTTTCCGTAACACAAGCCTCGTAGCTTACTACGGAAACTAGATGGCGCTGTGTGACCTGTCTGGAAATATTTATTTATTTATTTACTTAGAAACTAAACTTAATTATATTATGTTACCCTATTGTTGTGAAAACTTGTCAATAGCCATATTTTATTTTATCATTGTTTTAGTTATTCTGTATAAATTAGCAGTATGTTTTCCTTAATAAAAAAAAATAGATTAACGTATATGCAGTAGTTATTATTTTCGATCCTTCACCGAAGTCCTGTTGTTTTTTCTTTTCTTTTACTTAATATAAATGTGTTGTAATATGGTTTATTTTATTAAAGTAGCGGCACACAAAACAAATTTTAGCATTACAGTTTCTAAAAATAATGGATATACTTAGTGTATAGAAATTGCTAAAACTAAAAGCATGTGTACACAATATCAGCCATGTATTATAAACAATCACGTATATTTAACGTGTTTTTTTTTTTTGTTTAAGTTACAAGTAAATAAGTGTTACAAATAAAAGAAGAGAATTAAAGTATTTAAAAAAAAAAAATGAAAAGAGATCAAAAGTAAAATCAATGAAGAACGATTCAAAAATAAAAATAAAGCAGGTGTTAGATGATATCCTTCAAACTCGACTTCAGTGTCGAAAGTCTTCTGTCAAAAATGTCGAGGTTGTATCTGCTTATTATAAAATATGTAGTTATATTATGTTGACAGTTCTTACTTTTTTTGGTTATTACATTGTAGTTTTTTACATGTGTCGATAATGGTTAAAAGAAAAATTTAGGCAAACTGTCGCACCTACTCGTAGTATAAATTTATTATATTGTAATTTTATTTGATTCATGGGGGTCAGTGAAAATCAGCGCTGCAGCAGAAATGTTGCAGCCTATGCTGACCTGAGTGCCTGTTTGTCGCAGCAGCTCACTCATTTATTTATATGTATTCATCTTGTCTATTTTTTGTTTATATATTGGTAATTTTATATATATTTTTTTAAGTCTTTTATTATTGTATTAGCTGTTTATTTATTTATTTATACATTATTAGGTGTGCAAACAGATTCCAGTCAGTTGCAAATTTGAGTTCATTTAATTTATACATGGACTAGACTGGAATCCAAGCAGCACACACAACATGCAAATTATAATAATTATTATCAAAATTAGAAAATAAATTACACAAATTAAATTCAATCATAATTACAATTCAATAGTATCAATTAAATAATTCCTTACACAAATACAATTTACAACAAAATATACATGCACAACAATACAGGTCACATAATAATAATTTAACAAAAGATAAAATTCAATATGAGTCAAATAAAAAAATTAATAAAAAAAAAAAAATGCGTTTATTTCGGAATAGTATCCATAGGGGTTAGTAACATAGTGTTTGCTTATTCTATATTAGAAAAAAGAGGACATTTACTTTTTATATTTGCCTTGCCCTCCTGAGGCACTGGGCACATACATGTGAGTATGTACCCAGTGCCCCATGATAGGGCAATCTGGCTTCTCACTAACTGCCCTCAAGATGATGTTGCCGCTCCCTCTTACTCTGTGCATCAACGACGCGACTCGTTTTCGCAATATTGAGTAGAAATCATCTGTGTGCGCGCACGCAAACATCGCTGATGCACTGCACCAACGAGGGAGCCCCAGCATCATCCTGAAGGCGTTATTATATTGTACTCGAAGAGCGTTGTAGGCCCTCTTCGTATAATTGACCCACAGGCTGCATGTGTAAAGATTTTGACAGAATGCCTTAAACAGGGTCACCTTGACATCTGCCCTACAACGAGCGAACCTACGGGCCAGCATATTGCAGCGGACCGCCAACGCTCTCCTTTCCCTTTCCAGATCGAGGTCGTCCTTCAAATCCTCGGTGACCACATGGCCGAGGTACTTGAAGGACGACACTCTCTGTAGAACCTTACCTCCCAGAGTCACAGGCGGAACATATGAAGGTTTTCGCAATCCTCGCTCGCTCTTCTTTACATTGTAAACGAGACCGTGTGTTTCAGCATAGCGCTCGCAGATAGACAGAAGCCTTCTGAGTGCCCCGATTGAAGGACTTAGCAGCACCATGTCGTCCGCATAACTGATGCTATTCATAATATGACCATCAATCGAGCAGCCGACACCAGCGCTGCCAAGCTCGGCAATCAACTGGTTCATGTACAGGTTGAAGAGTGCTGGAGAACTTTTACCACCTTGACGCACGCCACAATCCAACCTGTACTCATCATAAGGCAGAGGAGGCAAATAAATATTTTTTCTTTCTTTCTTTTCTTGTCAGTTCATTGTAATATCTACACATCCTCACAATACGGTTTGAGGTGTTTGCTGGTTTATAATATTTATATAGTTTTAATTATAATGTTTTTATTTGCTAAATCCATACGAGGTGTCATATATGTAGTTGTACTATTTTGTGACACATTATAATGTTTTTATTTGCTAAATCCATACGAGGTGTCATATATGTAGTTGTACTATTTTGTGACACATTATAATGTTTTTATTTGCTAAATCCATACGAGGTGTCATATATGTAGTTGTACTATTTTGTGACACATTATAATGTTTTTATTTGCTAAATCCATACGAGGTGTCATATATGTAGTTGTACTATTTTGTGACACATTATAATGTTTTTATTTGCTAAATCCATACGAGGTGTCATATATGTAGTTGTACTATTTTGTGACACATTATAATGTTTTTATTTGCTAAATCCATACGAAGTGTCATATATGTAGTTGTACTATTTTGTGACACATTATAATGTTTTTATTTGCTAAATCCATACGAGGTGTCATATATGTAGTTGTACTATTTTGTGACACATTATAATGTTTTTATTTGCTAAATCCATACGAGGTGTCATATATGTAGTTGTACTATTTTGTGACACATTATAATGTTTTTATTTGCTAAATCCATACGAGGTGTCATATATGTAGTTGTACTATTTTGTGACACATTATAATGTTTTTATTTGCTAAATCCATACGAGGTGTCATATATGTAGTTGTACTATTTTGTGACACATTATAATGTTTTTATTTGCTAAATCCATACGAGGTGTCATATATGTAGTTGTACTATTTTGTGACACATTATAATGTTTTTATTTGCTAAATCCATACGAGGTGTCATATATGTAGTTGTACTATTTTGTGACACATTATAATGTTTTTATTTGCTAAATCCATACGAGGTGTCATATATCCAATAGAGCATCCAAGAATTTTGGCGAGTTCTGGAAGGCTACCAACAAGCTTAATGCTAAGCCTGGCCTACCCGTGAGCGTCGCCAGCTGTAGTGCTCCTCAAGACATAGCGAGTTTGTTTAGGGAACGGTTTAGGGTGTCGTCGCCCCTCGGGCCATCGCAGTCTAATATGATCAGTGCTGAATCTTGTCGTGCTGGGGAATTGACTCGGTTTTCTGCTAAACAGGTAGCAAATGTAATTAGTAAAATGGTAAGAGGAAAGTCCCCTGGTCATGACGGTCTAAGCATTGAGCATCTAAAATTTGCGGGATTGCATCTACCCAGGGTGCTGGCCATGTTGTACTCGCTGTGCCTTGCTCATTCCTACCTTCCTAAAGCTCTTATGCGAACCATTGTGGTACCTATCGTAAAAAACAGGACTGGAGATATATCTAACAGTGCGAACTATAGGCCAATTTCTCTCGCCACCATAATAGCGAAAGTTCTGGATGGACTGTTGGGTGAGCAGTTGGATGGGTACTTGCAGTTGCATGATGGTCAATTCGGGTTTAGAGCAGGACTATCTACTGAGAGTGCAATACTAAGCCTTAAGCACACTGCACAGTATTATACATCGAGACGCACTCCTGTAATTGCTTGTTTCCTTGACCTTTCCAGGGCTTTTGATCTTGTAGCTTATGATGTGTTATGGCAAAAAATGGAGGCCACTGGTATGCCTGCTGAAGTGATAAGAATGTTTCAGTTTTGGTACACGAACCAAGTAAATTGTGTACGATGGGGAGACACATTCTCTGACGACTACAGGTTAGAATGCGGCGTAAGACAAGGGGGTCTGAGTTCAGCAAAGCTGTTTAGCCTATATGTAAATGAGCTCATCGTTTCCCTTAGCAGCAAGCGTGTTGGGTGTTGGGTGGATGATGTGTGTGTCAACAACATCAGCTACGCGGACGACATGGTGCTGCTGGGGCCAACGGTGGGGTCAATAAGAGAATTGTTACAGACCTGTGAACAGTATGCACTTGCTCATGGGCTGGTGTATAATGTAAAGAAGAGTGAATATCTGATCTTTGAGGTCACGGGTAGATCCAAAACTGTTATGTCAGATATTTACCTAAATGGTGTGAAGCTTAAGAGAGTAGCCCAGTTTAAATATTTGGGACATTATGTAACAGAGGACCTCAAGGATCAGGTAGACATCGAACGAGAACGTAGGGCGCTGGCGATTAGATCTAATATGTTGGCACGTAGGTTTGCACGCAGTAGTGAGCAAGTCAAGATAACGCTATTTAAAGCCTACTGCCAAACGTTCTATACTAGCAGTCTGTGGACCAACTTTACGCAGGCATCGATCAGCGCCCTACGTGTACAGTACAATAATAGCTTCAGGATATTGTTGGGGCTGCCACGATACTGTAGTGCGTCCGCAATGTTTGCGCAGGCTCATACAGATGACTTTTTTGCTATAAGACGCAAAACCACTGCATCATTGCTTAACAGAGTGAGGACAAGCACTAACAGTATCCTGAAGATGATATCTGAAAGATATGATTCGCCGTGCATTGGCTGCTTCGTGCGGCTGCTGGTCTGGCGGGAGTGAGGTGCATCCTGTCAGACTGGTGGGGGGCGGAGTGGTTACTGCACGGACATATTGTTAATATTGCCATATTTTATTTTCTTTTACTTTTATTTTCATTTTTATATTAACATTAGTTGTAAGGATTTTGTAACTAACAAGTGAGCCTAGTTGCTTTAAATAAACGTATATTATTATTATTATTATTATATATGTAGTTGTACTATTTTGTGACACATTATAATGTTTTTATTTGCTAAATCCATACGAGGTGTCATATATGTAGTTGTACTATTTTGTGACACATTATAATGTTTTTATTTGCTAAATCCATACGAGGTGTCATATATGTAGTTGTACTATTTTGTGACACATTATAATGTTTGAATTAGAATTTGAATATGATACGTAAAGATATATTGGATCTCTTTGGTTGGCATTTTTTCCTACGGGGGTTAACCTATTATTTTTTTCAATAGCAACCAGCTGTTGATTAAAGAATATCATTTATACCGAGTGATATCAACATAGCGTTTGTAGAATCTGTCACGGTTCGATTCCCGACATGGATTGAAATTTCTACTTCCGCCCATTCAACAATCGATATTGTTATAGCTGACTCTTCGATATAAATCAAACAAAAACAAATTAAAAAATTATACGGAATGTCGAACAGAGTGGGGAAAAAAGTTAAATTTACAAAACTGTCCACTTTGTGAGCGAAGGAAAGATCGATTTTGTTCAAGACGAGCACGGCTTTTAAAGGCCTAGTCACACTGCTACGAGCATTGTCCGTAATTTTATTTCCTACAAAACAACATTTAGATGAAATGTTTTCCTTTAAGCTCCTCTATAATAAAAAAAATCTCAAATCAAATAATTTATTCATCCTTAAGTATAGGTACATACATATTACAATAGGTATTCAGTAGTTTGTTCGTTCAGCTATACTTTACCCTTAAGGGCAAACAGATATATTTATTTAAATCAAAATTATTGTCATAAATGCATATAAATAAAATAAAAAGTAATTTTGGTATACAAACACAAAAGAAAAATATATAAATTAGTGTCCTATTTTAAATATTATAATCTATGTCAAATGTGAGATCATCGTCAGTCAGAAAATCGTCTATTGTATAATAACATTTTTCCAGTAAAGCTTTCTTTAGTTTTGACTTAAATAATGGCAGAGGCAAGTCCTTGAAACCGTCCGGCAGAGTATTGTACAATTTAGGAGCCATACCAAAAATACTTTTACTCAAGAGAGCTGTTTTATGTTTAAAGGAGTATATTTGTTTTCGTGGACGGGGACGAAAATATTTATAAGTTGAGGATTTTACAATATTCTCTCCTATATAATATAATAAAAAAAAAAAAGATTGATTTACTTAACCTGCAATAAAAGGTGACACTATGCGCTAGTAGGGGGACTCTCAAGGTATCTACGTAACATAAGTTTCATCATTACAGCCCCTAGAACACAGCGTCCTAGACCTCCACTGCTGGAGATTGGCCTTCCAGAACATATAATAATAATAATAAAAACGTTGGCGAGGATCTGATCTGAATTTTTAATGACAATTTATTAACTATTCCACAATTTGGTATTAGTGGAATGGGGACTGACGGATTAACGTGCTATCCGAGGCACAGATACGGTGGTGTTGTACATTTATGGCAAATGTGCGTAAGAAAAGTGGAGGCATCATTGTATTGCACCTTCAGTCTTCTGTACAACTATTTTGTGTAGTTGCACCACAACTGCGGTATGTACAAAGACAGACAGTAAGTGTTAAATATAGATATTTTAACAACACGGGAGCACTTGAAGAGTCTCCTCCCGATCATGTTAGCACGGACAGCAACCGAACGCCTCTCTCTCTCAACATCCAGATTATCTTTAAGGTCTTCAAATACATATAAGCAAGGTGTCTAAAGGACTGCACGATTTCCAACTGCGCAATCATCGATCAAGAATCAACTAGATTATAGATGACGGCTCTGAAAACAAGCACAAAATAATATGTGCTGATATTTCTGACAGTTTATTACAACTACGGCCAACATGAAGACGTGTTAAAATGCAGAGGGGTGTCGAGGCAATTTATAACTTATGTTTAAATGAATTAGGTTGACTTTGTGATAAATATTTAATGCATTTATGTTATTTATTTCCGATCGATTGCTTTGTTTGTCGTATATTATTAAGAGAAAGAGATAGCATGTACGTAGAGGTCCGATTGCCAGTTTCTTGCAGTAATTTTGTATGTGACCATTAATCTAGATGAATACTTGATCGTATACGCATTGTCTAAAATTACAGTAGTTTAATTTCCTAGAAAAACTGATTAAATATTGATTATTTTCTTGATTAGATACAGACAGTATAAATAATTAAAATTAAGTTAATTTGATTTTATTATAATTAGAGATTATATTATAATTATTTTAGATTATAAGTTGACACGGCCTTTATACAGCCACAAAATTATTATTGTATTTTCTTTTATAATTTGACATAAAGTTATCATTATTTAGATTATAAGTTGACACGGCCTTTATAAAGCCACAAATTTAGGTTAGGATGCAGTACTTGTTTATGGCACCAATATCACTTACTTATTTCGGTCCATCCATAATTTATTTTTAATTAATTTTAATAATAATGTATTTTATTTGTAAAAATTCACAATATCCGAGTGTTACCTGTGAACCAAATGGAAATAAATAATTTGAATTTGAATTTGAATAGGCATACAGTGTGTCCAAGCCTTATACCGTGCTCGACCTAAATAATCCCCGCAACAGCAAAGCACCGAATGTTATTGAAAATGTTGTAAATCATCCAGAAGATAAAAGGCTTTAATGGTATTAATTGAAAGAAAAAAAATCGGCAACGCTAAATGGTTTTTGCTACGTCATCGATAGATTAGAAATTCAACCGTAACCGATCGCTCAAGAACATCATTTATTAGTTACGCACATTGATACAAGTAACTCACATTTTATTATCTAATTAATTATAGCGGAGTGCCACTTCTACTAAATTATAGGTAGAAACCTAACGGATATTTATGACACGTTTTTTTTTTTAATTAATTTATACTAACTATTTGACCCTGCTAAAAAAATAGGAAAAATAGTATACGAAATATACTAAGCCTACCAGCATATGCACAGCAAAAAGGCGATCAGCTCGGCGTCCGCTACAACCTAGGGATAAGCCATAGCTCCGATTTTCAGCCGCCGTCTTACGGGTGGCAAGCACGTCACGGACACAGATGTAATTACAATCTATTTAACACATACGCTTCCTTGCCAAGCTGTCTGGCCAGCGTGGCGAGTGTGGGCCAAATTCTCGAGATATATTTTGTATTCTAGGGGCTCTAATGAATAACACATACGCAGCCTTGCATAGTATGGATACAGCATTTTTATAACTGTCCCTAGTACACAGCGTCCTAGACCTCCACTACACTAGACCACTGTTGGAGATGGGCCTTCCAGAACATATATCTGGGGAATTTAGCCTGAGACCTCTGCCGAACACGTTAAATTGATTGTTCCTAAGTTAGCAGAGGTCTTGCGTTTTGTCGTCTTACGGGGTGCACATCGCCAAGAAACCTATTTTAATTCTGACACCCCGACCAGATATTGTAATCTCATACTCATAGGTGACTTTGAAAGATATTTATTGTTGATGTGTAATTCTGTATTTGTTTTGTAAATCTGCTATAGCTGAGTTTTCCTTGCAGATTCCTTTCTCAGTCAGATTTAACATTACAAGGTCACTGGAATTTGCTAAGCTGCAAGTCTTCTGCTAACAGCTTACTCTTTGGACTACTTAGTTGTTTAGTCTTCCACTAATAGGTTTACGTGAATAAAGATAATTAGACTTTGACTGTGACACACTCGCCAGGCTGACCAGATGCGCTGGCGAGGGTCTGATGTGAATTTTAATTATTTCATATGTATTTTAGTTGTAAGGTATTTATCTATGGGCCATCTGTTGCCTGATAATAAACAATTTATTATTATTATTATTAACGATTCCATAACTTAGTATTAGTAGAAACGGGCTTAACGTGCTCTCCGAAGCACGGGAAATTGAACAACAACAAAAACAAATAATGTTTTTTTTTTCTGATAAAAAACAAACAATCTTTTAGCGAATAAATTAAAATTTCCGTTTGTCGATAGTAGAGTCTAATCAAGCATGAAAATAAGCATCCGATCAACTTAATTGCACAGTGGCACACCTCGGACACTTCATGTGCTAGAAGGGCCGGTCGCATTATTCGTCACGCGGCTCTCAACGACATCATCCGAAGGGCTTTTGCCACTACTGGAGTACATTTGTAGTACCCGCAATCCTAGAACCCATTGGGATTGCGCAGAGCGATGGTAAGAGATGACCCATTGGGCCGTGGAAACTTGGGAGACAACCTTATCGAGCGCGGGGAGTGCGGCGGTGTCTGCTGACAACTTTAAGCTGCGTTAATACGCCAACGTCAGTACAGGTTACGAGTTTGCGATGTGTCCACGTCGACCCTAAGCCAAGCCCCTGGCCAAGGAGTTGTCCAAACGGCTGACGGAGAAATCTGAAGATTTTGGAGGCTGGCAATTACTTCTGCCAACGTATTAGCCTTGCTATACAGAAGGGAAATGTTGTCAGCCTTCTTGGAACTATATCTGATGGGACTTTTTTTTATAGATAGTTTATTTTTTATTAAGTTTAGTTTATAGGTATTTAATTATATGTAATATGTAATTATTATTTGAATTAAAGTTTATTACTTTGGTAAATGAATTGATATAAATGGATTGCACAATAAAAGTAACGAAATATATGTTTATTTTATTATTGTACACGGCAAAAGTAGTACAAAAAATTATTAACAATATCTAAGGTAAATCCATTACCTAAACTTTTAAAAAATTAGATCCTTTTAAATGTTGATTTGTTTAAATTTAGAACCTGTCATATTCATTTGTATAACTAACACTAGCTTCGATTAGACAAATTGTCGTTAATGTAAAAGGTACCATTAGAATTTTGTTCAAACTTTTTTAAACAATTTGTGGTGTAAAGTGACCAGTCACTATCAAAAATTACCAGATAACAAATACAATGGTTGGCTGGTGAGTTATGAAGCGATTACATGAAAGTCGATTTAGTACCGACATCAGAAAAATCAAGAAACAAAAAACAATAAATATTTAAAATAATGTAATATAATAAATAATTTTAATTATTTTTTATAATCCGTGGTCTAGCGGTTAAGTCCGTGGATTTAGACTCGAAGGTACCGAGTTCGATTTTTAATAATAAAAAATAAATTAAATGAATATTTAAGTTATAGACTAGAGACATCGACGAGCTTGCCACTTGTCATGATTGGACTATAGCAAAGTTGGCTAAATGTGAATCCGTTTCTTTATAAGCGTGGTATCTAACCACCAAATTAATATTGTTATAGTTCAAAATATTTAATATTGTATGCCTAATCTGACATATTGTTTCAACAATGTTGTATACAAAGATAATATTTTTGAAATTTTACATATAAATATTTCCAGACAGGTCACACAGCGCCATCTAGTTTCCGTGGTAAGCTACGAGGCTTGTGTTACGGAAACTAGATGGTTGATAGTTTATATTATATATTTTTTTTGTAAATATATACATATTATACATATAAACACCCAGACCGAGACAAATTATACAATGTACAACTTGCCCCCAGTGGGAATCGAACCCACGACCTCCCGAGTTCACGGCAACGTTTGTTACCGCTAGACCACGGAGGCGGATTATTTATTAATAATGATAGTATATTTAAAAGAACTTTAAAATAATGATTCTTGATCGTAATAAAATAAATCATCATCACCACACCCCCTAGAACCCAGAGTCCTAGTCCTCCACTGTTAGAGATGGACCTTCCAGAACATATATCTGGAGAATATGGCCTACGCTTGCCACGCTGTGGCAATTTGTCATAGTTTTTTTTTATATATACTAGCACGACATGCCTTGCGCCCACCTGATGGTAAGTGGGAAGCGAAAAATGATTAATCCAGAAATGTTAGCAACTGGATTCAGACACTTATGACTGGACATCAGTCCTTAACACTATATCGACTAGTCTGGACATCACGACAATTCGAGCCGTAACCTGAAATGTGTGGATACACTTTACTGGGTTTACAGACTGGGCAAATTACCACCATCAGTCTGCCTACCACCTATTTATTGTTCTCGTTGAATGTATGTGCCATTTGCAAGGTGTCTAATGCCAATTTTTACTTTCAAGAAGAACTAAGATTGTAAGCTTGCCATGATGATATTTATATAAAAAACACCGCTTGAAACAAGATTTGCGGTGAATTTAATTCTATTTAAGTTGTTTATAATTATTATTTCATATTTTTTATATATAAAGCTATTAATTAAAAACTAAATAACAAAAAATAAACCAAAATAACAATTTTTGTAGTTAGTGAGAAATATCACAGGATATCGAATGTAATTAATTTTTTCTATGTATATTTTTATGAATCATTTCCTGTTTTTCTTTTCTCTGTAGAAATAAATCTCGTAAATTTTAAACAGAATCCACTCTTAAAGAAATATCATGACTATCCGTACTAGGTGGGCTCCTATCGCGGGTAACTAAAAAGGTGTCGTTCGTAATGGTTTGGGAAACATCATAAAGATGTCAAACGAGCTGTTACAGATTGCTGCTATCGACGCGCGTAACCTTAACTTATGATGAGCTTTACTTTCAAACTATTGAAACAAAAGTTACAAATAACATCTTCAATCTGTTGCTATACAAAGCACAGATCAGATCATGCGAATACTGTTCTTACCTTTGGGATGGTTCCGCCAAGTACCTCGCAGATACTCTTAATGTCCTACAGAGGTAAGTTCGAATTGTGGACGATTCAATTCAATTTATTTATTCACTATTAGATATTTATTTATTTATTTAAAAAAACTTATTGTTAAATAAACAAAATGCGGATATAACAATGAAGACGAAGAAGCCTCTAAAGGCCTACCCGCGCAAGGCTTATTCCTATAGAAAGGCAGATTTTGAAGGTTTGCGTGGTGAGTTGGCAGCCTGTGACTGGAGTGCGTTGTATGATGGAACTGTGGATGAAGCTTTGACAAAATTCTATGACACACTTTACAGCCTGCGCGATAAATATATCCCCACCTATCAACTGAAAAACAGCAACTATCCCCCATGGTATAGTGCTTCACTAATAAAAATACTAAAAGAAAAATACAAATTTTGGCGTAAATACAAAACATATCAGAACTTATCTGATAAACAAACTTACATATTGCTAAGAAAGAGGGCAACTCTGGTTGAGAGGGGGAATTATGAGAAGTATATATCCGACACTGAGGACTCAATAACATCGAATCCCAAAGCTTTTTGGTCTTACTTTAAGTCTCAGCGCTCCAATGTGACGTATCCCTCTAATATGGCCTATGGTGATGTTACGAGTAATTCTGGTCAAGAAATTAGTGAGCTGTTTTCGCAATATTTTCATTCCACATTTCTTGCTCCGGTCACAGTTGACAATAATGAACCTTTATCTGATTCCCTTATATATAAGGCTGATAAGTCAGGAGTATTGGATATAGGATGCATTGAAGTTGATCCCGAGTCTGTCTGTGTGCTGCTGAAAAAAATGGACAAAAATAAGTCGGCCGGCCCTGATACCATCCCTGCAATATTTCTTGTTGAATGTGCTTTTCAACTGTCAATTCCTATAACTATATTATTTCGGAGGTGTTTTGATGAAGGTGCAATGCCCAGAGTTTGGAAATCAGCTTTTATTACTCCAGTACATAAGAAGGGTTCTAAAGGCGACGTGTCTAACTTTAGGCCAATTTCAAAGTTATGTTTGATTGCTAAGGTCCTGGAGAGAATTGTATTCTTGCAACTGATTGCTGCTCTTAAACCTAATTTCGACACTAACCAGCACGGGTTCTTAAAGGGTAGATCTACAGCCTCCAACCTCATCTTATTTAACGAGTATATCTCAAGTAACATGTCCCAAAGACGCCAGGTTGATGTAGTCTATACAGACTACAGCAAAGCTTTTGACCGTATCGATCTTAAAATCCTTCTTATGAAGTTATACGCAGCTGGTATACATGGAGACCTGTATCGATGGTTTTCTTCTTATGTTGCAAATAGATCTCAGGCTGTTGTCCTTAATGGTTTTACTTCCTCCCTGAGTATCCCTTCGGGAGTTCCCCAGGGATCTATTCTCGGACCTCTACTGTTTGTAATCTTCATTTCTGATGTCAGATACTGTTTCAAACATAGCAATTACACCTTGTTTGCAGACGACATGAAGGTTTATAGAACGATTGAGAATGTGTCCGAGGTGAGTCTTCTCCAGGAGGACCTAGCTAGACTAGAGGAGTACTGTGTTCGTAACAAATTGGAACTTAATGTCACCAAATGTTATCTAATGTCATTTACCCGTAAGTCTAATATCATTGAAGGTAATTACACTCTGAAAAATACGCGACTGTCAAGAGTCAGCCAAATAAAAGATCTTGGTGTAATACATGATAATAAACTTCTTTTTGACCTACACATCGATAATATTGTTGCAAAAGCTAGTAGGGCCCTCGGATTTATAATGAGGTCATGTAAGCCCTTTAAGTGTATGAAGACGTTAAAAGTTTTGTACTGCGCTTATGCCCGTAGTCATCTTGAATATTGTTCACAAATATGGAATCCCTGTTACCAGGTCTATATATTGAGACTTGAGAATATCCAAAAAAGATTCATTCGTCATCTCAGATATAAATTTAAGCTACCTAATCGCCCATATGATACTATGTGTCACAACTTACATCTTCTTCCATTGGAAGTTTGACGCAACATCACTGATGTTGCATATTTAATAAATGTAGCAAATGGTACAGTCGATAGTCCTGAGTTGCTGGCTTGTTTGGGTTTACGAATACCTAGGTTTAATCTTCGATGTCCCCCACTCTTGTTCGTACCATATGCTAGTACCAGGTATAGACAGAACAGTTATTTATTAAGAACATGTAACAACTATAATATTCTTGCGGAAGATTTGGACATAGACATGTTTAACTCCAAAGCAACATATATTAGACGTCTAATGACGCTTCATTACGTTGAATCGATCATCGGCAGCAATCCCTAATGAGTGATTTGTTTTTTCATTATCAACTTACTTATGGTTCTCTTGCTCTTTATTACTTAACTTTAAATTTATATGTGAAAACCTTTAATAGTTCTTAGTGAATTTACTGTATAATATTTACTATAATATTGTCAACTGTTGGTTTTCCAAAATGAATTAAAAAAAAAAAAAAAAAAAGACGGCTTGGCGAGGATTTTTTTCCTTAATATTTGTTGTTTATTTATCATAACATTACCTCTTGTCAATGTCCCGAAGGTTGATTGGAAGAGAGTTCTTCGGGACATTGACATGAACATTATATCGAATCATACTCATTCCGCGCTCAATGAATACTGCTTCCCGGAACACAGGTACTCTTCGTTCGAGTTGCAGGGTTTTACAAATACTGGTGGATAGTTTACGTCACTCTATGATCGGCGTTAAATATTTGTTTTATACCTACTTACGAATCACACGCACAGTTCAGAATATGCACCCACATACCGTAGTCACCATCCCTTCGCCTACGTATAAATTTGGGAACTCATATTGTCGCGCAATAAAGATGTGGAATGCTCTTCCAACCTCTGTGTTTCCACTTGCCTATAACCTGGAGCTAATTTAAAGAAAAGCGAAGTGTGAAAAAGCCGGCATAGTGTTAGGGACTTAGGTCAAGAGTGTCTGATTTCACTTGCTAACATTCAAGGACCTTGGGCGTCAAAACAAAAACATTTTGGAACTGTATTTGTAAATTCCTATTCAAAATCGTTTATTGCAAAGAATAAATTATTTTTTTTCATTTCATTTATTTATTCACTATTTCATACATGTTATGATAACGAATGAATAGTTTATTTTTAAAATTTACTTTTTTTAAATCATCTTTTCTGCAGGCATTCGTACGTTGTAATTTTGGCGTATGCTTGCTAAACTGACAGTGAATAAATCCACTTTTTTAGCGTTCTAATCTTTGCGCTTAAAGCAATAGAGTTTACCCAAAAAAATAGTTATTTTGGTGAGATTTGCAATAAAATTCCCAAACTTATTGATGTAATACTGACGATTTACACGCTCTATCGTCCATGTAATGTTAAGATAGAGCTTCAGAGACGAAGTAGGTATTTAAAAATTAATGCTGGAAATGAAAAGAGATCAAATACGAGTATAAGATAGAGCGGACATTGCTTGATATTTTTATACAAAAAGTTTTTTTTACGAAATCAACTTTATTATTCTTCTCTTGTCGATGAAGTGTCTTACACTTCCGTAGCATGCAGGTCGGCATATAGCAATTCACTGTCATAGAAAAATTAATTTTGAGACGCTTGTCCTAGTTTTATTACTGACGACTTACATCAATCCCTACGATGATACCGGCCTATCAAGATCCTTTTTCACACTTCGCATGAAGGACTCCAGGTTATAGGAATAGGGAAATATACTGGGAGAGCATTCCACATCTTCCGAGTGCAGCAGATGTAAGAGTCTCCAAATTTATATGTACCCGTAGGGATAGTAGCTACGCTATGAATCTTCGCCTGTGCGTGAACCACACGAATAGAGAAGAAGGAATCAGGTTGTTAAGCTCTTCAGAAAAATCTTCTATATATGCTAATACGGTAATTGGCCGAACCATTCCAGACGTGAGAACAGTTTTCCAGGCATGACCTTATTTATAAAGTTATGCTTTATAAAGCAGAAGTCTGAGTGAGGGCGGGAAAAAACAGTATTCCCTTTTTTGGACGCTGTTTTGGTCTCTTAATGTAGTATCGGTGGTTGAGATCTGAATTGTAGCTAACTACAGCACGGTGTCCTGGAGAATAGGAGGAACAGATAATGGCGACTTCTTGGCCGTCAAAGAGCATGCCTGGGTCTTATTGGCATTAAAACTAAAATAGTTTTTGGGCACCCAACACATTTTTTTTGCGAAGAGTGTAGTCCAGTTTCGTCGTCAGGTAACGATGCATCGCCTTGGTCGCTTCCCACAGCCTGTGAACTGAGGTACTAAAAAAAAGTTTCGTTATCGCGCCCACCTTATGGTAAGCGGTACGCGAGGAAAATGTGACAAATTGGATGGCAACTGACGCCAGCCACTCACGACCAACATCAGTTCCTACTATTGTGCTGGCCTACCAATATGGTTCTTCACACTTAGCTTGAAGGACTCCAGATTATGGAAATGGGAAAATGTGGCTGGGAGAATATTCAACATCTTCAGTGTGCAGCAGATGTAAGTGTCTCCAAATGTATATGTACGCTACGTACATATAGTATGAGTTGAGAGTATGGAGGCTTATTGGCCGTCAGCGCGCATGCCTGGTCTTTTTGGTATTAAACTGGACTAGGTCTTGGGTTCCCTACACATAAATTCTGCTGTCAGTAAACGACGGATCATCTCTACTTGTTCGCTTCTTACAGCCCGTGGACTCAGTTACCGTAAAAAAGGTTTGGCTTCTTGCCCCATCTTGTTATATAATGTCTACGAAAATGAAATCAATACATTTGAACGGTTGGCGAGCGTTACTGGCGCATTATGACCACATAAATCTAACCTAACATCGGAACCCCCCGAACATCTACTACGTAATTCGATTTTCTTCGTTTACTATCATTATTCCGTGCTTAAGGCTGATTATCCACCAGCTTTAGTCCTATGCCAAAAACAAGAATGTGTCATTTTAATGTGTTACCTACTTTTTTAGTTTCAGCGTGTTCTACAAGCTATACCAAGGTTTGGCACATAGGTAATAATAATTTATTTCGCGTAATTTCTGACCACCCCGGAATGATACGGTCGTTTTTTTTATCGTTATTACCTAAAAAATGTCTGGGCTGGACATGTCTGTCGTAGAACCGATGAACGATGGAGTAGACGAGTTCTAGAATGGAGACCACGTACGGGAAGACGCAGAGTGGGTCGATCCCCCGCTAGATGGACGGATGACCTGAGGAAGGTCGCTGGTGGGGGTTGGATGAGGGTGGCGGGAGATCGTGTGAAGTGGAATGCCTTAGGGGAGGCCTATATCCAGCAGTGGGGAGACACAGGCTGATGATGACCTAAAAAATATAAAACATATAAAATCCCTACTTCGTGAGTTGAAAACAACTGCATAGAGTCGGAAGTGGCTAAGAATTCGTTTCCGACAGATATGAGCGGGCGAGTTGGTCATATTTTATCTTAAGTTACGGGTTCTAACGTACGGCCAATTTCATAATGCTTCGTCTGCCCGCTACCGAACGCTCTCGTTTATCAATTTGATATGTCGATCCGTAAAAATAATGCACATCCACCAATTCCATGAAGATATAACTCTCTTCTACTGGCTAAAATAAGAATGTAAGCTAAAAACATCAAAATTACATCATATGTTTGGGCAATTTTTCGTAGTTTCGATTTTTTTATTATTAAGACTAATGCTATTTTTACTACATCATCATTATTATTACAGCCCCTAGAACACAGCGTCCTAGACCTCGACTGCTGGAGATGGGCCTTCCAGAACATATATCTAGAGAATTTGGCTTACACTCGCCATGCTAGCCAGACGACTTGGCGAGGTTATGATGTATTTTTTTATGACAATTTATTAACGATTCCACAATTTGGTATTAGTGGAACCAGTACCGATGGCTGAACGTGCTCTCCGAGGCACGGGAACTGTGGTGTTGTGGATCTATGACAAATGTACGTAAGAAAAGTGTATTTCTCATTGGTACATACCAGATGGGTTTGAACCGACCTTTGTAGGATTTAAGGTACGCGTTATTACAACCGAGTCACCACCACGCCTAGATTAATATTCACATACAAAATTACTGTGTTATACTGGCAAGCGGACCTCTACTTACATGCTATTCTTTCTCTTAATAATATACAACAAAAAAAACGATCGGTGGGAAATAAAATAATATACATATATCTATTAAATATTTATTACAAAATCAACCCTAATTCATTATTTTTACCACGAATTTGTTGTTCCAGAATTGCAGATATTTGGCGAATTAAATTTAATTAAGTATATTTGTATTTACAAGTTCAACGCACACCGTGGCATTTTAACACGTCCTCACATTGACCGTAGATGAACAGACAGACAGTGGGGTCGTCCAGGCCCGGATGCCTAATGGGCGTGGGTTGGGGATGGGGACAGTCCCCCGTTTTACCCGGCAGGACCTCAGCTAGTATAACAGCGCCCGTGTGGCTCACGAACCCAGGGGGCTAATTTCGACTGCTTCAGCTCTCCTCCAGGAGTACTTCTCTAGGAAGTGGTCTCCCGTTGGGGGGCCGTGCACAAGACGGAGCGATGTTCTGGAGATGCTTGAAGTGTCCGTTGTAGGCCCGAGAGAACATACGTCTAGTCAGGCCAACGACAAACTCCTCAATAGTAGGCATCTCAAAATCTCGAGCTAAGACGGAATTACGCACGAACCATGGCGCTCGGGAAACCACTCTGAGCGATATGTTCTGCTGACTTTGGATCTTGTCCCTGTTGGTCTTGGCCAGAAGGTGATGCCAGGCTGGCGCAGCATAGGTGAGACGAGAATGGATGAATATCTTGTAGATCCGGACCTTCAACCTAAGCGGCAAGCTGGAATTCATAACAGGACGTAATATCATCACACGATTATTTTGTGCTCATATTTCTTCCGGCGTTTTCAGAACCGTCTTCAATAATCTAGATGATTCTTGATCGATGGCTAAAATTATTAATATAGCTAATTAAGCAATGAACTAAATACTAAGCTTACGAAGACAAAATGAGTAGTCAATCCACTGTCAAATAAGTCATCACACTGACAGTATATTATGTGAAGATCAACAAACAGCTACCGGTTATTAACAACACAAACACATGCTATAAAAATAGTGATTTAAAAGCTAATGAATGAGATTTAAAATCGTTTGCCTAAAACACTCCATTAATCATCATCAATAACACAAGTGTTAGAATTTGATAGTTAATGTATGTATTAATAAAGGTTAGGTTAGGTTATTATAAAGAAAGTATTATTTTCGTAACCATGCTTGTTAAATGTTATAAATTTATATAGAATATTTTATTGCCATTTATAGGTTACTAAGATCGCGTTCTAAATTTTAAGAAATGTTATCTTGTTAGATAAATATTCTGTCCAAGAAAGAGACAGACTTATGGTGATCAAAAGTACTAAAGCGAGTAATAATGCGAATATTTATCTGATAAGATTCATTGGAATGCGGCTTGAAGTAATAAATTTAAATGTAACGATGTTGTTAGCAAAGCGTATGATTCTAAGATTTTAGAACATTAAAGAGTAATTTAGCTAAACAATTATTCCATAAATTGACAGATACTTTAAAATAAGTAATTTGTAATATCCACTACTTGTTAAATGTTGTTATTTTTTAACAAACACTAAAATAAGAAAATACAAACGATGTTTTACCTAGTGTCATCGCTGATTGGCTGACAGCCGGCCAATCAGCGAACATTGAGTAGTGGGGTTTAAAAAGTCTATAAAAGACGTTGTATTAAACGGTGCGACCTCTTTTCCTCGGCTACGAATTCTACATTAAACTTGTACCGTATTTTGTAAAGATCATAATTAAAATAGTAATTTGAGTAATACGAGTCGTCTCTTATTCTTCACCTCCCTGATTCCTTATATCAGAAGTGGGATAAAGAACTGGCAACATGTCCAGCGACCGCGAACGGAATCGTCCTGATCGAAGGCGCTCTAAGCGTCATAGGAGCTACAGCACCGAGAATGACTTATCGGACTCTAAGTCAGAGCCGTATTGTGCACGAAAACGAAGACCCAGACTAGGGGCAGTCGTCGTCGTCGCGTGAAGACTATGGAAGACGCGCGAACACCAGCTAGGGCAGCTCCTACGGATGAAGATGCTTTAGAAGGTGTGGAAAAGGCGAGTAATTAATTTAAATTAATAATTCAGTAGATTGTATATTATATATTTTTTTTGTTTTAGTGGTTTATTGGTTACGTACTTTTTTTTTTGTTCAATTGTGAAAGACTTGTGTTCCATGGCCGGTCTCGTCTATGGTAATCATTTAACCTCAGTATCTCAGTACTTACAATGGGGAGATTATGTTGTTTGGTCGTTTCAAGATCTTTAAAAGGTTTTAACTTTAATCAAGAACGTATTCCGGCAATTAATATAATTCACCTTCGATGAATAGGAATCATACTTAATAAAAAAGTCCGCCTTTGTGCAATAAAGATTTAAATAAATTACTGTTTAGAACAACTTTTTAGACACAATTCGAAAATTTAAATAAGAAATAGTTAGGTTAAAGTAAATCATTTTGGAATTATGGCAAAGAAAATGATGCGGCATAATTGCAATTTCAGGCATCTGGCGATACTACGGGAAAGCTAAAAGAAGTGTCATCAGAGGTTATGGCAGCGCGAGCAGAGTCATCGGAAGCTCCACCGCTGCATGAGTCTTCTACTGCTGACACTGCTGAACCTAGTATGAGTAATAATAGTTCTATTTCTACTAATGACTTTACCAAATTAATTCAAGTTATATTGGGAAATAATTTACGCGGTGACTCTCTCATGACAAAAATATGATTCCATATTTCGAACCTTCACAAATAAATCAAGGGATCGAAGGTTGGATAGCAAAAGTAAACGAGTGCTCTAAAATTTATAAGTGGTCTGATGAGCAGATTACTCACTTTGCTCCGCCTAAACTATCAGGTCATGCCAAATCATGGTATGAGAGTCAACAAACTATTCTTAGGACATGGACTGAATGGCAACAACTACTAGTTAGGGTACTCCCATCGGATAGCAATTATGGCGCTCTTTTAACAGAAATGTTAGAAGTTAGTGATTCTGTAGACGAATACTATTATGATAAAATTAGATTACTAAATGCTTGTGATATTAAAAGTAAACATGCAGGTCTTATTTTTGGAATAGATGATAGAATGATAAAAGCAAGTGCATCAGCTGCGCGATTTAGTGAACCAGAAGATTTATTAAAGTTTCTTAAAGAACTGTGTAGGGATTCTTACTTTAGGCCATCAAAATCAAAATTAAATAATTTTAATGAACTATGTTATAGATGTAAAAAACCTGGGCATCGCAGCAACCAGTGTCGTGGTCCCAAACCTGATTTAATCTGTTATAATTGTAAAGAAAACGGTCACCTCGCTAATAAATGTCTAAAACCTCTGGTAAAATGCGATGGTTGTAACCGTATTGGCCATAAAATGGCAGACTGTTTTTTTTTTAATAAAACAATAAAAAATATAAAAAAATGAAAGCACTAGAAAAGAAAATATTATAAGTCCATACTACTAAAACTGATTATAAATATTACAAAGAAGCTTATTAACAACATATTAATAACAACATTAAAGTTAGATGTTACATTGATTTTGGTAGTGATTGCACTCTTATTAGACAAGATGTTGTAAAAACTAATTATTGAGCGTATCACAAAACGATTTACCAGCTATAACAGGTTTCGGTAACAATACATACACTTCTTTAGGAAAGACTTGCATAAACATTCAAATTGGAGAAATTTCTGCCAATATAGACGCTTATGTCGTTGACCAAAATATGCTTAAGGAACCTTTACTTGTAAGACAAAATTTCACGGAACAAAAAGATGTGTTAATAATTAAAACTAGTGATAAATTACTATTATTAAAACTCAGTTTTCCAAGGATTTTAAAAGTTTACTTTCTGAAAACGAAGAAGACAATAAAGTAGTTTTAAGAGTAGCATCAAATATTTCAATAAATCCCAACTACGTTAACTATATCGAATGTAACGGTGATAGAAACCCAAATTGTGATATTTTTGTAGAAACCGGAATTCGTGCGTACCATAAGTTGGACTATTGTGTCATTGGTGGTATTTATAGTCTACACAATGGTCAATGTGACATTTCAATATGTAATTTAGCTGACGCGGCCCTATCGTTTAATCAGGAATCAATTTTAGTGCGAGCGAACATTATAACTCCTTCGGAATCACCTAAAAATGATATAATGTTGTCATGCAATCGAATATCTAATTCATTAGCGTTATCATCCATAACAAGAAACGAAATTAACATTAATTGTAATCTGTCACCAGACCAAATAACAAAGACTAAAATAATGGCAGTTAAAAATTTTCCAACACCAACCAATGTTCATGAGATTAGGCAATTTATAGGGCTGGCCACTTATTTTAGAAGGTTTATTAAAGACTACGCTACTATTGCTAGACCTCTTACTGATCTGACCAAAAAAAAAACTGCTCTTGGTCTTGGGATACTAAACAAATTCAATCTTTCGAACGGCTTAAAACAGCGTTAATAGAGCGACCTATATTAGGTATGTATAATCCAAAACATGAAACCTTTTTGCACACAGACGCTAGTAAACACGGGTTGGCTGGAATATTAATACAAAAAGATGATTTAAAAACTAGTAGGCCGATAGCATATTTTAGCAGAAAGACAACGTTGAATGAACAAAATTATCATGCGTATGAATTTGAAACATTGGCTGTTATAACTTCATTTCAACGATTTCGGGCTTATTTATTTCAGTACTTAGAATTCCTCAAGAAGACTGGCTTTTGACAAATAAAAGATTCACAACTTTTAGAAGACAAGGAGTATACATATATAAAAAACAATTATATTGTAAAAAAAAAAAAAAAAAAAAATATCAACCTATTTCGTAAAGTGGGAGAGGATTTAAAATGGGTAGTGCCAAAACAAGCCCGATTTCAGTTATGTAAACTCAATCATGATGACATCGGTCACTTTAGCGTTGATAAACCGTTAAATAAAATTAGTAAGGACTTTTGGTTTCCAAAAATAAAACGATTTATTACCAAATATGTACGTTCATGTATAGAGTGTGCATACAGTAAAGAACCGAGTGGCCCAAAGGAAGGTTTCTTGAATCCCATTCACAAGGTAAATAAACCATCTGATATAGTACACATTGATCACCTGGGCCCATTTGTAAAAAGTGCAAAATGTTACTCTTATTTATAGTGCTAGTCGATGGCTTCACTAAATTCTGTTTATTAAAAACTATTAGAAATTTAAAGTCTAGGCTCAGCATAAAAGTATTAGATGAAATTTTCACAACATTTGGTTATCCGTATAGACTGATATCTGATCAAGGAACGTCGTCGTTTACGTCTAAAGAATTTAAGAAATATATAGAAGACTCCAAAATTTATCATGTGCTTAACGCAGCACGAGCAAATGGGCAAGTGGAGAGGTACAATAGGACCATACTTGATGCTCTAACTACCTACACAGACAAATTATGCGAAAGATATTGGGATACAGTTTTAGGCAAGGTGCAATGGGGACTTAATAATACGGTCAATAAAGGTATAGGAAAAATTCCGTCAGAAGCATTGTTTGGAGTTCAATTATTAAGTAAAGGTGAAAATATTTTCTCAAAGATTTTTAATGACACTCGTCATCCAGGTAACGTAGATGACATAAGAAAAAGTATTAGTACACATATCGCAAAAGATGAACAACATCAAAAAAACTGGATACGATAAAAATACAATTAAGGCTAAAACTTACAATATAGGTGATTGAGTTAAAATTTAAAAACCAGTTACGAATAATGATGGTAAACTTTTACCAAAATTTACAGGTCCATTTAAAATATCACAAGTTCTTGGGAATGATAGGTATGAAGTATTGAGCATCTTGGGCTCTAAAATATCACAAAAAGACTACTGCAATGTTTAGGCAGCAGATCGGATAAAACCTTGGATCACAACTTATAGCGACAATAGTAATAGTAGCAGTAATAGTAACAGCGATAACGATAGAACAAATTATTTAAAAAAAAAAAAAAAAGCTAATAGTGTTGATTCTTTCTGATCTTATTAAAATATTAACAATTTTGATTTTGATTCGAATTATTAAGTTTGATAAAATACAGCACTGAAAATTTATAGAATAATTATATCGTTGTCATGAGACATGTATCACATTGTTAAATATATAATATTGTTTATTGTTGGCAGATTATAATTGATTAATAGTTTATAATTCTACAGCTTAATTTTGGTTAATGTATTGCTGTCTACGATATAGAGTGAAATCTGACAGAAACCTATTGTAATTGTAAAGTATTGCAACATGTATCACATTGTTAAATATATAATATTGTTTACGGTTGGCAGATTATAATTGATTAATAGTTTATAGTTCTACAGCTTAATTTTGGTTAATGTATTGCTGTCTACGATATAGAGTGAAATCTGACAGAAACCTGTGTGGATATATTGTTTTTATGACAATGTAGAGGTACCTACCATATTGACAAATATATATGCTTAATGTTCATAAATGTATTGTTGTATGTAAATTAAGGCAGAGTATTGCATTGACAGGTACATCGTAATGTTGAATGTAGAGTGGTCCAATCACATTACAGTGTATAAGTCTGTGTAATATGTCTGTTGCTGGATAAAAAGTAAGGCAGAGTTTTGCATTGACAGGTACATCGTAATGTTGAATGTAGAGTGGTCCAATCACATTACAGTGTATAAGTCTGTGTAATATGTCTGTTGCTGGGTAAAAAGTAAGGCAGAGTCTTGCATTGACGGGTATATCGTAATGTTGAATGTAGAGTGGTCCAATCACATTACAGTGTATAAGTCTGTGTAATATGTCTGTTGCTGGGTAAAAAGTAAGGCAGAGTCTTGCATTGACAGGTACATCGTAATGTTGAATGTAGAGTGGTCCAATCACATTGCAGTGTATAGGTCTGTGTAATATGTCTGTTGCTGGGTAAAAAGTAAGGCAGAGTCTTGCATTGACGGGTATATCGTAATGTTGAATGTAGAGTGGTCCAATCACATTACTGTAAATGTGTCTGTGTAATATGTCTGTTGCTGGTTAAAATTGAATTGAGGTAGATAAATTGTATTGACAAAGATATAGTAATGTTGAATGAAAATGGTCCAATCACATTACTATTGATTTAGGTATATGCAATGTATCTGTTGCTGGATGAAATTGAGATATTCTATTGAGGAGAATGTAATAATGTTATGATATGTTAATGTATTATTGAAAAGTAGATAGTTGTATATTATATTTGTCTTTGTGAGTGGAAAATACATTCTTATTATAATGGTAAAGAATATATGAAGTTAATATAGGTAAATGAGATATGTTGTGTATTTTAATGTTAGTTTAAAATACTTATATTAAATGAATCGACTTGAGCAACAAGGATAGGTTTGAGGACAAACCTTGTGTCAGGAAAGGCCGAATGTTAGAATTTGATAGTTAATGTATGTATTAATAAAGGTTAGGTTAGGTTATTATAAAGAAAGTATTATTTTCGTAACCATGCTTGTTAAATGTTATAAATTTATATAGAATATTTTATTGCCATTTATAGGTTACTAAGATCGCGTTCTAAATTTTAAGAAATGTTATCTTGTTAGATAAATATTCTGTCCAAGAAAGAGACAGACTTATGGTGATCAAAAGTACTAAAGCGAGTAATAATGCGAATATTTATCTGATAAGATTCATTGGAATGCGGCTTGAAGTAATAAATTTAAATGTAACGATGTTGTTAGCAAAGCGTATGATTCTAAGATTTTAGAACATTAAAGAGTAATTTAGCTAAACAATTATTCCATAAATTGACAGATACTTTAAAATAAGTAATTTGTAATATCCACTACTTGTTAAATGTTGTTATTTTTTAACAAACACTAAAATAAGAAAATACAAACGATGTTTTACCTAGTGTCATCGCTGATTGGCTGACAGCCGGCCAATCAGCGAACATTGAGTAGTGGGGTTTAAAAAGTCTATAAAAGACGTTGTATTAAACGGTGCGACCTCTTTTCCTCGGCTACGAATTCTACATTAAACTTGTACCGTATTTTGTAAAGATCATAATTAAAATAGTAATTTGAGTAATACGAGTCGTCTCTTATTCTTCACCTCCCTGATTCCTTATACAAGGATGCTTCAAAAACTATTAAATTTTCAAATAAATGAATTATATTTTGTCAAATTTGTACAGCTGATATTGACAATAATAAAATCATTTATTATCACAAAATACATACAGATGTAAAATAGGTGAACAATATAGAGTGATGTGGTTGTGATACCTACACGAGATTACCCTGTAGTGCGGGATGTCAGTGCTCTTTCGTGTTATAATGTTAAAAACAATATGCCTGTACATTTTCTGTTAATTCCAATTTAGTATACGGTACTGTACATATCTCTATGACTCACCCAACATAAGGCATCAGCGGAATAGCTCGACCTCGGCTGCAGCATATTTTTTCTTTTTTTTCCTTTTTTTTTTCTTTTTCAGACAGGTCACACAGCGCACATCTAATTTCCGTGGTAAGCTACGAGGCTTGTGTTACGGAAACTAGATGGTTGAAAAACTACATATTATACTTTTTTTTTATAAATATATACATATTATACATATAAACACCCAGACCGAGACAAATTATACAATGTACAACTTGCCCCCGGTGGGAATCGGACCCACGACCTCCCGAGTTAACGGCAACGTTTGTTACCCCTAGACCACGGAGGCAGTCTATATGAACTACACACTTAATTATCGCCACTGTTTCTGTATATAGAATTTAGAACATTTAGATTTGTTAATCGCATTTTTTGTAACTTTCTTACCTAATTGTTGCGATAAAGTTTTTTCTTTCTTTTTCTACCTTTATGTTGACGTGAAATATTTACAAATTCAAATTCATTTATTTAGTAAATTGGCAATATTACAAGCACTTTTACACGTCAGATATTTATACATTTAAAAGTCTGTATAGATTATATGAAGCTATATTCAAAAGACAAAGTCCTTATTGGTAATTAAATAAAAAATAAACATGATATCAACTGAACAACTCAATACTAATGTATTTACAAATTACATATAAATTAAAACGCTACTGTCTAAACTCTAATGGCATAGTTATAATAATATATAAAACAAATAATAATAATAACAATGTCAAAGAATTTTATTTAATAATATAATATTGCAGCTGTAAATTGGCGTTGTCATACTATATACTAAAACAAACATATAAATAATAATATTAAAAAGAAAATGTCAAATACAATATATATGTATATATATATACCTTCTAAAATAACCTAAACTAAACGATGTCAATACAAATTAAAGACATTAAATATATTTTATCAATATGATAATAAAATATGTAGCTGTGGTCATTTTAAGTCAGTATAAATCATGAAACTAAATATTATCAAAAGATAATTACTAAATAATACTAAAAAAAATAATAATATATAAATATACAATTTTGTTGTTAAAAGTTGTTCAATAATAAAATGTCTGTATATTAAATACATTTTACTGAGTAATATACAGATTCATATGACAGACTACGCCGGTACGCATCCGTACACGTGTACCGCAACGCTAACATAATTGTGACGGTTAATAAAAAGTAAGGAAGATTGTGTAACACCCTGTACAGGGCTTTTAAGTTGTTTCTTCCGCTTGGAAGAAACTAAAATAAACAAATCTTGTGACGTACAAAGCGACCTCTTGTCATATTCATAAGCTTTTTAATATTTACAGTTCACCCCTTTATAAAAAAAAACTCTACGGTAATTGAAGTGTAATGCCCATAACTTAGAGTTTAGAATGCCTTGTGCAGTTTTGTTAGATTGTTTTTGAAATATAGACGTATATTTATTGGCGGGTCTAATGGTTGACGTGGTGATCCCAAAGGAAAACGTATACAGATTGACGTTTTATTTATTTAGTTATTTTCATATTCCACAGCTGTATTTTACAATCTAATATTTACATTTAAATTTAACACATAGCCAATTACGGAATAACATTATAATCACTCAACATATAGCACGAACAGATTATAAACAATTTGAATTGCTTACAAAAAAAAAAAGGAAAGTAAAGTATCATAACAACCGTTTTCCTTTTGGGGTGGTCAAAACCCACGCTTATAAGCGGATTCACATTTAGCCAACTTTACTATAGGCCAATCATGACAAGTGGCAAGCTCGTCGATGTCTCCAGCGTACCAAACTCGAGAAATATGACAAATAAATTAAACATTAATTAAATGTATTTATTTACATTAATAAATATTCTCGTGTCTCGACCAGGAATCGAATACTACGAGTCTTGATCCACGGACTTAACCGCTAGACAAAAAAAACTAAAGAGACAATATTAATAAAATCTATCTACGCATCATTATGTTAAGTGTATATGTAAATATGTATTGACAGTGTAGGTATGTAAAGGTGTATATATGTAAGTGTGAAATTAAAAAAATACATTTACGTCAGGATTTATTCATTTATAAAACTTTTTAAATTTCATTTAATTTTGTTTCCCTTATAATGTAATTATTTTCATTACAGTCAGATTTAAAAAATCTTTGAAAATTTTGGATTGAGCGAGCGAGAAAGATGCATAGCGTTAGACCTTCCTAAATTTCCACCTTGTGTACGTCCATGGTAATATTTGTCGTTAGCCCTGAGTCGGATGTCGCGAACCGTCGTCACCGCTTGACGTTTTGGATAACTTTGAAGGATCATGTTTTTGACTGACGGCGAACAAATGTCACATGAGTCACATGAGAGGATATATTTCGTCAGATTATAGGGATCAATATGACATCACATAGATTAGGTACCCTTCAATTTTACTTGATTGACACGCTATTTATTGCCGATGTTGGTATTTATATAATAAAGCGAGCACTAACTACAGACAAAATACATTTTAAATTAGAGCTTGTAATACTCCTAATATATCTCTGATGAAACTGATGTTGATATCTTTCATGACAAGGTGATGGCAGTCAGAAATGCGTTTAACCTAATGTTCTTTAAACGATAATAGTTTTTGTTATTGTACAGTTATTAGTTTATTGCATGAAGTGATAGTTTGTAGATGCTTTCATCGTTCATAATATGTATTATTCTAACACTACTAGTGAAAACTTGTAAATGACTTTCTGTTTCTATTTTTGTATCTATACTTGTAAATTAAATGTCAATAGTTTTCCTTAATAAATATTATAAATACCAAAATATAAAAGTAAAGTATTATCACGCACGTATTATAGCGTTTCACTATCCCTACTCAATAAATACCTGGAATTCCTCGTCTTTTGGCTTCATAATACATCATATCTCATTAAAATTCACATTTTTCATAATTCAGCTTCCATTGTTCACAACATTTCTTCCTCATACCTTATTTATATCTTTACACCACTTTTTTTGGGGGAAAATATAGCGTTTCACTATCCCTACTCAATAAATACCTGGAATTCCTCGTCTTTTGGCTTCATAATACATCATATCTCATTAAAATTCACATTTTTCATAATTCAGCTTCCATTGTTCACAACATTTCTTCCTCATACCTTATTTATATCTTTACACCACTTTTTTATTCATTTCAATCAACTTTATTTTACTCAAATTTGTTCTATTTTACTTTTTGCAATATTTTTATTCTTTGACAACTCTGTTTTTCGTCGTTGCTAAGGCAACATTGTCAAATATTTATTTAATTCAGATGCAAAATTATTTCTAACGTCCTTCATCCATTCCTTTCGGCAATAATTTTTATTAAAACACACATTTTTATATATTTTTGGAAACATATTTGACTCACAAACTTCATTATTTTAAATTTTCTCTATTCATTTTTTCGAACATCTCAAACAGTATATAAGACATACCACACCCCATTTGATTCATTCATTCGGCTGGAGTAGCCAAAAGAAGAACTCAACCTAAAGGCCTAATCCCGGGGCCACTGCCCCGGGACTCAAGAAAGGCTATCTTCAATTTTGGGACTCAAAGGAAGCTGTCATCTACAAGTTCGGAAATCTTAATGAACTCTTGATTGAAGAATTCATCACCGCACTCTGCACCGTTCAAGTTTCGGACTCTGAAGACCACTATCGCTTCACCGACTCTTGAACTCTTCACTTCACCGAAGACTTTCTTCACGCTTCACCTTTGAAGACGCTGTTCATCTCTACGTGCTGCTCTCAATCAACGCTACCTCACCTCCACGCTCCTACAACTACTCAACCCGGGAGTCTACGAAGTCGGCAGCGCTAAAACTCATCACCGACTTCGCCTCTGGAACGCCGTCGACCTTCATCAACGACCCGAAACTTATTCTCCGTGCTCTCCGATCTCACATCTCCACTTCACTCATCACTTAAACTTTCTGTAAATAAACTTATATTGTACCTAACTTATACCTTCTTTTAATTTAAATTTCTTAGACAGGCTCCTTCTCTAAAAATCTTTTTCTTCTCAACTATCGCTTCACGATAGTATCCCTTTTGGGGTGGTCAGAAACCACGCTTTTAAATAAGTATCAAACTCGGAAATATCACAAAATAAATTAAATAATAATCAAATTGATTTATTATTATTAATAAATATTATTGTTTTCCGACCAGGAATCGAACCTCAGATTCTAAATCCACGGACTCAGCCGCTAGACCACGGATCTGATGATGAAACTCTAGAATAAGTAAATAAAATTATACATCTGGGCAGTGTTTTCACTGCGGATAGGAAGTTTAATAGGGATGTTATAAGAAGAGTGAACGCGGGAAATAATATTTATAGTGCCCTGGGGTCACTGATCGCCAGTCGAAATGTCAGTGACAAAGCACGACTCGCCATGCACAATGTCATTCTGGTACCAACACTTATGTATGGAAGCGAGACGTGGATATATCAGAATACGCATGAGAGTAAAGTTAATGCAGTAGAATTGAGGTCGTTGCGTCGGATATGCGGCGTCACTTTAATGGACCGCATACGTGATAGCAAAATACGCAAAAGGGTAAAATTAAATGAAAGCAAAGGATTAGTGAAGAGAAATTGACGAACTAGATATATAATGCAAAGGTTCTGGCTAAAAGAGATCCTGTCAGATCAAGAGTCACCTACCACGATCAAATAAATAAAACAATAGTTAATGGTACATTAAAAAGCTATCGAAACAAAAGGGTATGTATGAAGAGGTTGATGAATGTCGAAGAAGCGAAATAGGTTGTCATGATCGTGACATGTGACGCTCAATTATCTGTCTACCTTTCAAGGGATTTGGCGTGAAGATATGTATATATTTAAAAACGCCACTGCAGTCGGAGGAAACTATTAAGGTCGTCAATTAAAATAACGAATACAGCGATTAAAACGTAAATAAAGAAATATAGATAATTTTGTAACACTATATCTGTCGCTAGATAATAATAATAATAACTATTAGCGCTTCCCAAAACCGTTGACCTTTCTATCAACGCTTTACAAATAATATATACTAATATTAAAAATCCGAAATAAGCATTGACTCTCTGTTTGTCTTGCCTTCACTATTAAGCTTTAATTCCTCTTGGACTGCAACTTTCCTGAGACATTCATGGAGATGATCCATTGCAGCTTTTACCTGATCAGTTCACCTCAAAATTATAGAAATACTGATATTAAAATCAAAGAAGCTTTTGCTTATGGTAAATATATGTATTTATGTAGGTATAGAGAGAGAGAAGAAGACAAATTTCTAAGCATTCAATGGATTCACCGTGCGGGTGCCGGGTCCATCGTGTGTGGGTAAGAGATGAGAAGAATGGTGTCTCGGGCTTGCGACCGACAATTGGCTGGTTTAAGAAAAGGAGGCCTCCTTTTTTTTCTATTGCGCGATAATACGCTCACCATCCACCATTCTACTTCTCTCCCTACCCAACCAAATACTGTATGATTCCGTTAATGCCGTCTTGGAAGCTCGTTCCATAAATGTATTGACGTTCCATATATGTATTTATTTATTTGTGTATATGTGTATGTACGTGGATGTTAATAATATGTATTGTTTGCTTTGATGGATACATTTTGGCTATTTATTGTTATTGTTAAGTATCTAGTTCTATTGACTTATCGTTTATAAGCACCCTATAACCTCACTTATCACTATCACAAAGGTTACGGCATTAAATTTGCCCTTGTACTTTTGTAATTTTGTGCAATAAAGTATTTTATTATTATTATGGCTTCCTGTCACAGATTTACAACACCACCATACCCGTGCCTCGGAAAGCACGTTAATCCGTAGGTCCCGGTTCCACTAATATCACTGTGTAGAGGATACATAGCAGAGGATGAGAAGACCGCGCATGTTCTCATGGAGTGCTGCAGTGTGTCTGTGCCTAGAGTGAGGTTCGTCCAGACTGCGGGAGCTCTTCCAGATGTCTGCAGGAACGTGACGGGTCTTCTGGCCTTCATGGAGGAGATTGGATGGCTTCGATGTAGGAGTCAAGGTAACAGGAGAAGCAACGGTCATCGCAATCACAATCCACTAATATAACCTTGTAGAATCATTAATAAATAGTTATTCAAAAAAATACATTAGACCCTCGCCAGCAGTTGTGTGTTGAAATTTCTGGAAGACCCATCTTCAACAGTGGTCTAAGACTGCGTGTTCTAGGGGCTGTATTAATGATTCGACGATAATATTGCAATACAAGCGAATCCGAATGCAATAGCTAGTAATATCAATATTTAAAATTTCAACTCTATAAAACGACAACCGGAAAGTGGTCGTTAAATTCTACCTCGACACGTCATAAAAATGAAATATTAATAATTAGTGGCAGACAGGTTAAGGACGGTTTATACGTACAAACAAAGGCGCCTGAAAACTTCGAGCCTAATTACCTTTAAATATATCTCTATTGACTCGCGCTGCACAATTGTGAGTATCCTAAGTTGTATAAATAACAAGAAACGAGTGCTTTCACTTGCAGCCACGACCCTGACTGAGCTGTAAAGGCACACAGGGCCAACAGTAAATTGAGACGATTATACGATTTTAGTCCGTATGCGCCTTGAGGTGTCCTTATGAGGTCCCATAGTATTTCGAGCATGCGACCACCTCGCAGGCGGTGGCTCTTCAAGCTATAGTCATATCGTTAGATGATTTTAAGACTGCTGTCTATAAAAGAAAATTATTCACTTGTAGCCACGATTCAGACGGCCAACAGTGTATGAAGTGAGATGATTATGGGGTTTTAGTCTGTTAATTTAAGGGCCTCGAGGTCTCCGCGAATATCAGGTTGGGTCCTTTAGGTTTTGGTTATTTCAATAATGATTTCTTAATTCCGTCTATAAACAAAAATCATTTGCATCATTACGATTTAAGTAATTGAACTGTTAACATAGTGATGTCCGAGTCACCCGATCTTTTTACGAAATTGGAGTACAGAGCTACTGTAGTGTATCATTACGGCCCTGGTATTTCGGGGTAGTCAGAAACCACGCTTTTTTTAATACAGGGCCGTCATTCAATTTCTCACGACGAAGAAGGCAAATTTCTAATCATCTAATCATCGTGCGGGTGCTGGGTCCATCATGTTACCCTCGTAAGAGATGAGAATAACGGTATCTCGGGCTTGCGACATACAATAGGCTGATTTGAATAGGATGCCTTCTTTTTTTTATTGCGCAACAAGACGTTCACTATCCACCATTCTACTCCTCTCCCCACCCAACCAAATACTGCATGAAACCATTAATTCCGCCTTGTAATCTCTTTCCATAAAAATGTATCTCCTGCAGACCTGCTTAGGCCCAATTCTTTCAGTACGTGGTGCAAAGATTTTGCTGGAACTCCTCTCGCACCAACTTCCACTGCGTAAAGCTGACTTTTGAGCCCTTTTTCTTCTGTGAGTTCATGATATTATTCGACTTCATGCTGTGGTCTTTTGGAATATTTGATTCCCACGGAACGGCAAGTTCAATAAGAATATATTTTTTTCAAGTTACGAGAAAACACTGAGATGTCTGGCCTATAGGCTGATACGGCTAGTTCATCTGGGATCCTATAATGATGTTGAAATGCTATAAGAATTTTCCAGTCTGTGCAGCGACAGAGATCAATGTGCGCTTACATTTAGTTTTTGTACTTTGCCCTTCCTTTACAGATAGTGTTTGTACTTACCCCATTCTTGTCTAATATCCAAAGAAATTCATTCCATAGATTTGCGGCGACGCGACGACAGCAAACGATTTAGAAACGATAAAGGTGTGGTGAGAAGGAATGGAAAGAAAGTTGACACAGCAAGGTGACCGTCTACATGTAAAAATGCCCTAATTTATCTGCATCGTGTTTACACGTGACGCTAAGTATAAACCTACCTTTAACAGTCCATTACAAATGTGTTAATTTATAAGACGCTTCCCTAACTGATTGAGAGACATACATACATAATAATACCTACAAATATTAGTGAGTTATAAAATTGGAACTTAAAAAACTTACAAAACTTGGTAATAAAATAAACGTAAAATTTCGCCTTATCGATGCTTCTGAAACCTCGCCTAAGTGAGATATTCCAAAATATTTTTATTTCTTTTTTATAGTCGTGGCTAGTCGACAATGTTTGACCCGGCTTCGCTGGTATTAAGTCGCTAATAAAATCAATCTTCAAATAGCCGTATATATAATAATTTAAAACTATATATTATAGTAAAATAAAATAGATTAAAAACTAATCATAAATGCGGCGAGCGTTTTAGGTACCCTCCCTGGTGGTAAGCCCTTAGTTTATTTTGTAGAATAGTTTTAATTTCATAGGTATTCTGTGTTTAGTTTTATTTATAATTAGGTTTTTATTCTTTTTTATTTTTTTGGATTTTATTTCCATCGCAGCCCCTAGTGCACAGAGTCCTAGACCTTTACCTAACTTTAGACGTTGAAGTTTCTAGAGAATTTGGCCTACTGTCGCCACGCTGGCCAGACGGATTGGCAAGGGTCTGTTGATAATTAATTAACGATTCAACAAGTTGGTATTAGTGGAACTGGGACAGATAGCTTCTCGTGCTCTCCGAGGCACGGGAACGGTAGTTTTGTAAATTTATGACAAATTTAGGTAAGAAAAATTAAATAAAATATTCTCAACTCAAATTCTAAACTGAGTTGGGAATATATTGTACATATGTGCTCAATTTCATATAAACCAGTTCAGTAACAAGTATTTATCTATTTATTTAAAAAGTTAATTGCACTATGTACAAAGTCGGACTTAATGCCGTTAGATATTCTCTGACAGCCAAATCTTTAGGACACAGACAGTAACAAAGTAGGGTGCAATATTATTAAATGTCAATTTGTTAGATATATGTATAGTTGTGGGGCGCGATGGTGGCTCGGTTGTAAGAACGCGTTCCTTAAATCCTAAAAAGGTCAGTACAAACCCACCCGACATGTACCAATGAGAAATACACTTTTCTTGCGTACATTTGTCATAGATTTACAACACCACCGTTCCCGTGCCTCGGAGAGCACATTAAGCCGTCGGTCCCGGTTTCACTAATACCAACTTGTGGAATCGTTAATAGATTGTCATAATATTTTATTCATCATATTTATTTCTGGTCGCAGGGCGTTGTGTTTCGTCGATACATAGGTTCATTTGGGCCCACGAAATGCACCACGGAAGATGCTACAAGGCCTACCGAACCCTCGTGAACGACCTAAGAGGACCCCGGCGCCGATCCCCACTGCAGCAGTCAGCCTTCGTCAGAAGGTGGTCGCCGTACCCAATGGGTACTACTTTGACCACAATAAGATGAAGATGCGGAAGCTGTAGTGCAGTGTATATTTATATTTTATATATTTTAGTTTTTAAGGTATATATCTATGGGCCTTTTGTATATTCATTTTGTTGCCTGAAAATAAAGATTATTATTATTATTATTATAAATTGACATCATATCCTCGCCAAGCCGTCTGGCCAGCGTGGCGAGTGTAGGCCAAATTCTCCAGATATATGGTCTAGGACGCTGTGTTCTAGGGGCTGTAATAAAGGTAATGTAGGATGTATAGTCGTACATAGACATAACAACAAATACATAGTAATAGAACTTAATAATTACAATTACCTATAGGCGTATATAAAATGAGACAAACATGCACACAGACGAAACTGCTTCTCCATTTATAATATTGAAAGTATTATGAATCTACCAGTAGATATAACCAAAATTTGTAACGGCATAACAAAAAGACGATCGTTGTCGTTCACTAAAAACTTAAATAAAAACATTAAAGTAATCAACGGTTCGTTCCGAGTTGATCACCTTCTGATATTGCAATTTTTTTTTACAAAATTTGTCGTTTACAATTAAAATTCGAAGCATAACTGATAGAGCTTTCTTTTTGCTCAAAAAAGAAGGAATTGGGTAATAAATAAAAGCAGATGAATCGGAATGATAAAAACTTGGGTTTTTTGTAAAAAAGGAGAAAATACTTAAGTTAAGAGACAGTATCAAATCCACTTGAATTATATCCACGATGAATAGTATATGTGCGGTGGTGGCTTGATCGTAAGAACGCGTTCCTTAAATCCTACAAAGGTCGGTCAAACCTCCCCGACATGTACCAATGAGAAATACACTTCTCTTACGTACTGCAGTTATATATTTACAACACCACCGTTCCCGTGCCTCGGAGAGCACGTTAAGCCGTCGGTCCCGGTTCTACTAATACCAACTTGTGGAATCGTTAATAAATTGTCATAAAAAATTGACATCATATCCTCGCCAAGCCGTCTGGCCAGCGTGGCGAGGATATGATGTCAATTTTTTATGACAATTTATTAACGATTCCACAAGTTGGTATTAGTGGAATCGGGACCGACGACGGCTTAACGTGCTCTCTGAGGCACGGGAACGGTGGTGTTGTAAATCTATGACGAATGTACGTAAGAAAAGTGTATCTCTCATTGGTACATGCCGGGTGGGTTTGAACCGACCTTTGTAGGATTTGGGGTACGCTTACAACCGAGCCACCACCGCGCCTATGTTACTGCCTCTTAAATATCTAGGAAATGGTTACAGTTGAGTGTTCAATTATTCATAGTTGTGTGGTTTTGTTCTTTCTTATTAACATCTGTTTTACGGAAGCGACCAATCCTTGTATATTTGAACAGTTTTCCAATAATGATTCTATACAAAAACGCCGGAAATCAAACGCTTAATCGATTTTGTAGTGAGTCTATACCGTATTTCAAAAAAGAAACAAAAAATTGTATACAAAAACATCGGTATATTTGTGATTGATTTAAATTATTCTTTATTTACCGCCATACATTTTCACCGGAATTCGGTTGAGTCTAAATTTACAATATACAGGTACAAAAATAACTGTGGTAAAATGTATAAAATAAAAAGTACATTTATCCTGCCTGGTCAGTGTTATAAGGAATCTGTAGGTTAAAGTAGTGTCGAAGGAATTTTTTTCACAAACATAAGAAAAAAATTAAAGAAAAAAAATATTATTTTTTTGTTTCTAAACTCATTATATTTATTTATTAAACTCACAAAGTAGATATGTAGAGAATACATAAAATAAAGCAAATTTGTATATTTATAATAACAATTAAAAAACAAATATATTATTATTTATTGTTACAGCCTCTAAACCACTAGTCCTAGACCAGCACTGGAGGTATACCCTCCAAAACATATTTCTGGAGAATTTGGCCTACATTCTTGACTCTGTCCAGATGGATTGGTCTTAAATCTTTTATTGCACACAAAATATTGAATATAAAAAAAATGTACAGGGTGGCGCAATAGAACGTGCATATTCAAAAAAAATATTAAAAAATAAATACAAAAGGTATAGTTACAATAAAAATGAGGCTGACTTTTTTTCGTGGGGATACCTCAAACACAAAGTCTATAGCAATAATCCGAAGAACATCGATCAGCTTAAAAATAATATCCGTGGTGAAATCGTAGCAATTACACCAATATTATTGAAGAAAGGCTATTAAAGAATATTTATTTATTATTTATTAATATAAACTTTATTGCACAAAGTACAAAGGCGGACCTAATGCCGCTAGACATTCTATACAGATCAAACCTTTGGAACAACTAAAGCAGTTACGACAAGATAAGGCAGGTGCTATCAAAATATTAGACTTCAATATATACTTCTGAATAAATACTTATTTACATACTAATACATACAAATAAAACTACATACATACGTTCTATGAATATACATAAATATAATATACCTAATAATATATAGTTACAATTACAAAGACTTCGTTTTGGTACAACGCAGCCTGATGTGTTGCAGCATTATGACGTGTGAAAGTGTTGTACCTGTTACATATTATGAAATAAATAAAAAAAATTAGGTTGTTTACAAAATGTTCATTCATTCTAGAAATACAGTGTACCAGTGACGTAGCGTTTGATTACCTATTTCACTTTAAATTATAAGGCGAATCGAATAGTGTCAACTTTGTTTATTGTTATTTGTCTATGGCCTTCAATGGACGGCGAAAAATAAAAACTAATACAGCTATTGTTTTATAGACTTGTCACTGTATTATCTTGTACAGGAAGTGTTTAAAATTTCAAGGCTGCAAAGTTAGTTTCGAGGTAAAATTGCCAATTACACAAATGATTATTTTATTTTTTGTGAATAACTAAAACGTAATTTAAATAAGTTTATTACTGTTGACTTTGCCGAAACGATGTATACAATTTCGCCTTTCTTGCAATACTGTAAAAATCTGTAGAGAAGAATAAGTATCTATATATAATATAATCTGTAGAGCAGAAAGGAAAAAAATGTATAATTATATATTTGTAAATTTGTTAGTTTTTTTTTTATGTTTTAACAGTAATAAGTTTCTAATTTCTTCTTCTTTTTATATTGGTAAATGCTGGCACTCAATTGCTACATATATTGAATAAGTTATAATTATACTATGTTATGTGTGTGATAATATATGTACTGCTGTGTGTACTATATAAAAAAATAAATAGTGTAGTGAAGTGTATTATTGCGTAATGTTCAATGATCACAGAATGAATCAACATGGAATATATCGAGCTAGCAAATAGTCCTTTCTCTACTTTTAGGAAAATGATAGGCACAAATAGTTATTTATGGCGTAATGAACCAAAAATTAAAATTGTATACTCAACAAAAATCAAAATCAATTATTTTATTTCCTTCAGTTCGCTTGTAACAACTTGGATACAGTCAGCACTAACTATTAAAAAATATATGTACTTATCAAAGTGGTAATAATGGTTGGACCATTAACAAACAATAATCCATATAAATAAATAAACATAAATATTTCCAGACAGGTGACACAGCGCCATCTAGTTTCCGTGGTAAGCTACGAGGCTTGTGTTACGTAAACTAGATGGTTGATAAACTACATATTATACTTTTTTTTTGTAAATATATACATATTATACATATAAACACCCAGACCGAGACAAATTATACAATGTACAACTTGCCCCCGGTGGGAATCAAACCCACGACCTCCCGAGTTCACGGCAACGTTTGTTACCACTTTTATTTATGTATGTTAGGCACAACATTACTGCTATAAGCAAGTAAATCTAACTAACTTAGAATCTACTTAAATCAGAGAGAATCAGCCATAAGGCTGTAATGAGGCCGTGTCAGCTTACATTCTAAATAACAATAATGATATGTCAATTGAACATAAATTCATAGCTGTAAAAGGGCCGTGTCATGTTATATTCTAATAGCATTAATGGTTTTTTTATTATGTTTTTTTTAAGAATATAAGTATGTTAATGGAAGTAAAATTAATATACATTAAATATAAATTAAAATTAAAATAAATAATATTTTTTTTCTTTAAATTACCTATAAATAAAAAATGTCCTTTAGAGACGTCCCATCCAACATAGTCCCAAGGAGACTGGCAACATTCCTTGTCTGTATAGCGAGGGTGATACGTTGGTAGGAATAATTGCCAGCCTTCCTGTCTCCAGACCTTTCCGTCAGCCGCTTTGACAATTCCTTGGCCAGGCGACTTGTTGAATGTCGAAATGGAAACATCGCATTGACACCAAACTAAGCAAATCGTATCCGGTACTAAGGTTGAAGTATATGCGCAACTTGAGGATCTGAGCAGAAAACTCCGCACTTCCCGCGCCTGACGAGGTCGCCTGGATGTGAGATGGAGCTAATATAACGTGTGTAAACACACACGTCGCATCCCAAGCCAAGTTCCCACGGCCCAACAGTCATTCCGTCGGGTCTCTTGCCATCGTTCCGCACAATAAAGCGTTCTAAGAATGCGGGTACACCAGCAGTGACAAGAGCTCATCAGATGATGTCGTTGAGATCCGCTTTGTTAATTAAATATAATATTTAAATAAAATTAGAATGACATATGTATGTAAGAAAATAATTTCACATTACTCGCCATGTACCTCGAACCTCTTGATAGTAAGCGGTACGGGATTTCCAAGAACGGGAGCAACTGACGCCAGCCACTGACAACTAACATCAGTCCCTACCATTATACACTATTATTATTTTAGGGTACACTTTCCTGTAGTTAGGGCAGCCAAGAATTATTTAATTATTTAATTTAGATTTTTAATTTAATTATTAATTTAATCCTTAATTTTTTTTTTCTTTTTTAATTTAATTTAATTCAATATTGGATATCTGTAATTTTATTTGTGTTATTGTTTTTTGTTTAATTGAATTTCTATATCTTTTGGTTGTATTTCTTGTTTTTTCTCCTTTTCTTTGACACCTAAGTATCGGTAATAAAGTATGTTTCCTAATTTGGCCAATGTATAAAATCAATTATATACTAACCTTCATGTTCTGTAATGTGCTGTGGAAATAAATAAATAAATTATGCCGGCTTACCAAGATAGATTGGGAAACACTCTGGCTTGAAGAGCATTCCACATCTGACAGATGTAAGTCTCCAAATTTTAATGTACGCGTCGAGATATTTTGGCATGTGCGTGTGGTTTGGTTGCCGATTAGATTAGAAGGGATAATGTTATGGAACTCTACAAAACACCAACAGAATATGGCTTGTAGAACACGCGACGTTTTAAAAATGCCTGCATGTGATTTTACAGCCACATAAAGGTTTAGGCTTTTTTCGTTGACCACTATACTACACGGATAATGCCAGGTCAAACAGCTAGTAAAAGATGTACAAACAAATAGAGATCCCGCAAAAGTTATAAATAAATTATATGAACAGTAAAAAGTGTCCTATTTTGCTTTGAGTTGTCGAACATGACGCCTGACGCATGACGGGTCACTGACGTCATTACACACGCCGTGTATGAAGTATGCCCTGTGTTCACATTAAACATTAATGCCAGACGAAAAGATGGGGCTACTCTGCAAAATTTATTTCAAATCTCTGGTCATGGACATATGTTTAGGTTTCCGCTCTGACTTCGTAGTTAAGCGGAAAAATTAGGGCCGCGAATAGGTTTGCTTACAGACTGCTGTGCTTATTATTGTTGACGTTAATTAATCACAAGATTGACGTTAGGAATGAGCAGATCAAGTGAAGCAGCAATAAGGAGGAAGACCTCGGAACCACCCAGGACGTTCTATCACAAGAAGAAGAAGATGAAGATACTGAAGCTTTAGGTTCATTAATGTTAGAAATATAATTATTATTTAAATGTCTGTTAGTTATAAGGTATTGAACTATGGGCATTAGTTGCCTGATAATAAACGATTTATTATTATTATGTCGCTTGCTAGTAAATTAATTTTATTTATTTCATCAGATCATCACAGCCCCTAGAACAAAGAGTTCTGGACTTCTACTGTTGGAGATGGGCCTTCCAGAATTGTGGCCTATACTCACCACTCTGGCGAGACGGATTGGCGAGGGTCTGATGTAAATTTTTAATGACAATTAAAAATAAAATTGTATTTATTTAAATACTCTTAATTATACAAATAAACATCAATGTTTGATAAACTGAAATGATGAAAAAAAACTTAATATTTTCAGTGTTTTTTAACAGTTAACCTTTGGGAGTGTGGTTAGGGATGTTTGCGGGGTGAATTATTATACATTATATGTATTTACATCCAATGCATACTCTTAATTATATTATATTATATGAATATAGGTAACTGCCTCCGTGGTTTTGCCGTTAAGTCGTGAAATTAGGTCCGGCTTCAATTCCTGGTCAAGACACTCAAGTGGCACGCTCGTCAACGACTTAAGCTAAATAAATAATTAAAGAACATTTAGATTAATTAAGATTAGATTTATTTCCCATATCGCTAGTTAATATTTTGACTTCTGTAAAATTGTTTTGGCATGTCCGAATAATACTCGTCCACACCCACTCCAATGACAAGAAAACTGTTACGGTTTGCGGCGGTCTGAGTGTAACATTAAAAATTCACATCGTCTTACCCACTTGTGTGAGGGATTTCTCAATATTCGCCTTTGGACAGCATTTATATTTCCTCCCTATATCTGAAGTACATTCCGGAATATTCTACTTTCAATTTCAAATGCGGAATGTATTTTCAAGATTCACGACATGACATGACTTGTGTTGGTAAAGTAAAATACAGAAAAGTTATAGTTCAGTAAAAAGCTAGGAAGGGCGGAATTCTGAAAACTTCGGCACATCCTTTCATCGCCCGTACCACAGTTGAAACCAAGGGATCGACATGTGCTACACATTCTTCCAGCAGATGTTCAGATTCTTTTACAGTGGAACCAGCTTCCACTTAACGTTCGAAAAGCAACCCTCACTTAAGTGTTTTACAAATTTACTTGCCTCACACCTTCATAAAAAGCAAGACGAGTCGATATAACTTCTCTAAATTGGTATGTATTTTATATATATTTATTTACTTGTGTATTATATATAAGTGTACAAGTATTTAAGCTTTAGTTGCCAGCAATAGTTTAATTTATTTATTTTTAATTCGATTTTAAATTAGTTATTTAATGCACCCAGTATAAAAGAATTACAATATAAAAGCTACCTAAATAATAAAATTAAAAATAAACTAAACTATAAATAAAAAATGTCGTCTAGAGATGTCCCATCCGAGATAGTCCCAAGGAGACTGGCAACATTTCCCCTCTGTATAGCGAGGTTAATACGTTGGCAGAAATAATTGCCAGCCTTCCTGGCACCCACAATCACTGCTTAGCTTAGGTTAGCTGAGATGGTTCCGCTAAGGTCCTTAGTAATGCTCTCAATATGGCAGGCAATTCGGATAGTGGACGACACCACTGTGTGTATAAAACTGCAGCTTCGCCGAGATGTGGACTCCCTGAGTAAGTCACACTGTGAGTGTTCTGAAGAGCTCCACAACCTTATCCCTTCTTTTCTATTTCACAACCAAACCACACGTACAGGTCAAAACTTACACCCCTATACCGTAGACACTATCCATACGCGTACATATAAATTTGAAGACCCTTACATCTGTTGCACACTGTAAATGTGGAATGCTCACCCAATACAATCATCTTCTTGATCTTGATAGGCCAGCGGGACTGATATCGGGCGTCAGTGGCTGGCGTCAGTTGCTCCCATACTTAGACCTTGCGTACTGCTTACCACCAGGTGGGCGCGATGTGCTCTGTATAAAAAAAAATACAAAGCGTAGACGGGTCTAACATCTAGTAGTTTATAAATGTTTTTGTCTTTAAGTAGGTATATGTTTCATTTGACTACCACATCCGTCCGGTATTGTGTGGTGACTGGAATATGCTCGGTTGGCTCTTTTAGATGGGTTATATTACAATATTTATTTATTTCATTTAAACGTCAAGTCAAGTTTAAATATCTTAATTTACCTAAAACTATTATAACGTCAATAATTTAATTATTTTAAATGATTTTACTCCTGCTTGTGAAAGACTAAGCAGCAAAGTGGTCCAAAGAGTAAGCTGTTAGCAGAAGACCAGCAGCTTAGCAGATTCCAGTGTGTTTTATCGGACTGAGAATCTGCCAGGAAAACTATGTCCAATTTACCAAATAAAACATATACAGTACTACACCACAACGATCAATTAATAACCTTTTAAATTTAGCTATGAGATTAAAATACCTGGTACAGCAGTACCCCACCAGGCACGTCAGAATTAAGATAGACTACTTGCCCAGTGCAACCCGAAAGTCGACAAAACGAAAAAACCTCTGCTAATTTAAGAACAATAAATAGAATGTGTTCGGCAGAGGTCCCAGGCCCCCACAGCAGCACCCGATTATAGATATAACCCATGTGCGAGCCATCACCCTGCTCAGCCAGGCCCTTAGGACCGAGACCCGACACACGTGCCACCACTGCAATGACCTTCTAAGGAATGGACGACCACCGGACACGCCACAACATGAGAACCTGAACACTAACAACGACCTTTGAGACACACACAAGCATCAACATAACAATTACTTCCTAGATACACAAATGTCGCAGTGTAATTTCGTTAACAAACTTATACATAAGTTAATACAATAATAAATACATAATAGTAACTAAATGTTACATACAAAATAACTATATTATAATAATAAGGTAATAATAAGTATTGCTGTATCACAAGAACTATTAATAACTAAGTCGTCAATAATGTATTAGTAACTAAATGTTACATTAAAAATATTTCTATATCCTGTAAAGTAAATTAAAAATAGCGCAGATCAGCAAGCGTCGAAAATATGAAACGATTTGCAATAGCTACTTTTTTCGACGTTTGCTGTAGAAACGATGGGCCCGTGGGGATCAGAACTGAAAGCATTCTATAAAGAAATTGTTCCAAGGCTCATTCACGTCTCTGATGACAATAGGGGTGGCAGTTTTTTTTCACAAAAATTAAGTATCATAATTTAAAGGAGAAATGCTGCTAGTGTATTGGGCACCATGACACAAGACAGCGATTTGGAGGTGCTATTTTTTTTTGTAAGTATTTATTTTTTTTGGTTAAATTTAGATTTTGTTGTAATATAGTTTATTTAATTTTGTATGAAATACATATTTTTTTAATTAAAAATAAAAATACATTATTAAAAGAGCACCTAATGTAGTATTAACGTGAATTAGAAAAGGTACACTTAGAAAGGTCACATCTTGGCGAAGCTGCAGCTATCAAAAAGTTTTAGACACACTGGTGTCGTCTACAACCTATCCGAATCGCTCGCCCCTGCAGGTCATTGAGAGCATGTGTAAGGTACTTTGCGGAACCATCCCAGAGGCGAGAATAGTGTTCCAAGTGTTATCTTTTAATGTAACATAGTTATTATTACATTATTATCTCAGTGTTTAAACATAAGTTAAGAATGATTAGCAATATGGTTTTGTAATGTGGGTGGCGTTGTGTACGAACGTAGTCGTGTGCTGATTTCTGATTGGTTCAATAACGATGTTACGAGTCGCTTTAATGAATGGCGCGAATCATATCGTGCCAGATTACAAGAACACAGCAGACGAGTCGGTCGTTGCGCGCCTTTAAAATAGTGAAGGTTGTAAATAATTATTGGCAATGGAAATAAATCATACAACATTGAAGACTGGTTTAATTTGAGAAATTAGTCCTAACACAAGCATGACCTTATAATTTGTGTTTTAATAATAAAATTAAACATAATTTAGAAAATAATACTGAACAATTGATTATATAGATATTGCAGGACTTTTATGGGTATTATAATGCTGTCTAATAAATCACGTGAGTAATTCTATACGCTGGCACATGTTCAAAAAATTGGACAAAAAGTGAAGCCGTCATAACCTTTAAACCGCTGCCTATTGACTCGGCCCTCGCCTATAATTAACCTCCACCTCACCACCCTCGATTTACCTTCATTTTAGGGTTGTCACACGTACAATTTACGTTTAGTACTTTAAATTAGGAAGGCGTAACTAGATTGATAGAATGTCCTGCAGAGGCGGGCGATTCGGACAGTGGACGACACTACGTTGTCTAAAACGAGATGTGGCCTCCCTGAGCGTGTTCTACAGGCTTTACTACGGTGAGTGTTTTGAATATATATATATATATATAGAATTAACACAAATAAATTAAATATACATTAGAATATTTATTAACGTAAATAAATACATTTAATTATTATTTAATTTATTTGTGATATTGCTCGAGTTTGGTACGCTAGAGACATCGACGAGCTTGCCACTTGTTATGATTGGCCTATAGTAAAGTTGGCTAAATGTGAATCAGCTTATTTATAAGCGTGGTTTCTGACCACCCCGAAAGGGAAACGGTCGTGATGATACTTTACTTTTTTCTAAAAACTTTATTGCAGAACGTAAAAACGCGGACGTAATGCCCGAAGACATTTTCTGAAAGCCAAACCTTGGGGACAAATTAGAACATTTATAGGTGCAATGAAATAAATATTAATAGTTGGATAAATGCAACATAATTATAAATGGAGTACCTTGTACATATCTCATTGCTTATTTATATATCTCAGTCACAAAGGTTATTCAAATTCAAATTCAAAAATTCTTTATTGCACTAAAAAATATTGTACAAAGGCGGGCTTAATGACTAAGCATTTCATTTAATATACATATATTAACATACATAACATATATATACATAACATTTAAGGTTAGTTGGTAGAAAATGCATTTAAGGCATTAAGCTCGCCTATGTACCTGCACTTGTTTTGGTTTTGTACAATAAAAAAAATATTATTATTGGAGTACCATGTAGTGAGGGTTTGGGATGCCACCAGTGTGAATTTTGTAAAATAATATTTTAAAAGAAATAAATACATTTTTGATTTTAAGATCGGCGAAGGTGGCTCTTTTACGTATCTTAGTTTATTTGATAACAGCTGTATGTCCGGTGTAGCAAGTTTATAACTGCCATTTTTTTATGGCAACCCTAATTTCACCCTATTTAAAATTATATTAAACCCTGTGTTAAAGTCTTAAGATTGATTTTACCCTGATCCCGATTAGACAATAAACATGTCGGCAAATCTATAATTACCAAGTGAAATAAAATTCAGTTACCTACCGGGCTTGTAAGGTTTGAATTGAGTTTGAACCCCCAACACCAAAAGAGGGTTAATAAGAAATGATTAAGTCAGGGGATGACGAACAATTTCAAATACCTATGCTTTGTACCAACCCTTTATTAAGTCTTGTTTTAAGTGGTGTTATTTTTCTATAAATATCACTATGGCAAGCTTAAAATAATAATTATCTTTAAAAGTAAAAAATGGCATTTGAGATCATTGCAAATGGCACATACTCGACTTTCAATGAGAACAGCAAATAGGTGGTAGCCGGACTGATGGTGGTAATTTGCCCAGTCTGCCGAGGTTGGGAAGTATCTACCGTTCGTGTAAAGTATATCCACACGTTTTAGGATCAACGGCTATTCAACGGCTTTGACGGTCTTATCACATGTCGCAGACGTAGGACTTACGTTGTTACGTTACGGCACAGGCAAACCTGCACAGTTAAACTCTTCGGTAGACCGTAGCGTGTATGGCCTACATTACCATGATATAGCGTCAACTGATTTACCAATTTATTAAAATTTTATATATTTTTAGAACGTAAATAAATACGTTATTACTTCCCGCATATATGGTTGATGTTTTTGCAATAATTATCTAAAAGAGACAGTATCAAACATGATCCTACTGGCTGTTAATAAAGATAAATAAATGTCGTGGGTGTTTAAATTTGATGTAGTAAAGTTGTTCAGATGTGTAGCAGGGATGCGCACGCGACGATGTCCGTCCAATGTTAAAACCCAGTAACTAATATTTTTAAATGTATTGTATGCATTCGATTAGTTGTATTTTAATTTATTGAGTAGGTGTATTAATAGTAAATTATGTTTTGAAATTTTCTTAAATGTTAATTTTTAGTTTAATTAATATTTCGTTTTTTTTTAAACTTTGTACCTTACTTCCTTCGAATAAATGTTTATTAAGATGTTAAACAAAAAAAAAACTAAGGTGGCTCGGTCGTAATAATACTTTCCTTAATATCCTAAAAAGATCCGCACGTACATATGATACATTTACAATACCACCGTTCCCGTGCCTTGGAAAGAACCGTAAACCGTCGGTCCCGGTGCCACTACCTTGGTGGAAACGTTAATAAAATATCCTAAAACTATGACTTTAGACCCACGCTAACTCTCACCAGCGTGACAAGTGGTAAAATCCTCCAGAAATTTCTAGAAGGCCCATCTCCAACAATGAAGTTCTAGGAATCTGTGTTGTAGGGGCGGTGATGAATGTAACCAACCCCTTAAACAATTATAGCCTTATTCATAACAACTTATAAGAGTCCTTGAAGAACACTTTAGTTAAATAGATTTTGTATCTTTTACGCATACGTTGATAGCGAAGAAAGATTGACGAACCAGATATATAATGCGAGAGTTGTGGGTAAAACAGACCCTGGCAGACCGAGACTTACATATCACAATCAAATAAATAAAACACTGGCTTTTTAAGCCTTGGCAACATAAGGACATGTATGAAGAGGTTGATGAATGTCGACGAAGCGAAAGAGATATGTCGTGATCGTGTCAAGGGGTGCTCAATTGTCTCTTTGTCGTGTCAAGATATGTATGTATAATAATAATATATAGAAAGTAAAGAATGTGAGTAGTGTATATTATTATTTTTCTCTGATTGTAATATTTATTCATGTGGCAATAAACGTTTTTTTATTTATTATTGGTTAGTAGGTTTTAAAATTGGACAGCAACGCTCTATTGACAGATCGAAGAGCGGGTGCACATGGTGGTAAAAGCATCCGTTTCATAAAATTTAATGGTTCGGTTGACCCAGCTTTGTTTAGATTTGATGTGTTCACAACTGCACCCTCACACTAACAAACATTGTTTACTTAAATTTGTCCATACTACTATAATTTTATTAAGCCGCACAAGGCCAGCATGAAATTATCAACAAATAATAGTGGAATTTGTATATGTACAAAGTTTGACATGCTGTCGTTTTCCAAAAGTGCAGGTCGCTTTATCCGTCTTAGCCCTATTAATGATCTTATTCGTAGAACGCTTGCAGTAGTCTCGATCCCATCTATTTTAGAACCAACCGGTCTGAGTCGAGACGATGGCAAGCGTCCAGACGGAATGACATTAGTACCTTAGAGAATCCCTGGTGTGGGAATTTATGTGTTGGGTCAGATCAGCAAGCGTCAAAAATATGAAATGATTTGCAATAGTTACTTATTTTCGACGTTTGCTTTAGAAGCGATAGGCCCGTGGCGATCAGAACTGAAAGGGTTCTATAAAGAAATTGTTGTCTTTGTCCAAGACTCATTGACGTCTCTGGTCACAATTCTGGTGGCAGTTTTTTCTCTCAAAAAATTTGTATCTTGATTTAGAGGGGAAATGCTGCTAGTGTATTAGGCACCATGCCACAGGACAGCGATTTGGAGGAGCTATTTTTTTTGTAAGTATTTATTTTGCACAAGTTTTTTTAGGTTATGAGCCAGAGGCATCGGCGAGCTTGCCACTTATCATGACGGGCCTATAGTAAAATTGGCTAAATGTTTATCTGCCTCTTTCAAAGCGTGGTTTCTGACTACCCGTCAAGAAAAAAATCTAAGCATTCCATGGATTCACCGCGCAGGTGCTGGGGAAACAAAGATGAAATAAAACATCGTGTGGGGGAAACAAAGATGAGAAGAATAAGCTTGCAACCGACAATAACCTGGTATACAAAGGAGTTTACCTTCTTTATTTTATTACTCAATAAGATGCTCGCTCACCATCCACCATTTTGCTCCTCTCCCTACCCAACCAAATACTGTATGATTCCGTTAATGCCGTCTTGGAAGCTCGTTCCATAAATGTATTAACGATATAACTGCTTAAGCCCAATTGTTTCAGTAAATGATGCAAAGATTTTGTTGGAATTCCTCTCTTATCAACTTCCACTATCTAAAGCTGTTCCTGATCATTTCTTCTGTCAGATTCTAATATTTGTTCGACTTGATGTTGTGGTCTTTTGGAATAAGTTTCTAAAAGCATTAGTCAAATACGTTCTTTTGCAGTAAATCGTTTAAATAATTGGAGCGATTTCAGAAAGCAAATTGTTAACAGAAAAAATATTTTTATAAATCCCAATGATCAGATTAGGTTATTTTAAGAAAAACTGAAATAATTTGCAATAATCTACCAAAATTAATGCACAGGTGTAATCCAGAAAAATACTTATCTTGTCCTAATTAACGAAATCCTACATTTACTCTTCAAATTATAAGAGCGATTAAGTAATCAGACGATAACATCTCTTAAGGCTGTTCTTTTTAAATAGGTACCATTTTTTTATATTCATTCATTCGTTACAGCCCCTAGAACACAGCGTCCTAGACCTCCACTACTGGAGATGGGCATTCCAGAACATATATCTGGAGAATTTGGCCTACACTCGCCACGCTGGCCAGACGGCTTGACGAGGATATGATGTCATTTTTTTTTAAATCACAATTCATTAACAAGTTGGTATTAGTGGAACCGGGACCGACGGCTTAACGTGCTCTCCGAGGCACGGGAACGGTGGTGTTGTAAATCTATGACAATTGTACGTAAGATAAGTGTATTTCTTATTGGTACATGCCGGGGGGGTTTGAACCGACCTTTGTAGGATTTAAGGAACGCGTTTTTAAAACCGAGCCACCACCGCACCTTACTCTGATATATAACTTTTCAGCTTACTCTGATAAAGTTAAATCTATATTAATTAAAAAAGTTATTATGCTCTTAAGGATGCACTAAATAATGTCATTGCATAGAATACTGTTTCACATATTAATAATATTTATATCTTAAGTTGGGCACGGACTTTTTACAGCCACGAATTGACATTAAGTAATAAAAAATAAAAAAATGTTTTTGATTATAAGCTGACACGGCCCTTTTACAGCCACGAATATAATATGTTTAATTTGGACATAGCAATTATTTTTTAGATTGTAAGCGGACATGTAATTTATCAATTTATTTGACATTAATATTATACTTGTGTAGTTGTAAATTGAACGAATTAATATTTATGAACATAAATATCATTATTTTTAGATTGTAAGCTGACATGGACTTTTTACAGCCACAAATTTAATATTAAGTATCTAACTGTAAGTAAAAACAAATTCCTCGTTTATGGCAACAATGTTTTAGTTATAATTATTGTATTGATGTTGAGTTCGGTCCAGCCATGGTATTTTTTATTTGTTTTTATATTTTTTATTTATTGGCTTGTATGTATTGACAATATCCAAGTGTTACGTGCTAACCATACGGAAATAAATTATTTTGATTTGATTTGATTTATACATAATCGTATATATATATCAGTGAAATCACAACAACTTAAATCAAAGTGCTAAATATTTCGATATTGTGAAAAATAATGTAGTATTGAAAATGAACGGCCTTAATACATGGAGAACGACGAGTGAGATCTGACACAAAATTCCCTAAAAATAATATTTAAAATGGTAATGGGCCCTCGGCTTCATAAATTGCTGCGCCATATGTCCCCGTGCGTTGCACCTACTGTGTACATAAATATGTCAAGAATTGAGACGGCTGGAACGCGATTGATGGACGATTCACTCATCTTAATCATTGGAGATCACACGAATTTATTTTATACCTACTGTTAGTGCTGTAAACAATGCAATAATTAATCTTTAATTTTGACAACTTTCAAGTTAATTAGGTACTTCAATTTATTTATTTTAAAACTTTATTGCATTATGTACAAAACTTTAGGATATTTTAGACAGGATAGGTGCAATTAGCAATTAGGTGCGATAGAAACAAAAAATATATAATATATTTAATAAAAAATACATACAATTTAAACATTAACTACAATATAATAGTATTAATATACCTACATACATAAAACTACTTACATGGAGAGTGCGATAAAATTAAGACAGCGTAAGTAAAAAAAATATTTTAGCTTAAGTTTATATTTAATTTATTGTTAATATTTATATATATTTGGTACAATTTTTAAAATTAAAATATAACTATAAAAAATAATTATAAATAATTAAAAAAAGTTTAAATAAAAATATTTATCCATCACATATTCATGAATTCCAAGAACACTTGCAGCATTCCCCTGCTACACAGCAATGCTGATCTGCTGAGCAAGAAAACTGCCAGCCTTCTTGCCACATACAGCGTTAACCAGTCGCTTAGACCATTATATTATTATTACCTTATCCTATTATAAATTGCCTCCGTGGTCTAGCGGTTAAGTCCGTGGATTTAAACTCGGAGGGTACCGGGTTCGATTACTGGTCGGGACACAATAATATTCATTAATTTAAATTAATAAATTTAATTAATAATTAATTTATTCGTGATATTTCTCGAGTTTGGTACGCTAGAGACATCGACGAGCTTGCCACTTGTCATGATTGGCCTATATAGTAAAGTTGGCTAAATGTGAATCCGCTTCTTTATAAGCGTGGTTTCTGACCACCCCAGAAGGGAAACGGTCGTGATGATACTTTACTGTTTTACCTTATCCTATCATAATAGGCTTAATTTTTTATTTAAATAAAAAAATATTTTTATTTTAAAGTTTCAATATCTGTAGATCGAGCTTTATAAATACTGGTCTGTGGCAGCACGCGCCAAGAGGTGTCAAAATCGAATAGGATTTTTGACACCTACGATTTTGCGTTTCCGGAGATTGTTTATGGAAAAACAAAAATAGAACATTCATAAACAATTAACTTTTAAACCTTGTAAGTTTCGACTTTACTGGATTTTAATGTTTGTTATTTTATCATTGACATTATTTTTCAGTGAAATATTAGTTCATACTCTAACTGTTTTTTTTTTAATATAATCACTTTGCCCCACCTGATGGTAAGTGGCATGCAAGATCTATAAATGTTAGCAATCCGGCATCAGACTCTCATGACTGACATCAGTCCCAAACACTATGCCGGCTTGACTGGGCATGATGGCAATTCAAGCATGATCTCGAAACGTGTGGATACACTTTACTGGGTTTATCGGCACGAACGGTGGATACTGATGACAGAGACAAGTAACATAAGAATAAAGTTATAGAGTAGTGAAAGATGATCAGAAATAATATTTATTTATTTTTTAAATTACAATTTACATATGTTTGTGCAAGCCCGTACTTAATAGATAAGTAATGCGATCTAACAGGATCAACGACTTTTTAAAAAATAATAATAATAAATATTTCCAGACGGGTCACACTGCGCCATCTAGTTTCCGTGGTAAGCTACGAGGCTTGTGTTACGGAAACTAGATGGTTGATAAACTACATATTATACTTTTTTTTATAAATATATACATATTATACAATGTACAACTTGCCCCCGGTGGGAATCGAACCGAAGACCTCCCGAGTTCACGGCAACGTTTGTTACCACTAGACCATGGAGGCGGTTTTTGGACAATAGGTACGAGTATTTGTTACCATATGATAGTTAGTACGCTGTACACGAGGTCCGAAAATAGAAATAAATGACACTATCAATATCACTGTAATCATAGCATAGTCTGTTTCATCATCAGCATGACAATCCCTAGAGCACAAAGCCCTAGAACTCCACTGTTGGCGATGCGCCTTTCAGAAAATTCTAGAGAATTTAGCCTACAGATGCCACCCTGGCCAGACCGGTTGGTGAGGCTCTGATGTCACTTTCTAATTAGAATTTACTATCGATTCCACAAGTCTGTATAAGTGAAACCGGGACCGACAGCTTAACGTGTTCTCCGAGTAACGGAAACGGTGTAAAGAGAAGGAGAGGAGCCAAATTTCTATGCATTCCATGGATTCACCGTGCGGGTGCCGGGTTCATCGTGTGTGGGTAAGAGATAAGAAGAATGGTGAAATGGCTTGCGACCGACAATTTGCTGGTTTAAAAAAGGTGGCCTTTTTATTGCGTGATAATACGATCACCTGCTAAGCTGCTGGTCTTCTGCTAACAGCTTACTCATTGGACCACTTTAGTCTTCCACTGTCAGGAGTCATTCAAAATAAATTAACTATTGACGTTTCATAAATTTACGTGAATAAATATATTTTGACTTTGACTTATTAATTATATTAAAGAGGCGGATTCACATTTAGACAAACTTACTATAGGCAATTTACTTACTCATGACAATTGGCAAGCTTGTCGATGTCTGGCGTACGAAACTCGGGAAATATTACAAATTAAATTAAATAGATAATTGTGTCTCGATCAGGAATCGAACCTGGTACCACTGCGTCTAAATCCACGAATTTAACCCTAGACCACGGAAAACATAACAGTATGATTATTTTAAATTAACTTTTGTTGTTCTTGCTGAATAAATAATCTAAAAATAATAAACGCGTGCGCATCTCTAGCAGATGGCGCAGTACGCAGAATCCACTATAATTTATTGTTACTTTCTCTGATTATCTAATGAATTATTAGTATTTAAGACCCCCAATGTTTCACCACGTGTGCGAACATTAACCATAAAATAACTTAGTATTTGACTTATATTAGAGGGCCAGGGCCGGCGGCAGTCCGACAGATCACTATATTAGCGTTTATGGTCCTTAAGTCATAAAAAAATGTTGCCACTTACAAAATCAAAAAGTCGTATTAGTCAATATCATAAGTTCCAAGGGACGGTAATATTTTAATATGAGAATTTATTTCATTAAAAACAATAATTTTTAAACAGTTTATTCAGCTGGCTGCTTTTATACGGTAAAACTGTATCGACGACAATGGATCGTTTAAAACAAAGTCGACCAATCACCAATGAAAATAATTTACTTTTTCATTACAGCCCCTAGAACACAGTCCTAGGCCTCCACTGCTGGAGATGGGCCTTCCAGAACATATATCTGGAGAATTTGGCCTACACTCGCTACGATGGCCGAGGATATGATGTTAATGACATTTTATTAACGTTTCCGCAAGTTGGTATTAGTGAAACCGGGACCGACGACGTCTTAACGTGCTCTTCGAGGCACGGAAACGGTGGTGTTGTAAATCTTTGACAAATGTACGTAAGAAAAGTGTATATCTCATTGGTGCATGCCGGTTGGGTTTGAACCGACCTTTGTAGGTTTTAGGAAAAGCGTTTTTTACTTTAGCCATCATTATACGACAAATAAGTTACACTGTAAGCCCAGTCATAAAATCATAAGTCAATGCTTAAAGGTGTTTATAAATAACTAAATAAATTACTATTAATAGGCTACTATGATACTTTTATCGGTTCTATTTTTAATATGCAAAACTTGTCGTAAATCGTCTCATTGTATGTTAATAGAGAAAAAAATGAGTGCTTAACTTTGGGTCATTTTTAATCAATGATTAGTTATGCAGTAACCTGGTATATCAAACTGTAACACCCCAAATATAAGAATGGATTTTGTACAGTCAAAATATTTAGGTAAATTTCAAATTGCATGTCATTAACTTGATTGAATCTAAACAATAAAATACCTACTATTCTGTTTTTGTTTTTTTGTTTATTGACTTATATTCTTTATTATTATTTGTATATAACCGTACATTCCCACCGGAATTCGGTTAAGTCCATATTTTTTACAAAATAGTACACAATATAAATTTACATTTATTATTACTGTCTAGCCTGAAGAGTGCAATGTAAAGGCAAGGAAGAGAATTTGAGGGTAGTATAGTGTCATAGAAACTTCAAAACAAAACAATAATAATAATAAAAAAGTTAAGTAAATAACTTAGATTATGCTAATTGTTGCCTTGTCAATAATTCAATGAAATTCAATGCGAAATGCTGACAGTATTTTATTTATTTATTATTAACTTTTTGCACTATGTACAAAGGCAGACTTAATGCCACTAGACATTCTTACTCGGTCAACCTTGGGGACATTACGAACATTGTATGCGGAAGGTTCGCGCAAATTAAAGAACATATAAGAGAAAAATTAAAATACTACTAAAACAAAAATACATAAATAATACTTAATATATACATACGTACAGTTGTTGGGATCTATTCAAGAAGTGTGTGAAAATCATATTTTTAAACAATGTTCTATTTGGCGCCTGTCGGATATCTAAGGGTAGGATGTTCTACAGATTTGCGGCAACAACTGCAAATGAGTCGGACATAAAACTGGTGTGATAACATAGTATAATTATAACTTATCTAATATATGTACCAATTAGGTGTCATAGCATTCACCAACATAAAAAGAAGAAGAAATTAAAAACATATTACTGGTAAAACAAAAAAATAAATTTTACAAAAACTAACAAATTTACTAAATAAAAATATGACTTCTAAAATAAAATTATACATTATTTCTCTTTTTTAATAGAACTATTAAGGAAACATAAAAATTGCGAGTTATGAGATGATCGCAACGACGCGACGTATGATGAAGAGAAAAGAAAATTTGTTCTTGAGGTATTTCGGTGTCGCATGCTTATTCAGAATATAGAAAAGCAGACAAAGAATTCGTAAATTTCTACGACAACGAATTGGCAGACACTTTAACTTAGCTCGATACTCAAAGATGTGATCGTATTTGCGTAAACAGTAGATAAAGCGTGTGCAAGAGTTAAGCAAGCGATCCATTTTATTAAGCAAGGCCTCTGAGAGATCGACACTACATACATCATCATAGTCAAGAAGAGGAAAGCGAAGGCAAGGGTTTTTTCGCTTTTAACAGAAAAAAGTTCTTAAGTTTATTGAGAGAGTGCAGAGAAGCGAATAGTTTACGACTTGTATTGGTAACCTGGATAGTCCAGCTTAGATTGAAATCCAGATGTACACCCAAACTATTTACTTCGCTGCAGTATGCAATCGGAACATTGTCAAACCAAACAGGGTCAACATTGTCAAGGTCAACCTTACATAACAATCGCGAACTACCAATTATGAGTGATTGACACTTGTTCGGGTTGACAACGACCCCGAAACATGTGGACCGTGAGTTGATGTCATTACATATTTACAAATCATGACATTATATATATATTTTTATTTTACCAAATTGTTTCACAGTCCTTAATATCTAATTCAATGTTTTCAAAGTTCTAATCATTTTATAAAGTAATAAATTGGTCAGTTCATTGTCTTCGTTCTGATTATCTTTTATTTCTTTTGTTTTTTGGTTTTAAATTTTTTCTGATTGTATTTAAATTTCATTATTTGACGTGTTAAAAGCGTTTTATAAACTTGTTTTTTTTTTAAATGCGTCACGTATACGTGATGAAATTTAGTATGGAATTTAACTGCGAGAATTTAGTCTAGCCGCTAAGTTTGTGGATTTAGATTTAAATCTAAGTGGGTGATCCTTGAGGTTGTATTTTATAACTATTGAATACTGTAATAATGCGCGGTGGTGGTTCTGTTGTAAGAACGCGTTCCTTAAATCCTTCAAAGGTCGGTTCAAACCCACCCGCCACGTACCAATGAGAAATACACTTTTCTTACGTACATTTGTCATAGATTTACAACACCACCGTTCACGTGCCTCGGAGAGCACGTTAAGCCGTCGGTCCCGGTTTCACTAATACCAACTTGTGGAATCGTTAATAAATTGTCAGCAACTGAAGTCAGACACTCATAACTGCCATCAGTCCCTAACACTATGCCGGCTTAACTAGATGATTTTTCACACTTCGCTTGAAGGACTCCAAGTCATAGGAAAGTGGAAACACAGAGGCGAGAGGAGAGAAGAGCATTCCACATCTTTATCGTACGACAGATGTATGAGTCCCCAAATTTATAATTACGCTAAGGGATGGTGACTACGGTATGTGGGTGCATATGCTGACCTGTGCGTGTGGTTCGTTTGCGGAATGGAGAGGGAGGGATTAGATTATAGAGTTCTCCGGAGCACTCACCATAGTATAGCCGGTAGAACACGCTCAGAGAAGCCACATCTCGGCGAAGCTGCAGGGATTCGAGAGTTCCAGATATAGTGGCATCGTCCACAATTCGAACAGCTCGCCTCTGCAGGACATTGAGAGCATCTGTTTTAGAACTAAGAATTAATTACAGCCATTTTTATTATTTTTGGGATGTATATTTATAAACTAATCGTCCACTTAAATGAATTACATTTTCAAATTTATTGTTATTTAGTAATGGTTTCTGAAATTCCCATCTAAGAGCACAATCCAATAAGGGGCAAGCTTTGGCCAAAGAAAACAATAAATCGTCATGATGGCTAACCCCCTGGGCACCCTCAGAAGCTCGCTATTTTGAACTATAAATAAACATGTGCGTCATAATGGACGAGCCAGTGTCTGGAAGAGACAGTGCACTAACTTCTTCACAAACATGGCGTGAAAGCTACACTGAGAAAAATAGATATTTAGATGTATAATGGAATTAGTGTTGCCCAATCTTGATTTTTTGCATGACCAAGACCAAATACAAGACCACTGATATGACCAGTACCAAAACTTACCCTAGTCTTGGCCATGCGCAAGAGTCTCGCAAGACTCTTGCTTAAATATATTTTTCCTAAATTTTATGAATATAAATAAATAAATAATAAATAAATATTTCCAGACAGGTCACACAGCGCCATCTAATTTCCGTGGTAAGCTACGAGGCTTGTGTTACGGAAACTAGATGGTTGATAAACTACATATTATACTTTTTTTTTTGTAAATATATACTCGAACATATAAACACCCAGAGCGAGACAAATTATATAATGTACAACTTGCCCCCTGTGGGAATCGAACCCACGACCTCCCGAGTTTACCACTAGACCACAGAGACGGTCTATGCGTTTACTTTTTTGGGATTAAGGTTTTTGTTTTTAATAAATTGTAATAACGTTGTGTCTGTCATTTTTACCGTCCGTCATCACGACCGTATCGCGTTCAGGGTGGTCAGAAACCACGCGTTTAAAGAAGTGGATTTACATTTAGTCAACTTTACTATAGGCCCATCAAGACAAGTGGCAAGCTCGTCGATGTCTCTAGCATACCAAACTCGAGAAATATTACAAATAAATTAAATAATTTATTGTGACCCGACCAGGAATCGAAGTCTAAATCCATGTCAAATACTAACACTTATGGAATTTATTCAGTTTTTATTTTTATTTATTACTATTATATCCCCTTGTGGCAGATTTATATGTTTAATAATATTAGTTATTTGACATATTTTAGTGTTGTATACAATATATATATATATATATATATTAGATTATAGTAGTACCTTGTAGTACTTGACATTTTTATTTTAACATAGTTTGACATTATTAGTATTTAAATTTTATTTTCTGTATTTGATTATTTAGCATTCAATATGGCTCTTCCATAATTATATTGATAGTTTGGGCTGTTTCTGGTCTTCGTCGTGTTGTTTCGTATTAAGCTGTCTGACCATGATTGTGTTATCTCGCTTACTGTAGGTAACTAATATTAGTTAGAGTATTATAAATTGACTTAACCAAGTGTTCCAGACGGTGTAAATAAATGAAATGAAATGAAATTCTTTCCATTATATTGGAACAGAGTAGCACCATCACAACGCACGCTAGATAAACGTGTAGATGGATTGATAAATATAAATATTAGGGGCGAAAGGAAGAAAAACAATGTTTATGAAACTGGTGTCGTTCGCTTCATAACTGAGAGTAACGACTTCCGGAGGGTCGCGAACATATGGACCATACGCAGAAATTTTTATGCTGCTGTTTCTTTAAAAAAAACACATTATTCCAAAAATAAATTCTTATGAATTGCTTGAAACAAGACTTACCCTAAAAATGCATAATTATTGTGTTTCGATTTGGTTTCAGGTTGTATTACAAATAAAGACGCATATAACAAGATTTACATGCGGTCTGCGTATACATCAGACGCAGTGCTTTGACATTAGTCACGCGGAATCTAAACATAGCCACGTGCATTGTCTTCTGAAATATCTATTAACGATTATTGACAAGGGATCGGCATGCGTATTCACTCCGATAGGTGCGATGAACTACTATAAATATATTTTATGTGCAATGTTGCGCGGGCGCAGCGAAGGGGGGCTATTCTCGCGTATTTTTTTATTATATTTTATCAAGATGTAAATTGTTACATGTAACTATTCTTAATTATTTATAAACTCTTTATTGCACAAAATACTTAATCACATCTCTTATAAACTAAGCTTCTCCTTTAGTTCTTATCCTAATACCTATACGTTTTTTTTTTTTTAAACTTTGTAATTTAACTTAGCCAAACGTCTGATGCTGCCTAGCTGCTAATAAAAAGTCTTGAGACAGGAAGGTTGGCAATTCTTTCTGCCCCGCTATGCAGATGGGAAATGTTGCCTTGGGACTATCTCCGAGTGGACAATTTTTATTTATAGTATTTTTTATTAGGTTTATTAAATAATTACTTTTATACTGAACTGCATCCGTGGTCTAGCGGTTAAGTCCGTGGATTTAGACTCGGAGGTACCGGGTTCGATTCCTGGTCTGGACACAAAAATATTTATTAATGTAAATAAATACATTAACATTACAACCACGCTTGTTTTAATGCGGGTTCATATTTAGCCAACTTTACTATAGGCCCATAATGACAAGTGGCAGGCTCGTCGAGTTTAGCGTACCAAACTCGAGAAATATCACAAATCAATTAAATAAATTATTGTATCCCGACCATTGAACCCCGTACTTCCACGTGTAATCCACGGAATTATCTACTAGACCACGGGGGCTGTTATATTTTATATAAATAAACGATTTTAATTGTTAAAGGAAATATGAATATCACGAGAATCGCCCCCCAGGTATGCGTCGTCGTCGGCTGACCTATGTCACGCAGACAATTGAAACATTGGTGCTGTGCGCCGACAAAGGAATCTATGCAACACATCGGAGCGTTCTGAAAATCTGCACAACGTTGGATCCGTGTAATTTATAAACAAAATAGGCACTTTTATCTGAGAGCGACGGCCACAATTAATCTTGCAAAGATACTGGTATAATGCTATAGGCCTAAATATAGGCAGTTTTTTCTTCAAATAGGTATGATTTCTTCGCACAACAACCAACTTTATATGCCAGTTCACTCTCCTAGCAGATCATATTTTCTTACCGTGTCTGCAGCTCGTCAATGGAACAGTCTGTATCTATTCATCAGACAGGAGACAGCACCGCCTTTAAATATCGCACACTTTTGGATCTGAACAGCACTAACACAAAAAAGTAATTTTTCGGAAACTTCGCCTTTTCTCGATCGATCTTCGATCTGTATCCTTGTGTACTGCAGAAGTTTTCTGTATAGTTGTATGCTTTTATTTTATATCCAAATTGTTTGCGGCGGGCATGCGCTCATGTGGAAGGAAAGAGACCGAAAGGCCGAAGTCCGGTACGCTGGTCCGACCAAATCCGCTCCACCACCAACACTAGCGTCCATGATACTGTGCATGCTGCCGAAGACAGGAACGTGTGGCGTGCTATCATCAAGACGCACACCAATTCATCGGGAGGTCACGACCCTCATCAATGAGGAAACACGACGCATCATTTCTACTACATAAGCGTGGTATTCTCCACTAACGGCTTTCATCCGAACAAAAAAACAGAACTAATTATAATCTAGTTTTACGTTTCATAAAATATTTACTTATTAATTTATCCGAACAAAACCCCAATCATTCGTGTAGTTTGTTCAATATGAACGTATATTCATCCAATTATGTCACATAAATTAATGATTACACATTAAAATTGCAAATTGCACGTTTAAATTGATACAATTCGGCAATTGATTACAATATGCACACAAAGCAGTATCGATGCGTCCACAGAGCGAGCAGTCGCATCGATTCATATCGTACAGGCCACAGAACAGGCAATACTAATAGTGATTCGGGGTCGCAGGAATTTCCGAATCCTTTGCTTACATACATACATATCTTCACACCAGGTCCCTTGTGGAGTAGGCAGAGGCAATTGAGCACCATTTGTCCCGATCTCGACATACCTCTTTCGCTTCTTCAACATTTATCAACCTCTTCATAAATGCCCTTTTGTTTCGATGGATTTTTATTGCACCTTCAGCTATCGTATTTTTTTTTTTGTGCAGCGTGTTGGGTACTATGTTATTCCATCAATGACTTTGCTGCTTTAAATACGTCATGTAAAACTATCTGTTTTGCAGACGACACTGTACTTTTATTTGAACGTTCTACGTGGGATCTAGTATTTGAAACAGCGTCACATGGAATAGATCAGGCTAAAAGATGGCACGATAACATTCTCCTTACTCTAAATGAAGATAAAACAAGTTTTATGTGCTTCGCTCCAACAAGGGCAGGCTTGCTCTAAGAATTCATAATTGTTTCGGCAATGCTCAGTGTAACTGTAAAAAAAAAAAGTAGTACTTGTATAAGATATTTGGGTATAGATATTGATCAACACCTGAGGTAGGAAGCGCATGTCGACACTATTGTCAATAAAATAAGAAAGAGCTCACATGTCTATTACGAACTAAGGAATATTATGGATCAAAAAACTCTTCAAAATGTATACTTTGCTTTGACAACGTGCTTGTTACTTGTCATGATGAATCTATAGTAAAGTTGGCTAAATGTGGACTCGTTTTGATATTTGCTCGGATTGATTTTTAGGTTTTTTGCATGACAATAAAATATCTTACATTTCACTTGGAGTCAACGATTGCTGTCACACAATTGATACAACAATTATGATTATGTAAATATATTTTTAACAAACAATTTTACTTTGTGTACATTGTGAAGCAATAGTTGCTTTTGCCTATGCCCAAACCTATGCTTTTAGCAAACTAATCATGTACATAATTTGTACTGTTAATTTCTGTTCTGTGATACAGACAGACGACGGACGCTTTTCATTTTGAATGTTAAATTAAATTTCGATGAAACAAGATTGAATTTTTGCAATCAGCGCAGTCTCTCTGTAGGGCGGTGTTTAATTTTGTGTAACAATCAATTTATACATTGCCATTGCTAGTCCGTACGAGTTTGTATTATGAAAAATTCTATGATTAATTTAAATTTACTGCCTCCGTTTTTAGGGTAGAGTCTGTATATATGTAGAGTCTGGTACGCTAGAGACATCGACAAACTTGAAACTCAACATGATGGGCTTTAAAGTAAAAGCATGGTTTCTGACTACCCCGCAAAGGTTATATATGTCGTGATGATAAGGTTAAGTATCATCATGACCGTATCCCTTCCGAGGTTCTGAAACAACGCCTTAAAGAAGCTGATTCACATTTAGCCAACTTTACTATAAACCCATCATGTCTGTGCGTTATAATAAATACCTTCCGTCAGGTTTGGACAACTAAGTAGGCCTCAACACATATTGTACAATAGTGTCATACATACATATCTTCACGCCAGATCCCTTGCGGGGTAGGCAGAGACAATTGAGCGCCACTTGACACGATCACGACAAACCTCTTTCGCTTCTTCGACATTCATCAACCTTCTCATACATGCCCGTTTGTTTCGAAGGCTTTTTAATGCACCTTCAGCTATTCTGCAACCATCGGAGCATGCCTTTCCTTATTTATGTCACTATACTTTCTTTAATACACTTTTGCGTATTTCAATAGTGTGTCCAATAGTGTCATGTCAGTTATAAGTCAACGATTTGAATTTATATTTATTTATTTTAAACAAAACCCTAATTTTAATAAACTATATTACAACAAAAACTAATTTTAACCTTATAAAAACTTAGAAAATAAAAAATAAATACTCACAAAAATACACTTAAAATCGCTGTCATTTGGCATGGTGCCCAATGTACTAGCAGAATTTCCCCTGTTTATTATATTTATAATTAAGATACTTAATTTTTAAGAGAAAAAACTGCCAGAGACGTCAATGAGCGTTGGAACAATTTGTTTATAGAAAGCTTTCAGTTCTGATCCCCACGGACCCGTCGTTTCTGCAGTAAACGTCGAAAATAAGTAACTATTGCAAATCGTTTCATATTTTTGACGATTGCTGATGTGCGCTTGTCCCAATTGGCCCAATCTTCAAGGTACTTATGTTCAGACGTAACGCTTGCTATCGTCTCGACTCAGACCGGTTGGTTCTCAAATAGATGGGATCGAGACTACTGCAAGCGTCCTACGAATGAGATAATTAATGTCGCTATGACAGAAAAACCGACTAAGCTCATCTACATCTTTACCACATGGACAACGATGTGGTTTACACACTATATAAAAATGTTGTTAGTCTGTAATGTCCGCCTCCGTGGTCTAGTGGTAACAAACGTTGTCGTGAACTCGGGAGGTCATGGGTTCGATTCCCACCGGCCCAAGTTGTACATTGTATAATTTGTCTCGGTCTGGGTGTTTATATGTATAATATGTATATATTTACAAAAAAAAAGTATAATATGTAGTTTATCAACCATCTAGTTTCCGTAACACAAGCCTCGTAGCTTACCACGGAAATTAGATGGCGCTGTGTGACCTGTCTGAAAATGTTTATTATTATTATTTATACATAGTTATTTTAGTACGTATTCAGTAATCAACAAGCTTCCAGTAAAAGTGTTTGTGTAATTTTCACCTGAAGCTAACGCTAGCCACAGATCCGGTCGCGCGTGATTCCATTGGCCGCGTCAAACAATTGATTAGTCGCATAAACTCGGTTTGGCTTGTACTAACGATGCATCATCCAGCTGATAATTAAATTGTAAATTAGCTAAGCCGAACCGAGCAGCCGGTACTGCGGTCGAACTACATATAGGTGCGTCTGCTGTTTACTGTCATTCATTTACTGAACATGCTTGGGACTTTGCCTGGCACATACTTCAATTTCAATTTCAATTACAATTTCAAAAATTCTTTATTGCACTAAAAAAATATTGTACATAGGCGGGCTTAATGACTAAGCATTTTCTAACAACCAACCTTTGGGAGTGTGGAGAGGTAACAACGAAGGGTGCAATTTATTATAATAGACTTACATACTAAAATTACATATACTGAATAAATATATACATAAATACCTACATATCTATATATATTATAATTAAGTTAAATTAGTACACACATGGTTAAAGTAACAGTTGATTTAGAATAATAATAATGATAAGCATAAAATACATAACATAAGTGATTAATATAATGAACTAGGAGACACTATTCTGCTTATTTAGAAAAAAGGTGGTGAGTAATTGTTTAAAGATGTGAACGGAGGGAGCTTGCTGGTCAGTGGGAGCTTGTTCCACTGGCGAGCAGCAGATACGGTGAAAGAATCCGAATACCTGCTAGAAGTGTGGGGTGGGATTTTAAGTTGATTGTTATGAGAGGAACGGAGAGGGCAGTCGTGCGAGTCGCATAGAAATTCTAATTGTGTTTTTAAATAGGAACTTCATTACATCCTCTAGAACTCAATTCCTATATTCAATTCATTTAGAACTTTATTACACTATGTGCCCTTTGGGCTTGCTCTTGCTCGATTAGATGAGTTCGATGTCACATGTCGTGTATAAAAAAAAAAGACGTTATTTGACGACCAACTTTAGGGTCAGATAACGCATTTAAAGTAAACGGTAGGTGCAAGTAAAAAATAAATATAAAGTATCATCACGACCGTTTCCCTTTCGGGGTGGTCAGAAACCACGCGGATTCACATTTAGCCAACTTTACTATAGGCCAATCATGACAAGTGGCAAGCTCGTCGATGTCTCCAGCGTACCAAACTCAAAAAATATCACAAATATATTAAATATTAATTAAATGTATTAATTTACATTAATAAATATTTTTGCGTCCCGACCAGGAATCGAACCCTGTACCTCCGAGCCTAAATCCACGGACTTAACCGCTAGACCACGGAGGCAGTTAAATAATAATATTAATAAAATAATAATAATAAAAAATAAATATATTATAACAAAACTGTGAGCTGTGGTGAATGATGATAAAATGGTTTTTAATTATATTTAAAATATATGGCGATCTTTATACCGCCTCCGTGGTCTAGTGGTAACAAACGTTGTCGTGAACTCGGGAGGTCGTGGGTTCGATTCCCACCGGGGGCAAGTTGTACATTGTATAATTTGTCTCGGTCTGGGTGTTTATATGTATAATATGTATATATTTACAAAAAAAAAAGTATAATATGTAGATAAAAGGAAGATTATTTTCCACCACAATATGTAAACAATATTATTATTTTTTCTATTAATAATCAATTCGACGAATGAACGAAACCATTAAACATAGATATATAGTAGTATTTAAATTTGTCACCTGGCAACACTGCTTGTTTTATGGCAACACTTGAAGTAAATTTTTGATCTCAAAGTATCAATAGTTGGATTTTGATTGACAGAAACAGTCGTTTTCGATGAAGCAGGTATTTGTTTGAGAAAAAATCCTGTAAGTAGAATTTAGCTTCATCACGTGATTGTTGATTTATTTTGCATCTGTTCATCTTTGTTATTTTTTAATTCTACGGTAGTAATTAATCCTAAAACCACTTCAACTTCTGCATTTAAAACCCTAATAACTCGTGCCTTATTAAGGGTTAAGCTTTCCATTGAGCAGAGACTCTCTACCGTCTGCTATGCCCGAATTCTGCAATACTTTCGCCACATTGCAAGAAGAGGGGCAAGACAGTAAAAGAACAAGAGGAAGAAGCTAAAAGCAATCGTCCAATTTCACTACGCCGAGGAACGAAACCATTGGGGACGGCTGGTTGATGAGCTGCGACTACGACGGAGTTACGTTCCCCATCAGTGGAGTACCGACTAAGGATTAGCACATAATAAAACTTTTTTTTAATGGACGAATGCATTAACTATCTAATTTTCGTCATATGTTTCTGGGCACAACGTTGCAATATGAGCAGACACGCCGAGCATTGATTAAATATAGATCAGAATTCATGACAGAGTTCGACTGATCGAAATGTTGTTGTCATAGACGGATTTATATGAACCGGTCTAATAACACGAATCAAGGGATATCATCAGTACCTAACAATACCTAGTAAACTCATTCATAATGCTTCTGAGACTGCCGACGTGCTGAGTGCGTCCAGTACGAGCATGTTTGCGGAGGCGCAGATATTCTATGTTATCAGTCGCAAAAAGTCAGTCTCATAGTAGCATTATTATTATTATTAAATACTTTATTGCACTTTAGTTAAAAGTTTGTACAAAGGCGAACTTAAAGCCATTTCGGCTTTTTCTACCAGCTAACCTTTGGGAGAGTGAGACAATATATATATATATTTTTTTTTTTTTTTTTATACTAGCACGACATGTTACCTTGGGCCCACCTGATGGTAAGTGGCGCGCAAGGTCCATGAATGTTAGCAACTGAAGTCAGATACTCGTAACTGCCATCAGTCCCTAACACTATGCCGGCTTGACTAGATGCTTTTTCACACTTCGCTTGAAGGACTCCAAATTATAGGAAAGTGGAAACACAGAGGCCGGAAGAGCATTCCACATCTTTATCATACGACAGATGTATGAGTCCCCAAATTTATATGTACGCGAAGGGATGGTGACTACGGTATGTGGGTGCATATTGTTTTACCTGTGCGTGTGGTTCGGTTGCGGAATGGAGAGGGAGGGATTAGGTTATAGAGTTCTTCGGAGCACTCACCATAGTATAGCCGGTAGAACACGCTCAGAGAAGCCACATCTCGGCGAAGCTGCAGGGATTCGAGAGTTCCAGATGTAGTGGCATCGTCCACAATTCGTACAGCTCGCCTCTGCAGGACATTGAGAGCATCTGTGAGGTACTTGGCGGAACCATCCCAAAGGTGAGAACAGTATTCTATACATGATCTGATCTGTGCTTTGTACAGCAACAGTCTAATTGAAGGCGGAAAAAACCGCTTCACCTTGTTCAGTATTCCGAGCTTTCTTGACGCTGTTTTGGTGATGCTCTCAATGTAGTTCCGGTGGCTAAGGTCTGAGCGTATTTCCACCTCGAGAATGTTGAAGCTGGGTTGTAGGTCCAGCGTGGTGCTCTGAAGAGTAGGGGGAGGAGAGAAGGGGGACTTCTTGGCCGTCAACGCGCATGCCTGGGTCTTGTTGGCATTGAACTGGACAAGATTTTGAACACCCCACAAATAGATTTTGTGGAGGGTGTCGTCCAGTTCTGCCGTCATGATGCGCCGTGACTCCTCTAGTTGGTTGCCCACCAAAGCTCGAGGACTCAGATACCGCCCGTGAGCCGTGCTGTCATCTGCATAACAATGAATGTTGCCCAGAGACAACATATCATTGATATGCAGAAGGAAGAGTGTTGGTGACAACACAGAGCCCTGCGGTACGCCGGCGTTCACTGACATGAGATCAGACGCATTCCCATCAACAAGGACACGAATGCTGCGCTCATGTAGAAAGCCAGCTATCCAGTCCACCAGCCGTGGGGGCAGACCATATGCCGGCAACTTGGACAGTAAAGCCTTGTGCCAAACCCTATTGAAGGCCTTGGAGATCTCCAGACTGACCGCCAATGATTCACCATATTTGTCCATTGCCTCACCCCAGACGTGGTATACGAATGCTAGAAGATCACCCGTTGACCGTTTTGGACGGAAGCCATATTGGCGGTCATGTATTACGGAGTGATCCACTAGATATCTAACGAGTTGGGCGTTGATTATTCGTTCCATTACTTTACACAGTACTGAGGTTACGGCAATGGGGCGGTAGTTGGAAGGGTCTGAACGATCTCCCTTCTTTGGAACGGGCTGCACGTTGGCCACCTTCCATGTCTCCGGCACAACACCAGAGGAGTATGACTGACGGAAAAGGCGCGTGAGGGCTGGAGTCAACTCAGGTGCACACCTCTTAAGAACTACTGCTGGGATACCATCAGGACCATTAGCCTTGCGAACATCGAGCGATCGGAGCACTGCCCGCACATCACACTGCCGAATGCGTAAATCGCGCATTGAAGTGCCGCAACAAGGCAGTGTGGGGGGCTGCGCATTCCCGTCGTCGAGTCGAGTGTTAGCCGCAAAGAGTTTGCCTAAGTAGTCGGCTTTCTCTTTAGCGGTGTGGGCTAGTGATACATCCGGATATCGCAGAGGTGGCAATGAGGAGCGACAGAAGTTGGTCTCTACAGATTTGGCCAGTTGCCAGAAACTGCGACTTCCTCTTGGTCGCGCGACTAGGTCTCGGCTAATCTGAGAGACGCGCTGGGACTGAGCTCTGACAAACACCTTCCTGCAAACCTTAGAAGCTTTGTTATAAGCTGACTTTAAGGAACTAATATTGGGGTCAGAGTGAGCCTGACCTCTCACCCATGCCCGGTATGCAGTGTTTTTGGCTGCTACAGCCGAGGCACAATAGTTGTTCATATAAAAATCTTCTTCCAGAGCCTTGATGCATCTTTCAGAATAATTTTGCCGTTCATCATTTGCTAAACGTTTTAACGTCATCATGGCCAAAAAGGGAGCTGCTTTAGTGCCATAGGTGACTGTTGCGAGCTGATATTCACATATTGATTGCGACATAGGATGTCTCCAAATGATCTTTTGTAGGCTTTGATCTGCTTGATTAACAAAAATTTGCCTGTACATTTTTTCTATGTCTGCAGTAAAGACATATTGATATTGGCGCCATTTTATGATAAGGGAAAATAAGTCCTGCTGTAAATTAGGGCCTTTGTACATTAGTTCATTTAGACTATAGCCGCTTGATGTTTTACTGGATGCGTTAAACACAACGCGCAGTTTGGTTGTTGTTGACTCAGCTTTATGGACACAATGGTGCGGTAAATAATGTTCGATTGGTTCATATTTCAAACTACGTGTCATGTGATTTAGTGCTATATATTCGTCCATAAAAGCGGTATACTGTTGACTAAGTAACGTATTCTTGTTAAACTTGCGTTCTAATGTGCGAAATTGGGCAATTGCGGAATGCTTTGATACACCGAGTTTCTCTTCATAGCCTGATATCATAGGTAGTCTTACCATGTATCTGCCGTTATCTAAACGGGTTGTTGTTTTCTCATAAAAGTCAAAACACATTGTGTCCTCCTTGGATTCACTGCTATCTGCTTGATTTTTTATATCCTCGACTTCCCAGAACTGTTGTATATCCTCCACATTATTTAAAACAACATTGCATTGCAGCGATGGGGCATTTCCACATACTATCCACCCGAGCTTTGTTTGCTGTGCTACCGGTCCAATGTAATCTGGCCTACTAATACCGTCTAAAATGATATTTGCGTAAACATCTGCTCCTAATAGTAGATCAACTGGCCTGCTGATGTTAAAGTCTGGATCTGCCAACTTCAGGCTGTTTAAGTGTGGCCACGATTGGTTACACAAAGAGTTGTTAGGTAGATTATTCACTAAAGTATTCATGACTAGTACATCACATGAAAACTCATAATCCTTGTATATTGATGAACAATTGATAGTGATAAGCCCTTTACTGTTGCTTTTGTTAGTTCCTACGCCAAAAATTACGCCTTTGCATCTTTTTCGGGGCAAGTTTAATAACTGAGCAGCGTTTTCAGTTATTAATAATATCTGTGACCCTTGGTCAATAAGGGCGCGCATGCTAACATAAGACCCATTGATAGTCTTAATATTAATTAATGCTGTTGCCAGCAGTACTTCCGATGTATGTCCTTGTGACACGTGGGAAGTCCCATTTAATGCTCGAGGATCATTTGATAATGATGGAGTTGTTGCCTTGGTTTGGCCAACTGGCGCCCTGTTCGCATTCTTTTCGCAGGCCTCGTGCAGCAACGTGTTGTGATTTCCTTTGCACACTTTGCATTTTTGACTTGATGTACATGTTTTGCCATAGTGATTATAAAGACAATTCGTGCAAAGTTGCAGTTTCGCAACTGTCCTCATTTTTATGTCAGGTTGCATACGTAAAAATTGATGGCAAAAAAATAATCCATGTTGATTATTGCATAATGGGCACTTTCTATTGTTCGTAGAATTAATTGTTTTGTTCAAGTTAGGAATTGCTTGTCTTTGATATTTATTGTTAAATGATTTATAAAATGTAGGTTTTTTGTACGTAAATGTTTCATTACTTTGACGAATTGGTTTTTCATTTTTCTTTCTCGAACATTCCAATGCCGTAAATTTAGACTCCAAGAAATCCAGAAAGTTCTTTAAAGTAGGTAGATCTCTAGGTTGCACTAATGAATCTAAATAATCGATTTGGGTCTCGTTGTCTAACTTTTGTTCTAGAACGTAAACGAGCATCGGGTCCCATGTATTTATCCCGGTAGCACAGCAAACAAAGCTCGGGTGGATAGTATGTGGAAATGCCCCATCGCTGCAATGCAATGTTGTTTTAAATAATGTGGAGGATATACAACAGTTCTGGGAAGTCGAGGATATAAAAAATCAAGCAGATAGCAGTGAATCCAAGGAGGACACAATGTGTTTTGACTTTTATGAGAAAACAACAACCCGTTTAGATAACGGCAGATACATGGTAAGACTACCTATGATATCAGGCTATGAAGAGAAACTCGGTGTATCAAAGCATTCCGCAATTGCCCAATTTCGCACATTAGAACGCAAGTTTAACAAGAATACGTTACTTAGTCAACAGTATACCGCTTTTATGGACGAATATATAGCACTAAATCACATGACACGTAGTTTGAAATATGAACCAATCGAACATTATTTACCGCACCATTGTGTCCATAGAGCTGAGTCAACAACAACCAAACTGCGCGTTGTGTTTAACGCATCCAGTAAAACATCAAGCGGCTATAGTCTAAATGAACTAATGTACAAAGGCCCTAATTTACAGCAGGACTTATTTTCCCTTATTATAAAATGGCGCCAATATCAATATGTCTTTACTGCAGACATAGAAAAAATGTACAGGCAAATTTTTGTTAATCAAGCAGATCAAAGCCTACAAAAGATCATTTGGAGACATCCTATGTCGCAATCAATATGTGAATATCAGCTCGCAACAGTCACCTATGGCACTAAAGCAGCTCCCTTTTTGGCCATGATGACGTTGAAACGTTTAGCAAATGATGAACGGCAAAATTATTCTGAAAGATGCATCAAGGCTCTGGAAGAAGATTTTTATATGGACGATTTAATCAGCGGATCAAATAGTATCAGTGAGGGTAAACAATTACAATCGGAATTGGTAAATATTTTAAAGTCGGGAGGCTTTAACCTGAGAAAGTGGTCTACAAATAAACCAGAGTTGTTGAAGCAACCGAGCAAAAGCGAATGTCAAGAGCATAGCAATTTTGAATTAAAATTTAAAGAATCAACGAAAACATTAGGCTTATGTTGGAATCCACAAGAAGATAAGTTTATGTTTCAATCGCCAATTCCATCAACTTTATCAACAAAAATTACAAAGAGAATGCTTTTATCAGAAATGTCGAAAATTTTCGATCCGTTAGGATGGATCAGTCCCGTTACAATAAAGTTTAAATTACTATTTCAAAACGTTTGGAAGTTACAGTGCCAATGGGATGACAAACTACCGGAGAAAATAACAATGGAGTACACACAAGATATTCAAAACGTTTGGAAGTTACAGTGCCAATGGGATGACAAACTACCGGAGAAAATAACAATGGAGTACACACAAGATATTCAAAACGTTTGGAAGTTACAGTGCCAATGGGATGACAAACTACCGGAGAAAATAACAATGGAGTACACACAAGATATTCAAAACATAAACTTAATTCAAATCCAACGTTGGTTAGGAACAGCTGATGACGTCATAGAATTGCACGGATTCTGTGATGCGTCCCAAAGCGCTTACGCCTGTGTGATCTATAGCAAAATACCAGGTGAACAATCAAAAATATCAATAGTCACTGCAAAGTCCAGATTAGCCCCATTAAGTAAACAATTGTCCATTCCTAAGTTAGAATTATGTGGGGCGGAGCTTTTATCAAAATTAATGTATAAAACTAAACAATCATTAAGCACATATCAAGTTACAACCTATGGTTGGACAGATTCTATGGTAGTGTTGGGATGGCTTCAAGGTGATCCGAGCCGTTGGAAGCCGTTCGTATCGAGCCGAGTTAGAAGCATTACCGATATCATGCCAACAGAACAATGGCGTTATGTTCAAACAGATCAAAATCCTGCAGACTGTGCAAGCAGGGGGATTTCGCCAGAACAATTAATGAAACATACTTTATGGTGGCAAGGACCAACCTGGCTACCGTTATCAATTAATACTAATAATCAAAATATCAGCAAATATGTTACCGATCAAGAGGTACGAAAAATAAAATTATCAAATGTTGTACAAAAACAGCAAAATGAAAGCATTATTAGCAAATTATTAAACGACAAAAGTGATTTAACACAGGTCATTCGGATATTAGCATGGATACTACGAATGAAATCAAATAAACAAAGAGCACAAAATAATAATTATTATTTTATTTTTTTATTTAAAAACTTTATTGCACTATGTACAAAGGCGGACTTAATGCCGCTAATTATCTCACATTACAGGAATTAAGTTACGCTAAAACTCTTGTCATTATTCACATACAAGAAATAGAATTCGCTGACGATATTAAAAAATTAAAACAAGGTAGCAATTTAAATCAGAAGAGCAAATTACTATGCCTAAACCCCTTCCTTGATGACAAGCAAGTCTTAAGAGTCGGTGGAAGGTTAAAGCACGCGTACATTAGCGATGAAATGAAGCATCCCATCATCATTCCGCATTCCAGCAGACTTACAGATTTACTAATAGATCAAGGTCATAAGGAGACATTTCATGGTGGTACTCGATTAACGTTATCATATTTAAGACAATCATTTTGGATCATCAGCGGAATTCAAGCAACAAAGAAACGTCCTCGTAAATGCGTTACGTGTCGAAAGCAAGAAAACAGAACACAGCATCAGCTTATGGGAGATCTACCGTACTGTCGAACAAAACCTTCACGACCATTTTTTCATACTGGGGTGGACTTTACCGGCAACGTCGAAGTAAAGGCGAATAAAGGCCGAGGTATAAAAACGACCAAGGGATATGTTGCCGTGTTCGTGTGCATGGTAACAAAGGCTGTACATTTAGAACTGGTCTCCGACTTAAGCAGCTCAGCATTCATAGCCGCTTTACGCAGAATGTCAGCACGACGCGGAACACCACGTCATATTTATTCTGATAACGGCACAAATTTTGTAGGCACGAACAGGATTTTGCAGCAATCAATAGTCGATATTCAATCGATATTTAACGAAGAGTTTCATAAAGAAGTACTAAGGATGCAAATAGAATGGCACTTCAATGCCCCCTCTTGGCCCAGTGCTGGTGGTCTCTGGGAAGCGGCAGTGAAGAGCTTAAAATATCATCTCAAGAGAGTTTTAGGAGAACAAAAGCTCACCTTTGAGGAGTTTTCTACATTATTGGCTCAGTTGGAAGCATGTCTCAACTCGAGACCTTTATGTGCCCTAACAGAGGACCCAGATGACTTAAACTATCTCACACCAGCACACTTTTTAAGTGGGGGGCCAATTCTATCAATTACAGAAACTGAAAGGGATGAGAGAACCCGATGGCAATTGACTCAAAAGATATTTAAAGATATATATATGGAACAGATGGCACCCTGAATATTTAAGTCAATTAACAGCACGAAGTAAATGGCAAACTCAGCAGCAAAATATCAAGTTGAAGGACGTAGTCGTGGTCCGTGATTCCAACATAGGAGCCGGAAAATGGGTACTCGGAAGAGTTTTAGAACTCCATCCCGGCGCGGACGGAAACGTTCGCGTCGTAACATTAAAAACAAAAAGTGGCGTTATAAAGCGGCCTATTAGTAGATTATCAATACTACCAGTTAATTCCAATGACACGTTATCAGAAAATCAGCAAGAACAGGAAAGCAATTTAAAAGTCAACAAGAAGTTTCAAATATCAAAAAAGAGTAACCTACTATCAATAGCGCTACCTATATTTTTATTTATTAATTTATTTGCAAATGCTACATGTCAAAGCTTGACAGCATTAAGTACGAATCAAAGCATTTATTTAGATAAAATCGCAAAAATGCATTTAATTAGAGATGAATGGAAACTCGTCGTATTTTATGACATGAAGCCTTATTGGCAAGAGGTTTCTACATTAAATAAATATTTAAAACAATTGGACAATACGTGTACTGATCTGCACGAACAAATGAACTGTTATTTAATATTATTACAATTGAAACACGGATTCTCGGAAATAGAATACTACAACCAGCTGTTACTTACTCAGCATTTGCGCACAAGACATCGTCGCGGACTTATCAACGGCGTCGGATACATAGCAAGCGAACTGTTCGGAGTATTGGACGAGCGTTTCGCAGAACAGTATCAAAAGGATATTCGATTCATCAAAGATAACCAAAATCACATCATGACGCTTTGGAAAAATCAAACTTCTATCATTGAAGCTGAGTACAATTTATTGAAAAGAGCCGAAAGTACCATGGAAAAGCAACATAAAATCATTAATAAGCAACTTATTCAATTGGAAAATTCTTCGAATAGTTTAAGTTTGGCAATAAACAATATTACAAAGATTACAGAATTTACCTTGACAACTATAATAGCAAATAACATATTAGGAAACCTGAAAAACATTCAGGACACACTAGTGGCCACCGTTACGGATGTGTATCAAGGACAGCTTAATATTCATATTTTAACCCCCGAGCAGTTGCGGGAGGAATTATACATTATATCGGGACAGTGTTCGAAGGATTTAACACTGCCTCTTAACATTAACCAAGTTGAGCTAGGACAAATTTATCATCTATTAAAAATGAAAACGCGAATGACTGAAGAACATCTGTTATTTGAAATCAGAATACCCCTTATCAGCAGAGACAATTATGAGATTTATCAAATGATTCCTGTTCCATATCAAGTTGGCGGAAATATGATTCGTGTGAGCCCAATATCAAATTACATAGCAATTAATGTGAAAAAGGACGCCTTTCTCGCTTTATCAAACTACGATTTAGAGTCGTGCATAAAACAAGATCTTCAGAACTATTGGTGTAGATATCAGAAACCTATCCTACGTTGGAATAACAACGAAAAATTGTGCTTATTGAATGAAAATGAAAACGGTTGTAAAACAAACATAAATAAATGTAAACCTCAATGGGTACAATTTAGCAAAACTAACGAATATTTATATTATTGTTGCGACCATTGTTCTGTTCGAATAATATGTGAAGATCAAATATCAACAAAAATGCTAAGTCAGGCCGGGATCATAAACCTCGGTCAAGACTGTCTTATCAAAGGTGAGCGTTTTACTATACATTCCCATAGTCAACCCACGAATGAACTGCATATAATGTCACCCACAAATACCCCACAGATTGCACCTATAAATCATATTTTAAACTTGTCAATCCCTATGACTCATTTATTGAATATGAGTCAAGTCGAACCGACGACCGACGAACATGCTCTAAAGACTCTGGAACAGCAAATCAATGAAATAAAAAGCAAAGAGATTGCCATAGAGGACGAAGGAATATCGATCCATGATATTCATCACTACTCCCTACTGTACATTTTGGTTGGGGTAGGAGCAGCAGCAGCTGGATACTTCGTATGGAGGCGGAGATGCGCGGGCCAGTGCCGCCGCGCTGCAGACGTCGAGTCGCCGAGTAGTGTAATCAGTGATCAGTACAATAGTGAGCAAATACAAATGAAAACCTATTGTGTATCTAAACAAGATAAGGCGACATCGCCTTCAGTGAATAGAGTGCGGTTCAGTCCAAAATTAATCTAAACAGTTAATATTATACTTACTCCAGGTCATTTTATCATTATATCAATATGAATTTAATTTTAAGCTTACTAACATAAATTAAAGACCTGCGTGTCTATATCATTATTAACCCTCATCTCAAGTTTTCTCATTTTTCCCTCGGGAGTATGTACGAAGAATTCGTACACCGAAAAGCAGAGCGCCGCGTCAGGTATTTCGTAAAGGTGGACAATTTGTAACAATTTTAATATCAGTGCGTTTACACCTTCGGCGTGAATACGTTGTGCCCATCAATTGCACCATCATACGCGATTCCCGTCGCGCGCACTCATTATCATTTATCATTAATAGTTATCAGTTATTAGTAAACATTTTGCCCCAAAATCTAAGAGTATCATTTATCAGGAAGAAAAAAAGAAAGAAGTGTGGATGGCGGTGTCGACGCAGTATGCGCGGAAGCCAACTGATGGCTACCTTACCTAAGGCTACTTAAAGAGAGATATTGGCTGATCTGTCGTACGGAAGGGCCCCCGAACCCCCCCGGAGGCGCTTGTCGGGACCCCACAATCCGGTCACCAACCGGCACAACAAGCGCACCCGGGATTATGCGCAGCATGATGGGGCAGCCAGCCGATGATGGTTGTCATCGGTGGGCCCCTGTACTATGCCGCGGGCGGCCAGCGGAACAACCGTTTCTCCGGGTCTCCCTGACCGACGGGTCACCCCATCTCTCCCAAACAAAGGCTCAGCAGCCGACTGTTTGCCCCATCACAACTGTGTCGACACCCCCCAGCATGTATGGGCATGCCGGCTATTCGAGCCTGATCCCGAAACGTGTGGACGCACTTTACTGGGTTTATCGGCACGAACGGTGGATACCTCCCCGCCCCAGCAGACTGGGCAAATTATCACCATCAGTCCGCCCACCAACTATTTAAATAAATATGTGGAGAGCAATTCTAACCAATAAACTACATAAATAGTATGTATATGTATACTACATAAATACTCATCAATATATACTTATTATAGTAGATATACATATATGAAGATAATATATTATTAGAAAGTAGAAATAAAGTGACCTGGCAAACTGACCATAAGACAAGCTCCTTCCATTCACATCTTAATAAAATTACTTAATATTTTCTTTTTAAAAAAAGCAGAACAATATATTTTAAATCCACAAATTTCTAGTTTCATTCATTTTTTCATTACAACCCTAGAACAAAGCGTCCTAGACCTCCACTGCTGGAGATGGGCCTTCCAGAACATATATCTCAAGAATTTGGCCTACACTCACCACGCTGGCCAGACGGCTTGGCGAGGATATGATGTCAATTTTTAATGACAATTTATTAACGATTCCACAAGTTGGTATTAGTGGAACCGGGACCGACGGCTTAACGTGCTCTCCGAGGCACGGGATCGGTGGTGTTGTAAATCTATGACGAATGTACGTAAGAAAAGTATATTTCTCATTGGTACATACCGACCTTTGTAGGATTTAAGGAACTCGTTCTTATAACCGAGCCACCACCGCGCCGTTTGTAATACTGAATAAAATTTAAATAAAATTACTCCGATCGTAGATATATTGGTATAGTCGTTACTTTTTCTAATTTGAGTAGGGGTTTATTGCAAGGTCTCTGTATTTATGAAGTTTAATTATTATTATTAACGCAGATATAAATGATTTTTTAAACTCAATGTTGTCAGTTTTTTTGTTTGAAACTGTTTTTTTTTGTGTCTTCCTGATAAATACTTCAAGGACAAATTTAGCTAACTTTTCTCATTTCATAACAGATTCCGTTCGTCCCATAATTATGTTCTATCTATCCCTTCTCATTACTCTGGCTTTCAGTCTAACTCTTTTGCAGTAGTGGCCGCAAATCTGTGGAACAATTTGCCGGTAGAAATTCGTCAAGTGCCAAACAGATCACTTTTCAAAAAGATGGTATACTCACATTATTTAAACAGTTCCTCACAGTGTAAGTAGGTATTATATGTAGTGTATAATATTTATATATAGTATGTAGTATATGTAGTATTATGTACATATTAGTATGTATCTGTCTATATAGATATAATACTTAGATTTAACTTGAATTACCTTTTAATCTATTTAATGGTTGCACCTACCTCACAACACAAATCGTTTCATTGTCCCAAAGGTTGGTTGCTACAGAATGTCTAGCGGCATTAAGCCCACCTCTTGTACGTGCAATAAAGGTTTTAAATAAATAAATAAATAAAAATAAACGGTAAGTGGTACGTGAGATCCAACAATGGGAGCAACTGACGCCAGCGACGCACGACCGACATCTGTCACTACCAATATACTGGTAAAATGAACTGATACATTAGTATATGTCTATGTTGGTATGGATTTATGCGCTAATATTCGACAGGTGCCAAGTGTGTCGATAGCCGGTGGCTGATGAGTAACGATGGCCCAAATTTTATTTCAAATGTCAAATTATTTGAGCACCTGCCTAGCTCTAAGCTAAAGAGATTAAATATACTATATGATAGAGCGGGTATTTATTGTTGTATTCGTACAAATTATTTTATTTCTTCTCTTGTGGAAGAAGAACGTGTTTGACGCGTCTTCTGTGTCTATATGTACTTGAGCTGTGGTGGCACAAGGTGACAAAGGTCGGTTCAAACCCTCGGCATTTACCATTGACGAATACAGGTTTCTTATGTATATTTATTTATTTATTTAAGGACAACCAGTGGTCGGTTACATTATTACTTACTTAAAAACTAGGACATTGATTCGACGATAAATGTAACCTTTACATGCACAAAATACAAGTGGTAGGAAATACAAAAGTTGAGAAATATTTATGGAAAAATAACTCAATAAATCTTATGAATAACACTTTAGGTATAAGGAGAAGTAAATGTATATTTCTACAATTGTATACCTAAATATCGATGACCGGCAATATTTTACAATCTAATATTATACTTCACTATTAACAGTAACAGTTAAATACAATGAAAAAGCACATAAATAGTGAAAATAGAAAACGTAAACAAAAATTTTAAGGATATTTTTTCTTGACATGACATAACCTCTATAATCTACATAATAACTTTATATTGATCGAATTACCTGTAAGACAATCATTTATATAATTGGTAACACAATAACTTGGATCGACATACAGTTAAAATTGTAATTTTATTAGTAAATTCACAATAAACTTATCGAATTTTGCCCTACGTTTGCGACTTTAGTAGGAGGGCTGCGAAATTGCGAAACTGTCATTGTGGTAGGTAATAATGGATAATTAAAATAAATATCAAATTAAATTAAATTCTAAGTTTAAACATACAAAAAACTTAATAAAAAATATGCAACACGTCTAAAAAAAATAAAATATTGTACTTAGACTAATTTAATATTAATAGGAACAATGTATCTTAACATTTAACTTTAATTTTGAAAGCGAATCGTTGAACATATCTATTTCTTGACCAATCTCTTTGTATTTTTTGGATAATCTAGATACAGGTGAGCTTTGTTCTTAAGATTAGTTCTGGCTTGAGGTGGGCGTAGTAGTGCAGTAGGCTATCGTGGCAGTCGGTTTGGAACCCAGATTTTAAATAATTTTAATAGTTGTGGACAGTCTATTTGGTATCTAAATAGTTTATATAGAAACCTCATATCGAGATTGTGTCTACGAACTATTAAACTGTCAATGTTAAAATGTTGAAGTTTGTCATGGTAAGTCAGAAGAACATTTGGCATAGATTTCCTTCGGTCCCGGTTTCACTAATACCAACTTGTGTAATCGTTAATAAATTGTTAAAAATTGTCATCCTCGCCAACCCAGATAGGAAAGGAATGTCCGTGCTGATTTGCTTAAAGAATGAAACTGCCTCATTTTTTTTTAAATACTTTTATTCTGGTTGGATTTTGGATTTGACGTGAAGGTCGCTCTTCTACGTATCTTAGACTATAAAATAATGTACAATGCGTTTTTTTTTTTATTCGTAACAAATTATTTTTGCAGACAGCAACAAATAATCATAAACGTCTCTAATGTTTCAACATTCGGACAGAAATTCGCTAATCTCTCAGTTGCTACCGTTACATAAGACGAGATTTTGTCTTGAATGACAAAACGCTGTAAAGATTTAAAAAAAATATATCCTGATTGACAAATTTATACACTCATAATACATACAATGATGATATCTGTCGATAATGATAATGAATTTTATGAATAATACTTAATACCTAATAAAAAAGGTCTCAATATGAATACAGCGACTGATGGTTCAAAAGCTTACAAAACGTCAGCAAGTTGTTGCTAACTAAATAAAACCCGTGTAAAGCTGATTTTTATATTTTTTATAGTACACATATTGACAGCCAATAGAATCGTCTAATGATGGAGATGGGCCTTTCAAAACATATTTCTGAAGAATTTCGTCTACACTCTGACGATGACGGTGTGATTTGAATTTTGTTGACTAAACGATTGACTTATCGATTTCAGAAGTTGGAATGGAACTAGGACTGACGGATTACCGTGCTCTCTGAGGCACGGGTACTGTGATGTTGTAAATCTATGACGAATGTATGTAAGAAAAGTGTAATTCTCATTAGTATACAAGTACATGTCGAGATTCGAACCAACCTTTTTCGGATTATAAAGAAAGCGTAGTTTTCACCTAGGCCAGGTCACATTTAATAATAATAATAACAAAATGACCGCCTCCGTGGTCTAGTGGTAACAAACGTTGCCGTGAACTCGGGAGGTCGTGAGTTCAATTCCCACCGGGGGCAAGTTGTACATTGTATAATTTGTCTAGGTCTGGGTGTTTATATGAATAATATGTATATATTTACAAAAAATAAGTATAATATGTAGTTTATCAACCGTCTAGTTTCCGTAACACAAGCCTCGTAGCTTACCACGGAAATTAGATGGCGCTGTGTGACCTGTCTGGAAATATTTATATATTATTTATTTATTTATAAATTATTTATTGGACATCCTAACATCCTTCTCAAAAGCATTCTACATCGGCGAGATTAATTCCGTAGACATTTTCTAACAGCTAATCTTTATTGCCAATAAGAGAGCTACCGTAGTTCAGATAATAGGAAAAAATACAAAATAGATATATACAACAACAATTCATAAATATAAACAAATACTTATATATCAATGGTATTCGTAATATACATACAATATAAAATTATTACAAGTACTATGTCAAAGCGTGACCAAGTTTTTAAAGAAGGAGCTTGTCTGATCAGCAGTGGAATCTCAATATAATTCAATGTTTAAACACCACGTACATAAACTGAACCAATAAGTATGCTGATTTTATTGTTTGATTTAATGTTATTAAGAATACTTATTATTACTACTATATTATTATTGTTTTTGTGTTTATATAAATATATATAAGTTTAGTTATATATAAGATATGTATGCCAAATTGTTTACTTATATGTTTAAATTTAGATATTAATGTCTTTCTGTATTTTATTCTTAATATTGTTTACTGCATGCTGTGTACAAATATTAGGTTGGCAAACTTACTACTTATTTATATCACTGTATTTTGTCAAATGTTTTGTCTGTTAACTGTTTTTTGTACCTTAATAAATAAATAAATAAAAATAAATAAATAAAATAAATAAATAAATAAATAAATATTTCAGACAGGTCACACAGCGCCATCTAATTTCCGTGGTAAGCTACGAGGCTTGTGTTACGGAAACTAGATGGTTGATAAACTACATATTATTCTTTTTTTTTTTTTGTAAATATATACATATTATACATATAAACACTTCTGGAAGTGTGTAGAGGGATAGTAGTTAATTGTTTTGAGAAAAGCGAATCGCATAGAAATTGGAAACGATTTAATCTTGAAAGTATTAAATAATATATGAGTAGGTAACCACAATTTCAACAACGGCAATTTGTAATACCTACACCGTTTTGCCAATAGACAGCAGCGAGCTGAATATAAATGTAAAACACAATAAATTTCATGCCCCGTAGGAAATGAATATTCATCACGGAATCGCCATGCATATTCTTCTATACAACAAAATTTTGTTTTTCCTTACTATAGCCGACCGCCGAATCCAAACTCAACCTTACTATAGTAAACGGATTGTTAAATATTGTATGAAAAGATATATTCTTTTAAGTTGCGATTTGCGATAAAGCAAGCTAGTCTCGTAAATTTCAACATATAGTAAAGTGATTTACGAATAATTGTTGTGTTGGGTACTGTTGACTAACATGTAAGGACCGGGGCTTTTAATATGATTTTTGTTGTTTACGCGGTGGTGAAGGATCCGCAATAGGTGGTAGGCGGACTAGTGATTTGCCCAGTCTGTCAAGGCGAGTAAGTATCTACCATCCAGTTAAGTGTATCCACACGTCATGCACAGTCAAGCCGGCATAATGTTTGGGACTGACATCAGTCATGAGTGTCTGATTCCATTTGCTAACAATTATAACCCTTGCGCGTCACTTACCATCATTTGGGCGCAAAGTCACATGTCGTGCTAGTATAGAAAGATATATAATAATAATAAGCTAGAAAGAAGCGCTCGCGAAACAGATATATTGCTACAATGTTTAACTGCCTCCGTGGTTTAGCGGTTCGATTCTTGGTCGGGACACAATAATGTATTTAATTTATTTGTGATATTTCTTGGGTCTGGTACGCTAGAGACTTGTGTGATGGGTAAAGTTGGCTAAATGTGAATACGCTTCTTTAAACCGGTACCGGGTTCGATTCCTGGTCGGGACACAAAAATATTTATTAATGTTAATGTATTTATTTACATAATATTTAATTTATTTGTGATATTTCTCGAGTTTGGTACGCTGGAGACGAGCTTGCCACTTGTCATTATTGGCTTATAGTAAAGTTGGCTAAATGTGAATCCGCTTATTTATAAGCGTGGTTTCTGACCACCCCGAAAGGGAAACGGTCGCGGTGATACTTAACGCTTCTTTAAAAGCGTGGTTTCTGACCACCCTGCAAGAGATACGGTCACCGACAACGCGTGTACAAGCTTGTATTTCCTAACCACTTTTTAGGTTAAAAAATAAAATTATTAACATTTTACTAGCTTTACGCAGTGGAAGTTGGTGCGAGAGGAGTTCCAGCAAAATCTTTGCGTCACTTCTGAAAGAATTGGGCCTAAGCAGGTCTGCCGTCAATACATTTATGGAACGAGCTTCCAAGACGGCATTAACGGAATCCTACAATATTTGATTGGGTAGGGAGAGGAGTAGAATGGTGGATAGTGAGCGTATTATCGCGCAATTAAATAAAAAAGGGAGGCCTCCTTTTCTTAAACCAGCCTATTGTCGGTCGCAAGCCCGAGACACCATTCTTCTCATCTCTTACCCACACACGATGGACCCGGCACCCGCACGGGGTTGAGTAAAATAGAGGACAATAGTTATAAATGTGTTTGCTATTTTGTATTGTAAATCTATGATAAATGTACGAGACAAACTCTTTCATTTCATTCATTACAGCCCCTAGAAGACAGCAATACCTGGAGAATTTGGCCTACACTCGCCACGCTCTGGCCAGACGGCTTGGCGAGGATATGAAGTCAATTTGTTTAATGACAATTCATTAACGATTCCACAAGTTGGTATTAGTGGAACCGGGACCGACAGCTTGACGTGCTTTCCGAGGCACGGGAACGGTTGTGTTGTAAATCTATGACAAATGTACGTAAGAAAAGTGGATTTATCTTTGATACATGCCGGGTAGGTTTGAACCGTAGGATTTAAGGAACGCGTTCTTACGTCCGAGCCAACCACCGCCGAACGTTTAATCTAGTTTTAGTTTTATTATTGATCGAAGAATGCCCGGCTCATATATAGGTGTAGGTATAACTAGAGAAATCTTTCCGCTGCTTGCCGTCGCTTAATTTATATATGAGGCTTAGGTAATTCGCGGCCTACGAGTAATTGCTTTACAAAACAATGCCTTTTGTCATAGCCTTATCTCCAACAACGCGTTAGGCTCTCTTCTTAAACACAATAATTTTCAAAGCATCAAGTTTACTATTTTAGTGCTCGTACTATGAGTCATTAATTAATTTTAATATTAATCTAAATCTATGATTATGTTCATTAATAAATAATAAATATAAACGTTTATTGTCTAAAATACTTAAGCTAAAATACATATACACAGTAAGCAAACACATATTGTTTTGACGTTACTACAGAAACGAGATATGTTTTTATTGACACATTAATTTAGCTCTTGTAATTAAACATTGCAATGCCCTCCGCACTAATAGATTATTTTTATAACCTTTGACCCATTGCTTTGCATATTATTACTTCTGTTTGCTATGATATGCTAACTATTTACTAATAAATATTTTTTCACTTTAATAATATAATAAATATTATATATATAGTTATATATAGTTGTATATAGGTATAAATAGTTTTTTTTTTCTTTACCTACTAATGTTTTAAAAAATTGTAATATTAAACTGCCTCCGTAGTCTTAATTCCGCGGTTAATTTCGTAGATTTAGACTCGGGGCTACCGGCTTCGATTCCTGGGAATTTTATTGTTAATTTTAATGAATAAAACTTGTAAATTTAATTTATATTTAATTCATTTGTGATACTTCTCGAGTTAGGTACGCTAGAGACATCGACGAACATGCCACTTGTCATGATTGGCCTGTAGTAAAGTTGGCTAAATGTGAATCCGCTTCTTTATAAGAATATTTAAAGAAACGGTCGTAATGATACTTTACTTATATTTGTAACAAGTATTAATAATATAAAATATTTTTGGCTTGAGATCTAATAATCTATAGTTTTGTGTCTTTATGGCCTAGTTATAAGAAGTTATTATTCCAAAAATAAATAAATAAAGGTTAACCTTTTGGTGCTTGTTTTATTATTTATTATTATTATTTTATTTAAATACACATTATATATCTGGTTCGTCAATGTTCATTCATCCTTTCAACATGCTCGAACCCGGAGCATGCCTTTACTTATTTTTGTCCCTATGCTTTCTTTCATACCTACCCTTTTGCGCAGGCATGAAATTGCATAAACTCTACTCTCATGCGTATTCTGACATATACACGTCTCGCATCCATACATAAGTGTTGGTGCCAGCATGGCATTGTGTATGGTGCATAGGTATTAATTCAATTAATATAATCATCATCATCATCATCAGCCTGTGTCTCTCCACTGCTGGATATAGACCTCCACCAAGGCTCGCCATTTTACAAGATCTTCTGCCACCCTCATCCATCCCCCACCAGCGACCTTCCTCAGGTCATCTGTCCATCTGGCGGGGGGTCGTCCCATACTGCGTCTTCCAGTACGTTGCAGGACCCGTTTACTCCATCGTTCATCGCTTCTGCGACAGACATGTCCAGCCCTGTAATAGGTTTACGTGATTTAATATATTTTGACTTTGACTTTGTTTACGTAATGTACAGTACTTCGAACACAGAATAGATCTCCACTGCCAAAGTAGAGCATTTTACATAATACGAAGTACCATCGTTCAAAGTCGATATTGGGAGACGCGATGATGCAATATGCACGCTTGACAAACTATTAAAAAACTTCGAATCGAACCTGGTACCTCCGCGTCTAAATCTACGAAAACGGAGGGCAATATTACTATTACCAATACTATTTGGTGATTCTATAATTTAACACAAGCATAGTGATGGTGGATACCATATGTGTATTACGTCAGTTCCATAGACATTATTTCTCGCTTACCAACAGGCGAGAGTAAAGTCACATGTTATGGTACAATGTAAAAAAACATAAATTACAAGGTTTTGTCATTTCACTCCGGTAAGTAGGTAACTTTGGTAAGCAGAAATCATGAAAAACAATACGATATCATAGCATGGATACATTAAAATAGTAAAACATATTTTTTTTTATACTGCTAAATACCTAGTACCTATCAATATGTCTTTATGACTTTGACAAAACAATTTATTTATTTAGATATTAACATTGTGGTTGTAAACGAAAACACAGTGTTCTTAAGTACTCATTTTCATTTTACATTGCGTGTTATTACAAAATTTGGTAAAAATGTATAACTACTACAGTTGTTACATATACAAACCTTCAATGTCAATAAAAATAATATATCAACTTTTTTATCAGGTTTCACAAAAATAAATCAATTGTTTATTTGAGTGCAGGTACTTCATATTACGACTTTGTCTTATTTTTAGCAGATATGACTGAAGATTTAGCGCGATCGTACCGGGTTCAAATGTTGGGTGAGTTCATTGAGTTTAAAATAAAAACGTTTATTGACTTAACGGGGTCCCTGTAGTATGTCCCAGAAGGTCTGTGATACAGGGAGCCCCCCCCCCCCCCCCACACTCTTGCTTGCAAAGGCATTCGTGATTAACATGCATTAACAATAATTTTGAAACAGTCTAGATAAGTCTATAATAACATTGTTGTGGAGTACATAATAATTATTTTATCACTAATCATACGACTCATGATTTATATTCTGAAAATGTGTCATTCAGATGTCTTATCCATACTCATATATCCATCTGCTGATTATTGCATTTAATACAATTTATATAAATGTTTTACCTCGAAATAAGTCTTGCAGCTTTAGCAAAACCAACATACTCGTACATGCGGCCATGTTTTAGGTTAATAAAATGGATAATTTGATTTTTTGCATCGAGTACATAAAGGTATTGCAAGCCATTTCTCATTCATTTACGCTTTGGCTTTCTTGGGGAGTTATGAATAAGTATTATGAATATTACGTTTTATAACTTATTCGTTTATTAATAATGTAATTTCTGTTTCAGGTATATTTCGAGTATGTAATCGCCGAAAATTGGATCCGGAAGCAGAGAATGTTCCTTTAGCAACTGACTAAAACTTAAGTTTGGGTTAGATATAATGGAAAATTCTAGAAGCGGCATGACACTCGGCGCTGGAATTCGAAAGAAAGAAAAATGCGAGCATTCAGAAGAAAGAAAATAGACATACAAGACGCTTAACTGGGTTTATACTTTTACAGACATGATTTAATATTTCTCTGTGAAATAATAAACCGAGTAAACGTTTGTATCACGATCAACTCCAGTTTGAAGAAGTCGAAGATTGAATATTGAATGCAATTCGTCTCACTGAGTATCTCTAGTTACAGATTGTTTTATATCTCTGTAACAGGACAACAGTGTATTACAACTTGCTAATTTTGAAAGCTATGTCGGTAACTTTGGTTCTTTGACGGATGTCAACGTTTCTGACTTAATAAATAAATAAATAAATAAATGAAGTTTTATTTCAGGTATACACCCATATCAATTAAATTTACAGTACATGTATTACAATTATAAAATATAAAAATACATAAAAAAACAATATAAAATATTTGCCAAACATCGACTAAAGTTCACTTACGGTTCGGGTTTGGCGGACACCGCATTCTAGTTTATAATTACTAGACGTCGAGTCACCCCACTTTACAGAGTTCGTTTGGTTTCCATACCAATATCTCAACAGATCCACCAGTTGCTTGGGAACCTGAGCCTCGCTCAGTTTGTTCCAGAGAATATTATAATTCACCAGATCAAATGCGCGGCTCAGGTCCAAAAAGCAGGCATATACTGAGGTATCTCGACGTTGAGAGACCAGGACGTTAACAAAACTGTGCGTCATCAATACTCACCGAGTTCATAAGTTCAGGCTGTAACAGGCGTTCGAGCACTTTACTCAGCACTGTACCCAACGATATGGGTCGGTAGTTGCTGGCTGACCCCAGATCACCCCTTGTTGTAGCGGTTTTGCGATTTTTTTAATGCTGGTTCTCACAAATAACAATAGATGGCGGTAACCAAATTCTGCGGCCAGACCACCCCTCTTGTTCTTCACTATAGGTACCACTATAGTTTTCATTAGATCCGCCGGCAGATATGAGTACTTAAGTAACGCATAGATTATAAAACCTACACAGTTTCGTACACAACACATCACCGGCGTAAATAATGTGCTCAAGACACAATCCGTCGTGTCCTGGGGCCTTACCTCTCGACATTCCCCTTACAGCTTTACACACATCTTCATGAGTAAACCTAAGACACCCATAGCCATCACTACAACTTGTGGGCTCGGCCTCGCTGACAGGCTGGGCATCCACTTTAAACCTCTTGGCGAAAATATTGGCTATCTGTTCAGCACCCCGCAAGCCGTCTACAGATTCCGGCAAGTTCTGTTTAAAATCATGTTTTTTAATTTCTTTCCAAAATTTCACAAAGTTTTTCTCTTTTCTACACTGTGCTAAGATATTTAATTTTATAGACTCTTCATTTCTTTGGCACCATTTAATTTTATTTTTAAATCGTCTGCGGCTATCGCACATACTTTCATATTCGAAGCCTGTAGACGGCTTGCCGGCCACCACCCAACACCTAAACTGTAACCTGTACACGCTATGTAAACTTTTTACATGATAATTCCATCCCGTTACAGGTTTGTATTTATTGTTATTTAAATTCACTTTTGCCGATTTAATAGCCCCAGTCTGTAACACATTTATTATATTTGTATAAAATTCGTCAATAAAATTATGGTGCTCATTCATTCGATCACAACATTCTCCTCTCTCACAAACAGAACATTCCACTATATCATTTATTATATCTATTTTATTCTTACAATATTTATAGTACATATTTTTCTGACTAGTATCTCTAGCTCCCCACCGCACCCCATTCTCCATCTTCGTCTCGGAGGACGCACGGCGCTTCGTACTCATAGCCCCAACATCACATATGATCCGCAACGGAAAGTGATCGGACCATGTGACGTCATATATGACATCAGTTGAGACCACCGTGTTCCATGCAGCGCTCGTTGTGACACAGTGATCGAGCCATCGGCGGCTGCCGTGTGCCTCACTGATGAAGGTGTATGTGTCTGAATCTAAACCTAGCTTTTCGATGTCCGCGCACACCCATTTTTGCTCCTTACAAAAACTAAATAGTTCTTGCCCAAATCTAGCAGATGGGTGAGCATTATAGTCGCCCAATATCAGTCAGTAAGATTTTCTGCAGCGTCAGTTGGCATGTATATACTAAAAACGATTATTGAGGTTGAGCCTATTAAAATACGAATAGCAATAATTCTATCACTTTCACAATCTATCAGTGTTACGTTATTAAATTTAGACTTTCTCCACATAAGTGCTAGGCCGCCGTAGGGTCTTCCCTTCGTCACACCCTTCGACGTATCAACCGATGACACAGCCGTACATCCAAACCGAGGGTCTATCGTGTGCACGAAGCCTAGATCATGAGGCAGCAGCCAAGTCTCCTGTAATGCCAAGATATCGGTACTACAACACAGGTCTTGCACACTTGACACTGATCTTTTAATCGATTTACAGTTAAAGGACGTAATAGCAAATTTTGTGTTCGTACTATTCATACTTAAGTTTACCATTACCCTCTTTAACTACGCGCATACGAAACTGACGATATTTAACTCCTTGAGGCCAAAAATCTGTACTTAAAAATCTTGCAATTTTACTTTTTGCTATCGTTATTTTGTAGGAGCTAAATGCTGTTTCATATTTTTGTGCAAGTAAGTGGACGTCTAAACATTCTTCACCCATCTCATGGATATGCGCCTTTACATCCTCAACACCTGTATCCTTCGATAGTCGCGATATGTAGATCGCAGTGGTCATTTCTGCAACCTTTAATTTACCGCTACCCTGTGCCGTGCGACACAAGTTACTCCGGTTACGTTTCTTATTCCCTGCCAGCATAAATACACCCTCAGTTTCCCGGTTATTATCGCTGTTACTATTACTATTGCAAGCCACTATCTGACTATTGTTATTATTCTTATTATTATTTGAAGTTTGGCTGCCTCTGAGTACTATGTCGCGGTAGGCCGGCGAAAAGGTCGATTCGATAGAACCGGTCTTACCGGTTTCACGGACTTGTTTCGAAATCTGCTGCGCGGGTGGAGGCGGCAACGTCGTCATGGTGTTTCTTTGCGGCGTAGTTGTAATTGCAATACTCGCTACTTCTTCCTTTTTATTTTTCTTTAAGCCAATTCTTTCTATTGTCGTGCGTATTTCCGTCATATCGGTATTTAGTTGTACCAAGTCTGATTTGGTAGCGGATTCGTTACGCAGCGTCGCTAATTCAGACTTCATAATAGTCAGGTCTTTCAGTAGCCGTGTAACGTCTACATGGTCAAATGTAACAGGCGGTAGGCGATTTACGTTTTTGGCTACAAAAATCGGGTGTAAGGATGGATCAGTTTCCTTCATGAGTTTAATAATATCTTCAAGATTTTTCTTATTTTTATCTTCACCTTTTCTTTGTACAATCCTAACACCTTCCGTCTTTAGTGCTTTAAAAACTTCATTTTTTCCGTCCTTAATTTCTTCCTCACTAAAATTTGATGCACATATCTGAACGATACTTAATTCGTCCAACACGTCAATTTTATTCTGTAAGAACGTCAATAGTTCGTTTATTATTATATTGGATGTCATTTTTTATTATATTTTAATTCACAACATAACGTAAACATCACTAATGTAAACCAGCGAGCACAAAAAACACGTCCGCGCGGGGTGCGGCGTGCGACACGATGAAATCCTTCCTTCCTTCAGATCCTTCAGAGAAATCCCGAGCATAGCTCTCTCCATAGCTCGCTGAGCGACCTTTAAGTTATGTATCAGACCCACCGTCAGTGTCCACGTCTCTGCTCCATACGACATTACTGGAAGAACACGCTGGTTGAATAATATATAATGTTTATTCCCAACAATCAATACCTTAAAACACGACCCATGGTACTGTTTCTTAAAATTTAATTGTTTAGTTGTATTGTTGTAATTCTTTAGGTATAATGAGCGTGTACTCGCACTTGCTTAATTTATTAAGTTCTGCTACATAATTTACCATTTTGATGAGCGTTTTCAACTAAATTTGACGTTATTGTTACTAATAAATATATTTATATACCTATGTATATAGCGGTGGTGGCTCGGTTGTAAGAACACGTTCCTTAAATCCTACGGTTCAAACCCACCCGGCATGTAACAATGAGAAATACACTTTTCTTACGTACATTTGTCATTGATTTACAACACCACCGTTCCCATGACTCGGAGAGCACGTTAAGCCGTCGGTACCGGTTGCACTAATACCAAATTGTGGAATCGTTAATAAATTGTCATCATATCCTCGCCAAGCCGTCTGGCTAGCGTGGCGAGTGTAGGCCAAATTCTCCAGATATATGTTCCGGAAGGCCCATCTCCAGCAGTGGAGGTCTAGGACGCTGTGTTCTAGGGGCTGTAATAAGGATAATAATAATAATTTATTTATTTATTAAAACTTTATTACACAATATATACAAGAGGCGGACTTAATGTCGCTAGACATTCTCTGACAGCCAACCTTAGGGACATTGTAGAACATTAAAGACGTAAGGTAGGTGCAATTAGAGAAATATGATTACATAATAAATATGCAATATTGTCTAAACTACAATAATAAATACTATAATAAACTAAATACTAATAATACATACACATAACGTTTTATTAATACATTAGATACATACATTACATAATATTAATACATACACTACATATAATAATATAATAAATAAACTAAATGAGTTGTTATGAGCTATTTAAATAATATGAATATACCATTTTTTTGAAAATGCTTTGGTTGGATGCTTGTCGTATATTTAACGGCAGCTTGTTACACAGGTTTGCGGCAACAACAGCAAAAGAATCGTTCATAAACTCAGAGTGGTGCGATGGAATAGACAGAACAGAGTTATGTGAGGAGCGAAGAGACTTATCGTGAAATGAGAAAAGATAGGCAAATTTGTAAAAAAAATAATATACGTTTATTCAAAGCAACTAGGCTCACTTGGTAGTTACAAAATCCTTACAACTAATGTTAGTATAAAAATGAGAATAAAAGTAAAAAAATATGATAATATTAAAACAATATGATCGTGCAGTAATCACTCCGCCCCCCACCAATCTGACAGGATGCACCTCACTCCCTCCAGACCAGCAGCCAATGCGAACCTTATTTTTCAGATATCATCTTCAGGATACTGTTAGTGCTTGTGCTCACTCTGTTAAGCAATGATGCAGTGGTTTTGCGTCTTATAGCAAAGAAGTCATCTTTTTTTTTTTTTTTTTTTATACTGGACTCGACATGTGACATCGCGCCCACCTGATGGTAAGCAGTACGCGAGGTCCAAGAATGGGAGCAACTGACGCCGGTCACCACGACCGACATCAGTCTCTACCACTATGCCGGCCTAACAAGATGCTTTTTCACACTTCGCTTGAAGGACTCCAGGTTATAAGAGTGGGGAAACACACTGGCTGGGAGAGCATTCCACATCTTCAGCGTGCGACAGATGTAAGAGTCTCCAAAATTATGAGTACGCGTAGGGATAGTGGGTAAGGTATGTGGATGCATATTCTGGCCTGTGCGTGTAGTTCGGTTGCGGAATAGAGAAGAAGGGATAAGGGTATGGAGCTCCTCAGAACACTCGCCGTGGTATAGCTTGTAGAACACGCTCAGAGAGGCAACGTCACGGCGAAGCTGCAGTGATTCCAGAGTTTTAGAGACTGTGGTGTCGTCCACTATCCGAATTGCCCGCCTCTGCAGGATATTGAGAGCATCTGTAAGATACTTAGCGGAGCCATCCCAGAGGTGAGAACAGTATTCCACGCATGACCTTATCTGAGCTTTATACAGCATAAGTCTTAGAGCAGGCGGGAAAAACCGCTTCACCTTGTTCAGTATCCCAAGTTTTTTCGACGCTGTTTTGGTAATGCTCTCAATGTAGTTTCTGTGGTTTAGATCTGAGCGTATTTCGACTCCGAATATGTTAAAGCTGGGTTGAAGTTCCAGCACGGTGTTCTGAAGAGTAGGAATAGGAGAGTAGGGAGACTTCTTGACCGTCAACGCGCATGCCTGAGTCTTACTGGCATTAAACTGGACTAGGTTTTGGGCACCCCACGCAGAAATTTTGCGAAGGGTGCCGTCCAGTTCCGTCGTCAGGGAACGGCGCAACTCCTCTACTTTGGCGGCTCCCACAGCTCGTGGACTAAGGTATCGCCCATGAACCGTGCTGTCATCTGCATACCAATGAATGTTCCCAAGGGTCAACATGTCATTGATATGCATAGAGAATCTGCATCTGCCTGCGCAAACATTGCCGACGATATAAATGATAATATAAATGAGTATATAATAATCGTCTCTTTAAATAGAACGCGCATTCATTATTAATACTTTGCGTAAATATTTTTTTATGTTCAATCAGCCGATAAATTGCATTGAATATTTGAAATTCGGTTAAACAAGAAGCTCACAAATTAAATAATTTTCATCCTTAAGTTGAGAGATGTGTATGTATGTATGTATGTAGGAGCCGAAGAAATGTTTGAAACAAATTCAAATTACAAATTTATTGCTCGAGCAGTAAAATGAAAATAAAAAGTATGTGAATTAACTCTGTCCTCTTTGATGAGTAATTTTATGCAGCAAGTGTTCGGAACGATCCGACTAGGGCCATTTCTGTCGGAAGTCGGCAAATTATCACTGGATCGTAAAATTAACGCGTCTTATCAAACTGAACATGATCGCAAAATAAAAACAACTTTAAAACACGCGTTTATTAACACGACAGAGAGATCAAAGTCGTATACATAGTACAATAATACTTAATACTAAAATTTTAAAGTTGAAAGAACGTTTGTTGGTCTGTATGTTTGACTCGCCTTCACGAATAAAGGATTGACCTACTGTTGGATATTTATTTATTGTTGTTGTGTAATTCTGTATTTGTTCATTTGTAAATCTGCTATAGCTGAGTTTTCCTTGCAGATTCCTTTCTCAGTCAGATTAAACATTAACAGGTCACTGGAATTTGCTAACCACCATTTCGCTGCTTAGTCTTCCACTAACAGGAGTAGAATCACTCTAAATAATTTAAATAATGACGTGTCACAAATGCCTTTAATAGGTTTACGCGAATAAAGATATTTTGACTTTGACCCGTTTGCACTAAATTTTAGTCGAGTAAAACTTTGTTTCGACTTCACTAAACCAATGAACCGATTTTATAAAAAAAGTAGTAGTAATTTTACTTAGAATTTATGGTTATTATTATTTAAACCAAAGCGGTGGTGGCTCGGTTCTAAGAACGTTTACCTTGAACTTTCTAAAAATCAATGAGTAATACACTTTCCTTCGTACATTTGACATAGATTTACAACAGCATTGTTCCCGTGCCTCGAAGAGCACGTTAAGTTAATAAGTTTTTAATAAAAATTGACATCAGACCCTCACCAACCAGCTGCAGCGCGGCGAGTGTAGGCCAAATTTTCCAGAAATTTCTGAAAGGCCCATCTCTACCCCTGCGTCTAAATCTACGAAAACGGAGGGCAATATTACTATTACCAATACTATTTGGTGATTCTATAATTTAACACAAGCATAGTGATGGTGGATACCATATGTGTATTACGTCAGTTCCATAGACATTATTTCTCGCTTACCAACAGGCGAGAGTAAAGTCACATGTTATGGTACAATGTAAAAAAAACATAAATTACAAGGTTTTGTCATTTCACTCCGGTAAGTAGGTAACTTTGGTAAGCAGAAATCATGAAAAACAATACGATATCATAGCATGGATACATTAAAATAGTTAAACATATTTTTTTTTTATACTGCTAAATGTTGGCACGTAGGTTTGCACGCAGTAGTGAGCAAGTCAAGATAACGCTATTTAAAGCCTACTGCCAAACGTTCTATACTAGCAGTCTGTGGACCAACTTTACGCAGGCATCGATCAGCGCCCTACGTGTACAGTACAATAATAGCTTCAGGATATTGTTGGGGCTGCCACGCTACTGTAGTGCGTCCGCAATGTTTGCGCAGGCTCATACAGATGACTTTTTTGCTATAAGACGCAAAACCACTGCATCATTGCTTAACAGAGTGAGGACAAGCACTAACAGTATCCTGAAGATGATATCTGAAAGATATGATTCGCCGTGCATTGGCTGCTTCGTGCGGCTGCTGGTCTGGCGGGAGTGAGGTGCATCCTGTCAGACTGGTGGGGGGCGGAGTGGTTACTGCACGGACATATTGTTAATATTGCCATATTTTATTTTCTTTTACTTTTATTTTCATTTTTATATTAACATTAGTTGTAAGGATTTTGTAACAAACAAGTGAGCCTAGTTGCTTTAAATAAACGTATATTATTATTATTATATTAAATACCTAGTACCTATCAATATGTCTTTATGACTTTGACAAAACAATTTATTTATTTAGATATTAACATTGTGGTTGTAAACGAAAACACAGTGTTCTTAAGTACTCATTTTCATTTTACATTGCGTGTTATTACAAAATTTGGTAAAAATGTATAACTACTGCAGTTGTTACATATACAAACCTTCAATGTCAATAAAAATAATATATCAACTTTTTTATCAGGTTTCACAAAAATAAATCAATTGTTTATTTGAGTGCAGGTACTTCATATTACGACTTTGTCTTATTTTTAGCAGATATGACTGAAGATTTAGCGCGATCGTACCGGGTTCAAATGTTGGGTGAGTTTATTGAGTTTAAAATAAAAACGTTTATTGACTTAACGGGGTCCCTGTACTATGTCCCAGAAGGTCTGTGATACAGGGAGCCCCCCCCCCACACTCTTGCTTGCAAAGGCATTCGTGATTAACATGCATTAACAATAATTTTGAAACAGTCTAAAGAAGTCTATAATAACATTGTTGTGGAGTACATAATAATTATTTTATCACTAATCATACGACTCATCATTTATATTCTGAAAATGTGTCATTCAGATGTCTTATCCATACTCATATATCCATCTGCTGATTATTGCATTTAATACAATTTATATAAATGTTTTACCTCGAAATAAGTCTTGCAGCTTTAGCAAAACCAACATACTCGTACATGCGGCCATGTTTTAGGTTAATAAAATGGATAATTTGATTTTTTGCATCGAGTACATGTATGGAAGCGAAACGTGGATATGTCAGAATACGCATGAGAGTAGAGTTAATGCAGTAGAAATGAGGTCTTTGCGTCGAATATGCGGCGTCACTTTGACGGACCGCATACGTAATGACGAAATACGCAAAAGGGTAGGTATTAAAGAAAGCATAGGGACAAAAATAAGGAAAGGTATGCTCCGATGGTTCGGACATGTTGAAAGAATGAGTGAAGAGAGATTGACGAACCAGATATATAATGCGAAAGTTGTGGGTAAAAGAGGCCCTGGCAGACCAAGACTTACCTATCACGATCAAATAAATAAAACAATAGCTGAAGGTGCATTAAAAAGCCACCAAAAAAAGGGCATGTATGAAGAGGTTGATGAATGTCGAAGAAGCGAAAGAGGTATGTCGTGATCGTGTCAAGTGGCGCTCAATTGTCTCTGCCTACCCCGCAAGGGATTTGGCGTGAAGATATGTATGTATGAGTACATAAAGGTATTGCAAGCCATTTCTCATTCATTTACGCTTCGGCTTTCTTGGGGAGTTATGAATAAGTATTATGAATATTACGTTTTATAACTTATTCGTTTATTAATAATGTAATTTCTGTTTCAGGTATATTTCGAGTATGTAATCGCCGAAAATTGGATCCGGAAGCAGAGAATGTTCCTTTAGCAACTGACTAAAACTTAAGTTTGGGTTAGATATAAGGAAAATTCTAGAAGCGGCATGACACTCGGCGCTGGAATTCGAAAGAAAGAAAAATGCGAGCATTCAGAAGAAAGAAAATAGACATACAAGACGCTTAACTGGGTTTATACTTTTACAGACATGATTTAATATTTCTCTGTGAAATAATAAACCGAGTAAACGTTTATATCACGATCAACTCCAGTTTGAAGAAGTCGAAGATTGAATATTGAATGCAATTCGTCTCACTGAGTATCTCTAGTTACAGATTGTTTTATATCTCTGTAACAGGACAACAGTGTATTACAACTTGCTAATTTTGAAAGCTATGTCGGTAACTTTGGTTCTTTGACGGATGTCAACGTTTCTGACTTAATCCTTCAGAGAAATCCCGAGCATAGCTCTCTCCATAGCTCGCTGAGCGATCTTTAACTTATGTATCAGACCCACCGTCAGTGTCCACGTCTCTGCTCCATACGACATTACTGGAAGAACACGCTGGTTGAATAATATATAATGTTTATTCCCAACAATCAATACCTTAAAACACGACCCATGGTACTGTTTCTTAAAATTTAATTGTTTAGTTGTATTGTTGTAATTCTTTAGGTATAATGAGCGTGTACTCGCACTTGCTTAATTTATTAAGTTCTACTACATAATTTACCATTTTGATGAGCGTTTTCAACTAAATTTGACGTTATTGTTACTAATAAATATATTTCTATACCTATGTATATAGCGGTGGTGGCTCGGTTGTAAGTTGTTCAAACCCACCCGGCATGTACCATCGAGAAATACACTTTTCTTACGTATATTTGTCATTGATTTACAACACCACCGTTCCCGTGCCTCGAAGAGCACGTTAAGCCGTCGGTACCGGTTACACTAATACCAAATTGTGGAATCGTTAATAAATTGTCATAAAAAATTGTCATCATATCCTCGCCAAGCCGTCTGGCTAGCGTGGCGAGTGTAGGCCAAATTCTCCAGATATATGTTCCGGAAGGCCCATCTCTAGCAGTGGAGGTCTAGGACGCTGTGTTCTAGGGGCTGTAATAATATAATGATAATAATAATAATTTATTTATTTATTAAAACTTTATTGCACAATATATACAAGAGGCGGACTTAATGTCGCTAGACATTCTCTGACAGCCAACCTTAGGGACATTGTAGAACATTAAAGACGTAAGGTGGGTGCAATTAGAGAAATATGATTACATAATAAATATGCAATATTGTCTAAACTACAATAATAAATACTATAATAAACTAAATACTAATAACTAAATACATAACGTTTTATTAATACATTAGATACATACATTACATAATATTAATACATACACTACATATAATAATATAATAAATAAACTAAATGAGTTGTTATGAGCTATTTAAATAATATGAATATACCATTTTTTTGAAAATGCTTCGGTTGGATGCTTGTCGTATATTTACCGGCAGCTTGTTCCACAGGTTTGCGGCAACAACAGCAAAAGAATCGTTCATGAACCCAGAGTGGTGCGATGGAATAGACAGAACAGAGTTGTGTGAGGAGCGAAGAGACTTATCGTGAAATGAGAAAAGATAGGCAAATTTGTAAAAAAATAATATACGTTTATTCAAAGCAACTAGGCTCACTTGGTAGTTACAAAATCCTTACAACTAAAGTTAGTATAAAAATGAGAATAAAAGTAAAAAAATATGATAATATTAAAACAATATGATCGTGCAGTAATCACTCCGCCCCCCACCAATGTGACAGGATGCACCTCACTCCCTCCAGACCAGCAGCCAATGCGAACCTTATTTTTCAGATATCATCTTCAGGATACTGTTAGTGCTTGTCCTCACTCTGTTAAGCAATGATGCAGTGGTTTTGCGTCTTATAGCAAAGAAGTCATCTTTTTTTTTTTTTTTTACACTGGACTCGACATGTGAAATCTCGCCCACCTGATGGTAAGCAGTACGCGAGGTCCAAGAATGGGAGCAACTAACGCCGGTCACCACGACCGACATCAGTCTCTACCACTATGCCGGCCTAACAAGATGCTTTTTCACACTTCGCTTGAAGGACTCCAGGTTATAAGAGTGGGGAAACACACTGGCTGGGAGAGCATTCCACATCTTCAGCGTGCGACAGATGTAAGAGTCTCCAAAATTATGAGTACGCGTAGGGATAGTGGGTAAGGTATGTGGATGCATATTCTGGCCTGTGCGTGTAGTTCGGTTGCGGAATAGAGAAGAAGGGATAAGGCTATGGAGCTCCTTAGAACACTCGCCGTGGTATAGCTTGTAGAACACGCTCAGAGAGGCAACGTCACGGCGAAGCTGCAGTGATTCGAGAGTTTTAGAGACTGTCCATCCCCTACCAGCGACCTTCCTCAGGTCATCTGTCCATCTGGCGGGGGGTCGTCCCATACTGCGTCTTCCAGTACGTTGCAGGACCCGTTTACTCCATCGTTCATCGCTTCTGCGACAGACATGTCCAGCCCTGTAATAGGTTTACGTGATTTAATATATTTTGACTTTGACTTTGTTTACGTAATGTACAGTACTTCGAACACAGAATAGATCTCCACTGCCAAAGTAGAGCATTTTACATAATACGAAGTACCATCGTTCAAAGTCGATATTGGGAGACGCGATGATGCAATATGCACGCTTGACAAACTATTAAAAAACTTCGAATCGAACCTGGTACCTCCGCGTCTAAATCTACGAAAACGGAGGGCAATATTACTATTACCAATACTATTTGGTGATTCTATAATTTAACACAAGCATAGTGATGGTGGATACCATATGTGTATTACGTCAGTTCCATAGACATTATTTCTCGCTTACCAACAGGCGAGAGTAAAGTCACATGTTATGGTACAATGTAAAAAAAACATAAATTACAAGGTTTTGTCATTTCACTCCGGTAAGTAGGTAACTTTGGTAAGCAGAAATCATGAAAAACAATACGATATCATAGCATGGATACATTAAAATAGTAAAACATATTTTTTTTATACTGCTAAATACCTAGTACCTATCAATATGTCTTTATGACTTTGACAAAACAATTTATTTATTTAGATATTAACATTGTGGTTGTAAACGAAAACACAGTGTTCTTAAGTACTCATTTTCATTTTACATTGCGTGTTATTACAAAATTTGGTAAAAATGTATAACTACTACAGTACCTTCAATGTCTATAAAAATAATATATCAACTTTTTTATCAGGTTTCACAAAAATAAATCAATTGTTTATTTGAGTGCAGGTACTTCATATTACGACTTTGTCTTATTTTTAGCAGATATGACTGAAGATTTAGCGCGATCGTACCGGGTTCAAATGTTGGGTGAGTTTATTGAGTTTAAAATAAAAACGTTTATTGACTTAACGGGGTCCCTGTACTATGTCCCAGAAGGTCTGTGATACAGGGAGCCCCCCCCCCACACTCTTGCTTGCAAAGGCATTCGTGATTAACATGCATTAACAATAATTTTGAAACAGTCTAGATAAGTCTATAATAACATTGTTGTGGAGTACATAATAATTATTTTATCACTAATCATACGACTCATGATTTATATTCTGAAAATGTGTCATTTAGATGTCTTATCCATACTCATATATCCATCTGCTGATTATTGCATTTAATACAATTTATATAAATGTTTTACCTCGAAATAAGTCTTGCAGCTTTAGCAAAACCAACATACTCGTGCATGCGGCCATGTTTTAGGTTAATAAAATAGATAATTTGATTTTTTGCATCGAGTACATAAAGGTATTGCAAGCCATTTCTCATTCATTTACGCTTCGGCTTTCTTGGGGAGTTATGAATAAGTATTATGAATATTACGTTTTATAACTTATTCGTTTATTAATAATGTAATTTCTGTTTCAGGTATATTTCGAGTATGTAATCGCCGAAAATTGGATCCGGAAGCAGAGAATGTTCCTTTAGCAACTGACTAAAACTTAAGTTTGAGTTAGATATAATGGAAAATTCTAGAAGCGGCATGACACTCGGCGCTGGAATTCGAAAGAAAGAAAAATGCGAGCATTCAGAAGAAAGAAAATAGACATACAAGACGCTTAACTGGGTTTATACTTTTACAGACATGATTTAATATTTCTCTGTGAAATAATAAACCGAGTAAACGTTTGTATCACGATCAACTCCAGTTTGAAGAAGTCGAAGATTGAATATTGAATGCAATTCGTCTTGTAGTAACCTCCTTTATTGTCATTGCCTAAGTCAGACAGACAAGCACCTGTCAGAATGTAAATAAATACGTCACTTGATAATTAATAAAAACATTCCTAAAGTCTTATTAAATCAATCTATTATTTTCTACACTAAATTGGTGACCCCGACGGAAAAAATGAACGTAATAAATCAAGAATATAACACAATAGAAGCAATCTCAACAATAAACATTAAAAATTTTTTTACCACAATTTGTTCAGATAGTTTTTGTTTCAATGTTTACTCTCGGCGAAGGTGTGCTGTGTTTCGATATAAAAGTAGCAATTCAATTCAATTTAATTATATGCATAGTTTTATTATCAAATTATACAAAATAATAGTGTTAAAAGTTGGTACTGCAGCACACAGTTGCCGAGAGGCTGGTTACAGTAAAACAATGTTTAATGAGGATGGGAATGCACTGTATTATTCATTTATGTAAGTACTCGTATAGTATTATTGTGTCAATATAGGAAAACTGCCTTCTGGAGCTCAGAATTTCTTTTCCAGAAGGCAGTGCTCACTAACTGAAACTATTTGATATGATCCAATAAACGTTATTTTATTTTATTTTATTATTTTAAAATTCCTTCATTTTGGAAGTCTGACCCAGACTTATGGTTCAAGCAAGTCGAAGCTCAGTTTGAACTAGCCCATGTGAGTAGAGAGCGAACCAAATTTAACCATCTCATATCATCACTCGACGGTGAAGCAATGAAAATCGTCGCTGATTTATTAAGAGGCGAAAATGAACCGAATTACGAAACACTAAAATCGACCCTAATTAAGAGATGTTCACAAACAGACGAGCAGAAAGTCAAGATCTTACTCTCTGGTATACAACTCGGTGACAAGAAACCATCTCAACTTTTATGTGAAATGAAACTCTTAGCAAATTCCAACACATCCAATGACATTATCAAACAAATTTGGCTCCAGAGCCTCCCCTTAACATATAGAGCAATTCTCGAAGCTACTCGTACTACAGGCAATCTTGATAAGATGGGCGAGATCGCTGACAAAATAGTAGACGCAACACAAAATCAACCCGTCACCAGATGAGGAATACAAAGAAATGCCTAATTCTAATCAAAGAAGTGCTGTCGCAAGACGAAACAAAAGAGTCACGTTTTCAACAAACGTTACAGAATTTAATTAACTTTTACAATATGTTGTATTATTCTGATTCATTATTATTTATTTTAATTTTGTTTACTTTTTGTGTAGTTTATTATTAGGAAAGATGTAGTAACCTCCTTTATTGTCATTGCCTAAGTCAGACAGACAAGCACCTGTCAGAATGTAAATAAATACGTCACTTGATCATTAATAAAAACATTCCTAAAGTCTTATTAAATCAATCTATTATTTTCTACACTAAAGTCTCACTGAGTATCTCTAGTTACAGATTGTTTTATATCTCTGTAACAGGACAACAGTGTATTACAACTTGCAAATTTTGAAAGCTATGTCGGTAACTTTGGTTCTTTGACGGATGTCAACGTTTCTGACTTAATCCTTCAGAGAAATCCCGAGCATAGCTCTCTCCATAGCTCGCTGAGCGACCTTTAACTTATGTATCAGACCCACCGTCAGTGTCCACGTCTCTGCTCCATACGACATTACTGGAAGAACACGCTGGTTGAATAATATATAATGTTTATTCCCAACAATCAATACCTTAAAACACGACCCATGGTACTGTTTCTTAAAATTTAATTGTTTAGTTGTATTGTTGTAATTCTTTAGGTATAATGAGCGTGTACTCGCACTTGCTTAATTTATTAAGTTCTGCTACATAATTTACCATTTTGATGAGCGTTTTCAACTAAATTTGACGTTATTGTTACTAATAAATATATTTACATACCTATGTATATAGCGGTGGTGGCTCGGTTGTAAGTTGTTCAAACCCACCCGGCATGTACCAATGAGAAATACACTTTTCTTACGTACATTTGTCATTGATTTACAACACCACCGTTCCCGTGCCTCGGAGAGCACGTTAAGCCGTCGGTACCGGTTACACTAATACCAAATTGTGGAATCGTTAATAAATTGTCATAAAAAATTGGCATCATATCCTCGCCAAGCCGTCTGGCTAGCGTGGCGAGTGTAGGCCAAATTCTCCAGATATATGTTCTGGAAGGCCCATCTCCAGCAGTGGAGGTCTAGGACGCTGTGTTCTAGGGGCTGTAATAAGGATAATAATAATAATTTATTTATTTATTAAAACTTTATTGCACAATATATACAAGAGGCGGACTTAATGTCGCTAGACATTCTCTGACAGCCAACCTTAGGGACATTGTAGAACATTAAAGACGTAAGGTAGGTGCAATTAGAGAAATATGATTACATAATAAATATGCAATATTGTCTAAACTACAATAATAAATACTATAATAAACTAAATACTAATAACTAAATACATAACGTTTTATTAATACATTAGATACATACATTACATAATATTAATACATACACTACATATAATAATATAATAAATAAACTAAATGAGTTGTTATGAGCTATTTAAATAATATGAATATACCATTTTTTTGAAAATGCTTCGGTTGGATGTTTGTCGTATATTTAACGGCAGCTTGTTACACAGGTTTGCGGCAACAACAGCAAAAGAATCGTTCATGAACCCAGAGTGGTGCGATGGAATAGACAGAACAGAGTTGTGTGAGGAGCGAAGAGACTTATCGTGAAATGAGAAAAGATAGGCAAATTTGTAAAAAAATAATATACGTTTATTCAAAGCAACTAGGCTCACTTGGTAGTTACAAAATCCTTACAACTAATGTTAGTATAAAAATGAGAATAAAAGTAAAAAAATATGATAATATTAAAACAATATGATCGTGCAGTAATCACTTCGCCCCCACCAATCTGACAGGATGCACCTCACTTCCTCCAGACCAGCAGCCAATGCACGGCGAACCATATTTTTCAGATATCATATTCAGGATACTGTTAGTGCTTGTCCTCACTATGTTAAGCAATGATGCAGTGGTTTTGCGTCCTATAGCAAAAAAGTCATCAGTATGTGCCTGCGCAAACATTTCCGACGATATAATAATAATATATACGAGTATATAATAATCGTCTCTTTAAATAGAACGCGCATTCATTTTTTTTTTTTTTTTTTTTTTTTAATATAAATAAATAAATATTTCCAGACAGGTCACACAGCGCCATCTAATTTCCGTGGTAAGCTACGAGGCTTGTGTTACGGAAACTAGATGGTTGATAAACTACATATTATACTTTTTTTTTTTTTTAATATATACATATTATACATATAAACACCCAGACCGAGACAAATTATACAATGTACAACTTGCCCCCGGTGGGAATCGAACCCACGACCTCCCGAATTCGCGGCAACGTTTGTTACCACTAGACCACGGAGGCGGTCATTATTAATACTTTGCGTATATTTTTTTTTTATGTTCAATCAGCCGATAAATTGCATTGATTATTTGAAATTCGGTTAAACAAGAAGCTCACAAATAAAATATCTTTCATCCTTAAGTTGAGAGATGTGTATGTATGTATGTATGTAGGAGCCGAAGAAATGTTTGAAACAAATTCAAATTACAAATTTATTGCTCGAGCAGTAAAATAAAAATAAAAAGTATGTGAATTAACTCTGTCCTCTTTGAAGAGTAATTTTATGCAGCAAGTGTTCGGAACGATCCGACTAGGGCCATTTCTGTCGGAAGTCGGCAAATTATCACTGGATCGTAAAATTAACGCGTCTTATCAAACTGAACATGATCGCAAAATAAAAACAACTTTAAAACACGCGTTTATTAACACGACAGAGAGATCAAAGTCGTATACATAGTACAATAATACTTAATACTAAAATTTTAAAGTTGAAAGAACGTTTGTTGGTCTGTATGTTTGACTCGCCTTCACGAATAAAGGATTGACCTACTGTTGGATATTTATTTATTGTTGTTGTGTAATTCTGTATTTGTTCATTTGTAAATCTGCTATAGCTGAGTTTTCCTTGCAGATTCCTTTCTCAGTCAGATTAAACATTAACAGGTCACTGGAATTTGCTAACCACCATTTCGCTGCTTAGTCTTCCACTAACAGGAGTAGAATCACTCTAAATAATTTAAACAATTAACAAATGCCTTTAATAGGTTAAAGATATTTTGACTTTGACTTTGACCCGTTTGCACTAAATTTTAGTCGAGTAAAACTTTGTTTCGACTTCACTAAACCAATGAACCGATTTTATAAAAAAAGTAGTAGTAATTTTACTTAGAATTTATGGTTATTATTATTTAAACCAAAGCGGTGGTGGCTCAGTTCTAAGAACGTTTACCTTGAACTTTCTAAAAATCAATGAGTAATACACTTTCCTTCGTACATTTGACATAGATTTACAACAGCATTGTTCCCGTGCCTCGAAGAGCACGTTAAGTTAATAAGTTTTTAATAAAAATTGACATCAGACCCTCACCAACCAGCTGCAGCGTGGCGAGTGTAGGCCAAAATTTCCAGAAATTTCTGAAAGGCCCATCTCTACCCCTGCGTCTAAATCTACGAAAACGGAGGGCAATATTACTATTACCAATACTATTTGGTAATTCTATAATTTAACACAAGCATAGTGATGGTGGATACCATATGTGTATTACGTCAGTTCCATAGACATTATTTCTCGCTTACCAACAGGCGAGAGTAAAGTCACATGTTATGGTACAATGTAAAAAAAACATAAATTACAAGGTTTTGTCATTTCACTCCGGTAAGTAGGTAACTTTGGTAAGCAGAAATCATGAAAAACAATACGATATCATAGCATGGATACATTAAAATAGTTAAACATATTTTTTTTTTTACTGCTAAATACCTAGTACCTATCAATATGTCTTTATGACTTTGACAAAACAATTTATTTATTTAGATATTAACATTGTGGTTGTAAACGAAAACACAGTGTTCTTAAGTACTCATTTTCATTTTACATTGCGTGTTATTACAAAATTTGGTAAAAATGTATAACTACTACAGTTGTTACATATACAAACCTTCAATGTCAATAAAAATAATATATCAACTTTTTTATCAGGTTTCACAAAAATAAATCAATTGTTTATTTGAGTGCAGGTACTTCATATTACGACTTTGTCTTATTTTTAGCAGATATGACTGAAGATTTAGCGCGATCGTACCGGGTTCAAATGTTGGGTGAGTTTATTGAGTTTAAAATAAAAACGTTTATTGACTTAACGGGGTCCCTGTAGTATGTCCCAGAAGGTCTGTGATACAGGGAGCCCCCCCCCCCCCCCCCCACACTCTTGCTTGCAAAGGCATTCGTGATTAACATGCATTAACAATAATTTTGAAACAGTCTAGAGAAGTCTATCATAACATTGTTGTGGAGTACATAATAATTATTTTATCACTAATCATACGACTCATCATTTATATTCTGAAAATGTGTCATTCAGATGTCTTATCCATACTCATATATCCATCTGCTGATTATTGCATTTAATACAATTTATATAAATGTTTTACCTCGAAATAAGTCTTGCAGCTTTAGCAAAACCAACATACTCGTACATGCGGCCATGTTTTAGGTTAATAAAATGGATAATTTGATTTTTTGCATCGAGTACATGTATGGAAGCGAAACGTGGATATGTCAGAATACGCATGAGAGTAGAGTTAATGCAGTAGAAATGAGGTCTTTGCGTCGAATATGCGGCGTCACTTTGACGGACCGCATACGTAATGACGAAATACGCAAAAGGGTAGGTATTAAAGAAAGCATAGGGACAAAAATAAGGAAAGGTATGCTCCGATGGTTCGGACATGTTGAAAGAATGAGTGAAGAGAGATTGACGAACCAGATATATAATGCGAAAGTTGTGGGTAAAAGAGGCCCTGGCAGACCAAGACTTACCTATCACGATCAAATAAATAAAACAATAGCTGAAGGTGCATTAAAAAGCCACCAAAATAAAAGGGCATGTATGAAGAGGTTGATGAATGTCGAAGAAGCGAAAGAGGTATGTCGTGATCGTGTCAAGTGGCGCTCAATTGTCTCTGCCTACACCGCAAGGGATTTGGCGTGAAGATATGTATGTATGAGTACATAAAGGTATTGCAAGCCATTTCTCATTCATTTACGCTTCGGCTTTCTTGGGGAGTTATGAATAAGTATTATGAATATTACGTTTTATAACTTATTCGTTTATTAATAATGTAATTTCTGTTTCAGGTATATTTCGAGTATGTAATCGCCGAAAATTGGATCCGGAAGCAGAGAATGTTCCTTTAGCAACTGACTAAAACTTAAGTTTGGATTCGATATAATGGAAAATTCTAGAAGCGGCATGACACTCGGCGCTGGAATTCGAAAGAAAGAAAAATGCGAGCATTCAGAAGAAAGAAAATAGACATACTCGTACAAGACGCTTAACTGGGTTTATACTTTTACAGACATGATTTAATATTTCTCTGTGAAATAATAAACCGAGTAAACGTTTGTATCACGATCAACTCCAGTTTGAAGAAGTCGAAGATTGAATATTGAATGCAATTCGTCTCACTGAGTATCTCTAGTTACAGATTGTTTTATATCTCTGTAACAGGACAACAGTGTATTACAACTTGCTAATTTTGAAAGCTATGTCGGTAACTTTGGTTCTTTGACGGATGTCAACGTTTCTGACTTAATCCTTCAGAGAAATCCCGAGCATAGCTCTCTCCATAGCTCGCTGAGCGATAACTTATGTATCAGACCCACCGTCAGTGTCCACGTCTCTGCTCCATACGACATTACTGGAAGAACACGCTGGTTGAATAATATATAATGTTTATTCCCAACAATCAATACCTTAAAACACGACCCATGGTACTGTTTCTTAAAATTTAATTGTTTAGTTGTATTGTTGTAATTCTTTAGGTATAATGAGCGTGTACTCGCACTTGCTTAATTTATTATGTTCAACTACATAATTTACCATTTTGATGAGCGTTTTCAACTAAATTTGACGTTATTGTTACTAATAAATATATTTCTATACCTATGTATATAGCGGTGGTGGCTCGGTTGTAAGTTGTTCAAACCCACCCGGCATGTACCATCGAGAAATACACTTTTCTTACGTATATTTGTCATTGATTTACAACACCACCGTTCCCGTGCCTCGAAGAGCACGTTAAGCCGTCGGTACCGGTTACACTAATACCAAATTGTGGAATCGTTAATAAATTGTCATAAAAAATTGTCATCATATCCTCGCCAAGCCGTCTGGCTAGCGTGGCGAGTGTAGGCCAAATTCTCCAGATATATGTTCCGGAAGGCCCATCTCTAGCAGTGGAGGTCTAGGACGCTGTGTTCTAGGGGCTGTAATAATATAATGATAATAATAATAATTTATTTATTTATTAAAACTTTATTGCACAATATATACAAGAGGCGGACTTAATGTCGCTAGACATTCTCTGACAGCCAACCTTAGGGACATTGTAGAACATTAAAGACGTAAGGTGGGTGCAATTAGAGAAATATGATTACATAATAAATATGCAATATTGTCTAAACTACAATAATAAATACTATAATAAACTAAATACTAATAACTAAATACATAACGTTTTATTAATACATTAGATACATACATTACATAATATTAATACATACACTACATATAATAATATAATAAATAAACTAAATGAGTTGTTATGAGCTATTTAAATAATATGAATATACCATTTTTTTGAAAATGCTTCGGTTGGATGCTTGTCGTATATTTACCGGCAGCTTGTTCCACAGGTTTGCGGCAACAACAGCAAAAGAATCGTTCATGAACCCAGAGTGGTGCGATGGAATAGACAGAACAGAGTTGTGTGAGGAGCGAAGAGACTTATCGTGAAATGAGAAAAGATAGGCAAATTTGTAAAAAAATAATATACGTTTATTCAAAGCAACTAGGCTCACTTGGTAGTTACAAAATCCTTACAACTAAAGTTAGTATAAAAATGAGAATAAAAGTAAAAAAATATGATAATATTAAAACAATATGATCGTGCAGTAATCACTCCGCCCCCCACCAATGTGACAGGATGCACCTCACTCCCTCCAGACCAGCAGCCAATGCGAACCTTATTTTTCAGATATCATCTTCAGGATACTGTTAGTGCTTGTCCTCACTCTGTTAAGCAATGATGCAGTGGTTTTGCGTCTTATAGCAAAGAAGTCATCTTTTTTTTTTTTTTACACTGGACTCGACATGTGAAATCTCGCCCACCTGATGGTAAGCAGTACGCGAGGTCCAAGAATGGGAGCAACTGACGCCGGTCACCACGACCGACATCAGTCTCTACCACTATGCCGGCCTAACAAGATGCTTTTTCACACTTCGCTTGAAGGACTCCAGGTTATAAGAGTGGGGAAACACACTGGCTGGGAGAGCATTCCACATCTTCAGCGTGCGACAGATGTAAGAGTCTCCAAAATTATGAGTACGCGTAGGGATAGTGGGTAAGGTATGTGGATGCATATTCTGGCCTGTGCGTGTAGTTCGGTTGCGGAATAGAGAAGAAGGGATAAGGCTATGGAGCTCCTTAGAACACTCGCCGTGGTATAGCTTGTAGAACACGCTCAGAGAGGCAACGTCACGGCGAAGCTGCAGTGATTCGAGAGTTTTAGAGACTGTCCATCCCCTACCAGCGACCTTCCTCAGGTCATCTGTCCATCTGGCGGGGGGTCGTCCCATACTGCGTCTTCCAGTACGTTGCAGGACCCGTTTACTCCATCGTTCATCGCTTCTGCGACAGACATGTCCAGCCCTGTAATAGGTTTACGTGATTTAATATATTTTGACTTTGACTTTGTTTACGTAATGTACAGTACTTCGAACACAGAATAGATCTCCACTGCCAAAGTAGAGCATTTTACATAATACGAAGTACCATCGTTCAAAGTCGATATTGGGAGACGCGATGATGCAATATGCACGCTTGACAAACTATTAAAAAACTTCGAATCGAACCTGGTACCTCCGCGTCTAAATCTACGAAAACGGAGGGCAATATTACTATTACCAATACTATTTGGTGATTCTATAATTTAACACAAGCATAGTGATGGTGGATACCATATGTGTATTACGTCAGTTCCATAGACATTATTTCTCGCTTACCAACAGGCGAGAGTAAAGTCACATGTTATGGTACAATGTAAAAAAAACATAAATTACAAGGTTTTGTCATTTCACTCCGGTAAGTAGGTAACTTTGGTAAGCAGAAATCATGAAAAACAATACGATATCATAGCATGGATACATTAAAATAGTAAAACATATTTTTTTTATACTGCTAAATACCTAGTACCTATCAATATGTCTTTATGACTTTGACAAAACAATTTATTTATTTAGATATTAACATTGTGGTTGTAAACGAAAACACAGTGTTCTTAAGTACTCATTTTCATTTTACATTGCGTGTTATTACAAAATTTGGTAAAAATGTATAACTACTACAGTTGTTACATATACAAACCTTCAATGTCTATAAAAATAATATATCAACTTTTTTATCAGGTTTCACAAAAATAAATCAATTGTTTATTTGAGTGCAGGTACTTCATATTACGACTTTGTCTTATTTTTAGCAGATATGACTGAAGATTTAGCGCGATCGTACCGGGTTCAAATGTTGGGTGAGTTTATTGAGTTTAAAATAAAAACGTTTATTGACTTAACGGGGTCCCTGTAGTATGTCCCAGAAGGTCTGTGATACAGGGAGCCCCCCCCCCCCCCCCCCACAGTCTTGCTTGCAAAGGCATTCGTGATTAACATGCATTAACAATAATTTTGAAACAGTCTAGATAAGTCTATAATAACATTGTTGTGGAGTACATAATAATTATTTTATCACCAATCATACGACTCATGATTTATATTCTGAAAATGTGTCATTCAGATGTCTTATCCATACTCATATATCCATCTGCTGATTATTGCATTTAATACAATTTATATAAATGTTTTACCTCGAAATAAGTCTTGCAGCTTTAGCAAAACCAACATACTCGTACATGCGGCCATGTTTTAGGTTAATAAAATGGATAATTTGATTTTTTGCATCGAGTACATAAAGGTATTGCAAGCCATTTCTCATTCATTTACGCTTCGGCTTTCTTGGGGAGTTATGAATAAGTATTATGAATATTACGTTTTATAACTTATTCGTTTATTAATAATGTAATTTCTGTTTCAGGTATATTTCGAGTATGTAATCGCCGAAAATTGGATCCGGAAGCAGAGAATGTTCCTTTAGCAACTGACTAAAACTTAAGTTTGAGTTAGATATAATGGAAAATTCTAGAAGCGGCATGACACTCGGCGCTGGAATTCGAAAGAAAGAAAAATGCGAGCATTCAGAAGAAAGAAAATAGACATAGATACAAGACGCTTAACTGGGTTTATACTTTTACAGACATGATTTAATATTTCTCTGTGAAATAATAAACCGAGTAAACGTTTGTATCACGATCAACTCCAGTTTGAAGAAGTCGAAGATTGAATATTGAATGCAATTCGTCTCACTGAGTATCTCTAGTTACAGATTGTTTTATATCTCCGTAACAGGACAACAGTGTATTACAACTTGCTAATTTTGAAAGCTATGTCGGTAACTTTGGTTCTTTGACGGATGTCAACGTTTCTGACTTAATAAATAAATAAATAAATAAATGAAGTTTTATTTCAGGTATACACCCATATCAATTAAATTTACAGTACAGGTATTACAATTATAAAATATAAAAATACATAAAAAAACAATATAAAATATTTGCCAAACATCGACTAAAGTTCACTTACGGTTCGGGCTCTGCTGAACAGACAGCCAATGTGAGTGTATTTTACTGGGGTTCCCGTCGCAAACCGCTCTCATAATGCGATTTGTTGAAGAGCGTAGCCGCTCCCAGAAAGATGTGACACGGTTTCGGAGCACCGCGAAGAAGTCTGGTACCCTCGCCTCAGCGAACATGCCCGATGCACTGCAGTACCTCGGTAGGATACGGAACGCATCATTGTACTGTACCCTCATGGCACTGTATGATTTCCTATGGTAACTGACCCATAGTTGGCAAGTGTACATACATTGACAGTATGTTTTAAACAGCATCAGCTTGACATCTTTACTACACTTGCCAAACCTACGCGCGAGCATGTTACACCGGACGGCCAGAGCTCTCCTCTCCCTCTCGATGTCCATGTCATCCTTTAGGTCGGGAGTCATCACGTGTCCTAGATATTTAAATTTTTCTACAACCTGAACCACTGAACCATTCAATTTTACTTCTGGCACCATAGCCGGACCTCTTCCAGCCCTAAATACCATAATTTCAGTTTTGAGAACATTATATTTCAGTCCATGATCATTAGCATAATGCTCACAGACCGAAAGTAGTTTTTTGAGGCCACCGATAGAGGGGCTGAGTAAAACCATGTCATCAGCATAGCTCAAGCTGTTTACACAAATATCTCCTAGATGACATCCTACTCCAGTTTTCCTCAGCCCCACTATCAGATCATTAACATAGATATTGAAGAGATCCGGCGAAGTCGCCCCCCCTTGGCGGACACCGCATTCTAGTTTATAATTACTAGACGTCGAGTCACCCCACTTTACAGAGTTCGTTTGGTTTCCATACCAATATCTCAACAGATCCACCAGTTGCTTGGGAACCTGAGCCTCGCTCAGTTTGTTCCAGAGAATATTATAATTCACCAGATCAAATGCGCGGCTCAGGTCCAAAAAGCAGGCATATACTGAGGTATCTCGACCAACGTAATAGTTGACTACATGTTTCAAACCCACAATAGCTGTATCCGTTGAGAGACCAGGACGGAAACCAAACTGTGCGTCATCAATACTCACCGAGTTCATAAGTTCAGGCTGTAACAGGCGTTCGAGCACTTTACTCAGCACTGTACCCAACGATATGGGTCGGTAGTTGCTGGCTGACCCCAGATCACCCCTTGTTGTAGCGGTTTTGCGATTTTTTTAATGCTGGTTCGCGGCCTTCGATAGCTCCAGCAGTGAGAAACCTGGTCTGGTCACAGCAGTACAAAGTTACTCCAAGTCTAGAATTATCTGTAGAAAATCCACTTACTTGAACTAACAATGACGAGGATTCCAGTAGCCACGTATCAGCCTTCAGGTCAGCTGCGAGACAATCCAGGTGCGGTATATCAGCGGTGCGGGCGCGGGTTTGATAATGCAGTAGAACACTTTATATTCGCGAACACGTTATTATCATTAGAGCGGCGCGGTTTGAGCGTACTCCAGAGAGGTGGAGGTGGTGGTCTTCCGAGGACACAAGGCCCACCAACGTTTCCGAGCTATAGTCTGAAGCACACTGGTGCGGAGCGAGCAGCACGGCTGTCTTATCGACGACTGCCGCGACATCAAGCGGAACACGGGCGAAATGAAATGCAACATTCACTGGCTAGCCTTGAAAATGGTTTTCACAAATAACAATAGATGGCGGTAACCAAATTCTGCGGCCAGACCACCCCTCTTGTTCTTCACTATAGGTACCACTATAGTTTTCATTAGATCCGCCGGCAGATATGAGTACTTAAGTAACGCATAGATTATAAAACCTACACAGTTTCGTACACAACACATCACCGGCGTAAATAATGTGCTCAAGACACAATCCGTCGTGTCCTGGGGCCTTACCTCTCGACATTCCCCTTACAGCTTTACACACATCTTCATGAGTAAACCTAAGACACCCATAGCCATCACTACAACTTGTGGGCTCGGCCTCGCTGACAGGCTGGGCATCCACTTTAAACCTCTTGGCGAACATATTGGCTATCTGTTCAGCACCCCGCAAGCCGTCTACAGATTCCGGCAAGTTCTGTTTAAAATCATGTTTTTTAATTTCTTTCCAAAATTTCACAAAGTTTTTCTCTTTTCTACACTGTGCTAAGATATTTAATTTTATAGACTCTTCATTTCTTTGGCACCATTTAACTTTATTTTTAAATCGTCTGCGGCTATCGCACATACTTTCATATTCGAAGCCTGTAGACGGCTTGCCGGCCACCACCCAACACCTAAACTGTAACCTGTACACGCTATGTAAACTTTTTACATGATAATTCCATCCCGTTACAGGTTTGTATTTATTGTTATTTAAATTCACTTTTGCCGATTTAATAGCCCCAGTCTGTAACACATTTATTATATTTGTATAAAATTCGTCAATAAAATTATGGTGCTCATTCATTCGATCACAACATTCTCCTCTCTCACAAACAGAACATTCCACTATATCATTTATTATATCTATTTTATTCTTACAATATTTATAGTACATATTTTTCTGACTAGTATCTCTAGCTCCCCACCGCACCCCATTCTCCATCTTCGTCTCGGAGGACGCACGGCGCTTCGTACTCATAGCCCCAACATCACATATGATCCGCAACGGAAAGTAATCGGACCATGTGACGTCATATATGACATCAGTTGAGACCACCGTGTTCCATGCAGCGCTCGTTGTGACACAGTGATCGAGCCATCGGCGGCTGCCGTGTGCCTCACTGATGAAGGTGTATGTGTCTGAATCTAAACCTAGTTTTTCGATGTCCGCGCACACCCATTTTTGCTCCTTACAAAAACTAAATAGTTCTTGCCCAAATCTAGCAGATGGGTGAGCATTATAGTCGCCCAATATATAGACTGCTTGAGAATCACTTTCATCAATTATTGCACTTATTCTACCTAAACAGTCCGTAAAGTCAGTAAGATTTTCTGCAGCGTCAGTTGGCATGTATATACTAAAAACGATTATTGAGGTTGAGCCTATTAAAATACGAATAGCAATAATTCTATCACTTTCACAATCTATCACTGTTACGTTATCAAATTTAGACTTTCTCCACATAAGTGCTAGGCCGCCGTAGGGTCTTCCCCGCAGCACACCCTTCGACGTATCAACCGATGACACAGCCGTACATCCAAACCGAGGGTCTATCGTGTGCACGAAGCCTAGATCATGAGGCAGCAGCCAAGTCTCCTGTAATGCCAAGATATCGGTACTACAACACAGGTCTTGCACACTTGACACTGATCTTTTAATCGATTTACAGTTAAAGGACGTAATAGCAAATTTTGTGTTCGTACTATTCATACTAAAGTTTACCATTACCCTCTTTAACTACGCGCATACGAAACTGACGATATTTAACTCCTTGAGGCCAAAAATCTGTACTTAAAAATCTTGCAATTTTACTTTTTGCTATCGTTATTTTGTAGGAGCTAAATGCTGTTTCATATTTTTGTGCAAGTAAGTGGACGTCTAAGCATTCTTCACCCATCTCATGGATATGCGCCTTTACATCCTCAACACCTGTATCCTTCGATAGTCGCGATATGTAGATCGCAGTGGTCATTTCTGCAACCTTTAATTTACCGCTACCCTGTGCCGTGCCGCACAAGTTACTCCGGTTACGTTTCTTATTCCCTGCCAGCATAAATACACCCTCAGTTTCCCGGTTATTATCGCTGTTACTATTACTATTGCAAGCCACTATCTGACTATTGTTATTATTCTTATTATTATTTGAAGTTTGGCTGCCTCTGAGTACTATGTCGCGGTAGGCCGGCGAAAAGGTCGATTCGATAGAACCGGTCTTACCGGTTTCACGGACTTGTTTCGAAATCTGCTGCGCGGGTGGAGGCGGCAACGTCGTCATGGTGTTTCTTTGCGGCGTAGTTGTAATTGCAATACTCGCTACTTCTTCCTTTTTATTTTTCTTTAAGCCAATTCTTTCTATTGTCGTGCGTATTTCCGTCATATCGGTATTTAGTTGTACCAAGTCTGATTTGGTAGCGGATTCGTTACGCAGCGTCGCTAATTCAGACTTCATAATAGTCAGGTCTTTCAGTAGCCGTGTAACGTCTACATGGTCAAATGTAACAGGCGGTAGGCGATTTACGTTTTTGGCTACAAAAATCGGGTGTAAGGATGGATCAGTTTCCTTCATGAGTTTAATAATATCTTCAAGATTTTTCTTATTTTTATCTTCACCTTTTCTTTGTACAATCCTAACACCTTCCGTCTTTAGTGCTTTAAAAACTTCATTTTTTCCGTCCTTAATTTCTTCCTCACTAAAATTTGATGCACATATCTGAACGATACTTAATTCGTCCAACACGTCAATTTTATTCTGTAAGAACGTCAATAGTTCGTTTATTATTATATTGGATGTCATTTTTTATTATATTTTAATTCACAACATAACGTAAACATCACTAATGTAAACCAGCGAGCACAAAAAACACGTCCGCGCGGGGTGCGGCGTGCGACACGATGAAATCCTTCCTTCCTTCAGATCCTTCAGAGAAATCCCGAGCATAGCTCTCTCCATAGCTCGCTGAGCGACCTTTAAGTTATGTATCAGACCCACCGTCAGTGTCCACGTCTCTGCTCCATACGACATTACTGGAAGAACACGCTGGTTGAATAATATATAATGTTTATTCCCAACAATCAATACCTTAAAACACGACCCATGGTACTGTTTCTTAAAATTTAATTGTTTAGTTGTATTGTTGTAATTCTTTAGGTATAATGAGCGTGTACTCGCACTTGCTTAATTTATTAAGTTCTGCTACATAATTTACCATTTTGATGAGCGTTTTCAACTAAATTTGACGTTATTGTTACTAATAAATATATTTATATACCTATGTATATAGCGGTGGTGGCTCGGTTGTAAGTTATTCAAACCCACCCGGCATGTACCAATGAGAAATACACTTTTCTTACGTATATTTGTCATTGATTTACAACACCACCGTTCCCGTGCCTCGAAGAGCACGTTAAGCCGTCGGTACCGGTTCCACTAATACCAAATTGTGGAATCGTTAATAAATTGTCATCATATCCTCGCCAAGCCGTCTGGCTAGCGTGGCGAGTGTAGGCCAAATTCTCCAGATATATGTTCTGGAAGGCCCATCTCTAGCAGTGGAGGTCTAGGACGCTGTGTTCTAGGGGCTGTAATAAGGATAATAATAATAATTTATTTATTTATTAAAACTTTATTGCACAATATATACAAGGGGCGGACTTATTGTCGCTAGACATTCTCTGACAGCCAACCTTAGGGACATTGTAGAACATTAAAGACGTAAGGTAGGTGCAATTAGAGAAATATGATTACATAATAAATATGCAATATTGTCTAAACTACAATAATAAATACTATAATAAACTAAATACTAATAACTAAATACATAACGTTTTATTAATACATTTGTTGGGTATGGCCTTCAATAAAACTCAGGTTTGTGGACTGTATCATTTATTTGTATGGGTCGCGGTTCCGATTATAAGCAGCGTTGCTCCACCGTGCCGTCGTGGAATGGAGTGGCGGCCGCGGTCCGAGGTCGCGCCCCCGCCGCGCTGCCCCGCGACGTATACGCATGTTGGCCACAACATACTCCCCCGCGTTGACCTGGCTCAAGATTAAGAAGCAGGAACAGGCAGGGGGCAGATGCTAGTGTAGGTGCGTCGGATGGTCCCCTTCCTGGTTACGATGTCGGCCACCCGCGCGAGACCGTCGGCGCCCGGGTGCAGGGTCTTGATGCGGCCCAGCAGCCATAGGAGAGGGGGCTGCGATTTGTCCCGGACTAGGACTAGCGTGCCGACCTTGAGCTCGCCACTGGTCTGATGCCATTTCGCCTTCTGCTGGAGGAGAGAAACATATTCCCCTTGAAAGCGGTCCCAAAAATGTTGTCGCATCTTCTCAATTCTTTGAAACCGCTGAAGGCGACTGACGTTGGTATGCGTGAAGTCGTGGCTGGCGACAGAGGTCAGTGGACGTCCGATAAGGAAGTGGGAAGGTGTGAGGCAAAAAAGGTCATTATCATCGGGAGATAGAGGAGTGAGTGGACGGGAGTTCAAAATAGCCTCTATCTGCACAAGGCATGTTGACATTTCCTCAAACGTCATATTAGATAACCCTAAAATGCGCCTTAAATGATGCTTAACTGATTTAACAGCTGCTTCCCCATAGACCTCCGAAGTGTGGAGAATATGCAGGGATAAAATTGATATTGATACCTTGTTGGGCAAGAGAAACCTGAATGTCAGCGTTATCTGACAGGATGCTTGACAGCTCGTTGAATGCTCCTACAAATGTGGTGCCGTTGTCGGAATACATGTTGAGAGGTTTGCCCCGACGAGCAATAAACCGATTGAGAGCAGCGATGAATGCCTCCTTGGTGAGGTCAGTGACTAGCTCTAAATGTACGGCTTTAACTGCAAAACACACAAAGACACATATGTAAGACTTAAGTGAAGTACTGCCTCTGCCCTTGCGATTGAGTACCAACACTGGCCCAGCATAGTCGATCCCAGTGTTTAAAAATGGAAATTCTAGGTTAGTACGGTCTGTTGGTAAATTGCCCATAACTATGGATAGAGGTTTGGCCCTAAATTTATAACAGCGAATGCATGCATGTACTACCTGCCGCGCCAGACTCCTGCCAGCTAGCGGCCAATAGGTCTGTCGAATGGTGGACAATAAAAGCTGGGGTCCGGCATGCATGAGTAGTTTGTGTTCGTGTTCAAATATAATCTTCGTTAAGTGATGTTTGCTGCATAAGAGGATCGGATGTTTGACTGAGTAAGAGTAAACCGAATGTTCTAGTCTTCCCCCCACGCGTAAAAGACCGTGTGTATCGATGAAGGGTGAGAGGGAGTTAAGTCTATTCTTACTGGGCAAGGCATTACCGGATTCTAGAATGTTGTATTCCTCCGGAAACATCTCCTGTTGAGCAAACTTTAAAATTAAATTACGTGACATATCTAATATTGTTGAATTTAAATTGTAAATTTTAGTATTTTTATGTGTACAATTGTTTATAAAAATGTGTATGTATGTAAATATTCTTATCAACTTATTGAAATTAGATATTTTATGGATTAACTTGTGTATGTTTATGTGTAATAGTGTTAAGATTTAATGAAGTTTCTGGAAGGTTGTCGTGTATTTTATTAGGATTTGTAGGAAAAACAATGTCCGTAGTACGTAGGAATTCCGGACCTGACCACCAGATGGCGCTAGCGCTGATTGAGTCAGCCTTCACCCCGCGAGAAACTAAATCCGCCGGGTTTTGCTTGGACGGCACGTAGCTCCACCGAGAATTGCCAGTCATATCGAGAATATCACTAACTCTGTTACGAACGAAACTTGTTAGTCGACTAGGAGCGGTTGTAAGCCACCCTAGGACAATAGTTGAGTCTGTCCAAAAGAAATATGCGTCAACGTCTAAAGTTAGTGAATTCTTTATCTTAGTACAGAGTCTTGCCCCTAACAAAGCGCCGCACAGTTCTAGCCTCGGGATTGTAGTGTGCTTGATAGGAGATACCTTATTTTTGGAGGCTAAAAGGCGAACACACACCGATCCATCCTGCCCAATAGTTCTTACGTAAACGCAAGCTCCATAAGCTGCCTCGGAGGCGTCTGAAAATGTATGGATTTCTGCTTTAATTCTATCTACACAAGAAATACACCTAGGAATTTGTAAAGTATTTAACGCTGAAAAAGCTTGAATTATATTTATAAATGATATTTTAATATCTGAGGGAACCTCGTCATCCCAGTTGCAATTATGTAGCCATAATTTCTGAAATAATATTTTTGCCTGTACTAAACATGGACCTATAAGGCCTAACGGGTCAAAAATTGACTTATTGTAGATAATATTACCCGTTTTGTAATTTTATGTATGTTTTGTAGGTTTGTATCGATCGAAAAATATAATGTATCTGAATGTGCGTTCCAATACAAACCTAATGTTTTACACGATGCTGTATTGTTTAAATTTAATGTTTTATCGGAATTATTTGTAAATTTAGAAAGAATATTTAATATTTCGGGACAGTTAGACTGCCATTTTCGTAGATTAAATTTTGCCGAGTCCAATGTATTTATCCCACCTTTGCATAACGTGATAACAGCTTCTATCGTGTCATCCCCACTCAAAAATCGTCTACGAAAAAGTCTTCCTTGATTGCACGTCGTATGTGAGTATCGGTGCACTGATCTGCTAACGAAACGAGACATTTTGTCGCTAAGTAGGGAGCTGAAGCTGTTCCATATGTAACTGTGTTGAGTGTGTAGGTGTGTAACGGCTGTGATGAGTTGAATCTAAATATTATTTGTTGTAATGAACGCTGAGAGTCGTCCACAAGAATCGCCCTGTACATTTTTTCCACGTCACTAGTAACAACATACCTATGCTGCCTGTAGCGTATCAAGATGGAAAATAAATCTTGCTGTACAGTCGGGCCGACTCGCTGTATATCATTGAAAGACTTACCTGTAGAGGTGACGGCCGAAGCGTCAAAACTACTCGCAGTTTTGTCGTCGCACTCGACTCACGCGCGACACCGTGATGTGGTAAGAAATAATGATATTTAGTATTTTTAAAACTTTTTTTGTTTTCGGTCATGTGACCTAAATTAATGTATTCTGAAATAAATTGCATATACCTATCTTTAAAAACTGAATCCTTGTCGAATCTACGCTCTAAAGATAGAAAACGACGCTTGGCCATGACGTATGAGTCACCTAGAACTCCTGGCGAGTCTTTCAATGGAATAGTGACCACGAATCGGCCCTCGCTGTCTCGTCGTACTGTTTTGTTGAAATTGTCTTCACACTCTAACTCTTCATGCGACATGCAGTGCGCAGCAGGCACTGTGTCAAGTTCCCAGAAGCGAGTTAGCTGCGAATCTTCGCTACGAGTAAAATATGACTGGTTATGTGATTGTGTGGTATGTGTGTAACCTGAAATGATCCACCCTAACCTAGTCTCGTGTAATTTTAATTTATTTGCACCTAAATTGATGTGTTTCGACCCGAGGACATCCCAAAATATTTCAGCTCCTACCAATATGTCAATAGGCGAAGGCTTATTAAAGTTAGGGTCAGCAAGCTGAATTGTAGACGGTAATTTTAAATTATCGATATTTATGTATGTCGGTGGTAGCGAATTCGAAATATTGGACAGGATAAAACAACGTATATTCGCTCTATAATCTCCGCGGAGGGATAGTATTGCCAGATTGCAAGTCTCTGTACTAAAGGTAGTGTTACCGTTAATGCCTGACACGGTGGAGCTCGTGTTGTACCTCATGACGCTCAGGCGGTGGCCGAGCGCCTCAGTCACAAAGTTGGAAGTGCTGCCGTTGTCCAGTAGCATCCTAGCAGTATGTAGTTTGCCACAGGAATCCACCACGTTCACCAAAGCTGTGGATAGAAAAGTGTGAGTACTGCTTGCTAGCTGCGTCGACAACGCAACATTGTTTTGTGGCTCGGAGGGGCCCGCGACTATGTCGTCATGGTTATGCAATAGTGTATTATGTTTTTTATTACAATATTTACAATTTGAACTCCTGCACCTGTTAAACCTGTGTCCAGGACGCAGACAGTTGTCGCACACCTTGTACTCCCTGGCCTTAGAAATGCGAGTACCTACATCTAACTCTTTAAATTTTTGACAAGAGTACAAGAAATGTTGTTCAAAACACAATGGACATTTAACTTGCCGCTTATTAAAATTTTCTGTAGCTGTAATAAAACTTTTTGTATCTGATTGTATATTTGTATGTGTATTTGATGAATTATGTATGTTATTGTATTCCAATGATTCTAATAAATTGCCTCTTTTAATTAAAAAGTGTGTTGGGAAAAATTTGGAAAGTTTGTTAAGTTATTATGATATTCTTCCCAATGCCGAAAAGTGTTTGAGTCTAACTTTTTTGCGATGAGATGCACTATTACTGTGTCCCAATGGTCTGTGGGTTGGCCCAATGAAGATAATGAGCGTAGGTTTTTGTTAATAACATCTACGATGTTCCTGAGGGATTTACTGGACTCATTACTCATTGGTTCCGCACCAAATAATGCATTTAAATGATTATTAATCAAAAGTCGCTCATTGTCATATCTTTCTGACAAAAGTTGCCATGCTATTTTGTAATTACTTGCGCTTAGGTCTAAACTTTGTATGATAAGAGCTGCACTGCCTTTAAGAGCTGCACGTAAATAATGGAATTTATTTATTTCACTAATTTGCTTATTTTCGTGTATGATGGACAAATAGGTATCTCTAAACTCGAGCCAATGCTGATAATCACCGTCAAAATGTGGGAGATCTATTTTGGGCAGTCTTACCAAGTCCTGTCTTACTCTGTGACTGTGTGTGTTACCACCGTCATCCGATCCGGACACGGATCTCGACCGGCTGGGTCGCGCCGGCTGCCCGACGTTGGCGTCGAGAAGGGCGCGCGCAACAGCGACAGCTTGAAAGTATTGCGTCTCAAATAGCTCGCGTTCCGGTTGAACCTCGTCCACAGCTTCCGACATTTCAGCTTCTGTCTGTAATGCGTCGAATTCATCGTATAAGCTATCTATTTTATCTAAGCGACACTTAAGCTCAGCAATTTGAAAGGTGCTAGGAATTTTGAAGTCTTTTATTAAGTTTAGAAAGTTATTAAATAGTGTAAGTTTGCCTTTTAAGCTGCCTTTTTTCTTATTGTATTCTTTTTGTTTTAATTCTGACATTGTAAATAGTTAACTTTAATTGTATTTGTAAAAAAAAATAAAAAAGTGGAGATTAATTTAAATAAAAAAAGCTAAAAATGAGATAAGCATCAATTTAATATAGATTAATAATTTTCAGGCGTTTAAATAAGGAATAAATTTATCCAGGCGTACACATTTTTTATTTTAGTTATTTTTAGGCTTAATAATTATTACTTTAGAAAAAAGAAGGGAATAAATAGTTACAGAATAGAATAGCGAAGCAATAGAATAACTGAAGTTAGCCATGCAAAGAACAATTTACTGTAAAGTTAAAAAAAAAACAAACATGTGATGAATAATAATAATTACGGGAGTCAAAACTAACGGTATTTTGAAGTACTGATTACGAGTTAAAGAGCTAATGGAATATAGTTTTATGAATATTACGTGTAAAATGAAATAGCGACATGCATGTGCAAATAAAAACTATGATGAATTTGCGAAACAAGGGAAAAAAAGGAACGGACTCACTCTGTTTCGTAAAATGGTCGACCGGCCACGAGGTACTGTATGCGCTTCTTGATAATCGTTTTCTCCTTTGAAGGACCACTATGTTGGGTATGGCCTTCAATAAAACTCAGGTTTGTGGACTGTATCATTTATTTGTATGGGTCGCGGTTCCGATTATAAGCAGCGTTGCTCCACCGTGCCGTCGTGGAATGGAGTGGCGGCCGCGGTCCGAGGTCGCGCCCCCGCCGCGCTGCCCCGCGACGTATACGCATGTTGGCCACAACAACATTAGATACATACATTACATAATATTAATATATACACTACATATAATAATATAATAAATAAATTAAATGAGTTGTTATGAGCTATTTAAATAATATGAATATACCATTTTTTTGAAAATGCTTCGGTTGGATGCTTGTCGTATATTTAACGGCAGCTTGTTACACAGGTTTGCGGCAACAACAGCAAAAGAATCGTTCATGAACCCAGAGTGGTGCGATGGAATAGACAGAACAGAGTTGTGTAAGGAGCGAAGAGACTTATCGTGAAATGAGAAAAGATAGGCAAATTTGTAAAAAAATAATATACGTTTATTCAAAGCAACTAGGCTCACTTTGTAGTTACAAAATCCTTACAACTAATGTTAGTATAAAAATGAGAATAAAAGTAAAAAAATATGATAATATTAAAACAATATGATCGTGCAGTAATCACTCCGCCCCCCACCAATCTGACAGGATGCACCTCACTCCCTCCAGACCAGCAGCCAATGCACGGCGAACCATATTTTTCAGATATCATATTCAGGATACTGTTAGTGCTTGTCCTCACTATGTTAAGCAATGATGCAGTGGTTTTGCGTCCTATAGCAAAAAAGTCATCTGTATGGGCCTGCGCAAACATTTCCGACGATATAATAATAATATATACGAGTATATAATAATCGTCTCTTTAAATAGAACGCGCATTCATTTTTTTTTTTTTTTTTTTTTAATATAAATAAATAAATATTTCCAGACAGGTCACACAGCGCCATCTAATTTCCGTGGTAAGCTACGAGGCTTGTGTTACGGAAACTAGATGGTTGATAAACTACATATTATACTTTTTTTTTTTTTTTAATATATACATATTATACATATAAACACCCAGACCGAGACAAATTATACAATGTACAACTTGCCCCCGGTGGGAATCGAACCCACGACCTCCCGAATTCGCGGCAACGTTTGTTACTACTAGACCACGGAGGCGGTCATTATTAATACTTTGCGTATATTTTTTTTTTATGTTCAATCAGCCGATAAATTGCATTGATTATTTGAAATTCGGTTAAACAAGAAGCTCACAAATAAAATATCTTTCATCCTTAAGTTGAGAGATGTGTATGTATGTATGTATGTAGGAGCCGAAGAAATGTTTGAAACAAATTCAAATTACAAATTTATTGCTCGAGCAGTAAAAATAAAAAGTATGTGAATTAACTCTGTCCTCTTTGAAGAGTAATTTTATGCAGCAAGTGTTCGGAACGATCCGACTAGGGCCATTTCTGTCGGAAGTCGGCAAATTATCACTGGATCGTAAAATTAACGCGTCTTATCAAACTGAACATGATCGCAAAATAAAAACAACTTTAAAACACGCGTTTATTAACACGACAGAGAGATCAAAGTCGTATACATAGTACAATAATACTTAATACTAAAATTTTAAAGTTGAAAGAACGTTTGTTGGTCTGTATGTTTGACTCGCCTTCACGAATAAAGGATTGACCTACTGTTGGATATTTATTTATTGTTGTTGTGTAATTCTGTATTTGTTCATTTGTAAATCTGCTATAGCTGAGTTTTCCTTGCAGATTCATTTCTCAGTCAGATTAAACATTAACAGGTCACTGGAATTTGCTAACCATCATTTCGCTGCTTAGTCTTCCACTAACAGGAGTAGAATCACTCTAAATAATTTAAATAATGACGTGTCACAAATGCCTTTAATAGGTTTACGCGAATTAAGATATTTTGACTTTGACTTGGACCCGTTTGCACTAAATTTTAGTCGAGTAAAACTTTGTTTCGACTTCACTAAACCAATGAACCGATTTTATAAAAAAGTAGTAGTAATTTTACTTAGAATTTATGGTTATTATTATTTAAACCAGAGCGGTGGTGGCTCGGTTCTAAGAACGTTTACTTGAACTTCCTAAAAATCAATGAGTAATACACTTTCCTACGTACATTTGACATAGATTTACAACAGCATTGTTCCCGTGCCTCGAAGAGCACGTTAAGTTAATAAGTTTTTAATAAAAATTGACATCAGACCCTCACCAACCAGCTGCAGCGTGGCGAGTGTAGGCCAAATTTTCCAGAAATTTCTGAAAGGCCCATCTCCAACAGTGGAGTTCTAGGGGCTGTGATAATGACAATAATTATTTAAACACATGTGACCCCCCTACTAATGCTAAATAATGACCAGCTTAGACAGCCAAAGCCGGGTCAAATAGCTATTAAGAATTACTCGTAAACGTAAAAGGTAACATTTTAAAAAACGAAAAAAAAAATTAATACTTAATGTTAAAGTCTTTCAAGTGAGGAAGGGTACCAAATGACGTTCAAGAGGCATAAAGTCGTATCTGAATAATTTGATCAAAATTAAGCGTTAGAAAAACTAAAAATGTATAGCGATTCTTCTTCTTATTTATTTAAAAACTTTAATGTTTTAATAACAAAAGGCGAATGTAATGCCGATCTCTTACATCGGGTACTGGTACCGGTACCTCCAGCTACCTTCTTCAAATTATCAGCCCATTAATGTCGTCTCATTATTTATATATATGACCGCCTCCGTGGTCTAGTGGTAACAAACGTTGCCGTGAACTTGGGAGGTCGTGGGTTCGATTCCCACCGGGGGCAAGTTGTACATTGTATAATTTGTCTTGGTCTGGGTGTTTATATGTATAATATGTATATATTTACAAAAAAAAAGTATAATATGAAGTTTATCAACCATCTAGTTTCCGTAACACAAGCCTAGTAGCTTACCACGGAAACTAGATGGCGCTGTGTGACCTGTCTGGAAATATTTATTTATTTATATAATTAACTCATTTTATAAAATTATTAATACGCTTTTATGTCAATTGAGCAATGTATAGCATATGTACTTCAACCCGATTCCCTTCCTGACCCGTGAAGGCTCTTTGGGCTGGAGGCAGTAAAGTACAAAACTGGCGAAGACCAGGAGGGTCTACCGTGAATGCACCATATATGAAATTGAAATAACGAGTTTGCGCCGTTTGGGTTCGAGACGATAGGACCACGGGCCTGTTCAAGGAGTTGTCCAAACGGCTGACGATAGATCTTGAGACAGGAAGGCTGGCAATTATTTCTGCCAACGTATTAGCCTTGCTATACAGAGGGCAAATGTTTCCAGTGTACTTGGGACTATCTCTTATGGAGTATTTGTTTGAAGCGGTGTTATTTTTATATATTACCATGGCAAACATACAATGTTAGTTCTCCTTGCCAAACATATTTGGATTTTATTTTACAATTCATTTAAAATCTAAAATAATCCGTAATTGAAAATAAATGAAAATCGAAACTAACGGATAATCCGAAATAATTTCATAACGCTATAATATATTATAATTGTATCTAAACCAGTGTAATATTATTAATATATTTGTATTCATATCCAGGTACACATTTGTTTTATCCATAACAGTTCTTCAAACCAGGGCCTAATTCTGGCGCTTTCGACTTGCGTGTCGGTTCGAAATATTTTAATGAAAAGCGACAGAGCACTACAGAAAACTGACAGTTTCATTCGAGAAAATCGAGTGGACATGAATGTAGAAGGCGCGAGAATGGGGCCCAGGTGTCAGATGGAAAATTTTGCCTAAATTAAATTCAGATTTTTTTTTTATATAATATTTTGTTTTTATTACTACTGTATCGCGTAGGATGGTGCGCCACCCCAGTCTGCTCTCGGCAGTGTGTAGGGCAACATTTTTAAAATAAACATTATTGTTTTTCCATTTCTAATCTCCTCGGACTTTGAGAGTAGATCCCCGGAAAAGAATCTGAAATTTGCTCGCTGGAAGTGGCAGCGCGAGATAAGATCAGATGCCGCAATAAAAAGCGCTCGTACTTCGTCCGTTGTGTAATGTGCATTCAAATTGCATTGTGCGAGAACCATAGACGTATATATGAGTACTGGTCTCATAAAACAATTCATTATCTCTGACACGCAGGAGTTACAGAGTAAACAATATATGAGTACATTTCTATATCCAGATCGACTTCCACCGCGTTTATAAACAGTTTTGATGATACAACATTACCTATTTCACGCCTTATTTATTTATTTAAACATTTTATTGCACTTAAAAACCTAGTACATAGACGAGCTACAAGGGACAACAATCATTAATTCGAGAGACATACATTCTGTTTCTCAAGAAATAATGTGTTTAGAAGGTTTTTAAATACGTTGACGGACGGTGCGCGCTGTATAGCCAGTGGTAGCTTGTTCCACTGACGAGCGGCAGCAACAGTGAAGGAATCTGAATATCTGCTAGAATTAGCGTAGTTGGATATATTTTGAAACTAATAAGTAAGTCATAGTCCCAAAGCTACAGCAGACACCTGAAACATTTCAAAGTATGATCCCTGTTATAATTACAGAACAGTTTAGGTTTTGATGAAGGCTTTCTTAAGGTCCACAAAAGCTAGACACAGCGACAAATTATACTTTTTGGTTTTCTGTATCATCTGCCGGAAAGTTGTATGGTCCATTACATCCGTTAAGAGTGCATTTTATATTTTAATAAAATTCGCATATAATATTTATTTTCATGTGAAAACTAAAAGCAGACATTTTGTAGTAATAACGAACCAACTTAAAACTAAATATAACAATTCTATTTATAAAATTATTAAACGCTGGCCAATCGTCAACAACAATATGTAAACTATCTATTGTGATATAAATATTATATTACTAGTATGAAATACTTACGTGCGTTAATCCTGATCATAAACACCACTATTATATGTACTATTCTATATAATATTTTAATATTTAGATATTGGTGACTGATTTAATTTGCCTTAACCACGACATCTCGCGTTTATATTTTATTATATTCAAGTCATTTATACACCATTAGATACATTATATCCGCCTTTTTTTATATAACAATAAAGTTTTTAAATAAATACATAACGTACACTTGGTTTTGTCAGTTATATAATTAAAAGATTACAAATCATGGCAGGATAGCAAAAGATCGACCATTAGTGCAATGAATATCCATCGTCATTACCAAATTAAAACCATATAAATTAAACACTACTTAGATGCTGCTATATATATTATTGTATTGTATGTACTATTGCATGTATATAAATACATTTAATTATTTAATTACCTTGTTAGGTTATTTAATAAATCTTAAAGATTATATCTGATATAAGTTATTTAATTTATGTTATAGACTCTTCTACACTCTTACAAAATATATCATTACGTGTCCCCATACGTAGCACTCGCAGCAACAACTTATTTGTTATTTCTAATTTATCTACTAGGTATACGGCTAATAGATACTTTTGTCGCTCTCTCGACTACTACGATAAGGAATTGTCTCATCTTTACCATCTTCACTTATTTAATTCTAGTGTTAACAAATTTAAAAACGACCTAAAATTACATATATTTTCTAAATTAAAATAATATAACATTCCTAATGAGTAGCTGTTTATATATGTAGTATTAGTAATATTGTTTCTGCTATGATATAACTTAGTATCTCAATTCAATTTTGATGTTAATAATTATATTTTTTGCTTAATTGTTAATCTGCTATGCTTGTTTATGTTTTCGTTTATTGTATTTTGTATAAAGGTCTTGTTAATAATAATTATGTTTGTAATATTATGCAAATGACTGTTTGCTGTCAAAATAAAAATAAAATTTACGAGTAGGTAATGCTTGTCTCCATCGCCAACCTGTCTGTGCACCGTAGTAAGTGTACACTAAATTCTCCAGTAATTTCTGGAAGAAACTCCAACAGGGTGGTCTAGGGCTTTATGTTCTAGGGGCTGTATTTAATGCTTGTCTAATATTTAATGGCAGGTTGTTCCACAAGTGCGGCAACAACAAATATATGTCTCTGTCGAAAACTAATTCGCCTTAGGCCGATTCGCAAGTTGCGATAAACACATGTTCCGATTAAGTGTTCGCTAAAGTCGGTGCTGGCTGATAATGCTAGCCTTGTAACTGGCTTCAATTAGGAAAACAAAAGAATAAAATGCGTTCGGAATTATAGCTTTAATTTAAATATTTAAATTACTATGTAATGTGTAACTTATGTTAAAATCGTTATTTATCGTAGCGTAGTTTGGATTTAAGGTAATATTTAACGTAGTAAAAATAAAATCAATTATTTTAAATAGTTGTTCATGATTAGTGACCAAGTTCACGTTGTGTTAATGACTTAAAATATCTTTATTGACGTAAATCTATTATTTAAATATATCATTCCTTAGGTTATCTTGTAACAACTTGGATATTGTCAGAACTAAAATATTGTAAAACAAAAACATTAATAAAATATATAAACAAACATAAGTTAGGTAATCATGGTTGGACTGTAATAGGTAATAATCCATATTTATGTGTGTTATAATAGCGTTATTGTCATAAGCAAGGTTACAATTACCTAATAACTACTTAATATAAGATCGTGGCTGTAAATAGGCCGTGTCAACTAAATATAAATTCGTGGCTGTAAAAGGGCCGCGTCAGCTTACAATCTAACAATAATAATAAATATCAAATCTTAATACTATTTCGTGGCTGTATACGGGCCGTGTCACCTTACAATGTAAATAATAATATGTCAATTAAACATATATTTGTAGCTGTAAAAGTGCCGTGTCATCTTACATTCTAAATACCATTATCAATAATTTATATTCTTTGATTCTACTTCTGCTAGTTGTAAACTAAACAGCAAAGCAGTCCAAAGAGTAAGTTACCAGAAGACCTTATCAGGTTCCAATGACCTGTTAATGTTTAATCTGACTGAGAAAGGAATCTGCTTGGAAAACTTAGATTTTTTATATAACAGATTTTCAAAATAATACAAATACAGATTTACACAGCAACTATCTCCGTGGTCTAGCGGTTAAGTCCGTGAATTAAAACTTGGAGGTACCGGGTTCGATTCCTGGTCGGGACACAAAGATATTTGTTAATGTAAATAAAAATACATTTATTTAATATTTAATTTATTTGTGATATTTCTCGAGTTTGGTATGCTAGAGACATCGACGAGCTTGCCACTTGTCATGATTGGCCTATAGTAAAGTTGGCTAAATGAGAATCCGCTTATTCATAAGCGTGTTTTCTGACCACCTCGAAAGAGAAACGGTCGTGATGATACTTTACTTAGCTTATATTAATTTCGATACTATACGTGTTTATAACTACTATTAACTGTCCTGACACTTGACAATGGACATTATTCTTCGAACGAGTTAATTTATAACGATTTTACTCTATTTTTCTAAAACATATCTATGAATTTAAATTTCTAATCATTCCATGGATTCACCGTGCGGGTAAAGGAAATACGAAAGAGAAACGGTCGTGATGATACTTTTTATATGTATATACCGCGTGATTTTGAATGAACTTTCCCATAAAAACCATGTCGGAAGCGACAAAAAAAAATATTGTGTCTATACAAACTATTTTTTTTTTAAATTGTCTTTTCCGACATGTCTTGTGAAAAGTTGTTCGTTTCTATCAATAAAATAACATATTAGTCAAGAGTAAGGCCATACAAAGTCACCACGTATAAATATCTTTAAATTTACCTATGAGAATACAATATCTAGTACAGTAGCACTTAACCAAAAGCCGAGAAAACGCGGCCTCTGCTATTCAAGGTGTTCCTCCCTCTCGCTCGCACAATCCAATATTTTCATAGAACCGTGGTCACGGGTCAACTTTTTTTTTTAATATACTAACACGAAATGTGACCTAGCGTCCACCTAATGGTAATTGGCGCGTAAGGTTCATTAATGTTAGCAACTGAAATCAGACTCATGACTGACATCAGTCCCTAACATTATGCCGGCTTGACTGAGCATGACGGCAATTAAGCCTGATCTCGAAACGTGTGGATACACTTTACTGGGATTATCAGCACTAACGGTGATACTTCACCGCCCCGGCAGACTGGGCAAATTACGACCATCAGTCCGCGCCTACCACCTATTTAAACTGATGCCACTGAGATGACACGGCCCCGCAGCTTTCGAGTGCCTTCACGACTCAGACTTAGCTGTAAAGGCACAGAGGGCCAGCAGTGAAAGAGAGACGGTTTGTATGGCGCCTTGAGGTCTCCTTATGAGGCCCCACAGTGATTCGGGCATGTGACCACTGCGGGCAGGGGCCCTTCAGGCCTATGGTCGTATTGTTAGACGTTTTATCGATCAAAAAAAAAATAGCCTTTCAACTTGGCCGAAACGTAGGGAGAAGTGTATTAAAATGACAAATGGGACACCATAATAGGAATACAAATATAAATCGTTTATTAGCACAATAAGAATATTGATCCATTACGGTGAACCCTGTCTCCTGCATGAGCTGAGCTGTATAACAGGAGCCAGTGTCTTCCAATAATGAACATACAATTTAGAAGAAAAATAGAATAAAAAAGTTACAAATTTAGTATGTGAGTGTGGTTGCGATCTCTGTATGTGTGTTTGTGTGTGTGTAGGGAAGGGAGTGGGGAAGGGAGGAGAGGGTGGGTAAGCTTTTGTGTTTGGGATTTAATACAGTATAGTGGATTATAGATTATAGCCCGTAAAAGCTCTGGCAATCTGGAAAGGCTAGTAATCACGGGGAAAATTGAAGGCAAGAGACCCCGTGGCCGGAGCCCGACACGCTGGTCAGACCAGATCCGCACCACACTTCACACCCAAGTCCACGAGGCCCTGCACGCCGCCGTGAGCAGACCCGGATGGCGCAGCATAGTCCGGGACAAAGTGATCCGAGGAGGGGGTCACGACCCTCAGCATTGAGGAAAACGACGCAAGGAGGGAGGAGTGGATTATAATCATGCTGCTGAATTTAAATATGTACTTATAATATTGAAGGAATATAATAAAATATGGCGCAGCAAGGGCCTCGATTAGTGCTGCGATGTCTGAGTGCGCGCTGTACAGGTACTAAGTTACGGGGAACACTGGCTGGAGCAGACGCAGGACAGATTTGTGAGGGAAGCCGGCCAGAGGGTCTACTTTGAAATACCAAAAATTCCATATTCGATCATTTTAAAACAGTGTTAGAGTCGGTCAACAAAAATGAGTTATAACATTAAAAACAAGAGAGCAATACTACACGGTTATTACATATATAATCTCATACACACCCTCTCACACATATATCACGAACACATAGAGAGGACATATAAATATAAAATATAAATAAATATAAAAAATACAAATATTTCAAGACAGGTCACACAGCGCCATCTAGTTTCCGTGGTAAGCTACGAGGCTTGTGTTATGGAAACTAGATGGTTGATAAACTACATATTATACTTTTTTTTTTGTAAATATATACATATTATACATATAAACACCCAGACCGAGACAAATTATACAATGTACAAGTTGCCCCCTGTGGGAATCGAACCCACGACCTACCGAGTTCACGGCAACGTTTGTTAACACTAGACCACGGAGGTGGTCTACAGGACATACATCATTTATTGTTGTGACATTATAACAGGGCAACCTTGTGTAGGTATCACAAACACATCACCCTATCATCATTACAGCCCCTAGAACACAGCGTCCTAGACCTCCACTGTTGGAGATGGGCCTTCCAGAACATATATCTGGAGAATTTGACCTACACTCGCCACGCTCTGGAAAGACGGCTTGAGTGGCATCACCCTATATTGTTCACATATTTTACATCTGTATGTCTTTTGTGACAATAAATGATTTTATTATTATTATTTTATTTAATACTTTAAATATTTATTAGAATTATTATACAAACGTTTAAACCCAAACCACGAATTTTCGTCTTGTGTCTTGGGCCCAAGGTGCTAGCTAGTGTACCTAGTATTAAACAATTATTTCTTAAAATGGTTAATAAATGTATTTCTGTAATAATGCCTCCGTGGTCTAGCGGTTAAGCCTGTGGATTTAGACTCGGAAGTACCGGGTTCAATTCCTGGTCGGGACACAAAAAAAATATTAATGTAAATAAATAAATTTAATTAATATTTAATTTATTTGTGATATTTCTCGAGTTTGGTACGCAGGAGACATCGACGAGCTTGCCACTTGTCATGATTGGCCTATAGTAAAGTTGGCTAAATGTGAATCCGTTATTTATAAGCGTGGTTTCTGACCACCCCGAAAGGGAAACGGTCGTGATGATACTTTACTTTACTTTTATTAATTTCGATACTATACGTGTTTATAACTACTATTAACTGTCCTGACACTTGACAATGGACATTATTCTTCGAACGAGTCAATTTATAACGATTTTACTCTATTTTTCTAAAACATATCTATGAATTTAAATTTCTAATCATTCCATGGATTCGCCGTGCGGGTTGAAGGAAATACATTCTGATTATGGAATAAAACCCGCAGTGTAAAACATTTTAGCAGTGGAATTTAAATATATATAAACAGACAAATAACAACATGACAATATAACATCTTTCAAAGTAATGACCCTCTATCGGGGCCTCTATTTTTTATTGCGCAATAAGAAGCTTACCATCCACCATTCTGCTCTTTTCCCTCCAACCAAATACTATATGATTCCGTTGAACTTGGAGGTTCGTTCCATAAATGTATTGACGGCAGACCTGCATAGGCCAATTCTTTCAGAAAGTGTTACAAAGATTTTGCATAACCATAGGTTAGTTAGTTAGTTAGTAGGTTAACAACCAACGGTGGTGGGTCGGTTGTATGAACTCTGACCTTGAAATCCTACAAAAGACGGTTAAGACCCTCCCGGCATGTACCAATGACAAATACACTTTTCTTACGTACATTTGTCACAAATTTACAACAGCACCGTTTCCGTGCCTCGGAGAGCAGGTTAAGCCACGTTCCACTTATACCAACTTGTATATACTTTTTTTTTCCAAAAATTAAGTATCCTAACTTAAAGGGGAAATGCTGCTAGTGTATTGGGCACCATGCCACAAGACAGCGATTTGGAGGAGCTATTTTTTTTTGTAAGTATATATTTTTATTTTCTATGTATTATTATTATTATTTAGGTTAAATTTTGATTTTGTTCTAATATAGTTTATTTAATATTGTAATTCTTTTATATTACTTGTGAAATCGTTAATGAATTGTCATTAACAAATGAGATCAGATCCTTGCCAATCCTTCTGGCCAGCGTGGCGAGTGTAGGCCAAATTCTCCAGATATAGGTTCTAGAAAGCCCATATCCAATAGTGGAGGTATAGGACGCTGTGTTCTAGGGGCTGTAATGAGGTTAGTTACTAACTAAACCTAGTCGCAAAGATACGTATATCGTATGTTTAGAGTAGGCCCACTATCTCGTCGTCCGGCAAGGACGCGGCCGCGACATTACAGAACGCGGTATGTAACATTCTAGCAACATTGAACCGACACTGTCTGTATTTCTTATTAGATACCTTTTACTAACATAAGCAATAGTAAAGAAGTGCTGCGTACAAATTAATGAGGTACAGTCAAGAAAATTGAAGCTACATTTTTTTTTATATAATGAGTTTATACACTGGTAACAAATAACATTATACATATTTGACCGCCTCCGTGGTCTAGTGGTAACAAACGTTGCCGTGAACTCGGGAGGTCGTGGGTTCGATTCCCACCAGGGGCAAGTTGTACATTGTATAATTTGTCTCGATCTGGTATGGTAATGTATATATTTATTTATTTTTTATTTAAAACTTTATTGCACGTTATACAAGGGGCGAACTTAATGCCGCTAGACATTATCTGACAGTTACAAAAATAAAATATAGTTACAAAAAAAAAAAGTACAATATGTATCAACTATCTAGTTTCCGTAACACAAGCCTCGTAGCTTACCACGGAAATTAGATGGCGCTGTGTGACCTGTCTGGAAATATTTATGTACTATTATTATTATTATTTACTATTTATATAAACATGAAATGCAATCTATTAAAAGTAAACCTAACATAATATTTAACATTTTTTTTAAATAACCAGGTATGTTAGAATTAGGACTTGCCAACCCGAAAGTCGACAAAACGCAAAACCTCAGCTAATTTAGGAACAATCCAGGCCAAAATAGGCCAGGCCCTCTTTTACCCACGATAATATAATGGTTCGTCAATCTTTCTTCATTCATCCTTTCAACATGCCCGAACCATCGGAGCATGCCTTTCCTATTGAAATGTATATTTTTTTTCTTTGTACTTTTGTACTTTGTACTTACTTTTGTGCGGTGCAAATATAAGATACTCTTAATTGTTAAGTTAAACATAATAAATAAGGTTATGGAGCTCTTCAGAATACCCATGTGTAGAATACTCTCATCGGGACATGCCAGGGTTCGACCCGCGATCCTTTTGGATTTTAAGAAAAGCGTACTTACAACCGCGCCTACCTAAATGGCGTCCAACTGAGTCCTAATGAGATGTTAAGTTATAAAAGGAACGATATTAAAGCATCCCATAAAAGTTTAAAATGGTATGTAATGTGCGAATGCCTTGCGAGCTGTGTCTTAAAAACAATAGGCAATTATTTTCCCGCTACACTTTTTATATTAATTAGGTTTTGAGAGCGGCCAGTACAGGTCTTTGTATTTTAATTTTGACAAATTCCCAGCTTTCTCAGAAGGATGGACATTGTACAGTCAATGAAATCGACATTGGCTCATTTAGAAAAATATTTCGGATTCCCGGTCGGGACAAAATGATATTCATTAATTTAAATTAATAAATATAATAATTTAGACTCGGAGGTACCGGGTTCGATTCCTGGTCGGGACACAAAAATATTTATTAATGTAAATGAATACATTTAATTAATATTTAATTAATTTGTGATATTTCTCGAGTTTGGTACGCTGGAGACATCGACGAGCTTGCCACTTGTCATGATTGGCCTATAGTAAAGTTGAACTATAGGCCAATCATGATTTTAAATTCTGATTGTATTCTCATAGGTAGGTGAATTTTGAGATAAATTTATATATATTTGTCGAGTAATTCTGTATTTGTTTTAAGTGTATCTGATATAGCTGAGTTTTCATTGCAGATTACATTCTCAGTCAGATTAAACATTAACAGGTCATTGGAATCTGATAAGCTGCTGGTCTTTTGCTAACAGGATACTCTTTAGACGGCTTGGCTGTTTAGTCTTTCACTAGCAGGAGTAGAATCATTCAAAATATTTAAAATAATGATGTGTCACAAATGCCTGTAATAGGTTAACGTGAATACATATTTTTTGTCTTTGATTCTAGAGAATTCGGCCTACACTTCTTATATTATTCATATGTCACTTAAAAAAGTAAAGTACCATCACGATCGTATCCCTTCCGGTCAGATACCATGTTTTTTTTAAAGCGGATTTAAATTTAGCCAACTTTATCAGCTCGTCGATGTCTCTAGCGTACCAAATTCAAAAAATATCACAAATGAATTAAATAAATTATTGTCTCCAGACCAGGAATCAAACCCGGTATTTCCGAATCTAAATTTACGGACTTAACCGCTAGACTACGGAGCAGTAAAAAAATACTTCAAAGTCAAAGTCAAAATATCTTTATTCACGTAAACCTATTATCATTTATGAAACGTCATTAATTTAATTATTTTGAATAATTCAACACCTGCTAGTAGAATAGCAGAAGACCAGCAGCTTAGCAGATTCCAGTGACCTGTTAATGTTTAATCTGACTGAGAAAGGAATCTGCAAGGAAAACTCAGCTATATCAGATTTACAAAATAAAACATATACAGAACTGCACCACAACGATCAATTAATAACCTTTTAAATTTGGTTATCAGTACCTATATGATTACAATACCTGGTACAGCAGTAACCCACCAGGCAAGTCAGAATTAAGATAGACTACATGCCCATGTGCAACCCGAAAGTCGACAAAACTTATATTATATTAGTGGATATATTCGAATCTATAGTCAATACAGCTTAAGCTGGTATACTCTACATTTTACTGACTGTACTTATAAAGTACTTATGGGTGACTACGTATTTCAACCATTTATTGTTAACAAGAAAATTACTTTATTAAAAACAGGTTGTACACGTTGAAAACTCGATCTTTACTCATTTTATGATTGGTATTTGTACTGGCTATTAAGGATGACAATCAATTAATTAGCTAATAAAAAAATGCGGATTTATAAACCTGTGGTGTCAAGGAAAAAGGAAATAAGTACAAAACTTGAACTTTTCACTAGAGGCAAATTAAGAAAACAACTCATTTTTATAATTAGAAAATTGTAAAATAATTGTTAAATTGTAACGAAGTTAACTATAATAATAATAATATAATAATAATAAATTTATTCGAAGTAAAAAAGAACATAACATGCATTTTATGGCGCTCTGAATCCCGAGTAAGATGTTTTATAAAAAACACCTGTGTTACGGGATTCAGGGTCTTCCTGAGGTACAATATTACAAAATTTATTAAACAAATAATACGAGTATACATAGAATTTAAGCATGCAAATTAACATAATTAAGAATTAATAATTAATACATTTCTAAAGAAGTACATTCATTTTCTTTATTTATTTTTAGGGGCAATCAAGCTATTGAAGGAAAGGTTAAATTAGGACAATAGGTCAAGTAGATATAACCTATGCTACAATGCATAAGAAGGTTAACTAAATAACATACATGATTATACACTTATATATATTTATAAACACATACATAAATATATATATATACGCATACATACAGTTAATACATAGACCATACACAGATATCATACATAGATATATAATTATATTATATATATATATATATATATATACATACATTTCTATACACATACATGCAGTAAATACATAGACCATACACACATATCATACATAACTATTTGATTAACGGTGCCCAGCTATGGCCTTAACATATATACAAAAGTTAATGTGTGCGTCGCCATACATTGTAACATCACAACTGGCCTATTAAGTTAGAAATTTGATATTAAAATTGTGTCAAATTGCAATAACTGAGTTATTCATAAACGATTTGGTTAACCAACCCTTAAACTAGGTTTTATTTTGAAAATTGTATATATGATATTTGGACGCAATTATGCAAAAAAAAATTAAACCACATTTTTTTTTTTTTTTTTTTTTCAGAAAGTTAATTATGCATTTGAAATCAGGTCCTTACGTTGATATTTCTTCTATTAAAAGCAATCCATATAAAAAACCGTTTTCGACATATTCTTAAATGTACATCGACGAGCTTGCCACTTGTCATGATTGGCCTATAGTAAAGTTGGCTAAATGTGAATCCGCTTATTTATAAGCGTGGTTTCTGACCACCCCGAAAGGGAAACGGTCGTGATGATACTTCTTCTTCTGTAATTTACGTAATGTCAATTTTATTAGTCGTATACTTTAGCACGATACTGAAATAACTCGATTGAACTCTTTTTACTTATTCATACATTTTAATGTTACGACTAGGCTATGTACGTAGGGGTGTAAAATTAACTGTACAGTTTATAGACTTATCTCCTTATTGCATTGACGCATATAATAAAATATTAATAATACAATAATTATCTTTTTTCATATTGTGAGTGTGTATCGCGTGTGTGTTGTGTATCAGTGTACGTTTCGATGTGTGTATGTGCGTTAGCGTGTATTTGCGTTAGTGTGTATGTTATATTATTTTATGATACAGTTTTTAACAATTCCTCAGTGTAATCAAAATCCAATCCCAACTCATCAATAATTTTAATTGATAATATGTAGGGGAGAGTGGGGTAAGACGGGGTAGCGAGGTAAGACGGGGTACCCCCCTTACAGAGAAAAACAAGTGAACCTCAGTCAAATCAATAATATCAGCAATAAGCTATTACCTCGCCCTCTCAGTCGCCTGAGTACCATCGCAGTGAGAGGCCGCGTTTGGAAGTTTGAGCGAAAAAACAAGTTCTGACGAGTTTAGTTATTATTTTCAATTGTAGTGGACTACGTGACAAACATATTAAGTTGTTAAGTGGTTGCTGTTATTGGTACTGTTTTGGGAAGAGTAAAAAGCATAGAGTAAGGTGAGATTATTTCAAATGTTTTAATTCATGGATTCTATTTTTTATTATTATTTAATAAAATTAATACCTAAAGGGGCAAGATGGTGTATGGGATACCCCATCTTGCCCCTGTCCGAGTCTAATTTTGTTTTTTTTTTTAGAATGGTACGAACCTACGTGCGGAAAACCAGTAGTTGAATTACAATGTTTGACAAACAAGTCCCATTACCATCCTTAGCAACTACAGATTTACAAAGATCTCTAGATGACATAAATAATTCTCAACCTGGGTGTTCATTCTGGACAAATGACAAACAACCCACATCCGCACAAGAAATAAACACTTCATTTAAACTGGTTAGTCCGAGACAGTTAATTCGTATACCAAAAACAACACAAAAACAAAGAATGTCTAGGAAGAGAGGTAAGACTGCAATTATTACCTCGTCACCATATAAAATGGAATTAGAAGAAAATATAAACAAAAAATTGGTAGCTGAACAAGACAAAGAAAACAGAAAAGCTGAAAAACTGAAAAGGAAGGAAGAAAAACAGACTAAGAGTAGAAAAAATGTTGACAAAACCAAATCTAAAGAGAAACCAAAATCTACAAAACGTATAAAATTAAAATCTATTGAAAATGATAGCAATAGCTCCAACGAGTCTGACAATGCGGAATGTCTTTACTGCCAGGGTTGTTACCTAGACTCTATAGAAGGTTGGATAAATTGTGTCAAATGCAAGAAATGGGCCCACTGTGGATGTGCCGGCAATGATGATGACGATGAAGAGGCTGTCCATGTTTGCATTTTATGTGAGTCAGACAAATAGGATTAACAGATTCTATAGTTTGCTAAAACAAGTTCATCCCCTTATTAGTTTAGTCCCTTCATTTTAGTCGTATTATAGGTGTACTTCATTATAGTCGTATTGTATTGTGATTTTTGAAGCTATATTATTTATTTTGTCTTTGTTTGTAACTGTATTTAGCGTAGTAACTACAGTTATTTTATTTTTTAATTATGTACACCATCTTGCCCCATAGGGTACCCCGTCTTACCCCAAGTATGGGGCATGATGGGGCAATGTGACATTTTCGCTTTAACTATTGATTGTGAGACAAATAATAAGTTAATTTAAGTGTATTGCTATTTATATACAAAACCGATTGCCAAAGTTTGTATACCTAAAAAAAAATTAGTTGTTCCTATGTAAATGTGAGTTTTATTCAATGTCAAACCTTAACTACCCCGTCTTACCCCACTCTCCCCTAGTGATAATGTTGTTTATTTCAAAATTATTTTTTATTGTTGGCTATTTTATGAGCTTGCGTTTATTATTTTGTTAGTTCCAATTTTATAAGCTTAGCAATACATAAAAAAGTAAAATATCATTACAACCGCATCCCGTCGGGATATCACGGCAAAGGGTTCGATTAGTCGGGACACAAAAAAAAACTACTTAGAATTATCTAACTAGAATTCCTATCAGTTTTTACAGTGTTCTAAACAATATAACTAATAATCCAGTTCGAATATTGTAAATTCGTGTAGGGAATTTTCAAACAAAAATTTCATGAAGATTATTTTTACCATTTACACCATGCAAATTAAATGAATACTTTAGGAGATAGCAAAATTAAAATAGTGCGTGAAAATAATTTCGTATCGCCGTTTATACGAGAAAAGTCGGGTAAAATGGCTAGTATAATAATAAAGCTAATCTTTGCTTGTTAATTTTATATTGCATAAAGGCAGCTATTAAGGTAGTTAGCGCAATAATTTAGCGCACTGTAAATTCCATAATAATGTAGGCAATAATAAATAATTTTCGTTAATAGCAGGTCTTTATTTAATCTGTGTCGAGATTAGATATCATAGTTTTGAGGAAGCGCGAGAGGACGGCAGCGGACGAGCTGGCGCGGGGCCAACAAGGTGAATGCCACGGTGCGCCCGCGCAACCCACTTCGTCTGCCCAAACTAAGGAAATAGCCCGCAAGATTTAATGATCCCAACTCTAAATATCATTACGTACTTTCATACAAAAATTGTAATTAATAGGTAAATCTTGTTTCAAGCAGTGTTCTAACCACCGATCTTTAAAATACATGTGACGCCACCACTATGTATATGTATATATGTTTCTTATTTCTACTAAATGATGATCAAAGTCAAAGTCAAGCTTATTATTATTCACGTAAACAGGCAAAGACAAAATATATTTATTCACGTAAACCTATTAACGGTATTTAGGAAACGTCATTAATTTAATTATTAGAAGACTAAGCAGCAAAGTGGTTCAATAAGTAAGCTGTAAGATCGGAGAGTCCCACCTATCAGCCCACACAGCCAGGATGCTGCTGGGGCTGCCCCTAACGCGGGCGAGAATTGAGGCGCAGCGCTTCCTCATAATAGCATGGAATCCATCTACCCGCGCATCTGCTAGCATCCCTAGGTATAGCTTAATGGGTTGAAAATGTTCGTACGAGTCTATATACGTTGTATCTATAGGTACAAGTATGTATTATTAAGTGCTAATTTGTCTGGGAGTTTCCGAGCGACTAAATAAATGCAAATTGTTATAACGCAGGAAACGTCTGAGTGGGCCTCATCGCTGCACCACACGGGGGTAAGGTCGTTAACATACGACAGCCCGGGCATTTGCATCCCAAATTTTGCGGCTGGTTCCAGCCCGCCATGACAGTCTTATCGCCCGGCTCATGGCGAAATCATCGACATATATCTTGTCAAATAATACTTTATTTTTCACGTTTAAATTGGGTCATAATAGAAATAGAAGAAAGTTGGAAGTTTGAGACACATCATGCGCAATAAAAAGTATAGCTTGCTGCAGCTCGTCATGCAAGGCAAGATACAAGGCTCCAGAAGACCGTGGAGAAGACGCACTTCCTGGCTCAAGAACGTCAGGGAGTGGTTCGGGATGAGCACCAGACCCTTGTTCCGGACAGCGGCCAACAAAATCAAAATCGCCTTAATGATAGCCGACCTCCGATAGGAGATGGCACCTTAAGAAGAAGAAGAAGTCTAAAAACTTCTTCTCTATTTTATGATTAATACACACATAAAACAAATAATAAATTATAATGCGTAACATAGTGGCTTTAACAGTCGGGACCCATTAAAAGCCGAGACCGGCTCAAATCTTCCCAACAATGAGTTCCGAAGCAGGTAAAGGGCATACAGTAAAAATCTCAATGCTAATGGTTACTAACAAACTTTCAATCGTTATGGACCTAAATTCTCACTCAAAATGATATGAGAAACCTAAACATGATTTTTAAATACCTATCGCGTCGACTTTAATTTTTTCTTATTCCACGATTTGGCGTCTGGTTGTCGCCTTACTGAAATTTGATTAATGTTATATCTTCAGTGACACTAGCTATGATTAAGACCAATCGATTGATCAAAATCGGGGGATTTGGTGTCCAGTGTGCTACAAATGAACAAACATAGGCTGATAAACACATTGATGTTGTCTGATTGTGTCAGTCGGTCCACAAAAGAAGCGTGCTGCTTGCGGAGTATGCCAACCAATTGTCGATTCTGTTCTCAGCAAGACGCACTACACCTCAAAGGAAACTTTAGGAGGCATCTAGATGCAATAGTAATTGTCATATCCAGAGATAACTGGTGTAGAATGCCTTGCAGTAATCAACAAACAGAGTGATTTTAACTGTTGGCAATATCGTCCTATAATTTATTTTTTCATTATTCTAATATTTGACGTCTGGTTATCGCCTTACGGAAATTTGATTAATGTCATATCTTCAATGACACTCGCTATGATTAGGACATAAATCGATTGACGTTAGAATCATCACTCTTACGGTATTATGCTCGCCTATGTACATTATTTTATATTTTGTGTGCAATAAAGAATTACATTATTATTATTAATCATCAAAATCGTGCCTGGTGTAGAATGGTGACAGTAAGCAACAAACAGAGTGATTTTAACTTGTTTCGAGCAACGCGCAAACCGTCTAACCAACATTAACAGGTGGTAGGCGGACTGATGGTGGTAATTTGCCCAGTCTGCCGGGGCGGGGAAGTATCCACTGTTCTTGCCGATAAACCCAGTAAAGTGTATCCACACGTTTCGGGATCAGGCTCGAATTGCCGTCATACCCAGTCAAGCCGACATAGTGTTAGGGACTGATGTCAGTCATGAGTCTATAATTCTAGTTGCTAACATTCATGGACCTCGCACGCCACTTACCATCAGGTGGGCGCAAGGTCACACATGTCGTGCTAGTATTAAAAAAAAAAAAATTGCGAGGGACCTCCTCTGCCTCTCCAGAGTTTATATCGACGACATTTTTTTTTTTTCAAATTAACATTTTGACACAGTGATTTTGCAATGAGACTTAAGCACCCATTTTAGTGCCATTGTATTTGTGGTCTAGTCTGTTAATTTACGTCTGCGTTACAGCAAAATATTACACTTTATGCATCGTAACTCAAGTAATATGCATAACTGTCAGTATAAGAATAAAAAGATGGGAAGGCGGTTCCGAAGCGAGGCGGATATCGTCGCTGCCAATGGGCGAACGCAGCATATATTCATAAGCGACCTGTCATAATAATTCATATATAATAACCCTTTCAACCGACGCTCGACGCAAAGCAGCATTCTGTATCTCTTTCCCACACCCCTACGTTCGCTAAGAACGACCGAGATAAAAGAACGAGATAGCGATTGCTTGGAAAATCATAATTCATAATTTCATTATGAGTGGTGGAACGCAAGCTTTTGGCTTTCTTTGCTGTGAATGGCTGAAAATTGATTCTGTATGAATATGACGACGCCTTAAATATCTTTATACCTACATAAGGGTACTTATTAAATTTACGATTTTCTTACACAATTTGTGGAACTTTGACCAAATGATTTATAATATATATAAGGCAAAACAAGATTTTTCGTAAAACTAAAGATTTGACAAAAAAATGTTGCGCAATAAAAAAAAGAATGTTAGCTACTGGAGTCAGACACTGACATGAGTCCCTAACACTATGCCGGCTTGACTGGGCATGACGGCAATTCGAGCCTGATCCCGAAACTTACACTTTACTTGGTTTATCGGCACGAACGGTGAATACTTCCCCGCCCTGGCAGACTGGGCAATTTACCACCATCAGACCGCCTACCACCCATTTAAATATTGGTTTACAAGCAATATCTGTGTTAAAAAAAAATATTTGTTTAAAAAAAATGCAGAGATTCAATAATGGTGTAGATACACCAAATTAAAACAACCGTATCACTTTCGAGGTGGTCAGAAAACCAAGCCCTTTTTTTTGTTACAGCTCAAGCCAACTTTACTATAAGCTTATCATGACAAGTGGCAAGCCCGTCGTCCCCAACGTACAACTGGAGAAATATCACAAATAAATTAAATCAATTATTATGTCCCGACCAGGAAGCGAACTCGGTACCGAGTCATAAATCCATTGACTTAAACGCTAGACCACGAAGGCATTATTATTTTTAATACCTATTGTAATTTTTGATTTTTATTCTAGTCATTTTGACGTTCAATCAGCAAAAGATAAAATAGTCTATCGTAGATAAAAGGTTCCAGTATTTAAAAACTTCAATATATGTATCCTGACAGAATGAGGTACCTACTACTCTAGCAGTTTTGGTAGTCCATAAGTCTTGTCTCTGTCTAAGGATCATCATTTATTTGTAATTTATAATTTTGGAACGGAATGTCGGTATTTAAATACAGAGAGACAATGCTAGTGATTTGTAAGTAGAATATGACGAGAAATACACGTGCGCCGGCGCATCTCGTTCGTCACTTTATAAATAGGCTGGGTCTGCGTCGTCACAACTCGCGCCATTCATTTATATAAAATAATCTTAGACTTATATTATAATGCCATGACATTTATTTATTTATTTGATGCTCAAAGCAAGATGAAGTCATACTAAAATATAAACAACTATTTGAAAGAAGAAGGATGACAACCGTGACGATAAAGATTGATGATGAAACTCTAGAACAAGTAAATTAAATTATATATCTGGGCAGTGTTTTCACTGCGGATGGGTAGTATGATATATCTTGAAAGAAGAGTGATTGCGGGAAATTTTGTCAACGCTGCCCTGGGCTACATCTGGGATCACAATACCAAGAAACGAATACAGATGAATTATTGACTCCTAGTCGTTTTAACATACATAACTACATCCATTGAGCGCCTTGTAGTTCAGGGAAAAGTCGATGGCAAGAGGATGAGTGGTAGGTCTCCGATGAGATGGACTGACCAGGTTAAAGCAGCAATGGATCACCCCCTACATGAGTGCTCCAGGAAGGCTGCAGTTGGAGACGAGTGGCGACGGCTTGTTATTCTTCTTTATTCTTTATTTTGTCACCGTACATTCCCACCTGAATTTGGTTAGGTCTATGATTAAGTACAGGTACGAATGTAATAATTTACTGACTACATACTGGTATATCTATCGTGCCTGGAAAGTGTTATATTCGAGCAAAGAACAGAACTGGCAGTAGGAACCTTAAGATGAAGACACTTAAAATAACTTAAATGCGGCTGTAAAGGGGCTTTGTCAAAATTTATTAGTATAGATACCTAAAATTAACTTAAATAAGACTAGTTAAAATTGTTAAGCCACTGACACTCAAGTGACGACCACTCTACCAAGAGTGTAGCAACTAAGAAGAAGAAGAAGAGAGTCGTTTTAAGAGGTATTAGGACCGAGTTAGGAATATTTTTTAATGTATTAGTGTTGGTCAATATTTTGTATCAAATGCCCAGATCTAAGATAGGTCAATGGAAATATCTGTCGGCAGTAGGAAAAATAGTTCGATCAAGAACGGCCTTCTACATGTTAATATTTATGTTTTACGAAGTGGCAGACACTAAATCGTTTCTGTGCTGATAGCTACGTATAACTAGGAATTTTTTTTTCAGTAGGCCAATGACATTAATTAAATATTTATTTATTTTAACTGCCTCCGTGGTCTAGCGGTTAAGTCCGTGGATTTAGACTCGGAGGTACCGGGTTCGATTCCTGGTCGGGACACAAAAATATTTATTAATTAAACATTTAATTAATATTTAATTTATTTGTTATATTTCTCGAGTTTGGTAGCTGGCTGGAGACATCGACGAGCTTGCCACTTGTCATGATTGGCCTATAGTAAAGTTGGCTAAATGTGAATCCGCTTATTTATAAGCGTGGTTTCTGACCACCCCGAAAAGGAAACGGTCGTGATGATACTTTACAATACTTTTTATTTTTATTTAAAAATCTTTATTGCACAAAGTACAAAAGCGGACTTAATGCCCGAAGACATTCTCTGACAGCCAAACCTTAGGGACAAATTTGAACAATTATAGGTGCAATCATAGAAATAATACTATAATTATAAAAGTTAATTTAATAGGATTAATATATACTTACATCATATATCATAATATCAATATACTAAATACTAATAATACACATTATTATACATAAACATACATAATATATACCACTTACTAACGCTGTCAGGAGCTATTTAAGAAGTGTGAATACACCAGTTTTTTTAAAAGATGACCTGGTAGCTGCTTGATAAAAGGGAGTTGTGAAAACAGCGAAGAGTGTTGTCATGGAAAGAAGAGAGATAGGCGAAATTATCTTTCAGGTATTTCGGTGTCGCAGGCTCATTCAAAACCGAGAACAGGAGACAGAGTAAGATTTCTGCGACAACGAATTGGTAGCCACTTCAACTTAGCACGATATTCAGATATGAGGTCATATTTACGTAAACAATATATAAACCGGATATAGGATATAGTCGAGGAGAGGAGGGAGAAGAAGTATATATGAGAAGTTTTGATGGTTTGACAGTTGATAATGTCAAACTGTCTTGACATGTTTAGTAAGATTTGGCAATTCATCATGAATCGTTTAACGCCAAAACAATGCTTCCAAATTAAGGAAATTTACTTTTTTAAATGAATTTGTTCGCGAAGTTAATAATATTAAACATTAGCAGGTCAATGGAATCTGCTAAGCTGCTGGTCTTCTCCTAACAGCTTATTCTTTCGACCACTTTGCTGCTTAGTCTTCTACTAGCAGAGGTAGAATCATTCATAATAATTTAAATAATGACCTTTCATAAATGCCTGTAATAAGTTAACGTTAAGTCAAAGTCAAAATATCTTTATTCACGTAAACCTATTACAGGCATTTATGAAACATCATTAATTTAATTATTTTGAATGATTCTACTCCTGCTAGTAGAAGACTAAGCAGCAAAGTGGTCCAATAAGTAAGCTGTTAGCAGAAGACCAGCAGCTTAGCAAATTCCAGTGACCTGTTAATGTTTAATCTGACTGAGAAAGGAATCTGCAAGGAAAACTCAGCTATAGCAGATTTACAAAATAAAACATATACAGAACTGCACCACAACGATCAAAATAACCTTTTAAATTTAGTTATCAGTACCTATGAGAATACAATACCTAGTACAGCAGTAACCCACCATATTAATAAAGATATTTTGACATTGGATTTGACTTTAACAGTTTTATTCGAAGAAGGCAAATACGACATTTAAAAAGACAAATGACTTATGAATAGTTGTTTGGTTATATTAATAGAATAACATATTATATAAAGAAAAATCTAACAATTTTACTAGTTATAGGTATATATGTCAACATATATAACAGTCTACATTATATTATAGTAATGTAGATATTCTAAAATGTAACTCACATATCAAGACGTTTGGATTCACCGTAAAATTGTCGTAAATACAGATTCCAGACTGAAGAAATCTCACGAAGAATGCAAAATACAACTCAAAACATAAATGTGTTTTCGCTCGTGCAATTTTCAGCAACATAAATTTAATGTTGGTATTAAATTATAACCTGAAGTCTCAAAGAACATTATTTTGTATTATTTGAGTTCATATTTTAATGATATCATTTCGGGAAATTAATTTGCAAAACGGAAAACTTATAAAGATTTAAAACAAAATAAATATTAAGCTAGTACAAATAAATAAACTTATACTATTTATATACTACATAAACATATATTTAGGTACTACGTACTATATGATAACTGATGATGTAGGATAACAATAAGCAACAATCAATGAAAATTTTATGAAAATTATGAACCCAAAAAGTGTCTGTAAACTAATATTTTAAATTAAATATATTAATATTCTACATTATGACAGATTTTTTGTCATGCGTCTAATAGGTGGACGAAGAAAAGGAGTAATGATGAGGAGCCGTCTTTTAGGAGCCGTCAACTTTAAAGAGTTTGATACTAGATGTGTGCAATTTTATTTTGACTATCTGTTTAACCTGGCATTGCCCGTGTAAACGGCGACATTAAATTAATTTCGATGTGCTTATTTTGATTTTGCTATATCTCCTAATGTACTCGTATAATATTTATCTATTTATTTATTTATTTATTTATTTATTTATTTATTTATTTATTTATTTATTTATTTATTTATTTATTTATTTATTTATTTATTTATTTATTTATTTATTTATTTATTTATTTATTTATTTATTTATTTATTTATTTATTTATTTATTTATTTATTTATTTATTTATTTATTTATTTATTTATTACAGGAAAACTTACAGCTAGATAACAATATAAATGAATAGATATAATAAAAAATTAGCCAATTAAAAGTTTTCGCATATATAAATATATATATATAAATTTGCATGGTATAAAGGGATAAAATAATCTTTATGCAATGCTGAAGCTAACTAACTCATTTAAAATGATAATATATGTATTTGTGTAAATAGCTTTCGAATTACTGCTTTGTAATTGCCCATTTTTTAAAGAATCAATTAGTATGTTATTCTTTAGAGATAGACTTAAGACATACATATAGACATGCCATTGCGGACTTTTCTGTAGACCTATATATATATATATATATATATATATATATATATATTTAAATTCATTTTGGAAAACCAACAGTTGACAATATTATGAGATACGCATGAGAGTAGAGTTAATGCAGTAGAAATGAGGTCTTTGCGTCGGATATGCGGCGTCACTTTGACGGACCGCATACGTAATGACGAAATACGCAAAAGGGTAGGTATTAAAGAAAGCATAGGGACAAAAATAAGGAAAGGTATGCTCCGATGGTTCGGACATGTTGAAAGAATGAGTGAAGAGAGATTGACGAACCAGATATATAATGCGAAAGTTGTGGGTAAAATAGGCCCTGGCAGACCAAGACTTACCTATCATGATCAAATAAATAAAACAATAGCTGAAGGTGCATTAAAAAGCCATCAAAATAAAAGGGCATGTATGAAGAGGTTGATGAATGTCGAAGAAGCGAAAGAGGTATGTCGTGATCGTGTCAAGTGGCACTCAATTGTCTCTGCCTACCCCGCAAGGGATTTGGCGTGAAGATATGTATGACAATATTATAGTAAATAATATAAATTCACTAAGAACTATTAAAGGTTTTCACATATAAATTTAAAGTTAAGTAATAAAGAGCAAGAGAACCATAAGTAAGTTGATAATGAAAAACAAATCACTCATTAGGGATTGCTGCCGATGATCGATTCAACGTAATGAAGCGTCATTAGACGTCTAATATATGTTGCTTTGGAGTTAAACATGTCTATGTCCAAATCATGCGCAAGAATACTATAGTTGTTACATGTTCTTAATAAATAACTGTTCTGTCTATACCTGGTACTAGCATATGGTACAAACAAGGGTGGGGGACATCGAAGTTAAACCTAGGTATTCGTAAACCCAAACAAGCCAGCAACTCAAGACTATCGACTGTACCATTTGCTACATTTATTAAATATGCAACATCAGTGATGTTGCGTCGAACTTCCAATGGAAGAAGATGTAAGTACATAGTATCGTATGGGCGATTAGATAGCTTAAATTTATATCTGAGATGACGAATGAATCTTTTTTGGATATTCTCAAGTCTCAATATATAGACCTGATAACAGGGATTCCATATTTGTGAACAATATTCAACATGACTACGGGCATAAGCGCACAATTTCCACCATACATTATTTTGTTATATCTCAAAGGGTTTAGACAGTGTTTTTGTTGCGGCTTATTTTTTCCGATACCTCCAACAAATATCATTAAATTAATACAAAAACTTAACAAATTATATACTTAAACCTTCCTAGAGAACCACTCTATCTGTGGGTGTAAACAGCATCCAAATACTGCACCAGTAGTTTTTAAGTTTATCGCGAACAGACAGACATAAGCGGCGGAGGACTTTGTTTTATAATATGTAGTGATAGTGATGGTGAAGTAAAGTGATAGAGATGATAGTGATAATAGTGATAGCGATGATAGTTATAGTGAAGTAAAGTGATAGAGATAATAGTGATAGTAATGATGATTTAATTTATAGGACTAATTATTTATTTATTTACTATAGTTATTCTTTATATGATATATTTATATTATATATAGTGTATTTATAAACATTTCATTAATTTCTTTAATTTTTTTAATTATTGTATTTAGAATTTTATTTTAATTTAATTTTTAATTTAATTTGAAGTTATGTAAATTATAGATTTAGTGTAATTGAGACCCCACAATACCGGCCTTCCTAGTGTGGGTCTCCAATAGAAAAACATGTACATAGGATTTTATTGGAAATAAACGATTATTATTATTATTATGATATTATGTTTTTACATTTAAAATATTAGTAGGCGTATTATTATATTTAGCTTGTTCAAAATAGAATATTTACTTAAAATTTGTTTTTAGAAGCGGCTTATTTAATACTAAATGAATGTTAGTGAATACTTATTTAGGTAGGTACTCGTACGTGAGAATATTTGTGTTTGTCTTATTTATGGCGCGTGCTGAGCGAGGGCGTATGTGTCAATAAATCTTCAATTAAGATATCTAAAACTTTCAGTAATTCGGACTATTATTAGATTAATCGGTGCGCTTGTATGACCACTCCAATAAAAAAATGAACCACGGCATGAAATATTGAGAAATACATTTATCATAGATCCTACAACGGGATACACTTTACTGGGTTTATCGGCACGAACGGTGGATACTTCCCCGCCCTGGCAGACTGGGCAAATTACATCAGTCTGCCTACCACCTATTTGTTAAAAATATGTGCCATTTTCTCCTCCTTGCGTCGTGTTTCCTCATTGATGAGGGTCGTGACCTCCCGTTGAATTGGTGTGCGTCTTGATGATAGCACGCCACCCGGTCCGGTCTTCGGCGGCATGCACAGCATTATGGATGCTAGTGTTGGTGGTGGAGCGGATTTGGTCGGACCTGCGTACCGGACTACGGCCTCTTCCTCCTTGCCAGTAACAAAAAGTTTCTCCAGGTTATCCCCTCCTTTTCTGGCAATGTGTCCGAAGTACTGGAGTATCCGACGAAGGCATATGGTGGATAGCCTAGTCGATATGTCTAATGATGTTAAATGTGGTCCCGGTACCAGAAATACTAACTTGTGGAATCGTTAACAATGTCATTAAAATTTGACGTCACACCCTCGCCAACCCAGGCCAGCGTGACTAGTGTAGGCTAAATTCTCTAGAAAATTCTAAAAGCGTGCTAGGTCCATGAATGTTAGCAACTGAAATCAAACTCTCATGACTGACACCAGTCCCTAACACTATGCCGGCTTGACTTCGCTTTAAAGGATTCCAGGTTATAGTAAAGTGGAAACATAGAGGCTGGAAGAGCATTCGACGTCTTTAACGTGCGACAGAAATATAAGTCCCCAAATTTATACGTCGCGAAGGGATGGTGACTACGGTATGAAGGAATTAGGTTATTTATTTATTTATTTATTTATTTATTTATTTATTTAAAACTTTATTGCACTATGTACAAGGGGCGGGCTTAATGCCGCTAGACATTCTCTGACAGCCAACCTTTGGGACAATGATAACTATAACTTAGATCGATGAGTAGGTGCGAAGACGTATTTAAGATTAAATAAAAATTAAGTATTAAATGATAACTATATCTATTAATAATATATATACTACATACTAATAGTACTTACATACATACATAACTATACTATATACAATATCTACTTATATACGCTGTAGGGAGCTGTTTAAGTAATGTGAGTATACCAATCTTTTGAAAATTATTCTGTTGGATGCTTGCCGAACATTAACCGGCAAAGTGTTCCAAAGATTTACTGCAACAACTGCGAAAGAGTCAGACATGAAACCAGAATTATGTGAAGGAATGGAGAGGACAGAGTTGTGTGACGAACGAAGAGACCGATCATGAAGAGAAGAGAGGTAGGTAAATTTGTCCTTGAGGTAATTCGGAGTCGCAGGCTCATTTAAAATTGAGTAGAGTAAACAAACGATTCTGAGATTTCTGCGACAACGAATTGGTAGCCACTTTAACCTAGCACGGTACTCGGAGATGTGATCATATTTGCGAAGGCAAAAGATGAACCGGATACATGCGTTAAGTAACCGGTCCATCTTGTTGAGCAACACCTCCGAGAGATTAACACTACACACGTCACCATAGTCGAGGAGGGGAAGGAGAAGGCTTTGAGCAAGGGTTATTTTAGCTTTTAACGGCAAAAAGTTTTTCAGTTTATTGAGAGAGTGCAGAGAAGCAAATATTTTACGACTTGTGTTAGTGACCTGGGTAGTCCAGTTCAGAGAAGAATCTAGGTGTACACCCAGATTCTTCACTTCAGTACTAAACGCAATCGGGACATTGTCAAAACAAACAGGGTCGATGTTGTTTAGGTCTACTTTACCCAACAGTCTTGAACTTCCTATTATAATCGATTGACACTTGTTTGGATTGACAACAACCCCGAAGCGTGCTGACCATGAGTTTATATTGGAGAGATCTGAGTTCAGCCAAGCTATTGCACTATTTAGGGTGGTGATATCAGACTGCACATACAGCTGCAAATCATCTGCATACAGGTGGTAGTGGCAATGTAGAGAGCGGGTGATGGCATTAATAAATAACGAGAATAGCAACGGGGAGAGTATACCACCTTGAGGTACTCCCGTGGCCAGATCGCACCACTCCGATGACACCCGATCCACCCGAACCTGTTGTTGGCGACCGTGTAAGTAGTTGGAGAACCAATTCAGAGTTTCCGATGTGATCCTAAGACGAGACATAATGGCGATGAGCAAATCAGGATCTACTGTGTTGAAGGCATTTGTGAAATCAATGAGTACAAGTACTGTAACCTTGGTTTCTTCCATAGAGCTCTTCAGAGCACTCACCATAGTATAGCCGGTAGAACACGCTCAGAGAAGCACATCTAGGCGAAGCAGGGATTCAAGAGTTCCAGATACCGCCTCCGTGGTCTAGTGGTAACAAACGTTGCCGTAAACTCGGCAGGTCGTGAGTTCGATTCCCACCGGGGGCAAGTTGTACATTGTATAATTTGTCTCGGTCTGGGTGTTTATATGTATAATATGTATATATTTACAAAAAAAAAAAAAATAACAATATGTAGTTTATCAACCATCTAGTTTCCGTAACACAAGCTTTGTAGCCTACCAGGGAAACTACATGGCGCTGTGTGACCTGTCTGGAAATATATAATATAAGATATAGTGGCATCCTCCACAATTCGAACAGCTCGCCTCTGTAGGACATTAAAAGCATCTGTGAGGTACTTGGCGGAACCATCCCAAAGGTGTGAACAGTATTCCACGTATGATCTGATCTGTGCTTTGTACAGCAACTGTCTGATTGAAGGCGGAAAAATCCGCTGTACCTTGTTCAGTATTCTGAGCTTTTTGACGCTGTATTAATACAATGTAGTTCTGGTGGTTAAGGTCTGATCGTATTTCCACCCCGAGAATGTGATGAAGATGACGCAATTATAGCAAAAAATCATGAGTCTTGTAGGATAAAACCAAAGATCTAAGAATTATGGTTGGTTTTTTTTTTACGCAAGTACCATTTTAACGATTTGTTCTTTTGTCATATGTCGCCATTGATATAATAAAGTGCATGAAGGAGTTGAAACACCTGCCCACATAGACATCTATAAACAACTGTACAAGTCACTTCATTTAAGAAATGGCTGTGCATAGATAAGCAGAGGTTTTGCGTTTTGTCGGCTTTCGGGTTGCTGCCCGCTACTTTCCTATCTTAATTATGACATACCTGGTAGGGTACCACTATACCAGGTATTGTAATCTCATACGTACTCATAGCTGAATTTTAAAGGTTATTTAAAAAAAAAAAAAAAAAAAATTCCAGGCAGGTCACACAGCGCCATCTAATTTCCGTGGTAAGCTGCGAGGCTTGTGTTACGGAAACTAGATGGTTGATAAACTACATATTATACTTTTTTTTTGTAAATATATACATATTATATATATAAACACCCAGACCGAGACAAATTATACAATGTACTTGACCCGGTGGGAATCGAACCCACGACCTCCTGAGTTCACGGCAACGTTTGTTACCACTAGACCCGGAGGCGGTCAAATAAATAAATAAATAAGTTTTTTTTTTCAATTTATTTATCAATGTCGTGTAATTTATTATGATTGTTTATTATTTATTTGTGTAATATATATAATAAATTATATTATTATTTACTATTGTAGTTCTGTACCAGAGTTTCATCAAATTTATCCTTGTATATTAAGGGATTAGCTGAAAATCAGCGCTGTGACTCTTAAAGCGTCGCAGCTCAATGCTGAGCTGATTCCCTATTTGTCACCACACACTTTTAATTTTAAGTTAACTTTTTTTGTTATTTATTTATTTAAATACTTTATTGCACTTAAAAACCTAGTACAAAGGCGAGCTATAACGCCATAAGGCATTCTTCACCAGCTAACCTTGGGGATCATGTAAGGTGATGGGCAGGATAAAGAAAAATATTAAAATAGCTTAAATTAGTCTATAAACATAATTACGCATTTATAGTACTTAAATATACATATACTCGTACGTACACAATATAAAAAAAACAATACACATACATACTATATAATAAATACATACGTAAACATTTGTTAATGTGACAAATAAAATATTTTTCTTTCTTTCTTTCTTTCTAATTCTGTATTTAGTTTTTATTTTGTAAATCTGATATAACTGAGTTTTTCTTGTAGATGTCTATCCCATTTAACATTAACAGGTAACTGAAATCTGCTAAGCTGCTGGTCTTCTGCTAACAATATTTTTACAGCCTCGAATTAATTTTAAGTAGTTAGTTGTAGTGTAACCTTTATAACCATACTTGTTTATTTTAACTACAATAACATTAGAAACGCTGTAAGCAACATGAATGTATCGGATGGTATTTAAATATTATTAAATATATTGTTGTGTGTTGATAGTTGCCTAGTGTATATATGTATTTTTTTATACTGGCAACATTTATAACGTGACATTGCATTGCCGATGCGTTAATGGCCTCTTCACAGATACGATTCATTCCCGCGCCGTCTCTCAAGTAATGATAGTGTGTAATTTAGCAGTAATTAATATAGTTAATTAGTTTGTGATTTAAATTCTGTTTATAACATAAATATATACCAAGCTTGTGCCATGTGCTTAGATTCAATATATGTCTATACACATTGTACGTAGGTATACTTATAGTCCGATTTACGACGGCGCATTGAAGCAACAAATAAGATCTTCCTAAAATGCCTCCAAAAAATATAATGCGAGATTTCACAAAAAGCTCAGCGAGACACGTCAACGTGGCAACCATTGGTCGGGGGAACAATGAAATATTGCTTTGTAACATTCCCTTTTTATTTTTGGCCATTATTAAAAAAGAGGCAAAGATTTCCATCCGTATTAATTGGCTAAAAATGTAGCAATGTTTTTTTTGTTTTTTTTTTTGTTTGTTGTGTTCTCTTCTTCCGATTGATGATGAATGAGGTGATAGGGAAGGCAAAGGGTTATAGCCCATACAGCCAAGTCTGACGTTAAATATATTTTTTTCTTATAATGCAAAATTTCATTCTTTTCTTGCAGCACTCGCGGCATTATAGCCCAAACACGTCGGGTATGATAATGGAAGTTCACATCGGGAAAACCGCAAAATAAACTGTGTGTAATTTAAGCCTCATATATGATATCACGGCGCATGGCGCGGTGGTGGCTCGGTTGTAAGAACGCGTTCCTTAAATCCTACACAGGTCGGTTCAAACCCAACCGGCATGCACCAATGAGAAATATACTTATCTTAAGTACATTTGTCATAGATTTACAAAACCACCGTTCCCGTGCCTCGGAGAGCACGATAATCCGTCGGTCTCGTTTCCACTAATACCAACTTATGGAAACGTAAATTGTCATTAAAAAAATACATCAGAACCTCGCTAACCCGTCTGGCCAGCGTGGCGAGTGTAGGTCGAATTCTCCAAAATTTTCTGGAAGGTCCATCTCCAACATATACAATAGGACATTGTATTCTAGGGGCTATGATAATAATGAAATATTTTTGTATATTGGAGAGAAGAATTTAAGCAAGCAAGAAAGAAAGAGCTTGGTCACTGCTTTATTTTTAGACAAACAGGAGTCGTCATCAGGCTAAAAATATATATTTGGCATAATATCTATGTATATAAACATTACGGGAATATTAGAAATCATAGCAACGTAACACAATTAAAATTATTGATGAGTGGCTCTTGGGATTGGATTATGACAACACTGAGGAATTGCTAAAAACTGTATCATAAAATAATAAAACATACACACTAACGCAATTACACAACACATTAACGCACATATACACACACATTGAAACTTACACCGATACACAACACTCACGCGTTACACACAATATGAAAACGATAATTATTGTTTTATTAATATTTTTATTTTATTATATATATAGTATATTATTTATTTATTTTTTACATATATATGCAAAAATAATAATGCTTGGTGATGGGTAGGTTAGATACAAAATAATGTTAGTATAATATGGTTCAGCTGTAAGTACTATCTCCTGATACACAGACTACTTTTTTGGGAGATAAGGTTCAAAACAAATGTCAATTTTTATTTGTAAAACATTTTTATATATATTTTTTGCTTAAGTTACTATGATTGTATTTTAAAATAAGTTGTGTAAAAATGTTTTTATTATTATTAAATTCTTTATTGCACGAAAAAAATGTACAAAGGCGAAGATTAATGCCTACAAGGCATTTTCTAACATCTAACCTTTGGGAGAGTATGAGATGAAGGGTAGTGCTGATATAAAAAATATAAAATATTAGGATAACAAACAATATACTACATACTAAGACATACATACACTACATACTAATAAATACATACACTAAATCGTAATAAATACATAGTATAAAAGTATATATTTGCCAAATATTTATTTTCTCAATAAAGTATTTTATTTATTTATTTATATACGTTTATTTATAAGTATATGTGTAATTTATGTAATAGTGTAAGTATCTATTAGTATGTAGTGTGTGTAGTATATTCTATATGGTTAAACTTGATATCGACACTACCCTTAATCTCTTACTCTCCCAAAGGTTAGATGTTAGAAAATGCCTTGTAGGCATTAATCTTCGTCTTTGTACACTTATTTTGTGCAATAAAGAATTTAATAATAATAATAATTTGCTTTGCATATTTGTTCGGTTATTCTCTTTGAAGTTCATTTGTATATTGAGCATCTATCAGACAGAGTGTCAAGGAATCAGCGTCTGTGTTACCCGTGCAGCCTTAAACGGAGTGCGGCTGGCGGGACGACGAATACAGACCTATGTATAAACTGGTCATAGTATGCAAACTAAATTATGTTTCTAAGAATACAATAGGTATGTTTAATCTAAATTTAGGTATATATGATGAATTTTTCAACACACACACACACATATCTTCACGCCAAATCCCTTGCGGGGTAGGCAGAGACAATTGAGCGCCACTTGTCACGGTCACGACATACCTCTTTCGCTTCTTCGACATTCATCAACCTCTTCATACATGCCCTTTTGTTTCGATGGCTTTTCAACGCACCTTCAGCTATTGTTTTATTAATTTGGTCGTAATATGTGAGTCTAGGTCTGCCAGGGCCTCTTTTACCCACGACTTTCGCATTATATATCTGGTTCGTCAATCTCTCTGCATTCATCCTTTCAACATGCCCGAACCATCGTAGCATGCCTTTCCTTATTTTTGTCCCTATGCTTTCTTTCATACCTACCCTTTTTCGTATTTCGTCATTACGTATGCGGTCCGTCAAAGTGACGCCGCATATCCGACGCAACGATCTCATTTCTACTGCATTAACTCTACTCTCATGCGTATTCTGACATATCCACGTCTCGCTTCCATACATAAGTGTTGGTACCAGCATGGCATTGTGTATGGCGAGTCGAGCTTTGTCACTGACATTCCGACTGGCTATCAGTGACCCCAGGGCACCGTTGACACTATTTCCCGCGTTCACTCTTCTTTCAACATCCCTATCATACTTCCCATCCGCAGTGAAAACACTGCCCAGATATATAATTTCATTTACTTGTTCTAGAGTTTCATCATCAATCTTTATCGTCACGGTTGTCATCCTTCTTCTTTCAAACACTAGTACCTTGGTTTTTCTCGCATTCAAACGGAGTCCTTTTTCTGCACATCCCTCTTTCATTTCTGTGACTAGTGATTGCAGTTGTTGTTCGGACGATGCCATGAGAACAGCATCATCTGCATAAAGCAGGCAGTTCACCACTAAATCACTCATCTTTATCCCACAGTTACTCTCTCTCACTCTTTTTAGACATTTGTCGAGATATAGGGTAAATAATCTGGCGGAAAGCACACAGCCCTGTTTGACGCCCATTTGGGATTCAAAGCAAGGAGACATACCTCCCTCCACCCGCACACAAGCTTTACAGTCCTTGTACAGGGACTGTATAGCTTGTAGCAGTTTGTCATCAACTCCATACTCCGGCAAAATGTCCCAAAGCTTCTTTCTTACAACTCTATCAAAAGCCTTCTCCAAATCCACAAAAGCACAGAAAACCCTCTGGTTTAAGGCCAAAAACTTCTCTGTGATATTGCGGAGCGAAAAGACTTGGTCAGTGCATCCTCTTCCAGGTCTAAAGCCTCCTTGTGCCTCCCATAAAAGACCTTCAGTCTTCTCTTGCAGGCGTTTCGTGAGAATCTTGCCATACATCTTGCTCGCCAATTTTTCAAATTGCCTTCAAAGCCAAATCTTAAACTACAAAGGAGTCTCGGAACCAATTTAATAAAAAAAAAATACAGTACTTAAAACATAAATAAATATATACGAGAAAAACCAAGGTACCAGTGTTTGAAAGAAGAAGGATGATAACCGTGACGATAAAGATTGATGATGAAACTCTAGAAAAAGTAAACGAAATTATATATCTGGGCAGTGTTTTCACTGCGGATGGGAAGTATAAAAGAAGAGTGAACGCGGGAAATAGTGTTAACGGTGCCCTGGGGTCACTAATCGCCAGTCGAAATGTCAGTGACAAAGCTCGGCTCGCCATACACAATGCCATGTTGGTACCAACACTTATGTATGAAAGCGAAACGTAGATATGTCAGAATATGCATGAGAGTAGAGTTAATGCAGTTGTAATGAGGTCGTTGCGTCGGATATGCGGCGTAACTTTAATAGACCGCATACGTAATGATGAAATATGCAAAAAGGTAGGTATAAAAAAAAGCATAGGGATAAAAATAAGGAAAGGCATGCTCCGATGGTTCGGACATGTTGAAAGGATGAGCGAAGGGAGATTGACGATATATACGATTATCGAATAAGACATGTGACATCGCGCCCCATCCGATGGTAAGCAGTACGCGAGGTCTAAGAATGGCAGCAACTGACGCCGGTCACCACGACCGACATCAGTCTCTACCACTATGCCGGCCTAACAAGATGCGTTTTCACACTTCGCTTGAATGACTCCAGGTTATAAGAATATCCCCACTCCTTCCACACTGGCCTGGAGAGCATTCCACATCATCAGCGTGCGACAGATGTAAGAGTCTCCAATTTTATAAGTAGCGTAGGGATAGTGGGGAAAAATTAAATAAATGTCCTGGTCTTTTCACTTAAATATAGGTCTATGTTGTCGCATATTTTGTTGATTTTCTTTACCTTATTTTGTCGCCTGCTGTGGGAACCGACTTTTAGTAACACGCGAAATGTCCGCTATCCCTTTATTGTAACTTATATGGACTTATTTTTGCTATAGCGAATGGAAATACATATCGTTTTAATTATAAAACAAAACAAAAAAGTAAAAACGCTTAGTGATTTAAATTTTATAATTAAAAGTTGGGTATCATTACGATCGTAATCGTTTTCATAGAAGCTGGATTACAATTGTACGTTGTTTAAGTTGCAACAATTAGACATTCTCAGAAATCATTTCTAAGGCTAGGTTGTACCAAAGTAGCTGTCATGATTCAAATCGAATCATAATAATTTATTTCCGTATGGTTAGTATGTAACACTTGGATATTGTCAATACATGCAAGCTAAGAAATAAAAAAACAAATAAAAAATATTACCATTGACCATAGCTGGACCGAATCCAACATCAATACAATAATTATAACTAAAACATTGTTGCCATAAACGAGGAATTTGTTTTTACTTACAGCTAGATACTTAATATTAAATTCGTGGCTGTAAAAAAGGCCGTGTCAGCTTTCAATCTAATAATAATTATGTCCATAAATATAAATTCGTGGCTGTAAAAAGGCCATGTCAGCTTAAAATCTAAAAATATTATAATATAATTGTAAATTGTAATGATTAAAGTTTAAAAACCGTGGCTCGGTTGTAACAACACATTCCTTGACATTCTAAAGAGGTGGGTTCAAACCCCGGCATGTACCAATGAAAATTCACATTTCTTAAGTACATTTGTCATAGATTAACAACACCACCAATCCCGTGCCTCGGAGAGCATGTTAATCCGTCGGTGTCGATTCCATTAATATCAATCGTTAATAATTTATAAAAAAAAATACATCAAAAGAACTCGTCAAATTCAAATTCAAATTAATTTATTCAGTAAGTAGGCCTACTTTAGGCACTTTTACACGTCAAATACATCAATACAATAACCATTATTTATTTTAACAATAGAAATTAAGACAAAACAGACACATTAATCCACCAAACAACTTTATATACATTCTGAATATATATAATGTCATAAATGTATACTAAACTTATAAGCTAAAAAAATTTATATAAATATAAAATAATATGTATATATAAAATTATAGTAATACAACTAAAATGACCAAGCCTTTTTGTCCTGATGATATTCATCAACTGTATAATATGATTTTTGTATTAAGATTTTTTTTATGTATGTTTTAAAGATGTGTGCTGGCTTTGTCAATATTTCTTCAGGAATTTTATTATAGATTGGTACACATTGTCCCATGAATGAACGCCTAGTTTTTTGTAGTCTATAGCCTGGCACATATAGCTTATTTTTACTTCGTGTATTCAACGAATGTAAATCTTTATTCTTAGGGAATTTATGGATATTTTATAATATATTTTCCAAGATAAACTGAGATGCTACGGTAAGAATGTTACATGTGTCTCTACAGTGCGTGGCGAGTGTAGGCCAAATTATCCAGATATATGTTCGAATGCTCATCTCCAGCAGTGGAGGTCTAGGACGCTGTGTTCTAGGGGCTGTAATGATGATGAAAGGTTAAAATGACGTCAGATGTATCAGGTTTATTAAGGTCAACTGTCAGCTGGTACAATCAATGCCATTTTTAACTGTAATCAATAAAATTGGTTGGGATTGTCACAAAGTATTCTGTACCTAGAATAATGACGCCTAGAAACGAAGTACATTCACGATAAGTAAGGCAAGTTTTACTGAGCCATAACGGCTAGGATCGGCTGAAAAGGCCAAACGTTGCAAATACGAGGCTAATGACTACGTGTTTGCTGTTTTTTCGTGCAGCAAATCAGCATCGCCGTGCAGCGGGGGAATGCTGCAAGTGTTGCCAAACATTGCATCATGAACAAATCATGGTTGTATATTTTTATTAATAGTTATTTTTACTGCTGCTTTTTGACTGCCTCTGTGGTCTAGCGGTTAAGTCCGTGGATTTAGACTCGGAGGTACCGGGTTCGATTCCTGGTCGGGACACAAAAATATTTATTAATTTATTTGTGATTTTTCTCGAGTTTGGTACGCTGGAGACATCGACTAGCTTGCCACTTGTCATGATTGGCCTATAGTCAAGTCGGCTAAATGTGAATCCGCTTATTTATAAGCGTGGTTTCTGACCACCCCGAAAGGGATACGGTCGTGATGATACTTTACTTTTTTACTTTTAGTTATTTTTTTTAATATTTAAATTGTACTTAGAATAAACAGGATTAAGATGGCTGTACTTACGTATTACTGTATAGATCAAAATACGTTTAGTAGTTTCTGCGTGAATCCAATCCATGCTAATTTCGTAAAGACCAGTTAAAAACTGTTATGGTGAGTATGCGTGAAAAATAAGAAAGAAGACAAATTTCTAAGCATTCCATGGATTCACCGTGCTTGTGCCGAGTCCATCGTATGTCTTCCTACCTAACCAAATACTGAATGATTCCGTTAATGCCGTCTTGGAAGCTCTTTCCATAAATGTATTGACGGCAGACATGCTAAGGCCCAATTATTTTAGTAAATGGAGCAAAGATTTTGCTAGAACTCCTCTCGTTCCAACTTACACTGCGTAAAGCTGCGTCTTGAACCCGGTCCTGATCATATATTGTAAAAATTACATTTAAGCATATGATTATTATCGTAACATTTTATATTATTGTCTTCATTATATCATGGTTTATTTGTTTTATAGTTATCTAGTTTATAACATATTTTAGTGCATCGTAAACAAACATATCTTGGTTTTACAGCTCCCGGCCAGACGAACACTGCGCCCATTGTGCGTCTTATAATTTTTATTGGGGGCAATCCGTCCGCCATGATTTACTTCTTCCCGAATGAAGGATCTTTTATTTAATTTACGGGCCCCATCTTTATAGACTGGACGCACACCAGAGCCATATTCGACGGTTTTTACGAAGTCTGCGCGACCCTAAGAAGGGTTGTGTTTAGGAGGGTTTAATGCTTGTGTTTCCCTCTCTCTCGCACAATCTAAAATTTTCAAAGACCTTTAGCTGTGAGTGTACTTTTGAAAAATGTAGTCTATTAAATTTCTAGGAAATAAAATTACAGACCTCGTACTGGAAGACACAGAGTGGGACGACACCCCGCCATATGGACGGATGACCTGAGAAAAGTCGCTGGTGGGGGATGGATGAGGGTGTAAAGTGGCGAGGCTTGGGGGAGGCCTATATCCAGCAGTAAAATCGGTATCCGGTTTATATATTGCTTACGCAAATACGATCACATCTCTGAATATCGAGCTAAGTTGAAGTGGCTGCCAATTCGTTGTCGTAGAAATCTTAGAGTCCTTTGTCTCCTTTTCTCTGTTTTAAACGAGCCTGCGACACCGAAATACCTCAAGGATAATTTTGCCTATCTCTCTTCCTTCCACGATAAATCTTTACGTTCTTCTCATAACTCTCTTCTTTCTGTCCCTTCACATAATTCTGGTTTTGTCTCCAACTCCTTTGTAGTCGCTGCCACAAATTTATGGAATGATCTTCCGGTGAACATAAGGCAGGCAACTAATAGATTGTCATTTAAAAAATTGGTCTATGCACACTTTATAAATAGGCCAAAACCACGTTAGTAAGTTGTATTTATGTATGTCTATGTATAATATTGTGTATGTATTAGTATTTAGTATATTGATAATATATTACATATATAAAACTATATAAGTACGTATATAATATATGTTAAGTCATTCTTTAATTGTATATTTTACCATTACTTTCATTGCACCTATATTTGTTCAAATTTGTCCCTAAGGTTTGGCTGTCAGAGAATGTCTACGGGCATTAAGTCCGCCTTTGTACTTTGTGCAATAAAGTTTTTAAATAAATAAATAAAATAAATAAAATATATATTTAAGAGGCAAGTGTTATTGATTGTAAACTAACGTAAAGTGACTTTTTACTATTCTTATATTGACTTATACTAATATATAACCTATGATGTAACTTTCAACATAAATTGACATTAATAATAACATATTTATTTTCGTATATAGTATTAATATATTGATAATGATGAAATGGATGAAACCTAAAATGTTAAAACTGAAAAACACAGTTGATTCTAATCATCCAAGTAGCTATGTGTAGCATGCCGTGTACACTGCCCTTGGGTTGCAATTCCGACCTTATGAATTATTGTAAATTTGTGCTTGATATGTATTAATTGTAACCTGTTAGTGTAGGTACCTTAAATAATAAATAAATAAAAAGACACAGGCTGATAATGATGATGATAAATATAATTTGAAAAATACTTGACAGATTTATTAAGATATTTTAATTATGATTATCACCTGATTCTGGCTTGATGTCCAATTCTGGGATTTTTTATTTTTTTTTATACTAGCACGAAGTGTGACCTACCAGGGGCCTAATTCTGGCGCTTTTAACTAGCGTATCGGTTCGAAATATTTGAATGAAAAGCGACAGATCTTCATAGAGACCTGTCAGTTTCATTGGAGCAAATCGAGCGGACATGCACGAGGCTCAGGGCCCTGATGGTAATTGGCGCGCGAGGTTAAAATCCTTGAATGTTAGCAACTGGAATCAGACACTCATGACTGACATCAGTCCCAACACTATGCGGTTTGACTGGGCATGACGACAATTCGAATCTGATCACGAAACGTGTGGATACACTTTACTGGGTGTATCGGTACGAACGGTGCATACTTCTCCGCCCCAGCAGACTGGGAAAATTACCGCCATAAATCTGCCTACCACCTATTTGTTGTTCTCGTTGAAAGTGTGTGCCATTTGCAATGAAGAAGTAATATTGTAAGCTTGCCATGGTGATATTTATTTTAAAATAACACCGCTTGAAAGAAGACTTACGGAAATAATAATAATAAAAATTCTTTATTGCACAAAGTTAATAACTTAAAACTAAGAGCATAGGCGATCTTTATGCTTTAAGGCATCTTCTACCAGCTAACCTTTGTGGAATGTAACCAATTACAGGCAGAGTGCCAAAAAATATATAAATGATAGATAATCCGGAATATTTAAAAGAGAAATTTAATTTTCTTGGTGCCACTCATGACAGAACTTTACGTTCTTCTTCTAACTCCACGCTCTCCTGTGTGGGGACATCACACCGCATTCGTTTCCAAGTCGTTTGCGGTGGTGGCTGTGCATCTTTGGAACCAGTTACCGGTGGACATCCGTCAAGCTCCAAATAGAACACTATTTAAGAAACTGGTCTATGCACTATTTAAATTTACCATAAGCTTAATACACTCTCTGCTATATTTATTTCTCTCATTATAGTCATCATATAGTAGGTATATTATATTTATGTATATTCATAGAACGTATATATGTAGTTTTATTTGTATGTATTTGTGTATGTATTAGTATGTAAATAAGTATTTATTCACTAGTATATATTGAAGTCTAATATTTTTCTATTAGTTTTGATAGCACCTGCCTTATCTCGTCGTAACTGCTTTAGTTGTCCCAAAGGTTTGACCAGTATAGAATGTCTAGCTGCATTAGGTCCGCCTTTGTACTTTGTGCAATAAAGTTTATAATAAATAAATAAATAAATAAATAATGAGAAATATAATGGAATATAAAAAGTTATCTCTAGTGTGCGGCATGCCGTATTCCTAATGTAATAAAATGTTTAAAAAACCAGCAAAAATTACAATGTTATTCGTCCACATTCGTTAATGATGTTTATATTGGATAAGTATTCATCAACTTTATATTGGCCGTAAACTTAAGAACACCAATTCACATTTATAATTTTTGAGCTCATATACAATTTTTATTGTTATGAATTTTTGTATATATTTATTTATTTATTTATAAAATTTCACAGCATTATTAACTTTCTTATATAAACAGTTAAACTTATATCTACGGGTAAACACATAGCTATGTACAAAATTACATTTTGTTAACTAAATTTATTAAAAACAAAAGGTAGCTCATTCTAAACAGAAAATAAAAATGTACTAATTTGGAATGATGTGTGTAGATGTTGGTGTATGGAAATGAATGTAGGTGCGTATGTGCACTAGTGTATAGAGTCCATAGATTTAAGTTGTATTTTTGGCAGGAAAGCTGGCAATTATTTCTGCCAACGTATTAGCTTAGCTATACAGAGGGGAAATGTTGCCAGTCTTCTTGGGACTATCACTGAAGGGTCGTCTCTAGAGGACTTTTTACTTATAGTTTATTTTTTATTAGGTTTAGTTTATATTAATTATATTTTTTACTTTTAAGTAGATTTAATAGATATTGTTATTATACATGTAATTTTTTTTTGTTCAATATGTATATTTTATTTTGTGTCAATAAACTATTATTATTATATTATAATAATATAGGTAATATAATTAATTATATGTATAAAAAATGTCCTCTAGAGACGTCCCATCCGAGATAGTCCCAAGGAAACTGGCAACATTTCCCCTCTGTATAGCGAGGCTAATACGTTGGCAGAAATAATTGCCAGCCTTTCTGTCTCCAGACCTTTCTGTCAGCCGCTTTGACATCTCCTTGGCCAAGTGCCTCGCTGACGGTCCCCATGGGCCCATCGTCTCGACCCCAAACGGCGCAAATTCGTAACCGATACCAAGGTTAGCGTATTTGCGCAATTTGAGGTTCTCCGCAGAAAAAGCCGCACTTCCCGCGCCTGTAGAGGTCGCCTTTAATTTTATTATTTAGGTAGCTTTAAATTTATATTTAATGTACTATAATTAATTTCGAATAAAATTTATATTAATATTATTATATGTATGTATATCTATATCATATCATATCGACGAGCTTGCCACTTGTCATGATTGGCCTATAGTAAAGTTGGCTAATTGTGAATCCGTTTATTTATAAGCGTGATTTCTGATCCCCCCGAAAGGGAAACGGTCGTGATGATAATTTATATCTAGAAATAGAATTAAAAGCTATTATTTTTAGTATTCACCCGAAGAAATATTTTTAGATTTATAAAACTTTTGACTTTATGTAAAGATCGAGTGGTTGCAAACCCGTATTATGGTTTCATTTAGGGAGACATGACGTGAAAATCAGCCAGCGCGTCTGAAGCGGTCTACTTCCCTACCGCACGAATACTTAAGTAGTTTGTAGTGTATAGTTTCCGCTTTTAAGGTACCAAATTTTTAAAAATAAAAAAAAAATAAAAAATAAAAATCGTTTATTGACACTATATAACAAGTATGTTTTTTACACTTTAAATTTAGATTGGATGTCCTGACCCCTGTCGTAGATATTTCTGAATGACAGGGGTCAGTTTACTCCCAGGTGACACAATAACAAGCTTATACAATTTATTTAAACATTGTAAAGCTTACCCAAGTACAAACAAATAAATAATAATAATAATAATAAAAAATATGTATAATTCTATTATAGATGTCGTATTATGTTATATTTTGTTAATTTTAGTTTTAAAAGTAATAAATTTCTAATTTACTCTTCTTGTTTTTATTGGTGATAATATATATATATATATATATATATTATACAATGATTACAAAATAAAAATTAGGCTAATAAAATTATATAAACTAAATAAAACATTTAAACAACTTAAAATCTAAACTATATATATAAAAAAAACACCTATGACCTGATCATGTGGCAGTGTGCCAAGAACACTCGCAGCATTCCCCGCTGCACAGCGATGCAGATTTGCTGCTCGAAAAAGCTGCCAGCCCTCTTGACACTTACAGGATTAACCAGCCGCTTAGACAGTTCTTTAAAGAACCCCCACGGACCCATTGTCTTAATTAAATTGTCTTAATAAACACATAATCATTAGTAACAGACTCGTGTTTGTAACATTTGGTCTTTTCAGCCGAGTCCGCAGCCGCCCCAGCCCTGACTGATGTGCCCCGTGGTATTGTATTATGTTATATGTATATATAATTATATAATAAATAAACATTTGTGCTCAGTGCACACCGACGACGACCCTAGCCGAAGTTCATATTTCTAAAAATAAATAAATATTTCCAGACAGGTCACACAGCGCCATCTAATTTCCGTGGTAAGCTACGAGGCTTGTGTTACGGAAACTAGATGGTTGATAAACTACATATTATTATTTATTTATTTTTGTAAATATATACATATTATACATATAAACACCCAGACCGAGACAAAGTATACAATGTACAACTTGCCCCCGGTGGGAATCGAACCCACGACCTCCCGAGTTTACGGCAACGTTTGTTACCACTAGACCACGGAGGCGGTCTAATGAACGGGTAATATAAAATAATGTTTTGAATTCAAATGCCTGGTGTATACATAAGTCAAAAACAAAAACATTTTAAAATATTTGGCATCAGAAAGAAGCATATTGTCATAATAATAATTTTCTTTGGCAGACTCCGTGATATTATCTGCAGTGAGAAATATTTTGCTAAAATAATTAATGTCAAAATTACAAAACCCACGTTAGGTACATTTAATCTCTCTGATTTGTAGACGCGAAAAAAATAGGACGATACAATTTTAAAACAAAATAATTATCTAGTATACGCGATCTAAGAGCGACCTTCACTGTATCCGAAAGAGATTTTATTAGAAAAATTCTAACATCAAATAATAGGGTAGGTAACTATTCTAAAAATGTGTGTTTTTATGTTTTTTTTTCATCAGAGTACCTAAAATCACACTTATTTTCGTTTTTACCTCAAAAATAATATTTACAAAATATAAAATAATAATTACAAACTACTATAATAAATTTAAATAAGTAACTATAAGCTAAACCTAATAAAAATATCCTTAAGAGACGTCCCATCAGAGATAGTCCCAAGCAGACTGGCAACATTTCCCCTTTGTATAGCCTCTGTATACCTATATATCTAATACGTTGGATGGCTGAGAGTCCCCATGGTCCCATCGTCTCGAGCCCAAACGGCGCAAACCCGTAACCTCTACCGAGTTTGGGGTATTTGCGCAGCAGCAGAAACTCTCACTGGATGAGAAGGTTGCCTGGGGCTAATGTGTCTAAACATGTCGCATCCCACACCAGAGATCGCCCAACGGTAATGCCGTTACGTCTCTTGCCATCGCTCCGCGCAATCCTAAAGGGATCTAGGATAGCGGGTGCTCCAGCAATGGCAAGAGCCCTACGAATGATGTCGTGACGAGGAACGTGGCCGGCACTTCTAGCACAAGAATTAAATAAGAATAAATATTTAGAATATAACATAAAGTATACTTACGTTTCCATTTGCAAGTCGCTTGTACTGGACCTCACGAATAGAAAAAGATTAAAAAAAACCATCCTAATAAGGTGCGATCACAGGCAAAAATGAAATAAATTGCGCACACCATAGACGGATATGCCTGGCATTGTCTAACTATATGTGGCTATGTCTCTATCGATGATAGTAGGTATATTTTTTTATTTGCAAATATTAGTTTATTCGCATATCTACTCCAGAATCAAAATCAAAATCACAAACTAAGTACTACAATATTTTTACTTGCAAACCCAGGATTCACATATAAATTATGTACTTATGTACCTACATATTTATTAACACAAAAATTATATATATTCAATAAAAGTATATATACTTGTATATACTATATGGTGATCTAGTGGTAAACTGCCTGCTCTATGCAGATGATGCCGTTACGAACAACAACTGCAATCACTAGTCACAGAAATGAAAAGAGCATGTGAAAAAAAAGGCTTGAAAGAAGAGGGATGACAAACGTGATGATAAAGATTAATGATGAAACTCTAGAACAAGTAAATTAAATTATATATCTAAGCAGTGTTTTCACTGCGGATGGGAAGTATGATAGGGATATTGAAAGAAGAGTGAACTCAGGAAATAGTATTAACGGTGCCCTGGGGTTACTGATCACCAGTCGAAATCGACGAAGCCATACCCAATGCCATGTTGGTACCAACACTGATGTATGGAAGTGAGACGTGGACATGTCAGAATACGCATAAGAGTGGGGTTAATGCAGTAGAAATGAGGTCGTTGCGTCACTTTGGCGGACTGCATAGGTAACGTCGAAATACTAAAAATGGTGGGTATAATGGTTCGGGCAATTTAGGTTTTAGGTACTTACGCTTTGTTATTAGTCCATTGTATTGTCATAAAAGCATTACGGAAAGTGCAAAGGCTTGAGAAAAGAAATAAGAGTTGTGGTATCAAACTATTGCCGTGCTTTAAAAAATGTGTGCAAATCACTGAGCTCACACGTCACATCACAACTAAAAAAGTTTGGGAACCCCTGCCCTAAAGCGACTGACAACATGACATAAATAATTGCCCGCCTTCCTGTCTCCAGATTTTTTCGTCAGCCGTTTGGACAACTTTTTGTACCTAAACTGAAATTGTCGTGTTCATATGTATACGTCTACGTCGTGGAGTGAGTGTGGAGTGCAATTGAGGAGAACATGTCTGCTCATTAGATGTAGTCGAGGAACGAATTGCATTGCCACTGACTTTGCTATAGCTGTAGATTACGGTTCGCGTTACTGTAGCACTATAGTATAAAAACAATTATTGTTGTATGATGTATCTACACTCGCCACGCTAGCTAGACGGGGTGGCGAGGATGTGATGTCAAATTTTAATGACAATTTATTAACGATTCCACAAGTTAGTATTACTGGAACCGGGACCGACAGCTTAATAGAACAGAAACAAAGGGGCCTCTTTAATCCTGAACCGATTTTATTGAAAATTTGATAGAGATCTACATTAGAACTCAAAGTTAGAAATGGCGTTAAAATCTTAGTATGACATGTGTCAATTTTTTTTAAAGAAATGTGTTTATTCTGAGCACGCTTGTGATATCAAGCCCACCTTATTGTACGCGGTACGCCAGGTCCAAGAAGGAGCAGCTGACGCCAGTGACGAACATTGACGACTGACAATACCATAATACCGACCTAACAAGATGCTTTTTTTCACTTCGCTTGAAGGACTCCAGGTTATAGGGCTGGGAACATATTTTAGCCTGTGCCTGTGGTTCAGTTGTGGAATAGAGAAGAAGGGATAAGGCTGTGGAGCTTTTCTAAAAATTCACCGTAGTACGGCCTGAAGTTTCGCTGACCACTATATTATACGGGCAACGCCGGGTCAAACTGCTAGTTTACAATACGTTTTTTTTTTTTAATTCAAGTATTATTTTAGATTTTATTCTAGGTACTTCCCTGAGGCAATTTAATAATCTACAATAGTATTATGCTTAAATAAATAATTTGTAGAAGGGTTTTCATCTATTTGCGGAAGATAAAGGTTAAACAATATTCTGAGAATATTTAGAAAAAATACATTGTATAATGACGGCATATTAAAATTTGCATGTTTTGTTAGCGGAAGGTTGTTTGGTAATTGTCCTCATTAGCATGACAAAACCATGCAAACCTACCCTTCATACGCACAAAGGATAAACGTTTGTCACTTTCACTTTTAGAACAATGTAAAAAAACCATAGACTCACATATTTGGACAGGGCATTCAATACATTTTTTTTTTCCGAGACGAGCACTCAGCCGCATGCGTATTGTTTATTTATTATATACCTATATATATTTACCTTATCTATATTATATTATATGTTCATAAGTTACCTATTTAATTACCTATGACCCAACTTAACAGAATATGGGGCGACAGCAATATATCCAGAAGACAAAAAATCACATTGTCAGAATATTCTCCATTTTTCTGTAGGGTTTGGAGACATGGACCATAAAAGCTGCGAAGAGAGGATTGATGCGTTTGAAATGTGGCGCTGGCGTCGCTTGCTCAGAATCCCTTGGACCGCACGACGTACTAACATTATGTGCTCGAAGAGCTTAAGCTTACCGGGGAGCTTACAGATTTGTGGAATACTTTTGCCACATTAAAACTCTAATCACTGATAAAGTTAAAGAGAGTAAAAGAACTAGAGCAAGAAGCCCCAAGCGATGGTCCAGTCGGGTGACTGACTAACTGAACATTTCTATATACCAAGCCATCGACTACGCGCCGAGAACCGAAACCATTAGAGACGGCTGGTGGATGGGCTGCGTTTGCGAAGGAGTCACGATTCCCAACAGTGGGGTACCAACTAAGAGGGAGAAAGTTACCTATATATCTTTTCAATTACTAATTATAAAATAATATTTATTCATCATATTGCCTAGGCGACCGTAACCATAAAAAGGCTATAGAAAATCAGTGCTGCAGCTGAAGCTAAGCTGTAGATTATGCTGAGCTGAATTTCTATTTGTCGCCACATTTGAGTTTTTGTAGCTCCTCCATAATTAATTTAAAAAATAATTAGAAGGTCACCTTCAGTACAATTTGGTTCGGGTATGTTGAAAGGATGAGTGACGAAAGATTGTCAAACCAGATATATATAATAAAAAGTCGTGTGTGGCTAACCAAGACTCACCTATAACGACCAAAAAAATAAATTATTGACTGAAAGTGCAGTAAAGACAGCCTACAAAACAATAGGAAATGTATGAATGTTGACGAAGCGAAAGATATATAGTAGTGTATGTATAGATCAATTGTGACGACGTGGAGATACATTAATTGAGGAAAAAGTCGATGGCAGTTCTCCGACAAGGTGGACTGACCACGTTAATGCAGCAATGGATCAGCCCCTACATGAGGAAGGCTTCAGTTCGAGAGAAGTGGCGACGGCTTGTTAAGCGTGCCAATGACACTCAATTGACGACCACGACTACTCTGCCAAGAGTGTAGTGACTACGAAGAAGACCCTGCAAGGTAGCTGGCGCAAGCGTGTATGTATGTATGTAGTTAGGGCCAGCGCATTGATAAAGAAAGTCCGGACACAAAATAGAAGTCATTGATTTTTTTTTGGTATTAAAATCGTAGTATGGCAATATGTATGAAACCGCACATTTTAGGAAAACAATGCATCGGTGCAGGAGTCACCGATCCACATCGTGACGAGACAAAAACTTATTTCATTCGGAAATGAATCTGACAAACAGAAAAATGAAAAGAACGACGCGGTTTGCATAATGCGGTAAATTAAAAGAAATTTCTCGTCTTGCCAAACGAAAGGGACAAAAAAACTTTAGAGAGTTTTTATAGTAATCGATTAAGCGTTCTTATTGCTTTGCTCGAACATTTTATTTAAATTTTAAGTTCTAGTTTTATAGACACGTCACCCGCACGGTGAATCCAAGGAATACTAATATTTGAGTTTTAGTCAGACCTCCACTGCAGGAGATGAGCCTTTCAGAATATATTAGGCAAGAGTATTTTTTTAAAGGTAAATGAGAAAGTTTTCAATTCGACTATTTTTTTCTTTTTTTGTATATTTGTAAAGCGTTCATTCCGCCAATTATGAATTATTATTTTATTAGGTAGGTCATACTTCAGAGGTGGTCCCATATAAATCTTATCGAAAATGATTTATCGCTTTTTGAGAAAAACAACTAAAACAAAATATATACACAGATAATGTTTGGTTTGCGGTTCCATTCTGCAAAAGTTATTCGACTTACATTTCCTACTTAAAATAAAATAAAAGTAAACAGAAACCGACTTTAAACTATACCTTTATTACATTCTTAGGATAAAAAGTTCTTATTTGACTTTACCCACACATATACATATATTTATTATTTACCCATTATATCATTTTAATTTTATTTATTTTGGTTTCATGTTACTTTATTATACTTACATGAAACAGAGCACTAAGTTATGGTAACATACTCGTAAACTAAGAGTTACACCAATTATTTTATTATTTATTGTTTTTTTAAAGGGTTCAGTGAAAATAGGCGCTGCAGCATTACTGTTGCAGCCTATGCCGACCTGAACACCTATTTGTCATAGCAGCTTAATTTCTATTACTCTTTTTACCAAGTTTATATTATTTTAAGTTTTTACTATTACTTATTTTTTCTCTTTTGTAATTGTTATGTCTAAGCTGTTATTGATGAATAAACGTTTCCTTTCTTTCTTTCTTTCTTTAATAAGTGAAATAATAATAGTGTAATTACTTCAAGGCAAGAGCCTTAAGGGACAATCAACTAAATTAATCATTATAGCCTTAGTCATATAAATGCCTGTAATTTTATATTGAAAAATCTGACTTTTTAATTACTAGAATTCTCTATTGATTTTTTTGTTCTCTTTCAGGGGGCTAGAGAAGCACGTGACGTCACACGCCTATACGCACCATTTGCATGCACTTAGGCGCGTCCCGACGTTCGCAGCTTCATTATACCTACGACAGAAATAGTATAATGTCAGATCATATAACAAGGGCTGGAGTTTCTTCAAATTACGTTATTTTGTTAACTACTCAAAGATCACAACTTTAAGTCGAACAAATATTAGGATCTTATAGAATTGTTCAGGAGCGGATTCAAGACCGTGTTTTAAAAATTTATTCACCTTACGCAAAAAGCAAGACGGGTCCACATAACTTTTCTATATGACATATTATTATTATTTACATTGTAAGGTGACACGGCCTGTATACAGCCACGAACTAGTATTAAGATTTGATATTTATTATTATTGTTAGATTGTAAGCTGACTCGGCCCTTTTAGAGCCACGAATTTATATTTAGTTGACACGGCCTATTTACAGCCACAATCTTATATTAAGTAGTTATTAAGTTACAATTACCTTGCTTATGACAATAATGCTATTATAACACACATAAGTCTGGATTGTTTACCTGTTACGGTCCAACCATGATTACCTAACTTATGTTTGTTTATATATTTTTTATGTTTTTGTTTTATATTATTTTAGTGTTGACAATATCCAAGTTGTTACAAGATAACCTATGAAAATAAATATTTTGATTTGATTGATTGATATATCTGTATGCATGTATAACAATGTTTTCGAAGTAATATACAAAGATTTAAAATATAACAAAAAATAACCTAATATGTATATATTCATTAAGTGCCCCTAGAACACAGCGTCCTAGACCACCACTGTTTGAGATGGGCCTTCCAGAACATATATTTGGAGAATTTTGCCTACACTCGTCACGCTCTGGCCAGATGTATGTCTATTCAATGCTGAGTTGCACCAAAATGTATCTATCTGCAACAAATAAAGTGTTAGATGTGTTTCTTACTTGGTAAAATATATAAATTGAAGCTATAAAATTACCAAAATGTATCTGTAATAGTGCCAGATTTCTTTTCAAGGTCATCCGTCAGCTGGTATGTTATATCCATTTTTATAGACCTCCACTGTTTGAGATGGGCCTTCCAGAACATAAATTTAGCGAATTTTGCCTACACTCGTCACGCTCTGGCCAGATGTATGTCTATCCAATGCTGAGTTGCACCAAAATGTATCTATCTGCAACAAATAAAATGTGTTAGATGTGTTTCTTACTTGGTAAAATATATAAATTGAAGCTATAAAATTACCAAAATGTATCTGTAATAGTGCCAGATTTATTTTCAAGGTCATCCGTCAGTTGGTATGTTATATCCATTTTTAACTGTAATCGTTAGATATTTCGTTTTGATACGAAGCGGCGGGGAAGTATCCACCGTTTGTGCAAAAAATCCACACGTTTCGGGATCAGGCTCGAATTGCCGTCATGCCAAGACAAGCCGGTATAGTGTTAGGGACTGATGTCAATCATAAGTGTCTGATTCCAGTTGCTAACGTTTATGGACCTCGCGCGTCACTTACCACCACATCGTGCTAGTGTAATAATAAAAAAAAAACATATAATTTAGATATAAACATATGACGACGAAAGTTTCCGTATCGCCGTTGGTCTTAGGTTAGGGGCACCATTATGTGTCTTACATAGATGTCCGTGTGGAAAGGAGGTCGACTGTCTTGGAGTTCATGGGCTCTCCTGTTCCAAAAGTGCGGGCAGATTTTCCCGCCACGGCTCCCTTAACGATATTATTAAAAGGGCTCTAGCCACCATCGAGGTTCCAGCTCTTCTAGAGCCTGTTGGAGTTATCCGAGACGATGGCAAGAGACCCGATGGTATGACGTTGGTCCCCTGGGAACGGGGACGTGCTCTGGTGTGGGACGCCACGTGCGTCGACACCCTCGCCGCGTCGCATCTCAGGGGGACAGCGCATAAAGCGGGAGCCGCGGCGGAAAATGCGGAGTCCAGCAAGCGGCGCAAATATGTAAGTATATTAAAAGATTACATATTTGTGCCGTTTGCTGTAGAAACTCTGGGCCCATGGAGTCCAAGTGCAAAAAAGTTTTTAAAAGACATAACACCGCGTCTTGTCGTCTCCTCCGGTGACAAGAGGGCTGGCTCTTTCTTCGCCCAAAGAATCAGTATTGCAATTCAGCGGGGAAATGCAGCCAGCGTTCTTGCCACCATTCCACGCGGACGGGACTTATATTCCTATCCTTAGTATTAATATTAATTTTATTTTATATTTTGTAAATATTTTTTTCGAATTTAGATCAAATAATCTACAAGATCCTCGCCAAGCCGTCTGGCCAGCGTGGCGGGTGTAGGCCAAAGATTCTCCAGATATATGTTCTGGAAGACCCATCTCCAGCAGTGGAGGTCTAGGACGCTGTGTTCTAGGGGCTGTAATGAATGAAATGATGAATCTACAAGATGAAAGATGTCCTTTCGGGTATTACCAGCATATGCTTTAAGCAATAAATCTATCTGACGAACACCTGCCACTAAAACAGGATCTATTATTAAAAAATGTGACACAAAAATCTGATTATAATTTACTTGACTTTACGAGTAACTACACGTTGGGTTCACTTTACTCAGAATTAGAGACGACCGAAGAAGTGTTAAAATTTTTATTGATATCTTAGACAATAGCCAAAAAAACATAAACTGACCATCGTCTACGCCGTAAATTGTCTACCCCTTGGTTTTTTCTTCAAAGCCACTTTTTTGCCTGACATAACTAATTGGGCACAGAATTTGAAAGCTACAGGGAGTCAGGCTTTGTTACTTATTGCAAATATAATAATAAAATTTTATTACCCCGTTTTCAAAGGGTTTGTCTTATTGCTCAAAAAGGGTGGAAAGGGACAATTCTTGGCGAGATCGTAAGTCAAAATGGTTATTGTTCAGTCGCAATAAATCACGAAGGCAATATGAAATGTAGTTATTCAATACAAAGTCATTACACAAATATAGATTTTTCGCATTTATGCACGTCCGTGCCGCATTGTGGGTGGTTAATGCGGATTTTTTTGCAATATTGCAATAATTCTTAGAAAAGAAAGTTTGACAACAGTAAGTGGTGGTAAATTTGACAGCTGCCTTCTGTTCATCACCTGTTGTCGAATTCTAACTGCTTTATTTGGCTTTAAAGAAACGGTATGTCTAACGTTTTGTCTTATTTGTATAGTTACATCTTAAATCTTTTTTTTATATAATAAATTCTCACAACGATACAAATGTATGCTTAAGTGTATATTCAATGCATTGCACTAATAAATTGTGATTGGGGGTCGGTTTCAAAATCATCTCCTTTTCTCATACTGCAATATGATTAAGAAACCACCTCCTAACCTTACCATTGGAATGGTTGTAAAAATAGCAAACTGTATGCTCAAATTTTTGAGATGAAGTCCAGATCTTAGTTAGTTGTATGTATCTGTTTATATTTTGGTATGACTGCATCTTGTTATGAGCATCTTATAAATAAATAAATAAAAAATCACTGCCTAGCGGTTAAGTCCGTGGATTTAGTCTGCGGTGGTACCGGGTTCGATTTCTAGTCCGGACACAAAAATATTTATTTATGTAAATTTATACATTTAATTCATTGGCGCGGTGGTGGCTCGGTTATCAGAACGCTTTCCTTAAATCCCACTAAGAAAAACTAGAAATAATACACTTTTCTTACGTACATTTGTCATAGATTTACAAAACCACCATTCCCGTGCCTCAGAGAGCACGTTAAGCCGTCGGTCCCGGTTCCACTAATACGAACTTGTGGAATCGTTGATAAATTGTCATCATATCCTCGCCAAGCCGTCTGCCCAGCGAGGCGAGTGTAGGCGAAATACTCCAGGTATACTCGTATGTTCTGGAAAGCCCATCTCCAGCAGTGGAGGTCTGGGACGCTGTGTTCTAGGGGCTGTAATGATGATGATGAATACATTTAAATATAAATATTTAATTTATTACTGATATTTCTCGAGTTTGGTACGCTGGAGACATCGACGAGCTTGCCACTTGTCATGATGGGCCTATAGTAAAGTTGGCTAAATGTGAGTCCGCTTCTACAAAAAAAATATTAATACTAGTTGTTATTAATAAATATTTTATTGACTTTGACTTATTATTTGTATATACGTCCACGATAATCTAGCATAGCTCGTCAGTGATGGAAGAGTGATGGCGCAGGTCACGTTCGAGATCACCTCTGCCATGCGTCATCTCTAACGACGACAAATACTGACTGAGACGTCGATTTACCAAATTTTTGTACAATTCCCTCGACGTATTGTTGAAAAAGACATACCAATATTATGCAATTAGACAAGTTAATTACGAACACCATTGGCATTATCAAGCTTACTCAATGCAGAATATTTTAATTAAATTCAATAAAAATATACATAGATATACCTATCTGTATACTAACTAATTTGGACTACACTAAACAAGTTAGCCAGGCGGGCTGTCCCCATCGATGAGCTTGCCACTTGTCATGATTTGGCCTATAGTAAAGTTGGCTAAATGTGAATCCGCTTCTTTATAAGCGTGGTTTCTGACCACTTTTTAAACGTCGTGATGATGATACTCTGTATTATCATGTTATGTGTTATGTTATGTGTATTTATCATATATCTATGTTAATACAGAGTGTCATCATCACGACGTTTGAAAAGTGGTCAGAAACCACGCTTATAAAGAAGCGGAATCACATTTAGCCAACTTTACTATAGGCCAAATCATGACAAGTGGCAAGCTCATCGATGTCTCCAGCGTACCAAACTCGAGAAATATCACAAATAAATTAAATGTATTTATTTACACGGACTTAACCGCTAGACCACGGAGGCAGTTAATATTTTACAGTTAAATAAAAATATATGGCGGTGTGCCTTCGTTTTGGAGCCCGGACTGTCCACCCGCACTGTCCACCCGCACTAGTGTTAATGCTGAGAGCCTGTCGATCGTCTCGGACACCACGGGCTTTCTTGTGCTAGAAGTGCTGGCCGCATTTATCGTCACGCGGCTCTCAACGACATCATCCGAAGGGCTCTTGTCACTGCCGGTGTACACGCAATCCTTAAACTCTCTGGAATTGTTGAGAGCGATGGCAAGAGACCCGACGGAATGACTGTTGGGTTGTCGAAACTTGGCAGGTCTCTGGTGTGGGATGCGACGTGTGTAGACACATTAGCTCCACCTCACATCCAGGCGACCTCGTCTGGCGCGGTCATTAGTTTATTTTTAATTTTATAATTCAGGTAGCTTTTAATTTATATTTAATGTATATTAATTTATTTCAATATTATTAATATATATTGGTCTAGCGGTTAAGTACGTGGATTTAGAGGTACCGGGTTCGATTCCTGGTCAAGACACAAAAATATTTATTAAAAATTTATTTGTGATATTTCTCGAATTTGGTACGCTGGAGACATCGACGAGCTTGCCACTTGTCATGATTGGCCTATAGCAAAGTTGGTCGAAAACGGTCGTGATGATGATACTCAATAAAACCTATACAAATACATAATAGTAATACTAAAAAGTGTCTACTAATAAAAATAGTCTAGCTTCAGATATTTGTGTTCTTAAAACGGAAGCGAAGCTTTTGTTCTTTGTTCTGTTAACAGTTTCAAGTGATGAATGTGTTTGTGACGAATATATTTATATATAAGTAGCATTTTTTAAGAAATAAGGAAAGTATCTGTCAACATTGTCATCAGTCAAACGGATCGCTGTCTAAAATTACTATGAATCACTGTTAGGATATCTAATATTTAGACAGTTATCCAGTTTTTTTTTAATAATGAGTAAGAATATAACATATAAATAATTAAAACTACTTAACAGTAACAATTAAACCAAATATAAACTAAACCTAATAAAAAATAAAGTATAAGTAAAAAATGTCCTCTAGAGACGACCCTTCAGTGATAGTCCCAAGAAGACTGGCAACATTTAACCTCTGTATAGCTAAGCTAATACGTTGGCAGAAATAATTACCAGCTCTCGTGTCTCCACATTATATCGAGTCCATTTTCTTGTCTCTTCTGTCTGTTAAGCTTTGCATCTGTCTACTTCGCACGCTCTAAAATTTTTAAAGTCAGAATGTCGTCCGCTTTGCGTAGTATTTCCTCATTACTGGACCTCCCAAAGATTTGCATTATTAAGATTTACATTATTAACATCAAATCTCTACTCGCCATACAAAATGCCATGCTGGGACCAACACTTATGTATGGAAGCGAAACGTGGGTATGTCAGAATACGCATGAGAGTTGAGTTAATGCAGTAAAAATGAGGTCGTTGCGACGGGTATGCGGCGTCACTTTGACGGACCACATACGTAATAACGAAATACAAAAACGAAACATAAAAGGGTAACGAAATATAAAAGGGTAGTTATTAAAAAAGCATAGCTCTGATGGTTCGGACATGATAAAAGAATGAGTGAAGAGAGATTGACGAACCAGATATATAATGCGAAAGTTGGGGTAAAAGAGGCCCTGGCAGACCAAGACTTACCTATCACGATTAAATAAAACAATAGCTGAATGTGCATTAAAAAGCTATCAAAATAAAAGGGCATGTATGAAGAGGTTGATGAATGTCGAAGAAGCGAAAGAGGTATGTCGTGACCGTGACAAGTGGCGCTTAATTGTCTCTGCCTACATCGCAAGTGATTTGGCGTGAAGTTATGTATGTATATTTAAATTCTAAAGTTTATTTACATAATAGAAGATCTTAGTAAAATACAAGCTATTGTAGAATTATAAGCTTTTATACAATTTAGGTAAAGAACCATTGGAAGTTACCGCAGTAGCGGATTCCCACAGTGATTTAGGCGATCACTCGCCGCCGGCTGCACGCGACAAAATAAAAATAACACACATTTGTCGAAAAATAAAATTTCCCCAAATAGACAGAATATTCAAAAATGTGAACCCGAGCGAGGGGCGAATGTCGACGTAATGCTCGGGACTAATTAAAATGTTAAAAACGGGCGGAGATGACATTTTTGAGAAGTAACTAACGATTTAGATTTAATGTTACGGCAGTAGAGAAGCGAAAGGTGAAGTTTTTAGAAAACAAAGTGTTTAAAATTCTACGAGTAGGATAAATCATTTCAGCCTAGAACACAGCGTCCTAGACCTCTACTGCTGGAGATGGGCCTTCCAGAACATATGTATATCTGGAGAATTTAGCCTACACTCGCCACGCTTGGCGAGGATATGATGTCAATTTGTTATGACTTTATTAACGATCCCACGCTCTCCGAGATACGGGAACAGTGGTGTTGTAAATCTATGACACCTCCTTCTTGCGTCGTTTTTCCTCATTGATGAGGGTCGTGACCTCTCGATGAATTGGTGTGCGTCTTGATGATAGCACGCCACCCGTTCCTGTCTTCGGCGGCATGCACAGCATCATGGACGCTAGTGTTGGTGGTGGAACGGATTTGGTCGGACCAGCGTACCGGACTTCGGCCTCTCGGTCTCTTTCCTTCCACCTTGCCAGTAACAAAAAGTTTCTCCAGGTTATCCCCTCCTTTTCTGGCAATGTGTCCGAAGTACTGGAGTATCCGACGAAGGCATATGGTGGATAGCCTAGTCGATATGTCTAGTTGGTTTAAAATCTATGACAAATGTACGTAAACAAAGTGTATTTCTCATTGGTACATGGCGGGTGGGTTTGAACCGACCTTTGTAGGATTTAAGGAACGCGTTCTTAGAACCGAGCCACCACCGCGCACGTAGGATAAATAGAAATCAATTATTTTTTAAGAGAAGAGTATTTTACTTAGTATTTTATGGATGCACCGTGCGGGTAGTGTGTTGGAAAGAGAGATGAGAAGAACGATGTCTCGATGCATCCTTTTTTATTTTGTAGCGCAACAAGACGCTTACCATCCACCATTACCCTACTACTACTCCTCTCTCTACCCAACCAAATAGTGTATGATTCCGTTAATGCTGTTTTTGAAGCTCCTTCCATAAATGTTTTGACATCAGACCTGCTTATTAGACCTTATTATTTCTGTAAGTGATGCAAATATTTTGCTGTAATTCCTCTCGCACCAACTTCCATTATATTCAATTTTATTTAACTAAGAATTTAACTAACCCAAAAACAGTTTAATCATTAATATATCATCATCACGCCCGTTTCCCTTTCGGGGTGGTCAAAAATCACTGGTCATAAATAAGCGGATTCATATTTAGCCAATCATGACAAGTGGCAAGCTCGTCGATGTCTCCAGCGTACCAAAGTCGAGAAATATCACAAATAAATTAAATATTAATTAAATGTATTTATATACAATAATAAATATTTTTGTGTCATGACCAGGAATCGAACCCGGTACCTACGAGTCTAAAAGTCTAAACGAACTTAACCGCTAGACCACGGAGGTAGTTTAATAATTAATACAGCACTTATAAATAAGTCCACTGCAAGATCTTCAGAGCAAAGAAGATTTTTTGTGACATTACTTGTATCTAAAAAGCATGGTTCTGATCACCCAAAGGGATTACAGTCATGGTGTTACTTTTAGGTAACTTTTAGTATTAACTGCAGCGCTCATTACTGGTGCCTTCAAGAACCTGCCATTAACTCGTTTGTGATCCAACAAGTTTAATCACTTGTAAAGAACATTTAATCGTGAATTGGTAATATTTTAGAGGGCTATCAATAATCTGCGCTCAGACAGAAATGCAGCAAACTTCTAGCAGGGGCGGCTCTAGCAACTATGTAAATAATACATAAGATATGCACAATGCAATGAAATCTACACATTTTTACTCATTCACACTAACAATTTACACCTTCACACACCTACACTGTCAATACACATTCACATATACATACACTTACATAATTCGTAGAAGTAGATTCTAGTTATATGATTAGTGAAAATAATGTTATTCGGTAATTGGCTAGATGTTCGGTAATCATTTCGTCATGATCGTAGAACAGTGTCGGATTTAAAAAAATACCCATAATTTTGCATATATATTTATATATAGTTTTATATTGTTTGTGGTCTGTAATTTATAGTGCAAATATTAGAAAGGGTTCCAAAATGAAATCTAGAAAGTTTGCACTTATTATGAGACTTAAAAAGTGACAAAAAAACAGTCGAAATGACAGTTGAATGACCGCCATGAAAATTTTAAATATAACAGATCCGTCACTGTTCTACGATCATGACGATTTATTTGAATGTAAATATTTATTTGTTAAAAGACAGCTGTCGAATAAGTAAATGAATAAATAATTTATTTATTTATTTATCTAGTACACACAGCAGTACATATATTATCACACACATAACATAGTATAATGATTTTATTAATTAACACCAATTAGGTGTCACAGCATTCACCAATATAAAAAGAAGAGGAAATTAAAAACTTATTACTGTTAAAACGAAATTAATCGGGTCTTTTAGGGATTTACTTCAGGCCTCCTCCTTGTGTCGTATTTATTTATTACTGAGAGTCGTGATATTGATTTCATTTTTATACGCAATATTTTCTTTATTATCATTTCTGATTAAAATTGTGGTGTCATCAGCAATCAGTACGCATTTATGCTTTAGTGAATCGGGTAAATCATTTATATAAAGGAGAAATAACAGTGGGTCCATTACACTACTCTGTGGTACAAGTATTTTAATAGCTATCAAAACTGTATGTATGAAGTTTCAAGATAATTTAGAAAATGTTATTAATCTGTATGTGGTGTTTTCTTTCATAACGATTAGAGAAAATATTTTATACTTTTTAGTCCGTTATAAAAACATGGTAGATGTTGTTGCTGGTGTTGCAGTGGAACAAGCGCAGATCAGCAAGCGTCAAAAATATAAAACTATTTGCAATAGTTACTTTTTTTCGACGTTTGCTGTAGAAACGATGGGCCCGTGGGGATCGGAACTTAAAGCTTTTATAAAAAAATTGTTCCAAGGCGCGTCTCTGGTGACAATGGGGCTGGCAGTTATTTCTCCCAAAAATTAAGTATCATCATTCAAAGGGGAAATGCTGCTAGTGTATTGGGCACCACCATGCCACAAGACAGCGATTTGATGGATCTATTTTTTTTGTATGTATTTTTATTTTCTATGTATTATTATTATTTAGGTTAAATTTAGATTTTGTTGTAAAATAGTTTATTTAATATTGTAATCTTTTATATTGTTTGTATATTACATGGTAGATTATATTTTTAGTTTATTTTAAAATTATTTTTGTTTTATTGTTGTATTTTTGGCAGTTCTAGGGCCACCCCTGTCTCCTAGTAACAACTGAATAAATCTAGCTGTTCAAGCGATATGCAGATCTGCTTTGACATTCATTACCTAATTAAAATTGCGAGTTCTTCCGCTCGCTACATTTCTCCATCGGCTGCCAATAAATTTCATCCGCCCGCTCCATAATGATAACCTGTTCCCTTGCAACTATCGTTCAATCGCAGCGATGTATGTCGATTCGGTCGTACACCCGATCTATGCAGACCATACTAAAAAGTACTTTACGGAATTTAAGAAGAAAGAAAAACGTTTATCTAATCCAAAGGTCGTAAGTTAGAGCAGTTCCCTTACAACATTCGTCATAAATTTACAAGACCACTATTCCTCACAGAACACTAATACAGAGTCACCTGGGCCCACATAGCAAGAGCCAGATAGCGCTTAAAAAAATATCATTAGTTTTGTCGTCTACTGGACCCACTCTTAAGACTTTGCCACACAGAACCGCAATGGCTGACGGCGCGTTCCGGAAAGTAGAATCAGTCAGAATCAATCGGAAAAAAATAAAACAGTTAGTCCAGTTTCAAGCGATGTTATTTTTATTTAAATATCACCATGGCAAGCTTACAATATTAGTTCTCCTTGAAAGTAAAAATTGGCATTTGACATCATTGCAAATTTTCAATTGCACAACTGCAGGTAGTAGGCGAACTGATAGTGGTAAATTGCCCAGTCTGCCGATAAACCCAATATAGTGTATCAACAAGTTTCATGATCACACTCGAATTGCCGTCATGCTCAGTCAAGCCGGCATAGTGTTAGGGACTGATGTCAATCTCGAGTGTCTGATTCCAGTTACTAACATTCATGGATCTTGCGCGCCACTTACCATCAGGTGGGCACAACGTTAAATCTCGTGCTAGTATAAAAAAAGCATTAAATATTATATACAATTTATTTAATGCCAAACAGGTTGTAATACATAAGACAAGATAAATACACACAATATTTAAGTATATCACACTTACATCACCATACACACACAAACACGTACACACTAACACAACACATAGGTACACTAACACACTTGCACTCGCGCATCCATAATTATGTACTGTATTTTGTCCTCTTACGAGTGACTTTATTCTTGTGTACACGCACATTATTATTATTATTGGCTTATGTTTTGTTTGTATTCTTTGCGACATGCTTAGTTTAGTTATCTAGTTTTAGTTTAGTTTATATGTACTATTTATATAAAGTAAAGCCATGTATGGCCAATGTGTTACTTATAAGGTATAACTATGTATTTATTTCTGTAATGAGCTGTGGTGTTTGTAATAAATAAATAAAAAATAATAGATCGCCGTGTATGTGGCAGGGATAATGCAATGTTAAATTATAATCGAAATCATACAATCGTTTCACTGTATCGTGACGTTACAGGAACGCCAAACGTTATAGCATAGTTTGTGTGGCAAATCCTTTAGTTAATCAATCATACTTAGAAAATTAGAGTGTCGTCAAATGGAAGTGGGCCAAATTATCCATGGTTATATTCTGGACTGGAAGAATATATTCTGATTTTTAGCAGAAGAGATCTAGGACTGCGTTCTAGGGGCTTTAATGATTGTAATCACAAAATTAGTTAAAAATATCTGTCAACACGAAGAGGTTCTTTATGTAGCAGTTATCTTAACGGTGGACCGTTTTTTTTTTTATTTGTTAGATTTGTTACTGGCTCGAATAGAATAACTATTAAAAAAAAACATCGGACAAATTTCCAAAATAAAAGATTTATTATTAACGGCTGTTTTGATGATATTTTAAAAAGGGATCGAATGATTTTACTAGTTATTTTTTCTTTATTTTTTAGTTAACTGCCTCCGTAGTCTAGCTGTTAAGTCCGTGGATTTTTAAGTTAAGACTCGGATGTACCGGGTTCGATTCCTGGTCGGGACACAAAAATATTTATTAATGTAAATAAATACATTTAGTTTATTTGTCATATTTCTCGAGTTTGGTACGCTAGAGACATCGACGAACTTGCCACTTGTCACTTGTCATGATTGGCCTATAGTAAATTTGGCTAAATGTGACTCCGCTTATTTATAAGCGTGGTTTCTGACCACCCCGAAAGGGAAACGGTCGTGATAGTACTTTACTTTTTTTTTTTTTATAAGTTAAGTAGGAACTAATACTCGTACATACTTATAGTGGAATTTACTTATTTACCCCTTTTTTAAAGTACATGATGATTAGCTTACTACACGGTGGACGTAGCCGCGCCAGATCAAACAGCAAGTTACTGAAAATGAAGCATGTAAAGATAAGGTTTTGCGTCTTCGTTACTTGATGATACCCAATAGTTTAATATAATTCGCATATAGTCGATAAACACGAAGAAGTCCGATACTATTGATATTATTTAGTACAAGAATCCACACGGAGGTGTGTATGTGTGCATCGGACTCACGCAAACACTGACATCCGAAACCACGAGGGCAATTGCGTATCTCACCAACAGACTCGGCAATCGGATGTTGCTTGATATGAAACGAAATAAAATGAAATGAAAGTATTTATTTGCATAGAACATGGTAATAGTGAGTTAGTTCTGCACATTCAGCCATTTCTGGCACACAAATTTTGTTAAACATTATTTACAATGTTAAAATCTTATTATTATATTTGTAATTTTAGTCACACTTATTACATACAGATTTTTATTAACATATTGCACAGGTAAGTAATTGTTATAATACACATAAAAAATATTTAAAATTTGTGGTTGTAATATTCACTTAGCGAATAGAAGCAACATTCTATCAATAGTTTCCTAATTTGGTCTTTAAACTGACTGTCAGTTGGGATGATGAGGATTATAGACCTAGATTCTGATCTTAGCTGGATAACTCAAGTCTTTAACACGAGTTAGTGAGATTAATTAGATGATGATGATGAAATGTTTTGTTTGAATTTTCGCTCGGAAACACCGCAGTTGCAAATGGCTGCCGGATTTTGACGAGGCGGTATCTACTGTTCATGACCAATAATTTAAAAAATCCATTACCTATTATTGAGTTCTTCAGCTGATATTATGTTTCTGTTTTAATCGCTAGTAAATATTTTAGTGTATACATTATGTAAATTATATAAAATTATAAATATAAAATGTAATAACTATTACGACGTGTAATTATGCCTATTTACTGAATAAATTATTTGATTTTTATTTTTTTATTTTTTATTTTTTTATTAGGGTCGCCAACAGTGACAGCAACAAAACATACATCGATTTTTACTTACAACTAAGACAGAAAACAGATGCTACATCAATTTCAGGCAACCACCACATGCTATCAGTATCCATTAATTAATTTTGGTATGATAACGTTCTAAGATCTAAAATAATGTATTTTTTATTTTATTAAAACAGGAGGAGAAGACAAATTTCTAAGGTGCCGGGTCCATTTTGTGTGGATAAGAGATGAGAAGAATGGTGTCTCGGCTTGCGACCGATAATAGGCTGGTTTACAAAGGATGCCTTCTGTTGTAGTTCTGTGGCAGTGGGTGTGGGGGCGGCCAATTCCATATTTTAATATCATTGCATGGTCCGTGCCACCCCATATCCTATGCACGGCTATATCCTGGAGTACTGTTGGATGCCTGTCGGGGCGCGTTGTGCTACATATCTTAATTGTGTAAGTTGTATCTGTTTTGCCATAAGTAAACGTATTTCTTTCTTTCGTTCTTTCTTTCTTTCTTTCTTTCTTTTTTTTCGTTCTTTCTTTCTTTTTTTATTTTATTGCGCAACAAGATGCTTACCATCCACTCCTTATACTCCTCTCCCTACCCAACCAAATACTGTATGATTCCGTTAATGCCGTAAATACCTGCTTAGGCCTAATTCTTTCATTAAATGGTGCAAAGATTTTACTGGAACTCCTCTCGCACCAACTTCCACTACGTAGAACTGAGTCTTAAACCCGTTCCTGATCATATCTTCTGTGAGATCATAATATTTGTTCAAATGAAATTGTGGTTTGGAATATTTGATTCCCACGGAACGTTAAGAATAACTTTTTTCCGTTCCGAGATGTCTGGCCTATAAGCTGATACAGCTAGTTAATCTAGGATCCTATAATGATGATCAAATGAATCCATGAGAATTTTCGTTAATTAAAACGTAAGTCGGTGTGATTTTAAAATAAATATTAAAACAATATATTAATTTATTTACAAAAGTCAACTACCCAATTGGGCATAAGTACCAAAAAACATTCGATGGCCGATGCTCGAATAGATACGCAATTGACCTTCACGTCAGCCCAGAGATAACGAGCTCACATATTCATAAAGAATTATCCAACAAGCTCTGCCATCCCCCGACCCCCTGGAGCCTCGCGATGTTCTTATTCACACTTCGCCGTCGATCTCAATCTAGCCGTTCCCTTCTAAGGCCGCAGCTAAAATGCCTCTTATAACGATCTCCGAGAAATTCGATTATAGACTTTAATTTATGCCGACGAAGCAATATTTCCTTTTCAGACGGCGCGATCTCGCACGAACCCTTTCGATTCTCTCGTCTCGCTCTCCGTGCATTTCAAAACGATCTTTTGTGGCTGCAGCGAGACGACCGGTTTTAATTCTAAATACCATATGACGAGGAGTTATTTCCATGGCTTGTAAGGGCAGTGTATACGTTTGTTATCAAATTAACTAAGTTAACGTTCCACCCTTTCCCATCTTTATGGGCGACATGTTTGATTCAGAAACTTGTTATGCTTCGGCCTAAATAAATTATAACGAGAAATTGTAATCATTAAATGGATATATTTAATGTGTGCTTATGTCGGGGCTGGGAGTATCAGCCTACACGAATGCCCGCACCGACGAGATAGTGGCTGCGACCTTTCTTTATCTTGCTTCGGTTTAGCATACCATCTTGGTTCAGATGACGCGCGAACTACTTTTACGAATATTCCACTAACGACATTATTAACAACCAATTTTGTTTATTTATTAGATGCTCATAACAAGACGCAGTCATCATAAATACAATCAGATACAAACAATCAACTAAATCAATTTGAATTTTTTTTTTATACTCTCACGAAATGTGTATTTGCATGCACCTGATGGTAAGTGATTTTGCACGCAGTCCATGAAAGTTAGCAACTGGAATCAGACCCTCATGATTGACATCAGTCCCTAACACTATGCCGGTTTGACTGGGAATGACGGCAATTTGAGCTTGATCCCGAAACATATGGATACACTTTACTAAGTTTATCGGCACGAACTGTGGATGTTTCCCTGCCCCAGCAGACTTGAAAAATTACCACCATCAGTCCGCCTGCCATTTGCAATGCAAAAGGAGGTGATTGAGAAACCGACTCCCAATCACAATTTATCAGCGATCAGTTTATCAAGTTGATTATTTCATAAATTAGTAATCATCAGACAATGATTAAATGAAGTTAAGATTTTGAATAAATAGTCAGACAATGAGCAAAGGTGGTAGTACCAACTTGTAGGATTGTTAATAAATTGTCATTACAAATTGACATCAGATCCTTACTAACCCGTCTGGCCAGCGTGGCGAGTGTAGGCCGAATTTTCCAAATATAAATTCTGGAAGAACAAGAGTGGAGGTCTTCAGCAGTCTTCTACGTCTCTTAGACTATCATTGAAAGCATGCTAAATCATCTAAACAAAAATATATTTGTTGTATACTCAATATACACCGCGTCTTGTCGTCTCCTCCGGTGACAAGAGGGCTGGCTCTTTCTTCGCCCAAAGAATCAGTATTGCGATTCAGCGGGGAAATGCAGACAGCGTTCTTGCCACCATTCCACGCGGACGGGACTTATATCCCTATTATTAGTATTAATATTAATTTTATTTTATATTTAGTATATATATATATATTTTTCAAATAAATTTTCATTCACTTAGTTGAGAACATATTTAGTAATAAGAATGATTGTTTTAATTAATTTAAAGTTGCAATGGAATATAGCGTGGGTGGACACGCACCAGCCATCTCATCGAGCTTAATTAATCCACTTTAACGTCCACTATTATTAAATTTATGGCCACTTACAAATAATAAATCAATTAATTTAGTACAACCCAATCATAGTCATAACTGCCTTCTTGGTCTAGTCCGTGGATTTAGATTCCTGGACGCAATAAATTATTTAATTTATTTATAATAAGTCTCAAGTTTGGTACGATAGAGACATTGACGTAGTAACTAGACTATGGTAAAGTGAATCCGTTTCATTAAAAAAAGCTTGTTTTCTAACTACTCCGCAAGGGATACGGTTGTAATGATAGTTTACTTTCCCAGGTCGTAAATTATTTTGTAAAAAGTTTTTATTTACTTGGTATTATAGTTCAGTTTTATTTATTAATTAGTTATTAATTTAATTTATTTTTAAATTTTACTTCGGATAAATATTATATTGTCATATAGCTGTTAAGTCCGTGGATTTAGATACCAGATTATTCTGTTACTTAGTCGCAAACGTTATGTAATAGAATCCGTTAACTATATATATATGACGCTATTAAAGTTGATATTCGCACGGCCGCTGTCAAGGTCGAGCGCTTATAGAGTTGAGAATTGAATATTATTTTGTAATTATGACGCAATCTCTGAGTTTATGAGCACACACAATTCACAATTTAAAGTCTTATATTTTAATAAATATGGGTTGAGTATCGTGCACGGGTTCACCGTTCAAATATTTTATCCCAACTGACAGGTGGGTCGCGAGGCCGACCCATTTTAAGGTGCGTTTGCGCATTTCTCCATCTCTTTCACCCGAAAGTCTTATGGATAAGGAATAAAAGAGATGGATATACATAAAGCGTGAGATTGTTCTAAAAGCGTTATACTACAAAGATAATTACGAGTATGTATATGTATATATATAAAAAAATGGCGTTAACAATAACGAAATCCACTAAGTAACAGGGCTGCAGGTTCAATTCCTGGTCAGGACATAATAATTTATTCCAAATTATTTATATTTCTCGAGTTTGATACGCTAAAGACATTAACTTCACAGCATTCGGCTAGCGTAGTGAGTGTAGGCCAAATTCCCCAGATATATGTTCTGGAAGGCCCATCTCTAACAGTGAACGACTAGGACGCTGTAATAATGATGATATGTTTTTGTGCTCCAAATAACTTAAAATAAATATTGAATATTCCTTTGGGGGGTATAAAACGACGAGACGTACGATGTGTTGAATATATTATATTGGATAAAAAGAATGGAAGACATCAAGACAGGCGTGTTGAAATAAAATTTTATATAGTGGTCGTTAACCGGCCGCTGTCGCTTCATATTAAATTGTCGAACGCTGTGGAAATAAAAATTAAAGATACACATAAAGTGTGGATAAAACGTAATTTTTTCGTTATCTGTATGCATAAATAATTATGTCAGTGCTATTAACTTAGCACCTGTGGAAATGCTCGTGAAAGTATTAACACATGCATTAAAAAAAAGTTTTTATTGCTTTATATATATTAAAATAATTATGTAGACGCACGTGTTACATATGGGGTTATAATAATATTTAAAACATTGATATAACCTCGTTATGGTGTATTTCTATATATGTTTAATTTTCTAAATTTATTAGTATATAAATAGGCATAGTGTTAGGGACTGATGTCAGTCATGAGTGTCTGATTCCAATTGCTAACATTTATCTCTCGTAGACCACTTACCATCAGGTAGGGGCAAGGTCACATGCCGTGTAAAAAAATAATAAAAAAACTGATATAGCTGAGTTTTCCTTGCAGATTCCTTTCTCAGTATGATTAAACATTAACAGATAACTGGAATATGTTGATCTTCTGCTAACAGCTTACTTTTTGGACTTCTTTGCAGTTTAGTGTTCAACTAGTAGGAGTAGAACAATTCAAAATAATTTAATTAATGACGTGTCACATATGCATGTAATAGGTTTACGTGAATAAAGATATTTTGACTTTGATACATAAATTAATTCGGATTGTGGAATTTAACAGTTTTATAATTATGTTAATTAGTAATTGAATTATTCTCATTTAAATATGTCGGCAAACTAAAGTATTGATTGTACGAGTATAAACAACTAATAATAAATAGATAAAAACTACTAATACTCGTACATAATATTTTAAACCCGAATAGGATATAGGAGAAAATACACCACCCTGCGGGACACCAGTAGTTACTGGACACTAATTAAAAAAGACAATATCCAGTCGGATACGTTGCTGATATCCATGAAGATAGGAAGAAGGAATTAAACCATTGTATCACAGACTGTGACATACCAAACGTGCCAATAATAATGTCGTGGTCGACATAATTAAAACCATTGCTAAAATCAAATAAGATGGGTCAACTCCCTGTGTTTATCAGTCAATCGGATTTTTTTCCAATTTCAATAATTGAAGGGTCCTGTAATTGTATTTTTTTTACCTATATTAGTATGACCTTATGGCAAGCGGGATATGAGTTCCCATGGGATTTGACATCACTACCAACTACTATGTTGATTTCTTGTAAAATCGATTAAGTGTTGTGTGTTTAATATTTTTTAGGTAAGGCTTATTAAGGCAAAGCTTTAATGTCAATTTTAATAACACCATATCTGTAGGTATAACAATCCTGTAAAGTGATTTTAATTTCTTGGCAGTTTTTCCTCTAGAAATCCCATTTATATTGTCAACGACTCCAGATGGTTAAAGAATATATTTAATAAGAGTTATAAAGGCCATATTAAAGTGTTTCACAGGATCCTAATACTGAAGCTGGGAATAAATTAGAGGTTAAGTTATGAGCGGCCCAAACTGAGAACATGAATGAAACCCCTTGCCCCGCGTCGCGCCCTTTGAGAGCCGCCCGCCCGCGTGTGGGCCCTTACAGACACGAATTTGAACATATGTGTTATCTAATACAAACAATTTAAATATTATTAGTATTAATTCCATCGGAACTACGGTATTGTTGCAAAGCCTGTGAAACGTCGTTAAAGACTGTAAAGCGAAATAAATAATAATATTCTGTTTCATCATTGCAGCCCCAAGAACACATAGTCACACCTCCACTACTGAATGTCCCTTCCAGAAGAGAGAATATGATCTTCTTTAGTTCAACAGGTTGGCGAGGGTCTGATGTCAATTTTATTGAGTTAAAGAAGTTTTGTATTCGTGGAACCGAGACCGACGGCTTAACGTTCTCTCTGAATCGCTATGGCAAATGTACGAAAAAAAATAAGTGTATTTTATTTCTCATTGATGCTTGCCGGGGTTTGACCGCCATCTTTTAGATTATAAGGAAAGCATTCTTATAACCGAGCCACCACCGCTCATATATAATATCTTAGAATCAATTACAGCCAGTTTCATAATCAAAGGAAAAATTAAGTACCAAAATACATTCGAGAAACTGTATGGTAGATTTTACAAATTAAAAACATATTATGTGAAATTGAGTCCATCCCTGGCTAAAGGTGAGATGATGCCTTATCACATTGAGTAATCTGAGCCCAAAATATTACGATTGAGAACTTGGTCAAGAGCCGGCATCGAACGCGTCGAAAATATAATTCCGAATAAAGTAACCACGGATACCATAAAAAGGAAGAAGTGGTCATTTATAACATCGACCCTTTATATTTTATTTGTTTAGTTATAATAAAACGATGTCAATTAAGCGGCTTCGTATATTAATGTTTCCGTTTTTTTTTTTGGATTTTTTTGTATTATTGAATAGCGGTTAGAGCCTTAGTTTAGACGTAGATACAATTTGTTTTCGAAACGCATAAAATATCATAGTTTTAATTATTTGTGATTTGAGTCTTGGCAACATCAAAATTTCTTAGAACAGAAGTACGAATACCCGCAATAGGCGCTTTTCCATTACTACTATAAAGAAATAAATTAAAAACTTTATTTTCAAAAAGTTATATGTTTCAATCAGAGACCTGAACAAGGGAGTCTGCATCCCTATCCTGTTACTTAAGCGCTAACGTTATCGGTAGATTTTGTTATTTACTTCAGAGCTTGCGTATATTGTAAGTATAAGCGGCCGTGCAAATATCAACTTTAATAGCGTGATATATATATAGTTAACGGATCCCATTATTTAACGTTTGCTTTTAAGTAACAGAATAGGGCTGCTGATAGGTTATATGTATGTATTAGTATGTAATTATTAATAAGTATATGTTATCTACAATAAAACTCTTCAAGTTTATTAAGTATTGCACCTACCTTATGTACTTACTGCTCTCGTTGTCCCGAAGGTTTGACCGTCATAGAATGTCTAGCAGTATTAGGTCCGCCTTTGTACTTTGTGCAATTAAGTTTAAATAAATAAATAAAATAAAAAGATTATTAAGTAATTATTTAAATACTTAATAATATAAAATATAAAAATACAGAAGGTTAAAATTGTTTTAGTATGTGATTGCGTGTGTGTATGAGTGTGTGCGATGCTTGTTGTTGTGTGTGAGAACATAATATGTTATGGAAACAAGTAGATGTGATAAATCTGAAATATGGTGAATCTTAAGCCTTTCCAATAAAACCTACAATTTACCAACTTCATGGGGTTATAGACTGAAATGTTCTTTGATCATCGTTAATTTTAAACTTTGACTACCGCACACCCAGCACATGTAGGCTCGTACCTTGGAAACACATATTACTCTTATAATCTTTCGTAATGTATATTCAAATATTGTAACTATTATACAAATATTGTGATTTTAATATCGTGAAGGTAATGTTAGTTCAGCCATTATTTCTTCGCAGAACATAAACCACGCTTCTAAAGATTCACAAGCAGATTCACATTTAGCCAACTGTGTTATAGGCCAATAATGAAATGTGGCAAGCTCGTCTATGTCTCTAGCGTACCAAACTCGAGAATATCATAAATAAATTAAATTATTAAATAATTTTGTGAGCCGACCAGGAATCGAAGCATCTCTCTAAGTCGAAATCCACGGACTTAACTGATAGACAACAGAGGCAGACACTATATTTTAATTAAATGCAGTAATTGAGTAATAACACGGGTTAAGAGGACATCACTAATCGATGGGGAAGCGGAAGATGGCGTCTCGTGATGTTTAGTTATTACTTGAATCTATTGATAATGTAAAGTAAAAGAAAAGTAAAGTATCATAACGACCGTATCTATTTCGAGGTGGTCGAAAAGCTTATAAAGAAGCGGATTCACATTTAGCCAACTTTGCTATAGACCAATCATCACAAGTGGCAAGCTCGTCGATGTCTCCAGCGCACCAACCTCGGGAAATAATCGTATTACAAATAAATTAAATTTTAATTTTAATTATCTATTTTAATTAAAAAATATTATTGTGTTCAGACCAGGAATCGAACCTCCAGATCTAAATCCACGGACTTCACCGCTAGACCACGGAAGCAGTTGTGAATTTACGAGTATAATGTTTAAATTAATACTCGTAATGACTAATGCTAAAAGCAAAAAGAAGCAGCAAAATAAACTTCGTAGATTTACAATGTAAAATGGATACAATATTATTCGTTCTATTTTGCGATATAAAATATGAAAATTAAATCGCCAATATACCTACAAAGATGCAATTAAGGCCGAACTTAAACACGGCATTGGTTGGCATAAATGCCATTAACTGCGAGACAAACAAGTTCTTCAATCTGTAATCTGATTGTATACCAATATTACATAGACATGTGTTTAATTCTTAGGGCCAACGGTAATTTGCTAAGACCTAATCTAAGTTCACCAACGATTGTTTAAGTGGATAAAATAATATAAGATAAAAATTCTTTATTTGCATAAATGTTAGTCTAATTTACAGGTCTTATAGTAAACTAACTTAACGTAACAACATTTGCCAAGTTAATTAGCGAGCAAATATATCAAACATTAATATAAATTTTAAATAAAATATGTCCATTAACTTACATGTTCATACAATATGTCAGCTTAAACTTTAGGTAATACAATTGTCAAAATATTCTTTTAAATTATAAAACATCTTTTCTTTTGACCAAATTATAAATTGATTTTTAAATACATTTTTTCTCAAAAATTTTTTTTTTTAGGTAATTTATTATAAGTTCGTATACACATATTTTTTTTATTACATTTAGTTTTCTTAGGATTTATATCTACAATAAAATCATGGAGTTAGTGTCTTGTTAAAATCCAAATACTACAATGTTTTTTCTTTTGTTAAATGATGGTGAAATAGTGTTGTTGCAGCCTAAATCCATCATGTATAAACTATAGACTATAAGAGATTTACTACGAATTCTTCTATAGCTCCAAGTTGAATGCTTGTAGGGCACGAAACATCACCATAGCATCAAGAGTTAAAACAGAGTTTATAAACACACTTCACCGTTTAAATAGTCTTAGATTTGACTAAATATAGGTTGAGGTTTAAGGTTCCAACTTTTGATTCCAACTGATTGGTTCGTCGCGAGAATGACGCGTCTTCGGCGCGTGCGCGCATTTCTCCATCTCTATCTCTCAAGTCTTAAGAGATAGGGAATTAAAGGGATGGAAATACATAAAGCGTCTGAATAGTGTATATGTATGATACGAGTATTTGAGATATTTATACCAAGGTGATATGTGAAGGCAAAGACTTGATGCTAATTTGTAATATATAATGATAATAAAAAATAAAACTTTTAATTTCAAACAGCCATAGACCTAAAATTAACAGTTGAAACATTAGATGGAAGGACCTAAAATATAGAGACGAAATGTGCACTTGTCACACTATTGTCGAGTTTATCCAATCATAATATCGGTCGGTCCTTCTCCATATATGTCTACAATTCGAATATTGCCTTAACCGTCCATGAGTGTGTAAAATTCTCTCCTCGTTATATGTCGCAATTTAATTGAGATCTTATATTAATTAGACCGACGCGAAGATCTGGCACGAGAAATATCCTCACCACACGCAGTCTTAAAAGCACGCAACGCATCGACTTACTTCGTATCTACATGAAATAATATTCGAAAATATTGTTTATAATAATATAATTTATTTCAGTACACTTGGATAAAAATATTAAATTAGGAAAAGGGAAAAAAATATTAATACAAAACTTGCTATATGTTTAGCTCTTGCATTGTGCCAAGGATAAATACCCTATTGTCTCGTGGGGTGTTGAAAACAGTTTCGACAACGCCTTGAAAGTTTCCTGTGGACTCCTGTTCCCATGGGCCTAAATTTAGTACTAAATTAAATAATAACAACTACTAACTGCAGAGTAGGTTAGTACAAAGTTGTTAATAATTAATATGGTACTAAAGGTAGATATGACTGAGTTACATTTAACAAGAATACTCGTACAAGTGTGGCGACAAATAGGAAATCAGCTACACCTTCAACTTAGCTCCAGCTGCAGCACTGATTTTCAGCTGATACCTTTTTTGAGAGGGTCACGGTCGCTAAAGCAATAATAGAGAACAAGAAAATAAAATAGATTAGGTAAATATATGTATTAAATATATAGAGGTACCTACCATAGACCATTCGACCTCAATAATACTATAAGAATCCAAACACAAAAACTCTACATGAGCAAATAATATATGAGTAAAGTTGTATTGGCGTCGCGTGCCTGATGGGCCGATATAACACTCACGCATGTAGAAGTAGCAGACATTATAACCTCAACAACCAATCTGCGTGTTACCTATCTCGTTCCCGAAGCAATCATGTACGAAAGCCAATCAAAATTTTCACAATTGAAAATAAACAGACCTAGTACCTAAACTGGCTGATCTTACAGAAGATCAAAAACGAATTCAAGACAGTTGTTTCGAAGGTTATAATTAAGAGTAAGAATCTTGTGATTCTTATCTGCTTCCAAGAACCAAAATTTCACAATTAAAATCAAACACATCTAGTAAACTCTCTAATCTTATAGAAGATGAGAAATGGATCCAAGACAATTGTTTCGAAGATTACAACGATAAGTTACAAATAATTTTATACTCATCTGCTTTCAAGAATTAAAATTTATAAATTGAAAAACAAACATACCTAGTAAACTCTCTCATCTTACAGAAGATCAGAAACGAATCCAAGTCAGTTTTTGAGAAGCTTACAACGAAGAGTTATAATCTTTGGATTCCGAACTGCTTCCAAAAACTAAAATTTCGAAATTAAAAAACCAAACAGACCTAGTAAACTATCTAATCTTACAGAATAACAGAGATAGTTGTTACGAAGGTTACAACGAAGAGTAAATATCTTTGGATTCAGATCTGCTTCCAAGAATATATCATGCAGTTGTTTTGGTAAAAAGAGGAGAGAAAATTTGTGACGAGAGTGGTAAGCGGCACAAACATTAAGACGTCTTGTGTGCTCATATAATTAAATATTTTTTTCTGCATGTATATATAAGGTTTAAGGATAAGGCTAAAGAAAGGTTAAAAAAATTATTTATAAAAAAATCCGTTTCCATTATTACTTACTCTGTTTTCAACTTAATGTTATCTCTTTGGTACTATGTAATCTATATTTGTATTGTATTCTTATTGTACATTTATTTGTTTTTATTTGTTATTCCAAATAAATAAAATAATATTAAATTATTTCATGCTAAGAAACAAGTCTTCTCTAACATTAAAATAATGTGGAATGATGACCAACCCACGCTATAGGTTATGGATGATGGCCTTCGGTTAAGTCTGTGGATTAAGACGCGGGTTCGATTCCTATTCCAGTTTGAGTCCCATTATTTTTATTATTATATTTCTTGAGTTTGGTACGCTAGATCGACGAGCTTGCCACTTATCATGATGGGCCTATAGTAAAGTTGGCTAATTGTGAATCTGCTTCTTTAAAACAGTGGTTTTTAAAGGGTTACGGTCGTGATAATACTATATACCTATTCTATAGGTTGATTATGATAAAACACAGGCTACAATAATTCACATCCCTAGCGCCCGACAGATGTCTCCGTTTTTCTGCGTTATTCAAAATTAATTTAAAGATATTTAGAACACGTGTATTCTTATTGATCTTCATTCATACAAGCAAAACCACTTTAGAACAATTATACACAAGAACGGCTAATGTATAGTCGAGAATAATAGCCGGCTTGAGTTGTATTTTCTCATAGACATATACTTACGAGCCGGTATGTTTCTAACTGTAAAAAGAACAATGGGCAACATGTCCTCATCTTTGTAACAATTTGGTAATTGTTATAAATGATTTTAATACTCGTATTTACGGGTAACTTTGAGGGGGTCTGATAAACATTTTGGTGAAGAAGTCATTAAAAGCTGAACAGACGTCACATTCACTCTGCAGTGCATTCTTGTTGTAGTTAATATTTTTCGGATAATTTGAACCGCCCTTCCTTTTAGATTTTACATAAGACCATAACGCTTTAGGAACTAGTTTAATGTTTTCTTGAGATCGAGTAATGTAAATTCAGTTTGAACCTCTTTTTGGTTCTTACGCAATAGGGAAAAAGTTTCATAGTCCATAGGTTTGCATGACGCTTCCAGAACCAGTGGTATTTTTTATTTTTCCTAATTATTTCAATAAGCGATCGACTGTACCATATAGGGTGTTGGGCTGTTGCGGGGACTAGTCTTTGTGGTATATTTTTGGAAATAATATCGTTTATTAATTTATAAAATATAGATATAGACTTATCGACAGTGTTAGAAGAGAGTGCCAGTCAAGTTTATCTGCTCATTTATGATATCGTAGTCCCCCTTTCGGTACATATATTTAAGATGTGATACCTTGGGAAAGGGCGGTATTGTTATTTTTGTGGCACCAAAATAAATAACAGGGTGGGATTTGTGCTCGAGCTTTGTACCTACCTATTCTATTGTTTCGGTCTAATTGCATTGTATGTGGTTACGGATCGACTGGAGCTGCGCGTACCTTCGTACATAATGGGCGGTAAATGTCAAGATAACCACTTGTCACTTCAAAAGTTTCTAGAAATCGTGACACTAACACAATATCTTCGGCTGTGTCGGGCGATTCATCGCGGCGTCCTGATTAATTACTGGATTGATCATGCAACTTGAAATGTCGGGAGAAATATGTATCTAAGGTAAATCGCTTAAAAATATTATGAGTGTGCGGGAAATGTATATGCTATAAACTAGTTTTATTAAATTATATTGTTGGTTTGGTCCCTATCTATTATGTCCATGATAACTTGAGTGACGTTATATTATGAAAAAATATGTCAACCTTGTCGGCAGGACAAATTTCTTCATAATCGTCGTGTTATTTCCTTTCTATTCAAACCCACAGTACCCATGACATTTTTCTAGTATACCTACCAACTTGTTTGTAACCACACTTACTGATTTATTTAGAACTAAAATGGATTTTTTTATTATTTACTTTTAAAACAGCCAGTCTTCTTTGGACTATCTCTAGAGGACCTTTTTATTTATAGTTATTTTTATTACGTTTAGTTTATATTTCATTTTATTTTTTATTAGTTCTTAAAAATATATTAACAACATATAAAATAAAATTAATATTAATATAAAGGTCATCAGTCCCGTCCGCGTGGAATGGTGGCAAGAACAATGGCTGCATTTACCCGCTGAATTGCAATACTGATTCTCTGGGCGAAGAAAGAGCCAGCCCTCTTGTCACCGGAGGAGACGACACAACGCGGTGTTATGTCTTTTAAAAACTTTTTTGTTAAATGTACATATTTATTATATTTTATTATTTATTTGCCAAGCCGTCTGGCCAGCATGGCGAGTGTAGGGCGTATGACAAATTATCTACATAAATATGGATTACGTTACATGTTATCGTCCAACCAATATGACCAATTTGTTTAGTACATATATTTTTAATGCATTGTATTGATTTTATTAGTGCTGACTGTATCCAACATGCGAACCAAAGGAAATAAAATATTTAATTTTGATTTTTGACATAATGTTCTGAAAGGTATTCTATTATATTCCATCAGTATTCTAGGAGCTGTAATGATAATAAAAAAACATTTGCACAATAATCCACACTTTTTCAACGAACTTTCCTAATTTCCTGATTAGTACTTTATGATAAAACAATTATTTATTATTAACTTTCAATAGGATTTTATTTCCTTGATTTCATTGGGATTGTATCCCTCAATAAGGTTAGAAACCACGCTATAATTATAACACGAAAGCAAATTCACATTTAGCCAACTTTTCTATAGGCCAATCATGATTAGTAGCTAGCTCGTCGATGTCTCTAGTGTACCAGACACGAGAAAAATAACAAATAAATTAAATAAATTATTGTGTCCTGACTAGGAATCGAACCCGGTACCTCAGCGACTAAAACATGGTGAGATGTATTACCCTTTAAAATAATAATAATGATATTTATTTAAAATAAATGAAATAAATGATGCCATGTGAACTATACGCCCAGTAAAATAATTGCATAAAACACAACCAGAGATGACAAACAAAGGATGTCCTTTAAATATAATATTATATGTCTTGGGCTTTATGAAACCCGATATTTTTGTCATATCTCACTTTATTCGCTATACAATAGTGAATTACGAGCGCGCATGTCATAAAAATTATAACAATGACTAATATATACCTAAGGACCAATCCGTCGTCAACTCAAAGATCCATATGTTCAGTCGAAGTCATGATTATTTCGTATGTGTATGTAGACCGCCTCCGTGGTCTAGTGGTAACAAACGTTGCAGTGAACTCGTGAGGTCGTGGGTTCGATTCCCACCGGGGGCAAGTTGTACATTGTATAATTTGTCTCGGTCTGGGTGTTTATATGTATAATATGTATATATTTACAAAAAAAAGAAGTATAATATGTAGTTTATCAACCATCTAGTTTCCGTAACACAAGCCTCGTAGCTTACCACGGAAACTAGATGACGCTGTGTGACCTGTCTGGAAATATTTATTTATTTATATATATATATTTAAGTAATAGTATGTAACGGTTATTATGTATTGTATGTTATTGTATATTTACTCGTATAATAATGCGCCCCGCAATCCTCTATCACACTCCCAAAGATTAGCTGTATTAAAATGCCGCAAGTAAAATTTGCCCTTGTACATTACTTTTGAGTTTCCTGTGCAATAAAGATAAATAAAAAATAAACTGTTAATCAAGCTTCAGATATTTGTAAAAAAAGATTAGTAATAGCGGTCCAAACATTTTAAAAATCAATGTTATTTATTGGTAACAAGTACAAACTCTATTAAAAGGAACTAATTCTGGGTATATACCTATATATTTTACATGTTTGTAAAATGATAAACCTACAATGATTCAGACAAAAAAAATCATTTAAACTTTAATTTAAATTCAGCTAGCAGAAGTCTAGGTTTGCATCCCGGAAGAGCTTTATTATAATTTAATTTATTTAATTTTTAGATCTCCGGTACTCACAAATTATTAACGTGCCAATTTATCTCCTTATTATTCGGTTCAAATAATAATTACTAACAACTAAACTTGGGTAATGGGTGGCATAATTTACGAATCTGTGATAAATTGGTGGACCTTAGTCTCCGACTACTGGTTGTCCTTAACTGTAGTATCATCACAACCGAGATACCTAGATTTATCATAAACTACACTTTTTTACAACTCAAGTTCACATTTAGGCAACTTTACTATATCCGCGTCAAGAAAAGTGTCAAGCTTATCGATATCTCTAGCGTACCAGACTCGAGAAATAATGAATTTTTTGCGTTCTCGACCGGGAAACCTCCGAATTGAAATCTACGGCCTTAACCTTAAATGACGAAAGAAGAAAAGGTCACGTGTTTTTTTTTAAATTTGTTCGACAGGCCCAGTCCTATATCTTAAGTCAAGGTGTTGTAAACATCTTTTATTATCACGAAGAAAATAAATACCTCGCACAGGTATTAATTTAATTTTAAAATAAGTTTAAACATTAGCAGTTAATTTAATTATTAAATTACACTTTTTAATATGTACCTCATGGATATAAGAATTAATGAAGAGAAGTTATTTTAAAAATATTAACTACCATTTATGCACAGCTTTTATCGTGGACTTTGAGCGCGGCGACCGAATCGAGAGATTCAGTAACGAAAATAAACCTAACACCCCCCACTCCGACCGGCACAGCGGTGCGGCTTAGAAAGCCGGGCATCGTCTAACGTCGTATCAGTTCGGCAGACTTCGGCACGGTGTTTGTGTGCGTGCGACTAGACGTATGCGTGTAGCTGATTCTATCTTGGGTTTGGCGAGGAACATAGGTTACCATAGAGTATAGTTGGCAAAATGCGAATCCGCTTCTTCAAAAGCGTGGTATCTGACCACGTGGTAATGATGATACTGTAAAAAAGTGTATTATTGAGTAAATACAGTTTTGATCTAGATATTAAACGTTATAGTTTTTTTAGGTGATTAGTAGGTGGGTTTGTCACTTTGATAGTCGCAGTTGACATAACATCACTGGTATCTCAGGAAATGAATACGGGACTTTTTCGTCTAAATTTACAGTCCGCTATACCATTCTTCTTAGTCGCTACACAGAGTGGTCGTGCTCGTCACTTGAGTCTCAGTGGCATGCTTAACAAGCCGTCGCCACTCCCTTCGCACTGCAGCCTTCCTAGCGCACTCATGTGGGTGATCCATTGCGGCTTTAACCTGGTCAACCCATCTCAGCGGAGACCTACCACGCATCCTCTTGTCATTGATTGATTGTCTTGCTAGTCCGAGGGGGGTGTTAACTGGTGACCTGAGATACAGGTATCTTCTAAGTACCCCGTTCAGGCACCAGCTCGCATGCTCGGTAAGTGAATTTGTTTAAAATATACATTTTGTTTTTGGGTACAATATCTAATAGGTATGTATGTACCATATTGTAACTGTTGATATTTTTAATGTACCTACATATGTATTTTATGAGAGAAATAAACACTTTTATTATTATTATTATTATTGACTTTTCCCTGAACTACCAGGCGCTCAATGTCTCCATCTCCACGCTGAATGAGAATGCGTGATTATACGATTAAGGAAAGGCGCTGTCTTATTTCCAGTTCCTCCAGGATGAATTTGTTGGTTCGGAACTACATCCATGATATGCCTAACATTCTATTGAGGTACAATGTTTATAAAAAAAAACGTAAAGATCAGTGTTATTCAACAATGTACACTTTCATTTGAACCAAACAAGTATTATTCTTATTATTTCAAGTCGACAAGAAATTCACTAAAGAAAATCAATATTAGATTAACGAAATAACAAAAATGACAAATTTGTTAAATATCCCCGAGCCATACGTAATGCTATAGAAACTCATCCACCATAACATTTTCAATTTTTGCACAAACCTAACCTATTCGTATTTAAAGTATTGTATTACTCGTGTATTAAATAGTCGGTTGACAATCGTGATTATAGACGTATATATTTTAGCCAAGCGCCAGGCCAAGGAGTTTTACGGCTAACGGAAATATCTAGAGACAGGAACAAGCAATACGTGTGATATTATGTTTACTTTTATAATCTTATTAGTTATTACTTTTAGTTTTTATAGGTTTTACTTTTTTATATATTTTTTTTACTATTAACTTTTATTTTATATTATTACCATTTTTTGTATTATTCAATGTTGTGTACATTTTTTTTTTAGGCTGGCAAACCCGACAAGATTATTTGTCTATGATTTCAATAATTGTTTTGTTTGTTAGCTGTTATTTGTACCTTACTTCGAATAAATAAATAAATAAATATTTCTGTCAACGTATTAGCCTCACAGAAAACAGTGTAGAGGTCGTAAGAATGCCATCCTTAACATCCTAAAATAAGAGAGACAAATGAGAAATACACGTTTCTCACGTATATTTGTCATTGATCGGAGAGCATGTTAAGCCGTCGGTCTCGGTTCCACTAATGCCAACTTGTAGAAGTGTGGCGAGTGTAGGCCAAATTCTTCGGAAAATTCTGGAATCTTCAACAGTGGAGAATTGTGTTGAATTTATCCTACTATTAATATTTCTTTCAATGCACCTATAAATGTTCTAATTTGTCCCCAAGGTTTGGCTGTCAGAAAATGTCTACGGGCATTAAGTCCGCCTTTGTACTTAGTGCAATAAAGCTTTTACATAAATAAATAAATTCACATATATACCATTCCTAAACAAGGCACAACATGTGCGCGTTCCACTAAGATGTAATTTGACATTAAATATATAACAAGGGCAAGAAGCGAAACGGTATGAAAATTAAAGCTAGACAATAGTCTCTGAATAAATTAGTCTATTACAGTGCATTGACGGTTATAGTCGTGTTCGAAGTTTTTATTTATTTAGGCAAACTTACAGCTACAATACAAATATAGAAAATATAATAATACTATAAAGTCGATAACAAGAATTCACAGATAGTTACAATAGAAAGCATGCAAGAAAAACTTTTCAAAAGCAAAGTACGAATACAAGAACAACAATAAAATAAAAACAAAAACAAAAAAAAACAATAGATACGATAAAATAATAAAAAGACATGGCAAATAAATACAACTGCAGAAAAGAAAACAAAAATAAGAAAATTAAAAAACAATAGGTCAGTCTACTAACTCGAAGTGCTCATTCGTCATCACTCGTCTAACCATTGCAATGCCGGCATTAATGAGATTGACATCGATGCTGAGCTCGTTAAACATTATTGCCGCCCTACTGAAAAATATTTTACTACGTGTTTTCTTCACGTGTTAGACAAGATAATATTATGTTTGATTTATTTGGCTGTAATGTACGCACTACGCATTGGAATAAGTTATGTATAGGCCTATAGTTATTAACAGTTATATGTCTATGATCATGCGGATATTAAGCCACAAAAAATGTCCTCGATATGTCCCGAGGATTTTCCGCTTCACGCAGTAGTGCACTCAGCGTAGTCGGTACTCGGCAGTTGACAAAATATTGCATTGTTCCTATTATGTCGCCAGTATTTATTTAAAAACGTTATTTAAATGGATGATTTTAAGCCCATGCCGCTTTTGTTATCACATTCAGCTTCGTCCGTCCTTTGTAAAATTTAAGGTACATTTTAAATCGATCCTCAGTTACGTTATAAAATTTTCAATGCCTTATTTAAATTTGTTCCAAATTAAGCATAATAATGTTACATTACACGCCCAAGATACAATTTGCAAGATACAGTTAGCTAAATTTAAATTTAGACGTGTGCTTTAGGCGTAATTCTACTGGCAAGCGAGTGTGGCCAGGTTCTGAAGTAGAGACCACGCGACATACCTTGAAACCTCCTTAAGGCGTGTTTAAGTTAACTTCGGCTAATAACTTATTTATTTTAATTTATTAACACATTAGCCCCATCACACATCCAGGCGACCTCGTCAAGCGCGGGAAGTGCGGCGGTTTCTGCTGAGAACCTCAAGCTGCGCAAATACGCCAACCTCAGTATAGGTTACGAATTTGCGCCGTTTGGGGTCGAGACGATGGGCCCATGGGGACACTCAGCCAAGCGTCTGGCCAAGGAGTTGTCCAAACGGCTAACGGAGAAGTCTGGAGACAGGAAGGCTGGTAATTATTTCTGCCAACGTATTAGCTTAGCTATACAGAGGGGAAATGTTGCCAGTCTTCTGGGGACTATCACTGAAGGGTCGTCTCTAGAGGACATTTTTTACTTATAGTTTATTTTTTATTAGGTTTAGTTTATATTTATTTTAATTTTTACTTTTAGGTAGTTTTAATTTATATTGTAATTATTTTATACTGTTTATATATTACTTCATTTATATTGTAATTATTATTATTATTGTGATATGAGACTTCAACTGTCTTCTATCAAACCTGATATTTATTTTAATTCTTATTAATTTAGTTTTAAAAATTACAAATATTCAAAATTTATTAATATAACAAGACCCACTTCTCTAGCAGATATTCAGATTCGTATACTGTGTCTGCAATCCGCCTAATAGCCAGCTACCACTCGCTATTAGACAAGCGCCGTTTGTCCACATTTTTAAGCGCTTGGTCACTGCTTTATTTCTAGACAAACTGGAGTCGTCATCAGGATAAAAGAGAGAAGACAAATTTCTAAGCATTCCATGGATTCACCGTGCGGGTGCCGGGTCCATCGTGTGTGGGTAAGAGATGAGAAGAATGGTGTCTCGGGCTTGCGACCGACAATAGGCTGGTTTAAGAAAAGGAGGCCTCCTTTTTTTCTATTGCGCGATAATACGCTCACCATCCACCATTCTACTTCTCTCCCTACCCAACCAAATACTGTATGATTCCGTTAATGCCGTCTTGGAAGCTCGTTCCATAAATGTATTGACGGCAGACCTGCTTAGGCCCAATTCTTTCAGTAAGTGATGCAAAGATTTTGCTGGAACTCCTCTTGCACCAACTTCCACTGCGTAAAGCTGAGTCTTGAACCCGTTCCTGATCATTTCTTCTGTGAGATCATAATATTTATTCGACTTCATGTTGTGGTCTTTTGGAATATTTGATTCCCACGGAACGGTAAGTTCAATAAGGATAACTTTTTTCAAGTTCCGAGAAAACACTAAGATGTCTGGCCTATAGGCTGATACAGCTAGTTCATTTGGGATCCTATAATGGTGTTCAAATGTATCCATGAGAATTTTCCAGTCTGATGCAGCGCCAAGGATCGAGGTGGGCTTGCATTTAGTTTTCGTGCTTTGCCCTTCCTTTACAAATGTGGTCAAAGTTTTATTTGTAGTCAGTCCCTTTCTGGCTCTTGCAATAGAAAGACTTACTGCTTCACGGATAACACCTAGAACTTTGTCATGTCGGCGTGAGTAATAGCCCTTTTCTAGAAGAGTAACGCACCCTACAAGTGTGTGTCTAGCAGTTCCTATGGCAGCACTATTTGGCATAATTTTCATCATTACAGCCCCTAGAACAAGCGTCCTAGACCTCCATTGCTGGAGTTGGGCCTTCCAGAACATTTATCTGGAGAATTTGGCCTACACTCGCCACGCTGGCCAGACGGCTTGGCGAGTGTATATCTATGTATATATACATTTATTTATAAGTACGAGTATATGTGTAAGTATCTATTAGTATGTAGTGTGTGTAGTATATATTGTTAAACTTGATATCGGCACTACCCTTAATCTCACACTTTCCCAAAGGTTAGATGTTAGAAAATGCCATGTAGGCATTAATCTTCGCCTTTGTACAGCCGAATTTAATAATAATAATAAGACAGGGCACAAAGCCAAACTGTATGATAATTAAAGTTAGGACAATAATTTTTAAATTAATTTTGCTGTATCACTGCATGCTACGGAAGTGTCAAACACGTTTTTCTTCGACAAGAGAAGTAGATGGCGTATTGGATTGGCACCTTAAGCAGAGAAAGAGGAGACAAATTAATCTAATCATTCAATGAATTCACCGTGCGGGTGCCGGGTCCAACGTGTGTGGGTAAGAGATGATAAGAATGATGTCTCGGGCTTGCGACCGACAATAGGCTGGTTTAAGAAAAGGAGTCCTCCCTTTTTTTTTATTGCGCGATAATACGCTAACCATCCACCATTCTACTCCTCTCCCTACCCAACCAAAAACTGTATGATTCCGTTAATGCCGTCTTGGAAGCTCGTTCCATAAATGTGACCTGCTGGTGCAGTGTTATTGACATAGCTACCGTTTACATTGTGTGTGTTTTTTAATCATTCATTACAGCCCCTGGAACACAGCGTCCTGGACCTCCACTGTTGAAGATGGGCCTTCCGGATAATATATCTGGAGAATTTGGCCTACACTCGCCAAGCCGGCCGGACGGGTTGGCGAGGATCTGATCTAAACACAAATTACTTTTTTTTTTAAATAAAGTATCAATTATTATTAGGCCAACAATACTATGGTTTACCCTACCTATGACTGAAAATAATGAAATGTAAAAACAATAAATAAATTACTTCTTATAGGTAATTGAATCGTAATTTAGGCTTGATATCAAATCAAATAAATCTAATAACTCCAATTTGTATAGGGGCACATCAACTAACCTATCTGAAGCTATTAATTTGAGTTGACTTAGTGACATTCAATATAGGTAATGAAATAGCTCCCAATCACCGGTCAATAGAATGAAGGGAATAAATTTGATATGACCGACATATGGCGACTCTAATGCTTTACCGACCCTGTTATTGCTGGCAAACATGCGACAAGTTGAGACTTTAATTCAACCCATAGACTAATAAATAACAATAGACGAGCATAGGGACCTGCACATTAATATTTGTATAACCATTAGTAAAAAAAGTCGTCAAATAAGGATTTTCGTGGGACTCATCTGTTTGGGTATGTTAGTGCGGTAGTCACTTCCTAAGGCTATGGAGGAGGGGGGGGGGGGGGGGGGGGGAACTATGACGTTGCAAAGATGGCGGCCGGCCCGTTCTATAAAGATGTATTAGAAATAACTACTGAACCGATTTACTTAAATGAGGTGTCGAATGAAAGACCATGTAATGAACAATTAACGTCATACATACGTACATGTAAAGCTAATAATACCTAATCTATATATATAAAGGTGAATGTTTGTGTGTATGTTCCCTATGTAGTGCAAAACTACTTGACCGATCGGGATGAAACTTTGGGAATATGTTGTGTGAACATCGGGGAAGTTTTCTGACATATTGGATTGTACCTCGAGGAACGCTGGACAGATTTTCACGGTTTTTAATTTGTTGGATTTGTCTCCGTCCCGAATAGCAGGATAACTATAAATAAAAGTATCATCACGACCGTTTCCCTTTCGGGGTGGTCAGAAACCACGCACAATAAGCGGATTCACATTTAGCTAACTTTACTATAGGCCAATCATGACAAATGGCAAGCTCGTCGATGTCTCCAGCCAGCTACCAAACTCGAGAAATATAACAAATAAATTAAATATTAATTAAAGCATTTATTCGAAAAAAATATTTACAAAATATAAAATAAAATTAATATTAATACTAAGGATAGGGATATAAGTCCCGTCCGCGTGGAATGGTGGCAAGAACGCTGGCTGCATTTCCCCGCTGAATTGCAATACTGATTCTCTGGGCGAAGAAAGAACAAATATATACATATATATATACATTAATAAATATTTTTGTGTCCCGACCAGGAATCGAACCCGGTACTTTCGAGTCTAAATCCACGGACTTAACCGCTAGACCACGGAGGCAGTTAAAACACTACCCAGATATATAATTTAATTTACTTGTATTTTTTTTATATATTGGGCATATAATATGTCTACTTTAAAGCCAACCTCTGATTACACAGTATTGGTCCAATGGCCATCAATAAAAACTGTCTAATTTCAACCCAATATGTTCACACCCCATTCTGTTTTTGATTCACAATGATGACCAAAAAGTAAATTCCAGTTTATTATTATTCCATTACACGTTACCATAGACGTATATGACAACCGATAGCGCATGTCAATTTCCAGGGCATGGATTTTTCAATTACCTAGATTGGAAAGGCAAAGGGATCTAGCCCATACAGCCAAGTCTGACGTAATAAATCTTTATTTCTTATGAGTTAATGAGGATATCATCAAATTCCAGATGTTGCAGAATTTGATGCTTTTCTTGGATTCACAACACGTCATGGGAGTTCACAGTGCGAGAACACCGTAAAAAAATACTGCAAATTGTACCTCATATTTAGCGTAAAATTTATCGTTTTTCATAATAATTAATTGTAACACATTATTAAACAAAACAACACGACTTTTGATTAACAATATCCACAGTAAAGTGAATTACAAAACAAAAACTTGCACTTGACATATCCGTGCAAAATGGCGCGAAGTACTTGTTTTTTTAGTTTGGCAACAACAATTTTTAAACGATGCCTCTAGTTTTATCGTGTACCTTTGGCTAGTCACTAGATACAACTAGTGCTGACCAATCACAAATCTATCAATCATCAATTTTTTAATGTATAATATACCAATTCAATTATAATTTATTAAAAAAAATGTATATTATTTCTTAAGAACGAAATATTGCCTTAGTTATGACAATAAGATTTTTATTTATTTTATATAAAGCTATTAAAATTATTTATATCAGAAAGCTTAGACGCATGATAATAATCTAAGAAAAAAAAAGTCTTATACCAAGAAAAACTGTGTTTTTTTTATTTAAATATATAGTAACAAATATATCTTTAACGTGCGAATGCAGCCATTATACTTGATTTTAAAGTTGTTTTTGATCTGTTTTAAATATTTTGTACATTTTTTTATTTATTAATAATTTAACTAATTTTAATAATAAAATTATATATTGTATTAATCAAATGGGTGCTTATAAAAAATATGTCATATACGTCTGCTCGTCACCCACCCTATTTTAAAAAATATGTCAGGCGATGCGATGACGACTGGGGGAGCATCGCAAAATAATCTGTCGAGATCACCGGGGAGGCCGCGACAAAATTCAATGAGTTTATCAATGAATTATAGTAACCGTCCAGGTATTAAGTTTATGTCATTAATGCCTGCTCAGTTTGACAAAATTATAATCTAGCCATACTGCACTCTTTTAATAAACTAATTCTAGTCCTTCTTCTCCGTAACCATAGTGACGTAAGTAGTGTCGACCTCTGATCTCGACATCTCATTTTTTTTCTATTTCGTAGTTTTCATTCGTTCAATCATGATAGTCCCTAGAACACAGCATCCTAGACTAGTCGTCTGTCTGTCTGTTGGAGATGGGCCTTTTGGAGAATTTAGCCTACACTCGCCACGCTGTCCAGATGGACTTTTTAATGACAATTTATTAACGATTCCACAAGTGGCTTAACGTGCTCTCCGAGGCACTGGAACGGTGATGATTTTCATCCTTGACAAATGTACGTAAGAATAGTGTATTTCTTATTGGTTCATGCCGGAGGGGTTTGAATCGATCTTTGTAGAATTTTAAGGAACGCGTATTTCGTAGTTATCTCGTTACATAATAAACACAATAAAAAACATGTATAATATATATATATATATATATATATACGAGGTCAGCTAGTAAAAATTAAATTAATAAATAATCGTCATCGAAAATTTGTTTCAATGCCCAGTATTTACAAAAGTCAATGTGTTTATATAAAATCATTTTCATGTTCGACAAGTCAAAACACAATGGCATATTTTTTGTCGCTTTCCGAATGCCGATAAATTGCTCGGATTATCATTTAATGTGGGGCTCATATTTGTTGGCCCAATTTCATTGCTAATTTTCTACAAATGCATTTAATGTCTATTGAATATTTAAGTTATTTATTTGTAAATCTGCTATAGCTGAGTTTTCCTTGCAGATTCCTTTCTCAGTCAAATTAAACATTAACAGGTCACTGGAATTTGCTAAGCTGCTAGTCTTCTGCTAACAGCTTACTCCTTGGACCACTTCGCTGCTTAGTCTTCCACTAACAGAATAAAAAATAAAGATAATCATTCAAAATAATTTAAATTATTACGTGTCACAACTGCCTGTAATATGTTTACGTGAATAAAGATATTTTGAATCAGATTAAGTTAATTTCCCAAAAAAAAAATATTTACAAAACATAAAAGAAAAAAACTGCCTCCGTAGTGTAGCGGTTAAGTTCGTGAATTTAGACTCTAAGGTACCGGGTACGATTCCTGGTCGGGACACAAAAATTAATGTAAATAAATACATTTAATTTATTTGTGATATTTCTCGAGTTTGGTATGCTGGAGACATCGACGAGCTTGCCACTTGTCATGGTTGGCCTATAGTAAAGTTGGCTAAACGTCAATCCGTTTATTTATAAGCGTGATTTATGACCACCCCGAAAGGGAAACGGTCGTGATGATACTTTTTAATTAATTTAATAAACAACAAAATACAGTAATCGATACATAAATAAACATTATATTAAGGAAATAAAACCTCAATTTCTAAAAATAGCCTCCCATTCATAACCCAGGTCACAATGTGTTCAAATGAAGTTCTATATAAAATATTAACAGCGGAACCTTTTCAGACATGGCAATATCGAGCCACATCACGCTGCTTGTCCACCGCTGTGTTGTGTTATTCAATTCAAATATTTTTGTTTCAGATATAATCCAAAAGTATCATCATCACGACCGTTTCCCTTTCGGGGTGGTCAGAAACCACGCTTATAAATAAGCGGATTCACATTTAGCCAACTTTACTATATGCCAATCATGACAAGTGGCAAGCTCGTCGATGTCTCCAGCATACCAAACTCAAGAAATATCACAAATAAATTAAATATTAATAAAATTTATTTATTTACATAAACTTAACCTAACTTACCACCAGTACTGCAGTCCAGTGTTGCGCAATAGGCCCCCCACACTGCCCGCAACCACCCTCAGGATGCTATTGGGACTCCCGCATACCCGTGCCATCAGGGATGATACTTTCTTACGCATGATGGCGGGGAAGCCATCCGTGCGCATCTCAGCAAACATCCCGGAGAAACTACAGAATCTCGGGAGTCCCAACAGCATCCTAAAAGCGTTATTATATTATTAATTAGTGTGTCTTGACCAGGAATCAAACCTCTGCGTATTAATCCTCGGACTTAACCGTTAGACCACGAAGACGTTAAAATAAAAAGGATTTGAATTGAATTTACAATATAGTCACATTCTTCAATCACACATATCCTGTGGATAAACATCTTTACCCTTTGCAATCCCTAATCTAATACACATTAGGAATTTCTGCATAAAACATAACGTCCAAAGCGCCGCCTATCATTATATAGTCGTCTCTTTCTATCCTATTGCTAAAGGTGAAGAGCAAGCGAGATAGGAGAAGATTAATTCGAAACAGTTACGGGCTTGAGCGCACAAATAATTTAAGCCTAGATTATTATGCACGCGTTGAAACACATTCACAATGTGACATTAAGATGAGCTTTATTCACGCCTCACAAAATATAATAAAACATCGGCCAAATTAAGACTTTAGATACACCATCCATTTGTAACATAACGTATTATTACGGCTGTAATCATTTCCGAGGGGATCAAAAACCACGTTTATAAAACGAGTTAAAGTTTGGCTAATCATTAGTCCGACCATTTTGTCTTGAGAAATGTCAACAATAAATAAAAAACCTTCCAATGAAAAAAATAAAAATATACATTTATTCGAAAAAAATATTTATAACAAATAACATAATATTAAGGATAGGGATATAAGTCCCGTCCGCGTGGAATGGTGGCAAGAACGCTGGCTGCATTTCTCCGCTGAATTGCAATACTGATTCTCTGTGCGAAGAAAGAGCCAGCCCTCTTGTCACCGGACCAGACGACAAGACGCGGTGTTATGTCTTTTAAAAAATTTTTTGCACTTGGACTCCATGGGCCCAGAGTTTTAACAGCTAACGGCACAAATATGTAATCTTTTAATATACTTACATATTTGCGCCAATTTTCCAATGATAATAAACACTGTATTATCATCATCATTCCGGGTTCGATTTCTAGTTGGGACACAATATTATTTGTGATATTTCGAGTTTGGTACGCTAGATACATCGACGAGCTTGATACTTGTAATGATGGGCCTATAGTAAAGTTGGCTAAATGTAAATCCGCTTTAATAAAAGCGTGGTTTCTGACCACCTTGAAAGGGATACGGCCGTGATAATACTTTTACAGTCTCTATTACAAGCACACAAGCGAATTTGGCCCACACAACGTTAGTGAAACGTGGTGGTGGCTCGGTTGTAAGAATAAATTCTACAAAGGTCGGTTCAAACCCACCCGGCATGTACCAATGAGAAATGCACTATTCTTACGTACATTAGTGATAGATTTACAACACCACCGTTCCAGTGCCTCGGAGAGCACGTTAAGCCGTCGGTCCCGGTTCCACTAATACCAACTTGTGGAATCGTTAATAAATTGTCATTAAAACTTGACATGAGATCCTTGCCAAGCCGTCTGGCCAGCGTGGCGAGTGTAGGCCAAATTCTCCAGATATATGTTCTGGAAGGTCCATCTCCAGCAGTGGAGGTCTAGGACGCTGAGTTCTAGGGGCTGTATTGAAGAATGATGATAATTAGTGAAACCGGGACCGACGACTTAACGTGCTCTCTGAGGCACGGGAACGGTGGTCTTGTAAATCTATGACAAATGTACGTAATAAAAGTGTATTTCTCATTGGTACATGCCGGAGGGGTTTGAACCGACCTTTATAGGATATTAAGGAAGTTCTTACAACCGAACGACGACCACGCCGTGCTGTTTTATCATCAGCATGTGTCTCTCCAATGCTGGATATAGGCCTCCCCATAGGCTCGCCACTGCACGCGGTCTTTTGCAACTCTCATTCAACCCCCACCAGCGACCTTCCTTAGCTCATCCGTCCATCTGGCGGAGGCTCGTCCCGTACGTGGTCTTCACTCTAGAAGCCGTTTGCTCCATCGGTCGTCGGTTCTGCGGCAGATGTGTCCGTCCCATTGCCACTTCAGCTAATTTTGAATGCTATGTCAGTAACTTTGGTTATCTGACGAATATCAACGTTTGGAATTCTATCTATCAGAAAAATACCAAGCTCCCTCCATAGCTCGCTGAGCGACCTTGAATTTGTGAATCAGACCCACTGTGCTGTTTATCGCACTTTATTTCACAGGTATAACAAATCCATATTAATAAACTGTTACCTGCGTTAATTTGCAAAAAATAAACTAATCTCCTAAAATTCCCCAGATAACGCAAAACGTCCATTATTTGGGGTCGACATGAATCACATTTTTTTCCTATGATAATAAAAATTCACATTTATTAGCGTTATGCGCGACGTGCCGGAACTATAAGATCTTATCTCTGATCCTGCTCCCTCGAATGTTTATACAAAATATTGGACGACACAATGAAATTACATGACATCTGTAGTACAAATAACGGGATATCTTTATTCATAGCGACCGAGTAAACATGGGGTCGCATTGTGAACGTCTGCTAACTGTCACTTCTAGCGATCTATACAATTTCGTGTATCTATTCGCGATCTGCATAAAGCATTGACATACTGTTATCAACAAGTAATAAATTTAATGTATTATGACTACTCAATTATCATCAACTGAACTCAGCCAGAGTGGTCGATTATAGCCTGCACTATGACCGATAAAATTCGTCATTAACGGAAGCATTTAGTATTTGATTGTGTAGGGAAAGGTGCAGAATGGTGGATGGCTTGTTGTAAACCAGCCTATGGTCGGTTGCAATCTCGGGACACCATTCTCTCATTCCCAACCACGATGAATCTGACACCCGCACGGTGAATCCATGGAATGCTTAGAAATTTGTTTTTTTGTCTTCTGACATATATCAACAGGTAATAAGTTTCATTTACTATGAGTACTTAATTATCTATTAGTCTTTATCATTGTCATATGTGTCATATAAAAACTTGTCATTGTATTCTTCGCTATATTCCCTAAGATATGTTTAGGGTTATATGAATAAGTCTATATTTTTCCTTATTTGTTTCTCTGGGTTTGAAAAAAGTTAAATTACTTCGACTGTCAAAACCAGTATTTTGTACCTTACATACATATATTCACGCCAGATACCTTGCGGGGTAGGCAGAGACAATTGAGCGCCATTTGACACGATCACGTCATACCTCTTTCGCTTCGTCGACATTCATTAACCTCTTCGTATATGCCCTTTGGTTACGAAGACTTTTTAATGCACATTATATTAATAAAAAAGATTCTATAGACAAACATGTAATATATCTTTTTATATTACCTTCGAAGCCTGTTTGAGAATAAAATAGAACAAACCCGAAGAAAGCGGAAATATTATGAATAGAAACAGGAGAGGAGATATAAAGAAACGTCGGTTTTTATTGTGAAATGGTATTATTTTACCGCAGAGGGTGGAGCGAACGATTTACTATAAATAACTTTAATATGAACGAAATACCCTGATATTAATATCGATAGTTGGACCCCTACGAGCCCGCGGCTCGACAGATGTATACAACATTTTTTTCTTTTAACTATGTAACTATCTTAAATCGTTATGGAACCTAAATGGTAACTTGAAATGAAAAATGATAACAGAATCCTCAACATAAATTTCAAATACCTATTCGATGATATCCCACTTAATATAGATTATCGACTTTTTCTTTCCACAATATGGCGCCTAATATTCGCATTATTAAAATTTGACGAAATATTCAATGACACTCGCGTGATAAAGACGAATCGATTGACGTAAAAATCATCAAAAGTGGCCAACGTCTTTGATCTTCAGTGTGCCACAAAGGAACAAATATACATAGGCTGATAAACACATTACCTTTCTGTGTCGCGCAGTTGAGTTAAAAAGAACATAGTGCGAGTAGAACCCATAATTCGTATAGATTATTTTGGTTAGCCTTATCATTAAAAAAAATAAGAAATACAATTACGGACATTTTGGACATATTGCCTATACCTTACCCACACAGAGAAAAGAAGACAAACTTCTGAACATTCCATGGATTTACCGTGAGGGAGCCGCGTCCATATGCATGTACAAGGTAGGAGAAGAACAAATACGGTATATTATGCTACTTCCGTCATGGAAGCTCATTTTAAATGTAATAGTTTTTCTTATTGCGTAATCCACATCACAGCTTACGGTTTAATATTATTTGAAAATGTTTAGCTTAAAAAACATAAGTTTCCTCGTTCTTTTAACGTTTATTAATGATAACTATGAAATTTAAAAAGCACAGTCATAAATGTAGAGCATCAGGTTTAGGATTGCCACTTTTATGATAATAAAAATTGGGACAAATCGGTCGGTCACTGGAGACAATCTGAGTTTAGACCATGCTATCTAGTACCATCTGACTAAAGGAAAAATAGATGTTTTAATTAATATATATTTATTTTAATATTTCTTCTATAGATATTTATTTAATAATAATAATAATAAAACTTTATTTCAGAATAAATTCCATATGTGTTAGTAACAATTTTTAAAGAAATCTTATAATATCTACGAGGGGCGTTCAAAATATTCTCGGTATGTGGATAAAAACAAACAAGTACGAAAAGTTTGATATTTTTATTTTTCAATATACTCCCCCCCTATGTTCATACACTTATAAGATCGATCAATTATTTTTTTTAATCCCTCATAAAAATATTTTTTATCTTTAGTGTAAAAATGCTCCTCCACGGCCGTCTTCAACGCTTCATCGTCAGAAAATTTATTTCCACGCAGATCCTTTTTAAGATTGGGAAACAAAAAGAAGTCGCTTGGGGCTAAGTCCGGACTATAGGGTGGATGAGTAACAGTTTCAAACCCACATTCAACAATAGCTGCCTTGGCAATATGAGCAGTATGGACAGGGGCGTTGTCATGCAGAAGCAGAACACCTTTGGTTAACTTTCCTCGCCTCTTTTCTTTGATCGCATCTTTTAATTGACGTATAACGTTAGCGTAGTACTGCCCTGTGATATTTACACCTTTTTCTTTATAATCGATAAGCAAAACTCCTTCACAATCCCAAAATATTGTGGCCATGACCTTGCCAGCTGACGGGATTACTTTGAACTTCTTGGGATGAGCTGAACCCTTAATGTGCCACTGCATGGACTCCTGTTTGCTCTCTGGGTCATAATGATGAACCCAGGTTTCATCTCCAGTAACTATTTTTTGCAGCACCTCATCGGGATTTTCACCACACAGGTCAATAAAATCTGAACAGCAAGCCACACGCATATCCTTTTGAAGAAGCGTCAGCATTCGCGGAACCCATCTTGCACTTACTTTTGACATATTAAGATGGTCATGTATAATGTTATGTACGGTACCAATAGAGAGATTGGTTACTTGAGCTATAGATTTTACCTTCACTCGGCCGTCTTCCAATATAAGTTTTTCCACTTTATCAATATTTTCTTGTGAGGTAGCCACTACAGGCCGGCCAGGTCTAGGGTCATCTTCAATACTCTCCCTTCCACGCTTAAATTCGCTTGACCATTTTTGAATAGTAGATAAAGAAGGAGCAGACTCACGGTAAACACAATCCATTTCCTCTTTTATGGTTTTTTGATTTTTACCCTGTTTTGTCAAGAATTTTATGACGGATCGGTGCTCTAATTTCGTTAAAATTGTTAATTCGCTCATGGTGTTCATGTTTGTTCGGCAATTGCAGAAAAACAAAAGAACATCTCGGTTCCAATTTTACTTTTTTTTAATGTCAATGGATGAATCTTAGCGGCCAGTAACAAATATATATATAAAAGAGGTTGTAACGTATCAATACCGAGAATATTTTGAACGCCCCTCGTATATATATATATATATATATATATTTTCTTCCTTTCTGGGGCCCAGGTCACCTGCTGACATGCAGGCGTATCCAGTGCCCCAAGAACGGAGAGTCCCACCTATCAGCCCACACGGCCAGGATGCTGCTGGGGCTGCCCCTCACGCGGGCGAGGATTGAGGCACAGCGCTTCCTCATAATAGCATGGAATCCATCCACCCGCGCCTCTGCTAGCATCCCAGAGGCACTGCAACGACGGGGCAGCCCCATCAGCACCCTGAACGCGTATTGTACTGGACACGACATTGTAATACCTTTTTGTACAAAATATATAAAAGTCGTGACATAATCGCTTGACATTCTCTGCTTGTCAGACCTTCGGGACAACGAGAACATTCATGTTATCTGTTCATGCAATATATAAATAAAAAAATAGGTGTGTAGAATTAATAACTTTTTAATTATGATAAAAATAAAAAAATATAGGTGTAAAGAATATTAATAACTTTTTATTTATGATAAAAAATATTAATAAAATTACATACGAATTTCTTATTATTTCGGGCCGCTCTCATTAATTCCGAGTCGCTTTTATATTTACTTATGAATTTCGAACAAGACTTGTCAGTTTCTCGCGGGGTGATAGATGTAAGGCATCGTGTGATCGCCGCCGACAATTGTTATTAACAAAAATCGGGACAAATGTGATAGGTACATTACCAAATAGTCACCAAATGTGTATTAAAATATTTAACGGTTTGCCTATAGAATTAAAACATCTTGACTTGACATCAATAATTAAATTTAAGAAGCTGTTAAATAAATGGTTAAAAGAACAATGTTTTTATAGTATCCAAGAATTTTTACATTATAAGTGTTGACAAATATAATTTTAGTTGTAATTGACATGTACTATTATTTGCATACCATTATGGTAGGATACAGCTGAACTGTAAAATTGTATTATCCTATATCTACCTGTATTCTGTGCAATAAACGATTTTGAATTTGAATTTGAATCAAAATCGGGACTGTCCCGGCAGAATCGGGACGGGTGGCTCTGATCATATTTATTTATTTATTTATAATAGGATAGCCAACAGTGCTAACATCACACACTTATTTGTACTTAACACTAAATCAGAAGTTAGATGTTGCACCTATTATAGGCGACCACCATATTACCACAGTATGTAGCTTTTATTGCCTATAAGAAATAACATTTTCAAAAAGTATACAAAAACTAAATATTATTCGAAAAACTAATTCTGAAACAATTTTTAAAAAAATATATATAATAAACATACAATTACTTTTAGAAATAATAAAAAATGTAACGAAAATAACTAAAATATTACCTACTTAAAGTAATAAAGTAAAATTAAAATAAAATTAAAATTAGGTTGCTGTAAATATAAAAGGTTGGCAACATCTGTGGTTGCGAAAAAACAGCGAACTAGTGGAAATAACAATTTGGCAAAAGGACCCCTATTAGTTTTCTTTTCAAAGCTTATTGACAATTGGCATCATATTATTTGGTGACCTTTTTATTAAAACTTGTAGAAAAACATATCTATTTGTAATATTGTCTTACGTTTAATGTTAAGAGGCTTTAACACTGTTGTATCCGTCTTGCTCGCACAATCCAATATTTAAAAAGTTTTTTAAAATCTTTTGAGAAATGTGATCAAATTTTTATTTATTTGTTTTAAATACCTACTTTATTGCACTAAAATTATACATAGGCGGGCCTAATGGTCAGGCATTTTCTAACAACCAACCTTTGGGAGTGTGGAAAAACTATGTATGGGTGCTAATTTGATAAACTACATACCGCCTCCGTGGTCTAGTGGTAACAAAAGTTGCCGTGAACTCGGGAGGTCGTGGGTTCAATTCCCACCGGGGGCAAGTTGTACATTGTATAATTTGTCTCGGTCTGGGTGTTTATATGTATAATATGTATATATTTACAAAAAAAAAAGTATAATATGTAGTTTATCAACCATCTAGTTTCCGTAACACAAGCCTAGTAGCTTACCACTGAAACTACATGGCGCTGTGTGAGCTGTCTGGAAATATTTCTTTATTTATTTATACTAATAATACATATAAGAATAAATAAATACATATAACTATAAAATACCAAAAATAAGCCTACACACTAATAAACAGTAAATATTTAAAATAAAAATTAACACATAAATAAAATGTATTATTGATTTAAAAAACACTGTTTTGCTTGTTTATTTAAAAGTATGAACAGGAGCCTGTCTGATCGTCAGTGGGAGCCTGTTCCATTGGCGAGGGGATGACACAGTGAACGAATCTGAATATCTGCTGGAATTATGAGACGGGATTATGAGTTGATTAATCTGAGAAGAAAGGGCGGTCGTGAGAGTCACAAAGAAATTCAAATCGACATTTTAAATACACAGACATTATGGAGATATATAATTAAAAGAATTGCGCTTAAACAGGTCTGCCATAATACATTTATGGAAAGAGCTTCCAAGGCGGCATTAACGGAATCATACAATATTTGGTTAGGTAGGGAGAGGAGTATAATTTACTTCTTGTTGCGCAATAAAATAAAGTCTCGTTTGTAAACCGAATTATTGTCGTGTAATTAAAAGTTCAAGACCTCGTTACTCATTACTGTATTGTCTATTAAATGACTATTATTAAACATTACATAAAAAAAAAAAAAAAAATCTTGTATAATAATTTTTTATTTTTTTTTACTAACACTAGATATAAGATTGCTTTAAAAATTGTTACTAACACATATGGAATTTATTCTGAAATAAACTTTTATTATTATTATATAAAATATATTTTGTAATACATTTATAATAATATCATATCATATCATATCATGTTGTATAATATATAAATTGTTGGCAGGATAGATACTGCAGTGGATGACACCTAGCGACTACATTAAATTCCATGCAACTTTCTCTCATCATATTATTGCCTGACCCCTGTAGTTCAGGTTCACCTAGTTCAGGGGTTTTAGTACTTTATATATTGTTTTACACATATAATTGTTGCTGTACTGTAATTTGCTAAATTAATGTTTCATTCCAGTATTCACAATAGTGTTTATGTTGTTGAATAAATGTTTTTTCATTTCATTTAATTTCCCTCAAATTAAATTTCAGCTAAATTATTAGATTTATAGGTAAACCTATTAATAGTCAGACAGATGCTAAATGCGATCAAAAATGGTTGATTTTTGACAGAAATATGGCAATAATAAATCCGCCTCCACAGGAATGTTTGGATTTAGTACAATTAAGAGATAAATCATCAGGAGAGCTTCATTGTACGGTGAAGGACGCTATGACGGCTCGGATCCACCCGGGTCCTCTACTCTGAAAACACATACATTAGAACAGCGAATTAAATTAAGTATTTCTTACTTGGTAAAATATATAAATTGAAGCTTAAAATATTTTTTGCCAAATATTTCGCCTCTCTTTGGAGCGGCGTCATCAGTGACAGTGACTGAAGGTCTTTGTCATAAATTTTGAAAAAAGTAATTTTATTTCTTTTAGCAATGGTGAAGGCAATGCACTATATAGTTTTGTATTTATTTTTTAGAAAAATATCATCATCACCTCGCGCATCATGGAAAAAATCATCAGTATGTTATGTCCATTGTTGGTTCGATATTAATAAATTTACAAAACAAGTTAGACAAAACCTAATGCATTACATTCAGGCCAGGGCTATAGTATGCACCAAGCTGCCATATAAAAGTAAATTAATTAAAGAATTAAATTAAGTACCTATTTTTGTTATTTGTATTGTTATTCTATTTTTGTTATTTGTATTTGGTTGTTATTGTTTTAGTTTTAATTATGACATTTGCACCTTGTAGTTGTCGATTTTTATAAGTATTAGTAAATAAGTAGTAGGTATAGTAAAAATTAAATGTTTGAATAGTACTAACGTACATAGGTATTAAATTTAAAACTAATTTGTATTAAAAGGAATAATAATAATATAATATAATTTTGTTTAGTTAAAATATTAAATATTGTATGCCTTATGTGGGCAGATTGTTTCAACATTTTTTTTTTTTTTAATACTAGCACGACATGTGACCCTGCGCCCACCTGATGGTAAGTGGCGCGCAGGGTCCATGAATGTTAGTAACTGGAATCAGACCCTTATGTCCGACATCAGTTCCTAACACTATGCCGGCTTGACTAGATGCCTTTTCACACTTCGCTTGACGGACTCCAGGTTATAGGAAAGTGGAAACACAGAGGCTGGAAAAGCATTCCACATCTTTATTGTGCGACAGATGTATGAGTCATCAAATTTATAGGTACGCAAAGGGATAGTGACTACGGCATATTCTGACCTGTGCGTGTGGTTCGGTTACGGAATGGAGAGGAAGGAATTAGGTTATAGAGCTCTTCAGAGCAGTCACCATAGTATAGCCGGTAGAACACGCTCAGAGAAGCTACATCTCGGCGAAGCTGCAGGGATTCGAGAGTTCCAGATATAGTGGCATCATTGATGTATATGAAGATAATGCTTCTGAAATTTTACATGTAAACAATTCTGACAATAAATTATTTTGAATTTGAATTTAAATTTTGAACCTAAGCTGATACCATGCTGATGAAATGAATATTTTGGGATTATGATAATCCAAATTTAAATTAACTTTTTACTACTTATTCGAATTTAAATTATTTATTTAATAAAACTCTATGGGATTGCGTAAAGCGATGGCGACATAATGATGCGACGTGTGCAGACTCTTTAGCTCCATTTCACAACCTGATTCACCTCTTGATGCGCGGAAAGTGCGGCGGTTTCTGCTGAGTACTTCAATTTGCACACATATGCCAATCTCGGTACATCTTACGAATTTGCGCCATTTGGCTTCGAGACCTATGGAGACCCTCAGCAAAGTGCCTGGCCAAGGAGTTTGAACAGACCTGCGAGAGAGCCTACGCTGATATTATCGATAATTGTGCTAAATTTTGTAGATTTTTTTTTAAATAAATTTAAAACATTAAGGAAGAACACAGAATTAGATGTTTTAAGAGTTAATGATGGGATATCTCTGGAGGACATATTTATAGTTTAACGTTTTACTAGAATTAGTATTTTATTTTATTATTATTAAATAAAGAATAAAATAAACGTTTATTTTACAAAGTACATGTTTACATTTTACAAAGGTATCTTAACTTAGCGTGATGCCTTTTTTATATTTTTCATTTTAACATGTAATTTCTAAATTATATATTTTACAAAACTTTACGAAGAAAACTATGGACTTATTTTATCTTATAATGACACGCAGCGTTCATTCGTGTATCGTACGTTCAGGGTAGGCGTTCAGCTCGCAGCACCCTTTGCCATACAAAACGCCAGGGATGCTCACCAATTTATCATTAAGGCAATTTTTGCAATAATTGTTCGACATCGCTCAAGTGACTGTAACGAAAAGTATGCTCTACTTTGGCCCGACTCATCTGGGAAGGATGTTTTTTTTATATTTTATTTTAATACATATCTTCACGCCAGTTCCCTTGCCGGGTAGGCAGAGACGATTAAGTGCAATTTGTCACGATCAGCACATACCTCTTTCGCTTCTTCGACATTCATCAATATTTTCATACATGCCCTTTTTTATTGTGGACTGTCTACTTCACTTCTACTAGTGTTTTATTTATTTAGGCATAATAGGTGAGTCTTGCCAGGGCCTCTGTTACCCAGCCAGTGTGTTTCCCCATTCCTATAACCTGGAGTCCTTCAAGTGACGTATAAAAAAGAATATTTATTAGCCGGACTGATGTCGGTCGTCATTGGCTGGCGGCAGTTGCTTCTTGGACCTCGCGTACCGCTTACAATCAGGTTTAGGTAGGTATATTATATTTATTTTTAGCTTATAATATGTCAAATGATATAATTTAACATAATTTTAATTACTTAATTTATTCACGAAATGTACCTACTATTTTTTTAAAAATAATATGTTATTTGACGTGAAAAAGCGCTAATTGTATGGCTATAAACAAATTTGATGTATGTATGGTACTAGAATTCTCTCTTACATTATATAATGACCATTATAGTTTTTATAATTTTAATGGGTTTTTACGCGAATTACCTTAGAGACATATTTCTCCCGATGTTTCAGCCAAGTTGCATTGGCCGTGGTCACGGGTCGACTGGAGCTATGCGTGTAGTCTCGTACATACTGAGCAGTAGATGTAAACCTACCTCTACGGTAAATCGCGTAAAGACCCGTTAAAATTATAAAAACTATTATGATTGTGCGCGAAAGTTTAAAAAGTTTAATAATGACCATTTTTCCGAAATAGACATATTTAATTCCTCACCAACCACCTTTGACTGTTTAATTTACTATTGTTATTATTATATCATAAACTTGGATAACTTGCTTATCTTTCTTTTAAATATTATGTCTTTCTTCTGTCTTATAATTAACTACAATAAATAAATGTGCCATAGTGTGACTGTTTGTGCCATAATAAAATAAATAGAATTTACTAGAAAATTTTTTTAGGTAGAGCATACTTGCACTCATACCGTCTGTATCGGTCAGTTGTCCACCTACGCAGGACAAAGGGCAGCGTGGGTGTTAAGATTACTCGCATTCAATTGAACGGCATTGTGCGCACACGCATGCGCCACTTTCAGACCACGGCTTAATTACCCCGCAGCTGCTGACCCATCTGTAATGTCATCTAACAACCAAACACAGGATGAACGCAATTTTTTAGGTTTTAGTTTATAAAAATGTGGCAAATCCCGCTTTTGTATGTTTTTGTGCATTTTTTAAAATACAAATCAGAATTTAGGTTTAAAATTTTTAAATAAACTAGCTGACTTGGCGAACTTCGTACCGCCTAACCGTCATTGAATGTTTGTAAACTTTGGTTAGCACTTAGAAATATTTCAATTTAATAAAAAGTGTATTATTTATAATTAATTAAATGACTTATTTTAGTTAAGGTATACATTATTCTATTTTTTTAATCAAAACAAAACTGATATAAATTAGATTTCGTAACAAAATTATAAATATTTTCGTGACACATGAATATTCATAACTTGAAAGAGACAGGCTTATGGATGTCAAAAGTGCTAGAGCGTGTGGTAATTCTAACAAAATAAATATTCAGAATACGAGAACAAAATCTTCAATGTTGCCAGAAAAATAATTTATCTCTCCGGAAATATTTTAAGCAGTAACATTAATACCTTCTATCTTCCGTTTCCTCAACGCCTTCTCCACTCAACATTTCCTACCAGCTGTCAAACAAAAAATAAGTGTCTGTAATAGTTTCGATTAGTGTTAAAAATAGAACCGAGTCGACAGTTTTATTTTAAAGGCCAGCCGTAAGCTGGTACATTAGACGCCATTTTTAATTTTAATCGTCTCAATTATAGAGACTTAACTTTCGTTCTTACAGCTGTAAGGAATAGTTGAGTGGAGGTGCGGAAAATTCCTGGTCATTACAATAACAAATAGTTTAATAAAATACACCCTTTATACGTAAATCAATAGTAGGTGGGTTATAATATAAGGTGATAGTGTCCAGTGACAATGGGCACGTCAATTTTGAGTGGCCAGACGTCCGGCAATCTCATTTGTGGATTTATCATTAACCCTCTTTTATCCACCCCGCTGTGCCCAAACCTGATTAGCTCATGAAATAAATGTATTTCCGCTAGCCAATATGTCGCGAATACTGACCAAATATTACTCTTATACCTTAAGACCCGTAGTATGACAATGCCTATATACAGCAGCTATTATCTTAACTGACATTGACATTTATATTCTTATAATTGTGTCTGTCTTAGCTTATAGTATGACAATGCCTATAAACAGCAGCTATTATCTTAACTGACATTGACATTTATATTCTTATAATTGTGTCTGTCTTAGCTAAGCTAAGACAGACACAATTATATATATAGTATGACAATGCCTATATACAGCAGCTATTATCTTAACTGACATGGACATTTATATTCTTATAATTGTGTCTGTCTTAGCTTATAGTATGACAATGCCTATATACAGCAGCTATTATCTTAAAACTGACATTGACATTTATATTCTTATAATTGTGTCTGTCTTAGCTTATAGTGTGACAATGCCTATCTACAGCAGCTATTATCTTAACTGATATTGACATTTATATTCTTATAATTGTGTCTGTCTTAGCTTATAGTATGACAATGCCTATATACAGCAGCTATTATCTTAACTGACATTGACATTTATATTCTTATAATTGTGTCTGTCTTAGCTTATAGTATGACAATGCCTATATACAGCAGCTATTATCTTAACTGACATTGACATTTATATTCTTATAATTGTGTCTGTCTTAGCTTATAGTATGACAATGCCTATATACAGCAGCTATTATCTTAACTGACATTGACATTTATATTCTTATAATTGTGTCTGTCTTAGCTTATAGTATGACAATGCCTATATACAGCAGCTATTATCCTAACTGACATTGACATTTATATTCTTATAATTGTGTCTGTCTTAGCTTATAGTGTGACAATGCCTATATACAGCAGCTATTATCTTAACTGACATTGACATTTATATTCTTATAATTGTGTCTGTCTTAGCTTATAGTGTGACAATGCCTATCTACAGCAGCTATAATGTTAAGCGTTACTCTGTATTTATAATTTTGTTATTTTATTGTTTCTCTTTTAGATTCACTAATATGTACTATAAAATAATATTGTTTTATATCAATATTGTAAAAATTGTCGTGTTTTACACGTGCAGAATTCATCTCTTTTTGTCCTATGCCAACTTGCAATATAAACGAATTGAATTGAATTGAATTGAAAAGACGGAGCATGTTAAGCTAAGGAATCGTTAATAAATTTGACAACTGGGCATAAAAGTGTGTGAACCACATCGTTGTCCATATGGTAAAGATGGCGATGAGCTTGATCACCACGGGCTTTCGTGTGCCGAAAGTGCGGGTCGCTTTTTCCGTCATAGCGCATTAATAATCTCATTCGTTGAACGCTTGCAATAGTATCTGTAATTATAAACCTGTATCTTTAAAATAAAACTCTTACATTCGACGCCATTTTTAACTTTAGTTACAATTATATAGACTTTATGTTGGTACAATAAATAAAAATAAATAACATACACACAAATACACACACACAAAACACTATCACACCCAACACACACTAAACTCATATTAACCTTCTCTTTTTATATACATAATTTGTATTATTTAGTATTAAAATAATTAGTTAATAGTCGTTTTACTTGCAAGCGACCGTAAGTGCAGGGTGTCCAGAGATCCAGGCGTCTCAGAGACCCATGTTCAGGCCCCTTATTGAAACTTATGTACGAGTTTAACTATTTGAAAATAAAGACAACGTCGCGTAGACATCTACTTTTTGTCCCACTTCCTTCGACACATGAGTAGTTTTATTTTATATGTATTATTAAATATATACATATATGTATAATATATAACCTATTTACGTATTTGTATATGTAATAGTATAGGGAGGCCTCCTTTTCTTTTAAACCAGCCTATTGTTGGTCGCAAGCCCAAGACACCATTCTTCTCATCTCTTACCCACACACGATAGACCCGGCACCCGCACGGTGAATCCATGGAATGCTTAGAAATTTGTCTTCCTCTTATTATTTTTGTGTATTTAATAAAAAACTGCCTCCGTGATCTAGCGGTTAAGTTCGTGGATTTAGACTCGGAGGTACCGGGTTCGATTCCTGGTCGGGACGCAAAAATATTTATTGATGTAAAGAAATACATTTAATTAATATTTAATTTATTTGTGATATTTCTCGAGTTTGCTACGCTGGAGACATCGACGAGCTTGCCACTTGTCATGATTGGCCTATAGTGAAGTTGGCTAAATGTGAATCCGCTTATTTATAAGCGTGGTTTCTGACCACTACGAAAGGGAAACGGTCGTGATGATACTTAAAAAAAAATATATATATTAGGTATATCTATTATTGCACCTACTTACCATGAATACGGTCCTAATGTCCTAAAGGTTTGGCTGTCAGAGAATGCCTAGCGTTCATTCCGCCTTTGTACATAGTGCAATTAAGTTATTAAATAAATAAATTATTTGATTAGAACTCAGCCTTACTGTGCGTGTCGTATAAACGTAGTACGTATCAGATTAAAACAATCGCAGTAAGTATTAGTGAAATATAAAAACAATAAAAATAAGCCTCACAATATTGGTAGAGTCGTAAACGTGGAGAAATATTGGTTGAGGTAGTGCACTCATCAGAACAATGAGGCGTGCCGTAATCGGGCGCCTTATCGACATTGGCTTTTGTCTTAATTCGATACTCAGTTATTTATGATCGTGTGCGGTCCGCTATCCCCATAAATAATGCTATTTTAGTAAAGGTTCGCCACTGCTTTTAGTTACATCAAAAATCACATAAATATTAAAGACGCGCCGATCTTATCAGGTTGGTGCCATTTGCTTAACTATTTTGTCAATCAGTCTGGCACGGGACTCAGTTTTAAAGGAAGAAAGAAAACGTTTATTTATCAGAAACTGTGGACTGAGCATCGTACTAACGTATCGATTTTAAACCAACTAGCCATATCGACTAGGCTATCCACCATATGCCTTCGTCGGATACTCCAGTACTTCGGACACATTGCCAGAAAAGGAGGGGATAACCTGGAGAAACTTTTTGTTACTGACAAGGTGGAAGGAAAGAGACAGAGAGGCCGTAGTCCGATACGCTGGTCAGACCAAATCCGCTCCACCACCAACACTAGCGTCCATGATGCTGTGCATGCCGCCGAAGACAGGAACGGGTGGCGTGCTATCATCAAGACGCACACCAATACATCGGGAGGTCACGACCCTCATCAATGAGGAAACTCGACGCAAGGAGGAGGATCAAATACAGCTTAGACATAACAATTACAAAAGAGAAAAAATACGTAATAGTAAAAACTTAAAATAATAAAACTTGGTAAAAAGAGAAAAACAAATTGAGCTGCTATGACAAAAGGGTGTTCAGGTCAGCTGCAACAGTAATACTGCAGCGCTGATTTTCACTAAACCCTATAACAAAATAAATAAATAAAAAACATATGGGTGTTGCCACTTGTCATGATGGGCCTATGGTAAAGTTGACTAAATGTGAATCCAACAGACAGAAATACTACTGAGACAAAGACAGATTACTGAGTTCGCCGTCATTACGAGTCACTCGTAGTAATAACTGAATACATTCAAGAGTACCTATATTGACAAATATTTGCGTACGATTCTTTCAATTTACCTTTTTGAAAGCTTTTTTAACGTTGAAATTTCTCCCATCGCTCCCCAAACGCCCACGCCACCGATCGCTGATTTATTCATGCCACCCGAAACACATGATCGGTTTTTCGGATAGAGCATATTCAGTTACCTTTTTATTTCCTCCGACCGAGCTATGATAGAATCTTTTTTACCGTACATCTGAACTGATATTTATTTGAAGCGAGACGTGTTCCAAATAAAGAGTAAAATTGACATTTCGATTCATTATCGCGAGTCTCTTGCGGTCTGGAACCAAAATCTTAAAGAAACACTATACAAAAAAAGTATCATCACGACCGTTTCCTTTTTCGGGGGGCTCAGAAACCACGCTTATAAATAAGCGGATTCACGTTTAGCCAACTTTATTTATTTATTACAAAACTTTATTGCACTATGTACAAAGGCGGACTTAATGCCGCTAGGCATTCTCTGACAGCCAAACCTTTAGGACTATAGGCCAATCATGACATGTAGCAAGCTCGTCGATGTCTCCAGCGTACCAAACTCGAGAACTATCACAAATAAATTAAATATTAAATAAATGTATTTATTATTATTGTGTGCCGACCATCAATCGAACCCGGAACTTCCGAGTCTAAATCCACGAACTTTACCGCTAGACTACCAAAGCAGTTAAACTATACAGTTACGATTAAAAAGATTTAAAAAATATATATTTACAATAAATAAAATCAAAATTAATTTTGGCTATTGTCAATACATATTTTAAACAATACATACTTTGACCATGGCTGGACCGAACCCAACATCAATACAATAATTATAACTATAACATTGTTGCCATAAACAAGAATTTTTTTTTTACTTACACTAGATACTTAATATTAAATTTGTGGCTGTAAAGGGCCATGTCAGCTTAAAATCTAATAATACTAATATATAAATATTAATTCTATTATATCTGTCTTCTCATGATTGGCCTATAGTAAAGGCCAATCATGACAAGTGACAAGCTCGTCGATGTCTCTAGCGTACCACATTCGAGAAATATCACAAATTAATTGAATAATTTAATAATATGGCGCGGTGGTGGTTTAATGGTAAGAACGCTTCATTAAAATCCTACAAAGGTCGGTTCAAACTCCACCGGCATGTACCAATGAGGTATACACTTTACACTTCCCGGTTCCACTTATACCAACTTGTAGACTCGTTAATAAATTTTCATTAAAATTTGACATCAGATCCTCGCCAACCCGTCCGGCGAGTGTAGGCCAAATTTTCCATGTATGTTCTGGAAGGCCCATCTCCAACAGTGGATGTCTAGGACGCTGTGCTCAGGGGCAAATTAAATAATAATAATAATAATAAATATTATTTTGTCTCCGAGTCTAAATCCATGGACTTCACCGCTAGACCACGGAGGCAGTTAAAATGTGACGTACATTTCACCAATATAATACACGATTCAGTGCACAATTAACCTTCTGTTAGCTGATCTATTACTGTATAACAAAAATTGTCATTCTTGTCCATTACATGAGTACGTTATGCCATAAAAGTGTGGATATCGAATTGCAATTAAAAGTATCTAACGGGGCCCTTTGAGTAGGTGTGGGGGAGGACGCGATGAGCAGATGTGCAGCCCTTTCATTGTCCACTCATCTAATTATGTCCAGTTTCAAATGACCAAGGACATTTTAGTAAAAGCCAATTTTAGCTTCCAGGTGTTATAATAATAATAATAAATTATTTATTTCAGAATTAATTCCATAATTATTAGTAACATTCCAACTTAGAACTATGTTAGTAGGTATACACATTAATTAAAAAGTCAAAAACAAACAGCAAAAATAATAATAATAATAACAATACGTAGTACTTAATTTAATTAATATTAATTCGTAAATATCTGTAGGGATTTATGCTACGCAAATGCTGTACATATTTAATTTACACATTCCCAGTTATAACTCCAATCCAGCTCTTAACAAAAGCGCTGTCAAAGCGCGACAATATCATCCTCATAATAATATCTGTTATAATAATAACAGTAATAATAAATTCGTTTATTTCAAATCACTAGGATTCATATTAAAAAATATTATAACTTACAGATAAAGGTGCTTAAATTTAACTATAATATATGTATATACACAGTGTCAAAGCCTACCATAACGACCGCACAGCGCAGCGCCAAGTAGATCGCTGCTCCTACATAGATATGCAGCAGTGGCAACCCACATAGCAGTACACTATGCGGCAAGTTCTATCCAATACCTGTACATTGCCGTCGGGAGCAACATGTCATACAGATTTTGTATGATCTTGTTATCAGATGTGCGAAGAATGACGCAACTCTTTGTCTTCAAAGAACATGCCAGAAGTGCTGCGTGATCGTTTTAGAGCTGTCTAAAGCAGTTGTTGTACTGAACACGGATACCATTACGAGACCTTTTTGTATATTTTGTCCACAGCTGACACGTGTAAAATATTTGACAAAGGGTGTTAAAAAGTGTCAGCTGAACCTCCCTCGCACATCGAAAGAATCTTCTAGATAACTTGTTGCCCACGACGGACAATGCTCTCTTCTGCCTTTCAATGTCCGAATCATCCTTTCTACACGAGGTCAGAATATGGCCAAGATACTATGAACTTTGCTTTTTCTAAATTCTAATACAATCATCGCCAGCAACAACAACGTGGTACTACCATAGTGTCTCTCTCTCTCTTTAAGTATCAGAAGACAAAATAAAATGTTTTTTTAATAGCTTGGTTGTAAGAACGCTTTCCTTAAAGTCCAAATAGGTACGCGGTTTAAACCGTTGTACATAGATGAGAAATACATTTGTCTTAGATTTACAATACCACCATCATCATCATCATCATCAGCCTGTGTCTCTCCACTGCTGGATATAGGCCTCCCCCAAGGCTCGCCACTTCATACGATCTCCTGCCACCCTCATCCAACCTCCACCAGCGACCTTCCTCTGGTCATCCGTCCATCTAGCGGGGGGTCGACCCACTCTGCGTCTTCCCGTACGTGGTCTCCACTCTAGAACTCGTCAACTCCATCGTTCATCGGTTCTACGACAGACATGTCCAGCCCATTGCCACTTCAGCTTACTAATTTTGAAGGCTATATCGGTAACTTTGGTTCTCCGACGTATTTCCATACCCGTGCTTAAAGAGCACGTTAGGCCGTCGGTCCCCGTTCCACTAATACCAACTAGCGCAATCGTTAATAAATTGTCATAAAAATTTATATAAGACCCTGGCCAAATTTTCCAGAATAATGTGGCCCATTTCTAACAGTGGAGGTCTGTTCTGAGGGCTGTAATAATATAAAAAAAAGAAAAAAAAAGTTGGTTGGTGCACATAGATGGCGCTGGATGTAAATTACTATCTAACCATCTAAAAAACAATGTTGGAGACTCCCGTTCGATTTATTACATATTTTTTATATTTAACTTAATACCAACTCTGTGTCAAGTCTTGTATCCATTATATTTATCACTGACTTTTTATTTATTAAATTCCTTTTCTTTTTGTACTCTTCTCCCTCCCGATAGATGATGAATGAGGTGATAGGGAAGGCAAAGGGTCTAGCCCATACAGCCAAGTCTGACGTAATATATCTTTCTTTTTTATAAGGTTTTATAATGATGCTTTTCTTGGAGTCACTCGCAGCATTATAGCCCAAACACGTCGTGTAAAATATGAGAGTCCACAGTGCGGGAAAACCTTCAAAAAATTAACTGCAACTTGTGCCCCATATTCAAAGTCCAATTTATCGTCTTCTATAACTGTTCACATTGTAGAACATTATTAAATAAAACAACACCACTTTTGCTCAACAATATTCACAGTAAATTAATTTACAAAACAAAAACTTGCACTTGACATGTCCACGCAAAATGGCGCGAAGAACTCCAAAAAAAAACTTTTTTTTTCTCGCTGGATGGTGAATGAGATTACAGGGAAGGCTAAGGGAGCTAGCCCATACAGCCATATCTGTCGTAATAATAATTCTATGATCGACTTGAAAACAAAGCAAAGCGTTTAACACTTTTTTTACCGAATTTTGCTTAAAATGTATGAAAACCATAGAGCTACGCCAAGTCGAACGATTTTGAAAGCGAAATAAAGTGAAATAAACCGCTTAAAGCGTCAAGTCAAACACATGGTAAATATAGTATACACGATCTATGGTCTAAGATATTTTTTATGAGTTAATACAGTTATCATGAAATTTCAGATGTTGTAGAATTTGATGCTTTTCTTGGAGTCACTCGCTATTATCGCTCACACACGTCGGGTATAATATGAGGGTTAAATGCGCGTGAAAATTTTAATAAAAAACTTGTATCCCATTAAATACGTACATTTATCGTTTTCCATAAATTCACAGCAGCAAATTATTAAATAAAATAACACTTGATATGTCTCCGGAAAATAGCGCGAAGAACTTTCTTGTTTATTTTTAATTGGCAAGGGAAATGAAAAAAAAAACTTTGTCTATGGCCCAAAATATTATGTTGCCGCGAGATAATTATCTAGAAAGCCTATGCTAGTCGGGCTTCTAGTAGTAGAGGCTAGTAGGTAGTGGAATGTTATGGATTATGACTCTCTGAATAATTGCGTTTGAAAATAAAACGGAAGATCAAAGAGTAAATATCTTGGAGTGATCTTAAACATGTCGACCTCGCAAAAATTATGTCTGGTGACTGTCAAAGCAGAGAATTCCCAGATAGTATAGCAAATTTCATTATTATTATTTTTTGTCTAAATTAAAACACAATAAATCTGCCTCCGTGGTCTAGTTGTTAAGTGCGTGAATTTAGACTCGGAGGTCCGAATTCGATTCCTGTTTGGGACACAAAAATATTTATTAATGTTACTTTTTTTTACCTTAATAATTACATAGTTAAAAAGCCCGCCAATTTAAAATCCAGTGTTTTATCTGTAATAAAGTACCTGATCATAATAAAGAACCCAATCGTATAAATAGTGTTTTGTAACTATTTCATACATAAATCTTAACCAATTGACTATTGAATTAAATTATATTTTAATGCTGGGGTAAATCAGATGTTGAAATTAAATTATAAAAAAAAAACAATAAAAGGATATGATTATTGAATAATATTTTGTTGATGCACGCTCCAACAAAGTTGGGGCCTGGTTTTGGGCAATCTCTTTTAGGGCCCTGCAATAATTTTATTTCGGCAGAAAGCTTATTATATATTATTTATATAACACAGTTTAAATAAATTTTTCTTACTTATATCTTTATAACGGGGGGCTCGACTAATAGATTTAAATACTTGGATATTTGTCTGGGTATAACTTCACAACGCATCCTAAAGTGTTCTGGGTGAGAATGTACGAAAAGACATCTCTAATGGCGGTAATATTTTTAGTTTTTTTTTTTGGTTTCTGACCACCTCGGAAGGAGCACGGTCGTGATGATACTTACATATTAAATTATTCAATTTACAAAATGCTTATTGTACGTCTCTTTGATAGATAGCTAGGATGTAATTATAACGATTACAATTCGTTGACTTATACTCGTATCAAGGTTCGGGCCGCATTTATCTAGTAATTTTATTGTCTGACTTTTGTAGTGGGATATCAACACTTATAAAACAAATAAAGACGATCGTTGCTGTTGACGGACCGCAGTTTTTGAACTATTCACTGCGTTTGTGTCATTATTGTTGCACTGCCTCCGTGGTCTAGCGGTTAAGTCCGTGTATTTAAACTAGGAGGTACTGGGTTCAATTCCTGGTTGGGACACAAAAATATTTATTAATGTAAATAAATACATTTAATTAATATTCAATTTATTTGTGATATTTGTCGAGTATTTGTGATAATTGGCCTATAGTAAAGTTGGCTAAATGCGAATCCATTTCTTTATAAGCGTGGTTTCTGACCACCCCGAAAGGGATACGGTCGTGATGATACTTCTCGCCAAGCCATCTGGCCAGCGTGGCGAGTATAGGCCAAATTCTCCAGATCTGGAAGGCCCATCTCCAGCAGTGGAGGTCTAGGACGCTGTGGTCTAGGGGCTGTAATGAATGAAAAATGAAATTATTCACTAACAGAAATTAATTGTTTATGATCCATTTTTTTTTTCATAAAAGCCAAGTACTTACATAATTCAATGTAAGAATTGCATCGCAAATCATGGGAACGGCTAGCAGTCCGCTAGTTGACATTGCTATCTTAGCTCAGGATCTCAATTGTTGGATGGAGCTACCTTAGTCCGACCTACCTACCAGCTTTCATGCTATTATACTGACTTTGATCATATTTCTGGCTAGGCTTAAATACATTAGATTTTAAACAAGATGAGGCGAGAAGCCAAACGTTATGAGAATTAAACCTAGGGTAATCTTCTCAGAATTTATTTATTTATTTATTACAGGAAAACTTACAGCTAGATAACAATATAAATGAATAGATATAATAAAAAATGAGCCAATTAAAAGTTTTCGCCTATAGCCACTAAATACAATAATACACTGGCAAAAATATAAACAACACAAGAAACAAAAAGAACAAATCAATTAATTAATTAGTCTATGACAGTGTATTGCCAGTTATGTTACGTTTTTTAGTATAGTTAGTAGTTTTTAAATAAGAACTTACTTCACAAACAGAATAAGTCACCATAACTCATTTATTATAGATTATAAGATAAGATAAAAAATCTTTAAAAGTAAAGTATCATCACGACCGGGGTGGTCAGAAACCACGCTTATAAATAAGCGGATTCACATTTAGCCAACTTTACTATAGGCCAATCATGACAAGTGCCAAGCTCGTCGATAACTCCAGCGTACTCGAGAAATATAAATGTATTTATTTACATTAATAAATATTTTTGTGTCCGCCAGGAACCGAACCCGGTACCTCCGAGTCTAAATCTACGGACTTAACTGCTAAACCACGGAGGCAGTAAAAGGTAAAAAAAAAATTTGCAAAAATGTTAGTCTAATTTACCTTATAGTGAACTAACTTAACGTAACAACATTTGTCAAGTAAATACATTAATATTAATTTTAAATATTTAATCGAAATATGTCCAAAAACATTCATGTAGGTATTCATACAATATTGTCAGCTTAAACTTTAGGCATTACAATTGTCAAAATATTATTTTATATTAATAAATCATCTTCTCTTTTAACCAACTTATTAATTGATTTTTTAAAACATGTTTACCAAACAATTTTAATTGAGGCATTTTTTTACTTTTTGGTTTAGGAATTTATACCTACAATAACATCATAAGGGTTTCTCCTACTTCTAGCGCTGACATCTCCAATCTTTCTAAATATATCGCTGTGTTTTCTGACAAATAAGCAAACATACAAAAAATAAAGAGATGGAAGTGGCAATAAACCGAGCAATCTAAAAAGTGGTTTCCATGATTCGAAAGGTAGGATTCCACAAATTGCTCTAATACACTTTTTTTGTCCAATAAACGCTCTATTTATGTCAGTACCATTAGCTTATATAATTAGTCCATAGCGTAACATAGAACCAATGCACGTATGATAGATAAGCCATAACTGCAATTTTAATATTTGTCACTCTTCTATATATATTTTTATATTTCATCATCATCAACGTACCAACCATACCAACATACAATAATGTACTAGTATTTCATTTCTCGCACATGAAGAATAGAAGTACCTAGGATATCTGGGTGTCTACTCTTAGATCGCGAGTACGGTTTGGCATACATAATCGCGCTTTGTTTCGTACGTTTAAAGAGCGACCATGAAACGGCATAATATCACCCATAGTTTTATACGTTTAAAAAGAGCATGTTATTTCGTATTTAATTAAAGTGTCTTAGTATCAGTTTTTCGCAGATCTTTTATACATTCGAAGTAATGTACAAAGATTTAAAATAAAATAAAAATAAAGCTAATAAAAATATATAAACTAAATTAAATTAAAACTAATAACTAAACTATGTTTAAAAATATTCACCCGTGACTTTATCATGTGGCAGTGTGCCAAGAACACTTGCAGCAATATTCGCCCGCTCCACCGCTATTCTGATTTGATGCGCGAATAAACTGCCAGCCCTCTTGTCATATACAGCATTAACCAGCATCTTAGTCAGTTTTCTAAAGAACTTCTTAGCACTTGGCCCCTACGGTCCCATTGTCTCAAGACCAAAAGGTAGTCATTAATTAACACGTAGTCATTAACTGATTCGTATTTGCGATATTAAGCCTTTTCAGCCAAGTTCGCAACCGACTTTTTTTTCTTGTATTTAAAATGCCTAAATAATTCTAATACACATACCTACTTGAGCGATCGTCTCGAATATTTGTGCAACTCTCACTTCCGTTTTCTTCGTTCTTCACACATCAACCAACTCTCAATTCCTCTACTTACTGTTTCTGCAGCTCCTTAATGGAACAGGCTGCCTTTATTCATCCGACAGGCACCGTCTCTAAATAATAATAATTTTGTTTAAAAATGTAGCCACAACTTAGGCTCAGCTGTAAAGGCAGACAGGGCCAACAGTAAAAGAGAGATGGTTATAGGATTTTAGTCCGTAGGCGCCTTGAGGTCTCCTTATGAGGCACCACGGTGATTCGGGCATGCGACCACCTCGCAGGCGGTGTCCCTTTAGGCTGTGGTCGTATGGTTAGACAATTTTAGGATTCCGTCTTAAAAAAATAATAAAAAAAAATCGCCTTTTCGCCCATTCGTACGTTTGATCTGGTAAATTTATTTTCTGATTAATATAATTTGCTAATGATTATTAAATTTTTGTATTTGTAAGTTCAGAGTAAGCTTCGTGTGTTCGTTATATTGAAGCGGTGTGGCCCATTTAGATCGCCGATACGCTTTGACGGACAGGATCGCGCGTTGGTATCGTTTCAAGGAATGTCGCGTACTACTTGTCTTGCGCCGTGATTTAATTGATTACGCACTACACCCAACTTCACTTCGATACGCAGCTAAGAATTAATAAGTCCTGCATGTTGCATCATTGATTTATTGGTTTTACAAAATCACACCATAAATTTATTGCAGTATAAATTTTTATCATAATCAATATCACAGCTCCTAGGATACAGAGTCCTAGACCTCCACTGTTGAAGGTGGGCCTTACTGATATTTATGGCGAATTTGGCCTACACTCGCCACGATCTGGTTAGATGGGTTGGCAAGGGCCTGATGTCAATTTTAATCAGCTTTACAGCAGCTATAATCTTAAGTGACATTTATATTTCTTACATCTGTGTTTTAGTTCGTAAGATGACAATGCCTATTTACAGCAGCTATAATAATAAGTGTAGTTTTGTGTGGAATTATTATTGTGTGTATAAATCACGTAGGTTTTTTTTTAATGTTATTTTATGTTTGTATTGTATCGCACTGCTCTACATTTAAGTAAGGTTGTGTAGTGTCATGGCGTTCTACCTGGTAGAATGCTGTGAAATTATGTAGCCTAATATTATAGTATACTTATTGTAACTTTGACATGTAAAAGTGCATTTTTTTTTTGTCCTATGCCTAATTACAGAAAATAAACGAATTGAAAAAAAAAATGACAATCGATTAAACACAAGTATTAGTGAAACCGGGATCGAGCGACGGCTTAAGATGTTCTCCGATGCACGGAAACAGTGGGTAATCCATGACAAATGACCGCCTCCGTGGTCTAGTGGTAACAAACGTTGCCGTGAACTCGGGAGGTCGTGGGTTCGATTCCCACCGGGGGCAAGTTGTACATTGTATAATTTGTCTCGGTCTAGGTGTTTATATGTATAATATGTATATATTTACAAAAAAAAAAAAGTATAATATGTAGTTTATCAACCATCTAGTTTCCGTAACACAAGCCTCGTAGCTTACCACGGAAACTAGATGGCGCTGTGTGACCTGTCTGGAAATATGTATTTATTATTTATTTCACATTGCTACATGCCGGGGTTCGAACAGCTAAACTTTTTATTTTATTGTAAAGCGATATTACTACCGAGCCCCTACCGCCAGCCCCTTGAACACGGAGTCCTAGACCTAGTCTAGAAATTTCTGGAAAACTTGGCCTACACTCGCCACGACGACGGCCAGATTGGAAAGCGAGGGTCTGATGTATATTAATTTATTTAGTTACAGATTTATTTTCTTAAATTAACAGAGGTTTTTGCGTTTTGTCGACTTTCGGGTTGCACATAGGCATGTAGTCTACCTTAATTCTGACTTGCCTGGTGGGTTACTGCTGTGCCAGGTATTGTATTCTCATAGGTACTGATAACTAAATTTAAAAGGTTATTAATTGATCGTTGTGGTGCAGTTCTGTATATGTTTTTTTTTGTAAATCTGATATAGCTGAGTTTTCCTTGCAGATTCCTTTCTCAGTCAAATTAAACATTAACAGGTCACTGGAATTTGCTAAGCTGCTGGTCTTCTGCTAACAGCTTACTTATTGGACCACTTTGCTGCTTAGTCTTCTACTAGCTGGAGTAGAATCATTCAAAATAATTAAATTAATGACGTTTCATAAATGCCTGTAATAGGTTTACGTGAATAAAGATATTTTGACTTTGACTTTGACTTGACCAGCGCTTAAAATTAAACCTAGTCTACAAAATTCTTAACTAAAGCCAATTAATGAATCAATAATAATAATAATACTATATAGTGAGCGAAACAAAAAATAATAATTTAAAAAATAATAATTGTAAAACAAAAAAAAACCCTAACCTGTTCTTCTGTGTGCTAAGGCATTAGGATTGATGTGTGTGTAAAATGTGTGTGTAGTTGTGACAGTGTCGATGTGAGTGTAAATGTAATTTTAAATTTGAGTTCGACTATGGAACCCTCTGAATTAAATTTTTAGTTATTTCTGTTTTAAAAGATTTTAAAATATGTCAATATGAGAGAAATGTTCATTGTAAGTCCTTGCCAATCTCACAATTAAAGAATTTTGGGCATAACTAGTACGCACTAGAGGTACATTAAATAGATTTTTGGTGCATTTCGTGTCTTAATTAATTTTAAAGACAATTTAATAACGATTACACAAATTAGTATTAGTGGAACCAGGCTAAACGTGGCAGGCACGGGAACGGTGGTATCTATGACAAATGTACGTAAGAAAGCAAGCAAAGAAAGTGTCCTTACAACTGAGTGACAACCGTCTTACCATATTAAACAAATAGAGAGAGAATAGAGTACGAACTTCGTATAGGATAGGATAGTTTCCAAGGCCTGCGAGATGCACCAGAGCCGGTGGATTCACAATGGGCTGCAATCGCAGATGCCGATGACCATTTCGGTAGGTACTTCGCGACTACAGAGTCCGCAATCAAATAAATATTTCGGCACAATTAAGAAACGCCGGCAAGGGTAGCTCGTGATGCGACGAACATAGAAAGGTGTGTCTGCCTTTTATTAATTATTATCCTACTCGTATTTTTCGATTATTATTATTACTGTATGTATTTATATAGTAGGTATTATTTATGTAAATGTTTATATGTAGACCGCCTCCGTGGTCTAGTGGTAACAAACGTTGCCGTGAACTCGGGAGGTCGTGGGTTTGATTCCCACTGGGGGCAAGTTGTACATTGTATAGTTTATCTCGGTCTGGGTGTTTAAATGTATATATTTACAAAAAATATAATAAAAGTATAATATGTAGTTTATCAACCATCTAGTTTCCGTAACACAAGCCTCGTAGCTTACCACGGAAATTAGATGGCGCTGTCTGGAAATATTTATTATTTATTATTATTATGTTTTATTTTATACAAATTTTAATACAAAAAAATAAATAAAAAATAATACATATATTATACATAACATAATAAACGAATAATAAAGAACATTTTAGTGTCACTGACAGCTGATTGTGAAAATACTTTTTGTGTGCAGCAAACAAATTAAAAGGACTTTACGAGGAACTATCATAACATTTAACAAAATTCACAGCAGACTGAACATAATTGCACCGTAACTAATTATTTTTTTGACAAATTCGAGCACGACCTACCCCCGCGCGTGTTCTGGACTACTGGACCTGCACGAAGCTTTCTCGGGTATTTACCTATATTAACATACCACATACCTATTTGACAAGCATTCCAATGGATTGCTCAGGGTTTAAAAATGTTACACAGCGGACAAAACTTAACAGATTTCATTCAATAAATAACTTATCAAATGAACTATGTCCCAATTCTTCGAATGAATCCAATTCGCAATCAACACTGATGGGAATCAGCTCACATAGCCAACCAAACATATCACTGACTGACAACTTATTATTGGCAGATGTGAAACAAGAATTGGAGAAATTGCGCAATGAATTGGAGATAGCGAATAATGAAATTTCTAATTTATGTTTATGTAACAGTGAATTAAAATCTAAGTTGGAACGGCAGGAGAAAATTATTAAACTATATAAAGCGGTTGGAATAGACAGCATTAGCTCCACCAATATGTCTACACCTAAAAGTAATAAAAAAATATCTACTCCCACCTACAGAAATGTGATTGTACCTAAGTTTCATGTGGAATGTAAAGAAAAAACTAATGTAACCACCGCAACTAAAATACTGACTCCTAACATACTACAAGAAAAAGTGACTAAAATTTCAAAGCCAACTGATACACAATTCAATAATACAAAATTATCTAATTTACCGAAGGTGTCGAAAAATCCGAAGCAGAAAAATAATATATATATTATAGGAGACCAACAGGTTACAGGATTGTCTACACAGCTTTCAGACTCAAGACCAAACAAGTGGCAGGACAGCTACAGACCATTTGCACTTACTAAACCAAGTGCCACAGCTTCACAGATCCTGCAATACTGTGATAGTATAAACATTTCTTCGAAAAATGATATAGTTATTCTGTGTGTAGGCAATAATGACTTAAATCCTAACAAATTGAACTCACAATTGTGTATAGCATTGCATAAATTAAGGAAATGTAAAGTTATAATATTACCTGTTTTATGTAATAAAAATCTAAATATAAAAATGTTAAATAACAGTATTAAATTAATGTCGCAAAATTTTGAAAACTGTACATATCTTGACATGCCATACTATTATAAAAAATATAGTACATCAATTATATCAGAATTATGTAAAACAATTGACCGTTTTGAATATCATGCAAAGTACCTTACGTTTAATAACCTTAACATCAAAAATATTTCTAGGAAAGTGACTATTAATAATAACAAAAAGGGAACTATACCGTATTACTTTAAGAAGATGTCCACAAAATGTGTAAACAAACCAATGTCACCGTTTTTTCGAGTATAAATTAAATAAAAATATTACTGTCTTACACCAAAATATTGCTGGAGTATTAAATAAGCGGGACTTACTAGAAGCTGCCATTTTGGAATTGAATAAAGAAATAGGCAATATTGACATAATCTGTTTAACAGAAACTTTTATAAAACGGGGTTCAGAATCAAACTTTCAATTCATGAACTATAACCTTGCAGCACACTTCTCGAGGCCCAATGAACGCAGAGGCGGTTCCTGCATTTTATTAAAACAAAATATTTCATTTAAATCTATAAACATCCGTCTGCCATTAATTTATGATTTCGAATGTTGTGCTATAGATATTGTAGAATACGGCATTATTATTGTCTGCATCTATAGAACACCCACATCCAATATGGATATATTTTTTAAAGAATTAGAACTTTTACTTAACAGTTTAATACGTAAACATAAAAAACAAATTATTATATGCGGCGACTGGAACATTGATATGCTAAAAACAAACAAAAAATCTAAAATACTTTCAAGTATATTGACTAATAACAATATAGTAAACCATATTGAGAAACCGACTAGACAAAATTCTTGTATTGACATAATAGCTAGCAACATATGTTCTGTTGTTTCCCACCTACATGTTTTAGGACTATCAGATCACGAAACGGCTCAAAGTATAACCTTTAAAGTAAATATAAAAAATAATAACAATATACCTCAGTACTGGTTTGAAAAGAAAAGAGACTATAGTAGGGAAAATGGTGTAAAATTTGTTAATTGTATAGAATCATTATCATTCAGTGAAGTTCTATCCGAGCCAGATACAAATTCAGCATTCAATAAATTCCATGATTTAATTGTTTTGTTTCATAATCTATGTTTTCCGGTAATAACAGTTAAATATACAAATAAGGTAATCCAAAATCATTGGTTGAATAAGAATTTAAAACGTTGTTGTGTTAATAAAAGGAGATTGTACTTACAATACAAACTCTCGTCGACAAATAAAAAACAGAATAAAAATAGGTACCATAGGTATATTAAAATACTAAAACAATGCCTTTTAAAGGCCCAACAAATAAATAACACTAAATCTATCATAAAATCAGAAAATAAATGTAAAACTACGTGGAAAATAATTAAAAAAAACACTAACAACAACAATACCAATAAAATTAATACTATAGACGAAATAAAACTTGACAACATTATATATACAAAACCAGACCAAATAAGTGAAAAATTTAATCAATACTATATTAATTTGACAAATCGACATTTAATTGGTAAAAAAAAAACTAATAATATTGCTCAAAACCCACGTACTATGTTCCTTACCCCAGTTGACGAACAAGATATATTTAAATCAATTTTAAGTTTAAAAAACAAAAGATCTACTGGATATGACGCAATAGACACAAGGACCCTAAAGGCTTGTGCACATTGCATATCAATACCATTATGCTATATTATAAACCAATCTTATGAGCAAGGCTGTTTTCCATCACGCCTAAAGAAGTCTATAGTTAAACCGCTATACAAAAAAGGTAAACGATCTGAAATGAGTAACTACAGACCTATTACACTAATACCTATATTTTCAAAAATATTTGAAAAAATAACTTATAGGAAAATTTATAGCTTTATTGAATCGTCTAAAATCTTAAAAACGCAACAATTTGGTTTCAGAAAAGGATCGTCTACATCTCTAGCTTGTTTTATGCTGGTTAAAAACATCACAGAGTGCCTTAACAACAAAATTTATCCAGTTTCCATTATGCTGGATATGTCAAAAGCATTCGACTTTGTATGCCATAATACATTATTAAATAAGCTGGATAACTACGGCATTCGTGGGATAGCTTTGGAATGGCTAGCGAGTTATCTAGGAAACCGTAGCCAATGTGTAGAAATTACAAGAATATCTAAAAAACTAAAAACAAACTATAGATCACAATTTCGTCAAAATCACTATGGTGTACCCCAGGGAAGCGTGCTGGGGCCTCTGCTTTTCTTGCTTTATATCAACGACCTTCCAGACACGACGACACATGACTGTATTTTATTTGCGGATGACACGACCCTAACTATTAAATGTGCGAATAGAAATAACGTTGAGACGGAAACAAATATTGCGCTTAATAGCGTAATTAATTGGATGGACCTAAATAACCTAAATATTAACATAAGTAAGACTAAATTAATACAATTCCAAACGACTAATAACTCACAACTAAATCTTGACATTCTACATGACATCAATAAAGTTGAAGAAGTAAATGATACTACATTCTTAGGTATAACAATAGATAAGAGATTAAACTGGAAAGCTCACATCGACAAACTATGCGTTAGATTAGACAGATTTATTTACGCACTAAAACGCATAAGAAATGTGTCTTCACTGGAAGCAGGACTTTCAGCATACCACGGATATGTATCGTCTCTGTTTAGGTATGGAATTATTGTATGGGGAAACTCGGTGGACGTAGGTAGGGTCTTAATAACTCAAAAAAAATGTATTCGGGCGCTATACAACTTAAATCAGTTGGATAGCTGCAAACCGTTTTTTAAGAAAATAAATATATTAACTATACCAAGCCTGTATATTTACGAAATGTCATTATTTGTACGCAAATACACAAGTCTCTTTAAAACTAATGGCGAAATGGGCTACCGTAGCCAAAGAATCAAGAATAAATTATGCCTACCGTCACAGCGTTTAGAACTACATTCTAAGAACTGTTACTGCATGGCAATACGAATTTATAACCATTTGCCCTACGAATTGATACAGTTAAGAAACAATGAATTCCAAAGAAGGTTATTTAAACTTTTGGTACATAAAGCATACTATTCAAACAAGGAATTTTTCGATGATAATTTGACATTGTAGACCTAGCAACTATTTATTATTGCGAATTGTTTGTTTAAAATTTAAAATTGTTTAAAATTATTTGACAACAAATTTTGAATTATTAAAACAATATTACTATTGACTTAAATTAATTTAATATATTGACATAATAATAATAATTTTTTTTTTTTTTTAATATGAATATAATAGTAATTTTATATAGTTGCTATTAATGAATATATGTGTATGTATGTGTGTGTATATGTATATACATACATACACACATACATATATATGTATGCATGTATATAGAATTATATGTAATATTAGATTTGTAATATACATGTTTAATATTTTCATGCCGCTAGCGGTAGAATGCTTCGGAAATTATGCATAAGACCACATTATTATTTTGTACAGTATTCTGGAAAATAAAGATATTTTGATTTTGATTTGATTTTGAACGCGTTACGCGTACTGAAACGATGAAAAGAAGTGGACGTTACCTGATTCTCCTTACTCCTATACTAGTAGAATGGTGGATGGTCAGCGTCTTGTTGTGTAATAAAGTAAATAAGGAGGCCTCCTTTGCAACCCAGCCTATTGTCAGTCGCAAGCCCGAGACAGCATTCGTCTCATCTCTCTCACGTGTGTCGACACCCTTGTCGCGTCGCATCTCAGGGGGACAGCGCAAACGGCGTAAGTATGTAAGTATATTAAAAGATGACATATTTGTGCCGTTTGCTGAAGAAACTCTGGGCCTTCCTGCGGCTCTATTCTGTTACTTAGTCGCAAACATTATTAGTGGATTTCGTTATTTAGGTCATAATTACAAAATTTTATTCATTTCTCAACTCTATTATTGACAGCGGCCGTGAAAATATCAACTTTAATAGCGTGATACATATATAGTTAACGGATTCCATTATATAACGTTTGCGTTTGCAGCGTTCTTGCCACCATTCCATGCGGACGTGACTTATATCGCTATCCTTAGTAATAGTATTAATATATTATTATTTTGTAAAATTTTAAATCGAATTAATATCTTATTAAATCTATTAATAAGTTATTTGCCAATGTAACTTATTGCAATAAACGTCGACTCCTCTCCCGTCGCTGTGCGGTCGCTTCTGCCCACATCCGTTGAAGTATTTTGTTTATAGCTAATGTGATTTTATTTTTTATTGCCTTTTATTTATCTTTATTCAACGATTGCGGTTTATTGTATTAAAATAAATAAGAATTGTTGCGTTTTTTAATTTTATTAAAGACAGTGTACACGGCCGCGCTGCGAGAGATATAAATTTTAATAAGACGTCCTTTTTTAAGGCGTGATTCCTCAGTTGAGGCGTTTTTTTTTTATATAACCTCGAAGATAAACCGTATTCATTAGAGAGCGAGTGGAAAGGACATTGACTAAGATGCAAAAACCCGGTACCTTTATACATTTTTCGGTAACTAGCTCTTGACCATGGCAAATACACAGTCGTATTTTTATAGGTGGTAGGCGGACTGATGGTGGTAACTTGCCCAGTCTGCCGGGGCGGGGAAGTATCCACCGTTCGTGCCGATAAACCGAGTAAAGTGTATCCACACGTTTCGGGATCAGGCTCGAATTGCCGTCATGCTCAGTCAAGCCGACATAGTGTTAAGGGCTGATGTCAGTCATGAGTCTCTGACTCCAGTTGCTAACATTCATGGACCTCGCACGCCACTTACCATCAGGTGGGCGCAAGGTCACATGTCGTGGTAGTACAAAATATATATATATATATTTCTTAGCGGCGTATTTTAGCATTATTTATTTGATGTCCGGTCCCCAATCACAATATAGTCAATTGAAACAGAAAAAGAACAAGTTGCAGTGTTTCTGATTTATTGTCGTTAATCAGACCTTCTCATGAGGTATTTTGATTGGACCCCTGTTCATTCAATGAGCATTACCTACCTTGTAATTGCTAAAGAAAGGTTGTAAAATTTATTTTAATACATTTATGTAAGAAAGGAGCATTTACTATCCATTGTTACAAGTTTATATTACAAGAAGTGTCTTAATCGTAAAGTATCATCACGACCGTTTACCTTTCGGGGTGGTCAGAAACCACGCTTATAAAGAAGCGGATTCACATTTAGCCAACTTTACTGTAGGCCAATCATGACAAGTGGCAAGCTCGTCGATGTCTCCAGCGTACCAAACTCGAGAATATCACATATAAATTCAATATTAATTAAGTGTATTTATTTATAATAATATATATTTTTGTGTCCCGACCAGGAATCGAACCCGGTACCTCCGAATCTAAATCCACGAACGTAACGTTAATAGTCCGATCAAAATAGATGAAAAAATTGTCCTATGTTTACAATAATTCGCATAGAGTTCAAAGTTAGTACAAGCAAGATCGTCGATGTCTTTAGTGCAACAAAGCCGGCAGTCTCGACATTCCAGAAACAAAATCTAAAATCAGATTAAATAATAAATAAATAAATAATAAATATTTTCAGACAGGTCACACAGCGCCATCTAATTTCCGTGGTAAGCTACAAGGCTTGTGTTACGGAAACTAGATGGTTGATAAACTACATATTATACTTTTTTTTTGTAAATATATACATATTATACATATAAACACCCAGACCGAGACAAATTATACAATGTACAACTTGCCCCCGGTGGGAATCGAATCCACGACCTCCCGAGTTTACGGCAACGTTTGTTACCACTAGACCACGGAGGCGGTCAAATTTGTTCCATATTATTAGTTCCAAACGATAATAATATTTTAATATGACATTCTATGTCATTAAAAAACTCGTACAGCTCCATCTGCATTTATTAACTCATTTTATGCCCCCTAATATGTGTATTTTTTTTTTAACATTTAAATACTTATGTTGGTATCTAAAAATAAAATATGTAAATTTAAATACTGATTGGTAAATTCAATATAGGTACAACTCACTGCATTTTCCCTAACATTATATATTGTACAAACACAATATGAATATATTATTTATTTATTTTTAAGCACTTATAGTATTTATATTAATTTATTTATTATATTAATAGCTACCCACCTGTTGTTTTGATTAAAATACCTTTATTTATTGTAAATATTTTTATTGTTAACTGTTTTCACAACGTATTGTATCTTTTGTATAACTTATGAAAGTAACTGGGATTCTAAATGACAGGTCTAACTTAGACTTAGTTTAGGAGTCAGTGTGCTAATGAATTTGTTAATTGTACTTTTATGAACAATAAAATATTTTGTAATGTATTTTTTTTTTTTATAAGAGCTGTTCAAAAATCTAAATCTCTTAACCATTACAGGCATGTACATTCTTGAAATCGTTACATTTATTAGGATACATAGTGACTTATTTACTTTCCAGTGTATTCGAATTTATAATCAGTTTAAAGGCCAAATTAGGAAACTATTGATAGAATGTTGCTTCTATTCGCTAAGTAAATATCACAACAATTTTAAATATTTTTATGTGTATTATAACAATTATCTGTACAATATGTTTTAATAATAATTTGTATGTAATAAGTGTGACTAAAATTATAAATATAATAATAAGATTTTAACATTGTAAATGTCATTTATTCGAAGTTAATTATAGTACATTAAATATAAATTAAAAGCTACCTAAATAATAAAATTAAAAATAAACTAAACTATAAATAAAAAATGTCCTCTAGAGACGTCCCATCCGAGATAGTCCCAAGGAGACTGGCAACATTTCCCCTCTGTATAGCGAGGCTTATACGTTGGCAAAAATAATTGCCAGCCTTGTAAATAATGTTTAACAAAATTTGTGTGCCAGAAATGGCTGAATGTGCACTAACTTGTGTGAACTAACTTACTATTCATATTTACTATTACCATGTTCTATGCAAATAAATAATAATTTCATTATATCAATGGACAAAAATATTTAATTTTAGGACTAAAGGAATTTATTTGGTTTACCGGCACGAACGGTGGATACCTCCCCGCTTAGGCAGACTGGGCAAATTATCACCATCAGTCTGCCTTCCACATTTTAACTAACTGTAAATATTGTTAGTCACAAGTGATGTTGGTTTGTTTAATAATGTAACTTGGACACTAAATGTAGGGCATAAGTTGCAGTTTTTTTTTTGTTTTCCCCCGCTGTGAACTCCTACATTGCCCGTTGTGTTTGTAGCCCAAAGGCGCGAATGACTCCTATAAAATTTAAGGATGATTTTTGTATAAAATTTTCGGATAATGAACCTGGTTTAGTTAATTTACCTGATAAATATTTTAAGTGTCTTTTAAAAACAATAACTTGAATAGCACATGACTGAAGGCCATTTAAAGTGAGACGAAACCCCGTGGGTATCGGGTTCCCAGCCCGGCGGAAGTATATAAATAACGTTTATCGATCGATCATCTCCACCGACCAGTGTTTAGATTTATGTTTTCATTGTCGTCGCCATAAACTACATATACATAAAAAGAGACGTCTCCTATAAAAAGGACATCAATTTTTTTTTTCTATTAAACAAATTAAATAGGTATTGGAACCTATTTTTAACAGTTTAACAGTTTTCATTCCTCTCGCTCGCACAATTCAACTTTTCAAAGAATTTTCAATTCTGAGTGTAATTTTGAGAAATCTAGTATATTAACATACCTTCATTTTTATATACCTAATTTTAGACGAACAAAAATAGCGTAAACATTTAATACAATATTGTCCTTTACTTTACTATAACAAATCTATGAATTAAACTTTTTAAACTTTCGCGCATATTTATAATAGTTTTTATAATTTTAACGGGTCTTTACGCGATTTACCTTAGAGACATATTTCTCGACCCGTGACCACGGCCAATGCAACTTGGCTGAAACGTCGGGAGAAATATTTCTCTAAGGTAAATCGCAGTCGACCCGTGACCACGGCCAATGCAACTTGGCTGAAACGTCGGGAGAAATATGTCTCTAAGGTAAATCACGTAAAGTTAAAATTAGGAAAATCTATGAAGACAAATATCTAAGCATGGATTCACCTTGTGACCGACAATAGGCTGGTTTAAAAAGTATCAAATACGAGTATAACCCAACCAAATAGTGTATGATTCCGTTAATGCCGTCTTGGAAGCTAATACCATAAATGTATTAACGGCAGACCTGCTTAATTCTTTTAGTAAGTGATGTATCATCACGACCGTTTCCCTTCCGGGGTGGTCAGAAACCACGCTTATATAGAAGCTAATTCACATTTAGCCAACTTTACTGCCGACCAATCATGACAAGTGGCAAGCTCGTCGATGTCTCCAGCGTGCCAAAGGAGAGAAATATCACAAATAAATTAAATGTATTTATTTACATTAATAACTATTATTGTGTCCGACCTGGAATTGAACCCGTTACCTCCGAGTCTAATTCCACGGAGGCAGTTTATATATCACAGTTGGTATGACATTTAATTTGTTAATTAAGTTGTAGAGCTAATAAATTAGGGTTGAAAGTTCCCTTAACAGTGGATGTTCTTCTTTCTCGCTCGCACAATCCAATATTTTACGAGACTTTTCAGGTTAAGGGAACATTTAACATACAATATAATTAACATGTCATTTGAACCAATTGTGATTAAATACATACATATCGTCACGCCAAATCCCTTGCGGGGTAGGCAGAGATAATTGAGCGCCCTTGATACATACATTCGCTTCGTTGACATAAGTAAGTGGTGCAAAGATTTTGCTGGAACCAACTTCCACTGCGTAAAGCTGAGTCTTGAACCTGTTCCTGATAATTTCTTCTGTGAGATCATAATATTTATTCGACTTTATAATATATACATAAATACGCTCTACGGCGCGGTGGTGGCTGGCAATGAGAAATACACTTTTCTTACGTACATTTGTCATAGATTTACAAGTTCACCGTTCCCGTGCCTCGGAGAGAACGTTAAGCCGTCGGTCCCGGTTCCACTAATACCAACTTGTGGAATCGTTAATATTGTTATAAAACATTGAATGATTTCAATGCTGTCTGGCCAACGTGGCGAGTGTAGGCCAAATTCTCCAGATATATGTTCTGGAAGGCCCATCTCCAGCAGTGAAGGTCTAGAACGCTGTGTTCTACGGGCTGTAATGATGAAATACACTCAGACTGTCTTGGTTTGGTCAACACTAGTCACAACTTCCATTCTAGTTCCTTGCGTCACATCTGATCGTCAATGAGATAAAGACGATACGCAATAACCCCGCAGCGTTTAGATTTATGTCCTCATTGTCAACGCCATAAACTAGATCTCCATAAAAAGAGACATTTCCTATTTTAAATTTATATCAAAAACAATGGTTGACAAAAACCCGGCGCCCGTTCCGCGATGGGCCCCGGCGCCAACTGCCAAATCTCTATCGGACGCGCGTAAATAACGCCTTTTTACCTGGATTCCAGTTTTGACATATTTAAGGTATTAGTAATAATTATGAGTGCAGGGCCGTTCGTAAGTGACTGTGTGCGACACTATCTTAATGACGGTCGTTTGTTGACAATAAATATTGAATTGTTATCTATAATTTTAGGAGTGGTTTCTATAAGATTTGGGTTGGAGCAAGGTGCTCTACGGGACAACAAAGTGGCACGACCCCCCGTCAGATGGACGGAAGATCTCAAGAAGTGATGAAGAACTCATACGAGCTGGACTGGGCATGACGGCAATTCGAGCCTGATTCCGAAACGTGTGGATATACTTTACTGGGTTTATCGGCACGAACGGTGGATACTTCCCCACCCCAGCAGATTGGCCAAATTACCACCATCAGTACGCCTACCACCTATTTGTTGTTCTCGTTGAAAGTATGTGCCATTTACAATGATGTCAAATGCCAATTTTTACTTTCAAGGAGAACTAATATTGTAAGCTTACCATGGTGATATGACAATACTTACGCAAATGCTTTTCCTGTAAAAATATGTTATTATACGAGGTATTTATTTATTTAATTATTGAGAATATAACGCGACCAGTTAAAATTGACCCAACAAAGATACAGGAACCGAATTACTGCGTTTATATTACGTTGTAATAATATTGATTGTTTAAAAATCTCTAGGAAATATTAACATAAACAAATGTTGAATTTAATTGAATAATAAAAAAATATGGATTATAGATTTGGAACGAACCTTTTCCCCGTTTCGTTTTAAGCCAAAAGCACTTATACATGTTTATGTTTTTAAATATTGTATCGTAACGTCAAGATATACATATATTCGTTTCTTACAAATGAATTCATATTCTATTATTTTGAACAATAATATATGTGTATTTTTTACTAAATATAAATATTTTCTTTTTTGTTACCAAAAACGGAACGTTATAAATCTTAAGCAAAATATTAACTAATAAAAAGCTTCGAGAAATCGGCTGATAGTAGAAGATTTTAATTCACCCTTGCATTTGACTAGATAGACAAACAAGTATCTAAACTAATTATGGCGGGCGTCGTAAAACAGTGCATATTGACTGAATATAGAGACCAGCACACACGGCTAATGACATTAATCACATTGATTTATTGTGGTTCCGAGTTATTACAGGCTGGGTCGCGCGCTGGTGTGCGTCTGACGTCACGTATGTGTGTGTGTGTTTAAGCAGTATGATTATGCACAGAGTGTGCTTACTTCACTAAGATAAATAAACCTAGGTTTTTAATACAAATTCAGCGCCTCTAGAAGTACAAGTACAAAGGCGAACTTAGGGCCGGTAACTAAATTTTTCCTTAGTGACATTTCTTCAATTAAATAGCCGCGTTCCTATACAAACTTTTGTAGTTAAGTGGGGGAATGCCACTAAGGAAGGATTCAGTTACCGGCCCTTAATGCCTAGCGCTTTTCTTAAAATCCTACAAAGGTCGGTTCAAACCTCCGGCATGAACCAACGACAACACTTTTCTTACGTACATTTATCATAGATTCAGATAGACAACATTACCGTTCCCATGCCTCAGAGAGCACGTTAAGCCGTCGATTCCGGTTCCACTAATACCAAATTGTGGAATCGTTAATAAATTGACATTAAAAAATTACATCAGAACCTTGCTAATCCGTCTGGCCAGCGTGGTTAGTGTAGGCCAATTTAGTATATGTTTTGGAAGGCCCATCTCCAACAGTGGAGTTCTAAGACACTGTGTTATATGGGCTATTATCATCATTACAGCCCCTAGACCTCCACTGCTGGAGATGGGCCTTCCAGAAAATATATCTGGAGAATTTTGGCCTACACTCGCCACGCTGGCCAGACGGCTTGGCGAGGATATTATGTCAATCTTGAATGACAATTTATTAACTATTCCACAAGATGGTATTAGTGGAACCGGGACCGACGGCTTAACGTGCTCTCCGAGGCACGGGAACGGTGGTGTTGTACATCTATGACAAATGTTCGTAAGAAAAGTGTATTTCTCATTGGTACATGCCGGGTGGGTTTGAACCGACCTTTGTGGGATTTAAGGAACGTGTTCTTACAACTGAGCCACTACCGGCGCCTATATGGGCTGTATTGAGGTGTAATTTCCAAAATACTTTTAGCTAGTATTTGTTATTAGAAAACACCCTGTAACAATAAGGGTAGTTAGGTTCGGTAGTGTGTTGTGTGGTTGTGTGGGTAGGGCATTAGGCAAGAATTTACGCTGTTTGCGGCGTGTTAATATTGATTGGTTCGCTTTATTTCAGCCAACTCGAATCTATTCATGAAAATAGAGGTCATAATTGGACTTCATTATCATACATTTACTTTTTAAAATTGCAATAAGAATTACTCGATTTATTTATTACTCATATAATGTTATATTTTTAATTATTCGTTATATAGTAAGTGTATTCTAGTTCGCATATTATTGTGTATATAAGTATAAATTTCCCGTTACGTAGTGTAAGAATATAATTATTTATGTAGTTTAAGTATTATTACTTTTATGATGTTTATCGTATATTTAATTTAACTAGTTCTAATAAGTGTTTATTTTTTTTTTTTTGCCATGCCTAAACTTCGAATTATTGTCCCGAAGGTTAATGGTAAGAGAATACCAAGCGGCATTACATACGCCTTTTGTATTAAACAATAAAGTTTTTAATAAAAAAAAATTACATACATACATACATATCTTCACGCCAGATCCCTTGCGGGGTAGGCAGATACAATTGACACGATCGCTTCGTTGACATTTATCAACCTCTTCATATTTTGGTACGAAAGCTTTTAACGTACTTTCAGCCAGTGTTTATTTGATTGTGATATGTGAGTCTTGGTCTGCCAGGGCCTCTTTTACCCACAACTTTCGTATTATATACCTGGTTCTTCAATCTTTCTTCGCTCATCCTTTCAACATGCCCGAACATGCAACAACTGCTAAATAAAAAATAAATAAAAAAATAATATAGCTTGTATCTTTCCAATCGCACACTTTTTTTTTTCACACAAATAATCTATCGATTTTGCTACTCAGTTGTTCGAGTAGCATTTTGCTAAAATTTTGGAAAGATACAAGCTATATTATTTTTTTTTTTTTTTTTTAGCAGTTAATAACCGAATCTATTATAGTTGTGTTTTATTTTATTTATTCTTTAATAAACTAAAGTGTGCTAATATATCATTGTAATGAGAGCTATCTGCCGATAAACTATTTTATAGTTTGGCAGAATAATGTTATATTTAAATGTTATGATATAAGGAAAAATAAATTAAAAAAAAAAAAAAAAGCATGCATTTCTTTATTTTAGCTCTATGCTTTCGTTTTATACCAACATTTTCCGTACTTCGACGTAGTACGTATTTTTTATTTGAATTGTTCAGTAATAAAATCTTAAGTTAAGTTTTCCTAATAATATTGCCACTCATACTGAGCCTAATCAACTAAGTAGCGAAAGGTCGATCGCACGAACTTTGACTTATGCCATTATTTCTCTCTGTATTTCGTCTCTCGGCTGTGAGCGAAATCAATTAATACTTGAAATAACACTTGTTTTTAGGATAACGAAACGACCGTTTCCCTTTAGTGGTGGTCAGAAAACACGCTTTTAAATAAATAATTAATAAATATTTCCAGACAGGTCACACAGCGCCATCTAATTTCCGTGGTAAGCTACGAAGCTTGTGTTACGGAAACTAGATGGTTAATAAACTACATATTATACTTTTTTTTTTGTAAATATACTCGTATACATATTATACATTTTATATGTACTCAGACCGAGACAAATTATACAATGTAGAACTTGCCCCCAGTGGGAATCAAACCCACGACCTCCTGAGTTCACGGCAACGTTTGTTACCGCTAGACCACGGAGGCGGTCAAAGAAGCGTATTCACATTTAGCCAACTTTACTTTAAGCCAATCATGACAAGTGGCAAACTCGAGAAATATCACAATTAAATAAAATATTAATTTAAAGGACTAAGGACCCAGGCGCTGCTGCATTACAAGCAGAGAACCTCAAGCGGCGGAAATAGGTACACTCAGCTTATTGGGAGATGTGTTTTTGCGCCGTTTGGAGTTGAAACTCTCGGGCCGTGGGGACCAAGTGCACACGAAATTTTCAAGGCGTTGTCAAAACAGCTCGTCAACACCTCGGGAGACAAAAGGGCTGGGCAATATTTTTGCCAAAGAATCAGTATTGCCATTCAACGTGGCAATATCCGCGTATCCTTGGCACTTTGCCCATTGGCAGCGATTTGGAGCAATTTTTTTATTTATAATAATTTTTATTTTGTTTTTTCTTCATTTTAATTTTTAGTTATATTTGTATTTATTAATTAGGTTTATTTTTAATAATAGTAATTTATGTTTTAAGATGTAAGTTTTTAGTTTAATTAATATTTTATTATTTTTTTTAATCATTGTTCCTGTAAAGTTAAATTTATAAAAATATTAAAATAAAATAGATTAAAAGTATTTATTTAAAAAATGAATTTATTTAAACTGCCGGAATCTCATCGGTTCTCGAACCGTCTGGGATCTTTCGCAGTGACGGTAAAACCCCGATGGATTGACCTTGGTGCCTAGGTCGATGGGACGAGCATTGGTGTGGGACGCTACTTGCGTCGACACCCTTACTAGGTCTCATCTCCAGGGCACCTCTGCCAGGGCCGGGGCTGCAGCGGACTTGGCTGAAACGGCCAAAAGTCGCAAATACGAGTCGATTAGTAACGACTACGTGTTTGTGCCTTTTGGTCTTGAGACAATGGGTCCGTGGGGGCCAAGTGCAAAGAAGTCCTTTAAAGAGTTGTCTAAGCGCCTGGTTAATGCTGTATGTGACAAGAGGGCTGGCAGTTTTCTCGCGCAGCAAAACAGCATTGCTGTGCAGCGGGGGAACGCTGCAAGTGTTCTTGGCACACTGCCACAGGAACAAATCATGGGTGAGTATTTTTATTTACAATTAGTTTCTTTTTTTTTTCTAATTTAGTTTTAATTTTTATTTCATAATTATTTCATAACCTTTGTATTTTACTTCGAATAAAACATTTTATATATTTATTTAAATCAATAAATATTATTGTGTCCCGACCAGGAATCGAACCCGAGTCTAAATCCACGGACTTAACCGCTAGTGGTTTAAAAGTAGTGTTTGCGCCTTATCATATTGAAAAACAACTTTAAGGTTGTCTATTTATTGTCTATTAATTTGTATATCGCCATACCTATCCTTTATCCCTCTCATACGCACTAGCGGAAGGGTGTGCCTATCTCGTTCTAAAACCTGCGAGATCTTTCCGAACGCACCTTGCGCATGGGAAGAAAGTTAACATTATTGAACGCGACCCAGCTGTCAGAAGCGTCAGTGAAAATGTGCCAAGGTCATTGCTTGCACAGAATTTGAAGAAGAGACATCAACCGCTCGCAATTTCGAAATTGCGAGAAAAGAAGCCTGCCCGCGGCCAGCAGCAACCTGGCGACCCAAGGAAAGCCCAAGACACCTGCAGCGAATACAAGTAAGTGCGTGTGAGCGTCCAGCCCCTTCATACAGTCCACTATTATAATTTATTAATTTTTGCTCTTTTTCACGCCCGTCCATTTGGCCTCTTACGAGCCGGTTTTCCTATCAATTCCTGCCTATTTCCTATCCTTATAGGTATATGTGTAGTCTATTGTATTTATATGATAATTCCTGTAAATTTTATACGATATTTCGTAAACCCGCGCCGCAAAACTTTACATTTCTTGTCAAACTTTTGTGTTACAGGAATCAATCTTGCATTTAGGTCATTTGGGTATTGGGTTATTTGGCTTACTATTGTTATTAGGTACAAATATATATAAAAAAGGGAAAAACCATTTTTTTGTGAAAAAAGTTTTGGTACCCACCTGTTATAAACCCGCTTACTGTTAGCTTAATTGTTGTTTTATAGGTCTGAATAGTTATTTGTATGTTGTAATACTCACCCGCACAGCTTATAAACACATAAAAGTTACAATATTTTATAAAATAATAGGATAATTTGTACCAAGATGTCTGACAATGAAATTAAACTACAAGTTGCATTGTCTAAGCGTAATTCATTGTTTTCTCGCATTCAATCAATATATAATCATTCAAAGAATGTTGATGACGAAGCGTCGAGGGAAGTATTTGTTTCCTCATGTGTAAATTTGGATGAAATCCGCACAGAGTTCCACAAGGTTGTAGATGAATTTAATTTATTGTCGCTTAAAATAAAACCGGGTGCGCTTATTGATGACCAGTCATGGTCATCATTTGAAGAGCTGTTTTGCCGTATTAAATATAGATATACATCATTGTTGTCCTCGCAATCATCGGTAAAAAGTGAAAAACATGGAGATTTTTCCCGGCAACAAACCAGACTACCCCCAATTGAACTTTTATCATTTGATGGTGATATTAAAACATGGCCAATATTTTATGCCAGCTTTAAGGCTACGGTTCATGATAATGCATCACTCAACGATTCAGAAAAGTTGTATTATTTGATGGGAAAGCTCTCGAGTAAAGCGCAACTCGCATTTGCTGGAACCCTGCCTTCTGCAGAAAACTACCTATTAATATTAAAAAGTCTTACGGATAAGTATGAAGATAAACGGCTACTTGCCGCTTCATATTTAAATCAAATATTCGAACAAAAACCTTTTACTTCACCGTCAATAGCGAATTTTGAATCTTTTTTGAATAAATATGTAGCATCGGTTAACTCTCTTAAAAAACTAGATATACGGGAACTAGAAGACTTTATATTTTTGAGCATCGCTCTTAAATTACTAGATTCTGACACCACTCAGGCATTTGAAATGAGTCAGAGAACCGTTCAGATACCCTCATTTAGTGATTTAGTTTATTTTGTCAAGGATCAGATGCGAATATTACAAAATACTATGTCTAGTTCTCAGCATTATGTCGCTAAGAAAGGTGTTCGTCCGTATAATGATAAACCGCTCAAAATACCGCAACAACAAACATTTGTCTCCGTCTCCAAACCACATAAATGTTTGTGCGACAATATTGTGCATGAACATTTGTATTTGTGTCCTGCGTTTACAGAACTAAAACCCGTTGATCGATACAATCACGTTAAGGATTTAAAGGGATGTATTAATTGCCTAAGTATTAAACATAAAACTTTTACCTGTCATTCTAAACAAATTTGTAAAACGTGCAAAGGCAAACATCACTCCTTACTACATTTTAATAAGGAACCAGCGGGTCCTGATAATTTAGTAAACGCTGCCACTTTGCCTAAGGCTATGGAGCCAACCCCTTCTACCTCGACTGATCCTGCTGCCAGCTGTTCCAGGTCCGAGTCAGCGAACATTTCATTTTGTGCAACGTCCATTGCTCGTTCTTGTGCTAACGCTGCCCAATCTCACATACAAAACCCGCAATGTAAAGTGCCCACTACTATTTTATTAGCTACTGCCGTTGTTTTGGTTAGAGATTCTAACGGAACGGAACATAAGGTACGGTGCCTTTTGGATAGTGCATCTCAGGGCAATTTTATAACTTATAGTTGTTGTGTTCGATTGGGGCTTAACAAGTTAATCAGTTCAAATAATTTAAAGGTAAAGGGTATCGGGGGAACAGAGAAAATGGTTCAGGGTTCTATATCCTACCAATTTTCTTCAAGATTTAATACTAAAGTAAAATATAATATTGTGTCATTAGTAGTTGATAAAATTACTGAAAATTTACCTACCACATTAGTGGATATATCCGCTTTACCCTTCTTAGAAGGATTACCGCTCGCAGATGAATCGTTTGGTGTACCCGGTCCAATTGATGCCCTCATTGGAGCCGCTTTGTTTCCGCATTTACTACTCCCAGGTGTTATTGGGAATAATAATATATCCGCACCTCCCGCTATACAAACTGTTTTGGGTTATGTTATAATGGGTTCAGTTCCTGTTCTTCAAGATCGTCAAGGATCAGCTTCGACTCAATGTTTTGCGACTCAAGCTGATGACGCTTCGCTAGACCCTATCAATACGTTGCTCAAACGGTTTTGGGAAATTGATGAATCGCCAGTCTCCGCAGCTCAGGAACACTCAGTCGGCGAGATTGAGTGTGAGCACCATTACCGCACGATCACCGTTCGAGATAAAGACAGTGGTCGGTATACGGTTGCATTACCGTTTTGTTCAGATAAATTTTTACTTGGCGATTCTTATTACATTGCTTATAAGCGTTTTTTATGTTTGGAGAAGAAATTAGAGTCAGTACCGACGTTCCGCACCGCTTATAATGATGTCATCAATGATTATATTACTAAAGGTTTTTTAATTCCTGTACCGCTTTCAGAATTAAATGATAATGATCCCGCTTATATTATACCGCATCATGCAGTTTTTCGCTTAGACAAAACTACAACAAAGATTCGCTCAGTTTTAGACGCTAGCTGTAAAACCACATCAGGGGTTTCACTAAATGACATTCTTCATAGTGGCCCTAATTTACAAGGTGATTTATTTACAATAATTTTAAATTTTCGATTATTTCAATTTGTATTGACAGCTGATTGTAAGCAAATGTTTTTACAAATCAACGTTCAGAATAGCGACCGTCGCTTTCAACGTATTTTGTACCGATTTAAAATTGATGATCCAATAAAGGTTTACCAGTTTAAAACCGTGTGTTTTGGAGTAAGGTCTAGTCCATACCATGCCTTACGCACAGTCCAACAATTAATTAAGGACGATGGCGATATGTTTCCAAACGCACGCGACGTGGCAAGTAGCTTCTTGTATATGGATGATATAGCGTGTAGCATTGAATCCGAGTCTCTAGCTTCTCAAACTGCTCGCGAACTGATAGAATTGTTTAAGCGCGGACAATTCGATCTCTTGAAATGGTCGAGTAATTCACCGTCAATATTAAAGGACGTACCCGCATCGCATAAATTCGAACAATTCGAGTTTGATAAGTCCATAGATCATAAAGTATTAGGTCTATTATGGTCAAAGTCAAGCGATTATTTTGAATTATGTATCAAAGCCCCTCCTAGCGATAAAGGCAGTAAAAGGATAATATTATCCACTGTCGCGCGCTTATGGGATCTGATGGGATTCGTTGCTTCAGTTATTTTATATGCAAAGCTTCTTATCAAGGAATTGTGGATGTTAAAAATAGACTGGGGCGATGCCCCCCCGCCTAGTATACGTAAATTATGGAGCCAATTTTGTTTGGAGTTACCGCAATTAAATAAATTTATAATACCGCGTTTTTTAGGTGTACAGCAAAACTGTACCGTTCGTTTGCTAGGATTCTCCGACGCGAGCGAGCGAGCGTACGGAGCTGTCGTCTATATGCATGTCACGATTGACAGTAACGTATTAGTAACATTGGTATGTGCAAAGTCAAAGGTTTCGCCCGTCAAGTCTGTGTCTATCGCTAGGCTAGAGCTTTGTGCTGCTGAACTAATGTCAAAGCTATTACGCCGTGTTCATGATACTTTTATTCCTCGATATAGTATTACCGCACTTTATGCGTTTACCGATTCTAAGGTAACGCTTTGCTGGCTTAATACCGAGCCAAATAGATGGCAAACATTTGTCGCTAACAGAGTAGTGACAGTGAAGACTGCAACCGGGATGCTAGTGCGCCCTGTTGTGCGGCTTTGCCCGCTGCCGACCCAATAGGTGTTGGTCAGTCTTTAAATAATCACTTATTAGTTTTATTATTATTATTTTACTTTTCGATCTAATGTTAAGATTTTATTTGTGCTTATACTTACTATTTTCTTACACTTAATGTTAGGTTGAATATTTGTTTTTCTTTCCTATTGCTATTAGGTAGCTAGGTACACTTAAGGGGTATGGTCAGGTGACTATATGCAAGATTGATTTTAGGAAGCCATCAGTTTCTAATTGCGAAATTTTCACCATTTATTTTTAAAGGCGACCCTTTAAGGCCGGGGGGATGTTTGCGCCTTATCATATTGAAAAACAACTTTAAGGTTGTCTATTTATTGTCTATTAATTTGTATATCGCCATACCTATCCTTTATCCCTCTCATACGCACTAGCGGAAGGGTGTGCCTATCTCGTTCTAAAACCTGCGAGATCTTTCCGAACGCACCTTGCGCATGGGAAGAAAGTTAACATTATTGAACGCGACCCAGCTGTCAGAAGCGTCAGTGAAAATGTGCCAAGGTCATTGCTTGCACAGAATTTGAAGAAGAGACATCAACCGCTCGCAATTTCGAAATTGCGAGAAAAGAAGCCTGCCCGCGGCCAGCAGCAACCTGGCGACCCAAGGAAAGCCCAAGACCACCTGCAGCGAATACAAGTAAGTGCGTGTGAGCGTCCAGCCCCTTCATACAGTCCACTATTATAATTTATTAATTTTTGCTCTTTTTCACGCCCGTCCAAGTAGTTTGTATTTTTTTTATTATGATAAATAAAATACATTATTAAATGTGGACGGGCGTGAAAAAGAGCAAAAATTAATAAATTATAATAGTGGACTGTATGAAGGGGCTGGACGCTCACACGCACTTACTTGTATTCGCTGCAGGTGGTCTTGGGCTTTCCTTGGGTCGCCAGGTTGCTGCTGGCCGCGGGCAGGCTTCTTTTCTCGCAATTTCGAAATTGCGAGCGGTTGATGTCTCTTCTTCAAATTCTGTGCAAGCAATGACCTTGGCACATTTTCACTGACGCTTCTGACAGCTGGGTCGCGTTCAATTATGTTCACTTTCTTCCCATGCGCAAGGTGCGTTCGGAAAGATCTCGCAGGTTTTAGAACGAGATAGGCACACCCTTCCGCTAGTGCGTATGAGAGGGATAAAGGATAGGTATGGCGATATACAAATTAATAGACAATAAATAGACAACCTTAAAGTTGTTTTTCAATATGATAAGGCGCAAACATCCCCCCGGCCTTAAAGGGTCGCCTTTAAAAATAAATGGTGAAAATTACGCAATTAGAAACTGATAGCTTTCTAAAATCAATCTTGCATATAGTCACCTGACCATACCCCTTAAGTGTACCTAGGTACCTAATAGCAATAGGAAAGAAAAACAAATATTCAACCTAACATTAAGTGTAAGAAAATAGTAAGTATAAGCACAAATAAAATCTTAACATTAGATCGAAAAGTAAAATAATAATAATAAAACTAATAAGTGATTATTTAAAGACTGACCAACACCTATTGGGTCGGCAGCGGGCAAAGCCGCACAACAGGGCGCACTAGCATCCCGGTTGCAGTCTTCACTGTCACTACTCTGTTAGCGACAAATGTTTGCCATCTATTTGGCTCGGTATTAAGTTATTAAGCCAGCAAAGCGTTACCTTAGAATCGATAAACGCATAAAGTGCGGTAATACTACATCGAGGAATAAAAGTATCATGAACACGGCGTAATAGCTTTGACATTAGTTCAGCAGCACAAAGCTCTAGCCTAGCGATAGACACAGACTTGACGGGCGAAACCTTTGACTTTGCACATACCAATGTTACTAATACGTTACTGTCAATCGTGACATGCATATAGACGACAGCTCCGTACGCTCGCTCGCTCGCGTCGGAGAATCCTAGCAAACGAACGGTACAGTTTTGCTGTACACCTAAAAAACGCGGTATTATAAATTTATTTAATTGCGGTAACTCCAAACAAAATTGGCTCCATAATTTACGTATACTAGGCGGGGGGGCATCGCCCCAGTCTATTTTTAACATCCACAATTCCTTGATAAGAAGCTTTGCATATAAAATAACTGAAGCAACGAATCCCATCAGATCCCATAAGCGCGCGACAGTGGATAATATTATCCTTTTACTGCCTTTATCGCTAGGAGGGGCTTTGATACATAATTCAAAATAATCGCTTGACTTTGACCATAATAGACCTAATACTTTATGACCTATGGACTTATCAAACTCGAATTGTTCGAATTTATGCGATGCGGGTACGTCCTTTAATATTGACGGTGAATTACTCGACCATTTCAAGAGATCGAATTGTCCGCGCTTAAACAATTCTATCAGTTCGCGAGCAGTTTGAGAAGCTAGAGACTCGGATTCAATGCTACACGCTATATCATCCATATACAAGAAGCTACTTGCCACGTCGCGTGCGTTTGGAAACATATCGCCATCGTCCTTAATTAATTGTTGGACTGTGCGTAAGGCATGGTATGGACTAGACCTTACTCCAAAACACACGGTTTTAAACTGGTAAACCTTTATTGGATCATCAATTTTAAATCTGTACAAAATACGTTGAAAGCGACGGTCGCTATTCTGAACGTTGATTTGTAAAAACATTTGCTTACAATCAGCTGTCAATACAAATTGAAATAATCGAAAATTTAAAATTATTGTAAATAAATCACCTTGTAAATTAGGGCCACTATGAAGAATGTCATTTAGTGAAACCCCTGATGTGGTTTTACAGCTAGCGTCTAAAACTGAGCGAATCTTTGTTGTAGTTTTGTCTAAGCGAAAAACTGCATGATGCGGTATAATATAAGCGGGATTATTATCATTTAATTCTGAAAGCGGTACAGGACTTAAAAAACCTTTAGTAATATAATCATTGATGACATCATTATAAGCGGCGCGGAACGTCGGTACTGACTCTAATTTCTTCTCCAAACATAAAAAACGCTTATAAGCAATGTCATAAGAATCGCCAAGTAAAAATTTATCTGAACAAAACGGTAATGCAACCGTATACCGACCACTGTCTTTATCTCGAACGGTGGTCGTGCGGTAATGGTGCTCACACTCAATCTCGCCGACTGAGTGTTCCTGAGCTGCGGAGACTGGCGATTCATCAATTTCCCAAAACCGTTTGAGCAACGTATTGATAGGGTCTAGCGAAGCGTCATCAGCTTGAGTCGCAAAACATTGAGTCGAAGCTGATCCTTGACGATCTTGAAGAACAGGAACTGAACCCATTATAACATAACCCAAAACAGTTTGTATAGCGGGAGGTGCGGATATATTATTATTCCCAATAACACCTGGGAGTAGTAAATGCGGAAACAAAGCGGCTCCAATGAGGGCATCAATTGGACCGGGTACACCAAACGATTCATCTGCGAGCGGTAATCCTTCTAAGAAGGGTAAAGCGGATATATCCACTAATGTGGTAGGTAAATTTTCAGTAATTTTATCAACTACTAATGACACAATATTATATTTTACTTTAGTATTAAATCTTGAAGAAAATTGGTAGGATATAGAACCCTGAACCATTTTCTCTGTTCCCCCAATACCCTTTACCTTTAAATTATTTGAACTGATTAACTTGTTAAGCCCCAATCGAACACAACAACTATAAGTTATAAAATTGCCCTGAGATGCACTATCCAAAAGGCACCGTACCTTATGTTCCGTTCCGTTAGAATCTCTAACCAAAACAACGGCAGTAGCTAATAAAATAGTAGTGGGCACTTTACATTGCGGGTTTTGTATGTGAGATTGGGCAGCGTTAGCACAAGAACGAGCAATGGACGTTGCACAAAATGAAATGTTCGCTGACTCGGACCTGGAACAGCTGGCAGCAGGATCAGTCGAGGTAGAAGGGGTTGGCTCCATAGCCTTAGGCAAAGTGGCAGCGTTTACTAAATTATCAGGACCCGCTGGTTCCTTATTAAAATGTAGTAAGGAGTGATGTTTGCCTTTGCACGTTTTACAAATTTGTTTAGAATGACAGGTAAAAGTTTTATGTTTAATACTTAGGCAATTAATACATCCCTTTAAATCCTTAACGTGATTGTATCGATCAACGGGTTTTAGTTCTGTAAACGCAGGACACAAATACAAATGTTCATGCACAATATTGTCGCACAAACATTTATGTGGTTTGGAGACGGAGACAAATGTTTGTTGTTGCGGTATTTTGAGCGGTTTATCATTATACGGACGAACACCTTTCTTAGCGACATAATGCTGAGAACTAGACATAGTATTTTGTAATATTCGCATCTGATCCTTGACAAAATAAACTAAATCACTAAATGAGGGTATCTGAACGGTTCTCTGACTCATTTCAAATGCCTGAGTGGTGTCAGAATCTAGTAATTTAAGAGCGATGCTCAAAAATATAAAGTCTTCTAGTTCCCGTATATCTAGTTTTTTAAGAGAGTTAACCGATGCTACATATTTATTCAAAAAAGATTCAAAATTCGCTATTGACGGTGAAGTAAAAGGTTTTTGTTCGAATATTTGATTTAAATATGAAGCGGCAAGTAGCCGTTTATCTTCATACTTATCCGTAAGACTTTTTAATATTAATAGGTAGTTTTCTGCAGAAGGCAGGGTTCCAGCAAATGCGAGTTGCGCTTTACTCGAGAGCTTTCCCATCAAATAATACAACTTTTCTGAATCGTTGAGTGATGCATTATCATGAACCGTAGCCTTAAAGCTGGCATAAAATATTGGCCATGTTTTAATATCACCATCAAATGATAAAAGTTCAATTGGGGGTAGTCTGGTTTGTTGCCGGGAAAAATCTCCATGTTTTTCACTTTTTACCGATGATTGCGAGGACAACAATGATGTATATCTATATTTAATACGGCAAAACAGCTCTTCAAATGATGACCATGACTGGTCATCAATAAGCGCACCCGGTTTTATTTTAAGCGACAATAAATTAAATTCATCTACAACCTTGTGGAACTCTGTGCGGATTTCATCCAAATTTACACATGAGGAAACAAATACTTCCCTCGACGCTTCGTCATCAACATTCTTTGAATGATTATATATTGATTGAATGCGAGAAAACAATGAATTACGCTTAGACAATGCAACTTGTAGTTTAATTTCATTGTCAGACATCTTGGTACAAATTATCCTATTATTTTATAAAATATTGTAACTTTTATGTGTTTATAAGCTGTGCGGGTGAGTATTACAACATACAAATAACTATTCAGACCTATAAAACAACAATTAAGCTAACAGTAAGCGGGTTTATAACAGGTGGGTACCAAATCTTTTTTCACAAAAAAATGGTTTTTCCCTTTTTTATATATATTTGTACCTAATAACAATAGTAAGCCAAATAACCCAATACCCAAATGACCTAAATGCAAGATTGATTCCTGTAACACAAAAGTTTGACAAGAAATGTAAAGTTTTGCGGCGCGGGTTTACGAAATATCGTATAAAATTTACAGGAATTATCATATAAATACAATAGACTACACATATACCTATAAGGATAGGAAATAGGCAGGAATTGATAGGAAAACCGGCTCGTAAGAGGCCAAATGGACGGGCGTGAAAAAGAGCAAAAATTAATAAATTATAATAGTGGACTGTATGAAGGGGCTGGACGCTCACACGCACTTACTTGTATTCGCTGCAGGTGGTCTTGGGCTTTCCTTGGGTCGCCAGGTTGCTGCTGGCCGCGGGCAGGCTTCTTTTCTCGCAATTTCGAAATTGCGAGCGGTTGATGTCTCTTCTTCAAATTCTGTGCAAGCAATGACCTTGGCACATTTTCACTGACGCTTCTGACAGCTGGGTCGCGTTCAATTATGTTCACTTTCTTCCCATGCGCAAGGTGCGTTCGGAAAGATCTCGCAGGTTTTAGAACGAGATAGGCACACCCTTCCGCTAGTGCGTATGAGAGGGATAAAGGATAGGTATGGCGATATACAAATTAATAGACAATAAATAGACAACCTTAAAGTTGTTTTTCAATATGATAAGGCGCAAACAAAATGAAATAAAATATATTTTTCGACAACATTTGGTGGTGGCTCGGTTGTAAGAACGCTGTCCTTAAAAATCCTACAAAGGTCGGTTCAAACCCCCCCGGCATGTATCAATAACAAATACACTTATCCTACGTACATTTGTCATAGATTTACAACACCACCGTTCACGTGCCTTTGAGAGCACGTTAAGCAAACCTGGTTCCACTAAATGCCAGCTTATGAAATCGTTAATAAATTGACGTAAGATCCTCGCCAACCCGTCTGGCCAGCGTGGTAAGTGTTGGCCAAATTCTCCAGATATTTTCTGGAAGGCCCATCTCCAACAGTGGACGTCTAGGACGCTGTGTTCTAGCGGCTGTAATGATGATGAATGATTCGACAACAATGTAGTCGCTCCTTTATAGCGTTCTACAAAACTAACATGAATTGATTAATATAATGTTATTGTCGAATTCATAACTCGTATAGATATGAATACCTATAGTCACGTTTATAACTACGCGGCATCAAAAGTGCTTACTGGAATACCAAAACATATAATTATCATTTAATGTTCATAGTCGTATATACTGTCACGTTAAGCGTGACAATAAATAAATAACAACAATTGAAGTGAGAAACTCAATTTCTTTACCTCATCATTTTCATCATCATTACAGCGTCCTTGACCTCCACTGTTGGAGATGGCTCTTCCAAAACATGTATCTGGAGAATTTGGCCCACACTCGCCCAGACGGCTTGGCGAGGATATGATGTCATTTTTTTATGACAATTTATTAACGATTCCACAAGTTGGTATTAGTGGCTTACCGTGCTCTCCGAGGCACGGGAACTGTGGTGTTGCAAATCTATGACAAATGACGTAAGAAAAGTGTATTTCTCATTGGTACATGCCGGGTGGGTTTGAACCGACCTTTGTAGGATTTAAGAAACGCGTTCTTACAACCGAGCCACTACCGCGCCCAACCGAAGCGAGAAAAGGTTTTCCCTCGATTTGCAGGAAGGATAGTAAGAACAAATTATAGGCAAATGTGTAGTAGTAGCCATCTTCGCCCTCGGGGCGGAACGCTCCAGGGTTATCCCCATTAAGCGTGCGTTAATCTCGGTGGGCGAGACGGCCCGTTGGTTCCTTGTTTTACCTCGGCGATGTGAGCCGCCGGGGAAGGGACCACTGTAGGATCTGTGGCACCTGTGGGCAGTCTATTTCTAAATGTCGTTAGTAACTGCTGGTTACGCTTTTGCCCCCAGGATCTCACGAGTCAGGCGACTGCACTCCGGTGGCCTCTATAGACGTCCCATCCGAGATAGTCCCAAGGAGACTGGCAACATTTGCCCTCAAATAATTGCCAGCCTTTCTGTCTCCAGACTTTTGCCGCTTTGACAACTCCTTGGCCAGGCGCCTTGACCCCAAACGGCGCAAATTCGTAACCGGTACCAAGGTTAGCGTATTTGCGCAACTTGAGGTTCTCAGCAGAAGACGCCGCAATTCCCGCGCCTGACGAGGTCGCCTGGATGATTTTTTCCTATTGTTTTTGTGTACTTGTTATTTTAGTCATACTATGACTATCAGTGGAGACCTATAATTGACCTCCTAAATCTAATATAACGTTATTTAATGTGTATTTATGTGTTGTTAGTTTTTAAATAAATAAACTTTATAAATAAATAAATAATGAAGTAAAAAAAATATTTAATACAAAGAGAATGAATTTACAATTACACAGGAAGGTCGTAAGCCAAAACTTAGTCCAATCACCCTTTATGCATCTGTTGACTTGACAGGGCTACCTTCCCTCGGAGAACCTGAAGACGGGGACCCGAAAATAGTATTTATAGAAATGTAAAGTATCACCACGACCGTTTCCCTTCCGGAGTGGTCAGAAACCACGCTTATAAACAAGCGGATTTACAGTTGGCAAACTTTACTATAGGCCAATCATGACAAGTGGCAAGCTCGTCGATGTCTCTAGCGTACCATACCCGAGAAATGTCACAAATAAATTAAATATTAATTAAATTTATTTATTTAAATTAATAAATATTATTGTGACCCGACCAGTAATCGAACCCTATACTATCCTATATTTGTTGATATTAAATTTAAAAATAAACGTATTGAGTATTTAGTGAGTTATGTTTCATTATTGAATTATACTTCGCTAAGGCACGCTGCAACAAAGTTGGGGCCTAGTTTTTGGGCAATCTTTTTTGTACAGATAAGGGCGGACTCGCCATTGTTCCTGTAGTGTCATATCTAATACCGGGCCCTGTAAGTATATGTCGGTATTCATATTACAAAGCTGTCGACATTAATAATAAACGAAATTTATGTTACCCCGTTCTCACAGGCCGGCTCCGCGTTGAATACGGAATGAGCAATCAATGCCGTGTCAAACGTGAAAGGACAGTCAAATTTAGGTAGCATATCAATTACATATTTAACTATTTCCTAATAAAGTGGTTATGGACAATTAATCGGGCATTGGTGGTCGCTCAGTTGTAAGAACAGAAAATTTACAGACAGACAGTGGTCGTCCAGGCCCGGATGTCTAATGTGCCTGGGTTGAGGATGGGGACATTCCCCCGTTTTCCCCGGTTATTCATGCACTTTTAGTGTTGGGTGCCGTTACTAGTATAACAGGGCTAGGTTTGATTGATGATTATTTATTTTTTTATCCATTATTTTTTTATTTTAAACTCTTTATATCCTATTTATTTTAAATATATAACATTTTATGATAGGTAATTAATTTCTATTTCATGGATTAACAAGACAAATGAATGAGGGGGTATGAAGTGTGATGAGCTACCCTAAGCACTGTGGGTAGTCTGTCCGTCCTCATTAGTGATATATCGGCAACACAATTAGCGCCACTTCTTGCGGATAATAAATTATAATTGAGACGCATTGACTTATGAAAAACCATTGATTAACCTAAAATAAGAAGATGTTTTTATATCTTACCTGAAAAATCGTTTCCAATTTCTCTGCGATACACATATCTGTTCTCTTAGCTCATCACACAATAATCAATTGAAAATTATGCCACATTCTTCTAGCAGAAGTTCTGATTCTTTTACTGTATCTGCAGCTCGCCAGTGGAACAGACTTCCCCTTGCTACGAAAGGCAACCTCACTCAACATTTATTAAAAAATGTTCACCAAGTACTTACATGAAAAGCAAGACGAGACCACATAACATAATAATATGTATGATGTGTCCTATATAATATATATATTTATAGTTTATTAGTTGATAAGTAGGTTAGAAAATGTCTAGAAATTAAGCTCGCCTATGTACATTTATCTATCTATCTATCTATAAATATACTAGCACGATATGTGAAACGCTAGAGACATTGACAAGCCACTTGTTATGATTGGCCTATAGTAAAGTTGGCTAAATGTGAATCCGCTTCTTAATAAGCGTGGTTTCTGAAGGGAAAAAATAAAAAAAAAAAAAAAAAAACAGTTTTTCACGGTATCATCACGACAATACTTTTTTATATAGGCGTTAGGGACGGACAAACACATACACGCTCATATGGCGTAAAGAAATAACTTATGTAAATAAAAATGAAGCCATTACATAGGTAAACAAAACTTTAATAAAAAGTCAACTCAAAAGTTATAAAAAAACAATCAGCAAGTAAACAAACGCCAAGTACATTGAAATTAATGTTGATAAATATACAAAGAGGCCGGGAAATGCGGCCGTCGCGTCCGGAAGTACGGCCATCCATCATCGTCCTTCCCTGGATAAAAACGCTCGTTAGTCCTGCGCCTAGCGCTGCCACAACCTACCTAGCAACATATACTTATACACAATAACCGGTCCTTCATTAAATTTATTTATTTCATCATCATCATCAGCCTGTGTCTCTCTTCTGCTGGATGTAGGTGGTCTTTTGCAAACTCTCATCCAACCTCCGCCAGCGACCTTATTCAGGTCATTTCTCTATCTGGCGGGGGTTGTCCGTCGTCCCGTAAGTGGTCCCGTACTCTAGAAATTTAATTGTGCTATGGAGAGCACGTTTAGCCATCGGTCCTGGTTCCACTAATACCAATTTGTCGAAACGTTAATAAATTGCCATAAAAAAAATTACATTAGACCCTCGCCAACCTCCAGAAATTTCTGGAATGATGATTAACCACCACCATAGGCTTTTACCTAAATTAAAAAAGTATACCAAATACTACCAACCCTTATATAGATTATGACAACAACCAAATCATGTCTGACCCCCACCTTCGAGGGAGACGGGAGTCAGTACCGAGGCTTTAGCATACTAACAGAAGTAGCATTCGCTGCAACGGGCAGGGCGTGTGAAACCTTTATTATAAATTATATTTAATACGAACGGGTGCGACCGAGGCCGCGGAATATCAACATGATTAGACTCTGATCTGACCCCCACCTTCGGGGGAGACGGGAGTCAGTAGTTGTCAGTTGAGCCAACGAGAGGTCTAGCGTGCAGAGGTGCCAAATTTCTGACAAGTGGGAATTTTCTAGTGTAATGGATACATATCACGGAGAATGACATCGTTTCTCACATAACGCGTGTCGCCGACTATGGTACGTAGCGCGAGGTTTTGTTAAGCTTGCAGTCGACCTCTGAGGGCCTCGGATTTTAGAGCGTACCGTGCCGGAGCCGCGTATGTGAGACGAGAGCGGATATATACGTTGTAGATACACAACTTGAGATTGACCGGGTATAGACACCCTTATGTAGAGGTCAATGTTCCGCTCTATTAATGTTCTACTCAAGTGCCTGTATTACTCCTGTCATTTATTATATCCATTTTGCCAAATTAGCTAATCTTGCCCTAAGAAGCTTTAGTGAAAATTTCTACATTGTTTTTTTTCTTTTCGTCTATTTTCTTTTACTATTAATTGCCTTATTTTACTGTGAATACATTTTAGCCCAAATCCCCATATATTTGTTAGATGGACTATAATGTAAAAATTAGGCCGTGGAAATTAAAAAATGCTCAGCACCCGTATTCCATTACTTAAAAACTTAAACGTTATACAATAGAATCCATTATCTATATATAGAGATATATACGATTATAAGAGTTGAGAATTGTATAATATACTGTAATTGTGACGCAAGCAAACTAAGGCTCGTAATAAAACGGACAGTAAATAATGAAATCCACTATTGACAACGGAATAAGACGTCTGGTACTGTTGGGTTTTTTTTTCACCCTGTATAATCGTTATAATTATTATAGACTACTCAATGTAGGTTAATCTAAAACGTATTTTGGAAACGGGGCTGTCGGTAATCTGCCGCAATAATCTGTCTAAATAGTAACTAATAGTGTAGTATTAGTCATTAGGAAATGAATCCTCTACCATTGAGTTACTGAAACGGACTTTTCTAACTATTTCTGTAGTCGACCGAATTATGGTCCAGTCACAAATGTTTTGTCAAAAGTAAGCTACCCGTCCCGTCCGTGGATTTAGTACGGCGTTCGAATTCTGGTCGGGACACAATAATGTATTCAATTTATTTGTGATATCTGTAATTAATTTTATTTATTGTAAATTCCACACCAGAGACCGCCCAGGTTTTCACGGCCCAACGGTCATGCCGTCGGGTCTCTTTCCATCTCTCCGCGCAATCCCAGAGGGTTCTAGGACAACGGGTTTTCCAGCAGTGACAATAACCCTAAGAATTTCATTTCATTTATTTATCACCGTAGGAACCGTCTGGAACACTTGGTTAAGTCAATTTATAATACTCTGTAACTAATATTAGTTACCTACAGTAAACGAGATAACACAATCATGGTCATGAATGATGTCGTTAAGCCGGCACTTCTAGCACAAGAAAGCCCGTGGTGTTCCACTGGTTCCCCATACCGACATTTGTGTGGGTGAACAGTTCGGGCTCCGAGACAAAGGCACTGCCATGGTCAATATAGTTCGGTCAAGGAGTGCCCCAACTGATGCTGGAGGAAAATCCTGCAACCAGAGGCCTAAGTCCCTAGTAGAGACGGCCATGAGGCGATCCCGCTCTTTTAGAACCAATTTGCAGAGCGGCTCATCCCATAGTCGTATAATTTTGGTAAACTTTGAACCGAAATATTGAGACTGACCAGGCATCTCTGGCATCTAACAAGTACGACGTCTCCACGGAACCCAAAGATGGGTTCTCCCGTAGAGCTTGACAGTACTATGTACAGACGACAGAAACGCTGGCAGTGCTATACTTTAAATATTGCGGGTTTCCAGACTTTCAAACCGAATTGGCAGCGAAGCCTGGTTACAAGTATGGTCATTCATTAAACAATTTAGAATTTCGGTAAAATAAATTTGTAAAAGCTTGTCTAGGAATGAAGTTCGTCAGATAATTATTTACACTTTTAAATCATTGGCTTTATCTATAATAAAGTATATAATTGTATAAATAGTGCTCTGTACGTAACAACTACATAAATCTTAACCAATTGACGATATAATTAAAATATTTTAATGCTGGAACAAAAAAAAGTAAAAATACAGAAAATAGGTATGATTATTGAATTATATTTTGTTGAGGCACGCTGCAACAAAGTTGGGGCCTGGTTTGGGCAATCTTTTTTGTCAGACATGTATATTTTGTCTTAAAATTAATCATTTTTTTACACATTCCCAAAGGATATATGCCTATGTAATCTATTGCCACAAATGTTTAATACGTAATTTTAACAAGAAGTCAGACAATATCTAGTATGTCTTGTCAACTAACTCAATGACAACTACGATATATCTCTCTTATCGTAGCTACCTACTAGTGGCATAGAAGTGTGGCAGTAAGCCGGTATCATCCCGCCTTATCACGGCTCGGGGTTTCATAATTTTCATACGCGAGGGCGGGCGGAGTTCAGCCGTCCAATTTAAAAACCTGGCAACATATATGATCTTGTATATTAATAATTTATTATTAAATGAACATAATGTTTTACATTACAGACCCTAGAATACAGCGTTTTCCAGAACATATGTATATCTGGAGAATTTGGCCTACACTCGCCACGCCCCGGCCAGACGATTCGATTCGACGATTCTACTAGTTGGTATAGTGGAACTGGGACCGACGGCTTAACGTGCTCTCCTAGGCACGGGAACGGTGTTGTTGTAAATTTATGATAATAGTATGTAAGAAAAGTGTATTATTTACTATAATTTATAGATATTAGTATGTAGTTTATTGTTTAAATATAATTAAGACCGCCTCCGTGGTCTAGTGGTAACAAACGTTGCCGTGAACTCGGGAGGTCGTGGGTTCGATTCCCACCGGGGGCAAGTTGTACATTGTATAATTTGTCTCGGTCTGGGTGTTTATTTGTATAATATGTATATATTTACAAAAAAGCTTTTTTTAGCTTACCACGGAAATTAGATGGCGAATAAAATTGCATAACTATTACGTATCATGTTTCTCTAATTGCATCTCCTTACGTCTATAATTTTCTAGTATTCCTAAAGTTGGCTGTCAGAGAATGTTCTAGCAACATTAAGTCCGCCCCTTGTAGGTATATATTATCTAAACTTAATAAATTCAATATCTAATCTTGTAATGCGTGTGACACATACATATATATGTATAACAGAGGCGCGCGCGTCGTCTTACAAAGTATATGGATTTTAATAACTCGAATACCTAAATAAAAGTATAATGTAATATTTGTCAAGTTACCTACTGTGTTTACATATTGGCCCGCTGAGTTGGCGCGAGTGTTTGCGGCGCATACTTTTATAACCGCTTCCACCCCCACCCCTAAGGATTTACCCGCTCCCTGTCACCCTAGCGTGCATGTCTTCAATCTCAGCAAAACTTTATGTCTTGCAAAACCGCCCAAGATTTACTGTTATCTTTATTCATAACCGTAAGAAACGTTGCGACTTCACACCTCGCTGTCGAAAGGTAAAAAGTCGAAAGTGCCACATGAGCCTAAAATGAGTTATATATGTACTGTGTGAATTTGTATGCTTTTACTGTAGACTAATAAATGATTCTATGATTCTATTGTTAGAAATTAGGAGTTAGGCGGACTGATGGTGGTAATTTGTCCAGTGTGCCAGGGCGGGGAAGTATCCACCGTTCGTGCCGATAAACCCAGTTAAGTGTATCCACACGTTTCGGGATCAGGCTCGAATTGCCGCCATGCATAGTGTTAGGGACTAATATGAATAATAAAAAAAAACAATTACTTTTCTTAAAAAACCATTTGTCTGAAGTGGCAACATCACAAACTGTAAATTTTCTGACAAATGGTTTCTTGGGAATAGTTGTTATTTTCTATCAATAGAATAACTTTTTAATCCAAAGTACGAGCATTTCAAAGTCAGGATTTTCTGTGTCGATTAGTCCTAGAATTAAGAAAGATCCGAACTCTTTTTGAGCAGTTTAGAAGTTTGAAAATATGCCTCCATTCTTAAAATGTATGTTCTTAAGCGCCGCTTTTGGATCGTTTTGCGATATTTTTGTTGCCAGTACATCTTATTTTATAAATTCATTAAATGAAAAAGTTGCGTTGTTTTTTTAAACAAAAAAATGATTTTTGGTTGGTTGCTATAGTGTCGCTTTAGTTTTTTACATGACCTTATTTTTAACACAAACTGAAAGACCAAGACTCACCTGTCATGATCAAATGAATGTTTTATTTGGTGAATATGGCTGAAGGTGCTTTAAAAATCCTTCGAAACATAAAGGAATGCATGAAGAGGTTGATAAATGTCAACAAAACGAAAAAGGTATGTCGTGATGTGACGCTCAATTGTCTCTGCCTAACCTGCAAGGGATCTGGCTGATGATATATATGTACAAAATTTGAGGTTGCTCCGTTTGGGGTCAAAACTCTGGCAATAATTTCTGTCAAAGTATTAACCTCTATATAAACTAAAATGTTGCCAGTTTTTTAGGACTATCTCTGATGGGACTCATATATCTGTCGCACGAAAAATGAATCATCTACCAGCCTCTGTGTTTCTACTTTCCTATAACCTGGAGTCCTTTAACCGTAGTGTGATAAAGCATCTAGTCAAACCGGCATAGTGTTAGGGACTGATGTCAGTCTTAATTAAATGTTTGTATAATGTTTATTAGTTTAAGTAACTTGTGTTTCACCTTTATTGTTAATGTTCTTCTGTACCGATGTTTTCTTCATTTGCTTGTTAATTTAATTTTATTACACCTATAATAGTTTGTGATGGGCATATGCTGGAGGGGAGCAGTGGCCTTTCCACAATTAAAGAAAGTTGATTACTTCAAAATATTGTCAAGAAAAACTTGTTTAATAGAATTTTGGTTGTCAAACAATATAAATATTTACTATTAACTCAAACATTATTTTATTGCATAAATATAGATAATAATTCTCAAAAGTTCTTAGTGAATTTACTGTTTAATATCTACATAAGTAAACTTTTGGTTTTCCAAAATGAATAAATATGTGTCTGAGGAGGGGACGGCCGCGCATGTGCTCTTGGAGTGCGACAGTGTAGCTGCGCCTAGACTAAGGTTCCTCCAAACTGTGAGGACTCTTCCGGAGGTCTGCAGGAACGTAGCCTTTCTGGAGGAGATCGGATGGCTCCACTAAAGGAGTAAAGCTCACGCACAATGGTCCAATAGAGACTAAGTGCGGAAAAGCCACCGTAATCACAATTACAATCACAAGTGTCTGATTCTAGTTCCTAATATTCATGGACCGTGCGCGCAACTTGCCCTCAGAACAGATTACATTTTGTGCTGGAATAAAACAAAAGAAATATAGCATGGACTAAAAAATAATTAAATATGCTAAATAAAACGCGTGCAAAGCCGAAAAGTTTTAATATAATGCATTAAGTAAAAGTATTAATTTAACAATGCAGCAACTCGTACATTGTAAATAGTTATTTTTGCAGTTAAAATGGAAGCACTACAATGGAATGTCGAACAACAATTATAACTTTGGCTCGAAGCGCGACAGAACATTGCACACTGCAACAAATAAAACAAAATATGTCCTCGACTACGGCGGAGAGAGACGGCAATGGGAATATTCGTATAGAAGACAAAGATAAGCTTAACCAGTGCGAAATTATGAGCATTTAACTGTTTCTAGCTGTAGAATCTGGCACGGGTGCTTCGCCGGCTCGCCAGCGTAGGATATTTACGACGGGGTGGGTGTCTCCCGCTGCAGCCGAGATAGTGCCTCCACGGAACACAGCCTGATATACACGAGGCTGGTTTTACTTAGCTAGGATTGCAAGTTGTGTCAATGGAATTTCCTAGAGTCGGATCCACCACTTAAGTCCGATAGCCATGGCACTTGTGTAGCGTAAAATAATATTAATGGAATATTTTTCTCCACATTCAACCTACATAATATTCTTCTAGTTTCCCGTAATGTAAACTTAAAATATTTTTCGTGTATGTGCTATAATAATAATATGTGATATTATTAATAAAACAAGAAGTTAACATTGGATAAATTCAACATTTTTTTACAAAATAAGTTAAGACATGGTCGCGTGGGTACTAATTCGGACTTAATTCCCGTAGACATTTTCTGACAGCTAAACCTTGGGGACAAATTTGAACTATTATAGGTGCAATGAAAGAAATATTTCATAAAAATTGGAAGTAAATTAACAGCTTAATTATACACTTACATATTACATACATACTGTTATATATACTATAATATCAATATACTAAATACTAATACATACATGATACTAAACATAAACTTTAGTGGTGGTCCCGACTATAGCCAATTTCTCCAGATGTACATCTGGAAGGCCCATATCTAACAGTGGAGGTCTTCGATTAGTATAAAGTGTTGTTTATAACAAACTTGACAAAATCGACCGTGCTTTAAAGTTTTTGATTGGACATTTGATTTCCTGTTATTTTGGATTTGGACTAGGACCTAGTTTGCTAATGCATTACCTGTGATGTGACGTTTATTATTCCTAAATTAAAATTAGTAAGTAGTACTTAGACGCGGAGGTATCGGGTTCGATTCCTGGTCGGGGATACAATCATTTATTTGTAATATTTTTCGAGTTTGGTACGCTAGGAACATTGACGAGTTACCACTTGTTATGGCCTATAGCAATGTTGGCTAAATGTTAATCCGCTTCTCTAAAAAACAAACGGTGGTTTCTGACCACCCCGCAAGAAATACGGTCGTGATGATAATTTACTTTACCGTTACACAATGCAAATATTGTTTTATGTAGTTAGTCATACCATGGACGGAGTTCAGAACCAACAAGTTCATCCTGGAGGAACTGGGAATAAAACAGCGCTTTTCCTTAATCACATGCCTTTTCACACTTCGCTTGAAGGACTCCAGGTTATAGGAAAGTGGAAACACAAAGGCTGGAAGAGCATTCCAAATCTTTATTGTGCGACAGATGTATGAGTCACTAAATTTATAGGTACGCGAAGGGATAGTGACTACGGTATGTGGGTGCATATTCTGACTTGTGCGTGTGGTTCGGTTGCGGAATGGAGAGGAAGGAATTAGGTTATAGAGCTCTTCAGAGCACTCACCATAGTATAGCCGGTAGAACACGCTCAGAGAAGCTATGATATGTGAATCTCAGTCTGCCAGGGCCTCTTTCACCCACAACTTTCGCATTATATATCTGGTTTGTCAAACTTTCATCGCTCATCCTTTCAACATGCCCGAACCATCGTAGCATGCCTTTCCTTATTTTTGTCCCTATGCTTTCCTTCATACCAATCCTTTTCCGTATTTTGACGTTACGTATGCGGTCCGCCAAAGTGACGCCACATATCCGCCGCAACGACCGCATTTCTACTGCATTAACCCTACTCTCTCATGCGTATTCTGACGTATCCACGTCTCGCTACCATACATCAGTGTTGGTACCAACATGGCATTGTGTATGGCGAGCCGAGCTTTGTCACTGACATTCCGACTGCCGATCAGTGACTCCAGGGCACCGTTAACACTATTTCCCGCGTTCACTCTTCTTTCAACGTCCCTATCGTACTTTCCATCTGCAGTGTAAACACTGCCCAGATATATAATTTCATTTACTTGTTCTAGAGTTTCATCATCAATCTTTATCGTCACGGTTGTCATCCTTCTTCTTTTAAACACTAGTACCTTGGTTTTTCTCGCATTCAAACGGAGTCCTTTTTCTGCACATCCCTCCTTCATTCTTGTGACTAGTGATTGCAGTTGTTGTTCACACGATGCCAAAACTAGTCTCATGTATACCGGGCATTAGGTAGTACCTCCACAAAACATTGACGCCTCGACTAAAGCTGCAACCCACGCTTCAATGTACACTAGCATAGAATCGCTATTTCCATGGCAAAATTCTAAACCCGACCTCCTAGACTGCTTGCACTAACCCACATTCTAAACCCAACCTGCACTCAAAACTCAATTCTAGCTCAAATACAATAGAATGTAAGTGTGCAAAATTGGTCACTTGCAGTGCAGTTTCTTGCTTTACATTATAGCGAAGATGTCTGTATTTGTAGTTTATGAAGCATTAAACTATGCTAGGTAAATTGTGCTATATGACTATGAATTTGGTGTATAAGAGTTATAGTTGATATGAGTTTAGAATGATACGATAATAGCTACCTTTACCGAAATCTTGAAATGAAACTAATTTTTTTAAGTAAAGTATATTTATTCAAATAATGATTACAAACTAAGGTACCTACATAAAATTTAAAACCTATAATCTTAACGTAATAAAAATAAACTATCTTTAAATGAAAAATGTACTCCAGAAACGTCCCGTCAGAGATAGTCCCACAAGAAGGTTGGCAACATTTCCCCTTTGTATAGCGAGGCTAATACGTTGGCAAAAGTAATTGCCAGGCTTCCTGTCTTCAGGTTTCTCCGTCAACCGTATGGATAACTCCTTGGCCAGGCACTTGGCTAAAGGTTTCCATGGTCCCATCGTCTCTGCCCAAACGGCGCAAACTCGTAACCTGTACCGAGGACGCCTAGATGTGAGATGAGGCTAATGTGTTTACACATGTCGCATCCTACCCAATGCCCAACGGTCATGCAGTCTGGTCTCTTGCCATTGCATGACTAAATATTATTATTATTAAATTCTTTATTGCACAAAATAAGTGTACAAAGGCGAAGATTAATGCCTTCAAGGCATTTTCTAACATCTAACCTTTGGAAGAGTGTGAGATTAAGGGTAGTGTCGATATCAAGTTTAACAATATAGAATATACTACACACACTACATACTAATAGATACTTACACTGTTACATAGATTACACATATACTTATAAATAAACGCATATATACATAGATATTATATATAGCCAAATATTTATTTTATTAAAACTTTATTGCACAATATACCTATACAAGGGGCGGACTTAATGTCGCTAGACATTCTCTGACAGCCAACTTTAGGGACACTGTAGAACATTAAAGACGTAAGGTAGGTGCAATTAGAGAAATATGATTACGTAATAAATATGCAATATTATCTAAACTACATTAATAAATACTATAATAAACTAAATACTAATAATACATACACATAACGTTTTATTAATACATTAGGTACATACATTACATAACATTAATACATACACTACTTATAATGTAAATATAAAACAACAACAACATAAAAACAACACCCTGAACTATTCATTAAAATTTTTCAACTTTAATGAATAGAATAAATTCATTCAACAATATTTAATAAGTATAACACTAGGTACGCTAACAGTCTAATCTCTGAAATCATACCGAAGAGCAGAGTTTTTGACAACAACTTGTATAATATGGCAATAAAATTGTACAATAAAATACCTACTACACTTCAAGAATTGCCTACAATTAAATTTAAAAAAGTAATTTACGTCTGGTTGTGCGAGTTTTGTTTATATTCCACAAATGAATTCTTAAATAAAAAACTAAAATGAAATATTGACATTGTATAGCTATTTAGATTTAAGTTTTGACATAATTCTCTGACATAATGTACTCATATATGGTGCTGACATCAAGTCATACCTACATTGCATGCCGAGGCTCAGTAAGACATCATCACGAAGCCTATATCATAATATATAAAAATGTTAATATTAATTAAAAACCCTAACTCCAATAATAAATCAATAATAGCAAATGAACACCAAAAAGAAAAACAAAATATAATGGTTAAAACAAGATTAAGTACATAAATTAGATTAAACGAATCACAGGTGAACAAAATAAATAAACAAATATAAGTACATAACTAAATATAAATAAATACACAAATAAGATATAACAACCACATTTGAGTGTTGCTAAACTAGGATCAAGAAACTACACCTTCCCTGATCAATCTGGTTTCTGTGCCTTGACAGAGTTATCTAGTACAGAAACCAGTGCACTTACTAACAGTTCTGTTAGCCTGTCCTAGCTCAATGTATTATAAATAAATAAATGATATAATTTCCTAGATAGTAATTTATGTATATAGGATGTTAAAAATTGGTGTCAATAAATATTTTTTATTATTTATTATTTTTATTAATTTATTACTGTTGTAACATATTAGGTTAAGATGTTTGATGCAATAAAGAATTTTGAATTAAATATATGTTTAGCCTGATAACGACTCCAGTTTGTCTAGAAATTGAGCAGTGACCAAGCGCTTAAAAACGTGGACAGACGGCGCGTGTCTAATAGCGAGTGGTAGCTTGTTCCATTGGAGGACTGCAGACACAGTATATGAATCTGAATATTTGCTAGATCAGACAAATGGACCACATCTTCAAGAAGGCCCAACAGAGGAGTCCGGTGCCCATGTGGGTTAGATCAGAATAGTCTCTCAGGCTTGTGACTGATATAAGCTAGGTTTGGAGGCCCTATTTGTATTTCCCATCTAATATATTATGCTCCTCTCTCTACACAAACAAATACTGTATAATTTTGCTAGTGCACGGTGAGATTAAATTTAAGATGATGCAGCGGTCGTTTTGCTGACTGTACTGTGAACATGTGTGACAAAGTATTTTAAGTAAATTTAATGGTAAACGTGTAATACATGTTACATTACGTAGTATCCAGTAAAATGAACAAAATAAAAGCCTTTTAGTGAAATTACTATTTTACGAACATCATAGGGGAAACTATAAACCAGCATCAGAGAGGTCACGTAGTCATGTCATTTAAGTGAAAAAATACGACCGAAGCGAAGAAAAATGTGCAAAAAACTGTCCGAAGCATTATGCCGGCCACACCATTACTTTTAATATAAATAAAATAGCAAAATATGAGCATCCGGCCGCTAAGTGCCCGTGTGGCTATAGTCTGTTTATTTAACCGAAAACGTTAAGAAAAGTAAAGTATCCTCACGACTGAAGTACGTTGACGCTATTTTATCTATTAGAAAGGGATACGGTCGTGATGATACTATGATGTGGAAATATACATAGCTGTAAGCTTAAAAGACAGTTATTTGTACTTACCTGAAGAAACCTGAAACATGGGCTAGCCCAGGACTTCTATCAGCATTTTTCTGTCAGCGAACTTTTATTATTGTTTTATCGTAAAAGTAAAGTAAAGTATCATCACGACCGTTTCCCTTTCGGGGTGGTCAGAAACCACGCTTATAAAGAGCGGATTCAAATTAGCCAACTTTGCTATAGGCCAATCATGACAAGTGGCGAGCTCGTCGCTGTCTCCAGCGTACCAAACAATGAAATATCACAAATAAATTAAATGTATTTATTTATATTAATAAATATGTTTGTGTCCCGACCAGGACGACGAGGTACCTCCGAGTCTAAATCCACGGACTTAACCGCTAGACCACGGAAACAGTCTTTATTGTACCCCGCAAATCTTCTACCACACTCCCAAAGGTTAGCTGTTATAAAATGCCGAACGTTATATGTTATAAGTTCGCCCTTGTACATTACTTTTAAGTTTTTTTGTGCAATAAAGAGTTTATAAATAAATAAATATTTTCTCCTATATATGTATGTATAAATTAGCTGTAAGCATTCCCAAATAAATAAATCTCGGTAAGATTTCGATTAAAATCGGTAGAGAACACCAGATTAGTGGGTCAGATTACTTGCCTTGAGGTTTGACTGGGAGCGTCATATTAGCTGTCGATTTGGACTGATCACTCAATAAGTTGCTTTTGTATTGTTACAACAAAGTTTTTAAATAAATAATTCGGTAAATATGTTATTGTTGCAATTCACTTTATTATTATGTATAATGTTTTACGTTAAAGTAACAGAATTTGGCTACTGGACACTTGTATATTTCACGAGGATCCGCCAAACTGGACAAGATTTATATTTTGACTTCGCCGTTAGACCCTCTCATCTCACTACTCTATATAAGTAAATACTTCAGTATCTTTCGTACTTTGATATCTTTTGACCTAATCATTTTATTTCATTACAGCCCCTGGAACACAGGGTCCTGGACCTCCAGATGGGCCTTCCAGCTTCAATATATCTGGAGAGTTTGGCGTACACTCGCCACGCATTGCCAGACGGGTTAGCGAGGGTCTGATGTAATTTTATTTTAATGAAATTGAAAGAAATTGTTCCAAGGCTCATTGACGTCTCTGGTGACAATAGGGCTGGCAGTTTTTTCTCCCAAAAATTAAGTATCATCATACAAAGGGGAAATGCTGCTAGTGTATTGGGCACCATGCCACAAGACAGCGATTTGGAGGAGCTATTTTTTTTGTAAGTATTTATTTTTTATGTTGTAGTAGTAGTAGTATCATCACGACCGTTTCCCTTTCGGGGTGGTCAGAAACCACGCTTATAAATAAGCGGATTCACATTTAGCCAACTTTACTATAGGCCAATCATGACAAGTGGCAAGCTCGTCGATGTCTCAAATTCAAATTCAAATTCAAAATCGTTTATTGCACAGAATACAGGTAGATATAGGATAATACAATTTTACAGTTCAGCTGTATCCTACCATAATGGTATGCAAATAATAGTACATGTCAATTACAACTAAAATTATATTTGTCAACACTTATAATATAAAAATTCTTGGATACTATAAAAACATTGTTCTTTTAACCATTTATTTAACAGCTTCTTAAATTGAATTATTGATGTCAATTGTTTTAATTCTATAGGCAAACCGTTAAATATTTTGATACACATTTGGTGACTATTTTTAGAAACAATGGTAAGTTTTGTAGCAGGTTTCCATAAATTGTATCTATATTGAGTCCGAACATTTGTTCGCCCGTCCTCGTTAACAGACCGAAAAAGACTCGGGTAGTTTTTAATAAACATACATACGTCTAAAATATACAGACACGGCAATGTTAGAATATTATAGTCACGAAAGTATGGTCTACAGGAGTCGCGCTGTCCGAGATTAAAAATTGCACGGATGCATTTTTTTTGGATTATAAACAGCGTATCTATATCTACAGAGTTCCCCCAAATTACAATGCCATATCTCAGCACAGAGTTTACATATCCATAGTATGAAGTAATAGCTGCTGATTTATTGACGAACTGTCTAACTTTTTTTAAAGCGTAAACAAATCTATTAAGTCTATTGGAAACATCTTGCACGTGGTCCTTCCAATTGCAAAACTTATCAAGGGTAATGCCGAGGAATTTATGACCAGATACCTCTTCAATACTTTGTCCTTCAGATTTGATGTTAAGCACCCTAGGTTTGGTTTTATATGTGTGGCATTGGATGTATTTTGTCTTACTGGGGTTAACCATTAAATTATTATTACGCATCCATGTAATCACAGCTGCTAATGTTATATTGATTTCATTTTCATATGCAATATTATCTTTATTATCATTTCTAATTAAAACTGTGGTGTCATCAGCAAAAAGCACGCATTTATGCTTCAGTGAATCGGGTAAATCATTTATATAAAGGAGAAATAACAGTGGGCCCATTACACTACCCTGTGGTACACCATATCTGTTATAGTTATAATCAGATCTGTAGCTCTGTATACTTTGACTTTCAGAACTATAAGCACAGATTTCCACACATTGTAATCGATCACTTAAGTAAGATGTTACCCAGTCTGATGCCACCCCACGTATACCGTAAGCGTTCAATTTTCTGATAAGGATCTTATGACAAACAAAATCAAACGCCTTGCTCATATCCATAAATAATAAGGTTATAGGTATTTTACGGTTAAGACAATCTGTAACATTTTTAATTAATTGGTAAGCTGCTAGAGTAGTGCTTCTTCCCTTTCGAAATCCATTTTGCTCATCTTTTATAATTCTATTACAAACTATAAAATTGAATATTCTACTGTACATACATTTCTCAAAAATTTTAGAAAAAATCGGTATTAGTGCCACTGGTCTGTAATTATTCATTAAACATTTGTCTCCTTTTTTATATAATGGTTTCAGAATAGTTTTTTTTAAAGCTTCAGGAAAAATACCTTGGCTAAGAGATAAATTTATAACATGTAATAATGGGTAAGCGATTACATTAACACTAGTTTTTATTATTTTAGTGCAAATACTGTCATAACCCACTGATTTAGAATTATTCAACGACTTGATTATTTTAACAAGTTCAGTTATATCAAATGGTCTTAAGAATATAGTTGGTGTTACTGGAGACACATATTTAGTAACATTAGTAATAGTCGCGTTTTGTGTACAATTTTCACTAATAACATTTATAAAAAAGCGTACCAAACTCGAGAAATATCACAAATAAATTAAATATTAATTAAATGTATTTATTTACATTAATAAATATTTTTGTGTCCCGACCAGGAATCGAACCCGGTACCTCCGAGTCTAAATCACGGACTTAACCGCTAGACCACGGAGGCAGTTATTTTTTATGTATTATAATTATTATTATTATTTTAGGTTAGTTAATATTGTGATCCCACAAGTTAATATTAGTGAAACCGGGACCGACGGCTTAACGTGCTCTCCGAGGCACGGACACGGTGGTGTTGAAAATCTATGACAAATGTACTTAAGAAAAGTGTATTTCTCATTTGCACATGACATTGTTCAAATCCACCTATTTAGGATGTTACGCAAACCAAATACATAAATTGTTTGTTCACTTAAATGTTTAATTTATCATCCGAACAAACGTTTACTCACTCTGAATTTTTCAAGTCAAACCGCACCTTAATGTCAGATGCAACAATACTTCCGCAATTCTTCACAAGGTCTCGTCAATCAATGTCCGATCACAACAACTTAATTTCCAAATACCAAAACACAAATATCGAACAACGGTACCTACAACAATTTGCTTTCATAAAAGCGTAAATTTACATAATTATCGGCAGAAGTATTTTACCTATAATCAACTTTTCATGTTTCAAGAATTACGTAGACACAATAATGTAGAGCCAAGGTAAAAACGCAAAAATAAAATAGTTTTTTTTTTTGCAATAAGAAGAACAATTAATATTCACATAGACATAATACATATTTTTGTACAAGCCAATAATGAAGTAGGTATATAAAAAGTGGTATTCATATTACAGTTTGGCGCTTGCCGAATTTTTAAAGGTAGGTAATTCCATAGTGAGCTACTACTGAAAAAGAGTTGGAAACAGAATTAGTACGGTGCACAGGAATTGCCAGTAAAGAAGTGCAGAGCGAAGAATTCAATCATGAAATAAACTAAGAAATAAAAAGTTATTTTTTAAATATTTAGGTGACAAAGGTTCATAAAGAACAGAGAAAAGAAGAGAGAATTCAAATAAATATTAATAAAAAAATTACTATTGCTTGTTCTAAGTTTCCACCCCCTGGTGCAACCTACTGCCTTATAGAGCGATGTCGCGCTACTATTTTTATTTATACTAGCACGATATGTGTCCTTGCGCCCACCTGGTGGTAAGTGGCGCGCAAAGTCCATGAATGTTAGCGACTGGAATCAGACACTCAATACTGACGTCGGTCCCAAACACTATGCCGGCTTGACTGGGGATGACGGCAATTCGAGCCTGATCCCGAAACGTGTGGATACACTTTACTGTGTTTATCGGCACAAACGGTGGATACTTCCCCGCCCCAGCAAACTGGGCAAATTACCACCATTAGTCCGCCTACCACCTATCAATACAATAATCAATACAATTAATATATATGTTTAGCCTATGTTTGGTGAGCTGAAGTGAAGTTTTTCATTTACCTGATCATTAGCCGCATAAACCAACAACGAATCAGAACCCGGTAACTCCACAGTAGGCCCGCTAGACCAGAGGCAAACGGGTAAAGTAAATTGTAGATATAATAATTAATTTGGCCGCACCTAATATACTCGTCTATGACCAAAAAACATGAAATGTCGTATCTCGTGATACGTTCGACTCGTTTCATATTATCAATGTTAGCAGTAAAAATGTCAGTCTAAAAAAACAAGTAGACTACATTGTAGTCTAACTGGCACCGTGGTTACGGCCAAGGTTTAAACGTAGAGGTTATCAGGTTCGATTACTAGTCGATCTTTGCGATTATTCTCGAAATTTCTGAGACGACTTTTGACATATTGTTTGGGAACTGATAGAACTGAATTAGTCTTATAATTTTAAGAAAAAATAATAATGCACAAATCGTTCTTTGTGGCGTAATGAACCAATAATAATAATGGATAAATATATATTTTTATATATTCTAATAGTGATATATTTCTATATTTTAATATTTTGTTTACTAAAAGACACAACAAACATAAAAGTACAATAACATAAGATGAACTGCGAAAAATCATTTAAATAAATAGCGACTCTTGCTACGACACAATAAAGTGCAATTTAGTTCGTACAGCGCTAATTACCTACAGTTATATTCACCTAGAAGTTGCCTCTCTTTCTATCGCGTAACTCTTATCTCTTCTAACAACGTTAGGGTTGTCTACTTTCGAAATATATATTTTTCAAAATATTTAATTATCAATCATAATAGTATTGCCATTTAAAAGTTTCCAAATCATTCGATTATATACTTTCATTAGTCAGACTCTATCATTTTATTTTTGTGGAAACTCGCTCACTTTATACAATATTTTTTTATTATTATTATTATTCATTAATTGGCTTTAGTTAAGCATTTTGTATGTTTAATATTAAACGCTGTAACTAAATAAATATGACCAGCAAATGTTTACGGTCGTGATGATACTTTACTGTTCTATATAGTAGATGCAATAAAACCGCGCGAAAATGGCAATAGCTATTCAGAGGGAGATATTAAAATGCATGAAAATAAATTCGGCGTCGCATTCGGGCGTGCTCGGCCAAACTCGGCCAAGCTCGGCTGGGGGGTGCAGTAAAAATAAACAGCGACGCTATTAGAACCCACTTCCATATTCAAATTTATGAATGCGTCCTCACAACCCGAGGTGGCCCGATCCAAAATTTCACAGACGTATATCTGAAAAATAATGGTTTAATTAAAAAAAAATCGGATGCGTCGCGGGACGTACCGCAAAAGTAAGAACTAAACTTGCAATTTATTGATTTCGTAATTGATAAGAATATGGAGATTAAATGAATGCATGGTATGATGGCATGGTATGATAAATGTAAATGAATTTTAAATTGTATAAATGTAATGTATCTTTCCCTTCCCCGCCGCGCTGTTTCCCCTTGGGCGCTGTTGTGACGTACGTTCAACGAAATAGGTCCCCAACCAAGCGCGCGCAATAAAGTTCTAACTTTAAAATATTCTTCTGGCTTTAAAAGAAATCTGGCTTTAGAAATGGTTGAACAAATGCCGGCTTCCTCCACCACTGCAGCTTCGGGGGCAGAACATCGAGCGGACTCCGACTGTCGACTCGACTGATTGATTAACAAGATAACAATGGGTGAAATGGCGTCACGCCATCTATCAGCCGAAGGCGGCCCGAGCATGTTAATCCTGTTATGAAGGCTGAAGGATCTACATTTATTTATTTATTCGAAGAGAAAGGACAAAGACAGGCAACATAACCTTCGTACAAATATGCTCCACCTGTGAGCATGATGTTCGTTTCCATCTCACCTATGCAGAAACCCAGACTAAGAAATATTATCAGACCTGTCCATATATATACGTCTACTACCGACCAAACCTGCTATGCCATAATAAATTTGACGTTCAATTTAAATTTCACCCTCTGAAAAGGTTCAGTTTGCTGGCTGAAAGATAATTTAATCGAGCGAGCTGTGGAATACGTAATAATATTTATACCTGTACGTATTGCTACCCGATTCTCCAAAAACCACCAAAAATACGTTCCGCAAGTCCATCTCCAGTGGCTGTCTTTATTGTCAATTTAATTTTACCTTTTTTAGAAAAGTCTGTTGACAGGCAGGCTGGAAATTATTTCTGCCAACGTATTAGCCTTACTATATTTATTATTATTTTTTTTTTTTTTGACATACCTATATAATTTTTTATTTTTTTTGATAAGGCCATTTTACAGCCGTATAATTTTGTTTTATTTAAATATTAATGTTTCTTTTTGTTTTTATTTTGCTTTTATTATATTTCCTTTGACACTGCTTTAACCTGCAGTTCTGTTCCTTGCCTTATAGCACTCTCCAGGCAGGACAAATGTGTTGTACTTGTGTTTGTAACCTTGGACTTGGCCGAATTCCGGTGGGAATGTATGGCTGTACGTAAAGAATAAAGAATATACAGAGTTTGAAATGTTTCCAGTATCCTTAGGACTATCCCTGATGGATCGTCTCTGGAGAACATTTTTTTTATTTATAGCTAATTTTTAATTAATTTTAGTTTCTATTTTTTTTTTTTTATTATTAATGTAGTTAATATGTAGCTGCCACCACAGAATTTATCTAGCATCAGTCCAGTTTCGTCTTCGTTGAACCCGATGACATCGTGTGGCAGAGGAGCAGTCACAACGTCTTCACTCGCCGGGCGCACCGCCGTACTGATAGACGCAGCCGGCAGACTGACTAATATAAGTAGTCGCTGCGCATTCACAGAGCGCCGCGCCTAACCAGTCGTTACCACCCTGCGCGGTGCGAGGGACGAGGAAAGTTGTAGTAGGGTATCGTAGTAGCGGGTTACAACCACAACTAGTTTTAAGAATTTAATTGTATATAGATAGTGTAGTTTTAACAAATAAACATTCTGAAAACTCCAGTCTCCTTTTAATAAACACTCAACAAGTAACAGTGCTCCTACCTCAACATTGGTGACCCCGAGAAGAAAACAAAAGGAAGAATTATGGACAAAGCAAGCTCGTCACTAGCAACAATGGACAACCAAGTGTCCGGCATGTCCACGGCTCTCCGAATACCGAGCATATGGAGAGACAGGATCACCACGTGGTTCGCCCAGTTTGAGACCATAACACTCTCTCAGAAGAAGGGCGACAGAGCCATGTTTGAAGCTCTCGTCGGACAACTCGAACGCCAAGATGCTGACGAAGTTAGTGACATCATCCTCAGTCCACCGGAGCAAGATAAATACGGCGCATTAAAGACACGTCTCCTGCAAGTCTACGGCGAAACTGAGCAACGGCAGATACAGCGACTACTCTCCGAAATGAAACTGGGCGACATGAAGCCATCACAGCTACTCCGTCGGATGAAGACCCTAGCAAGGAGCGATTTTCCGGACGCCATGCTGCGCGTTATGTGGACTAACCATCTACCCCAGTCAGTTCGCGCCGTGCTCACTGTTAGTGAGACCATCATGAAGAGCTCGGAGCTCGACGAGCTCGCACGTGTCGCCGACAAGATTTACGAACAATCTCGACCAGAGATTAATGCTGTGCAGCGCAGTATAGCACCCAGTGTTCCAACATCAAGCCAATGTGACGTCCTCGAGAAGATCGAAGCACTTGGCAGAGAGATCGCCGAGTTGAAGACCACCCAAACACATGCGGCGTGCTACCGGTGCCGAGCCCGATCACGACAGCGCGAGAATTATCAATTATTGGCAGCTACAAATACATTTAATTAAAACTAGACTAAAGTAGGAACAAAACATTTTTTTACGTACCTACTTTATTTACTTATATATCATTATAGGATCCCAGATGAATCAGCATATAGGCCAGACATCTTAGTGTTTTCTGGGAACTTGAAAAAAGTTATCCTTATTGAACTTACCGTCCCGTGGGAATCAAATATTCCAAAAGACCACAACATGAAGTCAAATAAATATTATGATCTCACAGAAGAAATGATCAGGAACGGGTTCAAGACTCAGCTTTACGCAGTGGAAGTTGGTGCGAGAGGAGTTCCAGCCAAATCTTTGCATCACTTACTGAAAGAATTGGGCCTAAGCAGGTCTGCCATCAATACATTTATTGAACGAGCTTCCAAGACGGCATTAACGGAATAATACAGTATTTGGTTGGGTAGGGAGAGAAGGAGAATGGTGGATGGTGAGCGTATTATCGCGCAATAAAATAAAAAAGGAGGCCTCCTTTTCTTAAACCAGCCTATTGTCGGTCGCAAGCCCTATACACCATTCTTCTCATCTCTTACCCACACACGATGGACCCGGACCCGCACGGTGAATCCATGGAATGCTTAAAAAATTGTCTTCTCTCTTTATTTCTTTTTTTTTTAATTTTATTTTATGGCTATCAAAGAAGTTAAGACTGTTTTAAATAAAACTAAACTAAACATACCTATGAAATTAAAACTATTCCACAAAATAAACTAACGGCTTACCACCAGGGAGGGTCCTAAAATGCTCGCCGCATAGTGATAATAATAATGATTGAAATGTTAAGCTCATAAATACATACATACATACATATCTTCACGCCAGATCCCTTGCGGGGTAGGCAGAGACAATTGAGCGCCACTTGACACGATCACGACATACCTCTTTCGCTTCGTCGACATTCATCATCCTCTTCATACAAGCCCTTTTGTTACGAAAGCTTTTTAATGTACCTTCAGCCAGTGTTTTATTTATTTGATCGTGATATGTGAGTCTCGGTCTGCCAGGGCCTCTTTCACCTACAACTTTCGCATTATATATCTGGTTCGTCAATCTTTCATCGCTCATCCTTTCAACATGCCCGAACCATCGTAGCATGCCTTTCCTTATTTTTGTCCCTATGCTTTCTTTTATACCCACCATTTTCCGTCTTTCGACGTTACGTATGCGGTCCGCCAAAGTGACGCCGCATATGCGACCCAACGACCTCATTTCTACTGCATTAACCCTACTCTCATGCGTATTCTGACATATCCACGTCTCGCTTCCATACATCAGTGTTGGTACTAACATTGCATTGTAGCTCATAAATAGTTTCTTAAATATTTATTTTAAGTTATTTTAGATTTTAAAACTACGTCCAAACTACAGCTTCGGGATCAAATTACCCCACCATTAACATAACACGCCGGTCGTCTACAGAATTACCCACAAGTTTTAAAATTTTATTACAGCAAAATTATTTTTCTAAGCAAATCCCTGCTCCGTGGCTGAGGAGCTTTGGCTTACACAAACAGACGTTTTCAAAAATTTGTGTATTTAAATGCGACTTCTGTTACAAGGCTATTTTTGGTTAACAGCCGCGCTGATGGAATTGGACACAGACGTATATCAATCATTATTGACCCGATTCTAAAAACACTTTCACAAAAACGTTACGTTCAAATTCCGGCATATTTAATACAGCCCCCAGAACATAGCGTCCTAGACCTACACTGTTGGAGATGGGCCTTTCAGAAATTATCGGACATTTTGGCCTACACTCGCCATCCTAACTACGCGGGTTGGCGAGGGTCTGGTGTTGTCAACTTTTTCTCCTCCTTGCGTCGTGTTTCCTCATTGCTGAGGGTCGTTATCTCCCGAATAATTGGTGTGCGACTTGATGATAGCACGCCACGCGTTCCTGTCTTCGGCGGCTTGCACAGCGTCATGGACGCTAGTGTTGGTGGTGGAGCGGATTTTGTCGGACCAACGTACCGGGCTTCGGTCTCTTTACTTCCACCTTGACAGTTTTAGTAGTAGGAGTAGTTTTAAAGATGTTAGATAGATAGATAGATAAATTCTTTATTGCACAAAAAAATAAAAAAACATTTCAATGTACATAGGCGAGCTTAATGTCTGGGCATTTTCTAACAGCTAACCTTTGGGAGAGTGAGAAGAGAGTGTGGGTGCATGTGTATAAGAATATTTAGAAACTATGATTTAAAATTACTAATTTACCAACTAAATAAACAATAAATATACTATATCGTCAACAATATACTGCCAGATACACTTAAGGATTTGCCATTACATAGGTTTAAAATACATTAAAAAAAGATATTATTGGATAAATGTTACTACACGATCGAAGAATTCCTAAATGACAAGGCAATTATATAAAAATTTGGTTGGACATTAATTTTTTAATGTATATTATGTAGGTATTCTAGTACATATTTTTATTTTGTTTTTTTATCTGTTTATTAATAAAATGTATTGACTTATATTAAATTATATAATGATGACTAGACTTATTAGTTAAGAATATATTTTAAATAAAAACAAATTTTGCATGCCACAACAATGGCTAAATGTGCAGAGCCAACTTACTAACCATATTACCGTATGTACCACATTTAAAGCAAATAAACGATTTTGAATTTGAAGTTGAAATAAAATACATAAAGATGTTATTGGGCCTTAATTCTTTGTTATTAGTGTTGTCCAATCTTGGTCTTGCAGTCTTGGTCAAGAACAATACTACTGATATGGTTGTAAGACCAAGATCAATGACCAAGACTACCCTAGTATTGGTCTTGGTCTCACGCAAGAGTCTCGCAAGACTCTTGCACAGACTTTTTTCCAAATTTTGCTAGTGTTTACTTTTTTTAGGGTTAGGTTTTCAATAAATATTAATTGCGTCGTGTCCGTAATTTTGATTTTTTTTTTTGTTCTCAGAGAAAAAATAACGTTTAGGTATTTGAAACTTGGAAGAGCTCGTTTGCAAATGATTTTATTTTAGTATACCTAAATCTTACCTATACCTACTGCCTCCGAGGTCTAGCGGTTAATTGGGGATGGTCGATTATAGATTGCTCGAGGTGAGACGTAATGTTGCTCTAATTAAATACTTAATATTTAATTAGAGCAACAATATTATAAATAAAATAAAAATCCATTTATTGTCACATAACATTATTACACAGTTTTACAGTTTCGAACAATATGTGACAAAAGGAATCAGGTGTCAGCTGTTGTCGTGCAGCAGCACAAGTACTTACACCTGCACGACGCTGTTTTTCAACCTGTTCCTGTTCTCACGTAGTAATATATATATTTTTTAATTAAATAAATAAATAAATATTTCCAGACAGGTCACACAGCGCCATCAAATTTCCGTGGTAAGCTACGAGGCTTGTGTTACGGAAACTAGATGGTTGATAAACCACATATTATACTTTTTTTTTTTGTAAATATATACATATTATACATATAAACACCCAGACCGAGACAAATTAACAATGTACAACTTGCCCCCGGTGAGAATCGAACCCACGACCTCCCGAGTTCACGGCAACGTTTGTTACCACTAGACCACGGAGGCGGTCTATACCAAAATATATATTCTTTCTTAATTAATTACAGCGTCCAAAAGAGTATTATTTTTACAGCGGGTAAACCCTGACTGTATTCACGTCGATGTAAAAACAGTGGTTAACGGCCGCCTAACTCGACCGATACAATTGACGGATCCTACATAATAAATAGCCATCCCCACTGAATTTAAAGGTAACAAATAATATTACCTTTTACAGATACCTGTCAATCTTTCAAGCTAATTTTAATTGGTCTCCTATATGAGGTCCTTAGATATGAAATTGACGTTTTATATGGAATAAGAAATAATTAAAAAAATATATGAGATTATATATTTAAGCAATCGAAGTATGTACCATTATTATCTATGCTCTTTCGCCATTTTATAGGCTGTGGCGCGGTGGTGGCACGGTAAGAACGCGTACCTTAAATCCTACATTTCTTACGTACATTTATCATAGATTTACAACACCACCGTTCCCGTCCCTCGGTGAGCACGTTAAGCCGTCGGTCCCGGTTCCACTAATACCAACTTGTGGAATCGTTAATAAATTGTCATAAAAAATTGAAATGATATCCTCGCCAAGCCGTCTGGCCAGCGTGGCGAGTGTAGGCCAAATTCTCCAGTTCTGGATGGCCCATCTCCAGCAGTGGAGGTCTAGGACGCTGTGTTCTAGGGGCTGTAATGAGTATACAACTGTGGGATCGTTAAAATCTTTGAAGGCGGTTTGGACTGCCCCATCGGAAAAGATTTTTTTTTCCTTGCAAGAAACTGTCGAAATTGCGAATACAAGTGGTAATCTGTTGAAGCAAGGTCTGGGGAGTGTTTTGGAGAAATGAACTGTATAAATAATATAAAATCTTTCTGGCTCAAGATCTAATAATCTATAATACTGTAATTTTATGTCCTAGTTATATTATAAGCTGTGATTATTCAGAAAATAAAATCCAATCGTAGCTCCTCTAATTTGGTGACCGTCTGTTGGAAGTGTGAGATCTAGCGCTGTCCTGAAGCAGCAGTGGGCTAGAGCAATTGACCAGTCTCGGTTGTTGAATAGCGAGCTTTTCGATCATGGTTTACAATTGTTGACAATACTGATCTGCCGTAATCGTCTGGCCAGAACTTAAGAAGCTGTAGCGAATGACATGAGCACTGGTCCACCAAACACTCATCAGTATCTTTTTCTGAGTCAACTTTCGCTTGGGACAGGATTTAGCTGATTCTCCTGGGTTTAACCACTATAATGAGCGATTCCGATTATAATTTTTCATCACAAGTAACAATACGATTTAAAATTTTCTCGTTATTGTGACGGTTAAGTAATGTTTGTTGGTGTGATTCACTCAATTCATTCTATACCCATTTCTCGAGCTTTTTCTCTTTTCCAACATGTTTTAAGTGAATCAAAATTGCTTTGTCACATACACTGAAGCCTGCCGCTTACACTGACGTGGTTTCCGATGGATCTGCTTTCTTTCTCTTTTAATTCTTCATTGCCAACTAGGGTGTCCGTTCGTCCACGGGGTTTGTTCTGTAGGTAAATATATGATTAAAAAAGATTAGAAATTAACAATTCTACAACAATAAATGTAAAAAATTACCATCACGATGGTATATGTCCCACCGCGCTTTTTCTTTAAAGAAGTGGATTCACATTTAGTCAACATTACTATATCATAACGAGTGGTAAGCTTGTCGATGTTTCTAGCGTGCCAAATCCGAAAAATATCACTTTTTTGTGTTGCGACCAGCAATCGAACCTGGTTCCTTCACTGTTCTAAATCCACGGATAAAGGTATTTTCGCTATTTATATCCGCAATAGGTAAGTTAAAATAAAAAGAAGGCCAGTGCAATTTTGAAAGAGAAAATCTTTTGAATTTGTTTGAAAAAGAATTTGTTTGAAATACATTGTTTTTATTATTATTTTTTGTCTGGTATTAATAACATAAAATTATTACCTTTTAATTATGTACTGATGACTAGACTTACTAGATAAGAATATATTTAAATAAAAACAATTTTTGCATGCCACAACAATGGCTATATGTGCAGAGCCAACTTACTTTATGTACCACATTTAAAGCAAATAAACGATTTTGAATTTTGAAAGTTATTTTCTGTGTTTAATACGATATCAATTAAATAAGATTAACATTTACGTTCGTTTTAAAGATTATTTTATTAAATCGGTCAGTTATATTTTAAACGTGTTGCAAGACCAACTCAGCTGCCCAATATTTAAAGCTAGTAAGTTTAACTTGCAATTACCGTAAAATGGTTTCCCCTTCAGGTTGGGTCTGCTGCCATCGAGTAGACTTAATGCTTTGTATGCTTGCACGTTACTCTTAACGCGGCGAACAAGTGCCTTCACTTGTAGCCACGACTCAGACTTAGCTGTAAAGACACACCTGATAGTTCAAGGACGGACGGAATTTTAGCAGACCATATAAAATTATATTCTTTCCCTTTCGGGGTGGTCAGAAACCACGCTTATAAATGAGCGGATTCACATTTAGCCAACTCTACTATAGGCCAATCATGACAAGTGGCAAGCTCGTCGATGTCTCTAGCGTACCAAACTCGGGAATATCACAAATAAATTGAATATTAATTTATTTTATTTATTTAAATTAATAAATATTATTGTGTCTTTAAATATAAATATATCTTAAACATAAATATATTTTACTATAATATCAATATACGTAATACTAATACATACACATTTTTATATATATTTACTACTTACTAACGCTTTGTGAAGCCCTTTAGAAAGTATGAATACACCAGTTTTTGGAAAATTAATAAAAAAATATTTTCAACCATTTACCAACTCCAAAATAGTATTTTTATTGAATTTATATACTCTGTTTTGTTAAATGATAGCAATGCTGCAGTTATGCATACTCGCTTACCTAAGTTAAACTGGTATTGGTGGGTTGTGCCTGGCCATCAACCATTTTGAGTTTACTCTCTGGCCCACCTCAAAACCGGTCTCAAATAAATGAATATTCATAATGAACGCACATTTTATAATGAAAAAAAAACTAATTGACTTATGTTTATTGACCGGTAACATCATATTCTTTATCACAGCCCCTAGAATACAAAGTTCTGGAGAATTTAGCGTAAGCTGGTTGGCGAGGGTCTGATGTCAATTTTTAATGACAATCAATTTACGATTACACAAGTTGGTATAACATTGGTGGCTTAACATGCTCTCCGAGGCACGGAAACGGTGGTGTTGTAAATCTATGACAAATGTACGTAAGAAAAGTGTATTTCTCATTGGTACATGCCGGGGTTCGAACTCACCTTCTTAGGATGTTAAGGAAAGCGTTCTTACAACCGAGCCAACCACCGCTCACTTGACTGGTAATTTGAAATAATTGATTCTTCAGTAATTAAAAGAATTATTGTTTAGATTGTCACGAGAATCTATCAGAGTAAATTAAAAGTCGTTCCACCTATTACGCATATAAATTGTTACTTGTTCATACTTGACGTGCGTGCTCATTGATCTGCAGTTTAGGTTTTTTATTTATTTGTGAAAATAATTTACTAATAAAACTTAGAAATAAAAATAAAAAAATACTCTTTTTTTGGGATTTCTAAAATGTATCATTTAATATCGCGTTTCTGACATTTTTCATGCATATAACAAGCTTTTTATGTTGCGTATAATCCGGTCTCCAGTTATCACAGTCAAGTCAATGTTAACTTCATTGACCTGTTGGTAATTAATTAGGCTTAGTAACTTTAATCATTTTACTGACTTTGGTTAGTCGAAGTAACTGGTTTATCGGTTATTGGTATGTCTACTGAAATATATTATGATATTGTAGATATATAATATAGATATTTAATGCTATGTTCGACTTGAAAGCAAAGAAAAGCTTGCGTTTTTTACCGAATTTTGCTTGAAATGTATGAAAACCTCCGTGGTCTAGCGGTTAAGTCCGTGGATTTAGACTCGGAGGTACCGGGTTCGATTCCTTGTCGGGACCAAATAATATTTATTAATGTAAATAAATACATTTAATTTATATTTAATTTATTTGTAATATTTCTCGAGTTTGATACGCTGGAGACATCGAAGCTTGCCACTTATCATGATTGGCCTATAGTAAAGTTGGCTAAATGTGAATCCGCTTATTTATAAGCGTGGTTTCTGACCACCCCGAAAGGAAAACGGTCGTGATGATACTGAAAATAAAAAGGAGGCCTTCTTTTTAAACCAGCCTATTGTCGGTCGCAAGACCGAGACATCATTCTTCTCATCTCTTACCGACACACGATGGACCCGGCACCCGCACGGTTAATCCATGGAATTTCTAAAATTTGTCTTCTTCATATATTTGTTTAAGTAAAGTAGACAAAAATAGTTAAAATTATTAGCTATTTTTCTCTGTCTTAAATTAGGTAGGTAATAATGTGTCATTCATTACAGTCGCTAGAACACAGCGTCCTAGACTTCTACGGTTGGACATGGGCCTTCCAGAACATAATCTGGAGAATTTGGCCAACACTCGCCACTCTGCAGACAGGTTGGCGAGTATCTTGTGTCAATTTTGAATGACAATTTATTAACTATTCCACACGTTGGTAATAGTGGAACCGAGACCGACGGCTTAACGTCCTCTCCGAGCCACGGGAACAGTGGTGTTGTAAAAAGTGTATTTCTCATTGGTACATGCCAGTGGTTTGAACCGACTTTAAGGTTAGCGTTCCTAGAACCGGGCAACCATCACGCATATGTTCAAATTCAAATAGTTTATTAATCAAAAATACTTATTACTAGGGTTTTATTTATTTATTTATTTATTCGTGGGAAAATTTACAGCCCTTACAATATTATGTAATACAAAAAATATCTAATCTTAAAGCCTTACAAATTTTCACTGTTAGCTATAATGAAAAATAATAAAAATAAGAACCAACAAAATCAGTACAATAACAATGAGATATGAAATAACAATTGCATTTGTATACTGATCCCGTTTTACAAATTAAGAATTATACAATATAATATTGCGCAATTATGCCAACCTTAGTGCCGGTTACGAATTTGCGCCGTTTGGGGTCGAGACGATGGGCCCATGGTGACCGTCAGCGAGGCGCTTGGCCAAGGAGTTGTCAAAGCGGCTGACAGAAAGGTCTGGAGACAGGAAGGCAATTATTTCTGCCAACGTATTAGCCTCGCTATACAGAGGGGAAATGTTGCCAGTCTCCTTGGGACTATCTCGGATGGGACATCTCTAGAGGACATTTTTTATTTATAGTTTAGTTTATTTTTAATTTTATTATTTAGGTAGCTTTTAATTTATATTTAATTCATATTAATTAACTTCGAATAAATTCAACAAGGTACTTGCATCTAAATTATATATAATACAAGTAATTAAGTGTAACAACAAGTATTAGTAACAATAAGTAGGTACTCAAACAACACTTTACAAATGACAAGAAACATAAATGAAACATAAGTAATAGAAAAAATATAAAATAAACTAAAACAAGGATCAAATAAATAATTAAAAATAATAATAATGTAATATTTCAACATTTTAATGGACATCTACTCAATATGCTCATCACAGTACTCTGTAGTCAATAAACGTCTGAGGGTGGAAGGAGATGTGTCAAACAGGTCGACATCCAAACGTTGTACAAGTCATTAAAACCTCTACATGTTCTAGGGATATAGGAGTTTAAAGTCAAAGTCAAAATATCTTTATTCACGTAAACCTATTACAGGCATTTATGAAACGTCATTAATTTAATTATTTTGAATGATTCTACTCCTGCTAGTAGAAGACTAAGCAGCAAAGTGGTCCAATAAGTAAGCTGTTAGCAAATTTCAGTGACCTGTTAATGTTTAATCGGACTGAGAAAGGAATCTGCAAGGAAAACTCAGCTATATCAGATTTACAAAATAAAACATATACAGAACTGCACCACAACGATCAATTAATAACATTTTAAATTTAGTTATCAGTACCTATGAGAATACAATACCTGGTACAGCAGTAACCCACCTGGCAAGTCAGAATTAAGGTAGACTACATGCCTATGTAGTGAGATTCGTCGACGAATTGGAATGTCTAAAACAGCAATGACCCAGCTCGACAAAATATGGAGAGATACCAAAAATCCACATTGTCAGAACGCTCGTATTCTCCATATTCTTGTACGGTTCAGAGACGTGGACTATAAAAGCCGCAGATAGGGCAAGAATTGATGCATTTGAGATGTGGTGCTGGCGTCGTTTGCTTAATATTCATTGGACCGCACGACGCACTAACGTTTCCGTGCTCGAAGAGCTCAAACTTGCTAAGGTACAGAGACTTTCTGCCGTCTGCTTTACCCGAATTCTGCAATATTTTGGCCACATTGCTAGAAGAGGCGCCGACAATCTGGAAAAACTCTTAGTAACGGGAAAGGTAGACGGTAAAAGAACAAGAGGAAGAAGCCCCAAACGATGGTCCAGTCAGGTGACTGACCACCTAAACATCCCAGTACACCAAGCCATCCACTGCGCCGAGGAAACGGCTAGTGGATGGACTGCGACGGAGTCACGATCCCCAACAGTGGGGTACCGACTAAGGAGGAGACATGCCTATGTGCAACCCAAAAGTCGACAAAAGAGAGTTAATTCTATAGTTAAAGTTTCACAATAAAATAATCCTACAAAAGATGTAGGTAGGCACTTTTACAAATAATATCTAAACTATAGTAACATTAGCCAAATGTGTCGCTGCTAGCTAAACTAATAGTCTTTCAACTACTGTTAAATATAGCTAGCAGTATATGTATGGATAAATTAGGTATATGAAGGTAAAAAAAAAATATGTCCAAAATGTCCGTAAGAGACTGTTGAATGTTGTAAGGTAAAGTATCATCACGACCATATCCCGTAGTGGTCAGAAACTACGCTTTTTAGAGAAGCGGATTTAGCCAATTTCAATATAAGCCCGTCATGACAAATGGCAAGCTGGTCGATGTCTCCAGCGTATCAAACTCGAGAAATATCACAAATAAATTAAATATAAATTAAATGTTTATTTACATTAATAAATATTATTGTGTCCCGACCAGGAATCGAACCCGGTACCTCCGAGTCTAAATCCACGGACTTAACCGCTAGACCACGGAGGTACGGAGGTTTTCATACATTTCAAGCAAAATTCGGTAAAAAACGCAAGCTTTTCTTTGCTTTCAAGTCGAACATAGCATTAAATAACTATATTATTTATCTATAATATATATATATATATATAAATTGTTTGTCCCGACCAGGAATCGAACCCGGTGCCTCTGCGTCTAAGTCCACAAACTTAACCGCTAGACTACTGAGGGAGTTCAAATCACGACAATTGCCAAAAAAATACATTCAAAGTAGGTAGGTTTTTTTAAAAATTACAATTAGATAATAATGTATTAAGTACGAGTGTATACTAATGAGATAAACAATCAAAGTTACCTAAAAGCATAAAGTCAAAGTCAAAGTCAAAATATCTTTATTCACGTAAACCTATTACAGGCATTTATGAAACGTCATTAATTTAATTATTTTGAATGATTCTACTCCTGCTAGTAGAAGACTAAGCAGCAAAGTGGTCCAATAAGTAAGCTGTTAGCAGAAGACCAGCAGCTTAGCAAATTCCAGTGACCTGTTAATGTTTAATCTGACTGAGAAAGGAATCTGCAAGGAAAACTCAGCTATATCAGATTTACAAAATAAAACATATACAGAACTGCAAGTCGAAACATTGTAAGCATTGTAGTTCCGCTACTCACCGCTTGGTGTGCGTCGTCGCGTTATATCACAGACCAACGTGCTCTTTATTGATATTTAAAATAAAATGTAATTTAACTAAGATATCTAAATATATTTAAAAAATAACATCAGACCCTCGCCAACTCGTCTGGCCAGCGTTGCGCGTATAGGCCAAATTCTCCAGATTCTGAAAGGCCCATCTCCAATCCAAAGAGATCTAGGACGCTATGTTTCTAGGGGCTGTAATGATGATGATTAATGATCCAAATATAATACCTATTTACTATGCATGTAAACTAAGGGGAAAGGGGGCTAAGTTGCTACATTAGTTTTTTTTTTTATTTGACTTAATTCAATATTGCAAATGGAATATGAAATTAAATAAATAATAATGCTATAGAATATTTAAAACTAAATTTACACGGCCATTTATATAGAGAAAGTAGTGTACAATATATATTTAAGAAAAACATTGTTACTAACCCATGTCAATAAATATTTTGAGAATGAGTTTTAATAGTATTAGTAAATTTGGTTGTATCGTACGTGATAAAACAGACAAATTTCTATAATAACTTTATATTTGTATTACATTACCCTACCATGAAACAATGCTTAAAACATATATAGTTCAATAAAATAATAATAAATTATTTAAAAAATTAGCCTAGGTAAAAAAATACAATTATAAAAATTCAAACAATGATCTATAGCCAAACTTTATTCACATTATTCATCTTTACCGAGGCTACATTACCAAGTAAATATTAACTAAACTATTTCTAAAAATAATTTAAAATAAATATTACTCGAGTATCTGGAGTCACTTCAACGACCAAGAATCAAACCCTGTTAGGCGAAGGCAGTTATTTTGCAAAATAAAATATAAACACCTTCATATTACTCGTACCTTTACAGGTATTTAAATATTTGTGTTTATCTAAATATTTTGATAACGTGTCACTATATAAAAACCACATAGCTAAAACCAAAACAGAACAGGAATGTAAATAGCGGACGAAATAGCTATGCACTCCATCATATTTTATTGGTTTTGGCATCCTGCCAAAATTAAAAAATGTTACTTCCTACCTATATAGGTATTGTAAATCTCATCTAACTTCATAAAATACAGCGAAAATAAACTCACCGAGTGATCTGAATTAAAGAAGAGAAGCACCAATGACGACATGTGTCGCCATCTGCCGGCCGTATTAAGGAAACACCAACTTTAACTCAAAACTCCGCCAAGCACATAAACTTATGAATATGAGGCGTTATGATTATGAAAATATGCCCCGCCCTAAATATTGAATATGGAGGTGGGGGCCCGTGCGAATGGGCGAAGTTTGATTTATGAGTGTGGGCGGCCCCGCCCCCTGTCATAACCGGGTACCTGGTGCGCGCGCGCGCTGGCCGCCGCCCGCCCGCCGGCTCAGTCGCGCTCCGGATGGCGAGAGTCGCGCCCGCCGCCAGTTCGCAGCAGTCAGTCGCGAGTGACCCGCACGCCGCCCGCCAGGGACCGCGCCGGCCATGCCGAGAGTCAAGCCAGCCTGCGTCCGCCGCGTCTCCATCGGTACTGTCCTTAAGGAATTGTGAATACTTATGCACGAACCAAACCGATCAAATAGGATTACCTAGTCTGTTAAAGATAACAACATGATCCAATTAGCAACGATAAAGTACAGCATCCACGACAAAGTGAGCAATAAAATTCGCCCCCAGCGTGGTGAGTAAATTGTGAAGTGAATTTTCTCATAATGTAGAGTTATCTGCACACATGCATTTATCTTGAAAAATAGTTTTTAATGCGTCCGTAATTGCGTTACAAATTGTGAATTATTTTTGTGTCGGTAAAAACACGTCTAGAACTTTGGTAAGTTTTATATTTTATTTCGTCCAAGTCAGGATTTCCTTTTACCGGGATTAGGAAGTGTCTATAGTTTCTTCTAAGTGTCTAAAGAATTAATGTTTGACATACCATAGGTAGTTAAAAAGAATAATGACAAAAACGGCTAAAAACTCGGCTAAAACTTTTTGTGAAATAAGTACAATATTTTCGAGTGAAACCTAAAAGATGCATTGTATTTTATTATGAATTTATAATAGTTATTTATACTTTAATATTACCTTTGTAAATATTCTAAATTCTAATAGGGTTTCAATAAATGTGAATAAGACAATAAACATATTATAACCTACAGATATAAACAGTTATAAAAATTAACTATCGTATGTAGTTAATCAAATAAATTTAATATTATTTCGATTTTCGGTGTTAGCTTTTTAGTGCAAAGCTTTACAACTTGCGAAAACTTAAATTTTATTTTCGAAATAGTAAAAAAATAATACAAGTATTGAAAAAGATTTATTAATGAATAATAAAAACTCATAATATAATAAAATGTTTGTTTCAAAGTTATAAAGCGATAAATTATATAAAACGCTTTATTTTTTCCGTCAATTATAACTATAATAATGTTTACTCGTAAAATATAGAAAATATAATATTCAACTGAAAGTATTTTACTGCTTATTACTATGCCATCTTTTAACTAAATTATAATACAATTTTCCAATACACCTCAAATTATTACTTAGACATTAATTAAAACTATTTCTGATTCTATAGTTATTACTGGTATATTAATCATTTATAACTTCCAAAACAATATAATATTATACTTTAAAAATTATGGTAAAGGTAGATCTTTCCTTAAATTAAATAATATTAACAATTAATTACTTTAATTTAATAAATTTAAACTATCAAAATAAATTAATATAATAATCAATTTATCATTAGGTTTTGCTAAGTTGCCTTTAATTTTATTGCGTGTACATAAAAAAAAATATTTTATATACAAAACATTAAATATCTTTTGTTATTTAGTCGCAAGTAAATATTGTGTAAAGTTGGTGGAGCGTAAATTAACTTTCCGCAATCTTAGCCGTACAATCTTACCCCTGTAACTTTGAGCCCCGTTCTCCCTCTAAATTACATTTTTTATTTATTATAGCAGGCATTTGTTTCAAACTAAGCTATTACGAAACAAGGCAAGGTTTTCCTGATAAAATTTACGATACTTTACTGTAACATAAAACATAAACATTAGTTACATTACATTGAAAATATAATATACCTACATAATTGTAGTAATTATTACTACTTACAGCAATTAACCTACACGATGTTATACATATTTTTTATTTAGGTGTATCTAATTGTAGGTAGGTACTTACAATCTTTCTGAGGGGAGTTTTTCAATCAATTTCAATTGGCACCTCATCATCACAAGTGGATATAATTTAATAATATATGTATATTTTAGCTAAATACTTTTTTCTATCACTTTTCTTGTATATTATAATATATAATAAATGCGACAGATGTACTTCTTAGGTGTCTATTAGTCACCTACTAATAGATTGCAACGCCTATAACAATGACAGATCTCGCTTTAAATTACACAAAATGTGCCTTAGTAATGAACATTATGTTCAAAAAGATTTAACCCACTGTATCAACATATTTAACCCAATGTATCAACACATTTAACCCAATGTATCAACACATTGAACCCAATGTATCCAGGCGTTATTAGACGATCGCTTATGACCATGCTGTTAATAGCGACCTTAAATAAATAACTTAAAAAGTAAAGTAAAGTATCATCACGACCGTTTCCCTTCCGGGGTAGTCAAAAACCTTATAAAGAATAATAAAGAAATAAGCTTATAAAGAAGCGCATTCATATTTAGCCAACTTTAGTATAAGTCAATCATGACAAGTGGCAAGCTCGTCCAAGGAAATAGCACAAATAAATCAAAATATTTATATAAATTAATAGATATTATTGTATCCCTACCAGAAATTGAACCCGGTACCTCCAAGTTTAAATCCACGAAGTAAACCGCTAGATCACATTCATATATAAGTATAATATATTAAAAAAATGTACTAAAACAGAATCACAAGCGTAATATTTAACCTGTAATTATTACCCTCTTAGAATTCCTCGTAGGTTTGGAAAATGAAAAATACCTGAAATATAATAGTTTGGTATTATAGTTAGTGACACCTATTCAACCAGAAATAAAACCGTATTCTTTAGGTTTAAGTAGTACCTAAAAAATTAACAAAATTAGTTGTTTTACTAGAGATATATATAATATATATTTGTGGTATTATAGTTAGTGACACCTATTCAACCAGAAATAAAACCGTAATCTCTAGGTTTAAGTAGTACCAAAAAAATTAACAAAATTAGTTGTTTTTACGAGATATATATAATATATATTTGTGGTATTATTATTTCACCAGTGATACTCGTATATATATAAATTTATTAATCGATAGGTATACTCTCTACGGAGGGTGGTGGCTCGGTTGTAAGAACGCTTTCCTTGAAAATAAAAAAATCTTTAAAAGGTCTATTCGAACCCTGATATATGCAATGAGAAATACACTTTTCTTAAGTACATTTGTCATTTATTTACAACACTACTGTTTCCCGGTCCTCGGAGAGCACGTTAAGCTTTCAGTCCCGGTTCCACTAATATCAACTTTTGGAAACATTATTAAATTGTCATTGAAAATGACAACAGAACCCGTCTGGCCAGCGTGGCGTGTTAACTCTGTGTTCTAGGGGCTGTAATAATGAAGATAATAGTAACGTCAATTTTCTTTATAATATTTTTCTTTATCTAAAGTTGGTCATAACCAGGTTCAAAATGAACTTTTTTCACTTTTGTACCAAGTGTTAGCGATAGAAAATCCAAATGTTTCCGAATAAACCTATACTCGTATATATTTAAGTAGGTAGTTACTTGCTAATAAAAGCAAGTGTTATATAGCAGGGGTGGTTGGAAATACCGCTTTGAAAAATGACACGTTTATCCAACTTTACTACGACCCGTCATGACAAGTGGCAATGGATTTTTGGACAAATTAGGTAGCTATTTTTACGCTGATAATTTAAGTGGCATTTAAGATATTTCGAGCACCTAATTGTTTTTTACTGTAAGTTGCCAAATATGTTTAAAAGTTGGAATATTTAGATAAATACTTTTTCCAATATAACTTTTTAAAGTATTGGAACATCTCGATGCTTTCGTAAGAATTGAAAGGTTGAATTGTAGAGACAGTTGCCTTTAATATTTCTCATTAAACTTCCTTATTTCCAATAATAGTTTGAACTAAATATAAACTCTAAAATTAGCTATTAATTTTTCTGTCAGGCTATCTTTTGCTAACACATGATTTAATTGGAGTTATAAAAAGCATTTTTTTTTAAACATGATTATAACTGTCTCTGTGGTCTAGCGGTTAAGTCCATGGATTCCTGGTAGGGACACAAAAATATTGTTAATGTAAATAAGTACTTTTAATTTATATGTGATATTTCTCGAGTTTGGTACGCTGGAGATATTGACGAGCTTGCCACTTGTCATGATTGGCTTATAGTAAAGTTGGCTAAATGTGAATCCGCTTATTTATCTGTTTCTGACCACCCCGAAAAGGAAACGGTCGTGATGATACTTTACTTTACATGATTAGTTCATCACCTTCACTATAGCTCATATGAGCTTTTTCCATTTATTTATTTATTATATGAATTAAGGGAGAATATTCTAATTCTAAAAATAAACCAAAAATGTACTATTTACTTTGTTTACTTATTTGCTTCTGAGTCTTCTTCTAATTTCCTCTAGTATCTTAATATTGAAAATAGTAGGTTAAAAATTATAATATACGAATAGGTACTTAGATCAAAAGAGTTAATACTTAGTTATGCAATTATTATACAAAAAAAATTGTAAACTATAACGTTAGCCAAATATGTATTATATACGGGATAACTGGGATGACAATAAGTATAGATACTGGTAGACATACAGTTAGAGAATTTCAAATGTTGGATCATAAAAACTAAATACAATAAAATACTGATAAAATATACAAAACTAACAAAAGCAACAATTACTTAACTTATACAGAAGCCGGTAGTTTAAGAAGTGAGAAGAAAGTTTAATATTTTTTTACAGATGTTTATAAGTGTTTACTTAACCCTTTGGTCTAACATTACCCCCTATTCCCCTACAAATTTTCTGGGACTTATTTTGTTTGTCTATTTTTCGCTCGTAAAATTAGAGTTTAGTTGTAACGGCGCTTACATTTAATCCAAAGGTCGCGATTCGATCCCGGCATGTACTAATGAGAAATACACGTTTCTTACATGTCATATATAGCCGTCGATTCAAGTTTCATTAATACCTTGTGGAATCGTTAATAAATTGTCATCACATCCTCGTTAACCCGTCTGGTCAGCGAGTGTTGGCCAAATTCTCCAGATATATTTTCTAGAATGTTCCATTTCCAACAGTGGAGGTCCCCACTTATTATACTGTCTCACTCTCCCAAAGGTTAGCTGGTAGAAAAAGCCGAAATGACTAAGTTCGCCTTTGTACATACTTTTAAGTTAATAGTTAATAATAATAGTACTCAGTGTTTTAGGAGCTGTAATTTTGTAATTTCACCGCCTCCGTGGTCTAGTGGTAACAAACGTTGCCATGAACTCGGGAGGTCGTGGGTTTGATTCCCACCGGGGGCAAGTTGTACATTGTATAATTTGTCTCGGTCTGGGTGTTTATATGTATAATATGTATAGATTTACAAAAAAAAAAAAAAGTATAATATGTAGTTTATCAACCATCTAGTTTCCGTAACACAAGCTACGCTTACCACGGAAACTAGATGGCGCTGTGTAACCTGTCTGGAAATATTTATATTATTTATTATTATATTTATATTATTTATTATAATGATTTACCGTTTACCTAAATATTTCATAAATCAGTTCCAATGTCATTAAAAACAGGTCAAACTTCAAATATTATTTAACATAACTATTGATTAATTTACATAAGTAATAATTTATTTAGAAGCAAACGATTGTGAATATGGAGTATGGCTTTGGTCGTAGTCTTATGTAAATAACTACGCGTATTTTGACTACTATTTAGAGACCAGATGCCTTCTTGGTCTAGTGGTTATCACATGATGCTTACATCAGTCTCCAAATTTATATGTACGCGTAGGGATAGAAGCTACGGTATGGGGTGTATATGTTGGCCTGTGCGTGTGGTTTGGTTGCGGAATAGAGACGAAGGAATAAGGTTGTGAAGCTCTTCAGAACACTCACCGTAGTATAGCTTGTAGAACACGCTAGCGAAACTGCAGTGATTCGACAGTTTTCGACATAAGTGAGATCTTGAGTCTGGTACGCTAGAGACATCGACGAGCTTGCCACTTGTCATGATGGGCCTATAGTAAAGTTGGATAAATGTGGACTGGCTCCTTAAATTACATTACAATTAAATACATAAAAATATTTATTGCAAATACAAATGTAGATTATAATAATACATACATAAGTTAGGGCATAGTAATAAATCATACATAGTGACAAATTTAGTTTATCCGTGATATCTAAAATAGTCGGTGGACGGTGTTCCAGATGTCATTGCAGGCATTACTACTTTTTTTATTTTGTACTTGTCAAGCCGTCGGTCCCGGTTCCAATAACACCTACTTGTGGAATCGTTAATAAATTGTCATAAAATTGTATATCAGAACCTCGCCAACTCGTCTGGCCAGAGTGACGAGTGTACGTTTAATTCTTCAGAAATTTCCGGACGGCCTATCACCAACAGCGGGGGTCTAGGACTCTGTGTTCGAGGGATTTTGATGATGTAATTTATTTAATTTAATTGTGATATTCAAATTTGGTACGCTTGGACGAGCTTTCCATTTGTCATAATGGGCCTACAGTAAAGTTGGCTAAACGTGATTCCGCTTCTTTTAAAAGCGTAGTTATGACCACCCCGTAAGGGATACGGTCGTAATAATACTCAACTATGTATTAGGTATATTAAAAAAAAACGTATAGCTTAATGCTATTAAACACCCAGCTTTTAAATTTTTTCTGTATTTTCGCCATTTACAGGTACAGTCAACCAAAAAAGTGGTCTAACTATGACCTTAGCAATATTTTAATTTCAAAGCATGTTTTGTCAAAATTTTTATTTGTACAAGTATATAACACCTATATATATATATTTGTACAAGTATATAACTGTCTCCGTGGTCTAGCGGTCAAGACCGTGGATTTAGATTCGTAGGATACGCCGGAAAACTGTACTACTACTAGCCACAATATGTACCGTATTCTAGAAAATAAATGTTTTGATTTGTTTTAATAGGTGCCGGGTTCGATTCCTGGTCAGACTCTATGTATATATATATATATATATATATATGGTGCTCAAAACACACTTATAAATTTAGCCAACTTTACTATAGGCCAATCATGACATTTGGCAAGCTCGTCAATGTCTCTAGCGTACCAAACTTAATAAATACCCCTACGCGTACATATAAATTTGGAGACTCTTACATCTGTCGTACGCTGAAGATGTGGAATGCTCTCCTAGCCAGTGTGTTTCCCCATTCCTATTCACTTTAAACGAAGTGTGAAAAAGCATCTTTATAGGCCGGCATAGTGGTAGGGACTGATGTCGGTCGTCTGAGATTGCTTCCATTCTTGGACCTGTATAAAATAAAATTAAAAAATTTGTCTCCCGACTAGAAATCGAACCCGGTACCTCCGAGGTACCGCTAGACCACGGAGGCAGTTTTTCTATTAATATAATCACTAATATATATATATATATATAGTCTGACCAGGAATCGAACCCGGCACCTATCAAATCAAATCATTTATTTTCTTAGAGCAAGAGTCTTTCGCAAGACCAAGATAAGGTGTGCTAGACCGAGACCAAGAACCAAGAGTCTGGTCATTTTTGAGCAACACTATAAGTGATAGACCTGCATGATGGTTCAGGACGAACGAGATTTTAGCGGTCCATAAACTTCTCTTTATAAAATCATTTAAAGCTTGGTGTCTACAGAATCTGCCTTTTAAAGAAAGCCCAAATTCTTTGCCTTATAACAATATTTAACATAAAGTCAATAAAGCAACTGGTACCTTTTTATAACCTTTTTATAACAGTATAGAGAGACATTTTATCTCATAACATTTGAAATAACCCATTCATATTGAAATGAAATATGTATATTTGTCGGTATGTTTGCTCCATTATTAATAGATTTGTGAAACTCACGGACCGGTTTAAGACGGTGCCCAGAATGTCTCTAATGCGTTCATTACCTTGACAAATGTATAATCATATAAAATTCATTGATTAACAATCACCGGGCATTATGCACGTAAGTATTGGTTACCGGTGGATAAAATAAGCGTTGGAGATAATTTGTTACAATAATAGATAAAAGTATATACTGTGTGTCTTAGTTTAGACTAATATGTGATTCTATTGATAGAAAAAACTGCCTCCATGGTTAAGTTAAGTCCGTGAATTTAGACTCGGAGGTACCGGGTTAGATTTCTAGTCGGGAGACATTTTTTTTTTTATATACTGCACGACAGGAGCAATCTCAGACGACCGACATCAGTCCCTACCACTATGCCGACCTATAAAGATGCTTTTTCACACTTCGTTTAAAGTGAATAGGAATGGGGAAACACTGGCTAGGAAAGCATTCCACATCTTCAGCGTACGACAGATGTAAGAGTCTCCAAATTTATATGTACGCGTAGGGGTATTTATTAAGTTTGGTACGCTAGAGACATGGACGAGCTTGCCAGTTGTCATGATTGGCCTATAGTAAAGTTGGTTTAATTTATAAGTGGGTTTTGACCACCCTGAAAGGGAAACGGTCGTGATGATACTTTATTTTTTTACTTTATTTTAATATGTCTATAACTATTTTATTATTTTTATTGAATACTAGCTGTTTGACCCGGCTCTGCCCGTGTAATATACCTACCTAGTGCACAGAGAAAAAATGGTCGTAGGGTCAGTTTTAGATGTACCATCAAAAAGTTCAGCCGCGGAAATGTTTGGCTACTTATAGATAATTTTTTGATACCTATTATTTTATGTTCAAAACATGATTTACATGAACCTTCGAGTCTAAATCCACGGACTTAACCGCTAGACCACGGAGGCAGAATTTTAAGATCTGGTCTTCAAATTTTAATCAATGCTTAAATTGGACTATTAGCCTATACCCACACTATTAAATGTATTTATGATCCAAGTATGTTAACTGCATTAATTAGTTTTTAATATTATTTAGTATTGGAATAATTAAGATTAATGCAACATCAATCAGTCGCATTTTATTTTGCTTGTGGCTTTAGTGAGCTTATTATATGCGATACGATACGATAACGGGGCAAATAAGTTGCTTTTCACATTGTCCATCGGATATATAGCTTTTATACATTTTACTTGCCCCGATATATAAAATATTAAATATATTTATTCGAAGTAGATACAAAAATAATAAAATAATAATAGATTAAAAAACTAATTATAAATAAAACTAAACTAAAAATACCTATGAAATTAAAACTATTCTACAAAATAAACTAAGGGCTTACCACCAGGGAGGGTACCTAAAACGCTCGCCGCATTTCCTCGTTGAATTATAATGGAAATATTCTGTTTTAGGTAGTTATGACATTTGGGATCGCCACACTCTTGAAAAATTCGTTTACCCACCTCTTTTATGAATTTGTGGGTATCAAGAGAATATACCCCCCTCCCCCCATTGTTTCTCTTTAAGTAGAGAATATTTTGTTCAAAGGGGTTCAAAATTTGTAAGTTGTATATGTATGTTTATTATTGTATATGTACGAGTATTAGTATATTTATATTTATAAGTAGATTATATATAAGTAAGTTTATTATATAAGTATTTATATCTAATTGATGTGTCACTTATACTTTCATTGCACCTACAGTTTTAATTAGTCCCAAAGCTTTGGCTGTCAGAAAATGTCTACGGGCATTAAGTCCGCCTTTTGTACTTTGTGCATTAAAGTTTTGAAATAAATAATTATAAATAAAAACTTAACATAATGATGCGTGGATAAAAAAAAACCGTCTGTTTATTTTTATGACCGCCTCCGTGGTCTAGTGGTAACAAACGTTGCCGTGAACTCGGGAGGTCGTGGGTTCGATTCCCACCGGGGGCAAGTTGTACATTGTATAATTTGTCTCGGTCTGGGTGTTTATATGTATAATATGTATATATTTACAAAAAAAAGTATAATATGTAGTTTATCAACCATCTAGTTTCCGTAACACAAGCCTAGTAGCTTACCACGGAAATTAGATGGCGCTGTGTGACCTGTCTGGAAATATTTATTTATTATTATATAAATTTTTTAAGTAGTTTAAATTGTTTATTATCCGTTCTTGCTATATGTTTAGTGAAAATAATGTTATTCCGTAATTGGCTAGGTGTTAAGTAAACATTTGAATGTAAATAATATTTGTAAAAGACAGCTGTGGAATATTAAAATAAATAAATAACACGACAGTTAAAATTGCTTCCTAATCAATTTATTTTTTTGTTAGTTTACAAATATTTTATTATCTACCTTTTACGAGTTGTCACGGATAACTGAAGAAGATTAATAAAAAAGTATGAATGCGAAATGTAAAAAAATACAATTATGAACTTGTAAATTGTAAAAAATACAATAAGGAAGTGGTCACAACTAATGACGGCAATACTGTTAAAAATTTCACAATTTGTAATAACAAAAAAGAACTACAAAAAGAGTAAATAAAATGAATAGTGTACTTAAAAACTTAGGATGTTTTCTGATATGAAATACACTTCATATCACAGCCTGACCACTACTATTGGAGATGCGCCTTCCAGGAATTTCTGGAGAATTCGTCCTTCAGTCGCCACGCTGGCCGGGCGGGTTGTCGAGGGTCTGATGTCAATTTTAATGACAGTTTATTAACAATTCCACAAATTGGTATCGGAACCGGGACCGGCTTAAGGTGCTCTCCGAGTCACGGAAACGGTGGCTTTGATAATCTATGACAAATGTGTGTAAGAAAAGTATTTCTCTACAGTACATGCCAATTGACCCTCAATTTATTTTTAGATTGGAAGGCGTTCTTACAAAGAACCACCACCGCTGTTAGCCACCTCTACTTAAATATGTCATATATTTACAAGACCACCGTTCCCGTGACTCGAAGCCAGTCAGACCCGTTTCCACTAATATCAACTTGTGGATTCTTTAAGAAATTGTCATCAATATGTTTTGGAAGGCTTCACCTATCTGGTATAATGATATGCTAGGAATTAAGCAATACCCTTCTAAGACTAGAATTGAATTTTGTCGTTCTTCGGACACGCGTTGCGGCACCTTGGAAATCGAGCATAGAAATGGCAAGAGGATACGTGGTAGGTCTTCTATAACATGACTGCATCAGGAAAGCTGCACTCCAAGAGAAATGGTAACGGCTTGTTAGGCATGCGTGAACACTTAAATAAAGACCATGACCGCAGAACAAGAATATATGTTACAGTAAAGAGAATGCAAAGATTTTTGGAATTTACATATCAAAACTTATTTCACGTTCTCTAAAATGCATTCTCTTAGCAAACTGACTGTAGCCAGAGCCCACGCACTTTTTATAGACAACAGTAACAACTTAATTCGAAGTCAAACAATTCAAATTTTCATTTTATAAAAAAAATCTTGTGATCCTCAGATTAGTTGCAACATCATCAGCAATCTCGCTTCTCAACAACGTGGTCTTCTCTCCAAAACCCATTGAACTCCATTGTTCATCAGTTCTGCTAAAGCGTGTCCAGTTCATTGCCACTGTTATTACATTTACTATAAGGAGAAATAATTTAAAAAGACCCGAATGTAGTCATGGTGTATCCAGACCTAAAGTATGGCAATTCATATTTTACAAACAGCGCGTGTACCGAGACAGCGGTAACAATGTGTCTGTATTGTATTTTAAGTTGTCGGGACAATTGTTTGCGCTAACACTTGGAGTTTTTTTGTCATTTCCGCGTAATACGGACTGCGGCGGTAGGCGTTTGGCTGTTACCGCAACCGAGTAAGTCAAAGACCTATATTAAAAATTAAGAAACTATCAACTAGTCATAAAAAGTGGACTAAATAGATTTAACTATAATGGAAATTAATATTAAGTTATTAATAATAAAAATACACCAAAATGAAAAAATAATTTAATTTGTGAGGGTACCTTACATCTAATAAAAAAACAGTAGAGAATAGGTTAGTTACTATATAAGTTACGCTAATTAAATGTTACCACTCATGACTGATACCTTACAGAGGGTAGACAATAGGTAAGTCACTATAAGCGAATTAAATGTTACCGCACATGACTGATATCTTAGAGAGTAGAGAATATGTAGGTGAGTCACATATAAGTTAATTAAAAGGTATCACAGATGATAATAGTGAAAAAAAACAACAATGAACATACTACATCATAAATACTAAATCTCAATAAGAGAGACGCACATTCATAACCTGTACCGAGGCTGGCGTATTTGCGCAGCATAAGGTTTTCAAGACAAATTGTGTGCATCCCGCGACTGAAAATAATTAAAAACCATAATAAAAAAAACAAGTTACATATACATACAGAGAAATATCAAAGGGACAAAAAACATGCTGTTAAAGTATAGTAAGTTCATTTGCGGAGACATTTCAAGTAAGTAAAAGATTATCTTGACCTCTATGCTATGGTTATATAACTATAGTATGACAGATTTTGGCCTGAACCCTACCTGGGTTAGTTCTTCTACGTGCGTCTATGACCCACGCACTTTGTGTCGCCGCTCACCCAAACAGAACAACTTTCTGTCAACCAAGATATACAAACACCCGCCTAATCCTGCTTTGCAACAAATACAACCATTAAATATAGATATTATGGACGAAATGAGATATTTAATCCCCAATTTTGAATAGCAAGGCTTAAGACTAGTCACTTGGCTCAGCCGACACGCTTACAACACGGGTTTCAAAAAAAAATCACCAAAGCAGTTACCGCTGCATTATAAATAGGTTTAGAAAAAAACAAACCGACCAACCTAAATCACGGAATTGCGATAAATATTACATCGTTTGTGTTTGATTTGTGGATGCTTACTTTAAACAATGATAGGAAATAAAAACTGTACAGTTCTATTTTAGCTTACTATTTCGATTTTTACAGATTTTCACGTGCTATTTCTTTGTTTTAGGTGAAAGTTCGGGGTCGTGTTCCGACGACGATGGCGGCAACATTATGTGCGACGACGCGAGGGAGCGACCCGAACCTCACATGTGTCCGAGGTGTCAGGAACAGTTTGAAAACATACACGAGTTTCTACATCACAAACGTATATGTGACGAAAAAGCATTACAAATGGGCGAAGAGAGAATGCATTCTGATCCCGAAGAAATGGTTGTATCGGGAGACGAAGAAATGGACGAACCGAATAAAAGGCTCGAGCAAGTTCGAAGACATCGACAAGATGCCGAGAATAATAACAGCCTAGAAGACGGAGAGTCAGAAGTCCCTGAGGCGGACCTCCCCCCCGTGGGCCTCCCCTTTCCAGTAGCCGGTCACGTCACACTGGAAGCTCTACAGAATACCAAAGTAGCGGTTGCACAATTCGCGGCAACCGCCATGGCTAATAATGCAGACAATGAAGCCGCATTGCACGAACTAGCCGTTCTTCAAAGTACACTGTTCACACTACAACACCAACAAGTGTTCCAATTGCAATTAATACGACAACTACAAAACCAATTGTCATTAACGAGACGAAAAGAAGACGATCCGATGTCGAGTTCACCGCCGCCCGGCGACTCGGAAGCTCACGTCCCGGCGCCTCCCGTCCGATCTCCGTCACCACCACCTCCAATGCGAGAGCCGACTCCCGTCGCACAAATCACACCTGTTACTCAAAACTTACCTTCCACACATTCACATCTCATTCCCAAAACGGAACCGATCTCTGTTCCCAAACTTCCTATGGCCTCGCCTCCCAACATGTCCCACCCACCTTATAGTTCCATCTCTTCCTCTTTAGCATCGACAATCATCACAAACAATGATCCGCCGCCGTCCCTTAACGAACCGAATACATTAGAAATGCTGCAAAAACGTGCACAAGAAGTTCTAGACAATGCTTCTCAAGGACTGTTGGCAAACAATCTTGCCGACGAACTTGCCTTTAGAAAATCTGGAAAAATGTCACCGTACGATGGAAAGTCCGGATCAAGAAACGAGCCTTTCTTCAAACATCGCTGTCGCTACTGCGGGAAAGTGTTCGGCAGCGACTCGGCGCTACAGATCCATATTCGCTCGCATACAGGTGAAAGACCCTTTAAATGCAATGTGTGTGGATCCCGATTTACCACCAAAGGAAACCTTAAAGTACATTTCCAAAGACACACTGCGAAATTTCCGCATGTCAAGATGAATCCAAATCCAATACCTGAACATTTGGATAAGTACCATCCTCCATTACTGGCACAGCTGTCACCAGGTCCGATTCCGGGAATGCCACCACACCCATTACAATTTCCTCCGGGTGCGCCTGCACCCTTCCCGCCCGGTTTGCCACTGTACAGGCCGTCTCACCATGACCTGATGCCGCCGCGACCCCTCGGCGACAAGCCCCTGCCGCCGCACCCCATGTTTGCGATGAGGGAAGAACAAGATGTGCCGGCAGATCTCAGCAAACCGTCAGCACCTAGTCCCGCCCGATCAGACATGTTCAAGTCGGAACCACATGACGAGGAAAATCATAGAGATTCCAGTTTCGATGAATCCGATCGTATAACTCCGAAACGCGAACCTGACGACCACGACGTTGCCCCCGAGTTAGAACAAGATAGATACCCTTCCACATCGCCGTACGACGACTGCAGTATGGATTCCAAATACAGTAATGAAGATCAAATAGGCAGAGAGAGTCCCCACGTGAAGCCCGATCCAGATCAACCGGAGAACCTTTCAAGTAAGAATTCGTCGATATATGGGCCGATTTCAATGACAACGGGGCTGCGACCTTTCTCATTGTTTCCAATGTTTCCCAATTCTCCTCCGAGCAGCGCATCCTCCGGCAGTGTCACTCCTTTCTATAATTATCCCCAGGGCTATGTGGAAGCCGATCTCTCTCATAACCCTTTGTTTTACAACTCCTTACTTCCGCGTCCCGGAAGTAATGACAACTCTTGGGAAAGTCTTATAGAAATCTCAAAAACTTCCGAAACTAGTAAATTACAACAGTTAGTCGATAACTTTGATAACAAAGTGTCCGACCCGAACGAATGCATCGTTTGTCATCGGGTTCTCTCTTGCAAAAGTGCACTTCAAATGCATTATCGTACTCATACAGGTGAACGGCCGTTCAGGTGCAAATTGTGCGGCCGGTCCTTTACGACCAAAGGCAATCTTAAAACTCACATGGGAGTCCACCGGATCAGACCACCTACACAAATCCTACATCAATGTCCAGTCTGTCACAAAAAATTCACCGACCTTTCCATATTGCATCAACACATAAGACTCCACACCGGAGAGCGACTGGACGTCTCGTTCGAACAGATCCGCGCCGCAGAAATAGATAATTATTCACCTATGAGTAACGATCCCTCCCGCGTTATCGATTTTCGGTTGTGCCGACCTATTCCACCCAGTTTTCCCGAACCCATAACTCCCGGCGACCGACGGGCGGACTCCCGCGGGACCGACGAAGAGAGCGGCCGGGCCGAGCGCGGGCCCGCAATTAGGGAGTTCGACGACGACCTAAATATAAAAAATCGTCGAACTTCGCCGCTCTCCGTCGCCTCGGTGTCCGACTGCGAAGTAAAAACCATGACAACAACGGCTTCCCTTCCATCGGCGACAGGTTCGGAGAGCGGGCGCAGCAGGGGCAGCCCGCCGTCGCCGTCCACTCCGCCGCGGCTGCCGCTGCCCTCGCCGCTGCCATCGCCGCCCACGCCGCTGGCCGCGCTCGGGGCGCTCGGCGGCTCGCCCTTCAGCCCGCTGGGGCTCGCATTCCCTTCCGCAGGTATGCGATTGCGGGACGTCCACTTGCTTTTCCGTCCGCCCCGGTCGCCCGCACGTCCATTTCCTTAATCATAATATTTAATCCATATCCTAATAAAATCGAGGACGGGGCGCCCGACGTACCGACACGAAGAACTGAGAGAGATAACAATAATGTTAATGCCTGGATTGATGCACCGAGATAAAAGATGACAATGATAGAACTAAAGTAGAACATTAATGAAAAGTGCAGTCGCGCGTTCCGTCTTCGTGAAGTGTCAAAATTTGTGTTTGTGTCGCTAACTATAAATATGTTTTACACAGTACGCGGAAATACAACCTGCAACATCTGCTACAAGACATTCGCTTGTAACTCGGCTCTTGAGATCCATTACAGAAGTCACACGAAGGAGCGACCGTTCAAGTGCACTGTCTGCGACCGGGGATTCTCTACAAAGGTGAGTCAACTTTATTCTTAATACTAAATTAGACAGGCAACTAGTATTACACTCCAAATAGAGGGATAAAAATACACTTTTATAAAATGCGACGAATTTACAATACAAACTACTTCATTAGGGAAATCAGTTTAAAAATAAAACGTATAGGGAATACCTAGCACTTTAGCCACGAACTCTCAAATGTCCACACGAATTATCAAACGTGATTAAGTAAATTTGGCTTCTGTCCAGTTAAAAGTGTTATTGTTGTTGTAAAAATAGCCAAATACCTAGATTTAAGTGTGTACTATCTATTTAAGAGTAGGTATAACAATATTCACTGACCGTTTTAATAATATTTTAATGAAGGAACTTTACTAAAAAAACCCGTGATCCACAGCAGTGACTTGATTTCATTCATAACATTTACTAACAAAACCTTGTTTTTTTTTTGTTGCATTACTGGGTAAAAGAAGTGAAGTATCATCACGATCGTATCCCTGGGCTGGTCAGACACCACGCTTTTAAAGAAGCTGATTATATAAGAAATATCACAAATAAATATATTATACATTATTTTTTTTACAAATTTATCTACCATATTTTTTTTGTACATGAGTTATACTACACTACAGTTACACTTTGACAGCTCGAAAGCAAAACGTTACGTAACTGAGCTACTAACGTGCTAGAGCTACTGTTGACCATTCTAATATTAGCATCAGTAGGTATAACATATGCGCTTAATTTTTTTGTTGTGTTCTCTTGTCCCGATGGATGATGAATGAGGTGATAGGGAAGGCAAAGGATCTAGCCCATACAGCCAAGTCTGACGTAATATATCTTTCTTTTTTATGAGTTAATGAGGTCATCATCAAATTCCAGATGCTTTTTTTTGTAGAATTTTCCCTTTATGGGAAGGCAAAAGGCAGAGTCCATACAACCTTAAGTTTTTTTTAAAGGCCTGACTTTTTGAGGCTTCGATTTCATTAAAAAATAATAATGTATGAAGTATGCAAAATCACGTCGGGGTCACCAATAAAGCGTCTTAGCTTTTAAATAAATGTTTTTTTAATAAAATAATAACATAATTTTAACAAAGAATCCTAAAATCAATAATTGTCAAAACCAATTTGACACACCCGTCATAATTTTAAAAGTTTTATTTTCTTTTGCGTAGCGATCGCACATGTTTAATGTTTAATGTATTCGTTATAATTCAGCTAGCTTAGCAGATAGTTGAACTGTAGATAAAGTTTGTTCTAGAAATTGACAGGCCAAGATCCAAGTTGCAGTCGAGTGCTCAGTTTCATTCCATCCACGTCTCAGTGCATTAATTTTGCAAGAAGTAATTACAAGTTGCAAGTCGACGCCTTTACTTCAGTTAGGCTTGGGCACACTGGCGTTTGTGCAGACGTCGATATGACGCCAACCCATTAAGTGGTGATACACGATCTATAGCTGACATCTAAGTTTGGACGTTACTTAGCATGTTTCACGTAAAATTCATTAGCATATTTTTTTTCTTAATCGTTTTAATTTTATCATTGCGAAGGGAAGTTAGAGCTAAGTGAACAGTGCTACGCTAATGTACTAATGTATTTTATACATAATGTATAATACAATAATAATTTTCGTTTTAAGGTACCAAATTTATGTTTTTTTTAGTTCTATTTTATTTATTTTAGAAATCATATTTAAATTAAGTTTTGTTGTTTACTGTTAATTATTTTGTATATTAAAATTATTATTTGGTGAACCTGGGACACCAAATAATATATATATTATGCTGCGTGTACTATATAAATAATAAAATATAGAAACTTTTTACCTGTGAAAATTTGTAATTGGCTCATAGAATCCTAAAAATATTGTGTACGTATCTTATTGCAATGGCTATATTTTTTTCAAATAATACATTAATACCTAAGGCACGTTATTACACAAATACTGACGTCACCTGACGGCATGACTTGACTTTTTTTATATCATTAAAATCTAATACGATTTGGCTCTAATGCTGTGTTTGACTTGAAAGCAAAGCAATGCATTGAATGCTTTTCTTACCGATTTTTGTTTAAATCGTATGAATCGTATAATAACACCAAGTCGAACGACTTCTTTCAAAGCGAAAAAAAGCGCTTATAGCGATAAGTCGAATACAACGTAAATCAGTTAGTGTTTTTATATTGGCACCGATTGGGGTGACGTCATTTTTTTTTTCTACTATCACGACATGTGACATTGTACCCACATGGCAAGTGGTGTGCGAGGTCCATTAATGTTAGCAACTAGAATCAGACTCATGACTGACATCAGTCCCTAACACTATGTCGGCTTGACTGGGTATGACGGCAATTCGAGCCTGATCCCGAAACGTGTGGATACACTTTACTGGGTTTATCAGCAAGAACGGTGGATACTTCCCCGTCCCGGTAGACTAGGTAAACTACCACCATCAGTCCGCCTACCACCTAGCAAATAAAATGGTACGACGCCTTAACAGTCAATATTTACAAATGCAGTGTGACTAAGCCGAAAACTTTGCTTGTTTCTGTGACTCTAGTGCCAAGTGTAGAATAATTGGACGACAGCTTCTACTAACTTGTAGGCTCGTTTGTTCTGATTTAATCAAACCCTCTGTTATTGTCACTATTCAGTTGTAAGTAGTCCTGGTTCGGCTCTAACGAAAATAGATGCTTTACATTTGTCACCAGAGACATATAACAAGAAATGTCAAGAAAAAATCTAAGCTAGACTTTACTTTTTTTTTATACACTAGCACGTCATGTGACCTTGGGACCTGATGGTAAGTGGTAATAAGGTCCTTGAATGTTAGCAATTGGAATCAGACCCTCATGACTGACATTAGTTCAATTCAATTCGTTTATTTTGCAAGTAGGCATAGGACAAAAAGAGATGTATTCTGCACTTTTAGAAGTAAATTTTTACAATATTGATATAAAACGATATAATTTTATAGTACATATTGGTGAATTTGGAGCAGTACATGATAACCATCATTTGGAAAGATAAACAATAAAATAACAAAATTATAAATACAGAATAACGCTTAACATTATAGTCCCTAACACTATCCCGGCTTGACTAGGCATAACGGCAATTCGAGCCTGAAACGTGTGGATACTCGCCCCGACAGATTACCACCTATTTGTTGTTCTCGTTGAAAATATGTGCCATTTGCAATGATGTCAAATGCCAATTTTTACTTTCAAGGAGAACTCATATTGTAAGCTTGCCATGGTGATATTTGTATAAAATACTTGAAACAAGAGTTACCATAACCATAAGCCCAATCGGTACAGGATGAAGTAGTGTATGGTTGTGCTCGACGTGTACTTTCAAATTTACAATGATTATATTGTTTCGCGAACAATATTCCTACCTGACATGTAAAACACGTTCTTCTTCGACAATTGTCAGTTTATTTACTAAAATAAATGTTGATTAAACTAATTATTTAAAGTTAAAATACACGGTATATCCTAGAAGTTATCATTGAGAAATAATTCCGCTACTCAACCAAAGATGGCGGTATAAATATTCATATCTAGTTGAGAAATTACGGTCTTCCTAGAGAAGCGCTTCTGGAGCAGAGCTAAATCCAAATCCACTGCGTTCTTGAGCCGTTTAGCCCCGATTGTTGTTGTCGTTTTTTAAAAATGCGAAGATAGTATTTTTAACAAAGGTGCCAGTGTGATTAACAAGGGCAGATTGTTCTATTGGCAGTATTCAGAGAATCTGAATATCTGCTGGAAGAGTGAAGAGAAATTGCAAGTTGATTGTTGTGCGAAGAGCGGAGAGAACGGGCGTGGAAGTCACGAAGGAATTGGAAGAATTTACTGTACAATAAATAAAAGATTAGGTACTTATTACTATTAGAAATTATTAGTAAGTAAAAATATTTATTTGTATTCATACAGTGGCTGTTATTAGGGCCACCGTTATCCTTGTTTGGTTAATACGTTTGGAATAAGCACGACACATGCGCCGGAGTTTCGACGGTATGATCCCACTAATATACAAATGCGAAAGTTTGTGAGGATGGATGGATGTTTGTTGCTCTTTCTTCTTCGTACCTTGGATACAAAGAAATCAAAGAGAATCAGAATAGCGATTCAGCGAGGAAATGCGGCCAGCGTTCTTGCCACCAGCGCGAGGATACGATTTTAAATTAGGTTTTGTAAGTAGTTTTTTTTTGTTTTAGTTTTATTTATATCATAAGGCCTTATTGTAAAAAAAAAAAACAAAATTATAATTTAATATAACCTGCTCTTTTTAATTATGCTGTTGAAATTATCTAACTATTAATACTTCTTTCATTGTACCAATATTTGGATTCAGTTACGCAAAAAAAATCCAATCTACAATTTTTCAGACATTTAATTACGAATTTTAATGGGTCCTTAGGATGATATATCTTATATGAAAAACAATCCATATAAAAATACCATTTTGACATATTCTAAATGTAATAAATGTTGGACTAATCCATCGATGTTTCGATCTATTTTCCAATGGCCTATAACTTAAAACTAACCTATTGGATCCTTTTTCCGATAAACTCAGTAAAGCGTATTCACACGTTTTGGGATCAGGCTCGGATTGCCGTCATGTCCAGTCAAGCCGGCAGTGTTGGGAACTGATGTCAGTCATAAGTGTCTAATTTCAGTTGCTAACATTCATGGACCTCGCACGCCACTTACCATCAGGTAGGCGCAAGTTCGCATGTTGTGCTAGTATACATAAAAAAAAAGTTCAATTGTTTTAATTTGTTTCAAGGTTTGACTGTCAGAAAGTGTCTACGGGCATTAAGTCCGCCTTTGTACTTTCTCAAGTTTTTAAATAAATAAATAAATTAATAGAGCGAAGCCGGGTTAAACATCCATAACTCATAAAGACGACGTAACACAAACGTATAGAATATTAATTCGTGCCGTAAAACATTTATTGCTTATAAATCCTTGAGGTTTTACCTACGCTCCCAATCATAAAAAGATTATTTATGTGCGACAATGTAGTGGTATTTTTCGTATTTTTCAATAATGCAGCGGCCAATTCTTATTGAAGAGAAATAAATCTCTTAGTAGTCCTATGGATTTAACGTGTTTAGTTCGTTCCTAGTTCACTTGCTATGCGAAAGCTCTTAAGTTAAAAATCACAACAATAGTAAAATAGATTTACCACTTTGATTATTTGCTCTAATTTGAATCTGACTAATGCTAACCCACAAAACCTTTCAATTTCACATAGTTTGTTCGTAAACCCACAAAACCTCTTGAACCACAGAACTGAACTCTCCCTTGCTCTGGTTCGAGAGTGTCGCGGCACCTGGTTAAGGAACTACTATGCCCAACTCTACATTGTAAGAAATTTCTTAGCCCGAGTTGCACCAAAATGTCTTAACGATAAATGTTAAAAATGGCGACGAATATACCGGTTTTATTTTGAAGGCCTGCGACGTTTTTGTATTTAAAATACTTTATTTCACTAAAATTGTATGTAGGCGGGCTAAATGGTCAGGCATTTTCTACCAAGCAACATTATATTTACGTGTGATACAATAAATTCTGACATTTTACTTTTTAAATATTTTTGGCATTGATTCGCATTTTTTTTTCGATAGTGTTGTATTGTGCAAGTATTTCGAGAATAATGGTGTTTTAGTCGCAAGGTTTTTGTCAGCTAATAGGCTACTGTTTTTCAACAACAAACTTAGTTGTTATTTTCATTAGTCGCATTATGTAGGTATTCCAACACTTTTATTTATTTATTTATTATTTATTTATTACTTTAAATTTACAGTATTTTAATTTTGATATATCAAAACTATTTCAAATCAAAAATCGATTATTAGAGATTCGAACCTAACACGTCTAGCTGTTAAGTCCGTGGATTTAAATGTGGAAGTACCGGGTTCGATTACTGGTCGGGACACAATAATTTATTTATGATTTTTCTCGAGTTTGTACGCAAGAGACATCGACGAGCTTTTCACTTGTCATGATAAGCCTATAGTAAATGTGAATGTTTACAGCGTGATTTCTGACCACCTGGATACGGTGAAAACTGTGTTTTATCCAAATCCCTATAGATGTCGTTAGTTGTCAGTTTATTCGAATCACTGTTAAAACAAATAATATTAGTTTTTCTTGATTTGAGAAAAAGTGCTTTTTTGAGTTATAAATTCGGTATCAGATACAAACCATCCCCTTGTCAATTAAATAAATTTCAAGAATAGCCCACAAGTCCTTAATGTCCTTAAGTTATTATTAATAACATTAATTTACGATTGGCGCCGGTTTTGGTCAGTAAACCCACGCTCATATTAAGACTTGACATTAAAATTAATTAATTTATTTATAAGTAATTAATCCTACTAAATTTATAAGTGCGAAAGAAATGTAATGAATTAATGGATGATTGTTGTTTTCCTCTATCGTTCGTCATGCTATCCATCAGAAAAATACCAAGAGCTCTCTCTATAGCTTTCTGAGCGACCTTCAATTTATCGACCAGATCCACTGTCAGTGTCCGCGTCTCAGCTCTGTGTGCCTTCGACTTTAAACATGGTTGTATGGACTTCAAATATGGTGCACAAGTTGAAATTTATTTTTTGCGATTTTCCCGCGCTGTGAACTGCCATATTATACCCGATGGCTATAAAACCATAAAATTCTGCAACATCTAAATTTGACGATAACCTCATTAACTCATAAAAAAGAAAGATATATTACGTCAGACTTGACTGTATGGGCTACACCCTTTGCCTTCCCTATCACCTCATTTATCATCATTCGTGAGAAGAAAAACAAACAAAAAATATCAAGTAATCTATTCTAAAGCTTTAGTTTTCAATTGTTTAGGACTTATGTATTCTGTACCATGTCCTTAAATAAATAAATATTAAAAAAAAAATAGTGCTCATATTGGCTTATACGTAGATATAGGTACCTATTTATTTAATGTCTTTGGTTAGTACAAATAGGAAGCAGTGTTATCGAGTAGTAACCACATTTAAATGTACAATGAGCCGGCAGACACCTGTGTTGTGTTCCCGATGAAAGTTCACGCTTGCTAAACTATTTATCCGTACTTCAATCTTCGTGGATTTATTCTGTTATTCGATAGATTTGTATCCGTGTTGTGAAATCAATTATGCATTTATTTTATTTATTTATGCACTGTACTAGGTACAGCTTTGAGAGCATCACAATAGTACATGATTCCTTAAAATCTGGAATGAGCTGTTATCGAATCAAGAACAGACAGTCGTCCAGGCCCGGGAGATTCCCCTGTTTTGTCCGGCAGGATTTCAGCGGGAAATTCATGCATTTTTTTTTTTAACTCCAAGTAAAGTTTTTTTTATTTATTACATAACGCCACGAGGTGCGAGGTGGTTTGACAAAAAAACCTATATTGACTAAGATTAAGATTTTTTTTAATTATAACGACCTTTATTGTAAATATTTACCTTGTAATAATTTATTTGTTTTCTCAAAAATACACTTTTTAATAATCTTTAAAAATATTAAATCATGCGTGCGAGAGGGATTCAAAGCTTTAAACCCTCTTAATTATTATTAACGAGCGGTATATAACTTTACTGGTTTAGCGAGATAAAAAAACAATAAAGTACCTATTTACGCATTTTTTAGTAATAACTGTCTAAACATGTTAAACGACTAACGATTGAGAGTTTGTGTGTTAAATTTAAATAATAAGCAACAAAATAATAACGATATACAAGTGCTAAGTAGTAACAAGTAAAAAAAAATATTTAACGCTAAGTTTTTTTGAGACATGCAGCGCCATCTAGTATTGAGTAGCGGAACTGAAGCTTCTGTCGTCTCTCACATTTACAATTAATTTAACTTTGGGCTCAATGTACGTGTTATCAAAGCCAAATTTTTTTAAAAAAATATCTGAAAATATTTTTTACATACTTTATTAACGTCCTGGGGAATTCATAATCAAATTAAATTTAAAAAATCATTAATCTAAACCTATTTTTAATAGTTTTCCAGGCAGAAAACACCATTTTCACCTAAAATATTTGGCGGTATAGGTTAGTTTCACTAACGTTTGGTTTATAAAAATATTTTTTATTTTGCATAAAGCTTTGGTAACACAGTCGATCAGCCATAACGTTTAAGCGAAACCTTCGGAAGCGTTCCAAACCCTTCAATTTTAAGTATGTTATACCATATATTTCTATCAATATTACCCTGATTCCCTTTTGAATGTAACGTCGAATAAAGTTTTTAAAATACCTACATGCCGACTTAAATCATTTTAAGTAATGCAATACCTAATTACAACTACATACCGGCACAAGTTAGCTAAGATTAGTGGGTATAGTCAACCTAAAACCTAATAAACCTAAAAATATAACTTGTGCTCGTATTAGTGAGTTAAGCGTTGGTGACCAATATGATAATAGTAAATTAATATCTAAATACATAAATGCCTTTTCCGTACATATAAATTACCCCTTACGCTTTATTCATCTATTTTATTCCATTAATTAGGTACCTACCCAATAAAACAATAATTACTTAAATCATAATATTACTTGTAGTTACTATTTATTTTGATGTTTTTCATTTTATTCCGTGTGTTAAATTATTGTTATTATTACAACATATTTTAATTTGATTTTGGTTTTCCACGTCGTTATCAATTCCTATTTGTATTTTTGTGCATGTTGTGGCCCCTAAAGATAGTACATATCTGTTGAAAGTTTTGGGCGAAAATTCTCGATCTATAGAGATTTTGTACCCGTAGTAAGGAATGCATGTTTCGAAAAATGTTACTGCTGTTGGTTTCTTTTTCATTTTACATTATATGTTACAAGCTTGGCTATATTAATAAATTTAAGTATATGAAAATTCAGTAAAAACACTACCAAGTATGCAGTTGCATTTTCGAAACCTTTAATTTACATTCCACACTGTACCTACGGGTTCGGTATTTACCATGGCACGTCCCTCGGTCTATAGAGATTTTGTACCCGCAGTAAGGAATGCATGTTTCGAAAAATGTTACTGCTGTTGGTTTCTTTTTTTTTTACATTATATGTTACAAGCTTGGCTATATTAATAATTTTAAGTATATGAAAAATTCAGTAAAAAGACTACTAAGTATGCAGTTGCATTTTCGAAACCTTTAATTTACATTCCACACTGTACCTACGGGTTCGGTATTTACCATGGCACGTCCCTCGGGAATAAGAGTGAGTACGGCTAAGATCGGCTTTCTTCGGTTTTGTGGAGCGTTGTCTGTCGCATACCAGTGTTCGACTTGAAGCTCTAAACGATTTTTTTTTACTGAATTTCGCTTTAAAGTGAATAAAAATATTACTGGAACGACTTTCAAAGCGAAATAAAGTAAAAATAAGGCGCCAAGTTGAACATGGCTAATTCCGTGTTCATCTTGAAAGCAAAGCGCCTTTTGTTTTTACTGAATTTTGCTTAACCGAATGAAAACGCAAGTCAAACGAAAGCGCTTACAGCGTCAAGTCGAATATATGGAAAGTCAGCGATAGATATACAAAACTTAAATTAACCGCATTTCTCACTTTTGTTTCCGATGTGCCATATTAAATACGGAATACTGTACATATCTACATGTACGCATGTATACCTAGGTATTAATTGTTTTTTTAAGTAGTGATTATATATTATAAATTAATAATGAACTAATAGGTGTGTGTTTGTGGTCCCACAGAGCAGTGGCGGCGGCTGCCGATGCAACAGACGCGCGCGCTTCTCACGGCCGCCGCACGCCACTGCTTTGGATCTCTGGAACGCCTTCGTCTACCCGGTATGAACGAGCGACAGCCCGTCAAATATTGCTTATGGACCATTCACACGGCGCAATTTGCAAACCAGCGGCCAATTTCTTAAAGCTTAAAACGCTATTCGAACGACTTTCAAAGCGAAATAAAGTAAAAAAGTAGCGACAAGTCGAACATGGTCATTAAGAAATGCTTTTGTATCCTTCTCGCTCGCACAATTCTAGAAATTTAAGTTACGGACATTTTAAACATTCGACGAGTATATTAATCATAGATTTGTTATAGTAAAATAGAGGAAAATTGTTATAAATGTTTTTGCTATTTTCCACCGTGTAAAATTTCCGTAATTTTAATTCCTAGTAAGTTGATAGACTACATTTCTCAAAATTACACTCATACTTGAGAACTGTTTCAAAATGTTGTTTGTTAGAGCGAAAGAGATGAAAAATCGTCAAAGCCTAAAGTAGTTTTTTTTTTTTATTTCTCTAAAGGGCATTGTACAGAATACATTAGTCTAGTTTATTCATAATATTTATTCATAACCAGAGTCTATATATAACCCGAGTTGGGATCATCAACTTCCGAGGTGTTGCAGACTTTGATACTTTTAAGGTTCGCGTCAATATCGCCTAAACATGTCAGGTATATAGGAGGTCGAAGTGTGGTAACACCGCAAAAATATACTGCAACTTGTGCTCCATATTAGTATTAAACTTATCGTTTTCCACAATTACCTATATTCTAGCACATTATTAAACAAAACACCACTTTTGACTAACAATATACACAGTAAACTAATTAAAAACACAAAACCTAGGACTTGACATGTCTGTACAAAATGGCGCAAAGAACTCCACTTAAAGTATATATTATTTTGTTTAACTAACGTTATATTTCGACAACTTAACGGTTGCGCTGAAAAATAATCAAAATTTGGCTAAGGATCGCGTTGTAGCTGCGTGTGAATGGTGCCGGCCTGGTGCCTACTGACGAAAGATCAAACAACAATGTCTATAAATATTTCTATGTTGTCTATATTTTTTAAACAATCTCTTGTCGTTCCGTCAGTGGGCACAGGAACATTTAAGCTTCATAGGTCGCTAACGCTTGTACACTGACATCAGGGCCTATATTGAGAGTTTGGTTAAAACTTAAGAACCAGTACAATCAGTCTATTCTTTCCTGATACCTAATTGTGGGAATATTTTAACTATCAGTACCCGAAGTGTGGCATGCAATTTTTGGAATACATAATTATTTCATTTTATAATACGTTTCCAAAACTCTATGTCACTCTAAAGCAGGAATTTACAACCAATGGGGTGCGCGTTGTTCTTTTTTTCTCTCTCTTTCTCTGATGTATTTTATCAGAAAGTTGGGTGAGACGCATGGGGTAATAGGTGGGGATACCCTGCATTAGAGATTCTTAGTATAAATTTATGATAATTATTAATAGCATAAAATAATGTCAATATGTGTCAGGAAAGTTGAGAGATTATACTCGTTCAAAAACATAGGTATCCTAACCTCAATTTAGGTTGCACATTAAATTATATAACATCATTTTTCATTTTTTTACAGGGGAACATGAAGCAGCATATGCTGACCCATAAGATTCGGGACATGCCTCCTACATTTGACAAAGGCCCAATGACCCCTGATGAACCACGTGATCTCCGTGACGTGAGCCCAGAGCGAAGATCTTCTCCTGAGAAGATGGATCTAAAGCGTTCTCCACCGATCCACGCGCCTCCCCCCATGAGCCATCCGTCGCCGCTCGACATGCCGCCTTTACCCAAGCGTCCTTCAGGTTAGTGTAAAAAGCATTGAAGAGAGAAAGATAGGTGCTTTACTTTGGCGCTGATAACAGTACAACAATTGTCTTTGGTTTCTATCTGTCAAAACTGTCAAATGCTTTTTTATACTAATTTTGCTGTGTGCAACTTGATGCTATAAGCGCTAAGTGTATTGTGGATTATACTCCGTACTCACGCTTTTTTACTGAATTTTGCTTTAACGTGTATTCAACGCCTGTCGCAGCGATATACAGTAGAAAAGCTTTAAGCGCTAAGTTGAACACAACAATCGACGTAGATGATACCGTCAAGTTATCACCAGGCTTAACTCTAAGAATTTTGAGCATTTTAGCATACCATATCTTTTTAACCAACTTCACTAATTAATTTTCTGTGCCGTTTTATTCTATCTAGTTTTGGCTACGATTTGATCAATTTAACTTGCTTTAATTTATAATATATAACATCACCCCTCGTCTAATTGTCTGCTCTGGTGCCAAAAGAGCTGGTTCTTTACTCGCCCAGCGAATCAGCATAGCGATTCAGCGAGGAAATGCGGCCAGCGTTCTTGCCACTATAATAATAATAATAAAATAAAATAATAAAATAAAAATAAAAATAAAATAAAAATCATTTTGGCTAATGTATAACAAAATCCTATCGTCAAATATGTATTAATTTAATGCTGTGATTTTGTAAAACCAATAAATAAAATAAATAAAATAAAATAAAATAATAATCTTTTATTTCGGACTTTACATCCATAAATTGTTAGTAACAATTTTACTTAATCTATATTTAGTATACTAATAATTATTTATTTTAAACTATCCGCTACTGGAGGCTGTCTACTTGACTGTATGCAGCTGTATCCAGTGCTCCAGCAGCGGAGAGTCCCACCGATCTGCCAATACGCTTAGGAGCCTGTTGGTACTGGTTCTCATGCGGCACAGCATAGACGCAGATCTTTTGCGCATAATTGTTTGAAAACTGTCCGTCCTCGAATCAGCAAACATACCCGAGGCACTGCAGAACCTCGGCAGCCCCATCAGGATCCTAAACGCATTATTATACTGGACGCGCAGGTCGCTGTACGCTCTTTGAGTATAGTCCACCCATAGGCTGCACGTGTAAAAGGACTGGCAGTATGCCCTAAAAAGAGTGACTTTTACCTGGGCGGTGCAGCGCGCAAACCTACGGGCTAACATATTACATCGGACAGCCAACGACCTGCGCTCTCGCTCAATATCTACATTGTCTTTAAGGTCCTCGGTGACTATGCCGCGCGGATGCAATTTATATTTAAATTAGGTTTTTTTGTATTTTGTTTTATGTTATTTTTTAATTGTAGTAATAATAAAAAATTGGAAATAGTTAAGTAGGTTATTTTATAAAGTAAATACATATTATTTAATTAAAACTAACAGAACACAGTCGTCATAGATCTTATCTTACTTACCTATATACCAGTATTTATGAACTATAGTTTGTTTTTTTTCTATCAGTGGCACCTCCCCCTTCTCACGTACCTCCGCCGACCTCCTCCAAGCACCTGTGCGGGGTTTGTCGGAAGAACTTCTCCTCGTCCTCTGCTCTGCAGATCCACATGAGGACACATACTGGAGACAAGCCCTTCAGATGTGCCGTCTGCCAGAAGGCGTTCACCACCAAGGGGAATCTCAAGGTACGTTATTAAAATATATTTTCTTAATGATTGACTACTTTATTTTTTCTACAACTAAATATATAGTACACAAAAATACAATATTTTCGACAATGAAAATCATTATTTTGAAAAATATATGAAAGCGCCTTTACGTTTTTGACTAAAGCGAATAATAAATAAGTAACATTCGAGAACATATATTTTACTTTTTCCAAATTCATTGCTTATTTTGAGAAATACTATATTTTACCTAAGAAATGATGCAATGCCCTAGGTACAATAGATGTCTAAATTCGACCATTTTAATTGTTATTCGATTTGCCTAGTGCATCATCATGTAGGTAATAAATATGAATAAATTTACCAACTAACAACTTTTTTTATGTGTGAAAAAAAAAAAAAAAAAAAGGTGAATGAGGTAATAGGGAAAGCAAAGGTTCTAGCCCATACAGCCAAGTCTGACGTAATATATCTTTCTTTCTTATGGGTTAATGAGGTTATCATCAAATTCCAGATGCTGCAGAATTTGATGCTTTTCTTGGAGTTACTCGCGGCATTATAGCCCAAACACGTCGGGTATAATGTGGGAGTTCACAGCGCGGGAAAACCGCATAAAATAAACTGCAACTTGTGCCCCATATATAAAGTTCAAATTATTGTTTTCTATAATCATTCACATTGTATAATACAACAACACCAATTTTGACCAACAATATCCATAGAAAAATTATTTACAAAACAAAAACTTGCACTTGATATGTCGGCGCAAAATGGCGCGAAGAACTCTTAATATATTTTTTTGTATGAGTATAATGCATAAGTAAAGATTATCAGTGTCCTTCGATTATCGTCTAATATTCAGATATCAGCGCTTTTTTCTGTCTATTGTTTCGGCAAAATTAATTTAAAAAAAGTAAGCTTTAAGTTGTATCTGAACACAAAGATAATGAGAGATCTCATAGACAATGAAAGAGGGTAGTGTAAATTAGTGTTGCCAATTTATTTTAATAATAATACATTATTTTAACTAAATGTATTATTTGTAGGTGCACATGGGCACGCATATGTGGTCAGGTGGTGCATCTCGCCGCGGCCGTCGCATGTCCCTGGAGTTGCCCCCGCGGCCCCTACACGAGCCGCACGAGCTCCTCCGCCGACCCGACCTCTTCTACCCGTACCTCCCCGCGCCCTTCCTCAACGGCATGCAGCAAAAGGTAATTTGAAATACTCGTATATTTTTAAGTTGGCAATTCTTCTTGGCCTGTTTTGTTTTTCAATTTATATACATAGCAACATAAGTGTATTTGATTCCCTTATGTTCTTAGCTATGATATTTTTGCTAGCTGTAGCCCTATTCTGTTACAGTCGCAATTTTTATTAGTGGATTTCATTATTTACGTCAGAGATTGCGTCATAATTTTTTTTTTATTCATTTCTCAACTCTATAAGCGCTTGACCTTGACAGCGGCCGTGCAAATAGGTATCAACTTTAAGAGCATGATATATATGATTCCACTGTATAACGTTTGCGTTTAAGTAAAAGAATAGGGCTGCTGGAATGCTTTCATCCAAAATGTGATTTATAAGCTGTCACAGGCTCAAAACGTGTTGTCTCTCTCTTTTCTAAAAACTAAACTAAGTTCTTCAAGCAAATGATGAAATGTAGTTTTTGTGTAGGTATATTTTGATAAACACTTTTGTTTGCATCAATTCAGATTTAGAGTTCTGAATAAAATACCTAATGTTACATTATTTTCCAGATTTTATTTTTTGGGTTTAATTTTCCATGCTCTTCTTTTTTGTTTTTGCATTCCAATCTATTATAAATTGTGCTATTAAATATTAGAGAGGTGATGTTCCGGTTGTAATAGTTTCCTTAAAGTCAAACAAGGTCGTGGTTCGAATCCCAACATGTACCAATGAGAAATACGTTACATTATCTTTTCTTACGTACTCGTATTTTTGTCATAGATTTACAACATCACCGTTTCCATGAGAAGGAGAGACGTTCCGTCTTGGCTCCACTTATACCAATGAAATTATCATAAAAATTTAAATAAGTCAGAAATATGTTCATCTCCAACAGTGGAGGTGTAAGACTGTGTTCTAGCGGCTGTCATTCATGATGGTGATGAATTAAATAAATATTTGTATTTTCAGCTGAACGAAATATCAGTAATCCAGCAGAGCGCGGGCCAGAACGGCATGGGAGCCAAGTTTCCGGGGTTGTTAGGTTTCGGTGGATTCGGATCTCGCGGGGGGGCCTCCTCTCCTTTGGAGCGGCCTCCGTCGCTGGAGGGGGGAGACGAGAGACAGGCGGCGTTGCGGGAGCTGGCCGAGAGAGGGCGCGAGTTGGCCGAGAGAGGACGCGAGCTGGCCGAGAGGGGACCGCCCCCCCGCACGGAGGGTCTCGCGGTGTAGCCATACGGCGCGTATTATCGCCGGTAAAACTAAAGTGCGACAGTGCGTTCCGTTTCTAATCTGGTTAAACTTTGTGATTGTGTAAAAAAATAGTGCATTTATTCCGAATAGAATACCATCGAAAAATATAATACTGTAATAATTTGTCAAACAAGCTGAAAGTTAATTATCATTATTCATTGATTGTAAACCCCAGTTTCTGAAACGTTCAACTTTTTTGTTATTATGTCAGGTGATTGTTAGTTTGCTTGTCACTTGTGTTGAGCCAATCACGTGCCTTATAACAAAAAATAAACGATATACTGAGGGTCACTTCTCCTTAATATTCTATTTCGATGCGAATACCAATATATAGTTAGTGTTGTTTTTTATATTGTGATATAACACGTTCTAACTATATTTATTGTGTACCTACCTATCAATGAATATAAAAATGTTTAAGTAAGTTGTAATTTAGACAAATGCAAGTAATATATTATGTACCTACTCGTATATACGAGCACTATAAAACTATATTTATTTTACGGTTTTGTTCGTTAAAATCTGACTTGAGAGCATTTTGGACTGAATTTAGTAGAGCCAGATTAAAAATGTCCGTTCCAGTGCACAGGCGTGGTACGCTTGGCTACGACACGGTAATATCAACGAATCTCAGTGTTTAATGTGTACAAAAGAACAATAATTTATAATTCATAGCGAAGTTATAAGTGACTGATAAAATTACGAACTAGTAAAGTATAATTTTGTAGTAAATAGCGAACATGTCACTATTATTCAGGTTATTACAGATTTGAGCACAAGTTATGGACAAAATATTTTAATAGAAATTTTAATTGAATAAAAAAATGGCCAAGAAAAAAATACTAACTTTTTATTCGCGTCAAACGAGCTGTCAAGGCGTCGAATGAAGTCAAATTGTAAATAGAATCCAAACGTTTAAATTTTCTGAATGTTGTTTAAATGATTTGTCCATAACTTATGCTCTAATTTGTACATTGTATACCTAAAATAGTTTTAAGAATGTAATTTATGCATGAGTACGGGCCGGGGGCAATTGGGGCAAGTTCGCAAGTCCCTAGTAATATGACATTACTACCTACTCTGTGATACCGCATACAGGCTATACTATACATTTTTTTGTAAAAATATTCAATAATATTACTGAATATAGATGTGTATACCAAATAAAACCAGAGAATTAAACTTTAAATTTTAATATTTTTTTTTTTCTGTGGATTGGAACGTTCAGTTTTCTAATTGGTCAAATTGTTAAAAAAGAAAGAGATAGCGCTATCTGTCAATGTCAAAGTTGTATGGTTATTGTTTATCAAATAAAAAACAGTGAAATATTATTGGATACTTTTAAAAACAAGTTGTATATTAATTGTATAGGACAGTATGGCCTGTTATGCTTGACATTTTATCAAAAAGTATATACTAAATTATCCCAAAAATTAATTAATTGCCTAAAATTATATGTATCGATTGTAAATAGTCTGTATTATACTTATTTGTAAGATGATAAAATGGAGTACAATTTATTATGTATATTTATTACTTATATTGTACTGCAAAGTTGAGTGCATGATTTTGACTTAAGCCACATTCCAGTAATGTATCTATTCAATGCTATTGAAATTTAACTTTATCTCCAAAATATTGTCAAATAAAACTATGTTGAGAAAATGAGTTGTGGTTAAGCTGGAAGCGTTCGACGGCCTTTTATACAGATCTCAGTCAAGAACGTTTTTTAGGCATTGGATTCGAGTCCTTCAGCCGTGAACTGTCAAAAACAGATGACAGATTTTTTTTTTAATTTAACCTCTATCGAAAATGTATTTAACGGGATTGATTGAATAAATATAGAGAGACATCGAACGCCGTCAATTTAATAAAAGTTAAAAGCTTAAAATATCCATATCAAGTAAATTATTTAAGTAACTGCATTTTGAGGTCTACGTAGATATTAAGAACTAGAAGTCATAGCTATTGTATTGCTTTAGGAATAAATCGACATATCGTAACGACTTTTGGCCGACTTTGATGGAAAATTCTAGATTTAGGACTTAGCGTTTCAGACAGGCACAACGCAGACTGATTTAAACAATTTGTAGTCTGACTATGCATTTTCCTTGCAATTGTAGCTATTCTATACAAATCAGTATTTGTGGTGTTATTATATAAACGCCTGCCAGTGGAATCTATGTATAAATAAATATCCTAAAAAGAGGAGGCGCCACCCATTATGTTTCGTGTCAAAAATCTATGATTTGTTCTAAAATATAAACTATAAGAAAGTCTAGAATAAAGATTGTTGCGTTAAATTATTTAATAAGTTATTTTAGACGCGACGCCCGGTTGCAGAAAGGCTGATTAAAAAAAAGAACGTCATTGGCTGAAATAATAACCAACCAACATCACAAGTTAATCATATCAAATATTATTATCATTATTTTTTCTGTAACCGGCCGGTACAAACGGACTTAATGACTATCAAATAATTTGTGTTGAATATTTATACAGCATAAAATCTATATTGTACAAGTCTTGATAGACTGTAATATGTTTTTGACACGAAAAGATGGTTGGCAAAGACCGTTAAATTAATTTTAAATCATGCATGCACTCTTAGTATTAAAAGACGCTTGCGGGACGATAGGTACCGCTCTAAGATTTAGTTGTCTAGAATATAAAATATTATAGCACCTACAATTTCATTAATTTTCAACTTGAAAATAGACATTAGAGATGCTAAGTAGAAATTAGTCATGATGGTGTCATGTCATGTATAAATAATAATCATGTGTAAATTATTAAATGTTTATGTAAATGTCCAAAAGTATTCAAATTATTTAAAAATATATAATATTAATTATTTTTAGTTCTTTTTGTTTGAGTTTGCCCTTTCCTCTTCCCGTTTTTTTTTTGGTCCAAGTTATTACCAAACACGACGTCAGTGGAAAGTTAAAAAGTCTAAAGCGACAGACATTATTAGTAACTCGTGATACATGAACTCAGTATATAGACTTTTATCATTCCACTGATATGGTTTTATAGGTGGTAGGCGGACTGATGGTGGTAATTTGCCCATTCTGCTGGGGCGGGGAAGTCCGTGCCAATAAACCCTGTAGAGTGATCCACACGTTTCAGGATCAGGCTCGAATTGCCGTTATGCCCAGTCAAGCCGGCATAGTGTTAGAGACTGATGTCAGTCATCAGTGTCTGATTCCTGATGTTGGCAACATTTATGGAAATCGCGCGCCACTTGGTGCACCAGTGGCTTAGTGTAAAATGCAAGTTTTGGAAAACGTAACTGCTGTAGTTACGTTTTTTTATTTTACATTGCGTGTTATTGCAAGTTTGGCTATAACAACAGGCAATGAACATCGAAAATTCAGTAAAAAAACTCTACTACTATAGTTGCGTTTACGAAACTTTACTGTCACACTAGGCATACAGATGAGCGCAAAGTCCACATGTCGTGCTAGTTTAAAAATAAAATAAAAATATATCACAGCCGTCTTCACATTATAATCGTATCGTTATTTTATTATGGTATTCACTATAAAATCTATGAGTGGGTACCTACTTGGGTTTATGGGCTTAGCGAAACTGATCGGCAGTCGAAATGTCAGTGACAAAGCTCGGCTCGCCATACACAATGCCATGTTGGTACCAACACTGATGTATGGAAGCGAAACGTGGATATGTCAGAATACGCATGAGAGTAGGGTTAATGCAGTAGAAATGCGGTCGTTGCGGCGGATATGTGGCGTCACTTTGGCGGACCGCATACGTAACGTCGAAATACGGAAAAGGGTTGGTATGAAGGAAAGCATAGGGACAAAAATAAGGAAAACTAAATTAGGAATGATTAAAATTAGACGAAAACATAGTTATATCCTGCGTACTATCACGTACAAGGTAGGGTGTGACCTAAATAAAATTTAACTATTATTTTTTACTTTGTAGTAGGTAGTTTTATCATTTGTAAATTTGGTTGTCATTAAAAATACATGTTCATATTACCCAGTGTTTTATTTTAATATTTCATATTATTCGACATAAAAAGTACCTAATTCAATGAACGGGAAACGACTAGGCGCTGGTGAAAATACTCAGAAATTGAGCGTAAGAAATAACATTAGCAGAACCTCTTTTCCGGGTTTCCAAACTGGTGACCGAATTCCCGACGGGTCGCGGTATCGATGGCGATGATAAGGATCACAGCCGAAATTGCTGTAGGTCCAGGGCATAATCGCAGCGAATAATAACGAATTAATTTTGGGAGCAACGATATGCTTCGACCGGCGACTACGCTTCAACTCCCTCCGACAGAGAGCGTTGTTTTCGGCGGAAACGTCATTAACAGGAAGTGCACCAATCATAGTCCGCTCGTTACTACTAGAGGGCGTCGAGACGATGGAACGTCATCGACGCGAAGTGCGCCGGCGCCCAAAGGCATTACCGCGAATATTCAAATCAATTAACGAAATATCGAACATTCAATAACCTAGACACTAAATTTAATGACGCTGGCTAGTTTTGTGACCTGTTTGAGTATTTTAAAATTTTAAATATACGGCAAAAAAAACACGAGTGTCCGCGCACTTTTGCACATGTGAAGTGCAAGTTTTGTTTTGTAAATTACTGTACTGTGGATATTTATAATCAAAAGTGGTGTTGTATTGTCTAATGTGCTACAAAGTGAATAATTGTGGAAAACGATAAATTGGACTTAAAGTATTGGGCACAAGTTGCAGTTTATTTTTTGCAGTATTTCCGCGCTGTGATATCGGGTATAATATAGTATTATACCCGACGTGTTTGGGCTATTATGCCGCGAGTGACTCCAAGAAAAGCATCAAATTCTGCAACACTTGGAATTTGATGATCCCCAACTCGGTTATAAACAAATATGAATAAATTACATATTTAGGACTGATGTCCTATGTTATTGATAGACAATGTCTTTGACGAAATAAAAAAAAAAGTAATGAAGTGATAGTGAAAGCAAAAGGATCTAGCCCATACAGCCATGTCTATCGTAATATTTATATTCTTTCTTTTTCATAAATTATAAAATCAAATTCCAGATATTGAAGTCACAAAAATAAACTGTAACTTCTGCCTCATACAATTTGTCGTTTCCCATAATTATTCACATTGTAGCACATTATTAAACAAAATAACACCACTTTTGACTAACAATATTCATAGTAAACTGACACAGCAAAAAATTTGAACTTGACATGTCCGTTAAAAATGCCTCATTCATCATCCAAAGGGGAAAAAATACACATTATTTTGTTTCATAAATTTATTTATTTATAGATTGGTTTAGAAATTGATAACGCTGGCCAGTTTCTTGACCCGGTTGAGCAGTAGGTCTCCTTCCCGGATGGTGGCCTGGTAGAGTTGGGAGCGGTCGGCGTCAGCTCCCCTGCCGGCGCCCGTCACCACGCAGCCAGCCACCGCGTCTATACGACATTGGAGACGACCCGCAGCCGTGAAACTATAAAAAAAACAATATAAGAATAAAACCAGTACATATTTAAGAGGGTTTTTGTTGTTTTCCTCTCGCTTGCACAATCAAATATTTTTTAAGTCTGCAGTAGTAACTTTTAGCAATGTACATAACAATGTATTCTAAGACGTTTTCTCAATGGCTCCTCCACTCAACATTTCCTTCCAGCTGTCAAACGAAAATTAAGCCTCTGTAATTGAAACAAAAAAAATAAAAAATGGCGTCAAATGCACCAGCTTACGACTGACTTTAAAGTTTAACTTTAATCGTAACTATTACAAAAACTTTGAGAAACTTTCTTAAACCAGCCTATTGTCGGTCGCAAGCCCGAGACACCATTCTTCTCATCTCTTACCCACACACGATGGACCCGGCACCCGCACGGTGAATCCATGGAATGCTTAGAAATTTGTCTTTTCTCTGTAGGAAATATGTTCTACACAAATAGAATGTGTGACAAATAGACGATAAAAAAATGTATAACTTACGTGGCTATCTCCTCTTCAACATATTGCTGAGTGACTCCGAAGGTTTTGGCTATATTTTGCAGGGAAAGTGAACGATATGCCCGCAGTAGTTGGACATATGCCTTGATCCTGGCTTCCCTGACGTAATGCTGGTAGTGGGGATGGAACACTGGGTCCACACTCATCTGGATCTCCACCTGGAAGTATCAAACTTATTCAGAGGCTTTTTAATAATATCATATTAGAGCAGATTGACCACATGGCTCAAAAATTCAGACTTGGCAAATTTTAACCGACAATTTAATTATTTACAAAATGTACATTTACATCCAAATTCGTGGTCCAACGGTTAAGTCTGTGGATTTAGACTTGGAGGTACTGGGTTCGGTTCCTGGTAAGGACACAATAATATTTATTAATTTAAATAAATAAAATTGATTAATATTGAATTTTTTTATTTAAAGGAAATAAGGTACAATGAATAAAAAAAAAAAAAAATATTAATTAAACTAAAAACTTACATCTTAAAACATAAATTACTATTAATAAAAATAAACCTAAATAATAAATAAAAAGATAACTAAAAACTAAAATGAAGAAAACACAAAATAAAAATTATTATAAATAAAAAATTTGCTCCAAATCGCTGCCAATGGGCAAAGTGCCAAAAATACTGGCAGCATTGCCACGTTGAATGGCAATACTGATTGTAATTGATCCTTTAGCCCAAATATTGCCCAGCCCTTTTGTCTCCCGTGGTGTTGACGAGCTGTTTTGACAACGCCTTGAAAATTTCGTGTGCACTTGGTCCCTTTGATATTTAATTTATTTATGATATTTCTCGAATTTGGTATACTAGAGACATTTACGAGCTTGCCACTTATCATAATTGGCCTATAATAAAGTTGTCTAAATACGAATCCGCTTCTTTATAATATAAAGATAAGCGTTGTTTCTGACCACACCGGAAATGATATGGTCGTGATGATGATGATACATCAAAAAAATACATGTTTTACATGACAAGTTATGGGAGTATAATGGCTCCAAGTGCTTTAAGACATGTATGCTTTATGCATCTGCGGGGTGAGGCGGAGTGCACAATCGTCCGAAAACGAATAGTCTAAGATTCATTACAATTCAATCAATTCATTACATAATGATAAGTGGCGCGCAAGGTCCATGGATGTTAGCAACTGGAATCAGACACTTATGACTGACATCAGTCCCTAGCACTATGACGGCAATTCAAGCCTGATCCAGAAACGTGTGGATACACTTTATTGGGTTTATCAGCACGAACAGTGGATACTTCCCTGCCCCGGCAGACTGGATCAATTACCACCAACAGTCCACCTACCACCTATTTATTGTTCTCGTAGTATGTGCCATTAGCAATGATGTCAAATGCCAATTTTTACTTTCAAGGAGAACTAATGTTGTAAGCTTGCCATGGTGAAAAATAACACCGCTTGAAACAAGACTTACGTTAAATTAAATTAATTCCACCAACTTATTTTGTGTGTTATTAATATTTTAATACTTTGAGCGAAGACAAAGATTTGTAGAATGAGCTTACCCAAGCAAGACTCTTGATGAAATCAGCATACCGACACTCGTGGAGAGATTCCACCAGTTCCCGGAGCTCGGGGAAGCGAGACCGGAGAGCCTGCACCGCTGCCCCCTGTTTGCGGAGGGCAGACTGTAGAGCGTGTCTCTCCAAGGCCAGAGCACATGCTAGCACACAGTACTGGATTATTGTACCTGGGAATATCGATATGAACGTCATAAAATTGAACTAACCAAACTTCTGTATTTTAAGCAGTAACCCTATTCTGTTATTCAAGTGCGAACATTATATAATGGAATCCTTTAAATAGTGGAAACTGCCAGTGTAAGACGCTATTATTCTCGTTAAAGGTTTCTACTGCAAATAATGTAATGCATGCATTAATTTTAATAATTGTATATTAAATTTATGAAAAACTTTTTTTTTATACTAGCACAACATGTGACCTTTCACCCACCTGATGGTAAGTGATGCGCAAGGTCAATCAGTCATAAACTTTAAGTAGATGAGTTGGGTAGTATGGCATGTAGATCATATTTCCTATTGGGAATATCTCATTATTTGCTCAGCAGCTTAAATTTCTCTCACTCTACGTCTTTTTAAATGCCTGACTTCCTGAGGGATGGTGAGGTCAACAGCTAGCTTGTTAAAATGATTCTACAGCCTAGTCTTGTATCTATTGTTACATAATTGGATTTCATCCTTTATCGTGCTTATAGCCAGGCATTCATGCAGCTCAGACATTTTGATGTACCATGGTGTATTTCCAATGCGTTTTAGTATTTTATTTTGTGTTCTTTGTAAGTAAATGTTATTAAATGATTATAAAAGCGTCATAGACAATATTTACTTTACGTTTACTCAATGACTTTGAAGTTTAACCCTGACTTTTAAAATTAGTGAAAAACATTATATAAAACACTTGACATATATACAGAGTTATACATGTATACAGTTTTTATGGCATCTGCCCTATCTATCAAAGCAAATCCCTTATGATCACTGTTTTACTACATGGTCAAAGCTGTTTCAAACAGCTGAATGACCCGACTAGACAGATTGCAATTCAAAAGAAAAAATATATGAGGTGAGGGAAACCCCGCATTGTCCACATTGTGTGTGGGAAAGAGAGAGAAGAAGAATGGTGTCTTACCGAAGTCCACCAGCTCGTAGGATTCAAATGTGGAGACACAGTCTATGAAGAGCTCTGCGGCACGACTGTAGTCCCGGACGGCCAGACAGTAGATAGCTTCGTATGCCTTAAGCTTGTTCCGGGAACGCCAGTCTCCACCTTTGTCAACCAACTCGTGGGCCTGAAATTTTTAGGTTAAAGTTAAGTTTCATGGCACAGCACCCGCATGGTGAACCAAGAAATGCTAAGAAATTTGTGTTCTTCTTTTGGGTTAATTTAGGCAATTTTTTGTTTTTTAAAATTCTGATAAGTGGAGTGAAAAATTAAGGGAAGACAAATTTCTTAGCAATGGAATCCCCCGCAGCTGCCGGGTGGTCCATTGTGTGTGAAAAAGACGAGGGAACCGAGCTTGCAACCAACATAGACTGGGTTTAAAAGGGGAAACTTGGCAGGTCTCTGGTGAGGGATGCGACATTTGTGACGTCGTCAAGCGCCTGGCAAAGAAATTGTACAAACAGCTGACAGAAAAGTATAGCAATCATTTTTGCACAAGTATTTTATTTATTTTATTTTTTTTTATTTTAAAACTTTATTGCACTATGTACAAAGGCGGACTTAATGCCGCTAGGCATTCTCTGACAGCCAAACCTTTAGGACATTTAGACAGGGTAGGTGGTAGGTGCAATTAAAAATTAGATGAAATTTAAATAAAACAGAAATATAATTGTTATATAAATATATACATACTAATATCTACATACAATTTACATACTAATACATAAATAAGTCATACTATAGATATACTAATATAATATAAATAAAACTACTTACATGATGAGGAGAGTGTGACAAAATTAACAATGTGATGATGCTAATATTAAGAGAAACAAAGATTGAAAAGAAAGGTTTAGGTTAGGTTACTTAGTTAGTTAAAAAGTGTTTGTATACCTGGTTTTTAAATATTGCACGATTGGGGGCTTCTCTGATATCAAATGGTAAGTTATTCCAAAGATTCGCAGCGACAACAGCAAATGAGTTCGAAACGTAGGAAGTGTGGTGAGAAGGTATAGAAATTGTGGAGTTGAAGGAGGAGCGAAGAATTCTATCATGAAAAGAACTTAGAAAACTGAAATTATCTTTAAGATACTTGGGTGAATTAGGTTCATTTAATAGACTGTATAACAAGCAGAGAATTCTGCGATTTCTCCGCTTACGGATAGGCAACCACTTCAATTTATCTCGGAATGACGAAATATGGTCGAATTTCCGCAAACCGAAGATAAAGCGAATACAAGCATTGTGCAGTCGTTCAAGTTTATTAAGATGCTCTTGTGTAAGATCCACAGAACACACGTCACCGTAATCGATTATAGGCAAAAGAAGGGACTGTACGAGCGTAATTTTAGCTTTCAGCGGCAGATTGTTTTTTAATTTGTTGACAGAGTGCAGTGAAGAGAATATCTTACGACTAATTTGAGGGATCTGTGCTACCCAGCTTAGGTGAGAATCCAGGTATATCCCAAGATTCTTTACCTCACTGGAGAATGGAATAGGCACGTTGTCAAACCGAACAGAGTCGATAGCATTCATGTTAACTTTAGATAATAGTCGGGGGCTCCCAACAATGATTGACTGACATTTGTTCGGATTGACAACGACACCGTACCGCGCAGACCAGGAATATAAACTACATAGATCGGAATTAAGCCAAGCTATTGCACTATTGAGAGTACTGACATCTGTCTGCATGTAGAGTTGCAAGTCATCAGCGTACAGGTGGTAGTGGCAATGAAGTGAGGAAGTGATCCTACTAATGAATAACAAGAAAAGTAACGGGGATAAAATGCCACCTAGTGGAACGCCGGTACTCAAATCACACCAGTCTGAAGACGTTTGATCAATGCGAACCCGTTGCCGACGACCATGCAGATACTGAGAAAACCATGACAAGGCCCCTGTCGATATCCTCAGACGAGACAAAATAGCGATGAGCAAATCAGGATCCACTGTGTTAAAGGCGTTGGTGAAATCAATCAGTACAAGTACCGTGACTTTGGTTTTATCCATGCCGTTTCTGATGTCTTCAGTTACTTTAAGTAAAGCTGAAGTTGTGCTATGACCGGGACGAAATCCTGACTGGAAGGGATTAAGGAGTTGGTTTAAATTTAGAAATTCCGATATTTGTATATGAACGGCAGACTCTAATACTTTTGAAAGGAATGGTAAAATGGAAATTGGACGAAAATGGCTAGGTAACGTTGGAGAGGAAATTTTAGGAAGTGGGATAATAAAGGCATTACGCCATAAGGTAGGAAATTGACCAGTAGTAAGAGATATATTTATTATGCGCGTTATTGTAGGTAAGAGTACATCGATAATGGTAACGATCATAGCACAACTGATGTCATCACATCCTATTGCTTTAGAAGTTATGGAGTTAATCGTCTTGAAGATAAAATCGCCAGAAACCTCAGCAAGATCAAATGGTGTATTGGTAAGGGTCGGCATTTCCGCTAATTCAATTAATGTTTTTGACTTGATAACAACGTCCAGCATCGGAGCTGATGAGAAATGAGCATTGAGCTGGTCAGGTGTCACCGTGCCGAGATTAGCCGAGCACTGTGAACGCCCCAACCCCAAAGATTTGAGAAATTTCCAAGTATCGGACTGAGATTTGTTTGAGATATTGTCACAAAAATGGCGGCGTTTTGCTGTTCTACACACCTGGTTACAACGATTTCTTGCAACCCTATACGCAGCCCAGGCATCATCACTTCGTTTTTTACGGTATTTACGGTACGCACAGTCACGCTTCCTCATAGACATGCGGACTTCATCACTAATCCAAGGTGTCGGAGCACGTTTCACTTTCGTCGGGAGTATGGGTGCGTGTTTGTCATACAGTCTAAGTACCTCATGATTAAATAATGCGACCATACAATTTATATCGGTTAGATCATCAAAACTGCTCCAATCAATTTGATTAGCATCATCGCGTAGTTTTTCAATATTTATGCGACAGAAATGACGCATAAATATTGTAGGCGGACGGTATTTTGGAGGTTTGGACTTGTAGGAGGTAAAGAGGAGATCGTGATGGGAGAAGGCAGGAGCCACTAACTGACCATGACAGAGATATTATTAGAGCGAGAGGTAAAAATTAAGTCGAGAAGAGTATTAGACAAAGCAAGGTGATGAGTGGGGCCAGTTGGTAGAAGGGTGAGGTTAACAGAATAGATAAGATTTAACAGTTTACTAGCACGGGATTTGTAGGGTTCCTGATTATTGAGAATACAAGTATTAAAATCACCCATTATAAGGATATGAATGTAGTCCAACACGGTCTCATCCAGCATAGTCTCTAGACTCGAAAAGTAATTAATCGACGGCGGGCAGTAAACAACTCCAACAAGTATGCTCGCACCAGAAAAGCTGACATCAATAAATAAATATTCGCAAGATGCGGCGTACAATGAAGGCGAGCAGCACACAATTTTGTAGGAGAGTCCGGCACGGAGATATATTGCCACTCCGCCTCCACCGCGGCCTGTGCGATCATTGCGAATAAGAACATAGCCAGGAAGTGAATAACTAGTTGAAGGTAAAGAAGGTTTGAGCCAGCTTTCAGAAATGAGAATAGCGTCAACGACATCTGGTGAAGAGAAGGTAGTAAGGAGATCGGTGTAGTGTGCGGGCACACTTTGTGCATTTATGTGGCATATGTTGAAGTTGTTTCTGTAAAGAGAAAATTGATTTATTATTATTTATTTATTTATTTATTTATTTTATTTTATTTGGAAAACTTATGGTTACAGAATTTTAATTAGACATAAATATAAACACTTAAACCACTAAAAAGTTTCCACAGATAGAAACAACAGACACGGCACTAAAGTATTATTATTATTTTTTTTTTTATTAACGACTCCAAGTCGTCCGCGTCATAGAATGACCCACAAGACGCGTCGCTGTTCGGAATGGAATGAAAAGAATCTTCATCACTATCGCTATCCGTCATCAATCAATAAGTAGAACTAAATAATATATAAATATAAAAATATACCTAATAATACAATAAAAAAAATATAATAAAGTATTTAAAATCTATACACAATATCCTGCCTGCCTCTCCCGCTGGCATAGACTTTACAATACAATCCTAGTTACACAGATCAAAACACAAAATAGACCAATTATTATTATTAGTTAATTAATTAGTATGCACGTTAGTGCCGGTTCCACTAATACCAACTTATGGAACTGTTAATTGACATCAGATCTTGCTGACCCATTTGGACAAATTCAACAGAAATCATTTCTGAAAAGCCTTTCTCCAGCAGTGGAGTATTAAGACTCTAGGATGAGTAGGATGATAAAGATTGGCCTCTGTTCAGAGGGGATATGTCTCTTTCGGACTATCTTTGATGGGACATACAGAGGGTATTTAATTAATATTTAAACTGAATAAATAATTTAATTTTAACTAAAATAGTACCTTGGTAATAGCTTTCCCCATATCTTTCACATTGCAGCCATGGAAATATGCAATTCTATACAAAGCAAAGATGGCATCCAGTCTTCTATTTGTGGTCAGGGTGTTATCTTCATACTTAGATGTGGCCAGTGTGGTCGCTCCTTCTTTATCACCAATCGAGCATAAATATTCCAGTCTGAAAGGTTATTATTCACAAGTTGAGTGCCAATTCCAAAATACATATTTTCTAAATATAACTTTAATTATGTTGTCATAAGTACTCTTTGTTCTAGGGCTTGTAATATTGTTTATCTTACCTGTCGTGCCAAACTGGTGTTTCAGAATCATCTTCTTTGAAACTGTCCAACTTTTCCTGGTTTATCTTTGTCATCGTATCATACAGCTTTTGGTCCATAGGCCACCCCAAGTCACTGCACACTTCCTTATAGTAAGGGGCCATATTTCCGACTTTAATTTCTTTAAAAAGCTGATCGTTTAACTGAGCATTATCCTTAAAATTTGGCAAACCCAACTTAAATTTAATACTGGCCAAAGCCATAAATTCGGGAGTTTTTCCGTCTGCAGAAAGTTCCATGATGCTGCTGTTTGCTTATTTGTTAATAATTACTACCTAAAATATCAATAAAATTACTTTATTAAACACAAAAATGCAATCTCATTCAATGAAATCAAAGAAAAGAACACACAAATAATACAAATCGCAAAGGTATTTTACATTGCATAAAATATTATTATTTTTTATTTTAAAATTGTACTTCTATAGCTTGCAGTTAATTTTTTAGTTTAGTTTTCTTCAAACTATTACTTTTGTATGGATAGAATAAATAAATAATTATATTGTAATACTATTATAAAATATATAAAAAAACTAAATTATTATATTGCAATTATAAACTAACATAAAATACCCTTTTTCTATAACCAAAAATGCTCTGTGTCAAAATGTTACACTGTCATCGGCATAATTATAGCAACACTAATTGCAATAAATGTTGCTATAGCTAAAAACAAAGACAGAATCCAGGCCAAAAAAAAATATATCGATGTCAAAATTTAAATTGCCAATACTAAAAAAAAATATAGTGATGGCAGATCATTCTAATAAAGATCCTATAAAAACGTAAGACTCTATGGGGTGTGTCAGGCAAAGCTGTTTATAGATGTCCTAGCGGCAATGGTACCTTATTTTACACCTATATCGCATCATTTTTTTTTAAGTTTTTGTAATTTTATATTTTTATAACAAAATAATGTATTTTAAATTAACGTTACCTACCTTAAAAGACGAATTAAGAAAGCGCACACCGTCTTTAAAAAGAAAAAAGGTTTTATTAATTGAATGGAAATTTTGAGATCACCATACGAGTATCTTTGATTTCGCTTAGAAATCTCGATTTGTACACTTCTAAGCTGCTCACTTCGGCATAATATACAGAAAATAATAAATTTCGTAATAAAAATACAAGTTTTCTATGCAACTGACATGAAACCATGCCCTTTAAATTTCTTGGCAGAAGGATAAATTTTCAGGGAAAAACACCATCCCTAGAAGTAGTTGTAAAACAATTCACTGACGACATGAATAGGGTTACTCAACAGCCTATAAGCAATGTCAAAAAAGCTTGGATATATGACAACTACTTAGCATCTCGCCTCACTTGGCCTTTCCTAGTATATGATTTCAACAAAAGCCTACTATCAAGTCTGGACGCGGACGTCATAAGAACATTGAAGTCTTGGCTTGGATTAGCCCAGGGTGCTGACTCCTCAACATTCTTTAGAGGACGGAGAAACTTCGGAATGGATCTGAAAAGACCATCTGAATTATACAAACATCTACGTATAAGCAAATATCAAATTCTAACCAGCTCCCAGGATAATACAATTTCATCCCTTCCAAGAGACCCTCTGGTCTCAGATATGGAACCGAGACTACTATTCTTCAAGAAATTCATGACAGGTGCCCAGACTGACAAAAGAGGCATTGGCTGGAAGAAAAAAGAAAGTGACAAAGAGGTTATAAAATCCTTCCTCAGGAAAGATGAAGAGCATGAATACAGAGTGCACGCGATGACTCTAGAAGTTCAAAATGACTGACTAACTTTGGGCGATTTTTGCATCCCTCCAGCCCTAAAGTGGCGCACACTAATGTACGATTGGTCTCCGGCGTTGCTAAAGTTCTACCTAAACGCTTTTCAAATGTCCCTCCCGGACCAGAGTAATCTGGTAAGGTGGGGAAAAGCTACGGAAAAGAACTGTACATTGTGTGGTGCTGCCATAGGAACTGCTAGACACACACTTGTAGGGTGCGTTACTCTCCTAGAAAAGGGCTATTACTCACGCCGACATGACAAAGTCCTAGGTGTTATCCGTGAAGCAGTAAGTCTTTCTATTGCAAGAGCCAGAAAGGGACTGACTACAAATAAAACTTTGACCACATTTGTAAAGGAAGGGCAAAGCACGAAAACTAAATGCAAGCCCACCTCGATCCTTGGCGCCGCATTAGACTGGAAAATTCTCATGGATACATTTGAACACCATTATAGGATCCCAGATGAACTAGCTGTATCAGCCTATAGGCCAGACATCTTAGTGTTTTCTCGGAACTTGAAAAAAGTTATCCTTATTGAACTTACCGTTCCGTGGGAATCAAATATTCCAAAAGACCACAACATGAAGTCGAATAAATATTATGATCTCACAGAAGAAATGATCAGGAACGGGTTCAAGACTCAGCTTTACGCAGTGGAAGTTGGTGCAAGAGGAGTTCCAGCAAAATCTTTGCATCACTTACTGAAAGAATTGGGCCTAAGCAGGTCTGCCGTCAATACATTTATGGAACGAGCTTCCAAGACGGCATTAACGGAATCATACAGTATTTGGTTGGGTAGGGAGAGAAGTAGAATGGTGGATGGTGAGCGTATTATCGCGCAATAGAAAAAAAAGGAGGCCTCCTTTTCTTAAACCAGCCAATTGTCGGTCGCAAGCCCGAGACACCATTCTTCTCATCTCTTACCCACACACGATGGACCCGGCACCCGCACGGTGAATCCATGGAATGCTTAGAAATTTGTCTTCCTCTCTATGTTAGGTACCATCTATCATGCGCCATCTATCGTGATAAAAAGTTAGTGATACACCCCATTGGCCGTGTTTAACTTGGAAAATCGATACTTCAAAGCGTGGACGCTTTACGCCAATGCAAACAGTCGTTTGACTTGCATTAAGCAAAAGCGAATTACAATATACAAGAAATACAATTATATCGGTGTTGTGAAACAGCCACGGTACTAGAAACGATGGGAATGCATTTGTGATACGTTATAATTAAAGTTATTTTAAATGATTCTACTCCTGCTTGTGGAAGACTAAAGAACAATGCGATCCAAAAGCATTTTTAAAATTTACTTCTGGCAAAATTGCAAAAAAGATTTTTGTACCGTTAATCGAATCATGCAACAACTTTATTTTCTAAGATAAACCGCGAAGTTGTCGTGGTTATCAGTGGTGCAATATTTAGCCATAAGGTAGAATTTTGCGTCGACTGTAAGGTCAAATGTCGCAATTTCTATATCTTAATATTAACAAAATCGCAATTTTAAAATTTAAAAAACAATTTTGCCAGAAGTAAATTTTAAAATTCTCTCCTCTCCTCTGCCAACCCTACTGTGTATACAATTCTCACTAACCTATCGTTCCGATACGCGATAATAGTAACCTAAGCACGCTTAAAGGTGTTCCGATACGCGCTTAAACTGTTTTGCCAAAGCTGTGTGACGTCACAAACGACATCATTTTTCGCGCCTAGACTGCTCACGATATCGAGGTAGATCGCTCTGAGCGCTGTCAGTTTTTTGTCATTATGTCGCGCGCCATTTTCAAGTTTATTTAATATTAGGTTTTCTTTTAAATTATTTAATATTGTAATTCGTTTAGACTGTTCGTATGTTACTTCAAAAACAAATCTATTATTAATATTAAAGTAGGAAGTGGAAAAAAAAATGTCTGTAACACGGCAATTTATTTTAAAAGATCAAAATGAGTTAATAATATTAAACTTTACACATATAAAGATGAATAAACCGAGAGATGTATATTTGTTACATACATACATACATATCTTCACGCCAGATCCCTTGCGGGGTAGGCAGAGACAATTGAGCGCCATTTGACACGATCACGACATACTTCTTTCGCTTCGTCGACATTCATTAACCTCTTCATACATGCCCTTTGGTTACGAAGACTTTTTAATGCACCTTCAGTCAGTGTTTTATTTATTTGATCGTGATATGTGAGTCTCGGTCTGCCAGGGCCTCTTTTACCCACAACTTTCGCATTATATATCTGGTTCGTCAATCTTTCATCGCTCATCCTTTCAACATGCCCGAACCATCGTAGCATGCCTTTCCTTATTTTTGTCCCTATGCTTTCCTTCATACCAACCCTTTTTCGTATTTCGACGTTACGTATGCGGTCCGCCAAAGTGACGCCACATATCCGCCGCAACGACCGCATTTCTACTGCATTAACCCTACTCTCATGCGTATTCTGACGTATCCACGTCTCGCTTCCATACATCAGTGTTGGTACCAACATGGCATTGTGTATGGCGAGCCGAGCTTTGTCACTGACATTTCGACTGCCGATCAGTGACCCCAGGGCACCGTTAACACTATTTCCCGCGTTCACTCTTCTTTCAACGTCCCTATCGTACTTCCCATCCGCAGTGAAAACACTGCCCAGATATATAATTTCATTTACTTGTTCTAGAGTTTCATCATCAATCTTTATCGTCACGGTTGTCATCCTTCTTCTTTCAAACACTAGTACCTTGGTTTTTCTCGCATTCAAACGGAGTCCTTTTTCTGCACATCCCTCCTTCATTCTTGTGACTAGTGATTGCAGTTGTTGTTCGGACGATGCCATAAGAACAGCATCATCTGCATAAAGCAGGCAGTTCACCACTAGATCACTCATCTTTATCCCACAGTCACTCTCTCTCACTCTTTTTAGGCATTTGTCGAGATATAGAGTGAATAATCTAGGAGAAAGCACACAACCCTGTTTGACGCCCATTTGGGATTCAAAGCAAGGCGACATACCTCCCTCCACCCGCACACAAGCTTTGCAGCCCTTGTACAGGGACTGTATAGCTTGTAGCAGTTTGTCATTCACTCCATACTCCGGCAATATGTCCCAAAGCTTCTTTCTTACAACTCTATCAAAAGCCTTTTCCAAATCCACAAAAGCACAGAAAACCTTCTGGTTTAAGGCCAAAAACTTCTCTGTGATATTGCGGAGCGAAAAGACTTGGTCAGTGCATCCTCTTCCAGGTCTAAAGCCTCCTTGTGCCTCCCATAAAAGACCTTCAGTCTTCTCTTGCAAGCGTTTCGTGAGAATCTTGCCATACATCTTGCTCGCCAAACTGATCAAACTAATCGCTCGGTAGTTGGCACAGTCCAATCTAGATCCCTTACCTTTGTATAAAGGAACGATGACTGATTGTCGCCAGTCCTCCGGCACTCTTCCCTCCTGCCAGCAAAGGTTGCACAGTAGGTGGAAAGCGTTCCAGACCGGTATACCTCCGTATTTGATCATTTCAGCGAGCACTCGATCTTTTCCCGCTGCTTTGCCACATTTCAGGCTTCTAATTGCCGATTGCAATTCTTGCACACTTATTTCCTCCTTAAAAGTGGACGTTATAGTTGTGGATAGCTCTGGAGGTAAAGTACCCGTCGTGACGTCGTTAGGAGTACCACTAGCATACGAGTACATCTCGCTAAAATATTCATTCCATCGCTGCAACACCTCATTTGTGTTTGCAAGAATGTTACCGCTTTTTGATTTCACTCTGTTCATTCGATAAGATGACAAGCAACCTTTGGCCTTCCTAACTTCCCTCCAGAAAAGTTTGGAGTTCTCCTTAAAGTTGCTCGTCATCCTATTTTCACCTATTTCCTTACATCTTTCACGCTTCTCCTTAACCAAAGATTTAGTCTCATTCTTGCAGCGATGGTACAACTCTTTTTTTTCTCTTTTTATACTTTCATTCATATTCAGCGAAGCAACGTAATCTATCCAAGCTTTCTTCTTTCTTTCTACCGAATCTTTGACCTCTTGATCCCACCACGCGTCACCCTTGGTTGCTCGCTTTTTTGCTACTCCACATACTTCTCTTGCCGATTCTACCATACCATTTTTTAGGTACTTCCAACACTCTTCTACATCTTTACTCACATCTTTCAAGTTGATAAGTTTATCTTTGACGCATTTCATATACTCCTCTTTCACACTATCATCTTGTAACTTTTCACTCTTTATTCTCTCTACTGCTGACATATTGCCACCTGATCGCCAGTGGCGCCATTTTGTGAACAGGCTACTAATCCTAGTGATTACTAGGTAGTGGTCTGTTCCCAATTCTGGCCCACGATACGCCCTGGTATCCAGAGTCTGTGTTCGCAGTCTTTCATCAACTATTATTAAATCAATCATACTCTTTTCACTATTTTATCGTTCTTGTATACATGTGAATATCTTTGTGAGCAAACATTGTGTTGGACACAAAAATATTCTTTTCTAAACACACGTCAAGAATAAGCTTGCCTGCATCATTTACTTTCCTATCTCCAAAATCACCAAGTATATTTGTTAGTATTCATAAAAGATATTCATCAAAGATGTGGAATCCGCAATTTATCTTCCATGCATTTAAAAAAAAAAAACTAACATTTTATGAATGAAAATGTGATTTAGACCGTTCCGAATTGATATCACGCTCTGGCATCCAAATCGCGATATTTGATTCGGAACGACACGGTCAGTGTCCTATTCGTTCTAAGCGCTCTAAACGCGATTCGGAATGAGGGGTAAGTTCCTAAATCTTAACAATATTAAACTGTAAAAAACAATAATTTCAAATCTATTATATTATAAAATAAAAAAACAGGGTCATAGTAGTGTCTACCGAGTGGGGCAGGCTGCCCTGGTTCCAGTCCTCGGGATCTCGGCTCCTCCTCCTTCGCCATGCATACTGAATTTTTTTTTTCTCGTCATGCATAAGGGTAGGCGATCATCCGCTAGGGCGATGGCCTCGACCCGGTAGCCAGGGCTATGGTCCTGGGAGCCATAACATGTTTCGCCTATCATCTCACAATGTATGTTGTCTGTATACTGTGCCTGTATACTAATACCTCAATGTGCTGTGTTGTGACGTATTATACTAACCAAACCGTTTTCTCTTTTAGTGTTTGATTCATCGCATCCAGATAAAAGCTAAAATCTTTAAATAAAATAAACCCTTTCTTATTTAAAAAAATATATATCTATCAAAAGTGATGTTGGCACAAATGCCTTAGTGGCGATTCCCATTACTAGTTTTACTAGTTCTCAAAAAAGAAGAAGAAGAAATTTTAAGAATGCTTTTTGTTTATTTTTTTAACGTCTCGTTTATGTCAGATAGCTTGCATGTTTTAGAAATGTAGATTGGCACTAAACATTGATAATTTCTTGTATAATAATTATTATTGACCTAAGTAATAACACGCAATGTACGTAATTGTGTAATTTATTACAAAAATATGCAAGCTATCTGATAACCCGGAACACGTCTCCGTGATTTATATTATTTTAAATTAAAATACTTTTTACGATAGTCTCCGAAGAGTCCGTGAAATGTTTAAATTTGTGTTTTCCTTTATCCTACTGTGTAATTACTAATTACAGTTTTATTATTTACATTACAATGGCGAGCAACATGGATTTAAACAGCCTTGTCAACAAAAATCAGTCCATTAAGATCATTCCGTCTATTGAGCAGTTCCTGGAAACCTCTGGGTTCAACACAAATCTGGATGCGAATACGCTACTATGGCTGGCCAGAATTAAGAAAACTTGGGCCACTTGGAAAAAAAGTGTATCCGTAAAACAGGACATTGAAAAATTTCTCCTTTCGTCATTGGAACCTTACAGAGTCGCATTAGCTATAGTAATTAAATGTGAAGAATATAAGGACAGTAAGGTAGTATCATTACCGTATTATATTATAGAAGTATTAAACGGTATGAGTTTTCGTGCTGCATTGCTCCCCGATGACAAATTAAAGCTTGCTGCCTTCCAGATAGCTGTACAGCAAAGGAATCAGGTATTCATATCTCTTGTCATAAAAACATACAAAATATCAACTATAAAAAGTGTTATTCTTCCAACCATATATGAAATGATATCACAAGGGAATCACAAACAAGTAGCACCAATAATTGTAGACCTAGAATTGGCCACGGATATTCCAGTACAAGAAATATTGTTTCCTTTAGTACTGCAAGACAAAACAAACATGATTTACGAGTATTTAGGTCAATGTACAGCGGTTATAGAGCCATTTCTTCTATTCATGGATGAATTACTGGAAAAAAACTTTCAAATGCTGCCATTTGTACAAAACTACATTGAGAAATACAAAATAACTGGTGTTAAGTATGATAAATTCCATCATAAGCCATTGGGAAAGTTTGTTGCAAAATTATGTGCAAAATTTAAGTATCCGTTAAGTAATTGTAAGAACTTAAGCAAGAACAGAACATTTTCGGGTTTACGTTATTTAGTATATCAGAAATATTTGGAAAATAATATTAGTCCGAGTGTGTGGGAGGATCTTGTAAGAGATACTTTGGAGAAAAGTCCGCACTGTCATATAGAATTTATAGATTTTTTGGCCGAGTATGATAAAAAAGAGGCTTTGAAGTGGGCTGAACATTTGAATATATCAAAAAAATACTATCCTTATTTGTTAAAAGCTAATTCAGGTGTAACAGCTGAACAGGAAGAGAGTTGGGATACAGAACCAAGTGCTTCACAAGAATTTTATAAATTAACTCTTAATCCTGAGGCTATAATAATCATTGATACTGTTGAAAAATTTAAAGACTTCACAACTGACTTACAATTTAGCCCTTTATTGGGAATAGACTGTGAATGGAAGCCATCATTTGGCGCCACACAACAGCAAGTAGCTCTCATTCAAATAGCTACAAAAGAAAATGTTTACTTAATAGATGCTATATCCTTGAATGGACAGAACTGCATGTCTTTATGGCACCAATTTCAAAAGACATATTTGGATAATAGTGAAATTATTAAAATTGGTTTTGGACTTGAAAATGATTTAAAAGAAATGAAATCCTCTATTGTTGGTCTAAGTAATATTCAGATTAAGGGAGAAGGGTTACTAGATCTAAGTATGTTATGGAAAAGCTTGTTGGGCTTGGATTTAGAATTACCATACAATGATGATGGAGGCAGCCTGAGTGCTCTCGTTAAGTCTTGTTTTAACCTACCATTACAAAAGTCTGAACGCTGCTCTAATTGGGAGCTCCGACCATTGCGCCAGAGCCAAATAGAGTATGCCGCACTTGATGCTTACGTTTTAATAGAACTCTACAATTTCTTACAAAATGTTTCCAGAGAACAAGGATATAATTTTGATGAAATCTGTAATGATGTGATGTTGGAAGTAAAGCAGAAGACTAAAAAAGAAAAGGTTGTAGATAGGCTGTTGGAATCATTTGATGCTGAAATCAAACAAGTGCAAGCAATTAAACTTTTACTCGATCCAAAGTTATCACACTTGTTTCCTCATTTGAGATATGTAGGAATAGATTCAGTGATGAGTCCTCCTACAATGGGTTGGCATGACATAGTTTATTTAGCTATTTCCGAAGAGAGGTTTATTTTAGTTACCAAAATGAAATTTTCTCCAAACCAAAACTACCCTCAAAATTATATATTAAAATTGGACAATAGTGGAGTCAAAGGACAGTTAAAACAAGTTATCAAATACTTTAATATTAATATTGTTAAAAGTGATATTCTATCTAGATGTGTGTATTGTAACGAGAATAAGTTAACTAGTTTAAATACTGCTGAAATTGAAAATCTTAACGAAAAGTACAAAGTGAAGAGTAATGTGGGTAGTAACAGAAATAATTACGAAGATTATGATAATTGTGATGAACCTGATTATGGTAACTTTTTGAGCGATGATGAAGACATTCCACCCACAATTTGTTGTCCAAATGTACAACATTGTGAAGTAGAAACTAGTTTAGGAATTGCTATAGACTTTAATGATTTTGACTCGCTGTACAGCTCCAAGAAAGATGCTATTCTTTGCGAAAGTTGTGGCAAAATCTTGTGGGATGGAGAGGAAATTGTTAAAACATCAATCAAATATTTCAATAAGATTTTAAAAGATGTTAGTGCTTAGCTGCAGCAGAAATTTAAATTTGACGATTCGCTAGAAGAATTATATTCTAAGAATTTGATTCTTTCGGTGCGGGCAAGCGCAACTCCTTTTCTTAAACCAGCCAATTGTCGGTCGCAAGCCCGAGTCACCATTCTTCTCATCTCTTACCCACACACGATGGACCCGGCACCCGCACGGTGAATCCATGGAATGCTTAGAAATTTGTCTTCTAATGCGTGGAATTTATTAAAGAGCAAATATTTTTATTATATAATGTTGAATAAAAATAAAGACCTATGTATTTTTTATTTTAATTCATCAATAATAAGATTTTAAGTTACGTTGCGTTAGTTATCCTTGAAATATTGCCACTCAAACTGAGCCTAATCAAGCGAAAAGTCGACGATCACGCGAACGTTGAATCTTGTTTATTTCAAAAAGGGGTTCTACCAATGACACCTGAATCCTAAAAAAATATTTTCTCTTTTGACAATTACACGCAAAGTGATTAGACACTGTCAATGTTAATTGCTATTGTAGTTGATATTTGTATATTTAGATGTATGCTTAGCTCATGCATTTCTAACAGTAAATTTGACAGCAAATAAAGAAAAATCCTATTTTGACAATTAACATTTGCGCTTAAAGAAACAAACCAAAAGTTGAATTACTTTGACTTGTTTTGTATTAAGAGGTTTTAACTTGCACAATCCAATATTTTTAAAGCTTTTTCAAGTGAATATAAATATAATATGGACATTTTAAAGGTATACCTATTAATCATATATTTGTTTTTGTAAAATCGTTGTGTTTTCTGTCTAAAATTACATATGAAAGGATCACTAAAATGACTTCTCCATGGTCTAGCTATAAAGTCCATGAATTTAGACTTGGGAGTTTCGATTCCTGGAGTCCCGACACAATAATTTATTTAATTCGTGATATTTCACCAGTTTGGTACACTAGAGACAGACAGACAGCGGAGTCACTTTTCATGATTCTTTAACAACAAAAAAAAGATGTGGTACGAAAGGGATACGTTCGTGATGATGAATGTTCATAATTTTATTTCCTAGAAAGTTATTACACTACATTTCTCAAAAGTACATTCAACTTTTGAAAATATTGGATTGTGCGAGCGAGAGAGATGCAAACGCGTTAAACCCTCTTAACAGCTTTAATTTTGACATTGTTAGATTTATTTAAAATAAATAATTATTTGACGATATCATGTTTGTAATGATTAGTTTTATTGACATAGGCGTAGGGGATTCAATCTCGCGATTATAAATATGGGCTGGGATCATATTTCCTACCCTCCACTGCCAGAAGCAGGTTAGTATAGATACGCACCTAAGTCACAGTCATGGACAAAGATTTATAAAATATGACAATAATAATAATAATTACTTTTGTCCAAATAAAATATCACCGCCTGTTTCATGCATTAAATTAATTACGTATTTAGTCTTATTTCTATCTAAAATCATGTTTTAAACATAATCTAATAGAAAATAGAAACTTATTTAAGATTAACAATAACAATTAAAAACGTTTATAACAAAACCAAAAAGCATGTGTCGGCGACTGTACGATTACTGCTATGTTCGACTTAAAAGCAAAGCTTGATTTTTTTACCCAATTTTGAATGAAAACCATAGAGAACGACTCTTAAAGCGAAAAAGTGCTTAAAGACACAAGTCGAACATAGGGTTCTGGGGCCGGAGCTTCACTAACTAAACTAAACTTCGGTGTCTTCGCGATATGCCGAAGCCTTTATCTTTATCAGTTTCCGGAACGTCACCTTTCAAACTACTCGCTCCAATACACTCTAATAAGTCTGTCTCTTTCCATGGAAGGCCCATATTTATAATTAAATAGATGTCAGGAAAAAGCATTAAATTTTAGTAGCTAAGCAGTAATATAAGCAGTGTTTGACTTGAAAGCAAAGCAAATATCACTTTTTTAATTGAATTTTGTTTAAAGTGAATGATAACGCAAGTCGAACAACTTTCAAACCAAAATACAGTAAAACAGCTTTTACAACGACAAATCGAACATGGGGGTTATTAGCAAGCTTTAAGTTTTGCTAACTGCAATAGATTACGCATAAACATGTTAATTTGCAATAAAAATATATTAAGTTTCTTTATTATTTTATAATTAATTGAGGGTTGCTTCGCTTTGCAACCCTCTCGCTCGCACATGATAACATTTTCAATCCCTAAGTAGTACATCGTGGTGTGTGAGAAAGGGAGAGGAGAAGAATGGTGTTTCGGGCTTGCGACCTCATATTAGATAGACTGGTTTGGTAAAACGAAGAGGAGTTTTTATTGCCCATCCACCATTCTGCTCCTCTCCCTACCCAACCAAATACTGTATAAGTCAGTTAATAGGCTTGTTCTTCTCGGAAGCTCGTTCCAATTCTTTCATTAAGTAAGTAACAGTTCTCTAACAACAACTTCCACTGCGTAAAGCTGAGTCTTGAACCCATTCCTGAAAAATCATAATATTTGTTCAACTTCATGTTGTGGTCTTTTTGAATACTCGTATTTGATTCCCACGGAACGGTAAGCTCAATAACAGTAACTTTTCTAGTTCCGAGAAAATACTGAAGATATCTGGCTGATACAGATAGATCATCTGGGATCCTATAATGATGTTTAAATGTATTCATTAGAATTTTCCAGCCTGGTGCGGCGCCAAGGATCGAGTTGGGCTTGCATTGAGTTATCGTACTTTGCCCTTCCTTTACAAATGTCGACAAAATTTGATTTGTCAGTCACTTTCTGGCTCTTGCAATAGAAAGACCTTCTGCTTCACGGATATTACCAAGGACTTAGTCATGTCGGCGCGAGTAATAGCCCTTTTCTAGAAGAGTAACGCATCCTGCAAATGTGTCTAGTAGCTCCTATGGCAGCACCACACAATCTATAGTTAATTTCCGTACCTTATCTCCACCTTAATATATTACTTTGGTCCGAGAGAGACATTTGAAAAGCGTTTAGGTAGAACTTCAGCAACACCGGAGACCAATCGTACATTAGTGTGCGCCACTTCAGGGCTGGAGGGATGCAGAAATCGCCCAAAGTTAGCCAGTCATTTTGAACTTCTAGAGTCATCGCGTGCATTCATGCTCTTAATCTTCCCTGAGGAAGGATTTTATAACCTCTTTGTCACTTTCTTTTTTCTTCCAGCTAATTCTCTTTTGCCAGTCATGAATTTCTTGAAGAATAGTTGTCTCGGTTCCATCTCTGAGTCCAGAGGGTCTTTTGGAAGGGCAGAAATTGTATTATCCTGGGAGCTGGTTAGAATTTGATATTTGCTTATACGTAGATGTTTCTATAATTCAGACCAATTCGCACCCTGGGCTAATCGAAGCCAATACGTATGTATATGTTCTTATGACGTCTGCGTCCAGCGGCCCTATTCTGTTAGTCGCAAACGTTATTAATGGAGATTGCGTCATAATTATAAAACATTCAATTCTCAACTATATAAGCGCTCGAACTTGACAGCGACCGTGCAACTTTAATAGCGTGATAAAATATAGTTAACGGATTCCTTTATATAACGTTTGCGCTTAAGTAACATGATAGGGCTACAGGCCTGATAGTAGTATTTTGTTGAAATCATATACTAGGAAAGGTCAAGTGAGGCGCAATGCTAAGTAGTTGGCATATATCAAAGATTTTTTGACATTGATTATAGCCTATTCATTTTAATATATCTCAAAAAGTCCTTAATTTTATTTCCTACAGTTTTCTTAAATGTTGGATTGTGCGAGCGAGAGATGCGAAGTGCAACAACCCTTGCAACTTATATTACTAAAAAATATATTTTAAAAAGACAATATAACTATGCAAAAATGATTTTCTAAATCAGAGATGAAAGAATAGTTGGGAATGGAAAAAGAGGCCACTCAACCCAGCCTGTGTCGGTCACAACCCAAAGACACTATTGTTCTCTCTCCCCCAAACACAATGAGGTGTATCACTAACTTTTTATTACGCTAGATGGCGCATGATAGATGGTACCTTACAACATCTGCCGCGGGGCCGAAGAACAATGGGGCAAACGGGATTTAGAGTTTAACCACATGGAGCGACCCTCGCCAGATATATCAATTCGTGTATCTATACCTAAAGAGTGGGGGTTGGACGATACGATTGGCAGACCTATATCCATCAGTCGAAAGAAACAGCTAATGTGATAAGTTTTAAAAAACGTCTCTGAATAATTTCGTAGGTGATTATTGAAAGGTTAATAATTAAAGTTAAGTTTAGAAGTACTTTAGTAGGTTTTATGTATAACATTTGATTTAGTTTTTTATACTGGCAACTATAGTTCATAAACCTCTCGTTCCGAATCAAGCTCAGAGCGCTTAGAATGAATATGGTACTAACAGTCGTTCCGAATCAAATATCACGATTTGGATACTCAGAGCGTGATATCAATTCGGAACGGTCTAAATCACATTTTCATTCATAACATGATAGTTTTTTTTTTTAAATGTATGGAAGATAAATTGCGGATTCCACATCTTTGAGTATGAATACTAACAAACATACATCTCTCGGTTTATTCATCTTTATGTGTGTAAAGTTTAATGGCGTTTTATTAACTTATTTTGGTATTTTAAAATAACTGTCAACAAATGTCTGTAACTTTTTTTTTCACTTCCTACTTAAATATTAATTATAAATTTGTTTAAGAAGTAATATAGAAACCGTATAAACGAATATCAATATTAAATAATTTAAAAGAAAACCTAATATTAAATTAACTTGAAAATGGCGCGGGACATTATGACAAACAACTGACAGCGATCAGAGCGATCTACCTCGATATCGTGAGCAGTCTAAGCGCGAGAAATGATTTCATTTGTGACGTCACATAGCTTTGGCAAAACGGTTTAAGCACGTCTCGGAACACCTTAAGCGTGCTTAGGTTACTATTATCGTGTCTCGGAACGACGGGTATATTTACCCCTCGTTTTGATGAAAAATATATATTATGTTATGAATGAAAATGTGGTTTCGACCGTTCCGAATTGATATCACGCTCTGAGCACCCAAATCGCGATATTTGATTCGGAACGACTGTTAGTATAATATTCATTCTAAGCGTTCTGAGCTTGATTGGGAACGAGGGGTTAAAGTACTATAGTCGTATTAAGGCTGGGTTGTACCAAAACGAAGCCATCCGTTGACCTTCGTAACTTATACACGCCATTTTTTTCTTCAATCGTTACAATTACTTTATTTTGGTACAACTCAAGACTACGGGCCGGTAATTGACCACTTCCTTAACGTTAAGGCCGATATTTCCATAAAAAATGCACGTTATTCCTTAGTTTAAAATGGTAAATAGAGTAATAACTTCATAAGAAAAATAATACAGTTCACATCTTTTTTCGTAGTTGTAAATAATATTATTGTTTATTGTGTTATACTGCCTACTGTTGTTATTTCACGTCTGTGAAGTCTTTAAAATTTGTTATTTTTGTAATAAATATTATGTATATTTTATTGTTTTAATTGATTCCCAACTAACAAAATTATTACTAATTTCGAGTTCATAATTGAGATTTTGATCACCAAATTACAAATGTTATTAAATTTGATGATTTTCTTGAAGTGATTCGCGACAATATCGCCTAAGGCAGTTGTTCCACGCGCCGCGGGAGCGACTAACTATCGGCTCAAAAAATGTACAATAGATGATATACCTACATTCCGTGTAAACAAAAGAGATGCATATATTAATAGTTGATCGCTGATTGTTTTCACTACTTTTGAGGAGAAGAGAAGAGCTATCAAAGATAATACTCGCACAGCGATACTTGCGCAGCTATGCTCGCTTGGCGGTCAGAAGAATGAGAGACCAACCAGCGGTCATTTCTCTACAGTGCTCGTCGCTCTCGTACACTCGCTTATAGCCCAGCGACAAAACTATGGGAACTACACACCCGCTTCTCGCCAACTCGTTTCTAGCTCATCGTCGGCGGTGGGACAAGTGCCTAAACACGTGTCGTCGTCGGGAATATATGATTTAACAGCACGGGAAAACAGCAAAAAAAAACTAATTTCTGCCCCATATATTGATTCAAATTTATTATTATTTACATTGTAGCACATTATTAAACAAATGACTTTTGGCAGACTATAAACACAGTAAAGTAATTTACAAAACAAACAACTTGCAACTGACATGTCCGTGTAAAAGCGCGGGAACGACTCGACACTTGGTGTTCCATTACAAAAAAAAAAAACGGAATTTTAACATTGCTACGGGAGGTGATTTGCTTTTTTCTGCAGCATCTGGAATTTGATGATCCCCAACTCGGTTATGAACATATTATGCAAATAAATTACGTGTTTAGAACTGATGTATTCTGTCATTGCCACATGCCATTGGCCATATGGGCATTACCTTTAGACAATTTAAAAAAAAAAATGATTTGCTTTTTGACAGATGGACTGTGTCATATCTAAACTGCACAATGGGGTGTATCAGGCAAAGCTTTTTGTAGATGTCGCTAGCGGCACTGGTACCTTGTTTTACACCAACATCGCATCATTTTTAAATGTTTTGTAGTTTTTATTTTTATAACAGTAAAATGTATTTTAAATTAACGTTACCTACCTTAAAAGACGAATTAAGAAAGCGCACACCGTCTTTAAAAAGAAAAACCTTTTATTAATAGAACGGCTTTTTTAAGATCACCATATTTTTTTTTTTGCTTAGAAAACTCGATTTGTACACTTAAAAGCTGCTCACTTCGGCATAATATCCAGAAAATAATAAATTTCGTAATAAAAATACAAGTTTTCTAGAGTGTTCTTCGCGCCATTTTGCGTGGACATGTCAAGTGCAAGTTTTTGTTTTGTAAATTAATTTGCTGTGGATATTATTGGTCAAAAGTGGTGTTGTTTTGTTTAATAATGTGCTGCAATGTGAATAATTATGGAAAACGATAAATTGGACTTTAAATATGGGGCACAAGTTGCAGTTTATTTTTTGCGGTTTTCCCGCGCTGTGGACTCCCATATTTTGCCCGACGTGTTTGGGCTATAATGCCGCGAGTGACTCCTAGTAAAGCATCAAATTCTGCAGCATCTGGAATTTGATGATCCCCAACTCGGTTATGAACATATATTATGCAAATTAATTACGTGTTTAGGGCTGATGTATTCTGTACAATGTCCTTTAAAGACAATTAAAAAAAAAAAACAAGTTTTCTATGCAACTGACAGTTATGTTAGGTACCAACTATTATGCGCCAACAATCGTGATAAAAAGTTAGTGATACACCCCATTTGGTTGGAAATTGGCACGTTTGGTGGCGCTCGCGCTGGTTTGATGTTAACGTGGCTTATAACAGAACGCGAGGTATGCATCTTGCAACAACAATGCGACATTCATAAAATGTTAGTTATTTTTTTAAATGTATGGAAGATAAATTGCGGATTCCACATCTTTGAGTATGAATACTAACAAATATACATCTCTCGGTTTATTCATCTTTATATGTGTAAATTTTAATATTATTAACTTATTTTGGTAATTTAAAATAACTTGCCGTGTTACAGACATTTTTTTTTCACTTCCTACTTAAATATTAATTATAGATTTGTTTAAGAAGTAGTATAGAAACAGTATAAACGAATTACAATATTAAATAATTTAAAAGAAAATCTAATATTAAATTAACTTGAAAATGGCGCGGGACATTATGACAAACAACTGACAGCGATCAGAGCGATCTACCTCGATATCGTGAGCAGTCTAAGCGCGAGAAATGATGTCATTTGTGACGTCACATAGCTTTGGCAAAACAGTTTAAGCGCGTCTCGGAACACCTTTAAGCGTGGGAAGGGTTAATAGCAAAAACGAAAAACATTCTGATACACCTTTATTAATAAATAAAACAATAAGTTATATATTAATTAAGACGCTTTAATCAAATATCACAGTACAATTGATGTGATTATTTTTAAATAATTCAATTTCTTTTAAGTCTATGTTGTTTCGCTTTATGTTAAGTGTTTTCAAATCCAATTTAGGAAATCCTCTAAGGGTAGTTAATTTATTATTTTCCAAGTTAAGAACCTGAAAAAAAAAAAAAAACAATTTATAATCAAAAATAGTGTTGTACCTTCAGCACAGCCCCTAGAATACAACGTCATAATCGACCCACACTGTTGGAGATGGGCCTTCCAAAACATTTCTTTGGCCTACTTTCGCGCTGGCCAGATGAGTTGACGAGGATCCGAAATCGATTTGACAAGTTGGATGATTCAAAAAAGTTGGTATTATTTTGCTCTCCTCATGGAAAGGGTGTTGTTGTCAATTATTATTATTATTAAAATACTTTATTGCACTTTAACTTATAAGTATGTACAAAGGCGAACTTAAAGCCATTTCGGCTTTTTCTACCAGCTAACCTTTGGGAGAGTGAGACAGTATAATATGTGGGGTGCAATTTTAACCTTATTTTAAATTTGAATAAACTACATAAATAGTATGTATACATAGACTACTTAAATACTTATTAATATATAGTAGATATATATGAAGATAATACAATATTAATAAGAAGAAAAATTTAAATTTAAAATGTACTGTTCTGCTCGTTCAAAAAGAAAGTATTAAGTTGTTTTTTAAAGATGTGAATTGAAGGAGCTTGTCTGATGGTCAGTGGAAGCTTGTTCCAGCCTTCCTGTCTCCAGACCTTTCTGTCAGCCGCTTTGACACCTCCTTGGCCAAGCGCCTCGCTGACGGTGTGTGTTATAGTGTGCATAGTAATAATTAAGTGCTACTTAATTATTACTGCGCCAATGATTGTAAAAATAATTATAATAAACATGTATTAATATGTAATCTGTGTAATTTTTCTATATATGTATATGATTAATATGTATGTATGCAATTTTCGTTATACTTTGTTAAACATGGTTGATTTGAATACTAAAATTTTAAGGTCTGTACGTGACAACTGTCAAAAAAAAACACCGCACAACTCAACAAAATGGTGGCAATTTTTTATTAGCTACTGTAAGATAATATTTAGAATTGTACAAAAGACAATTTGCCTCATGTGTTTTAAATTAAAACTAAGATGTGAGGTTGTTGGCCTTTTGGCCTGGTAGTGTAACCGAGTTTGGTCAGATGGAGCTGCGGAACACAAAAGGGGGTTCACACAGGTGCGCGTCAGAAAAGGAGGAGGGATTATTATGGTGGTGATCGCATGGTCATATTGTAACGGAAAGTTAATTTAAAACTTATTAAAATAACAGCGGTGGGTTAAAAAATAAAAAATAAAATCGGGTTGCTTCAACAACTAATCCCGGGACCGGTTCTTCATTCCCTAGTAAACCTAATAATAATAATAAAAAAATGTTTTTATTACCTTGCAATGCTGAAGCAGAATCAAAGAAGGTAATATTGTCGAAGTAAGATTTTGTTCGCTGAAATCAACAATTTCAAAATGGCTGAAATATTGCAAATTCGCCAAACAAGTAACTTTATCAATCAAATTTAATTTAAATTGACAATTGTACACATCCTTATGATTATATATATCGATTAACATGTTTTCAATATTCCATTTCGATATTAAATCGTCATAATAGCCTCTTCGTAATTTATCGATAGATTTTAGTTCCTTCAAGTTGTCTATCGACTCTAAATGGTGGAGTTTTGCATCGATACAATGTAGGAATATTGATGTTGTTAATAGTGTCCCTGGAAATTAAGAATAATTAGTCGTAGTGAGCTGTGGTGGCTCGGTTGTTTAAATGCTTTCCTTAAATTTGTAAAGAGGTCGATTCGAACTAGTGTTGCCCCGGTTGTAACAATGCTTTACTTAAATTTGTAAAGAGGTCGGTTTGAACTAGTGTTGCCCCGGTTGTAACAATGCTTTCCTTTAATTTGTAAAGAGGTCGGTTCGAACTAGTGTTGCCCTGGTTGTAACAATGCTTTTCTTAAATTTGTAAAGAGGTCGGTTCTAACTAGTGCTGCCCCGGTTGTAACAATGCTTTCCTTAAAGTTCTAAAGAGATCGGTTTTAACCAGTGTTGCCCCGGTTGTAACAATGCTTTACTTAAATTTGTAAAGAGGTTGGTTCTAACTAGTGCTGCCCCGGTTGTAACAATGCTTTCCTTAAAGTTCTAAAGAGATCGGTTTTAACCAGTGTTGCCCCGGTTGTAACAATGCTTTACTTAAATTTGTAAAGAGGTCGGTTCGAACTAGTGTTGCCCAAAGCATTTTGCATCAAAACAGCTGGTCTCGGTCCTGATCTTGTTCTTGCACAGTCTCGCAAGACTCTAGCTCTGACAATATATTTAATTCTAATATTGTGTATTTAATACGACTGCCTCCATGGTCTAGCAGTTAAGTCCGTGGATTTAGACCAAATACTCCAGAAGTTCCTGGAAGGCCCATCTCCAACAGTGGAGGTCTAGGACACTGTGTTCTAGGGGCTGTAATAATGATGATATATTAACTGTTCTACTATTGGGCACCAGTGCTAATAGTCTATGGTCACCATGATATTATGTTTGTCTACACAATTTAATCATAATAATGTCATAATCAGTATGAATACTTACATTTACTGTCAGGTTCCATATCTACCAACTGTCGACAAGCTAAGAGTTGTTTTTTTAATTCCTCTATAACTGGCTCGGAATATTGTCTTTGGAAACTGATATCAGACTTGCCAACGTAAATTAAATTGTCACTGTTTTTTAAAGTAACAGTCTGCGTGTATCCATCTTCCATTTCATACTCGATCTGTAAAAATTGGCATAATTATTTATTTAAAAAAAATATTTTAGCATAATTATAATATTTTTTTTTAGAAATGACTCAAAATTATATTCCTGATCGGGACACAAAAATATTTAATAATATAACTAAATACATTTAATTCATAATTAATTTATTTGTGATATTTCTCAAGTTTGGTACGCTGGAGAGATCGACGAGCTTGCCACTTGTCATGATTGGCCTATAGTAAAGTTGGCTAAATATGAATCCGCTACTTTATAAGCGTGGTTTTTGACTACCCCGAAAGAGAAAACGGTCGTGATGATACTTCTAAAATTAATAATAATACATTCTTTATTGTACAAAACCAAAACAAGTGCAGGTACATCGGCGAGCTTGTGGGCTAGACCCTTTGCCTTTCCAATCACCTCATTTATCATTCATCGGGAGAATAGACCACAACAGTAAAAAAAGACACTAACTGTGAATACAATTTAGCCCAAATCCCCATACAAGATGAATAATGTCCCTGAACATGGATTTATTTTTGGGCCCGGATATGGACATTACCATTGAGCACATGTGACCGTACAACCAACTAAAGGATTATGTGACGAAACACAGGTGAAGCAATGAATGATAAATTGACTGTTTATTTGTATATTTGTATTTGTTGCACATGTTGTATACTAGGTATTAATTATGTAAATTATTGCTTCTCTATTGTTGCTACCTTAATATATCTTTTCATTTTTATTTATAGTTAACCTACATATATATATATATAATTTGTAAGGCTTTAAGATGATATATATTTTTTATATACATAATATTGTAAACGCTATAAATTTTCCCACAAATAAATTAATAAATAAATTTAGCTTCACTTGTATAAATCATGTTAGTACTATGTAGATATTGATGCTGAATGTACTAAGATCACACGTTATTTTTAATTTAGTAATAAGCCTTATTTGTACAATTGTTTATTATCCCTAATAAATAAAATTTAAAAAATAAGTTGGAAAAAGTTAGATAGATAAATTCTTTATTACACAATAAACAAAAACACAGTTATTGGCGAACTTAATGTCAAGTGACATTTTCTACCAGCTAACCTTTGTGTGGATGTAAATTTTATGAAATACCTTAATATCAATATTTTGGTCGAGTTTCTCTTCAAATTGACATATCCATAGAGAATCGCTGATATTTCCAGTCGCAGCAACCCAGTTACAAGACACGGGAACATTATTGAAAGACACCCGTGTCCTACTAGACACTTGGTCATGCAGAAGTGTCTTGTTAAATGCTATAGAACTCTTGTTGGGGGTAAATTTACAAATTACAAGTTGAGTGTTTTCTTTTACGGCACCTGAAAATTGATAATCTATATATATATAAATGTATGTCTGTATGTATGTTCCCTATGCATTTCAAAACTACTTGACCGATCGGGATGAAACTTTGGGAATGTTTCTGACATAGTACTACTGTTGTCCGATAGATGGCCCGCATCAGCGATGATTTGTGGGGCATACCGACCGAGGGTTCATTTATTGACTGTCAGGCGGTACGAAGATGTACTATATAATCCTAGCTATTGGATTCCAGAGGAACTATTTGTATCAGCCTATAGGTCAGACATCTTAGTGTTTTCTTGGTGCTTGAAAACTGTTATCCTTATTGGACTTACCGTTCCGTGGGAATAAAATATTTCATAAGACCACAACATGAAGTCGAACAAATATTATGATCTCACAGAAGAAATGAACAGAAACGGGTTCAACACTCAGCTTCACGCTGTGGAAGTTGGAGCGAGAGGAGTTCCAGCAAAATCTTTGCATCACTTACTGAAAGAATTGGGCCTAAGCAGGTCTGCAGGAAATACATTTATGGAACGAGCTTACAAGATGGAATTAACGGAGTCTTACAGTACTTGGTTGGGTAGGGAGAGGAGTGGAATGGTGAATATTATAGCGCAATAAAATAAAAAAGGATTCCTCCTGTTCAAACAAGCCTATTGTCGGTCGCAAGCCCGAGACACCATTCTTCTTATCTCTTACCCACAAACGATGGACCCGGCACCCGCACGGTAAATCCATGAAATGCTTAGAAATTTGTCTTCGCTCTAATAGTTTTTCAAACTTTGTGTCCTTGCAAATATCAACTTTACTAGCGTGATATATATATAGTTAACTAAAATATTATAATAAATATTAATGGAAATTGGGGCTGTTCCTTGCCATACCGTATCACTATATCTTGCCAGGTAGTTTGTTTAGAATTGTTATTTAAAAAAAATTTACTTAACCGAGTGTTCCGATAGAATCCTATGGCGATAAATAAAAAATAATAATTAAAAAAAAAAACGGATTTCATTATATAACGTTTGCAACAACAAAATAGGGCTGCTGAAAGGGTTAAAATAATGATATGGCAAATATTTTAAAAATCATGTTTTTTTAAAAAAAAATATAATGGTATATTTAAAAAGTGACTTACTTAAAAGCCATCTCTGATAAAACCAGGCGCTGGAATCATCAGGATCTGTGAAGGCAGCATTTTGAACTAATTTCAGTTCATTTTTATGATGGCTGTCCTCTATTGGTCTACCTCCTGGAATAAACATTAATCCATAGTAAAGTAAAGTATCATCACAACAGTTTCCCTTTCGGGGTGGTCAGAAACCATGTATCTAAAGTAGCGGATTCACATTTAGCCAACTTTACTGCCAGCCAATCATGACAAGTGGCAAGCTCGTCGATGTCTCCAGCGTACCAAATTCGAGAAATATCAATATGGCCTATAGTAAAGTTGGCTTAATGAAGACAAACGGTCTTGATGATACTTTACTTTACTTTTTTACCCTAGTCTTGGTCTTGGTTGCCTCCATGGTCTAGCGGATAAGTCCGTGGATTTAGACTGGGAGGTACCGGGTTTGATTCCTGGTCGGGAATACATTTAATTAATATTTAATTTATTCGTGATATTTCTCGAGTTTGGTACGCTGGAGACATCGACGAGTTTGCCACTTGTCATGATTGGTCTATAGTAAAGTTGGCTAAATGTGAATCTGATTCTTTATAAGCGTGGTTTCGGCAACGGTCGTGATGATGCTTTTTTTGGTCTTGGTCTTGCGCAAGAATCTCTCAAGACTCTTACTTGCTTTGTCCTAATTTTGCAAAAAAAAATCCTATTTGTCCTAGGAATTTCAATTAATTTTTCCAATCGTAACTGCGTTGTGTCTGTCAACACCACAGATACGTCAGCAAGACCAATATCAAGATTAGTCTTGATAATAACACCGCCTACCCTCACGCCTAAAGTGTAATCATTCATATCATTACAGCCCCTAGATCTCCACTGTTAGAAGACATATATCTGGAGAATTTGGCCTACACTCGCCACGCTGACAATTTATTAAAGATGCCACAAGTTGGTATTAGTGGGACCGAGGGCTTAACGTGCTCTCCGTATATTATATATGACTGCAGTACGTAAGAAAAGTGTATTTCTTATTGGTACATACCGGGGGGTGGGGGGGGGGTTTGAACTTTTGTAGGATTTAAGGAACGCGTTCTTGCAACCGAGCTACCACTGCGCCAAGTGTAATATTACCTTTTAAATCTGGATACAACTGTACTAACATTTTGCTTCTGTAATGCCAGGCAGAATAATTGGAGAAGTTATCCATTAGCTTATCTGTTGTAAAGTCAAATTCGTCATTTAGTGAAGCATCGCAATTTGCTACTACAAATCTTCTATAATCCCATGTGTGAACTGGAAAGATACATCAGAGTATGTATTAAATAGAATCTAACTATGTGTCAATCAATTTTTTTTTTGTTTTACTAAAAATAAATAAAAAATTGTAACCAAGGAAGAAACTGATCTTTAGCTTAACCCGGAGAATTCTAGTCTGGGGATCAGAGTTCCTCCAAAATGATTATGTATAAAGTTTTTTGAACAAATAAACGTTTTTGTATAAAATATCAATCGATATATGTATGGAAAATAGTTCAAAGAATGATACAATTTTTAAGGTATATTGGTGTATACATTTTTAAGGTAATTCTTTAAAAGAAATAAAAATAATTGTGCATATTCCTAAATGTCAAAAACATAAAGAAATAAATTCATACTTACAGTTCCGTTCATCAAATTTAAGATACTTGTCACAGAGTACCAGTTCTTTATTCCAATCGGGATCAGTTCTAGTTGTCAACACAAATATCCTCTGATGCCAAGCGGAATATGACTTGGGATTGTATTTAAGACAATGCTCAGTCAAACTTAATTCAGAATCATAAAGGTTGGACATATTCTCAACCTCGTTTTCCCTGCAATAAATTCAAGACTCAGCTTTATGCAGTGCTAGAGGAATCACAGCTAAATTTTTCAACACTTAGTGAAAGAATTAATAGAATAAGCTTTCAAGACGGCATTAACGGGTAGAGAGAGGAACATAGTCTTGTGTAACAAAAGTGGAAGCCATCTTTGTAAACCAACCTATAGTCGGTTGCATGCCTGAGACACCATTCTTCTCCCCTCTCTTTCCCGCGCACGATGGACCCGGCACCCGCATGATAAATCCGTGACACGCTAAGAAATTTATCTTCTTCTTCTCTTCTTTGGTTGAGTACAGAAAGGAGCAGAATCATTTCTGTCACATAGTTCAATTAATATATCATTATCTATAGTTTTTTTCGTATTCTCTTAAGTGGAAACATTATAAAATGAAATCCCTCAATATAACGGAAATGTGTGTCGTCAGTGTAAAACGCTATTTGGAATTCTCGCAAAAGGTAAAAACCTGTAAAACCTTATTTGATGTGAGCTTGGCTATAATAATATTTTTTTAATTTTTAATAATGATTCAATGGGTTAGTAACAAACTTATAAAACTATGTTAGTACTAACCTAATGTACATTTTATTTGTATATATACATATAAGACTGCCTAACGCCAATACCCCCAATCGCTCACAAGATCCAACACATCAAAAGATTCTATAAGCCCGAGAGCAACCCTCAGAAATGCAGTCTATTAACCCTCCAGGAAACAAAACCTCGGACACCCTGGATATACTATCACTGTCATATACCTAATCTTAGACAAAAAAGTAACAATAAATAACAGAATCCACTATTTTGACAATCGAACATTTAAATACTGCTGTTGGCTACCTAATTACCAAGTGCTAACTAGTACATATTACTTTGTATAAATATAAATACTATAATTGGGCGTAGTTACACAAAAATGATCCAATCCACATTAAGTAAATTTTAAGTTATATGCCTTTAAAATTTAAAAAATTAGTCCAACATTTATTAAATTTAGGTCTGGATTAATAGTTGTTGCTTCGCCAGTACTTAGCACAAGCATTGCTCAGAACTGTCAAAATTACAGATTTTACTATAAAAACTGTCACTTTGAGAGTCCCGAGCAATAGCTCATGCTAAGCACTTGTACTGTGTCACGCACCACTTCTGTTATTAGCGCATTATATTTAGCGACAGTCAATAAACGTTACTCGACACATAAGGTTGTTTCATTGGTTTGTCCCATCACCACACTGGTGGAGCAAACAACTATTAATCAGGACCTTAGAATATGATATGTGGATTGTTTTTGATATACTAAGATATCATCCTAAGGATCTGATTAAAATTCATAATTAAATTGAAAAAAAAATTGGATACTTTTTGCGTAACTGTGTCCAATTTTACCTAAGAGTCTCCAATATTTCTCTTCGAATGTTCCATAATGTATAAATATCAGGATTTGCAGACAAAACCTGTCCAGTCAATTCCAAAAGTTCTTTGTCCAATTCTTTGGCTTCTCTCTGAAAAACAATGTACATTATTACACAATTGTGTGAAGTAAATCATTACATTTGAGGTGGGATTAAGAAGACAAATGTCTTAGCATTACATGGATTCGCTGTGTGGGTGCCAAGTCCATTGTGTGTGGGAAAAAAAGGGAAGAAATGTGAAAGAAGAAGAATAGTGTCTTGGGTTTGCCACTGCTATAGACTGGTTTATAAAGGAGCCCATCTCTTTTTCACCGTCTACTATTCTGCCCCTCTCCCTAGCTAACCAAATATTGTATGATTCCGATAATGCCATTTTGGTAGCTTATTCCACAAATGTATTGATGGCAGATCTGCTTAAGCACAATTCTTTCAGTAAGTTATGATATTAGGAGAATTCCTCTCGCACTAACTTTGTAAAGCCAAGTCTTGAATCCGTTCATGATCATTTCTTACATTTACACACTAGTATAATATGATGCATTATGATCTTTAAATTAGTCTAATAAGTTGGATTATACACTTTCGTATTTTGATACCTGGTCAAGGACACTGTAAGACACTTCTTTTAAGTAGTGGTTTGTAATTTAGCAAAATAAATAGGCAAAATAAGTCTATGGCCATTATTACAAATGCGAAGCTTAGTCATGTTTCTAGCAGTCTTGAAAATTACACTTTTTTGTGGTCTTGACCAGGATATGAACCCGGTTTCTTCATGTCTAAATCTACAATCTTGACATTAAAATGTTTTTTTAACAAACAAAAAGCCCCATACCTTAGCATTTATTTTTTGCATAGCTAATTTGAAGATCTTGAGCTTTTCTTGGCGTTCCTTGGCCTTTCTCGCCTTCTCCTCTTCCGTTGTACGTACTTTAACCCTTCCATGCTGAAATTAATATACAAAAAAATTAAAAATATGGATAATACCATCGCAAATAAGATTTAGGCTATGTCAGCATCAAATTAATAATAAGGTATTTAAATTTTGAATATAGTTTTAAAACCATCACGTTTATAGTCTTTTTTAATTTTAAGGGAGATGTATCTAAGGTAAATCGCGTAAAGAACCGTTCAATTTCTAAAGGTTATTAAGGACATATTTTAAATTAGTTAATGTTTTAGATACTGCTCATTTTTCTCTTTTATTGCTGATTCATAAAATACGAAATATGATCATTTTATCATTTTCATATGATTAGTCTAAACTTACCATTTTTGCCGAAATTTAAGCTTGTAGTAAATAATGTATCTACCCAGTAGATACAATAAACTGTATAAATTAATCCAAGTCGATCTGGAATACAGGAAACGAGCAATAAATAAAATAATTATCAGAATAGGTTCGCTAAAGAAAGAAGAGGGCGGACCAAAGGTCTATTTCGTAACATAGGTATGCAATGCACAAGTCAATATTAAATAATCCATTACTTCTTTTGCATCAGTTTGGTATTACACAATATTTATAAGACGTAATGTGCAATAAATTTCAGTCAAATTTCGATTTTGGGGTTAATGATAAGTTACAGAATAACCCTGCTCAGTGCTCATCTGCCTGAGCCTGAGGGAGGGCAAGGGAGGGAGGGACAATATCAGTCATGTGTTTCTAAAGTATGTAACGCTATGTCAAAACTATATTATATTATCTGTCTACGATTATAATAAGTATTTTAACCTAGGACCAAGTATCACAATATATATTTTATTTTTTTAAAAACCTTATATCACAAAAGGCAAAGCCTTATGCCTAAAGGCATTCTCTGACAGTCGACCTTTGGGACAAGAGAGAGATCAAAAATTAATCTAGAAGAAGGTGCAAAAATAATTACAAAAAGATAATAAGTCAACTTGACGTAACCTAATATATGATACATATATGAATATATTATTATATACTAATAAACATACACATTATTACATACATAATATGATAAATATATAAATAACGACTACATAGTAAAAACGATAGGTAACACATATTTAAAATGAACTACACATAACCGTAAAAGAAACAAAAAAGAAAATAGTAAATCAGATTCAATGCGATTTCACAAGATGTGTGAAAATTAGTTTTCTAAAGGTGGCTTACTTTACTACTGCTTTACTAAAGGTAATTATATAATAATGGACGGTTACATGAACACACACATACACACACAGACTAATATACGCAAACAAATCCCCATACACTTACATACTACACATACATACATACTCACTCACATCACACAAACATTAGTACACTAACACTCTTACTTACTGTAATACCTATGCAGTATATGCCCTAGCATATTTAGTAATTATAAGTTTTGATTTTATTATATAAATGTTTATACTATATATTAGATTTGAGATTGTTATTTTCAAAAAAAAATTATCAACGCATGTTTGTATTTGTCTGCTGCATGTTTTATTATGTTCCCCTGGGAGCTAACAATTGCTGTCACACAGTGTCATACTGACATTAGCACAGCAACGTTATTTATAAGTCCTTGTAAGAAAAACTTCGAATAAATAAACAATTTGATTTGATTTAATTTATATTATGATTCTTGGTCCTAGATTTTAACGGATATATCTATATATGCATTACAATCGTTAGCTATTGGCAACCTAAGGACATGCAACACATCTTTTTTATTTATTTTAAATTAGTATATATTGTACGTATTTACTTCAAATAGCTATACCGGAAATAAAAATCAGCTGATTTCCAGACGAGGCGACATCCCATGGCCACCCAGGAGTCCAGATCTATCCCCAGCAGACTTCGTTTTATGGGGTTATTTGAAGAGTCGTGTAGGTACTATATCCATAAACAAAATACACTACGTCAACTAAAGGAAAAAATCATCGAAGAGATGTTGGCGATCTCGCGGTCTCTTTGTCGACGAGTATTCGGTGTTCGCTTAGAAGAGTGCAAAAATCGAAACGGTGGTCATTTTGATGATGTAATTTAAAAAAAAATAGTTCCAACTAATTAACTTTCTTGTAAATAAACAATTTTTAAAATATTTCTTATAATAAGATTTTTTCAAAAAAAGTAGGTATCATCACGACCGTTTCCCTTTCGGGGTGGTAAGAAACCACGCTTATAAATAAGCGGATTCACATTTAGCCAACTTTACTATAGGCCAATCATGACAAGTGGCAAGCTCGTCGATGTCTCCAGTGTATCAAACTCGAGAAATATCACAAATAAATTAGATATTAATTAAATGTATTTATATACATTAATTAATATTTCTGTGTCCCGACCAGGAATCGAACCCGGTACCTCCGAGTCTAAATCTACGGACTTAACCGCTAGACCACGGAGGCAGTCAATTTTTTCAATTGCTAACTAATACGTGGCCCACCCTCTATTTGATACTACTTTATCGCTCAGTCCCCACTATGAAACAATTTATAGGAGGGCTCTAGTGTTCTTGGTTTCATATTTACACCAGTAAACCCTTTAAAATTCTATAACCTTTATAACTTTGTAGGTACTATGCCTTGGTGCGTAGCATTCTTAAATATTGCCCCTAAATTTGGTTCCAGTATATAAAATCCATATGCAAAAGTTGGAATATATTAAGAGACATTTATTACGTCAACTGTCTTCCAAAATCGGTCTTATAAAAAATCTACCGCACTATGAAGACGGCCTGAGAGACTTTAGACTTTTTTCGCTGGAGGATAGCAGAAACGTTGTCGATATAAAAACCTTACAAACATTGCTGTGGGTGGTTTTGAAGATGGAGACTCTTAACTTTCATATCCCCAGACGCCTTGATGGTGTCTATTTGAAACTCCCTAGGCAACGAAAATGTTTCATTTGACGCTCCTATCACTCGTATGTGTCGCAGTTTCAATGCCCTGTAGTATTAAACATGCAGAATTTGAGATCTTTAATCTTGACCCTAAAGTATTTGGGGGTGAGGTAATTAAACTACCTAACCTATAAGGAAATATTTACTTAATTTGTATCCAAATGTGTAAAATGAAAGGAAATTTTAAATATGTTTTTCTTCCTCTTGAGCTTGATATTTCAATTTGCTAGTTCTAAAACTCTTTGACTAGTTCATTATTGTTATTATTATTATTTTTTTGTAGATTTACACAAACAAATAGTTAATATTTTCATCCATTAAATTTTTAGTTCATGCATGCCGTGTAGAATAGTTTTAGGTTGTTAAATTTAACTTGTTAAAAACAAATAAATTATTAATTAGACTAAAAACTAAACTCTTAAAAAGTATTAATTACCATTAATAAAATAAAAATACAACTAAAAATAAAACAAAGGAAAAACAAAATAAAATAAAATATTATCAATAAAAAAAAAATGCTCCAAATCGCTACCAATGGGCAAAGTGCTAAGGGTAGTGGCAGCATTGCCACGTTGAATTGCAATAGTGATCCTTTACCCACATATTGCCCAGCTCTCTTCTTTCCCAAAGTGTTGAAGAGCTGTTTAACACCTTGAAAATTTCCTGTGCACTTGGCCCGAGAGTTTCAACTCCAAACGGCGCAGAATCACACCTTCTCCCATTATATTAATTTTTGTGTTTTGTTGTAATTTAATAACTATTTGTTGTACCTATTCTAAATAAATAAATTTGGAAGTTAATTGATAATTCGGCTAATCTCACCTGACTTAACGTTAATACATGTTGTATAAAGTCTAACATAACAAATTAAACTTCTAATTTGTTATGTTTATTCAATTGCTGTTTTTATAAACATATACATTACATCATATCAGTCACTTGCCATTAACGAATCGTGTTCCAAAATTATAAATATTTATACAATGAAAGAGACGGTTTCACGGTAAGTAAAAGCGCTAGAGTAGAGTGGGTATAATTTCTGGGAGGATAAATAGTTTGAATATTAGAACGCAATCTTATTAGATTGTCACTTTTTTGTTATCATCAGTCAGTGAATTGTTTCATATTATTTAGTTTTAGTTTAGTTTTGTGTTTAAGTTTATTAATTATATTGTTAATTAAAAGTGTTAAAACATGAATCCAGCGCCGCAGTTTTCTTTGCGTTGGAATAATTACGTTACTCATGTAACAGATGCATTTAACGTCCTTCGGTTGGATAACGACTTGGTTGATGTAACTTTATGTTGCGACGGTGGTAAAATCAAAGCACATAGGATGCTTTTATCGGCTTGCAGCATCTATTTCAAGCAAATATTTAAAGAAAACCCTTGTCAACACCCGGTAATAATATTTAAAAACGTGAAATTTGAAGATTTAAATGCTATAATAAACTTTATGTATCATGGGGAAGTTAATATATTTCAAGAGCAATTGGAGAGTTTTTTGATAACTGCGGAGTTGCTGCAAGTTAAAGGTTTGACTGATGGTCTCGAGGATGAAAGTTCTAGAGGTCAGAGCAGTTTGTCCGAGAATTTATCATTGGATTTGACGGCTAAACCAAAAATTGACGAAGTCGATACATTTGATGAACCAATAAATCTAGCACCAATCCAAGCTCAAAACGAAGAATACATTCCTATTACAGCACAAACTGTTGCACAAATTAAGATAGATGAAGTTCCAGAATCTAGTATTGATAATAATTGCGAAGAACCACCAAACAAAAGGAAATCAACAGGGCCAGCAACTGAAGATATTCAACTTGATAGTCAGATATCTATTGTTGATGATGCAGATAAGAGTACTAATGGTAAATAAAACTTAATTGTTAATAAATATAATATATTTATTAAAAGTAAAAAAGAGTAAAGTATCATCACATCTTTCCCTTCTGGGGTGGTCAGTAACCACCCTTCTAAAAAAGTGGATTCACATTTAGCCAACTTTACTATAGGCTAATTATGACAAGTGGTAAGCTCGTTGATGTCTCTAGCACACCAAACTCGGGAATATCATAAATAAACTAAATATGAATTAAAATTAGTGGAGGTCTAGGACGCTGTGTTCTAGGGAATGTGTAATGAATGAAAAAAAAAGTAAGTTAAGTAGTATGGCAAGTGGATCATCAATCTTGCTGGCTGACTGATTCTAGCACTGCGTCATTTTAAATTTCTTCTTAAGCGATGGTGAAGTCAATAGCTAGCTGGTTAGGATGAGTCGCCTAATCTTGTATCTATTGTTACATAAGTGGATTTATTCTGTATCATGTTTATAGCCAGGCATTCATGCAGCTTAGACATTTTGTTGTACCATGGTTTATTTTTATTGCTTTTTAGTATTTTATTTTGTGTTCTTCATATTAGTATGCTATTGGAATTGCAGGCTGTTCCCCAGAGAGGAATACCGTAGGCCCAGATAGGTTTGATTTTGATGTATATATCAACCTTTTGAGATAGTTTGGAGTTCTTTTCGAGCAACCAGTAAAGTCCTTTGTATCTAATGTTGATTTCCTTTTTTTTGTATCCATATGTTTTTTCCAAGTCAGCCTGCGATCCAGGTATTTGACCCAGTTGCTGTGTGGAAAAGGATTAATAATAACAATAATAATGTATTTTTATCATTCCAGAGTCGGAATTAGCAAAATTTCGTTGCCAGCTGTGTCCTAAAGGTTTTAAGCATCCAACTTCATTGACACTCCATAAGGACTCTCACGCTGGAAAAACTCAATGTCCAGTATGCTATAGATCATTCTCAAGATCGTATGATATGCGAAGTCATCTACAAAGGATACATCAAGGAAAACAACTTACCATAAAGGAAATCAGATATAAAGCTTCTAACGATTCCATCGCTGCAAAACAATTTACACACAATATTTAATGTACAATCTACAAAATATACTCTGGATCTTAGAATAATAACCTATAGAGTGATAGTTCCATACAAAAAACTGATTATTTATTATGTGTTTGTTAGCTAATGCTATATGAGAAAAGATTAACTTGGCATTACAAGGAGAATGGTGTTTTGGCCTTGCCTCTTTTTATAACTCACCAACCAGAATTCTGCTCCTCTCCATACCCAACCAAATACTGTATAATTTCTCTAATCATCTTGGAAGCTCCTTCCATAAATGTATTGACGGCAGACCTGCTTAGGCCCAATTCTTTCAGTAAGTTGTGCAAAGATTTTGCTGGAATTCCTCTTGTTACCAACGTCCACTGCATAAAGTTGAGCCCTGATCTTGACTTGATGTTTTGGTATTTTGGAATATTTGATTCCCACTGAACAATGAGACAAACTTTCTTTTGTCTTTCCAATGCATTGTGTCACCAGTTGATTGCACAAGAACCATCATTATCAAATAAAAATCCCAAGAGCTGTTAGCACAATGATTTGACCTTAAAACTGACATGGTTTGTTCAGAATCCGAGCTGTTATGGCTCAGTAAAACTTGCCTCAATTATTGTGCTCGTACTTTGTTTCTAGGCGTTATTATTCTAAGCTCTGGACTGCTTAATGGCGTAGTTTACAATTGTGCTCAAATATAAATTGCCGTCCTCAAAGTATAATTCCATTATCTACAAAATATCAGGTTAAAGAACTAATTGATTAAAGAAAAAATTAAGTTGTTTTAAACGATTTATGAGTTTGGGTTATTATTAACGCTCGCACATATTATAAAATATTTTACTAGTCATGTACTTTTGAAAAATGTTTACTATCAACTATGGTACTAAATTACTTTAAGTATCCTACCATCCACCTGGCGACTGTAGTGTTTGGGTAAACAAGAGTTTTTTACGTGAGTTACCACTCTTCCCAATGGGGTGTATCAGGCAAAGCTTTTCGTAGATGTCGCTAGCGGCACTGGTACCTTGTTTACACCTATGACGGATCATTATTTAAATTCATTTGTAGTTTTACATTTTTATAATAGAAAAATGTATCTTAACTTAACGTTACCTACCTTAAAAGACGAATTAAGTAAGCGAAAACCGTCTTTAAAATAAAAAAAGGTTGAATTAATAGAACGGCAATTTTAAGATCACTATATCTTTGATTTCGCTTAGAAATCTCGATTTGTACACTTAAAAGCTGCTCACTGCAGCATAATATCCAGAAAATAATAAATTTCGTAATAAAAAAAGAAGATTTCTATGCAACTGACGTACCTACCTAATGTACCATCTATCATGTGCCATCTATCGTGATACAAAGTTAGTGATACACCCCATTGCCTTATAACTAGTTATATTAAAGTATCTTAAGAGTTAACAGGATATCATCTACAATATATTATTATTATTATTAATTAATAGGCGAGCAGCGCATTGCTGATATGCCTATATCAAGCACTGGGTGTAGAGTTTATTAAATTGTCAGTTATCACCATAGTCTATTTCGATTGTCACTAGCCACTTGTCCAGTTTGTTTTTAAAAGTGTTTACAGTTGAGGACTTTAATATGTCTTCTGGTATTTTGTTCCACATATTTACAACTCTGTTATTCATGAAGTGATATCCTATATTTGTATTGCTGGATTTTCTCATTAGCTTCATTCCGTGGTCACGACGGGGAAATATCATTGTGTTAAACCTAAACATTTTGGCTAGGTATATTATATATATATTACAGGATATAGTATATATTACAAATTATTGGAACCCAAACCTCTGTATAGAAAGTATAATATACTGCTGGACCATACAGGTTAGTTTCCATACAAAAGAGATTGCCCAAAACCAGGCCCCAATTTTTTTGCAGCGTGCCTCAACTAAATATAATTCAATAATCTTCAACAATTCATTGTGTTATTTTATGCTTTTTTAAGTATTAAAATGGATATAGTATGTTATCCTTAGGAGATAGACATATGCCATCGCGGACTTTTCTGTAGACCTATATAAGATACACAATTCCACCATATATTATATTTTAATATCTTAAATACAAATATCTTTAATATATACAAAAACTTAACCTTCCTCGAGTGATACTCTATCCATTGGTGAAAACAGCATGAAAATCACTTTTGAGTTTATCGCAAACGAACAGACAGACAGACACAGGGGATGATTTTGTTTTATAATATGTAGTGAAGTGATGTTTAGTAAAAAGTTAAATAAAATAAAAAACCAAGAAAATAAACGGCCTTAACTGCTTTTTATTTTTAATTAATTTTTAAGGCTTTGCCTTTTCCATTATAGTTAAAAGTATCATCACGACCGTTTCCCTTTCGAGGTGGTCAGAAACCACGCTTATAAAAGCGGATTCACATTTAGCCAACTTTACTATAGGCCAATCATGACAAGTGGCAAGCTCACGAATAAATTAAATATTAATTAAATGTATTTATTTACATTAATCCATATTTTTGTGTCCCGACCAGGAATCGAGTCTAAATCCACGGACTTAACCGCTAGACCACGGAGGCAGTTTCCATTATAGTTGTAACTAAAAACTTTAAATTTGTGATTTAGGTACACAGATGTACCTATTTTTTATTTTTTAAATTTACTATTACTTACCTACTTTATTATTGTAAATAGCACATAGTGCAAAAAGTTATTGATTTCAAAATTTTAAATTGTTATATTATTTAAGTTTAAATAAGTTAATTTTATTACAATAAGAATCTATTTTACCCGTATTTCCTTCCAGCTGTCAAACGAAAATTAAGTCTCTCTAATTGAGACGATTAAAATTAAAAATGGCGTCTAATGTACTAGCTTACGGCTGACCTTTATGGATCGGCTCTATTTTTAACATTAATCGTAACTATTCATCATTACAGCGTCCTAGACCTCCACTGCTGGAGATGGGCCTTCCAGAACATATATCTGGAGAATTTGGCCTACACTCGCCACGCTGGCCAGACGAGTTAGCGAGGATATGATGTTATTTTTTAATGACAATTCATGAACGATTCCACAAGTTGGTATTAGTGGAACCGGGACCGACGGCTTAACGTGCTCTCCGAGACACAGGGACGGTGGTGTTGTAAATCTATCGCAAATGTACGTAAGAAAAGTGTATTTCTCATTGGTACATGCCGGGTGGGTTTGAACCGACCTTTGTAGGATTTAAGGAACGCGTTCTTACAACCGAGCCACCATCGCGCGTAATCGTAACTATTACAGTAACTTAATTTTTGTATGACAGCATGAAGGAAATGTTGAGTGGAGGTGGCTTTAAGCTGGGTTGTACAAAAACGATAACTGTAACTGTAACGATTTAAGTTAAAAATGGCGTCGATAATATCAGCTGACGGCTGACCTTTTAAATATAATACATGCGACGCAATTTTTAACTTTAATAGATCGTTTTGGTGCAACTCAGGCGTTAACTGTATTTCTTTGCTTAAACCACATTTGAATAAACGAAGCCACTTTAAAAGGTCGCTCGCACAATCTAATAATAAAGTCTTGTGTAGTTTTGAGAAATATTTTTTCTCAACTTCTCTAATCACGTAGATTCACACATGACCTTTTACTATTACATAAAATTGTCAATGGCCAGACTGGATGTATCGAACTCTTGCAACACATTTCCCTGACAGTACCCTATAATATTCCACGTCGTCCTATAACCAAGATCCTGTTGTCCTCCCTCAAGAACTAATGTAGGTTCACGTTCGTCAACATCCCGAATTAGCAACACCTACAGTAGTCTCTGCAGTGCCAATAATGATATAGACATATTTCATGACCGTTACAATGTATTCAAAAAAAATGTTCTCGAACATTTCAAACCATCAATATTTGAGTAGCTTATAATTTATTTAACAAGTGTTTTGTTTTCGTTTCCTTTATAGTTCTATTAAAAAAGAAAAAATGTATAATTTTTTTTAAAACTCATATTTTTATGTTATATTTTGTAAATTTGATAGTTTTTGTTAAATTTATTTTTTTGTTTTAACAGTAATATGTTTCTAATTTCTTCTTCTTTTTATATTGGTGAATGCTGTGACACCTAATTGGTACATATATTAGATAAGTTATAGTTATACTATGTTATGTGTGTGATAATATATGTACTGCTGTGTGTACTATATAAATAAATAAATAAATAAACTTTCTATGATTTAAACTTACGGACACTTTGGACATATTATCTGGACATGCTGTGAGCATGAGTGGTCGTTGGTGGATAGAGCTCACTGAAGTAGTCATAGACAGTATCTTGGAAAGTACGAACTTGGCTATCAAGATCCTGTTTTGTACCAGAACAATCCAGCATGACAGCCAGATTTCTGTCGTGAACCTTCCAGGTGGTTTCTTTTATCGTCGAGATGCTTAGACGTGTTCTGATGTTCATGGAACAAGCTAGAAACGCCTTTGTTAAAATGAGCCACCTTCTCTGCAATCGCAATCTTAAACTTCCTACGATGCCGACTCGTCCGATGCTACATATTTTCCATTCTCCTGTATGGTGTCGAATCATGGACCCTGACAAACACAATGTCGAAGAAGTTAGAAGCTTTTGAAATGTGGATATACAGGAGAATGTTGAAGATATCATGGAAGGACAGAGTAAGAAACGAAACTGTCTTGCAGAGAATGAACAAAGGCGTTGAACTACTGAAAACGGTAAAGCGAAGGAAGTTGGAGTATTTGGGACACATCATGTGCAATAAAAAGTATAGCTTGCTGCAGCTCGTCATGCAAGGCAAGATACAAGGCTCCAGAAGACCGGGGAGAAGACGCACTTCCTGGCTCAAGAACCTCAGGGAGTGTTCGGGATGAGCACCAGATCCTTTTTCCGGACAGCGGCCAACAAAATCAAAATCGCCTTAATGATAGCCGACCTCCGATAGGAGATGGTACCGTAAGAAGAAGAAGAAGATGTTCATGGACTCCTGGTTCAATTCACATGGGATATGTGAGGGAAAACTCTATCCGCAGTACTAGTCGAAGGTCTTACCATCTGTGCTTTGATCCCTTCATGTGTTTTTCAAAATGTCCGTAATTTTGTTTCCTGGAACTCAAAAGTTTGACTTAAAAAATCTCGGTTGTAAATTTTGGTTTGTGCGAGCGAGAGGGATCCAAATGCTTTTAAAGACTCTTAAGCAGTCACTTAGACCGTTCTTTAAATAACTTCTTAGTCTAACTAAGGCTTTGTAAAATAGGCCTAACACCCTACGATCAAGGATTCAACTAGATGAATAGTCGCATACAAAATTACTGCGAGAAACTGGCAAGAGGACCCCTATGGACATGCTATCTCTTTCTCTATATACGACAAACAAAGCGATCGTTCAGAAATAAAATAACATAAATCCTATTTAAAAATAAAGAACAGAACAGAAATAAAAAAAAAACACTAACTACAGACAAAATACATTTTTAATTCTTTATTCTTAGTGTATCACCGTACATTCTCACCGGAATTTGGTTAAGTAAATAAATAAATATTTCCAGACAGGTCACACAGCGCCATCTAGTTTCCGTGGTAAGCTACGAGGCTTGTGTTACGGAAACTAGATGGTTGATAAACTACATTCTATACTTTTTTTTTTTGTAAATATATACATATAAACACCCAGACCGTCAATATAATTTAAACAAAATTGTACACAATATATATTTAACGCTAAAATATCTGTCTTGTCTGGAGAGTGCAATGTGAAGACAAGGAGCAGAACTGGTAGTGTCATAGGAACATCAACACAATAACAAAAAATAACCAATAATATAGGTACTATTAAAATATAGCTTGTAATACTCTTAATACATTCATTGATGAAACTGATGTTGATATCTTTCATGACAAGGTGATAGTGGTGAGAAATGCGTTTAACTTAAGGTTCTTTAAATGATAATAGTTTTTGTTATTGTACAGTTATTAGTTTATTGCATGAAATGATAGTTTGTAGATGCTTTCATCGTTCATAATATGTATTATTCTAACACTACACAGAATCCGGCTCGAAGGACCATTTCAGAGCGTGGACGCTAAATGCAGAGGGCCTAACACCTAAGTCCAAGCTCTGAGCGAAATATATAAACCTAACAATATATAAATTATAGTGGTAGTGTAAAGATAGGAGTCTCACTGCCGGTGTAATACCCTAAGGCAGCGAGGGAATGGGGAAGATGGTATTCACGTCCAGGCGCGCAGGCTCACGCGACTGTGCCTAGAGGAGGCAGGCGGCTAGGTGTCTTGACCAACGTGATGGATCCTAACAGAGGTCGGACAGGGATTCAAGGTGGTGGATACACGTTCGATCGAGCAGGCTCACAAGATCGTACCTAGAAGAGGTAGCACACGCAAAGGTGTCTTGGGCAACGTGTAGGAAATGAGACAAACAACGTAATGTTGCAATCTGGTTTATTCTTTACTATACACATTCTTAAATACAAAATTTACACATACACTGACAGCACACAGATACATTAATCTTTACTACATTGAAATATATTTGTTGTACAATTTGCTCTCTCAACAACTATGATGGCTGCGGCCTAGAAACGAGAACACAAGGCATGTTTGGTCAGCTAAACACAGTGAAAACTTGTAAATGACTTTCTGTTTCTATTTTTCTATCTATACTTGTGAATTAAACGTCAATAGTTTTCCCTAATTAATTAATTTATTCATTTACTTATTCCACAGCTGTGTAAATAAATATTTACACGACCGCCTCCGCGGTCTAGTGGTAACAAACGTTGTCGTCAACTCGGGAGGTCGTGAGTATTGTATAATTTGTCTCGGCCTGGGTGTTTATATGTATAATATGTATATATTTACAAAAAAAAAAGTATAAAATGTAGTTTATCAACCATCTAGTTTCCGTAACACAAGCCTCGCAGCTTACCACGGAAATTAGATGGCGCTGTGTGACCTGTCTGGAAATATTTATTATTATTTATTTACATTCAAATGATTACCGAACACCTAGCCAATTACGGAATAACATTATTTTCACTAAACATATAGCATGAACGGATTATTAACAATTTAAACTATTAAAAAATAAACATAAGAATAAAAAAAAATCCATCTACGCATCATTATGTAAGTGTATGTATATGTGAATGTGTATTGACATAGGTGTGTGAAGGTGTAAATTGTAAGTGTGAGTGAGTGAAAATGTGTAGATTTCATTGCATTGTGCATATCTAATGTATTATTTACATAGAACTACACCTCCATCCTGCTCAGAATCCTTCCTCTGAATTGGTGTTATAAATAAACACTTATGTTATGAATTGTCTCGATAGCCCTCTGCATTAGCACGTCCTCGCGTTGGCCGTAGTTGAAAGGTACTGTCGGAAATATCAGCACACGAATATTTTGTGGTGATATTTCTTTCGACGTTTCCAGAGCCGTCATCTATAATCTAGTTGATTCTTGATGGATGCTAACACCTGTATCTTAAGACGTTTACTCAACCATTCCTTCCAGCTGTCAAACAACAATGAAGTCTGTAATTGTTACTATTAGAGTTAAAAATGGACCCGATTGTACCTGTTTTATTTTGAAGGTCAGTTAAAAGCTGGTACATTCGACGATTTTTTTTACTTTAATGGCGTGTATCACTAACTTTTTATCACGATAGATGGCGCATGATAGGTGGTACCTAATATATCTGTCAGTTGCATAGATATCTTGTATTTTTATTACAAAATTTATTATTTTCTGGATATTAATCCGAAGTGAGCAGATTTTAAGTGTACAAATCGAGAGTTCTAAGCGAAATCAAAGATGTGGTGATCTCAAAATTGCTGTTCTATTAATTAAATATTTTTTTCTTTTTAAAGACGGTATGCGCTTTCTTAATTCGTCTTTTAAGGTAGGTAACGTTAATTTAAAATACATTTTCTGTTATAAAAATGAAAAACTACAAAATCTTTTTAAATAAGATTTGTACACTTAAAAGCTGCTCACTTTTGCATAATATCCAGAAAATAATAAATTTCGTAATAAAAATACAAGTTTTCTATGGAACTGACAGTTATATTAGGTACCATCTATCATGCGCCATCTATCGAGATAAAAAGTTAGTGATACACCCCATTAATACAACATTCAATAATTGAAAAAATATTAGCCAAAACTAACAAATACGCTTTGGATGCGGTACGTCGTCGTCGCGTATTCCTCGAGCGTAGTGACGTGCCGAGGCGTCACCATCGTTTGACAGCTGAAAGAAATAATTGAGTAGACCCGTTGAGTTAAAGAATACCGGTGTGAGTAATATTTGATTAAGCACTGTATATTTGTTGTCACATAAATATGCCTTACTAGTCTAAAAATAAATTGATTGTTTTTATAAAAACTGTTTTTTATTTTATTTGTCATACAATACCATAATGCAGTTCCAGGTTTAGCATCCGGGTGGTCTGGTGGGACAGCTGGGCGTTGCAGTTGTCCACCGACTCCGCCCAGGTTGTAGGCTCTCCGAGACTTATACCTTAAGTAGATTGTATATATATATATACAAATACACTGCATAGTTATTTTTGTCAGACCACCGTTCCCGTTAAGATTAGGCTGTTGGTTCCGGTTGCACTGATGTACTAGTAAAAACGTTATTAATTCGTCTGGCCAGCTTGGCGAGTGTAGGCTGAATTCACAAGAATGGACAATGCATTGCCCATGTATTCTCAGACCCAGACTTAGAAGCCGCGTAAATGAAACTTATCAAGTTTGGTAAAGAAAAATGCATGTTATAACTGTTATGAATAGTTATTTTCATCACTATTCATGCATGATTTTTAAAAAGTAAAAAGTTGTCTCGGCGGTCCGGGAGATGGCGTTAGTCGGTTGTCAAGCTAACGTCAAGAAAAAGAAATACGCAATAAACATGTCCAAAGTTTTATCCGGCTTTTATTGAACTTAATTCTGCATAGAAGACCTGTATTAGAAGGTGGAATTTACCACAATAACATTGTTAATTACATCAAAGTTCGAGAACTTAGGAGATAAAAGTTATTCTCTCGCTAGCTTTCGCATGAACCTCCTGTAAGCAACTATTAGGTCGTTACATATGAAATTGATGTTTTATATGGAAAAAGGTACGGTGGTGGCTCAGTAAAAGTATCATCACAACCGTTTCCCTTTCGGGGTGGTCAGAAACCACGCTTATAAATAAGCGGATTCACATTTGGTCAACTTTACTATAGCCATGACAAGTGGCAAGCTCGTCGATGTCTCCAGCGTACAAAACTCGAGAAATATCACAAATAAATTATTGTGTCTAAATCCACGGACTTTGCTAGGCCACAAGGCAGTATGCGAATAAATTGTAATTCAATTGATAAAAATTTAACAGTTTAATCGAACGGAAATGCACTGTTGCTAAATTTGGTCTTGAAATTATATGTCAAAAAAAAAAAACGAATTGAAATAGTAGGTACTCTTACTGCTAAAGATTCCCAATGATAACCCAAAGTCCAAAACATACATTAAAGATTGATTAATGAATGTGGAAGGGCGTGTTGTAATACGTAGTGACCGTGACAACTGACAAGGTTAATTGTTTCTGCCTACCCCTCCGCGCGATGCAGTCATAATAATCACCCACATTGGGGTGTATCACTGCCTTTTTATCACGGTAGAGGGCGCATTACAGATGGTAACTATGCCGAGTTCGACTTTAAAGCATAACATACTTTATCGATTTTTGCTTTAATTGTATGAAAACCACACGCCAAGTCGAATGACTTTTAAAGCGATATAAGGTATAAAAAAAAAATATAAAAAAAAAAATGCGTCTATTTCGGAATAGTAATAATAGTGTTTGCTTATTCTTTATTAGTAAAAAGGACATTTACTTTTTTTATTTGCCTTGCCCTCCTGAGACACTGGGCACATACATGTGAGTATGTACCCAGTGCCCTATGATAGGGCAATCTGGCTTCTTACTAACTGCCCTCAAGATGATGTTGCCGCTCCCTCGTACTCTGTGCATCAACGATGCGACTCGTTTCCGCAATACTGAGTAGAAATCATCAGTGTGCGCGTACGCAAACATCGCTGATGCACTGCACCAACGAGGGAGCCCCATCATCATCCTGAAGGCGTTATTATATCGTACTCGGAGAGCGTTGTAGGCCTCTGCATATAATTGACAAGCATAGAAAGCTTGTATTTTTACGTACCTAATTTATTATTTTCCTAAGCAGGTCTGCCGTCAATACATTTATTCGAGAGCATTAGCAATTTTACAGCTTCCAAGACGAAATTAACGGAATGTATTTGGTTGGGTAGGGAGAGGAGTAGAATGGTGGATGGTGAGGGGCTTGTTGCGCAATAAAATAAAGAAGGTAAACCAGCCTATTGTTGGTCGCAAACCCGAGACACCCGCACGGTGAATCCATGGAATACTTAGAAATTTGTCTTCTAGGTACCTACCTAATTATAGACAGAGAAAAACATTTGTAACAAATATATGGTTATTATATCACCAAATTGTCCGCAATTTTATATCCCTAGTAAGTTGATAGACTACATACACTCAGTATTTTAAATTTGGATTGTGCGAGCGAGAGAGATGCCAAAGGGTTAATTTCTCTTAAAAGCGTTATTAAAAATTAAATTAAATTAAATATATTTTATTTCAGGCATCTAAAACCAATTAGCAGTCGTTATCCAATTGTCTCAGTTGGTCCACACAAGAGGCGTGCCGCTTGCCAACCCTGTGTTTTAACTTGTGTTATGTTCGACTTAAACCAAAGCAAAGCTTGCTTTTTTACCGAATTTTGCTTAAAGTGTATGAAAACCATAGAGTAACGCCAAGTCGAACGACTTTGCGCTTTTTGTCGTTCTTTGAAACGACAAAAATCTCTTAAAGTGACAAGTTATAAACAAGGTTTAATAGGTGGTAGGCGGACTGATGGTGGTAACTTGCCCAGTCTGCCGGGGCGGGGAAGTATCCACCGTTCGTGCCGATAAACCCAGTAAAGTGTATCCACACGTTTCGGGATCAGGCTCGAATTGCCGTCATGCCCAGTCAAGCCGACATAGTGTTAGGGACTGATGTCAGTCATGAGTCTGATTCCAGTTGCTAACAACATTCATGGACCTCGCACGCTACTTACCATCAGGTGGGCGCAAGGTCACATGTCGTAATAGTAAAAAAAAAAAAAAGGTTAATAGTTAAAAAGCGAGCTTTGCTTTGCTTTCAAGTCGAACACATTACAAGGATTAGAATCGTGCTGCTTAGTTTTTCTTAAATTCTACTTTGTCCTTCTATTGTCGAATAAGAACATGTTTTACATGCCGTAGCATACTGTCCATAAAACAACAAAATCAATTTCGAAGTCCATTTCGAACACGACCATAACCGGCATTGCACTGTCATAGAGTAATTCATTTTGAGACAGACTGTTTGGCTTCTTGCTCCATCTTGTTATAAATGTTATGTCTTTGTCGCTGAATAAAATGTCCTAGTTCGTAACTGACATTGACATGTATATTCTTATAATTGTCTGTCTTAGCTTTTTTTTTTTTTTTTTTTTTTTTTTGTGTTTTGGCATTAGTAACAATTTGCCAGTGTCAAAGTTAGGGAAAGACAGGTTAAATAAAAGGGATTCGAAAAATTTGGAATAGGATCAAAGAAGTATTTATAAGTATAATAATATTGAATTAATACAAAAATAAGAGACTAAGACTACTAAATAATGAAGAATATACAAAAAGGATACTTAGTTATATTTATATTTTAATATTATTTCTGTCTTAGCTTATAGTGTGACAATGCCTATCTACAGCAGCTATAATGTTAAGCGTTATTCTGTATTTATAATTTTGTTATTTTATTGTTTCTCTTTCCAAATGATGGTTATCATGTACTGCTCCAGATTCACCAATATGTACTATAAAATTATATCGTTTTATATCAATATTGTAAAAATTTACGTGTAAAAGTGCAGAATACATATCTTTTTGTCCTATGCCTACTTGCAAAATAAACGAATTGAATTGAATTTTTCGATTTCCGAAAAATTCGTAGTTTGTACGCTAGGTTGGCTACAAATTATTAAATATAATTGTTAAAATCACAGTTCAATTTTGCAACATTTTTTTTGACAATACCGAATTGTACGGAAGGGTAAATGCAGCTCTCAGTCAAAATTCGTAGTAGAGGGCTGGAGACGAGCTCGGCCGTCCTATTTCAAAACCTACCTAGTGTAAATTAAAAATAAATTGAATCTCTACTATTTTATACATAATGTATTAATTTACAACATTTCAAACCATCAATATACGAGTAGCTTATAATTTATTTAAAAGTGTATTGTTTTCCTTTATAAACTACCAAATTTATGTAATTTCTATATTCTAATTTAAAAAAAAAAAATGAAAAATATATGTTAGAAGTCATATTTTTATGTTATATTTTAGTTTTAAAAGAAATAAGTATCAATTTTTTTTTTTATTGAAGTTTGTCTTTGACACCAATTGGTACATATATTAGATAAGTTATAATTATATTATGTTATGTGTGTGATAATGTGTGTACTGCTGTGTGTACTATATAAATAAATAGTTTAAACTTCTGTCAAAAAAATATTAGAATTGAGTTTTAAATCTAAATTTATACGTTTTTACATTTTGAAATCGTTATTAATTACGATTATAATAAATAAAAATAGTGATGGGACAAAGTTCGGCCGAACATTTGGTACTGGACTGCACCGTACTTTGATATATTTTTCGACAAAATAACAGGACACAAATAATTTATATAAAAAAAATATCTAAACAGTTTATTTGTTATGTCTTTGCTCACTAACCCAAAGGTTAGCTGGTATAAAATGCTGAAGGCATTAAGCTCGCCTATGTACAATTACGAGTTTATTGTGAAATAAAGAATTTAAACAAACAAATAAAACACTAGATAGAGATAAGATAGAGAGTAATTTCGTTACATATCTCTGACCCTAGTGATTTATTAGGCTTTCAAAATAGAGAAAGTTTAAATTACCAACTTACTTATTGTTACAATTTAATGTTAATTTTGTCTCACCAAAATAATGAGTTAATCATAAAAGTTAATTAAACATCAGGAAATGTTTGTTGTTGTTGTTGTCTACACTTAAATAATGACTTGGGGATTTTATATACTTACTTCAAATTTTATAAGTACTTACAACCTTCCACAAAATAATACTATTTTGATTGAAAATATACAAATACAAATATACATAATACAGACAATCATTATATTTTAATAGCCATCATTTGAAGAATAGTACATAGGTAATATTTTAGTGATTTCATTACCTACAGCTCAGCCAGTTTAATATTCTGTTTTACCGAATATTCAGCAGATACCGAACTTCGGCCCATCCCTAATAATAATATAAACTGTGTGGAAACCCTGGAGCCCTGCCACCAGTCCTCGATGTTATGTTTTTGCACCGTTTGGAGTTGAAACAAAGTGCACTGGAAATTTTCGCAAAACAAAAACAACCAGTCAACACCTCAGGAGACAAAAGAGCTGGGCAATATTTGGGCCAAAGGATCAGCATTGCTATTCAACGCCGCAATGCTGGCAATTGACACTTTTCTCATTGGTAGTGATTCAAATGAGAAAGTTTATTAATAATATATTATATATTTTAATAGTAATTTTTATTTTTATATGCCCCTTAGTCTAGCGGTTAAGTCCGTAGATTTCGATATTTCTAGATTTTGGTACGCTAAACGAGACATCGACGAGCTTACCGCTTGCCATGCCTCCGCTTCTAAATCCCCAGATCTAACCGCTAGACTACCTACGGAGGCAGTAAATATATATAATACAGTAAAGTTAAATTTTCATATTTAAAAAACAGAAAGATTATATTTTAATAGGGTTAGCTCGTAGTAGCTATCAAACTGGGGCGGCTGAGCTTTTGCTAGGGGTGGAAAGCGCCCGGGCGAGGGCGCGCGGCTAGCGGGGGCGAGAACCTGCGTTCAATACGGCCGCGCACCAATCCGTACTAAACCGTCAGTCGCTTTTAAGCCGCGTCCAACGTCGGACGTGTGTTCGCGCGTTATCCACACATCTGTCAAAAAGCTCCGATAAAAATCGACTAAATCAACTTGCTTTCTCATTAAGTACGTATTATTGTGATCAAGATAAAAAATAATAATTTATAATGTGCTGTGTGTTTTTTAGTTTTTAATTTAATTAGTTTTCGGTGTTTATTTATTTATTATTGTGTTTACATATTCACATACGTGCACTGATGTTCCTACAGTTGTGATTAAATTAAACGAAAGCTAAATAAAACTACAGAATTTAATTTAAAAAGCGCTTTGATTCCATTTTGTGACGGCTGAAAGTGTTCAGAAATCGCTGAATCTTAATTTCTAGCCTTGAAGGGTGCGGTTGTTAATAAATGATATTGTGTGTGATCTGAGTGGAATATAGTGAGAATTTGTAGTGGAATTGAGTTGTTGAATTTTTGATGGAGTGTAGTGAATAGGTTTTAGAGTGCAGAGTTGCGGCGCGGCGGCGCGACTTGTGTATTGATCGGCACGGTACGAGTCGCACCAGACGCCGGCGTCCACCGCCTAAATAAAGCGTATAACTACATGTGTGCACCGTCCGCCCCACGCAACCATATGACAACTACAAATCTCTGCTTTTTGGATTTACAATCAAAATAACAATTTACAGAGCTATTTAGAATCGTTTATTTAATAGTTCGAAGCTTTTGCATTGTCTCGCTTACAAAACCAATATTTTAAAAGATTTTTCATGTTTCTTGGACATATTTTTAGTTTAATAAAGGTAGGTTTAACCTTATTTTAGACAGAGAAAATATGAAAAAATGTTTGTTACTGCCTCCGTGGTCTAGCAGTTAAATCCGTGGATTTGAACTCGAAGGGACAGGGTTCGATTCCCGGTCTTGTCACAATAATATTTATTAATTTAAATAAATTTATTTATTTATTAATAAAACATTACATGGCTTAACAGTAAAGCCCAATTTAGCATGCGGTTAATCTTATAATTAATACATACATTTTCATTAAAAATGGATTTTCAAAATACCTATATATTTTTTAATTTTCTATACAAATTATAATATTTATAAAGCTTTTAAGTTAACAATAGTTAAATATATACAGTATAAAATTAATATAAAAAGAAAGAAAAGACAAAAAAATAATAAAAATAAAATAAAATCTAAATTCAACACTATTAAAATCAATGAAATAAAAGAGCTAATACAAAACAATAAAAATTTGAATAAAAAGTGAGTAAGTATATAAATTAATAAATCAATGCGACATCATGATAAAATTAATACAAAAAATAACAATAATAATTCAATCCAAATATTTTAACATATAAATAATTAATTATTCACCAAATTTAAAGAAAGCCTTGCACAGAATATGCAGATGATCAGCAAAAACATCTAGATGTGGTGTCGTCTCGAGAAGCTTCCTTAGGCTGCGGATTGCGCGAGGCAGAGACATGGAGTCGTGCTGTGCCACTGTGCGAAACATAATTTACTTTACACTATATACCTGTTGAGGAATAAATAGAGACAGAAGACGGTCAATATGTAGCTTTCGGCAAAAAGTCCAAATTTGTGTTGTGTATTTTATTATATTTATTAAACCACAAAAAAAAAAAAAAAAAAAAAAAAAAAAAAAAAAAAAAAAAGTCAGTGTTTATTTCGGCCTTTATTTCTCCACAATACTTAAACAAATAAATAAACAAAATATAATTAATATTTGATTTAGAAAGTTGAGGGGCCATGTTTTTTTTTTTTTAATTTATTGTTTTCAAGATACACAAAAATACATCAACAATATTATATAGCCGTCCACAAAAACCTTTAAGGTTTATCAGGGCCAAGTAAATCATTCTTAGAACTTTAAATTAAAACTACACAATCAAGTTTATCTAAATATGATACTGTTTTAGATAAACTTTTGGGACTGTTAAAGATTACTGTTAAATAAGAATTTAAACATAACAAACCTCAATAGGTTAGGTAGTTCTAGGCCGGCATAGTGGTAGCGCGGTGGTGGCTCGGTTGTAAGAACGCCTAAATCCTACAAAGGTCGGTTCAAACCCACCCGTCATGTACCAATGAGAAAAACACTTTTTGTCATAGATTTGCAACACCACCGTTCCCGTGCCTCGGAGAGCACGTTAAGCCGTCGGTCCCGGATCCACTAATACCAACTTGTGGAATCGTTAATCAATTGTCATAAAAAATGACATCATATCCTCGCCAAGCTGTCTGGCCAGCGTGGCGAGTGTAGGCCAAATTCTCCAAATATATGTTCTGGAAGGCCCATCTCCAGCAGTGGAGTTCTAGGACGCTGTGTTCTAGGGGCTGTAATGATGATAGTGGTAGCGATTAAGTTCGTGGAGTACCGGGCTCGAATCCTGGTCGGCACACAATAGTTGAGTTAAATATTTTTTGGCATTTCTCGAGTTTGGTACGCTAGAGTCATCGACGAGCTGAATGTGAATCCCCTTCTTTAAAAGTGTGATTTGGGGGTGCGAAAGTTATACGGTCGTGATGATACTTTGATATAGTAGTAGAGACTAATATCTATCGTCGATGGCTGTCGTTAGTTGGTCCCATATATAATTACATATATATGTAATTGTCAAAAAAATAAATATTTTTTTAGGCTTCAGGTGTCATTAGTAGAATTAAAGATAAAAATCATTATCCGAAAAACAAAACACTACTGTATATCTATCGTGATAAATACCTAAAGGCTGGGGAGTTAAACGGCCGGTTGCAGAAATCATGATTATCTTTGGACATAATAATGATTTTTTTAACCTGTTTAAAATCATAAAATAATATTATAACAAAATAATAAATAGGTTGTTGCTAACACATGCATACTTACTCATATACATTCACTCAAACCCACAAACACCAACACACACACACAAATGCATATATACATATACACACAAACAATTATTTAGGTCTTGCCTTCAGCATATAGATATCTAGAGTAACATAAAATGTTGTAAGTACAAATTTATACAATGACATATGAAACACTTTCCACCGACTATTTCAGATAATAATAATAAAATTATAAAAATAATTTATTGTGACAAAAAGTATACAGATGTAAAATAGGTGAACAATATAGGCTGTTTTTTTTTTTTTTTTTTTTTATTTAAAATCTTTATTGCACTATGTACAAAAGCGGACTTAATGTCGGGGAGCAACTTAAGCTGCCGGTCCCGGTTCCACTAATACCAACTTGTTGATTCGTTAATAAAAAAGTACATCAGACCCTTGGCCCTTCTGGCCACCGTGTGTAGGCCAAATTCTCCGGAAATTTCTGGAAGTTTCTCCCAGTGGAGGTCTAGTAGTTCTGTTTTAGGGGCTGTGATAATGAAGCTATTTAAATTATCTTTTAGGAAACTGGATTGTTTTTTAAAGAAGCGAATCACATTTAGCCACCATTAGCGTATTATGATTAGTGCCAAGCTTGTCAATGTTTCTAGCATACCAGCGGGGTGAGGCGGAGTGCACAAACGTCCGAAAACGTATCGTTTAAGATCAATTACGTCTGTCAAAAATGTCAAAAGATTTTGACAGACGTAATCGATCTTAGACGATACGTTTTAATACAATTGTGCATGCGCCTCACCCCGCAGTCTCGATTAATATCACAAATAAATTTTGTTTCCTAAAATGAAATCGAACTCAATACCTCCGACTATAAATCTACGGTCTTACCAGGTAGAGACTTTGGTGGTACTATTAACTATCTGAAGGTTTGTTAAATTATAATACCTAATTTGAATTTTATATTTTCCAGGAGGAAATGTTTGGGTAAGCAGCTGACGATTGGCTGAAGAAGATGGCACAGCTAAGGCTGCCATCTGCAGCATTCTGCGCCCTCGTGCTGGCGCTAGCTGTCAGAAGCGCTACCTCGCTAACTTTGGTCCCACATGACGTTCGCCCAGGACATGCAGTGCAACAGTTCTGCGGCAACCATTCCCGCTACACCCTCATGGACCCGGAGTTTGCATCATACTTCACTCTGCTCAATGACGGACTTCTGATGACTACGTCAGACCTCGCACCGCTGCTGGGACGCCCCCTCCAGCTAGCGGTGCTCGAGCAGACGCCTTTTAGCAGTGCAGCACACACAGTCCATCTACTTGTCATGGACAGAAAGAAGTTGCTGCATTTCCCGTCTCAACCCCAAGAGAGTCTTCACGGTGAAATCCCAGAAAATTCTCCTGCAAACACGCCGGTCGATCTACCACCAATCCGAGCAACGGCTGTCGTCGAAACGGGAGCTTTAGCCTACAAGATCATCAAAGGCAATGAAGACGCAATCTTCGCTCTACGCGATAAATATACCAAGGAAATCATACCAGGCGTCAAATCTGTAATCACAGACGGAGATGTTGAAATTGTAGCTTTAAAATCGTTAGACGCTGAAGAGAAAAGTTCCTACTCTTTACTATTACAAGCGACCGATTTACACGGAGTTAACAAAGCCAATTTGCCTCTTATAATTGAAGTTCTTAACGAAAATGATCACACTCCTCTATTCGAACAAGACGTCTATTACTTTACTGTGAACGGAACACGTGATGCGAATAGTCCTAATGACACAGTGCATTGGCGGAGATTCTCAACTATCGGTGAAGTTCGAGCTCACGATGAGGACGGAGATCGTGTGTATTATTCTCTAACATCATCAAGTAACTTAGCTGTGATAGTTCCTCAGACCGGGGAGCTGATTCTTGCTGGTGATCCTGATGGGTTTAGAGCTGAATTGGAAGTAATTGCTCATGATGCAGGCGTGCCTTCGAGAGTGAGTACCCCAGCGCGTGTAGTGTTAAAATTCGAGGTCCGCGAGCCGCAAAAATCGCAACCGTTGCGTCGGGAAAAACGTCGGGTCACTCGCGCGGTGAGACCCACGAAACGTATTGAATTCACCGAAGCCGATGGTGAGGTAGAAGGACGCTCGGTGTTCACTCTCGAAAAGGAAACGGAAAGGGAAACATTTAAGATTCGTGACGAAAACTCGTGGGTTACCGTTGAACCTAGTGGTGTTGTGAAAGTGAAAAAGAAGTGGGACTACGAGGAGCTGGGACCGGAGAAGACGATTGATTTCTGGGTTACCATCACTAATACTGGAAATGGAGGTGAGTTACTAGTTAATATTTCTTTATTTCGTAGTAATAAAACAGCAACCTTTATGAACAAAATTATCCTAAGGAACGGTTATACACTCAATTACTGCGAGTTATTCTAAAATAATTCCAATAAGAGTTAAACTAAATGGATTTAAAGGTAGATGGGTGTATTAGCATGTTATGTAATCGTTTTGTAGTGAACATAATTTAATAAGAATATTTATTTTATAATTAATATATATATATATTAATAACAAACCGACAATACTGTGGCTATTGACTCGCCAGCAAACTGGCAAAAAAAAAAGTCTTTCTGTAACCCTCCAAATCTCTCGTAAACTAAATTGCTACATAATTTGATACTTTTTCCCTTCCTCAGGGTGTCCGTTTTTTATAATCGCGTATCAAGTCATCATCTTAACGTCTCCATTAAGGGTGAATCCAAAATTATCGTAGCGAATGAATACAAATACATAGAGCCGTTGTTTCGATTTACAATTTATTATATTGGTCATTATTCGTTTTTTGTGAGATTATTATTGTGAATTCTAGACGCAACAATACGCACGTAACAGTGTTAATAAAAAAAACAAAAACATTTTTTGAACTAATTTGCTTTTATAATTTTATACATTAATAATATCAAATAATTTATTAATGATTGATTGATTAATCCTTTAAATATGATTATGAACCATCTATTACAACATAGTAAATATTAGAGATGTGTATAGTGGTTTTACCGAAATACCGAATACCGAAGACTATTCGGTTTAACCTTTACTAATTATTCGGTTTACCATTTCATTGTTTAGCCGCGTAAACAGGTTCTAACATAAAATATTTATATAGTGTGTCTGTATATACATATATCTCTGTTATAGTGTATATTATTGTCAATATGTCACTTGAATGTGTCCATTAAAAATTTGAAATGTTAATTTGAGGTTTCAAAATAAATGTTGATATAAGTTTTAAAAAGACATTTGGATTTAATTGAGGTTGAAACAAATAATTATTTATAGTTTAAAAAAATGTAAATATTATTTTGAGTTCTAAAAATAAATGTTACCTTAATGTTTCAAATAAACGTTGATTTGAAGTTTAATTGCTTTATTTAATAGCTTTATTCAACATATTCTTCGAAGGTTTTCTTTGACTTATAATATAGCATAAATCTTACATAAAATATAAATATAAAATGTTGTCTTTTAGTTCTATACCATGTCATGTAGCCAAGAAAATAGAATTACTCGAACGGAATATATTCGGCAACAAAATCGCATAATTCGGCAGAAAACAAATAGTGGAAAAGATGCCGAATACCGAATATCAAACGAATATTCGGCGCATCTCTAGTAAATATAGATATAAATAAATAAATGCTTATTATTGTTTTCGAAGTATCGGTTTCACAAACGACTGTAAAAATATAAATTGCCTTAATTGACAATCAAAGCTATAATATTTTTATAAAATACATTTCCTATTAAACATCATCGACTCCATAGCTCTTGCTGTTCCCTCAAGATAGCTTCATCAAAACAGAGTAGTCTGGATTGCGCCCACGGCCGTATCAACCCTTCCCTCTATCGCCATGATTGCACCTACATGTTTTTTTTGTTCCCATACTTAAAGAGAGCGGTGTGGTCGGCTCGAGCACTCTTCAAAAACTAGACAATAGGTGGTTCCTAGAATATTTTCGTTTTTGAGTAGTTTTTTGTAGATTTGATACTGCCTTAGAGCATTATGCGAACAAACATTTATTTTCGTAAACTCAGACTCTACCTACTTGCTATCATTATCATCACGACCATATCCCTTGCGGAGTGGTCAGAAACCGTACTTTATTTTTTTAAAGGATATATACGAAACACATAAGTGTTGCGGTTAGCGACATTATTTATCGTCTTTCAAAAAACTATTTTAATTATTTTAGACACTTTATCGAAAGTTTTAAATGGCATGAAAGGCATACTCCGATGGTTCGGGCATGTTAAAAAGATGACTGAAGAGAGATTGACGAACCAGATATATAATGCGAAAGTTGTGGGTAAAAGAGGCCCTGGCAGACCAAGACTCACTTATCACGATTAAATAAATAAAACAATAGCTGAAGGTGCAATAAAAAGCCAGCGAAACAAAAGGGCATGTATGAAGAGGGTGATGGATGCTGAAGAAGCGAAAGAGGTATGTCGAGATCGTGACAAATGGCGCTCAATTGTCCCTGCCTACCCCCCAAACGTGAAGATATGTATATATGTATGTATCTAAAGTTTTATCATAATTCTGACGATAACACTTTTTTTTAAATTTAAATACTCAGTGTTCACCATAGGTAAGGAGTGTTAACCAATATAAGGTTGCCTACCTAAAAAAAAGTGGTGTTATTTTGTTTTCAAACGTGCTACAATATGAATAATTATGGAAAACGATAAATTTGACTATATATATACTATATAGAGAGCAGAAGTTGCAGTTAATTTTATGCGGATTTCCCGCGCTGTGAATATGTATACCCGACGTGTTTGGGCAATATTGACGCGAATTACTCCATGAAAAGCATCGAATTTATTTATTTATTTAATACTTTATTGTACAAAGACTAAGGCGGGCTTTAATGCCGCAAGACATTTTATCATAGCCAACCATTGGGATAACTTTAAACACTTTACTGAAAAGTAGGTGCAAAAATAAAGGATAATAAAAATAAAAAATTTAATTACTAACTAAATGTATAAATATATACTACGTACTAATACATACTTATATACTCGTATAAACCTACATACATACATAATAATATACTAGCTTTATTGCGATAGGAAATGCGAATAGACCATTTTTTTTAAATAGCGATCTGGTGGTTACCTGCCTGATGCTAAGAGGCAAATTGTGAATGCAAATGAATTCTGCAACACTTGGAATTAGATTATGTCCAACACGGTTATGAACAAATATTATTTAAATAAATTACGTGTTTAGGACTAATGTATAATGTATTTCTCGGAACTTGAAAAAAGTTATCCTTATTGAACTTACCGTTCCGTGGGAATCAAATATTCCAAAAGACCACAACATGAAGTCGAATAAATATTATGATCTCACAGAAGAAATGATCAGGAACGGGTTCAAGACTCAGCTTTACGCAGTGGAAGTTGGTGCAAGAGGAGTTGCAGCAAAATCTTTGCATCACTTACTGAAAGAATTGGGCCTAAGCAGGTCTGCCGTCAATACATTTATGGAACGAGCTTCCAAGACGGCATTAACGGAATCATACAGTATTTGGTTGGGTAGGGAGAGAAGTAGAATGGTGGATGGTGAGCGTATTATCGCGCAATAGAAAAAAAGGAGGCCTCCTTTTCTTAAACCAGCCAATTGTCGGTCGCAAGCCCGAGACACCATTCTTCTAATCTCTTACCCACACACGATGGACCCGGCACCCGCACGGTGAATCCATGGAATGCTTAGAAATTTGTCTTCTCTCTCTATCTATAATAAGATATGATCACAACCCCTGGAAAACAGAGTCCTAGATCTATAATGTCGGACCTTGCATAAATTTGGGCTACAGTGGCCAGCCAACCCGTCTGTTGGCGAGGGTCTATTGTCAATTTATAATAACAATTTGTTAACGATTCGATAAGTTGCTATTAGTGCAACCGGGACGGAACGCCTTATCGTGCTCTGATGTTGATGTCCTTTGACTGTTAGTTACAACTTTAAAATGTAGCTCGTTTTCTTTGCTCCCAAGTTTAGTATGTAACGTTTAAAGTCGTGCATGCACCTGTTTATTTCCTGGTTTATAGAGGCGCGACCACCGACCAGGTATCCTAACGTCCCGGCGCTCACGACCTGCGTCAAGGTGCGTTGTCATGGCTCTACAAACTTATTTAGGAATTTGAATTTAGAAGGGCTATGTGAAAATTTGTTTGAACTGGCCTCTTTTTTTTAATCGTCCACTGTTATTCTACTTTTACGTAGTTCTAATGTAATGATAAGTATTTTATTATTTATATATGTATATTATATACTACACACACAACGCGTAATTTAAATTATGTTTTTATTATATATATTCTCGTATTAAATAAAAATTCAAATTCAAATTCATTTATTCAGTAAATTGGCAATATTACAAGCACTTTTACACGTCAGATACATTTAGAAGTTTATACAATTATATGAAGCTATATATAAACTGAACAACTCAATACTAATGTATTTACAAAATACATATAAATCAAAACGCTACTGTCTAAACTCTAATGGCATAGTTATAATAATATTTAAAACAAAATAAAAAATATTAAAATAATAATAATAACAATGTCAAAGAATTTTATTTATTAATATAATATTGCAGCTGTAAATTGGCGTTGTAATACAATAGGAAACATACATATCTTCACGCCAGATCCCTTGCGGGGTAGGCAGAGACAATTGAGCGCCATTTGACACGATCACGACATACTTCTTTCGCTTCGTCGACATTCATTAACCTCTTCATACATGCCCTTTGGTTACGAAGACTTTTTAATGCACCTTCAGTCAGTGTTTTATTTATTTGATCGTGATATGTGAGTCTCGGTCTGCCAGGGCCTCTTTTACCTACAACTTTCGCATTATATATCTGGTTCGTCAATCTTTCATCGCTCATCCTTTCAACATGCCCGAACCATCGTAGCATGCCTTTCCTTATTTTTGTCCCTATGCTTTCCTTCATACCAACCCTTTTGAAACAAAATAATAAAAATATATACAAGTATATATAAATTTACGCGGTGTTGGCTCAGTTGTAAGAACGCTTTTATATTTCTTATGTAATCATGAATAGTGGTTCTGTAACCTGTAACCTAAAATTCTAAGCCAACTGCTCCAGCTTGGAAGAGGATATCACATTTTACCGAACCAAGTATTCAAAATGAATACGCTTTTTCTACTACTATCGCTATGATTTAAAAAAAAATCTGATTACTATCCGATTCCAACTTGACGACGACTTCTGGAACATTCTGTATATTATTACTCTACATTTCAAATACAAAAGAAACAAATTAGTTTAAAAAAAGAAAAACACGATTTTAAATAAAATAACATAAAGATGGATTTATCAAACAAGAATATGAAAAATATTTAGATATTTTTTTTTTATAATCCAGATGCCATAATTTAAGTTATAAGGTGTCACCATCACAACGCACGCATGTTCTTACTAATTACTATACACACATATCGTCACAGAAACTATCATAGAAAACTTAAACTTTACTCGTCACCCATTAAATTAGGTTCGTGGAATATTGCTACACTAATTTCTTATTACCCAGTTTACTACAACTTTTAACTGCCGAGATTTGGAACAAAAAACAGGAATGGTGGCTTTTAAACCTACTTATTTATTATTTATTGTTACTTAGATTATTTGTCAGAAAGTTATTTTTGGAAAATATATAATTTTGACAGTTCTTTTAAACGTTTTAAATAAAAACCCTTAATTGTTTACATCGACAAGTTTTAACTTATTACACGTACAATTTCTTAATGTTTACATCGACAAGTTTTAACTCATTACACGTACAATTTCTTAATGTTTACATCGACGAGATTTTACTTATTACACGTACAATTTCTTAATCGTTTACATCGACAAGTTTTATCTTATTACACGTACAATTTCTTAATTGTTTACATCGACAAGTTTTATCTTATTACACGTACAATTTCTTAAAGTTTACATCAACGAGTTTTTACTTATAACACGTAAAATTTCTTAATTGTTTACATCGATAAGTTTTAACTTATTACACGTACAAATTCATAATTGTTTACATCGACAAGTTTTAACTTATTACACGTACAAATTCTTAATTGTTTACATCGACAAGTTTTAACTTATTACACGTACAAATTCTTAATTGTTTACATCGACAAGTTTTAACTTATTACACGTACAAATTCTTAATTGTTTACATCGACAAGTTTTAACTTATTACACGTACACATTCTTAATTGTTTACATCGACAAGTTTTAACTTATTAAACTCAATTTATCATTTTAGAGGTAATATATAAAATAGGTTTTTTTAGGATTGAAAAGTAAAAATATCGACGTGAATGGTGACTTGAAATATCTCCGAAACTACCTACTGTTCCGATTTTTTTGCTCTGACAAAGCTGTACTTTAAAAACATCATGTTAAGCGTTATTGTATACTAAGTTTTAGTTCTGTATACATTTTTAGATACATGTTGGTCAACAAGATCTATAACCATTCCAAATTACAAGTAAATCAGACCAGTAGTTCTCGAGATTTTATAATGTTTTCTTACTACAATTACAAACAAAATTAAAGCATCATCATGACCGTTTCCCTTTCGGGGTGGTCAGAAACCACGCTTATAAATAAGCGGATTCACATTTAGCCAACTTTACTATAGGCCAATCATGACAAGTGGCAAGCTCGTCGATGTCTCCAGCGCACCAAACTCGAGAAATATCACAAATGAATTAAATAATAATTAAATGTACTCGTATTTATTCACATTAATAAATATTTTTGTGTCCCGACCAGGAATCGAACCCGGTACCCCAGAGTCTAAATCCACGGACTTAACCGCTAGACCACGGAGAACAAGAATAGAAACAAATATATATTTTCAGTCAGACCAAGAGTCTTGTAAGAGTTAATAAAAATATGAATAATAAAAATATATAAAAATGTGAATCCGCTTCTTTATAAACATGGTTTCTGTCCACCCCGCAAGGGATACGATCGTGATGATACTTTACTTTACTTACCAAGACCAAGACATGGCCAGTTTTTCTCCTGGTCTTTGCTTTGGGCAACACTATGTAATAATAAAATAAAATAACGTTTATTGGATCATAATCAAATAATTTCAGTTAGTGAGCACGCGTTCTGGAAAAGAAATTCTGGGCTCCAGAAGGCAGTTTTCCTATTTTTGACACAATAAAACTATACAAGTACTTACATAAATTAATAATACAGTGCATTCCCATCCTAAATCAAGGATCAAACTTAAAAGAAACGCTCTATGCTCTATGAGGTAACAAAATGTTAAAACATTCACCAGTCATTTACCAGTACCTACAGCACTCGTCGCCCATCAGTAAGTAAAAAAATCCCGCGCGTGGAATGTCTATAATTTATGGTCAGCGGACAGGTTGTCAATCGTGCTACCGTGAAACGTCAGCGCTATTCAGATGTTTTATTGTTGTAAATTTAAGCTTACGAAGGCGTGTTCGATATTGTTGTATTTTTATACATCATCACGACCGTTTCCCTTTCGGGATGGTAAGAATTATATTATAAATAAGCGGATTCACATTTAGCCAATTTCACTATAGGCCAATCATGACAAGTGGCAAGCTCGTCGATGTTTCTAGCGTACCAAACTTGAGAAATATCACAAATAAATTAAATATTAATTATATTTATTTACATTAATAAATACTTTTGTGTCCCGACCAAGGAATGGAACCCGGTACCTCCGAGTCTAAATCCACGGACTTAACCGCTAGACCATGGAAGCAGTTTATACTTTTTACATGTATAATACATTACGTGTTATCGTTAACCTAGTAAAAAATAATACTCAATGTACGAGTTTATTATTAGGATACAAAAATCCAGTGTTAATTAAAAACGTGGGTTTACGTAAAGTGTCAATAATCTTCCAACTATGGATAACGTATTAATTCAAAATATAACTTTGGCGCAACACTAGCTGCAATAATGCTGAAAAGATATTGTGTAATCTCATGATTTTTTGAACACGAATTACCTACCTACAATATATTTTTCGCAGTTCTAAATCAAGCAACAATGCGAGGCAATGATGCTTCTGTCGTAAGCACTCATCCCGCCGTCATAAAATAAAACAACTCAACCAATGGTCATCGTAAGCATCCGACACTCCGTGAGTAACTGCATACAATACGCTGTGTGTTCGAATATACATCTAACGAACTGTATGGCTTTAGACACTGAGCTTAAACTCCTTTGTTCGAGATCGAGTAGTGTCGTTTTTGATAATCTGATCACTGTGCAGAATGCGTGGATAATTTCGGGGACCTGTCGCACGGCCTCATCTCGACTCCGATTTTACGCATTGAAAATAAAATACTTGACAGAAATAGTTTTTAACTAAAAATTACTCATATAGCCAATAAATAGGTCATGATTAAATTGTATTTTTTTTGCGAGTTTTTTTTATATTATTATAGATCTTCAGAAGTACACCTTTTTTTAAATACCAACTTGTGGAATCGGTAATAGATTGTCATGATACAAATTGATATCAGAAATTTGCCAACCCGTCTGGCCAGAGTGGCGAGAGTAGGCCGAATTCTCCAGGTATATGTTTTGGAAGGCCCATCTCCAACAGTCTCTTTTATATCTCTAACATCTATGACGCTGTGTTCTAGGGCCTGTAATGTTATTTAAAAAAGAAAAGAGTATTTCGATCACACTCCTGGAAATTCTTCTCTATACTTAGGTGGTTTGCATACCTCTCCTTGCATACTTCAACATCATTTTCAACAAATTTCTTCAATTCCCTGAGAATTTTGAAATATGTCATAAAAAAGGTAATCATTTTTTGACTATCTCTAAGAGTTAGGGTCATGATGATCTTCCTCTTTTGCTAGTAGAAACTAGATTAAGCTTCCAAAGCTGGTTTTAACTTATAAAGTGATTTGAAGGAACATTTAAGTCTATAAATTAAATTACATCAAAGGAACCCAGGCGTCTACTCTGAAGTCACAAAATTCACAGAGCTTGACCAGCCGTCCTTGTCGCGTCGCGTCAGTGCGTACGTTCGCGTCGTCGCGTCACGGTCAAAAAAAAGGAACATTATTGCCGAACGTACAAACAAAACACTGGCTAAAGGTCAGTGCCGGGTTATTCATTTATTGTATTTAAGGAAAACTTTCTGCTAACTAAAATAATGATAAAATAAAATATGGCTATTAACAAGTTTTCACAAGAAATAAGTATGTAATTGGCATTCCATTTCCATGGATTCACCGTGCAGGTGCCGGGTCCATAGTGTGTGGGTAAGAGATGAGAAGAATGGTGTCTCGGGCTTGCGACCGACAATAGGCTGGTTTAAGAAAAGGAGGCCTCCTTTTTTATTTTATTGCGCTATAATACGTTCACCATCCACCAGTCCACTTCTCTCCCTACCCAACCAAATACTGTATGATTCCGTTAATGCCGTCTTGGAAGCTCGTTCCATAAATGTATTGACGGCAGACCTGCTTAGGCCCAATTCTTTCAGTAAGTGATGCAAAGATTTAGCTGGAACTCCTCTCGCACCAACTTCCACTGCGTAAAGCTGAGTCTTGAACCCGTTCCTGATCATTTCTTCTGTGATTAAGAAACTAATAAAAGACGTAAAAAAATAATAGCATTCAGTAAACCAGAGCAGTATTAACAAATATGAAACCTACGTTTGACTAATGGCAATATATCTTAGTGTTAGCATTTATTAAAGTAAACTTATTCTGCTTCGGCGAGTTCTATAGCCTATATATATATACGAATATTTAAGGAATCGTCTCTGCACGCCCACTATGCGTTTGATATATTTATCGTATCTGGGGTTCCAGACCTGAGAGGCGTATCTAATATACCTAAGACAACTTGATTTCCCTACGCGATAAGAAATAGTTTTTAAGTCCAACTTCCGAATGCTGCCGATGTCTGCCGACTCGTACGAACAAGCGGGAGCGATGTTATGACCCTGAGCGTCAACGCTCTAGTCAATTTAAAACGGATTTTCAACAAGCCTTACCTTTTATATGCTACCAAATTGGTTTTGTTTCTGGTACCTCCCGAGACGTGATGTTCAAGCAATTGCTTAATTTGCATGTATGAAAAGGCTGATGAATGTAGACGAAGCGAAGGTGGTATGTCGTAATCGTGTCAAATAGCCTACTGAAAGGGAACTGACGTGAAGATATGTATGTTTGTTGTAATATTTAAAAAGTATTTCGTACGTTCAGAGTAGACTTCCAAGATTCAACAAAACATCAATCATTTAGAATTTGATGTTGTAGGTTGTTAGTTATATAATTTCATTTACAAGTTCAGGGTAGCGAAGTTAAGGAAAATTCCAGAAACACTGTACAAGCTAATTACTATTTTCTTGATAAACAAACGTAATATATATTTTATATATACATATATATATCATCCGGTGACAAGAGGGCTGGCTCTTTCTTCGCCCAAAGAATCAGTATTGCAATTCAGCGGGGAAATTCAGCTAGCGTTCTTGCCACCATTCCACGCGGACGGGACTTATATCCCTATCCTTAGTATTAATATTAATGGTATTTTATATTTTGTAATTAATTTTTTCAAATAAATTCTTCTATGTTATATATATTTAAAAGTAAGTCATCAACAGGTTATAGATAATTGTTAATATACTTGACCAGATTGTTCTGGACTACCCTAACGTACTACTTATGAATATGCCTTAGCTGTGTACCCATAGTTCATCATCACCATCATCATCAGCCTGTGGCCATATAGCTAATAAATAGGTTATGATTAAATTGTATTTTTTAGAGTTTTTTCTAAATAATAGATCTTCAGAAATACACCTTTATTTAAATACCAACTTGTGGAATCGTTAATAAATTGTCATTATATAAATTGACATCATTGTTCCTCGGGATGGAAGTTATCCCCTAGACATATTTCTGGAAAATTTAGCCTACACTCGCCACGCTCTGGCCAGACGGGTTGGCAAGGGAATAATAAATGATTAGCTTTTAAAATTGCGTCATAAAATATTTTATTAAACACTGCAAAATTCACTTTGTTTTTTGCGTCTGAACCTGTTTAGTAAGAAGTGTGATTACGCCGAGCGGCGGACAGCGATGACTTACTATTTTCTTAACGCGAATGGACTCTAGGACTGAGTACGATATAGACTATATTTATTTTTTTATTTTTAATTATTTTAAAACCAATTTTATTTGAATTTTGTCGGAATTATATTTAGCCAAGAATATAGCTCTTAAATCTAATGGATGAATGGAGTAAATTAAACCTGCTCGCACTTAGATAGGTGATTTATACCCATGTAATGATAATGATTGAATCTTCTCAGACAAGGGTGCCGGGTTAGGCCTCGAGTCGGCCACCCACATAGCCCACGATACCAGTATATCGGCCGGAATCATTATCACAGCCACGAGCACTGTAATTAAAAAAAAAACGAATGCGTTTAGATAGAGTCAAATTGTGTTTAGGCTGACCTTCGGGACATTGAAAACATTTATTGTATCATTCAGATATCAAGTGTTGGCCAAACCAAGACCAAGACCATGACTGGCCAAGTCTTGCACTCTTAATCTTGGACTTGGCATTACGCAAGACTCTTGCTCGGACTGAATATATATTCATTACAGCCCCTAGAACACAGCGTCCTGGACCTCCACTGCTAGAGATGGGCCTTCCAGAACATATATCTCGAGAATTAGGCCTATACTCGCCACGCGCTGGCCAGGCTTGGCGAGGATATGGTCTCAATTTATTAACAATTCCACAAGTTGGTATTAGTGAAACCGGGACCGACGGCTTAATGTGCTCTCCGAGGCAGTGGTGTTGTAAATCTATGACAATCGTACGTAAGATTTAAGAAGAACCGACCTTTGTAGGATTTAAGGAATGCGTTCTTACAACCGAGCCACCACCGCCACCGCCACCATAAGGATATATATATATATAATATAAGGAAACCTTATGAGACTAGTGTCTGTCCGTAAACTACTATCTCGGGAACTACTGGTATGATTTACTAGAAATTTGGAATTGTTATGATCCTGTTGACAAACATGTATGTAAAGATTGTAACAAAAACTCTATAACGCTTTACATGATTTTAGTAATATATTAATTAAATATAATTTGTTGAATTAAATATAACGTGTTTGTTGTATTTGTTATAATACTTCCCCGCCCCGCAACGCCCGCCCTGGGCAATTTACGACCATCAGTCCGCCTACCACCTATTTGTTGTTCTCGTTGAAATGAAATAAAATATTTATTTGTATGAAATATGGTATCAAAACACAGGTGGTTGGTAAGTTTTGGCTCGACACATTTCGCCATTTCTGGCATACAAAATTTTATTTTAAAAACTAAACTTATATCGAACATAAATATAAAAAAAATAATAATAAATAATTAGAACACAAAATAACCCAAATAATATCAAACAATAAAAAGCCTATTTTGCTCTTATATAAGCTTGTCGCAGTTTAGGTAGTCCTTGGTCGCGTAAAAACATTTCTGGACCAGTAAATTTTTAACCCTAATTTTAAATAATTTCGTAGTTCCCTATTATCCAGTGGTAGTTTATTGAATAATTTAATGGAACTAAGGCAGCAGCTTCTGCTGTGCCAGCTACTTTTACTAACTGGTGGAACTAGCCTACTGGGATACCTGGTATTCAACTTATATGTTTCAGCCAATGTCTTAAACAAATAAGAATGACTTTTAACAAAAATGCAGCATTCTATGTTGAAAGTATGTGCCATTTGGAATGATGTCAAATGCCAATTTTTAATTTTAAGGAGAACTAATATTGTAAGCTTGTCATGGTGATATTTATTTTAAAATAACATTTTATTTTATTTTATTTTATTTTATTTTATTTTATTTTATTTTATTTTATTTTATTTTATTTTATTTTATTTTATTTTATTTTATTTTATTTTATTTTATTTTATTTTATTTTATTTTTTTTTTTTTTATTTTATTTTATTTTATTTTATTTTATTTTATTTTATTTTATTTTATTTTATTTTATTTTATTTTATTTTATTTTATTTTATTTTATTTTATTTTATTTTATTTTATTTTATTTTATTTTATTTTATTTTATTTTATTTTATTTTATTTTATTTTATTTTATTTTATTTTATTTTATTTTATTTTATTTTATTTTATTTTATTTTATTTTATTTTATTTTATTTTATTTTATTTTATTTTATTTTATTTTATTTTATTTTATTTTATTTTATTTTATTTTATTTTATTTTATTTTATTTTATTTTATTTTATTTTATTTTATTTTATTTTATTTTATTTTATTTTATTTTATTTTATTTTATTTTATTTTATTTTATTTTATTTTATTTTATTTTATTTTATTTTATTTTATTTTATTTTATTTTATTTTATTTTATTTTATTTTATTTTATTTTATTTTATTTTATTTTATTTTATTTTATTTTATTTTATTTTATTTTATTTTATTTTATGAGAATTTTAAGACATTTTATTGTTTTATAGATTTACGTAAATTTAGATTTTAAGTAAGTTTAGTTCTTAGATTGTGTTATGTTTAGTTCATTGCTGACTTGATTATTGTTTAACTGTTGTGTTATAGCATGTGGTGGTCGCCTATAATAGGTGCAGCATCAGACTTTTGATTTAGCCTTAGATACAAATGCATGGGAGCTGTTGGCACTGTTGGCGACCCTATTATTAATAAATAAAATAAAATAAAAACACTGTTGAAACAAGACTCACTAATAAGTAGTCATACAAGTGACAAGTGTAATATCCCTTCAGACAAATTCACGCAACCCCTCGCATGTTGTGGATGACGTCACCACTTGGCGCGACAATCACTTATAGTGGAGAGATACACTCCAGATATTTTCCACATACCTATATCCTTAGAATAATAACGCATAGACTGATGGTTTTATATAAAAATAACTATCAACGTTTATTTTATTTATTTTATTTTAAATTATTTATTGCACCAAAACTTAAAATTAGGTACATAGGCGAGTTTAATGCCTGTTAGGCATTTTCTGACAACTAACCTTTGGGATGGTGAGAGATTCAAAATTCAAAATTCAAAATCGTTTACTTGTTTTAAATGTGGTACATACGGTAATATGGTTAGTAAGTTGGCTCTGCATATTTAGCCATTGTTGTGGCATGCAAAATTTGATTTTATTTAAATATATTCTTATCTAGTAAGTCTAGTCATCATTATATAATACAATTTTGGTCAATACATTTTATTAATAAACAGACAAAAAAACAAAATAAAAATATGTCAAACAAATTCTTTTTCAAACGATTTTAAAAGATTTTCTCTTTCAAAATATCAAAATTTATGGGCAGGGTGCTACAATCTAATAATATTAGTCTAATTTATAAATACACTACATACCAAGAAATTACATAAACTACATGCTTGAGGAATAAAAAAATATGTTAACGTAATTTATTTTGTTTTTCTGATACATTGTGTCAACCATTAATAGCACATTTTTTTTTTTCAAATTATAGGAACTTTTAACACAGGCCTTCCGGAAGAATCTGGAAAATTTGGCCTACACTCACCACGCTGGCCAGACTGGTTCGCGAGGATCTGGTGTCAATTTTTAATGACAATTTATTAACGATCCCACAAGTTGGTATTAGTTGAACCGGTACCGACGACGGCTTAACGCACTCTCCTAAGCCCGGGAACGGTGGTGTTGTAAATCTATAATAAATGTATGTATGAAAAGTGGGTTAGAACCGACTTTTGAAGGATTTTAAAAAAAGCGTTCTTACAACCACCACATTAATTGCACAATAAACCGACATAATCAAATAAAACCAAGAGCTGTTAGCACGATAATGTCCCCATAAGACTGGCACGGGTTGTTTAGTAACCGAACAATTATGGCTCAGTATAACTTGCCTCAATTATCGTATGCGTACTTCGTTTCTGGTCCGTTATTTTTGAATTATTTTTCTGTCTAAACCGAGTGAAGGTGAAAAAATATTTAGTAGGATCTCGAACAGCTTTGTCTTTCTTTTACCTAACATTCGTCTGTCAAATGCTGCGATCATAATAAATATAATATTTAATATTTATAGTTTTAAATTTGCAAAGAAATATAAGCCTTACCCCTTAGACACAAAATACAATTTGCCTATTTTTAAATGACCCCAAATTTTTTGAGTGAGCCCTTATTTAGTGGGCCGTTTTTTTGTACTCTGACCAGTTATCCATGTATTCTTGATCTAAGGTCAAATGTAGACAAAAAAAAAATAGAAAGACGGTTTTTCAATTTCAGTTTTGTATTTTCGCTCAAAGCAAAAGAGACGAAATGAGCCATCTAATTTTGCCTTTACTCAAAGAGGTTCCTGCATCGACGAATTAATTCCGAACTGTGTACCTCCGTCGTCTCTTGTAAGCCTTTGAAACCGGCGGCCTTTGAAACTAGTTACAAAATCTCATTATTCACGTTCCTTTATGCCGCATTGATTATGCGAGAAACTAGGTAAATGAATTCTCTAGACCTATTTAATTTAACTAATTTAATATAGGATAGACCACAGAGTACTATATCTCCACTGTAGATAGTCCTTCTAGAAATTTATGAAGAATTCTGACTGCACTCGCCATGCGCTGGTCAGACGGGCTGGCTAAGGTCTGATGTCAATTTTTAATGACAAATTATGAACGATTCCACAAGTTGATATAAGTGGAACTGGACACGGCTTAACGTCTTCGAGACACGGGAACGTTGATATTGTAAATCAACAACAAATGTACGTAAGAAAAGTTTATTTTTGTTGGTACATGCCGGGGTTCGAACTGACTATCTTTTTTTATACTGGCTGGAATTTTCGTCAGGACGTATCATCATCATCATAGCCCCTAGAACAGAGTTCTATACCTCAACTACTGGTAGTGTTGGCCATAGCATTACCAAGACGTGGCCATCCTCGGTCTTACATTGTTCTTGATATAAGTCTTGCAAAAGATTCCGAAGATAATATAAAAAAAAGTACTTAATACTTTCTTTTGAAACAAGCAGAACAATATATTTTAAATTGTAACAAATATATTTTTAAAAAAATGTTTAAAAATTATTTTATTTTTTATTAATTGAATTTAATTAGGCATTAGGATTAAGATAGTAGATGTATTTCAAACAAATAAGTAAAAAAACTATCATCACGACCGTTTTTCTTTCAGCGTGGTCAGAAACCACGCTCATAAAGAAGTGCATTCACATTTAGCCAACTTTACTATAGGCTAATCATGACAAGTGGCAAGCTCGTCGATGTCTCTAGCGTACCAAACTCGAGAAATATCAAAAATTAATACAATTTATTTATGGAAATTAATAAACCTCCTAGTCTAAATCCACGGACTTAACCGCTAGACCACCGAAGCAGTTAATAAGTATTTTTTGTAGTCTATGTAAACACACTATTTATTTATATAATAAGCCGAAATAGCTTAAAGTTCGCCTTTGTACATACGTTTCAAATAAAGTGCAATAAATTATTTTAACATATATATACTATCATGACACGTGACCTTGCGCCTACCTGATGGTAAGTTGCGCGCAAGGTCTATTAATGTTAACAACTGGAATCAGACACTCATGACTGACGTCAGTCCCTAACACTATGCCGGCTTGATTGGGCATGACGGCAATTCGACCCTGATCCCGAAACGTGTAGATACACTTTACTGGGTTTATCGGTACGAACGGTGGATACTTTCCTGCCCCGGCAGACCGGGCAAATTACCACCATCAGTCATCTTTTAAGGAGAACTAACATTGTAAGCTTGCCATGGTGATATTTATGTAAAAATGACACCCCTTGAAACAAGACTTACCAAAATAAAAGAGTCACATGTAATTTGTAGAGAAAACTATTGCACAACATGACGTGACAATAACAGTTTAAATTGTACCGTTTTAAACACATTGCGATTTGGTTATGGTCGGTTTGTGTCGTTGTACTTAATTCAGTCAATCAATGGGCGCGGGCGTCGGTCTGCCGCACAATAATCGACGCACTGCCCAAGACGTATATATGGTTTCAGATATCCAAAATCTGTACTTTTTACTATAGAAATGTACCCAAAAGGAAACCTTTATTGATTAAAAAAAATATATATATATATTTATTTATTAATATTATAATTTGTCCTACAAAACATGTTTATTTAACTTTAATTTCTAAGTTATATTAAAAAGATTAAACAAATTAAAAGTAAAAATTTAAATAATTAATAACTATACCTAATAAAAAGAAACTATATGTAAATCCTTCTATCTATATACTTGAATGCTGTTTATTTGTAAAAAGCCACCCGGAACTTTTTAAAACTCTTGGGGATAATTGCAATTTTAAAACGCGTTATCCTAGTAGAATAATTATTCCAGCTCATAAAAGTACTCAATATAGCCGAAATTGTTATGCAATGGCAACAAAGATATTTAATAAGTTACTATAAGGGAGCTGCCACTAAAACTGTTCAAATTAAGAGTCAAACAAATGCTGGTTAATAAATGTTTTTATTCGACAAAAGAATACCTAGACACTAAGCTCGACAAAGTCATGTGACTAAATAAATATTTGTGTGCTAGAAATAGCGAATCATGTGATATGATTACATATAATAATTTACATCCCTGTACCTACCATATTTCTGACAAATAAATTATTTCATTTCAAAAAATGTTCTCTAGAGACGACCCTTCAGATATAGTCCCAAAAAGGCTGGCAACATTTCCCCTCTGTATAGCGAGGCTAATACGTTGGCAGATATAAATGCCAGCCGTCCTGTTTCTAGACTTTTTCGTTAGCCGTTTGGACAACTGCAAATTGAATGATTTTATAAAAAAACAGTGGTAAACTAAAAACAAGAAGGTCATCCCGTCTGGAGCGTGGAGAAAGAAGAGAGGGGAGGCCTACATCTAGCAGTGAAGCACTGATGATGATAACGTATAAATAAAAAGGTATTTGGTTGATCTGTTTAATTATGTCTACGCACCGCACTGGCCAATTCTTCTCATTGTGACGAACAAACAAATTACGAGTGCATACTTCCTCCGTCGTTCCCCCACACAATGTACATCTGCTCATGTTCACGTTTTTTCTATTTATTTGTACCCTGGTTTGATGAGGATGCGTTCATAATATCAATTAAATATGCTTATTTAAGTATCAGTGACCTATCATTCTTTGCTTATAGCTGCGATTTTTTTTCTTCTTTTATCCAATATTTTGATAAATTTTTCAAGTTTGAGTTTACTTTTGTAGTCTATCAACTTTCTAGGATATTTTGATTTAGACAAAGAAAAAAATGTTTTATAAAAAAACAAAGTTCGACTTCAAAATCGGTTAAAAATAGCAAATACATTTATAACGATTTTACACTATTTTACTAAAACAAATCTATGATTAATATATGAAAAAAATGACCGTAATTTTACTACCTAGAAAGTCAGTAGACTGTCTAAAATTGGGTATATGAAAGAGGAAATATGTCGAAAATGTCCGTAATTTTATTACCTAGAAAGTTAGTAGATTGTCTAAAATTGGGTATATGAAAGAGAAAATAAGTCGAAAATGTCCGTAATTTTATTACTTAAAAAGTTAATAGAGTGTCTAAAATTGGGTAATTGAAAGTGGAAATATGTCGAAAATGTCCGTAATTTTATTACCAGAAAGTATTACAGGAAAGCTGGCATATATTTCTGCCAACGTATTAGCTTCGCTATACAGAGGGTAGATGTTGCCATCCTTGGGGCTATCTCTGAAGGGATTTTTTTTACTTATAGTTTTTTTTTTTTTATATAAGATAATTAACCTAGAAATATGTAGATTACATTTTTCTAAAATACCGTCAGACTTGAATAATCTTTAAAAAAATGTATTGTGCGAGCGAGAAAGATGCTTTTAATGCGTATTTAATTTAAAATCAGATTAAATAATGAATTGTAGCAAATTAAATTTAGAATTTAATCTTGGATTTAAAGCTTGTAACCTACATTACATACCAAAACGTAGATCCATTCCACATTCTCGCAAATTGGAAGCTTTATGTATTGCCTGCAGGCACGAAGTAGAGCTTTCGGATACATTCACACGATATAAAGCCTACCGCACAACGGAGATACATTTGATTTACAAAAACGATAGGCAAAATTGTGCTACTCAGACATGGTCTATATTATTATTATTATTATTATATTAGTACTAAATACGTTATTTCTTTTTTCTTGGTTTTTAAATTTATCGAATAGTTAGGTCTTTATTTTTATATATAAAAACAAAAGTCTTCAAACGATTTTTCAAACGACGAATTGGCTATATAATATATTATAAATATATAAGAATATTTTAAGATGCTTGTACCACAAGCAGTATGGTTGCTACGTCGGGTTTCCAAATATTTATCCTACGACATTTTTGTTAGGAATGTTGGGTTTAGAGTTTCTGTCACTCAGACGAGACTATGCGCTTATAAAATGTGTTTGGCGGATAATTAGAGATCAAACGACAAACTCGAAGGTGCTACAGCAAATAGGATTTCGAGTTCCGACGAGGTTTCAGTATATGCGTACTATGCAGCCGCTATTTAAGGAGCCGAAGACGCACAGTAGCACACGAGACTTCGTCGTTGCTAAAATAATAAATAAATATAATAATGTATCGATATTTTGAGTGAAACCAGTTTTAATAAATATATTTGACAGATTTATTTGATTTAATAAATATCGCATACGACATACTCGTATTGTTGTTCGACAATTGCCCGTCTGCGCAGGCGCAACATCAGTTGTAGTGAACGTTTATTCCGAGCATCCGTTAACATTCTGACAATAATGGTATAAAACCAGCTTTTTCAATTTTATTTTCATTACAGCCCCGAGAACACAGCGTCCTAGAACTCCACTGTTGGAGATGAGCCTTCCAAAATATATACCTGAAGAATTTGGCCTACCCTAGCCACGCTGGCCAGATGTGTTGGCGAGGATCTGATGTTAATTTTTAATGATAATTTATTAACGATTCTACAAGTTAGTATTAGTGAAACCGGGACCGATGGCTAAACGTGGTCTCCGAGGCACGGCAACGGTGATGTTGTAAATCTACGACAAATGTGCGTAAGAAAAGAGTATTTCTCATTGGTTCATGCCGGGGTTCCCTACCTATTTCGATTTTAAGGAACGCGTTCTTACAACCGAGCCACCAAGATAACTTATCGTTATTATTTTGATTGTTACCAGTTTTAATTAATATATTTTTGATAAATATAGCATGCGACATATACGTGTATATCTCTATTGCTACACAATTTCCCGTCTGCGTATGCGCAACATCTATTGTAGTGAAGGTTTGTTCTGAGCGCGAAATGGTTAACATTATGACAATAATAAAGATAGATAAAAAATCGTTATTTGTATAAATGTTAGTCTAATTTACTTAACGTAACAATATTTTCCAAGTAAATTGGCGCGCAAATATATCAAATATTATTATAATTTAGTTTCAAAAAATAAATTAATATGCCAAAATATATATATTATATTATGTTTAATTGACATTTCATTATTATTATTTAGATTATAAGATGTCACGTCTTTTTTTTATTTTTTATTGTAATTTTATTAATTGTCTGGAATAATTATCTGACATCTGTATGTATTCCTGTAAATTATGATTATTAAGTATTTAGAATGAAAACTGACACGGCCTCTTTACAGTCACGATCTTATTTAAGTAGTTTCAAAGTTAGTTAGTTTTACTTGCTTGTAGCAATAATGTTGTGCATAACATACATAAATATGGCTTATGGCCTGTTTACGGTCCAACCATTATTATCACTTTGTTTAGTACATATGTTTTGATAATTATATTATTTAAATTTATTTCAACAAAATAACAATAATAACTAAAAAAAAACATAAAACTAAATATATAAAATCATAAATTTTGATAATTATATTGATTTTATTAGTTCTGATTCTATCCAAGTTCTTTTAAGTGAACCAAAAGAAATAAACTATTTTGATTACATTTGATAAAACCAGCTTATAAAAGTCTAAAATACTAGGCACCGAATGGATTATTAAGTTTGTCTTCTTATGAAGTTTGCGCTTAGCTCTGGTGTGCGTGCTGCCTTAACTACAATATAGCACATGCATGTAGTTCTCTCCATTTGTTCACGAGTTCGTATTACTCAAAGTCGTGAACTTTGTATCGGAATCGCCAGTCCCGCGTCGTGAGTAACTTGCTATTAACTGTAGATTCATCTCTATCAGTTGTATAGACCGAAAATGGTAAACTAATATATCAAAACTTAAATAGTTCTATTTGAAAAAAATAATCGTATCAATTTATATAAACTGCCTATGTGTTCTAGCGTTATTCGGTCTAAAATTTAAAAATATTTTGTGCACGACGGACATAATAATAATAAAAATGCTTTATTGCACAAAAACTAAAATAACTTTAAATTATTGTGCACACACAGGCTATGGCATTTAGTTAAGTTTAAGTTATAGGCAATTTAAGTGCGATTAGTCCAACATTTAATACATTTAGAATATGTTAAATAAAGTCGACATTCATAATTAAGTTTTTGTGTAACTACGTCCAATTGTGAGCAGCTCGTGTTCTCCTTTAATTAAAAATATATTTACCCTATATAAATATAAAACAATAATTACAAACTACTTAAATAAAATTAAATACCTATAGACTAAAACTAATTAAAAATATTTATTCGAAGTAATATACAAACAATATAAAAGAATTACAATATTAAATAACCTATATTACAACAAAATTTTTATGTTTTATGTTTAAGTTAGTTATAGTTTATTATTATTATTAATATTATTATATATATTATTTTCTTAATATTTGTTTAAATTTAAATTCATTAACATAACTTTCAAGTAAATAGTGGAACCTATGTTGGCTGAGGCAATTTTAATCTGTTTTTTTTTATTGATCTGGGAATATAGCTGTAAGGTTTATCATATAATAAATAAATAAAAAATCTAAATTTATCTAAAAAAAAAATTAAAAATATACATAGAAAATAAAAATTAAATAGGTACTTAAAAAAAATAGCTTCTCCAAATCGCTGTCTTGTGGCATGGTGCCCAATACACTAGCAGCATTTTCCCTTTGAATTATGATACTTAATTTTTGGGAGACAAAACTGCCTATTGTCACCAGAGACGTCAATGAGCCTTGGAACAATTTCTTAATAAAAGCTTTAAGTTCCGATCCCCACGGGACGATTTATACAGCAAATGTCGAAAAAAAGTAACTATTGCAAATCGTTTCATATTTTCGACGCTTGCTGATCTGCGCTTGTTCCGCTGCAACACCAGCTCTAACAGAAGTTCCTTGAAGGTGGGAAGGAACATTCATCTCCAGATTTCTCCGGCAGCCATTTGGACAACTCCTTGTCCAGACGCTTGAGGCGGCAAAAACTCATGAAACTAGCTTGCAAAATCTCGTGACGTGCCAAAAAGTTGTGTCCTTCCTATTGGCAGCTGGAATGAATAATTGAGTTGAGGACACGTTGAGGAAACGTCTAAGTACGTATTCATTTCTTTGTCTATAATTAGTCTTAAACCTTTGTTAACACACTCGTTAGAAAGAATGGCCATAAATGTCGAGTGTTCATTTATAAAGCTTTCTTTGTGATTGTGATTTGATTGTGGTCATTTGGCCGTCATCCTAAACGGCAAACTCTTGTTCGAGATCACACTTTATGTATGGTGTGTGGACATATATATTGTTATTATACAGACACGAATATTTATTGTCGCTGGCTTCTAAGAGTAGACCTAATAAACAAAGAGCTGGAGCTGGAACAAGGGTGTAGGTCGTTGTTCTATTAATTTCGTTGGTGTAAACGACAACTTGTTTTTATCATTTAATGTCCCTGTTCGAAACTTCGAGATCTACATCTGGCCTGTTCTGGACTCCGTGCAGCGATACGGTGAGGTTTTAAGATGTGCTGCAAATATGACCCTCCAGATACGAGGCCGTACAAAACCAATCCAACTGCACAGAGGTGTCAAATCGCCGAAACTGTTTTCCAACGCGTTGGAGGACTTCTTTCAAATGCTAGACTGGAGAAACTGCAGCATAAATATCAACGGAGAATACATCTCACACCTCCGTTTTTTTGGGTGACGTAGTCATCCTCAAATAGATTTTAACGGAATGCTAAACAGTTTAAACGTGGCGTCTACGTGGGTAATGCCATTCTCTAAGTTGTGCAAAAATATATTGACCCTGGATACTGCGCAATTAGGCGTAGCCAACTACAGCAAAGAAGCCGATAGACGCATGGCCGAATGCCCAGCATTCGGAAAGCTGCTCCAGATCTAATTATCAGTGCGTTCTTCCAGTACTGTAGTACGGAGCAGAAATGTAAACAGCGGGCTATGAAGAGATTTTATAGTTATATGTATGTATTCATGTATTTATTTATTCTTATATGTATTATTAGTATGTAGTTTATAATAATAAATTTGCACCCATACATAGTTTCTCCACACTCCCAAAGGTTGGTTGTTAGAAAATGCCTGGCCATTAAGCCCGCCTATGTACAATTTTAGTGCAATAAAGTATTTAAAATAAAAATAAAAAAAGAGATCTATTCTCGGTATTTCTCTGATGGATAAAGTCCGAAAAAAATATAGTCTTAAGAAATTAGTAAGCCGAAGTGGCAATGGGTTGGACAGTGGACACGTCTGACGCAGAACTGATGAACCATGGAATAAGACGGATTCTGGAGTGGATACCACATACAGGAAGACGCAGTGTGGGACGACCCCCCGCCAGATTAACGGATGAACTGAAGAAGGCTGGTGGGGGCTGGAGCCTTGGAGAAGGCCTATATTTAGCAGTGGAGAGACACAGTCTTTTTTTTTTTTTTTTTTTTTTATACTAGCACGACATGTGACCCTGCGCCCACCTGATGGTAAGTGGCGCGCAGGGTCCATGAATGTTAGCAACTGAAATCAGACCCTTATATCCGACATCAGTCCCTAACACTATGCCGGCTTGACTAGATGCCTTTTCACACTTCGCTTGAAGGACTCCAGGTTATAGGAAAGTGGAAACACAGAGGCTGGAAGAGCATTCCACATCTTTATTGTGCGACAGATGTATGAGTCACCAAATTTATAGGTACGCGAAGGGATAGTGACTACGGTATGTGGGTGCATATTCTGACCTGTGCGTGTGGTTCGGTTGCGGAATGGGGAGGAAGGAATTAGGTTATAGAGCTCTTCAGAGCACTCACCATAGTATAGCCGGTAGAACACGCTCAGAGAAGCTACATCTCGGCGAAGCTGCAGGGATTCGAGAGTTCCAGATATAGTGGCATCGTTCACAATTCGAACAGCTCGCCTTTGTAGGACATTGAGAGCATCTGTGAGGTACTTGGCTGAACCATCCCAAAGGTGTGAACAGTATTCCACGCACGATCTGATCTGTGCTTTGTACAGCAACAGTCTGATGATGATGTCCATGTAACATGGGAATCAAATATTCCAGAAGACCAAACATAATATGATCTTACAGAAACTGGTTCAAGGCTCAGGTTTACGCAGTGGAAATTAGTGCGAGAGGAATTCCAGCAAAATTTTTGCACAGCTTATTCTTGGACCTAAGCAGGTCTACCGTAAATACATTTATGGAACGAGCTTCCAAGATGGCATTAACGGGGACAGGAGCAGACCTTTGTAAACCAGCTCTTTTTCATCCATGGAATGCTTAGAAATTCGTCATCTTCTTTTTATTAGTTGTCAGGTTCGTATTCGTATATGTCTATGATGTGGTGTAATAAATGGTCGGCTCTGTTTGATGTTGTTTTTGGATGTGGTATCATTTATTATGTCACGTTAGGTTAACTTAGTACAGAATTCAGAATGCATCCAATACGTTGAGGCTGCGCTTGTAAAGCTGATATATCGAAAATGACTAACCTTCTTGTAACTTTAAACAATAGATAAATAACCGAAGGATATTATAATAAAGAGCATTTTTAGTTTTTATTTAATATTTTTTTTTTTTTTTAAAAACTTTATTGCACTATGTACAAGAGGCGGGCTTAATGCCGCTAGGCATTCTCTAGCAACCAACCTTTGGAACAATGAAACGATTTGTGTTGTGAGGTAGGTGCAACCATTAAATATATTAATAGGTAATTCAAATTAAAGCTAAATATTATATCTATATAGAAAAATACATACTAATATGTACACAATACTACATACTATATATATATATATATGTTATACAATACATATAATACCTACTTACACTTTTACTATATATTACGACATTTATTCATTCATTACAGCCCCTAGAACACAGCGTCCTAGACCTCCACTGCTGGAGATAGGATTTCCAGAACTGCAAAATTTGGCCTGCACTCCTCATGCTTGCCAGACGGCTTGGCATTCTGACATACCCACGTCTCGCTTCCATACATCAGTGTTGGTACCAACATGGCATTGTGTATGGCGAGCCGGGCTTTGTCACTGACATATCGAGACCTTTTATTATTTTTTTTATTTACATAATATTACAAACACAATTATCATTAACAAGACCTTAAGTGTCGAGAATTTACACAAAATACAATAAACGAAAACATAAACAAGCACAGCAGATTAATAATTAAGCAAAAAATAAAATTATTAACATCAAAATTGAATTGAGATAGTAAGTTATATCATAGCAGAAACAATATTACTAATACTACATAATATATAAACAGCTACTCATTAGAAATGTTATATTATTTTAATTTGAAGAACATATGTAATTTAAGGTCGTTTTTAAATTTGTTAGCACTAGAGTTAAATAAGTCAAGATGAGACAATTCCTTATCGTAGTAGTCGAGAGAGCGACAAAAGTATCTATTAGCCGTATACCTAGTAGATAAATTAGAAATAACAAAAACAATTCTAGGTTCTTGAGTAGATCGTGTGAAAGTACCTGGCAGGTATTCCATCAGCGGCCGCAATGAAGAGGGCCATTACTCAGGGACCGCATCGCAACGTGCGTGCGACCTGCGACCTTTAGGCCCAGTTTAAAGCAAATATAAAACGGCATGAGTAATGAGCTGTTAGTTTTAAGTATAAGGTAACACTGACAAGGCCCTTTTACAGCCGCAACAATTTGACATTATCTTTAGAATAATATAATTATTTTATTTAATGTTTGACATTTATGACAAAGCCTTTTTACAGCCGCATCTTAACTAGAAAATAATTTAAACTAATCTTATTTAAGTTAATTTTAGGTACCTGTACTAATAAATTTTGACAAGGCCCCTTTACATTATTAATAAAATTATGTACTTATTCATAGACCTAACCAAATTCAGGTGGGAATGTACAATGACAAAATAAAGAAAGTATCACACGGGCAATTACTTCTGCCAACGTATTAGCATCGCTATACAGAAGGTTGCCAGTCTTATTGGAATTCTTGTATTTTTTTATTTGGTTTAGGAAGTCCGTGAATTTAAACTCGGAGGTGCCTGGTTCGATTCCTGGTCGGAACACAAAAATATGTATCATCATTACATCATTCATCATTACAGCCCCTAGAACACAGCGTCCTAGACCTCCACTGCTGGAGATGGGCCTTCCAGAACATATATCTGGAGAATTTGGCCTACACTCGCCACGCTGGCCAGACGGCTTGGCGAGGATATGATGTCAATTTTTATTGACAATTTATTAACGATTCCACAAGTTGGTATTAGTGGAACCGGGACCGACGGCTTAACGTGCTCTCCGAGGCACGGACACGGTGGTGTTGTAAATCTATAACAAATGTACGTAAGAAAAGTGCTTTTCTCATTGGTACATGTCGGGTGGATTTGAACCGACCTTTGTAGGATATAAGGAACGCGTTCTTACAACCGAGCCACAATATGTATGAATGTATATAAATAAATATAAATAAATAAATATTTTTCAGACAGGTCACACAGCGCCATCTAATTTCCGTGGTAAGCTACAAGGCTTGTGTTACGGAAACTAGATGGTTGATAAACTACATATTATACTTTTTTTTTTTTTTTTTTTTGTAAATATATACATATTATACATATAATTAACATATAATTTATTTGTGATATTTCTCGAGTTTGGTACGCTGGAGACATCGACGAGCTTGTCACTTGTCATGATTGGCCTTTAGTAAAGTTGGCTAAATGTGAATCAGCTCATTTATAAGCGTGGTTTCTGACCACCCCGAAAAGGAAAACGGTCGTGATGATACTTTACTTTTACTTTTTACCTTGTTCGATTCCTGGTCGGTACACAATAATTTATTTAATTTAATTGTTATATTTCTCGAGTTTTGTACTCTAAAGGCATCAACGAGCTTGCCACTGACTATAATAGACCTATAGTAAAGTTGGCTAAATGTGATGCCGCTTCTTTAAAAGCTTGGTTTCTGATCACCCCGAATGGGATACGGTTGCGATGATGATGCTTGGCAAAAGAATGCGTCGTGAGGTTGCTGACTTGGTATTCCTGGTCAAACTGATCGGGGGAGCAGTAGACTGCCCTTCGTTGCTATCCCGGCTGGACATAAATACACCAGTGCGGACCAATCGGTACAAGCCCACCTTTCGCATACCAATGGCGAGCACTAACTACAGACAAAATACATTTTTAATTCTTGTAATTCTCTTAAACATTCATTAATGAAACTGATGTTGATATCTTTCATGACAAGGTGATAGTGGTGAGAAATGCGTTTAACTTAAGGTTCTTTAAACGATAATAGTTTTTGTTATTGTACAGTTATTAGTTTATTGCATGAAGTTGATAGTTTCATCGTTCAAAATATGTATTATTCTAACACTACTAGTGAAAACTTGTAAATGACTTTCTGTTTCTATTTTTGTATCTATACTTGTGAATTAAATGTTAATAGTTTTCCTTAATAAATAAATAAATAATAATATACATTGTTGAAGGCAAGTTAGCTTCAGAGCACATACCTAGTTGAGCTTCCAAGTACAAAGCTTTTGCGCTAAACTTAGTTGTGATGTTGTAATCGCAAGTGGCACGTTTCGAATGGGGTAAGGCTTTGACTAACATCTAAGGCCCGGGACACGAATTAATATATATCTCGTAAATATATATATATATCGTACTCTGTATCCATTCCTGAACTGTTTTAAATAGTTTATATATTATATATACTTTAGATTTTTATCTATTTTTAAATATCGTTATTGTTGAATGCGACAAAAACCATGGTGTTTCAAAGAAGAATGTTATGGATGACAACCGAGACGATAAAGATTCATGATGAAACTCTAGAACAAGTAAATGAAAATGTATATATGATATATGTATGAAAATGATAGATATATATATCTAGGCAGTGTTATCACTGCGGATGGGAAGTACCATAGGGATGTTGAAAGAATAGTGAACGCGGGAAATAGTGTTAACGTTGCCCTGGGGTCACCTGGTGTCGAAATGTCAGTGACAAAGCTCGGCTCGCCATTTACAATGCCATGTTGGTACCAACACTGATGTATGGAAGCGAGACGTGGATATGTCAGAATACGCATGGGAGTAGTGTTAATGCAGTAGAAATGAGATCGTTTCGTCGGTTATGCGGCATCACTTTAACGTCTATATACGTAAAAGGGTAGGGTGTATAAAGAAAGCAAAGGGACAAAAATAAGGAACGGCATGCTACGATGGTTCGGGCATGTCCAAAGGATCATAAAATAAAATAAAAAACTTACCTACGATGATCAAATTAATAAAACAATAGCTGAAGGGGCATTCAAAAGCCATCGATACAAAAGGGCACGTATGAAGAGAGTGATGAGTGTCGAAGAAGTGAAAGATCTTATGTCGTGATCGTGACAAGTGGCGCTCAATTGTATCTGCCTACTCCGCAAAGAATTTGGCGTGGAGATATGTACATACATATATGTATGTATATAGTATTTAATTATTTTAAAGTAATTTTATTTATCTTAATGCAAACGCAATCCTTTGCCACACTCCCAAAGGTAATTCTTCCGAAAGGCATAAAGCTGGCCCTTGTACATTACTTTATTTTTTTATTTTGTGCAATGTAGAGTTTTTAAATTAATAAAATATACATATTCTGATTATCACATAAACCTTATTTGCGTCGCGCTCGGATAAAAATATAAGTCAACGCAGTAAGGGGTGACATTTGCTTATGGAACGAATATCGCAGACGTCTTTGAGTAGTTACGGAACTCTGTACGCAAGTACATACCGCATTGTTGGTTATGAAATCGTCGCTCGAGGGCTCTCCTCCGCCATTCAATATAAATCAATGCAAAGTTTATAATTATGCATAGATTTTTTTCAGAAGCGAAGCTTAAACAATTTAACGGTAGTTTGTTTATAAAAAAATGTGCTCTCAATGTAGGGTCCGGCAAATATCCTACTAATATCATAAACTAGCTGTTTTACCTGGCTTTGACCGTGTAAACTGTAACACGAATTTAATTTCGTTGTGCATTATTTTGATTTGGCTATATCTCTTAGTGTCTAAGGTATATATATAAAAGTAAATTGCCTCCGTAGTGTAGCGGTTAAGTCCGTGGATTTAAGACTCAGAGGTACCGGGTTCGATTCCTGGTCGGGACACAATAATTTTTAAAATTAATTCTCGAGTTTGGTACGTTAGAGACAACAATGAGCTTGCCACTTGTCATGATAGGCCTGTTGTTAAGTTGGCTAAATATAAATCCACTTCGTTGAAAAAATAAAAGCGTGGTTTCTGACCACCACGGTACCTCCGAGTCTAAATCCACGGACCTACCACTGGACTATGAGTTTATTTTTATGCGAATTCCAACTAATAGTACCTACACTTATATTTAATTGCGTTATTGTATCGAAACCCTGATTGTATAATCGCAGCCCATCCTATAACGGGTTGAGCATGATATCTATATGCACGTACCTTAATGGCAAGGGTCGCGGGGCCACAGGTCAGCCACTTCTCAAAGATACCGGTCTTCCTAGAACCGAACATACACAGCATGTGGTTACAACACTGGTTCTCAAGCTATTTTAATTACCGATGGAAATGTTTTTTTAACTGCAGGATTAAACAAGGAAACTTAACTTCGCCAATAATATGCAAAACACGTAATTTAAATAGCGGTGGTGGCTCGGTTGTAAGAACGATTTCCTTGAAAATATAAAAACTTCTAATAAAGTCGGTTCGAACCAATGAAAAACACACTTTTCACCACTGTTACTCGTACAGCACGGGAATGGTAGTATTGTAAATGACAAATGTACGTTATTTTTTTTTCATTTTTTTTTGAAGACAAAATTAAACCTTTAATGAAGTAACATACAAACAGTATAAAATAATTACAATATAAATTAAAACTACTTAAAAGTAAAAAAAAATATATATATAAACTAAACCTAATAAAAAATAAACTATAAGTAAAAAATGTCCTCTAGAGACGACCCTTCAGTGATAGTCCCAAGAAGACTGGCAACATTTCCCCTCTGTATAGCTAAGCTAATACGTTGGCAAAAATAATTGCCAGCCTTCCTGTCTCCAGACTTCTCCGTTAGCCGTTTGGACAACTCCTTGGCCAGACGCTTGGCTGAGTGTCCCCATGGGCCCATCGTCTCGACCCCAAACGGCGCAAATTCGTAACCTGTACTGAGGTAAAAAAATTCGTAAGAAAATTTGATTTCTCATTGGTACATGCCGGGGGTCTGAATCGACCTTTGTAGGATTTTAAGGAAAGCGTTCTTACAACCGCGCCCTAAACCCTCTTAATATGTTTAAAAAAAAAACATGTTTTCAATGTTGTGCTGAAGGTTGGGCGGCATTCGGGAAACTCCGGCACATCCTCTCATCGTCTATGCCACAATGTTTAAAGACTAAGGTCTTTAACCAGTGCGTCCTCCCGGTAATGTCGTACGGAGCAGAGACGTGGACACTAACAGTGGGTCTGGTCCATAAATTCAAGGTCGCTCAGCGAGCCATGGAAAGAGCTATGCTTGGTGTATCTCTGATGGATAGAATTCGAAACGTTGATATTCGTCAGAGAACGAAAGTTACTGACATAGCTTTTAAAATTAGCAAGCTGAAGTGGCAATGGGCCGGACACATCTGCCGCAGAACCGACGATCGATGGGGCAAACGAGTTCTAGAGTGGAGACCACGTACGGGAAGACGCAGAGTGGGACGACCCCCCGCCAGATGGACAGATGACCTAAAGAAGGTCGCTGGTGGGGGTTGGATGAGGGTAGCGAAAGATCGCGTTAAGTGGCGAGCCTTAGGGGAGGCCTACATCCAGCAGTGGAGAGATACAGGCTGATGATGATGATGATGCTGACCAATATGTAGCTTTCACTGGCTACAGTTTAGGAACCACTGGTTGTAGCGTCTAATTACAATTTAAGACGCGTACATGTGTTAGTTTCATTGTCATTATTATCAAATTGCGCTAGTCGTTATATTCCACATTAAATTATAGGTCTTGTTTCAAAATTGTATTGTATTTTGCATTTAAGAAACGGAACCAAGTATTATTACATTTCTCGCAAGCTAAAAATGAAGTTAAGTGGTTCTTAACTTCATGCTCCCTATAATGATTTTTTTTGGAACTTTAACGAGCACTTTAGTGCTACATGGCCTAATTACAGCTCGGACTTTACGTACATCTGTCGCACGATAAAGATGTGGAATGCTCTTTCAGCCTCTGTGTTTCCACTTTCCTATAACTTGGAATCCTTCAAGCAAAGTGTGAAAAAGGATCTAGTCAAGCCGGCATAGTGTTAGGGACTGATGTCAGTTATGAGTGTCTGACTTCAGTTGTTAACATTCATGGACCTTGCGCGCCACTTACCACCAAAGGTCACATGTCGTGCTAATATAAAAAAAAAGGGAACGTGTGCGTGCCAGAGCTACAGGTCATAATTCACCACTCTCGCGCTGGTCAACGAAGTCGACGAGTCTATAAAATAAATGAATTAGTTTTGTTTAACGAAAAAGTAACAAAGAAATAAAATTGCTTCGCAATTATGTTTGACAAGTAATTTATTAGCTTTTCGCATTGACTTACTCTGAAGGACCGGGTCAATGTAACTTACTAATTAATTATATTATTAAACAGCCTCCGTGTTCAAGCGGTTAAGTCCGTGGATTTAGTGGTCAGGATACAATGATATTTTATAAATTATTTTTATTTGATTTGAGGTCGAGACGATAGGCCTATGGGGACTTTCAGCAAGGCGTCTAGCCAAGGAGTTTTCTAAGCGGCTTACGGAAAAGTCTGAAGATAGGAAGGCTGGCAATTATTTCTGCCAACGTATTAGCCTCGCTATACAGAGGGGACATTAATGTGAAGAAAATAAATGATTATTATTATTTATTTATTATTATTATATTAAATTACTTCGAATAAAAAAAATATTCAGGTACTTCTTAAATTTAGTACGCTAGAGACATTAACGAGCTTGCCACTTGTCATGATTGGCCTATACTAAAGTTGGCTAAATGTAAATCAGCTTCTTTATAAGCGTGGGTTCTGACCACCCCGAAAGGGAAACGGTCGTGATGATACTTTACTCTTTTATATTAAAAGCAAACTATACGAATTACCACGATTCTATTCAGTTAAGCTCACATGCATTTATTATTTTTAATTACATACATTCATGCTGGCTTGACTGGACATGACGACCACCTATTTGTTGTTCTCGTTGAAAGTACGTGCCATTTGCAATGATTTTTATCCGCGGCTGAATCCTAAATGTCTGTTCTTTTAATATAAGTCAAAAACTACTTATTTGTATTAAGGTAGGGATATTATTAGGATTTACTGCGTTTCTGGACGTAGAACAATTATCAGAAGACCACTGGCTACCCCTGGGAAATACACCCCTAACTTACCGCTAACTCAGTTACTGTTACTACCCTTGGTAATTCTTACCCCACGATAAGTTGCGGTACAGGTTACGAGTTTGCGCCGTTTGGGATCGAGACAATGGGATCCTTAGCCAAACCTCTGGCCAAGGAGTTGTCCAAACGGCTACCGGAGAAACAGGAAGACTGGCAATTACTTCTGCCATGATATACAGAGGGGAAATGTTATCAATCTTCTTGTGACTATCTTTGATGCGACGTCTCTCTCTAGAGGACATTTATTATAGTAAAGTATCATCACGACCGTTTCCCTTGCGGCGTGGTCAGAAACCACGCTTATAAATAAGAGGATTCATACTTAGCCAACTTTACTATTGGCCAATTATGACAAGTGGCAAGCTCGTCGATGTCTCCATCGTACCAGACTCGAGATATATCACAAATAAATTAAATATTATTTACATTAATAAATATTTTTGTGTCCCGACCAAGAATCGAACCCGGTACCTCCGAGTCTTAATCCACGGACTTAACCGCTAGACCACGGAGACATTTATTATATCATCGTAAATCACTACTTCATTCCTATTGCAGTCGTAACGATGGGTCCGTGGTCTGAAGAGGCTCTTGCGTTCTTCGTGAGCTTAGGGAAAAACTCCGTTTGGCGACGCGACGGTTGAATCTTTGTCGTCCCATCAGACGAATTGCCGTCATGCCCAGTCAAGCCGACATATTTATTTATTTTATTTATTTCAAAACTTTATGCACTAGGTACACAGGCGGACTTAATGCCGCTAGGCATTCTTACTAGTCAACCATTAGGGACAATTTAGAGCATTTGTTATGTGAGGCAGGTGCTAAATACAATAGGAACATTAAGATTTGTGAAAAAAAAAAAAAACAAAATAAATCAAACTTAAATACTAAATCTAATATACTATATACAAAACTATATATTAATCAGTAGGTATACACTAAATAGACTACATACTATCGTTATACTCGTATATAAATAGAATACACAGGTACATATAAATAATAATACATACATATTTATATAATACAATATCATATACTTATATATCTATGTAATGGAGCTATTTAGGAAACGTGTAAAAACCATTCTTTTAAATAACGATCTGTTTAGCGCTTGTCGGACATCTACAGGCAGGCTGTTCCACAAGTTTGCGGCAACAACTGCAAAAGAGTTGGACATAAAGCTAGAATGATGGGAAGGAATAGAAAGAACACAGTTATGCCATGTGTTAAGGACTGATGTCAGTCATGAGTCTCTGATTCCAGTTGCTAACATTCATGGACCTCGCACGCTACTTACCATCAGGTGGGCACAAGGTCACATGCCGTGCTATTTAAAAAAAAAAAACGTTTTTTTTTTGTTTTATTTGTAGTGTTGTTTATTTTATTTTTTCGTTATTGATTATTAGGTTTTCTATTTAATTATTATTGTAATTCGTTTTTTACTGTTTAATGACCGCCTCTGTGGTCCAGTGGTAACAAACGTTGCCGTGAACTCGGGAGGTCGTGGGTTCGATTCCCACCGGGGGCAAGTTGTACATTGTATAATTTGTCTCGGTCTGGGCGTTTATATGTATATTATATATATATTTACAAAAAAAAGAAGTATAATATGTAGTTTATCAACCATCTAGTTTCCGTAACACAAGCCTCGTAGCTTACCACGGAAATTAGATGGCGCTGTGTGACCTGTCTGGAAATATTTATATTTATATTTATTGTATAAACTTACTTGATTTATTGTTTATTAATTTTATTTCTTTTATTTAAATAGTTTGTAATTATTATTTGAAATGCCTTTGGTACAACACGTTCTTTCCTTCCCAACAGTTTGAGATGCGAACGCTACTGTTTAAGTAGGTACATATTTATAAAATACTTTTGTCCAGTGGGCAGAATTTTCCCACGAGTTCCCCACTATAATTAAAAATAATAATCCTTTAACAACTTATTCAAATATTTAATAGAAAAACTACTAAGTACACTAAATTAATGTTTCCTTGTACTTAGGCTGACATCTATAAAAGGGGAAATAATTACGTCATTCCTTACCACTATGCACAAGCATCGGGCTGACAATAAATAATTGGAAAGAGAGAAGACAAATTTCTAAGCATTTCATGGATTCACCGTGCGGGTGCCGGATCCATCGTGTGTGGGTAAGAGATGAGAAGAACGGTGTCTAAGGCTTGCGACCGACAATAGTCTGGTTTAAGAAAAGGAGGCCTCTTTTTTTTATTTTATTGCGCGATAATCCACCATTCTACTTCTCTCCCTACCCAACCAAATACTGTATTATTCCGTTAATGCCGTCTTGGAAGCCCAATTCTTTCAGTAAGTGATGCAAAGACTTAGCTGGAACTCCTCTCGCACCAACTTCCACTGCGTAAAGCTAAGTCTTGAACCCGTTCCTGATCATTTCTTCTGTGAGATCATAATATTTATTCGACTTCATGTTGTGGTCTTTTGGAATATTTGATTCCCACGGAACGATAAGTTCAATAAGGATAACTTTTTCAAGTTCCGAGAAAACACTAAGATGTCTGGCCTATAGGCTGATACAGCTAGTTCATCTGGGATCCTATAATGGTGTTCAAATGTATCCATGAGAATTTTCCAGTATGATGCCGCGCCAAGGATCGAGGAGCGCTTGCATTTAGTTTTCGCATATATTTTTATAATATGTATGTATTTCTTAGGATTTGGTGGATGTAGTTAGTACACACATAGTAAGAAAATAGTAAGTCATTAGCGTAACTAAATGCATAGTAAAATTGTTTTGACAGTGGCGTGAAAATGGGTTTCCGACGAAATAAAAATAAATAAATATAGGTAATTTATATTTCAAAATAATTTGTGATAAATTAGTTATTAGTACCAAAACTGCCTCCGTGGTCTAGCGGTTAGGCCCGTGGATTCAGACGTGGAGGTACGGGGTTCGATTCCCGGTCGGGACACAGTAATTAATTTAAATTATTCGTGATATTTCTCGAGTTTGGTACGCTAGATACATCGACGAGCTTGCCACTTGTCATGATGGGCCTATAGTAAAGTTGGCTAAATGTGATTCTGATTATGTAAAAGCGTGATTTTTGACCACCCATACAGGGATAAGGTCGTGATGATGATGAATTATTTCCTAAAAATCACTGAACTTGACTATCAATTTTTATGCGACGTGATTGGCGAGGGCGTGACTAGGCCGGAGGATAAATAGGCCTTACTATTTTCTTAACGCGAATGGACATGTTTTACTATAACATATTATAATAAAAAAATCTTAAAGTATTATTATTTAAGCAGTCTGTCCGAATCTTTAACTATACGAAACATTAGTAGGAACCGTGCCCCCTGCCGTCACCGCTTCGGTTAAAATAATTCGTATCACAGTGGGATCCTTCCACTTTGCATCGTAACTTATAATGTCAGACTCTCATTTACCTATAAATATTTAATTTATTTGTGATATTTCCCGAGTTTGGTACGTTTTTTGTGACCACTACATTACACGGGTGACACTGCTGCCCCCTGCAGCCCCTTGAATGCTAAGTCCTTCACTGAAGGATATGGGTCTTCCGGAATACATTTTTGAAAATGCTGGCCAGACGTGTCGGCGAGGGTCTGTTGCAATTTTAATTACAATTTATAAATGATTTCACAAGTTGGTAATTATGAAACCGGGATCCGATGGCTTAACGTGCTAAAGCACGGGGACTGTGGTGTTGTAAATCTATGACAAATATATGTAAGTATTGGTATATGCCGGTTCGAACTGCGTACTTAGTGTTTGCTCGGGATATCCATATAATTTATTATGATTTATAATACGCTAAATTTTAAATATAAGCCATTATTCTTTAATTATTATATTTTTAACTTTTTTTTTCTTTTTCAGGTAATATGAACTACTTACTATTTATCAAATCAAAATCAAATCAAAATAATTTATTTGCTAGAAAACATGGTTACATTGCAAGATCTTATAGCTATAAAATTCGCTTCACATGTTTCACCTCAATGGCATGCAAATATTGGGCAATTACAATATGAGAAAAGTCAGACTGCAAAATAGTAGGTACATTGAAGCTACGCTTTAGCATCAGTTATTGCTTAGATATTCTTTAATTGTATAAAAACATTTTTTTATTAAATAATTGTACAGATCCTTTTTGAAACCGTTAATCGGTAATACCTTGATATTTTCTGGTAAGTTATTAAAGAGTTTAATTAACATTGCATGACTGTTTCTAGAACACATTGTTGTTTTGCAAAAAGGTAATACCAAACGATTTGGATATCTTGTATTAAAAGTACAAACCTGATGATTTTTTGTAAACAAGTTGTAATTAAGCTTTACAAATTTGCAACATTCGAATATATATATACCTACTAGTGTCAAAATGTTGAGTTTCGTAAACAGGGGTCTGCACGACTCAATGGAACTTACACCAAACATAGCCCTGATGCATCTTTTTTGGACTAGGAATACACGATCTATGTCAACAGAATTTCCCCAGAGAACAATTCCATATCTTAATATAGAGGCAACTTATTCGAAGTAAGGTACAAAGATTTTAAAATAATTAAATAAAATTAAAAACTAATTATAAATTAGACTATGATATTTTATTATTGTATAAATAAATATGATAGTTTATCATATTTTATAATGTGGACCCTCAGTCAAGCGCCTAACAGAGAAATCTGGAGACAGGAATGCTGGCAATTGTTTCTGCCAACGCATTAGTCTCGCTATGCAGAGGGAAAATGTTGCCAGTCTCCTTGGGACTCTCTAGAGTCCAGACGACATTTTTATTTGTAAAATAGTTTAGTTTATATGTATTTAATTTTATTTAAGTAGTTTGTTATTGTTATTTGCATATATACACTTGTAATTTAATAAATTAAAAACTATTCTACAAATGTATAAAATTAACTGTAACCTAATTACGGAATGAAAATCCCAGGCACTGTATTATCATATATGTATGTCTGTGTCAAATTTTACTCAGAGCCATTGACTTTTATAAACAAATATAAAATAAACTGTTATAACATTTACATCCTAACCGCTAATATTAAATAGTTTGGAGTAAATCAGCCGCCATATTTAAAAACCTAGTATGTCAGTCGCTCATCGACAATCAACCGACCAAGTTTTAATTTACGCTCAAACCAACGCGTCAATCAATGCGGCCGTGGAAATTCTGTACTGAACAGGCAATTGTAAAATTTTGATTTTTATAGAAATTAGCGCAGCCTAGTAGTTAGCAGTTAGAACTAAATTATTGGCAGTGGTTAGAATATAATAAATAAAAGATAAATAAATATTCATTTGTTGTAACATAATAAGATCACATAGTCTTACAATTTTAAACAATATGTGACAAAAAGAATCAGGTGCAGCAGTACAAGTACCTACACCTGCACGACGCTGTTTTCAAACTGTTCCTGTTAGATACTTATAACTTAAAAATATATATATACTAAAAACATGCATGGCAGAGTAGATGAATGAGGCTTGATTTGTTAGAAATATCAACATTGTTGCAGGCCCTTTAATTCTATATTTTCTAAAGCTAATTAAAACTAATAAAAATTACATTAACAAATATATTTTATTAATTAGAATAGAGTTGTCATTCATTCAATTCTTATGTCAATAGAGTCAATCAACTCATTCAATTCATTCATCAGGTCAGTCATTATTGTTATCAACTAGCAAAGTATATGACTTTAAAAAAAATTAAATGTATTGTGTAACCCAGTACCATATCGTATGGTAATATAGTTACTAAATTCACAATACTTTTAAGTTGCGCGCAGTTAAATGGTTGTGGGCTCAAACAACGATCTTCGAATACTATTCCTATATAGAAGCTATACCTATACCTAACCTAATCGCTAGGCCACAGAGGCAGTCACAAAAAGACTTATTAAGTTGGCGTTTCTGAATAATTTATTGACAATCGCAACACATTTTGCATAAGTAGTCGCGTCATGATTGTGATTTGCGCCATTCTTCTCGGTGATGTAATTAAGTTATTTGTATTATTTTTTTATTAATTTTTATACTAGCACGAAATGTGACCTTGCCCCCACCTGATGTTAAGTGGCGCGCAAGGTCCATGACTGTTAGCAACTGAAATGAGACACTCATGACTGACATCAGTGACACTATGCCGACTTGGCTGGGCATGACGGCAATTCGAGCCTGATCCCCAAACGTGTGAATATACTTTTCTGTGTTTATCGGCACGAACGGTGGATACTTCCCCGCCAGACTGCGCAAATTTCAACTATCAGTCCGCCTACCACCTATAATATAATAAAGTGTTTAACAATAATTTTAATACTTCTGACAAATTACGAAATTAAATTAATAAACACAAATATATTAAATTAAATTAATGCCTTGTTTCGTAATCGGACAGCCGTAATATTGTAAAGTTATAATGTAGTATGACGAGACCACAGCTAAAGCTCGCACCTGCTCCGTAAATAGCGCTTAGCAGTACTACTTCATATCACGAACGGACCAAATACTAATGGACGACGTTATCATTAATATACTGTCGCATACGTAGACATATAAATAGACCAGTCTAAAATTTTAAGCAATACAATGGCCCTAAAATTAATTTTTTCATAATACGGCAATGTGGCAAATGAAGTATGGGATTTTAGACAGCTATGAACTGCGACGTAATAGAACTACAATTTGGGAGCTCGGATGTCATCATCATCATCAGTCTGTGTCTCTTCACTGTAGGTCAACCCCAAGGCTCGCCACTCCACGCGGTTATTCGCAACCCTCATCCAACCCCTACCAGCGATTTTCCTTAGGTCATCCATCCATCTGGCGGCGGGTCGTCCCACTCTGCATCGTCCCGTACGTGGTTTCCGTTAGCTCGGTCATCAGTTCTGCGGCAGATGCTTTTGCTTGCAATTTTTGTATGCTATGTCAGAAACTTTGGTTCTCTGACGAATTCTATCCATCAGAGATTAACCCGAATGTATATATGATAATTTCATTATTCTCATCGCCTGTTTGTAACAAGGGCTGCACTAATAATAATAAAAAATATAATATTGCACAAAATTACAAAAGTAGTGTACAAAGGCGAACTTAATGCCGTAGTCATTCTCTGACAGCCAAACCTTGGGGATAAATTTGATCAAATGTAGGCCTTTGTACTTTGTACAATAAAGTTTATAAATAAATAAATAAAATAAATACTGTAAAATGGCACAGGCACACAACAATAATGTTGGGCATGTCCGTAAATAATTTTATTACATATGGCGATGCTCGTCTGCAATTTAGTACATTTTGTCCCAAAGTCGGACATAACGAAATAATAATAGCACCAATTATAAACTCCCAGGCCAAAATAACAGTGCAGTCAGTTTTTTTATTTAGAAGATTAATCACATCGTTGTGGAGCAAAAATGTAACAACCGGTTATTAGACTTTGCTATAAAAATCACAGTGATAAATGGTTAATTCTTCGTTAATAATTCACATATGAGTATAACGGACAGGAAATAGCTGGAATATCATGCCAAGAATACATCCATTACCCTTTTGCACTTGTGTTGAATTAAAACTATACATAACTTCACACTCGTTTGTTGATTTAAGAATGTCCCCACATGATGCCGAGAAACTATTGGATACATGGCGCCCGCTTCAGACTGGAAAGTTGTCATGTATACATTTGAACATCATTATAGGATCCCAGATGAACTAGCTGCATCAGCCTATAGGGCAAATATCTTAGTGTTTTCTCGGAACTTAAAAAAGTTATCCTTATTGAACTTACAGTTCAGTGGGAATTAAATATTCCCAAAGACAACCACATGAAGTCGAACAAATATTATGATCTCACGGAAGAAATAATCAGGAACGGGTTCAAGACTTACCTTTACGCAGTAGAAGTTGATGCGAGAGGAGTTCCAGCCAAATCTTTGCACCACTTACTGAAAACAGGTCTGCCGTCAATAACGTCATAAATGACGAATGAAAGAAGGCCTCCTTTGTAAACCAGCCTATTGTCGGTCGCAAGCCCGAGACACCCATTCTTCTCATCTCCCACATACGATGGATCCGCATTCTCATATATTTGTTTGAGTAAAATGGAGATTTAAAAAAAAATGTTTCTGCTATGTATATACTGCTGCACACAGTTGCCGAGAGGCTGGTTACAGTAAAACAATGTTTAATGAGGATGGGAATGCACTGTATTATTAATTTATGCAAGTACTTGTATAGTTTTATTGTGTCAAAAATAGGGAAACTGCCTTCTGAATCCCAGAATTTATTTTCCAGAAGGCAGTGCTCACTAACAGAAATTATTTGATTATGATCCAATAAAAGTTATTTATTTTATTTTCCAATAAACGTTATTTTCCTATGTCTATAATTAGGTATATGAAAGTGAAAATATATCAAAAATATGTATAATTTTATTTCCTAGAAAGTTAATAGACGATATTTCTTAAAAGTACACTGAGACATGAATAATCTTTAAATATGTATTGTGCGAGCGCCTCCCGCCTCTAGCATAGCGTTATAGAAGAAATTGATGAAATAAATTTTATACTGAAGTGATGCTAAATTGTATTTTTGGAATTGGGGACATTTTAAATAGGTTTAGTGACTCGGTATCTATTTTAGTTACATTAGTAGGGAAATATGGCTATTTATAATACATATTAGCATGAATAGTTTAAACATATTATACATTAAGTTTATTAAGTAATAATAATTAATGTTTTAGATTATAAGCTGATACGGCCCTTTTACAGCCACGAATATAATATGTTTAATTTGGACATAGCAATTTTTTTTTTAGATTGTAAGCGGAATTTATAAATTTATTTGACATTAATATTATACTTGTGTAGTTGTAAGCTGACACGGCTTTTACAGTCACGAATTAATATTTATGGACATAAATATCATTATTTTTAGATTGTAAGCTGACACGGCCTTTTTACAGCCACGAATTTATATTTATATTTATGGACATAATTATTATTATTATTAGGTAGTTAGCTGACACGGCCTTTTTACAGCCACGAATTTACTATTAAGTATCTGTCTGTAAGTAAAAACAAATTCCTCGTTTATGGCAACAATGTTTTAGTTATAATTATTGTATTGATGTCGGGTTCGGTCCAGCCATGGTCAATGGTAATATTTTTATGTCTTAGCTTGTATGTATTGACAATATCCAAGTGTTATGTACTAACCATACGTAAATAAATTATTTTCATTTGATTTGATTTTGACATAATTAAATTTTCCGCTGAGTGCTAAAACTGTGGAACAATTGAGTACCTACTCGAACTAGTTAAACAAACTAGCGAACTGTTGAAAAGCTATTTAGCATTCGCTATTCCCAGGAACAAAATAAGTTCCAAGGGTTGTTAGGCCAACAAAGCGGACACGTAATGAAATAACCTGCAACAATGCTATTCGTGACCGGCGCAGAGGTCGTCTCGTGGCCTATTCTATAACCACAGACATATATTTACATTAAACCCAGCAAAACAGTTTTTTTATTTTTTGTATATCTTGCAATCAGTCATCAACTTTTAGCATATGACATACATACATATTTTCACGCCAAATCCCCTGCGGGATAGGCAGAGACAATTAAGCGCCACTTGTCACTGTTACGACATATCTCTTTGGCTTCTTCGACATTCATCAACCTCTTCATACATGCCCTTTTGTTTTGGTGGCTTTTTAATGCACCTTTCGCTATTGTTTTATTTATTTGATCGTAATATGTCTTGGTCTGCCGGACCTCTTTTACACACGACTTTCGCATTATACAAGAATATCTGGTTCGTCAATCTCTCTTCACTCCTTTCAACATGCCTGAACCATCAGAGATATCGTATGCGGTCCGTCAAAGCAACGACCTCATTTCTACTGCATTAACTTTACTCTCATGCGTATTCTGACATACACGTCTCGCTTTCATACATAAGTGTACCAGCATGGCATTGTGTATGGCGAGTCAAGCTTTGTCACTGACATTTCGACTGTCGATCGCCCCAGGGCACCGTTGACAATATTTCCTGCGTTCACTCTTCTTTCCACATCCCCATCATAGTTCCCATCCGCAGTGAAAACATTTTAGCAGTCCGAGTAATATAGCATGTCTATTCCCCTTTATTTTTTGAAGCTGTCTAGTCAAATTTAAAAAATAAAAATATAACTGGCAAACATTACCACAATCAGAATATGTTTTATTACTGGCAAATTGTTAATAATGCCAGAACCAAAACAAAATACAATAAATGTCTTTACATTAGATATTCAATTTACCCCAGTTACTCAAACGATAAGATATTAAGTTGGAAATATCTGCTGGGTTGTCTGCTTCCTACAATCTTGTTAAGGGATTGTAAGATCAGGAGCTAGCTGGTTAAGAAAATTTTCCAGTCTAGTCTTGTAACTAGTGTTGCAGAAACTTTTTTTTTATATACTGACCACGGCATGTGACATCGATATATATCATTATCATACAAGGAACTGAATCTATTTTTTTTATTGCCTAATTTTTATTTGCATTTTTGTGCTAGTCTAAATTATATTCGTCTACAGACATGGCTTATTCGAGAGCCTCCGCGCTTCTCAGCGTCTTTGCGGCAATCTCGACCGGCCAAATTGCACTTCATTTACGTGCACGTTGTACAGGAGTACTGATTGTAAAGTTCTCACGAGCCATTCATTATTCGGAGAATTTCTTCTACACTAGACCAGACGTCACGATATTTTTTTCCAACTACAACACTAATTAGAACAACAATTACTTTACACGAATACTGAAAAAAATATTTCGCACAAAATTATATATTATCGTTTGCATATTATATAAATAAAAGAATACTCAAACCGATCCAGAAATACAAATAATAATAAAATAAAATAAAAAAAGTATCTTCACGACCGTTTCCCTTTCGGGGTGGTCAGAAACCACGCTTATTAATAAGCGGATTCACATTTAGCCAACTTTACTATAGGCCAATCATGACAAGTGGCAAGCTCGTCGATGTCTCCAGCGTACCAAACTCGAGAAATATCACAAATAAATTAAATATTAATTAAATGTATTTTATTTACATTAATAAGTGTTTTTGCGTCCCGACCAGGAATCGAACCCGGTACCTCCGAGTCTAAATCCACGGACTTAACCGCTAGACCACGGAGGCAGCTGGTAACTTGTTATAAATACGAATGCACGTAACAGTATTACGTACATTTCATATGTCATAAATTTACAACTGCACGTTCCCGCGTGCTTCAAAGAGTACGTTAAGCCGTCCGGTCCCGTTTCTACTAATATAATTGTTATCTAATCGGTAATTAATTGTCATAAAACATTGACATCAGACCCTTGCCAACCCGTCTGGCCAGCGTGGTGAGTGTATGCCAAATTCTCCAGGCAAGCCCATATCCAACAATGGAGGTACGACTGCATCTTAAAACCTAACAATTTTATATCAAAATTACTCAACACTGTACGTTGATTATTAACGCGGGTCAATAATGTAATTTAGCTATTAAGCTACTAATAAAAGTAGGTACTTTATATCAGGTATTCATTACGAGAAAGATATAATAATTATGCGTATCATTAATACATCTTAAAAGTCCTGTATTGTCATGTCATCATACTAAGCTCTCTATTCAAATACCAGTCAGTTTCTTGTGCTTTTTTATGTTACAAAGACATGCATCTATACTTATGAACCGGTATTAGGTATAGGTATATAGGTTTTTTTTATATTTTCTCCATCTTCGCCGAGATGTGGCTTCTCTGAGCGTTTCTACCGGCTATACTATGGTGAGTGCTCCGAAGAACTCTATAACCTTATCCCTCCCTCTCCATTCCGCAACCGAACCACACGCACAGGTCAGAATATGCACCCACATACCGTAGTCACCATCCCTTCGCGTACGTATAAATGTACTCATACATCTGTCGTACGATAAAGATGTGGAATGCTCTTCCAGGCTCTGTGTTTCCACTTTCCTATAACTTGGAGTCCTTCAAGCGAAGTGTGAAAAAGCATCTAGTGAAGCCGGCATAGTGTTGGGGACTGATGGCAGTTATGAGTGTCTGACTTCAGTTGCTAACATTCATGGACCTTGCGCACCACTTACCATCAGGTGGGCCCAAGGTCACATGTCGTGCTAGTATAAAAAAAAAATCTAGAAACTTCTAATTTTTTTACCCGACTGCACGACGCAAAGAAGTGTGTTTATCAGCCTATGTATGTATGTTTGTTTCTTTGTGGCACACTGGTGACCAAACGCGTTTGCCGATTTTGATGATTTTCACGTCTAACGATTCGTCTTCATGACACTCGTGTCACTGAAGATATGAAATTAATCAAATTTTATTAATTTACAACCAGATTGTGGAAAAAAAATTGAAAATCGACGAAATATATTGAGTAATTATGGTGTAGTTAGGCGGTTATCAAACTTTTTGGAGACGGAACCTTTCGGCTTGTTTTTTAATTTTAGTTTTTATTATTTTATTTCAGTTTTTAATTAAAGTTAATTTTTTACACAGTCGGGTTTTTTTTATTTTAAATTATTTTTCTAATCACCAAGCCCTAATGTTTATATTGCAAATGATAGTAATATAAATACGAGTTCACATGTAATGATTTGTTAAACTCCTGCCTCCGTGGTCCAGCGGTTAAGACCGTGGATATAAACACGGAGGTATAGGGGTCGAATCTTGCTCGGAAAACAAAAAAATATTTTTGATATTTCTCGAGTTTAGTACGCTAGAGACATCGACGAGCTTGCCACTGGATTGGCCTATAGTAAAGAGTGAATCCGCTTATTTATAAGCGTGGTTTCTGACCACCCCGAAAGAGAAACGGCCGTAATAATACTTTTGAAGTAGTTTGTAATTATTATTTTATATTTTATAAATATATATTTTACTAATCTATAAATTAAATAACGTACATTACATTTTTGAGTAGTTGAATGATAAAAAACATAGATCCAGTCCTTTATTCTTATGGCTATGAAGAAAGCTCTTTCTACGAATAGGCGAGAGGATCGTAAACGTACGAGCCTGCGCATAGAAACGTGTTTAATCGTCAAACGGAGAGATGCAATGTGGGATGAGCGTCCGGCGATTAGAGCGGGATACATGTCTTATTTGATGCACATGCAAGAAAGAGAGATAGGAAGCCTACTCTTAATGTACGAAACTTTAAATGTAATTCAAGATAATTTAAATAATGACTTGTCATAAGTGGCTGTTGACGTAAAAATAGGCTTACGTGAATAAAGATATTTTGACTTTGACGTTTACTAATCCCCAGTTTCTTAAATGATGAATATCACACGTTAATTTAAATGTTACACGTCAGGTGATTGATAGTTAATGTATCACTTGGTTAGGTGAGCCAATCACGTGCCTCATAATGAAAAAGTTATTAAGTTAGATTATTAGTGATTTGATTATGTTTTAAGAATCCGGGGCTTGTCCCTGCTAATATCTTTTTGAAATTATTATCAAATATATGACGAGTAGAAATTACTTTTAATCGTAAAACTCAGACATGCAATGTGGGATGAGCGTTCGACGATTTGAGCGGGATGGGTATATCAGTTGATGAATATGCAAGAACAAGAGGTAGGAGGAGAGATAGGATACATCGAGATGATTATTCGGAAGTTTCTTAATAATTGATTGCACACATTGAAAATTTTTTTTTTCATAAACTGTGAAAATCGTTTTGGATTAGGATCTTTAATGGCACGGTGGTGGCTCGGTTGTAAGAACGCGTTCCTCAAATTTCGGTTCAAACCCCCCCGGCATGTATCAATTAGAAATACACTTTTCTTACGTACGTTTGTCATAGATTTACGACATCACCGTTCCCGTGCCTCGGAGAGCACGTTAAGCCGACGGTCCCGGTTCCACTAATACCAACTTGTGTAGTCGTTAATAAATTGTCATTAAAAATTGACATCATATCCTTGCCAAGCCGTCTCGCCAGCGTGGCGAGTGTAGGCCAAATTCTCCAGATATATGTTCTGGAAGGTCCATCTTCAACAGTGGAGGTCTAGGACGCTGTGTTCTAGGGGCTGTAATGATGAATGATAAATCTTTAATACTTTAATTTTATGTCCTAGTTATAGCTGTGATTTATTAAAAATAAATATATGAATAGTAATTTCATGGTACACACCCAGTATGCCGCCCTTTTGGCTTTGATATCATAATTAAGCCGACCATGACGGGTGGAGGAAAATTAAATGTTTATACTAAAGTTGAAATGAAGATGATTTTTAATATTGTATGAGTTTGTTATTCAATCATCGTCGGCTTCGACTACGGCTCCTGTTACGTTTTTTTATTATCTCTTCATACCATATTATTACGTACGTTATTATACATATATTACTAACTATATATGTATATATATACAGCTCGGTATTGCTAAAAGGTCGGTACACCACCGCTATGAAATTTGATTCTTACACCATCGTTGACTTATAAATGTAATGACTGGGCATTCAACAACGTATTGATGGCGTCGATCAGTACCTCCTGTAGTTGGAAAATATAAGTCTTTTTTATAATTTGTATTGTCTTTTTGTTGTACATTGATGTATTATTGTGTGTGCTTACAATTTTTTAACCCTTATTTTTAATTTAGTTGGTTTATACCTAATATTTAGTGTATGGAATAGTACATAAAATGAAAATAAATATCGCTGGTTCGTAGATTTTACTAGGTGTGGATAAGATCTAGGTACTTACGGATATTTAGGGATTCACGGAGCACTGGATTATAGCAGCTTATTTCTTGTTTTAACTAATTTAAATTGATAAAATAACGAGGCTAATTCTTCATATTTTTAAACTTTTTAGTTCCGGGCGACACCGTTAGATGGCGTTGCTGCGTTATCATGGTCTTGGTTGGGTTGGATAAGGGAGAATGGATAGGATTCAGCTAGTTTTCCAACAAATACAAAATATATAATATAATATATAATATATATAAAATATATATATAATAATATATAATATAATAATATATAATATAATAATTACAAACTACCTAAATAAAAATAATCAACTTAAATAAACCTAAGGTCTCCTATGAGATGGACCGATCAGGTGAAGGTTGCAATGGATCATCCCCTACATGAGTGCACTAGGAAAGCCGGGGTCCGAGAGGAATGGCGACGGCTTGTTAAGCGTGCCAACAGCACTCCAATGGCGACCACGACCACTCTGCCAAGAGTGTAGCGACTAAGAAGAAGAAACCTAATTTAAAAAAAAATAAAAATAAAAAATGTCCTCAATAATAATTATTATTTAATAGACTTTATTAAAACAATAACATTTTCTTTTCTTATAAATGTGGACGTAACCTAGGGAACATTTAAACCACTGTCTACAAGTCTAGTTGAGCTGTGTTCTAGTAGTCAGTGCTCTCACTAGTATAGTAATATAAACAAAATGTAAACAAAGGGCACTGTTCGCGCCGATCGCGATAATTCGACCAATTTTGGATGGTTAGGCGTTATTGTGATTCGTCGGTGCATAAACAGACATCCTAATTTGTTACCCCTATACCCTTGTCCTGTCTTTTTCTCGCCGCTTCCTTTCTATATTATCATCCCGCTCACTAGTCCAAAGGCCGGTGCTTGCGCACTGAAGAGAGACAGTGCCTATATAACTGGTCGCGCAGCATGCTGGTCGTAATCGTCGAATTGAAGTATAGTCGTCGTCGTCGCGCAGTCGTTGTCCTACAGTCGTCATAGAAGACGCTGAAGAAATCGCCGCGATCGTTGTTTTCACCCCCATTCGCCAAACCCGCAAAATCAGTGTAAGAACAATTTATAAGTGCTGGTGCCGAGGACATCAGATGAGTTCCTTTACCAGTTTCCTGTCTAGTTTGTTTATTGCACCGATTATCATAGTATCGTCTATGTATCTAATTTGAAGATTATCGCAAATCCCGCACCTAGACACAGTCCACTAAACCCGCGCCACCAGGCACTGATAAAAATATTCACCCTTGATCATGTGTGAATTTTTTTATACTTAGTTTAGTTTTTAGTTTTATTATTAATTTAGTTTATACTTTCAATTACTTCGAATTTATCCTTTTAAATAATATATTAGGTCAATGTTTTTCTTTGCGGTTACAGTCTTCCGCTGACACGAATAGGCTCTTGCACAAAGTGTTAAGTTCAGTAAAAATGTATTTAAATAGTAAAAAAATGTATTACAGTGATTCTTAGTAATTAAATATGTTTTTAACATATCAGTCCAAAGCGATGATAACCCTGTCAATATAAATTAAGATAAGAAAAAGTTTTTTATTTAGGAAAATATTAGTTATATCTTGTTTTGCGCTGCGTTTTAAATAGCTAATTATTATTTACTAGCTGTTCAACCTGGCGTTGCCTGTGTAATATAGTGGTTTACGTGTCATGTTTTAGATATTAACGTCTTGTTTAACCTCTCTATTAAAGTTCAGTAATATACGTGAGGCGCGGTGGTGGCTCGGTTGTAAGAACGCGTTCCTTAAATCCTACAAAGGTCGGTTCAAACCCACCCGGCATGTACCAATGAGAAAAACTTTTCTTACATACATTTGTCATAGATTTACAACACCACCGTTCCCGTGCCTCGGAAAGCACGTTAAGCCGTGGGTCCCGGTTCCACTAATACCAACTTGTAGAATTATTAATAAATTGTCAAGAAAAATAGACATCATATCCTCGCCAAGACGTCTGGCCAGCGTGGCGAGTGTAGGCTAAATTCTCTAGATATATGTTCTGGAAGTTCAAAGTCAAAATATCTTTATTCACGTAAACCTATTACAGGCATTTGTGACACGCCACTTTCATACTTAAGTGTTTGTACCAGCATGGCATTGTGTATTGCAAATCGAGCTTTGTCACTGACATTTTGACTGGCGATCAGTGACCCCAGGGCACCATTAACACACTTCCCCGCGTTTGCTCTTCTTTCAACATCCCTATCATACTTCCCATCCGCAGTGAACACACTGCCCAGATATATAATTTCATTTACTTGTTCTAGAGTTTCATCATCAATCTTTATCGTCACGGTTGTCATCCTTCTTCTTTCAAACACTAGTACCTTTGTTTTTCTGGCATTAATAAAAACATAAAAGGTTTTTTTTTATAAGTAGGCATAGGACAATAAATATAATGTATTCTGCGCTTTTACATGTCAAAAAATTAATCAATATAACGAAAAGCTTATTTTCTGGGAAATAGCTTGTATTTGGAGCAGCACATTACAACCCAAATATACATAATTATAATCTTAAAATTATAGCTGCTGTAAATAGGCATTGTCATACTACAAGCTAAGATGAAAACAATTATGAGGATGTCACTAAGATTATAGCTGCTGTAAAAAGGCATTGTTATACTTTAGCTAAAACAAAAACAGTTTAAGGTGTCACTTAAATTATAGCTGCTATAAAGATTATAATATAGATTTATAAAGATTGTGTTTTAAAATGTTTTTTTTTTATTATAATTAATATTGTGTGTAAGATATATGCGCGCAAAACATCTAAATAAACTAATCACTAAACGCCGTCGGCAAGTAATGTATAGTTATTTTTATCTTTATTGAATTACCGCACTTGAAATTCGAATCAATTTATCGGTCAGTCGGCTCATCATAATTTATGTGTAAGCGCCGCGCCACTCAAGTGATATTTACTCAACTTATCACATAATTTGGGAAATTATACGTAAGTAATTACTACGGTCAACAAAAAAGTGATATTTTTTTGTTCCGATTCTCAAACTGTAGTGATAATGAAGATTGTCGATGTCTCCAGCGTACCAAACTCGAGAAATATTTCAAATAAATTAAATATTCATTCATTACAGCCCCTATAACACAGCGTCCTAGACATCCACTGCTGGAGATGGGCTTTCCAGAACTGGAGAATTTGGCCTACACTCGCCACGCTGGCCAGACGGCTTGACGAGGATATGATGTAAATTTTTTCAAGTTGGCATTAGTGGAACGAGGCACAGGAACTATTGTAGATCTATGATAAATGTACGTAAGAAAAGTGTATTTCTCATTGGTACATGCCGGGTGGGTTTGAACCGACCTTTGTAGGATTTTAAGGTACGCGTTCTTACCACCAAACCACCACCTCGCCGGTTGTTATTAAATATTAATTAAATGTATTTAAATTAATTAATATTTTTGTATCCCGACCAGGAATCGAACCCGGCACCTCCGAGTCTAATCCACGGACTTAACCGCTAGACCACGGAGGCAGTTTATATCGTTATAATATTCTTGTTATTTTTCTCTGTTTAAAGTTCGATTTAAAAAAAATAAAATTTTTTTTAGGAAGAGAGTAGAATACAAATTTCAAAGCATTTCATGGAGTCACCTTGCGTATGCCGAGTCCAACGTATGTGGGAAAGAGAGATGTCCAAAATGTTATTTCCTAGTTCGTTGCTACATTTCTTAAGTACACTCGAATCTGACTTGAAGAATCTTTGAAAATATTGGATTCGACCTATGTAGTTCATAGGGTTTTCAATAATATAAATAAACCCGTAAATTATGGCTTTAAGAAATGTAACTGGAACAAGAACAGTGGCTAAGTTATGACGTGCGGGCAGTGACCTATATAAGGATGGGGCAATGAATAGAAGTTATTAGACTCTACTATACGGCTTGCGTAAATATGCTCAACCATAACAAGATTACAATTTAAGTAGAAAAACCCCTTTATTTTATATAGTATATATCATGATGTCGAAATATTTATTTATTTAATTTTTATTTATTCAGGAAACATACAGATCTTAAAACATAATTACAACAATTCTAAAAGTTACACAATCCAGCAAAATTTCCACTTAAATATTAAACATATGTAGATTTTGTAAAAAAATTGTAATAATAGGGATAAGCCTAAAAACAACACCTATATAACAAATACAACTAAATAACATACATATATATAGTAAATTAATGGAAATAAATAAATAAAAAGTTCTCCAAGCATTTCAATTATGATTCATTTCGATATAATGCGATTCTTGAAATAGCTAAAGGTGCATTAAAAAACTCATCGAAATAAAAGGGCATGTATGAAGAGGTTGATGAATGTCGAAGAAGCGAAAGAGGTATGTCGTGATCGTGACAAGTAGCGCTCAATTGTCTTCGCCTACCCCATAAGGGATTTGGCGTGAAGATATGTATGTAAAAACGTAAAGGTATCATCGCAACTGTTTCCCTTTCGGAGTGATCAGAAACCACGCTTATAAAGAAGCGGGTTCAAATTTAGCGAACTTTACTATAGGCCAATCATGACAACGGCAAGCTCGTCGATGTCTCCAGCGCACCATACTCGAGAAATAATTAAATTTATTTATTTAAATTATTAAATATTATTGTGCTCCGAACAGGAATCATACCCGGTACCTCCGTGTCCAAATCCATGAACTTAACCGATAGACCACGGATGCATGTATATATATTTATATTAATATACTAATTAGACCATATTATTTATTTATTTTATTCTATATACCTATAGGTATTATTTATTATTATTTATTGATATATATATGTATTTATAGTCGACCCCAATTAAGAGCACCTACAACGCCACAACCCGGCCTCCGTGACACTGGCTCGCCTACAGCGGAGGTCGTGACGTCACCGTCTACAGCCGCATCATCATTTTTAAACACAACACAACTTCGACAACGGCAGCGAGTGCGGGTCGGTCTAGGTTTACTATTTGTATACGGTCTTCACCACTTGATCAGTAGTAAAGTTTTATTAAAAAGCCCGATCCTTTCATAAGTGAATGTGTGAACGTTAAAAATAGCTTCGCAAAGTTGCAAGCGGATGCACGTGTGCGACAGCGTTTGTCTTGCTCTTTAAGGATATTTTTTATAGCTCCTCGCAGCATACGCTAACTTCACTCGTTTATTGGTTCGTTCCATACAAGCTATTAGGATAATAAGTTTGCAAAACTATTACCGACTAGCTGTTAGTCCCGGCTTTCCCCGTGTAATATAGTGGTCATCAAAGAGAACTTGTTTTTTATTTATTTATTTACATACACTATATATGTATTACAGATACTTCAATACACCATGCAAGAAGGAGTCAGACGTACGTAAACTTATTAGATAATAGTTAATTAATACTAAGTCCAAGTTGAAAACAAAAAAAAAATACTCAAAATTTCATTCCATTTCATTCACTCACAAAATTTCCAACATGCTTTACTGAGTTTGGACAGATCGTCAGAAAAGATATCAAGATGTGGTGTTGATTCGAGCAAATTCTTTAGTGCATAAAGTGCATGAGGCTACCTTCGTGCGGAAGGTAGCTGGGGCCAGCAATCTGTGAACACGCGCGGGATTTATTTGTCAGGTGCGAACAATAGCAGCAACTGTGACACCAGCTCAGGACTGTCAGACTCGCCGCGTAGGACACGGCAGGATTGCATCAAGGAGTTATAATCGCGCCTGGTTTCCAGATAAATAAATCCTATGTTGTTGGCTGTGTCATATTTTTTATATATTTTATTATTACCATCGTCATCTCCCCATTCCAATCTTGATTTTCAACGATCATTTCTGACAATTTTTATCAAAATTGCTTAGTAATATAGACGTGGAGGCGAATTAAACAGACAGTCAGATGTGTGGTCACAAGTCGTGGTCGGATGTTGACGTCATATAGCCCTGGGTTTCAAGAAACATTATAGTCAATTTTCAAGAAAATCGGTCCAGTATGTATTGGCGTGAAAGAGCGGGCTCGCCTCATGGCCATTCCCACTAGATAGTCGGGTCTTTAGTTGCAGGCTTTTCTTTCAGCATCGGTGTGCCAACTCCTTGTTCGAAATACACTGACCATGTGTGCCTTGTCTCGGAGCCCGGACTGTCCACCAGCACCATTGTCGATGCGGAGAACTATTCGATCATCTCGGACACGAGCTTTCTTGTGCTAGAAGTGCTGGCCGCATTCCTCGTCACGCGGCTCTCAGCGACATCAACCGAAGGACTATTTTTACTGCTGGTGTATCCGCACTCTTAGGACCCTCTGGGATTGTGCAGAACGATGGCAAGAGACCCGACGGTGGGCTGTGGAAACTTGACATGTCTCTGGTGTGGGATGCGTAGACACATTGCTCCATCTCATATCCAGGTGACCTCGTCAAGCGCGCGGTGTTTTCTGCTGAGAACCTCAAATTGCGCAAATACGCCAACCTTGGTACCGGTTACGAATTTGCACTGTTTGGGGTTAAAACGATAGGCCCACCAAGACGCCTGGCCAAGGAGTTGTCAAAGCGGCTGACGGAAAGGTCTGGACATAGGAAGGCTGGCAATTATTACTGCCAACGTATTAACTTTGGAAATGTTGCCATTCTCCTTGGGACTATCTCGGATGGGACATCTCTAGAGAACATTATTTATTTATTGGTTTAGTTTATATTTAATTTTATTATTTAGGTAGCTTTTAATTTATATATAAAATGTATATACATTTACTTCGAATAAGAAAACAATTTAAATGTAACTATATCTTTTCTTTTTTTATTTGTTGCAGTAATCAATAAATAAAAAAAAATATTAATTATTAATGTATTAACTATTGAAATATTATGTGATGATTGTTGAGGCTATTATTTAGAATAAAAACCCTCCAACTTTACAAGCCGTCCCTTTTAGACCTTTGTCGAAATATTGATGCCCCATATAGAACGTAAACAACAATAAGTTAGGAAAGCGATGCCAGAGCATATGCGCACAGCTTGCCACACGTGCGCGTTGGCAAAGATCAAGCAATATGTAGATAAGTCATTTATTTTCTTTTATATAGTTATTTTGGCTGCTTCCGTAGTCTAGCTATTAAAAACGTAGATTTAGACTCGGAGGTACCAGGTTTGAATGCCTGTAATAGATTGACACGATTAAAGATAGTTTGACTTTGATTGAGTCATGACAAGTAATTCCGATTTGCATGTTAAGCTCTTACGTAGACGGTTGGTGTAAATTCGTGCTTATTAATCCCAGTCATAGGTTTGACGACTGGCTGGAATTTAGTCGAGTATTTTAAAATAAATTTATTTTTAACGTTTCTTTTAGTCTTATGCATAGCATGAATGAAATGTTGTGCATTGCCCAAAAGATCAGCTGCTAGAGTATGGGGCATTAAGCCCGGCCTTTCTACATCTTGCGATAAAGTTTTAAGTGCTTTTAACACGCTTAGTGTACAATATAATAATGCATTTTGATGCCTACTAAAGTTACCCTTTATTCTTTAATTGTGATATAGATTTTAAATGATAATTTAATAGCGAGCCTAAACTTTCGGCACGGCGACTCGACGACGACAATATTTATTGAAAGTTTTCTTTTCAAATTTAGGCTTAGGATACAACACAGAGTCCTCTTTTGTAGACAGACTGAGACAATCAGATAACGATAATTAGAGCTATTTTAGACATAAGGTCGTTTGACCATGTAAAACATAAATTTATTTATTTAGATTTGGAATATGTGATATTATATATGTTCATGAAATAAAATAAAAAAATCGATTCACTTATCATAAGAAATTGAAAAAAAAATACAAACTTTGTTATAAGATCAATGGTCTCATCTGTAACTTGCTTATTCACTAAGATGTTGAGATGCATATATATTTCTTTCCTTTTCTTTTTCTCAGCTCCCGCGGTGATAATCCTAATCGCATTATTCGGGCCCTAAAATGATCACCTCTATCATCTCCGAACAATAGAATGCTTGTTGAAGTTATAACGTATTCATCCAATTTGTTTATATTGTATGTTTTATTTTTAACGCCTTAGATGTTGTGAGTACTAGGGTTGTCATATTTTGATCTCGTATGTCTATGGTTCTATAGACGAACATTTTCTTTTTTGTTTGGCATTTTATGTGCATAGTAAAAATAACTCCGTGGTCTAGCGGTTATGTCTGTGGATTTATCACATAATGGGCTCAAAACTCAGCTTTACGCAGTGAAAGTTGGTGCGAGAGGAGTTCCAGCAAAATCTTTGCACCACTTACTTATCCGGTTCATCTACTGTTTACGTAAATACGATCACATCTCTGAATACCGTGCTAAGTTGAAGTGGCTACCTATTCGATGTCGCAGAAATCTCAGAGTTCTTTGTATGCTTTTTTCAGTTTTAAACGAGCCTGCGACACCGCGATACCTCAAAGACGGTTTTGCCTATCTCTCATCTTTCCATGATAAAATTCTTCGCTCCTCTCACAACTCACTTCTTTCAGTCCCCTCTCACCATTCCGGATTTGTTTCAAATTCTTTTGTCGTTGTCGCCACAAATTTATGGAATGATCTTCCTGTAAACATAAGACAAGCAACTACCAGATCTTCGTTTAAAAAACTCGTATATCTACACTACCTGAAAAGCTCCTCACAATATTAGTAAGTGTATATATGTATGTTTATGTATAGTATTATGTATGTATTAGAATTTAGTATATTGATATCATAGTATATATAACAATATAATATGTACGTGTATAATTAAGCTGTTAATTTTTCTTCCTAATTTTTTAATATTTCTTTCATTGCACCTATAATAGTTCAAATTTGTCCCCAAGGTTTGGCTGTCAGAAAATGTCTACGGGCATTAAGTCCGCCTTTGTACTTCGTGCAATAAAGTTTTAAATAAATAAATAAATACTAAAATAATACAGAATTTGGTTGGGTAGGCAGAGGGCGTAGTAATTTAAACCCAGAACCACTGCGTCTACATTCACGCCCTTGACCACTAGACTATAGAGACAGTTTTAACGAAAAATGGTAATAAATAACATACAGTAAATAATTTAAAAAAATAAAATAATTATATAACTTATTTACTTTCAAATCTAGAGCAGTTTTAAATACATTAAACTTATTAAATAGCCAGCCAAACTGTAACCACAGTTTGTTAACGGAGACAATTACTCTTAAGGTTTAATATTAAATAATAAATATTTATAGTAGGTACATAAAAAAGATGCGCGGGCGCGAACCAGTCTCCCCTATATACGCGTTACCAACACTAACTTGTGGCTCTGTTCGTCAGTGTGGCGTTATACTGTGGCGTAACTTGTGTTACAACCCTAGTGTAGGCATACGACAGAATGAAAATTCGAGATAAAATGTAATTGAATTGGTCCGTAGTGGGATTCATTTAGATTGCCTACACTTTTGTCTGGTCATCGCACTACGTCGATATTAGACTGGAACCACATATGTATATATATCACTGTGGTGTATCACTCCGAATCGTATCATCAGCATCATCTGCGAACATTGTACCTATGTCGAGTTGTTGATGTTCTTCAATTCAAAGGTCGCGGAACCCAGACATGCACTTGAGAAATACACTATTTTAACGTACAATTGTCATAGATTTACTACCGCGCCTGTGCCTCGGCGATCACGTTAAGCCGTATCTGTCCCGATTTTGCTAATTATAACGTGCGAAATCGTTTTTTTTTTAAATATTACACCCTCGCCAATCCGTCTGGCCAAGGTGGCCAGAGTAGAGTTCTGGAAGGCAGAAATGGAGATCTAGGCTATAGCACAGAGTGCTATAGCGGCTGTAATGAGCATCAATAACGTGTCCATATTAGCGATCATGGTACGCGTCGATGATTTGATCGGGAAAATGATAAATATCGTCTGTGAACTAGCAAATAGACCTATCTCAACTACTACATCATTTATTTTTGTAACATTATAACACGGAAGAGCACCGATATCCCTTACGATAGCACTACAGGGCAACCTCGTGTAGGTATCACAAACACATCACCCTATATTGTTCACGTATTTTACATCTGATATTTTTTGTGACAATAAATGATTTATTATAATTATTATTAAGAAAAAAAAAATGATAGGTGCAAATTGTAATTTGTTGAAATGAATAGGTTGATGAATGTCAACGAAGCGAAAGAGGTATGTCGTGATCTGATCGTGTCAAATGGCGCTCAATTGTCTCTCTGGCGTGAAGATATGTATGTAATAATTTAATGAAATGAACCAATAATAAATGGTAAGTATATATAATTATAAAATAAGTTAATAAACGGAATTTAAAATGAAAGTGTATTTTTATTATCTCTATAAAAAATATTAGTTTTCTTTTGAACAGTTACATCGAATTGCCAGTTCACAGACCATATGTGGACCCAGCTTAATACAAGTACGTGTATTCAGTTTGGAATCCTTCCAAATATAATGAATTGATTCAACTATTCGTAGTTAACCCTTGGATTTATGTTCGGTTCTGCAACAGAGCTTTTGAATTAAGTTTTGCAATAATAATTGATGTTATTTTTATTTATTTTAAATTCTTTATTGCACCAAAACTTAAAATTAGGTACATAGGCGAGTTTATTGCCTGTTAAGCATTCTCTGACAACTAATCTAATGCAACAATCTAATAATATTAGTCTAATTTATAAATACACTACATACCAAGCAATTACATAAACTACATGCAAGTATTATGAACATATACATACATACCTATATATATATACAAATAAACATATTGCGTGCCAAATATTCAATGTGTACTGGATGCACTGTGCTCCTGCTTATCAAGAAACAAGTTAGTGACTAATTGTTTTAAAACATTGACAGATGGTGCCCGTCTAATGGCAATGGTTAATTTTACAATTAACATTTTAAACAAATATAAAGAAACGTTATAATAATAATAATAATAATCTTTATTTTCAGGCGACAAAATGAATATACAAAAGGCCCATAATATAAATATACACTACACTACAGCTTCCGCATCTTCATCTTATTGTGGTAAAAGTAGTACCCATTGGGTACGACGACCACCTTCTGACGAAGGCTGACTGCTGCTTATGACCGTGGTTCTTTGCGGAGTGTTCAGACAAGAGTACGTTCCTATTTAATAACTTTACTGCCGGCCCAACATAAGTGGCAAGCTAGTTAACGTCTCAACGTACTAGGGTGCCAATTCTAAAGCAATAGAGATAATGCGATATTTACATAGCGGTGATGGCTCGGTTCCTTAAATCCTACAAAGGTCGGTTCAAACCCACCCGGCATGTACCAATGAGAAATACACTTTTCTTACGTACATTTGCCATAGATTTACAACACCACCGTTCCCGTGCCTCGGAGAGCACGTTAAGCCGGCAGTCCCGGTTCAACTAATACCAACTTGTGGAATCGTTAATAAATTGTCATAAAAAAATTACATTATATCCTCGCCAAGCGTGGCGAGTGTAGACAAAATTCTCAAACTAAAACGCAGTACAATGCTTGAAATATTGTTCTTACTTCTGGGATGTGCTTTTGGTGCACTTACTGGTTTAACAGCTCCCGTGTGGCTCACGAACCCAGGAGGTCTAGGTTCCACTACTTCAGCTCATCTCCAGGAGCACTTCTCTAGGAAGTGGGCCATAAGAATAAACGATATTCTAAAGATTTTCCAGCAGATATTCAGAGTCCTTTTCAGTATCTGCAGCTCGCCAGTGGAACAGACTACCTTTGGTAATCAGACAAGCTCTATCTCTCAAAATATTTAAAGACAAGTTATACAATTATTACACCATAAACAGAATAACTTACCATAACTTTCTACTATGTACTTAGATATGAATTTATTATTTATGTATATATTTATTTAATATGTGGAATATGTATATTTAATTAGTATGTATTTATATTCCATTATTCTTGATTACAATAGTATTTTTGCACCCGCTTATAATGGATCCCCATTCACAAACTTTATTTATAAATCTAAAATTACTGATTGTTCCTTCTATCTATATACTTGAATGCTGTTTATTTGTAAAAAGCCACCCGCAACTTTTTTAAACTCTTGGGGATAATTGCGATTTTAAAACGCGTTATCCTAGTAGAATAATTACGCCAGCGCATAAAAGTACTCAATATATTCGAAATTGTTATGCAATGGCAACAAAGATATTTAATAAGCTTCCAGTTACTATAAGGGAGAAATTATTTCATTTCATTTCAAAGGTTAGTTGGTAGAAAATGCATTTATAGCATTAAGCTCGCCTTTGTATCCACACTATTTTTGGTTCTGTACAATAAATAATTTATTATTATTACTTGCTTGAAGTGTCCGTTGTCACCCCGATAGAACGCACGTCTAGTCAGACCCTCGACAAACTCCTCAATAATAGGCATCTCTAGATCTAGATAGTTCGATACATTAATATTATTTTCTAATCAAATGTCTGATTGTTAAATTTTATATGAATTTACCGTGGAAGCGGCGAGTGGCCTACATTTCAAATACTATTTAATTTAGCAGACATAATGGAGGCAGAGCGCTGTCGTTTCCAATCGTTTCGCTTAAACCAGCAGTTCTCAATATTGTTTATCTTGGTTTAACAGTTTTTAGTTTTTCAAAAAACAGAAGTTCATACAATAATTTCATAATTGATTTTAACATTATTAAAATCATTATTGCACAAAGAACAAAGGCAGACTTAATGCCGTAGACATTTTCTGGCAGCCAAACCTTGGGGACAAATTTAAACTATTATAGGTGCAATGAAAGAAATAATGAAAAGTTAGAAAGAATATTTAACAGCTTACGATATATAGCTTATATAGCGGATTCACATTTAGCCAACTTTACTATAGGCCAATCATTACAAGTCGCGAGCTCGTCGATGTCTCTAGCGTACCAAACTCGAGAAATATCACCACCCCAGTATATTTTTTTTGTCTCCTTACTTAAGCAGAAAATTGTGGAGAAGTATGTCTGTGAGTAATAAGTACACGACCATATCCCTTACGGAGTGGTCAGAAACCTCGCCTATTTATAAGGAGCGAGTTCACATTTAGCCAGCTTTACTATAGGCCCATCATGACAAGTGGCAAGCTCGTCGATGCCTCTAGCTTACCAAACTCGAGAAATATCACAAAAAAAATATATAAATAAATTATAGACTACGAAGGCAGTTTAAATCGCCTAAAGACCTGTTTGAATAAAAAATAATATTATTTTATTTTTATTTATTATTGTCCGCGAAAGTTTAATAAGTTTAAAAAATATCTATATTTTGTGCCGATCAAAGATTGAAAACCTCTGGTTTTTACGAGTAGAAGCGAGGTGTCTGTCGAACCGACATTGCAGAGGTCAGCATTGATCGGTCGCCGTGCGCTGAACCCACGCCAGGCTGCGGTGCCACATGTCTAGAACGACTACTACGCTATTATTTTTAGACATGTGAATTATTGGCCTTTCCCATACCTTCAAAAGTTTGTTATTGGTTCTAGAATTTATTACATCGTTCGCCTTTTTACTTTCCGAAAGGTTTGGCGCGGCAGCCTGAAATCTACTAAAGGACGGGGAAATGTTCAATGATCTCACAGGACATTTTATTAAGTAAACAAGATATTTAAGTAAACTTTATTGATGTTGAAAATAAGTCATAAACTGTACTTATATTTATACGATTTGATCTATTAATTATAGATACAAAGTTAGGTACAAAAACGGCTGTACCATGGGCTGTCCGGAACTGACGCTTACTCCGTAATGCACGCTGATAATGGATAATAGCTCATTTTCCGCGAAACTTAATAATCCTTATTATTTATTATATTATTAAGGCTTATAATTCCTTTTCGTTCAACTATTTACAGCTCACTTTAAATAGGTGGTAGGGGGACTGTTGGTCGTAATTTTCCCAGTCTGCCGGAGCAGGGAAGTATCCACCGTTCGTGCCGATAAACCCAGTAAAGTATATTCACACGTTTCGGGATCAGGCTCAAATTACCGTCATGCCCAGTAAAGCCTGCAAGTGTTAGGGACTGATGTCAGTCATGAGTTTGATTCCAATTGCTAAAATTCACGAACCTTGCGCGCTACTTACCATCAGGTTGGCGCAAGGTCACATGTCGTGCTAGTATTAAAAATAAAAAAAACTATCTTTCGCAAGGAGGTCTAGGACTCTGTGATCTAGGGGTTGTGGTGATGATGAATCCTTTAAAAACACAACATGAAGAGTGAATTATAAAAAGCCGGCTTGATTGTGTTTATTACGCTATCAGGTGGGGTCGGTAGTCACGTGTCGTGCTCAGTACAAACAATAAAAAAACTTTTATATCTTGAGTATAAGAAAATTCAGTAAGCACAGCGCATCCGTAAATCACTAATGAACAAAATTTACATATAGATGCGACACCTCGCCTTCGGAATTTATTTTCTCTTGCGGAACATCGTTTCGTATCTCCAGGTTTTTCTCAATCAGAAAATAAGTTACGCAACCAGAAGCGGGATTATATTTCTTTCACCGGAAGAGAGTTAACGTTAGAGCAACGTGGTGGCGGTGGTGGATCCTTAGAACCCTTCGTTTTACTGGCAATAATATTTTAAAATCTCTTTTCAATCCTCTGGCAGACATTCAGATTCTTTCACCAGCAGGTCTTGTCTGCAGCCCATCAGTGAAACTCGCTACCGCCAAGCACCATCTGTAAATGTTTTTAAACGTCTAGTTACTATATTAAAATAAAATAAATAAATAAATATTTCCAGACAATCACACAGCGCCAACGTTCACGTTCACGGCAACGTTTGTTACCACTAGACCACGGAGGCGGTCAATATTATTCCTAAATAAACAGAAGTTAACGTCATCAAGATGATAATACTTGTAGATATTTAGCATAATATATATTTCTGTATATAGTATATAATTACTATCACTACATATTATAAAAATCCTCCGCCGCGTCTGTCTGTCTGTTCGCGATAATCTCAAAAACTACTGCACCGATTTTCATGCTGTTTTCACCAATAGATAGAGTGGTTCTCAAGGAAGGTTTTAGCATATAATTGTTAAGTTTTTGTATACATTAACGATATTTGTTGGAGGTGTCGGAAAAAAATAAGCCGTCTGGGAGCTTTCATCGAAAACGCTGCCTAAACCCTTTGAGATATAACAAAATAATGTATAGTGGAATTGTGTATCATATATAGATGTACAGAAAAGTCTGCTATTGCATATATCTGTCTCTTAAGGATAACATACTATATCCATTTTAATACTTTAAAAAATGGGCAATTATAAAGCAGTAATTGACTTTTTATTTTAAAAAAATATTTTACTTTTGACATATGGTTTCTTAGGAAAATTTGATTGTTTCTATCAATAGAATAATATATTAGTCTAAAGTAATAGTAGGTATACAAAATGACGCAGTATACTTACATCAATCTTTTATTCGAAGTTAATTATAGTATTTATTTATTTATTTAAACTTAATTACACAAAGTACAAAGGCGGACCTAATGCCGCTAGACATTCTATGTATATTAAATATAAATTCAAAGCTACCTAAATAATAAAATTAAAAATAAACTAAACTATAAATAAAAAATGTCCTCTAGAGACGTCCCATCCGAGATAGTCCCAAGGAGACTGGCAACGTTTCCCCTCTGTATAGCGAGGCTAATACGTTGGCAGAAATAATTGCCAGCCTTCCTGTCTCCAGACCTTTCTGTCAGCCGCTTTGACAACTCCTTGGCCAAGCGCCTCGCTGACGATCCCCATGGGCCCATCGTCTCGACCCCAAACGGCGCAAATTCGTAACCGATACCAAGGTTAGCGTATTTGCGCAATTTGAGGTTCTCCGCAGAAAAAGCCGCACTTCCCGCGCCTGACGAGGTAGCCTGTATGTGAGATGGAGCTAATGTATCTACACACGTCGCATCCCACACCAGAGACCTGCCAAGTTTACATCATATATTTGTTTTTTTATCATATTTTAGTAGTTTTAATTTATATTAATTTACTCCAATGTTTATAAAAAACTTTAAAAAAAAAGTACTGTGAGATGTTTTATTCTTGACTTTACTCTTATAATTCCCTTTTTTGTGAGTGTCTGTACTTTTTTGTTTGTTAAAGTTTGGGAACCACTGTTTCTTTGTATACATTTTGTCTCAGGGCCCGATGAATGACGTATAGTATATTTTAGTATATTACATATATAAAGCTATATAAGTACGTATATAATATATGTTAAGTCATTCTATAATTGTATATTTTTACCATTAATTTCCTTGAACCTATATTTGTTCAAATTTGTCCCTAAGGTTTGGCTGTCAGAGAATGTCTACGGGCATTAAGTAAAGTATAAATGAAATAAATATAGTCGAAATCCGATGTCGCGTTACGAACGTCACTTGTTACCGCTAGCTCACCTCATGCGAGCGATATCGAGCGGTAATTATATCCACTTCCTTCCGGAAGGGCCCGGTGGAGTGCCAAGCTGTGACTGGTCATTCATACGTGTACCGCTCACAAAACAAATCAGCTTGGAGATATTTTCGTAAAAAAGGGCAATAGTCCAGACACCCTAACTTTCAGATACCGAGAAAAATCCATTCGTTCAAAAAAAAGACAAATTGTCATTTATTTTTAATACTGCCGCTAAGTCCGTGGATTTAGACTCGGAACTTAGAACTTAAATTACTAAAATATACTTAATTACGCATTTATAGCACTCAAAAATACGTATAATACATACATACATACATAAACATACACTTTAAATAAATATATATTCATTACTTTTTCATTCATTACAGCCCCTAGAACACAGCGTCCTAGACCTCCACTGCTGGAGATGGGCCTTCCAGAACTGGAATATATGGATATATATATATTTATATAAATAAAATGACAAACAACTTCCTCAATTCTGTTTCTTAAGAAATAATGTGGTTAGGCTTTTAAATAACGTTGTTAGGTTTTTAAATAATGTGGTTAGGTTTTTAAATACGTTGTTCTTAATCTGTTTTATACTTCGCACGACATGTTATCACGTCAGTATCCACTTAATATATAAATAAAATAAAATAAAAAATAAATGAAGTATTATTTCAGGTATGCACCCAAGTCAAATAAATTTTACAATTAAACTATGATACAATTATAAAATATAAAAATACATATAAAACAAAAACAAAATATTGCCAAACACTAGTACAAACTCGACTTTACCGAGTCAAGCTCTCAGAAGGAATCGAGCAAAATACCTACGCCCACTCCCAAGCGCCAGGATCGACTCAAGTTCATTTACGGTTTGGGCTCTGCTGAAAAGACAGCCAATGTGAGTGTATTTTACTGGGGATCCCGTCGCAAACCGCTCTCAGAATGCGATTGGTTGAAGAGTTGAGTATATATATATATAATCTACACAATTATGATATATTATTATTATATGTATTGTAAAAGAAGCTACTGTTAATGTCAACGAGCTTTTGCTCCGTCACCCGTATTCGTTACGCTTTGCGTTAATTGTTTAATTCGTACTAATTGTCATCCAGCGACGACGGTACGGGGACCGCGATGTACACTAACGAACCGCTTGCATACCGTGTCGTTACCAAAGACATATGTTAAACAGACCAGCAACCAGAATCTGTTTCTAGAACTTTTTTCTTACATACACGACATTTGACCTCGAGACGGACATTTTGTACATATAAATAAAATAATTAAATAAATATTTCCAGACAGGTCACACAGCGCCATCTAGTTTCCGTGGTAAGCTACGAGGATTGTGTTACCGTTAATGAACCGATCAGTAAAGATCGCTCTTCTTCGGAAGATCCGTACTATACTACTAATTTATGGAACGATCTTTCTGTCATCATACGGCAAGCAACTACCAGGTCATCTTTTATAAAACTGGTGTATTCACACTTCTTAAATAGCTCCTGACAGCGTTAGTAAGTAGTATATATGTATGTTTATGTATAATAATGTGTATTATTAGTATGTAGTATTATGATATATATGAAGATATATGATGTAAGTATATATCAATCCTATTAATTTAACTTTTATAATTATAGTATTATTATTATTTCTATGATTGCACCTATAATTGTTCTAATTTGTCCCTAAGGTTTGGCTGTCAGAGAATGTGTTCGGGCATTAAGTCCGCCTTTGTACTTTGTGTAATATACCACTTTTTACAGTCATTATTCTATCTCTTAGGGAGGATATTACTTTATATATGTTAGCATTTTATTTTGATGGCTGGTCCGTTTAATACAGGTCCTTGGTGGTCGGTGACACATTAAATTTAACTGCTAACATATAGTTAATACATTGCAAGAATCAACACGCGCGTGTGACTTTCATGCTTGTTTATATTACTAATTACATACATACATATCTTCACGCCAGATCCCTTGCGGGGTAGGCAGAGACAATTAAGCGCCACTTGACACGATCACGACATATCTCTTCCGCTTCGTCGACATTCATCATCCTCTTCATACATGCCCTTTTGTTACGAAAGCTTTTTAATTTACCTTCAGCCAGTGTTTTATTTATTTGATCGTGATATGTGAGTCTCGGTCTGCCAGGGCCTCTTTCACCCACAACTTTCTGGTTCGTCAATCTTTCATCGCTCATCCTTTCAACATACCCGAACCATCGTAGCGTGCCTTTCCTTATTTTTGTCCCTATGCTTTCTTTTATACCCACCATTTTCCGTATTTCGACGTTACGTATGCGGTCCGCCAAAGTGACGCCGCATATGCGACGCAACGACCTTATTTCTACTGCATTATTAACCCTACTCTCATGCGTATTCTGACATATCCACGTCTCGCTTCCATACATCAGTGTTGGTACTAACATTGCATTGTGTAAGGCGATTTCTCATTGGTACATGCCGGGTGGGTTTGAACCGACCTTTGTAGGATTTAAGCATCGGTTCTTACAACCGAGCCACCACCGCGCCTAAGTTACAAGTTACAAGTGTAACTGTCTACGAACTTTTAAATAAGGTTTTTAAATAATCTGTGCGTATAATGTTTTTGTTTTAGTTTTAAAAGAATATATATTTTAAAATTTATTAATAATATACATATTTGTATTACTGCTCCGTGGTCTAGCGGTTAAGTCCGTGAATTTATACTCGGTAGTACCTCGATGTCAGTCATGACTGTCTGATTACAGTTGCTAACATTCATGGACCTCGCGCGCCACTTACCATCAGGTGAACGCAATGTCACATGTCGTGCTAGTATAAAAATAAAAACACATATATTTTTAGAATTTGGCATACACTCGCCACGCTGGACAGACGGGTTCGTGGGGATCTGACGATAATTTTTAATAACATATTATTAATGATTCCAGAAGTTGGTACTGGTTGAACCGACAACGACGGCTTAACGTGCTCTCCGAGGCACAGGAACGGTGGTGTTGTATGACAAATGTAAGTAAAAAAAAGTGTACTTCTCATTGGTACATACCGGGGGTTAGAACCGACCTTTGTAGAATTTTAAGCAAGGCGTTCTTACAACCGAGCCACGTAATTAAGCTGCGATTTACTCCAAGAAAATTACTCCAAATTCTGCAACATCTGGAATTTGATGATAACCTCATTAACTCATAAAAAATAAAGATATACGTCAGGCTTGGGTGTTTGGGCTAGATCCTTTGCCTTCCCTATCACCCCATTCATCATCCTCCCGATGGAATGCGGAACTTAACAAAAAAAACGTATCGGACGTCGACAACCCTGTTCGTGTTGACGAAAGAAGGCATACAATTTACCATTATAATAAGTTCTGATGATAAAGATTAAGATTATTCTTTTCAAATAGCGTTTAGGTACGTCTTTTTTATCCGTCAGAGGTTAAGCATGCATAACATGTTTACCTACATTATTTATTATACTTTATCTTATTTAATGTATTCGTACATAAATGCTTTTTTTTTTATTAACACGCTGATGATGTGCTATGTTTCCCAGCCAGTGTACTTTCGTGGTACACGCTGATGACTGATGTCACACTGGGGATCAATGCACATCTTCAGCGTGCGACAGATGTAAGAGTCATCTAATTTATGAGTACGCGTAGCCACTATGGCTGTGGTATGTGGATGCATATTTTGGCCTGTGTGTGTGGTTCAAGTGCTGAATAGAGAAGGGATAAGGTTATGGAGCTCCTCAGAATACCAACTGTGATATAGCTTGTAGAACACGCTTAGAGGCAACGTCTTGTTTTTACTGTAAATGTAGTATTTTTTTCCGCCATGGTTCTTTCAACAATGTACTTCATCGCGCTTTGCTTACTGGCGGGATCCTATCGGTTCTTGAACTGTCCGGAATATTTTGGAGTGATGGAAAAAGACCCAACGGATTAACCTCGACGGTCATTGGGTTGAGCATTGATGTGGGATGCTGCTTGTTGTTAAATGTCGCTAATAAGAGTCTGTAAGCAATGCCTGTGTATATCAGTCATACGACAATGGACCGTGGGTACCAAGTGCTAAAAAGTTATTTAATGTTCTTTATGGGCTGGTTAATGCTGTAGGTGACGTGATGCATGAGGGCTGGCGGTTAAATATTGCTGTGCACCGGGAAAATGTTGCAAGTGATAGTCAAAGTCAAAGTCAAAATATCTTTATTCACGTAAACATATTACCGACATTTGTGACATATCATTCTTTAAATTATTTTGATTGATTCAACTCCTGCTAATGGAAGACTAAGCAGCAAAGTGGTCAATAGATTAAGCTGTTAGCAGAAGACCAGTAAATTTCCGTAGTAATTTCATGAAATTGATCATATTTTTGGATTAAAGAACATAATGTTTATGTGTAGAATTGATTTAGGATAATTAAAATATTAAAAAACTAATCAATTTTGACACTTTAAAAAATATTAAAAACAAAAATCTATGGCATTTTAACGTGGGAATGCAACCAGTGTACTTGCTAGTTTAATTCATGAAATTTTCGTTAATTAAGATTTTAATTTTTTTTTATTAATAATTAATTGACACTAATTTAAATTTGATTATGACTTTTCATAAGTGGTAAGACGTAAAGATAAAACAAATAGACCGACAAAAAAAAAATCCCATATAAAGATTCAATTTTTCTATACCATCCCTGATTCAAGGCAAACAAAATAAAATAAATATTATTTAAATCCGTTGATCAATTTTTGAGAAGAAGTCTAATACACGGCAATTGATTACATTATTTATACGGCCGGCTATTTTTTGTTAGCTAACCGTAACTGCAATTCGTTTGTTTTCACTATCCAAAACAACACAATCTAAACCAAACCGCTGCGTAGTAAACGCATAGAAAAAATACCCGATACATAAGCCTGGAATAGGGAGATTGGTGTCAACGGCCTTGCTTTGTTCCGACTTCCCATTGACTTATGACAAACTGGGCTATCATCAGTTCTAAAGTGCTCCATAACCTTATCCCACTATTTTTGACCGCCTCCGTGGTCTAGTGGTAACAAACGTTGTCGTGAACTCGGGAGGTCGTGGGTTCGATTCCCACCGGGGGCAAGTTGTACATTGTATAATTTGTCTCGGTCTGGGTGTTTATATGTATATATCTACAAAAAAATAAAAAAATAATAATATGTAGTTTATCAACCATCTAGTTTCCGTAACACAAGCCTCGTAGCTTACCACGGAAACTAGATGGCGCTGTGTGACCTGTCTGGAAATATTTATTATTATATTTATTTATTACTATTCCGCAACCGAATCACGTGCACAGGCCAAAGCAAACAGTAATTCTGTTACTTAGTCGCAAATGTTATTAGTGAATTTCGTTATTTACGTCTGAGATTGCGTCATAATTACAAAATATTATCAATTCTCAACTCTATAAGCGCTAGACCTTGACAGCGGCCGTGCAAATATTAACCTTAAAATAGCGTGATATATATACAGTAAACGTTCATTATATAACGTTTGCGACTTAGTAACAGAATAGGGCTACTAGTTGTCTTAAAGTACTTGGAGCCATTATAGTTGATCCATAACTTGTCATGTAAAATATGTATTATTTGGATTATATTATTATAATGCTTCACGGCGTATGGGAACCAGCGAGGAAAGCGTTTTTTGATGTTCGCATTGTTAATGCCGACGCAACCTCGTACGGAACCCGTACCTGGGGAAGATCTCCCAAACCCATTCACACGAGAAACACCGTAAATACGACAGGGCAGCAGAAGATCTCAGAGCTTCATTTACGCCTTTGGTTATCTCGTGTGATGGCTCATTAGGTGCTGAATACGCGGCTTTTGTCAAAAAGACTGCTTCACGGCTTTCTGAAAAATGGCAGAAGCCATTCTCACAAGTTGCAGGCTGGCTAAAAACAAAAATACAAATTTCTGTTATAAGGGCTATAAGCTTAAGGATCAGAGGAACCAGAAAGCGAGTGAGATGGATAGGATGTAAGGATGGAGCAGGTATGTTTGAAGGAACGAATGAATGATTGAATGTGAATGAATGTTAGATGATTTTATATATTTAGTTTTATGTTTTTTTTTTAGTTATTATTTTTATTTTGTTGAAATAAATAAATTATTATTTGGATGTAAATCTGTTATGTACATAGGAAGGCCTCATGCTCATAGCAATTATAGGCAAAATAGTTATATAACTAGAGCAGTATCGTTGTTTAACTTACTAAGTCACAATTTAGACATAGACTTATTTTGTGATAGCATTTATTCCGTGAGGAGCAAAATAATTTCCAATTTCGTAACTCTAAATGAATGAGTAACTATTTTTGGTTTAGTTTTTATTGCTTTTGGTTTTCTTTTTTGCTTGTATTTTTGTTATGTGTGGTAACTCTTAATTAGCTTGTAGTCATTATCATAGTATTTAATCTATTGTATTAGCTGTGAGTTACCCAAATAAAATAAAATAAAATAATTTGTAAATAAATAAATAGTAAAATATGCACCCCATACGCCACTATTGCTACGCGTACATATTATTTTGAAGACTTACATCTGTCGTCCTATAACCGGCCTCTAGCTTGGCTCATATACATCTAATAAGGCCGTCAAATTAAGATTAACCCTTTGACGACAGCGGGGACACGGTCGTCCCAAGCCAAAAAAACATTTTTTTGATAATTATTACCATTTTGTGGGGCGCCGTGCTGGCTCGGTTGTAAGAACGCGTACCTTAAATCCTACAAAGGTCGGTTCAAACCCCCCCGACATGTACCAATGAGAAATACACTTTTCTTACGTACTGCAGTCATAGATTTACAAAACCTGAGAGCACGTTAAGCCGTCGGTCCCGGTTCCACTAACTAACTAACTTGTGGAATCGTTAATAAATTTTCATTAAAAATTGACATCATATCCTCGCCAAGCCGTCTGGCCAGCGTGGCGATTCTAGGCCAAATTATTAAAAGATATATGTTCTGGAAGTGGAGGTGATGATGAATAACCATTTTGTATGTGAATTAATTAATTTCTAGTCTCGGAATTTTGATATCGAATGGCGGTGGATGCGAGGAGGAAATTAAGCGTCGTATGGCAGTGTCGAGGTCTGCTATGGAGAAGCTTAAGAAAATATGGAGGAACCGAAACATTACGAAAGCTACTAAAATCCGGCTGGTCAGAGCTCTTGTGTTTCCCATTTTCCTGTATGCTGCAGAGACGTGGACCCTGCGCGAAACTGAAATAAAACGTATTAATGCTCTAGAAATGTGGTGTTGGCGGAGAATGTTGGGCATATCGTGGACGGAGTTCCGAACCAACAAATCAATCCTGGAGGAACTAGAGATAGGACAACGCCTTTCCTCAATCGTGCAATCACGCATTCTCACTTTCTTTGGACACGTATCACGGCGTGGAGATACATCCATTGAGCGCCTTGTAGTTCAGGGAAAAGTCGATGGCAAGAGAATGCGTGGTAGGTCTCCGATGAGATGGACTGACCAGGTTAAAGCAGCAATGGATCACCCCCTACATGAGTGCTCCAGGAAGGCTGCAGTTCGAGACGAGTGGCGACGACTTGTTAAGCGTGCCACTGACACTCAAGTGACGACCACGACCACTCTGCCAAGAGTGTAGCGACTAAGAAGAAGAAGTCTCGGAACAAACCTCTTTTTTTTTAAGCTAGCAAAACTACATTTTTGGAGCTATATGTTTTTTTTCTTATAAAAGTCTTCTTATAAAACAAAATACTTCTTTTTTACAAAATAAATCTAATAAACAGTATATCTAAAGATCCTAAACAAAATGTCACTAGTAACGACCATCATGTCCCCAACTCCCATTTAAACCCTATTGCATTTTTTTCGTGTTTTTTACATGACTAAAACAAATAAATAAGTTTCTATACTCTTATGGTCCTGAAAGGGTTAAAATCTCAAAGTGTCTATTTTTGTTTGGACGACAAAATAGCGAGCGTAGGATAGCGATATACCCCAAATTAGTCACAAATTGACTGCCTCCGTGGTCTAGCGGTTAAGTCCGTGGATTTAGACTTGTAGGTACCGGGTTCGATTCCTGGTCGGGACACAAAAATATTAATTAATGTAAATATATACATTAAATTATTTTTTAATGTATTTGTGAGATTTATCGAGTTTGGTTCGCTGGAGACATCGACGAGCTTGCCACTTGTCATGATTGGCCTATAGTAAAGTTGGCTAAATGTGAATCCGCTTATTTATAAGCGTGGTTTCTGACCACCCCGAAAGGGAAACGGTCGTGATGATACTTTACTTTACATTTGACATTGACAGACCCGTCAAAGAATATCGTGCTCGGCTGGTGGTGGTGACATAAATGTATAAAAACATTTTTATTAAAATATTCTGTTGTGCTTATACGAATAGATGGCTATTTTTGTATTTAAATATTTAAGTTTTGTATACAAATATTCTATGTGACTAAATAAAATTTATGCCTATCACGTGGATCTCTATCTAATTTAAGTATTTTTTTTTAATGTTAAATATGTTTTTTTGTGTGTGTGTGGGTGTGCTCTTCTCTCGATGGAGGGTGAATGAGATGATAGGGAAGGCCTAGCCCATACAGCCAAGTCTGACGTAATATTTTTTTCTTTCTAATGAGTTACTGAAGTTATCATCAAATTCCAGATGTTGCAATATTTGATGCTTTTCTTGGAGTTACTCGCAGCTCAAACATGTCGGGTATAATTTATTTATTTATTTAAAAAACTTTATTGCACAAAATACAAAGGCGGACTTAATGCCCGAAGACATTCTCTGACAGCCAAACCTTAGGGACAAATTTGAACAATTATAGGTGCAATCATAGAAATAATAATAATACTATCATTATAAAAGTTAATTTAATAGGATTAATATATATGGGAGTTTGCAGCGCGGGAAAATAAACTGCAACTTGTGCCCCATTATTAAAGTCTAATTTATCGTTTTCTAAAATTATTAACTTTGTAGCACATAACTAAACAAAACAACACCACTTTTGACTAACAATATCCACAGAAAAGTAATTTGCAATACAAAAACTTGCACTTGACATTTGATATGTCCGTAAAAAATGGCGCGAAGAACCTTTTTTTTCTTCATATTTAACTTAATTATTTATTTGTTTTGTACGGATAGACCGGTAATACCCTGGTAATATCCTGGTAATACAGACACTAGCCTTGGGACCAGGGTTTAATCATACATAAATTTGTTGCAATAAATATTATTATTAAAATTGTTTAAAGATATTGCGAAAAATAAAACAGTTCTTTGCTATCAAATGCCCGGTGAATTATAGGTCTATCGATTTACCCCTCAGCCCGCACGCGCCATTTCCACCCCTCTGCGCAAGGGAAGCGATTTCAAGGGTGGTTGCTACAGTATTCTACTACAGTATAAGGAATTAAGGATAAGACATCAACCAACTTTATTACACGTTCGTTTAATTAATTTTTATTTACTTTGTAATTTGGAGATTATGTCGGTTATTTGATTTTTTATAACCCTCAGCAGCCAATCCTGTTAATTTAAGAAATTCTCTAAGTAATGGGAACTGCCTCCGTGGTCTAGCGGTTAATTCCGTAGATTTAGACTCGGAGGTACCGGGTTCGATTCCTGGTTGGGACACAAAAATATGTATTAATGTAAATAAATACATTTAATTAATAGGTATTTAATTTATTTGTGATATTTCTCGAGTTTGGTACGCTGAAGACATCGACGAGCTTGCCACTTGTCATGATTGGCCTATAGTAAAGTTGGCTAAATGTGAACCTGCTTATTTATAAGCGTGGTTTCTGACTACCCCGAAAGGGAAACGGTGATGATACTTTATTTTTAATGGGAACTGTCATAATCAAACTAGACGTCGTTGTACTAATTAAATGCGACTACGCGATCATTGCCAGTTCGCGCGAATTTTGTTTACGTGTACCCATTTCAGTATAGATGTCACTATACATTATCACCATTGCTTGAGAATTATCCCCCAGTGCGTTGACGACATTTACCTTCAAGCATTAAAAACCGTTCTGATTGGATTTATTTTTAGGTCGCTTCGCTAAAGGACTTATTGTTTTGCCCTCTGCCGAAGGAAAAAAACTTCACTTTAATATTTGGCAGTATAGGGCCCGGCTGATTAATTTGTGATTCCTTCCAATTGTGGTGGATTGGACACGACAAAATAGGCCGAAGATAGGAAGATTTTTTGTGAGGAGCGTCCATTGTCCGGGCATTCGGCTGGAGCTGGGGTCTTGCCCAGTTCGGCGAATGTGGTAGTGGAGCTCTCACTCATTCTTTGGAAGAATAACTGGCGGAGCATTTGGCTGGAGCTAAAGCTTGACCCAGTTCGGCGATTGTGGTGATCGAGCTCATATCGTTAAATTTTGGTGGCCTAATGCTTGCTGCAGCTCGTTTCATACCCACCAGAAGTGAAGTAAGCCGCCTGTAGCAGAAGCTGCATAAGTGGTTTTCTCGCCAAGCGGAAAAGTCGGGTTTACGTTTTTGCATGTCATAATTTAAGCAATAAATGTTGATAAGCAACAATTTGATCACAGAAGATCAAAGTCTTTGCTTAATTTAGTGCAGGAACCAGCGTGTTTCCAAACTCCTCAACACGTTCATATTTATATACCTCAATTTTGTATACGTCAACCTAAAACCCACTTATCTTCTCTACATCGGATTATGAAATAATTTGCAATATAATGAGATTAATAGCTAGTTATATTCTTGTTTAAAAAAGTCACCTTGTTTGAATAATAAACTTTATAGCTGTGAGTTTAATTGTAGTAATAAAGCGAAATATGGCGCTATCCTTTGACCTATACAAGTTGCACGACAACGCGCTGGCCTTAAAAGTTGAAATTAATATTTCTTAGGGCGTTTGTCGACCGCCGACGACGTCAGGATATCAACAAGAACGAGATGAGGACGCCAATTAGTGAAGTAGCGCTGCATACATTTACTATGGTTGCCTATTTAATTCCATCACTCCAGCGCCGTCATCCCGTCCGTACTAAACAGACGGTCTAAGCTAAGCTACGAATACCTAGACAAATGGTCATACAGTCATACAAATTTGCTGCAAAAAACTGCCTATCTTACCTTAAAGAACATGTTATTTCTTTCTTTCATTAAAATACGACAGATTAAAATTTTGAATATTCATACAAATATAAACCTTATCTCTCAGATATAATGTTAAAATTTGTATGATAAATGACACTTTCAACGTTTTGTCACCATAAGCGATTTATATTAAATATTTATTACAAAATCAACATAAGTTAAGAATTGCATTGACCGATCTGTCGGAAATAACAGCATACGATTATTATTTGCTCTTATTCGGACAGTTTTAATCGATGAAGCTACTACAGCTACTCATTGGACTGCTTTACTGTTTAGTTATTATTAATTAAAAGCAGTGATAAATAGATATTTTTAGTTAAAACCAGAGACATTAAACATATAGCATGGACGGACGTAAAAAAAGAGCAAAAATTTATAAATTACAATGGTGGACTGTATGAAGGGGCTGGATGCTCACACGCACTTACTTGTATTCGCTGCAGGTGGTCTTGGGCTTTCCTTGGGTCGCCAGGTTGCTGCTGGCCGCGGGCAGGCTTCTTTTCTCGCAATTTCGAAATTGCGAGCGGTTGATGTTTCTTCTTCAAATTCTGTGCAAGCAATGACCTTGGCACATTTTCTACTGACGCTTCTGACAGCTGGGTCGCGTTCATTCATGTTTATTTTCTTCCCATGCGCAAGGTGCGTTCGGAAAGATCTCGCAGGTTTTAGAACGAGATAGGCACACCCTTCCGCTAGTGCGTATGAGAGGGATAAAGGATGGGTATGGCGATATACAAAATATATACAATAAATAATAGACAACCTTAAAGTTGTTTTTAAATATGATAAAGCGCAAACATAGCATTTAGGCATTTTGCGTTGTACAGCTCACTAAATATTAGCCAAGACCCTTAACAATAATAAACATATTATTGAACTTTAGTTAGTTATTGATGTAGCAATAAACCTTTTTATTCTTACGCCTAAATATATAACAAGACGGAGCTAGGTCAATCGTGTCATAATTAATTAGGTTATGACAGCGCATTGCCGGTTATGGTCGTGTTCAACTTGCAATTTCAAATAATTTTGTGCTACTGACAATATGCTGACCTACATGCTACGGAACTGTAAAACACGTTCTTCTTTGACGAGAGAAGAAGAACAAAATATAACAATCATTTTGTATTAAAAAAAAATCTCTTTGGCTAAAACTAAAACGTGTCACAAGGTTAGGTATAGAACAATATTTTATTTTTAATGCCCAGTCTTTATGCAAGTCAACGTCGTCATGAAAACGGAAGAAGTGCAGAGGTTATAATGAGTTTTATTCGTTTGTTACTGGGAGCATGTTTTCTGGGGCGTGTGGCGAATGCCGATGTTGGTTTAACGTGGATATCATATGAAATACGTGAATCGATCTTGAATTATTCTTATGTTGAAGACATATTTAGACGGACCGGCCTAATTTATAGTTTTATTTTAAATTATTATTTTAGATAACTTCATATCATCTTCAGCGAAAAAAATTGACTATAATACAGATAAATCATAAAAATATATATATTTTTTTAATTATGTACATATTTAACATAAACATAAGCGACGAACATAACGAGTTTTTTTTAAATTATTTTTTTTCTAATATCGGTCATTACTTGCCCATATATCGCCATTCCAGGTTTCACGTTTATAGGCCCTATATATGTATATATGTGTCAATTCCAAATGATCAAAGAGATTCTGTCAATTTTTATTTAAATCAGTGCAGTAAAAATGGCTAATCAGATTTGATTTTTTTTTTATTAATTAGGATATAAGCAAATATTTGCCAATTGTCATGATTGGCCTATACTAAAGTTGGCTAAAAGTGAATGCGCGTGGTTTCTGACCACCCCGAAAGGAAAACGGTCGTGATGATACTATACTTTTTAATATAATATATTTTAAACCTGTGGTCCTATTCTGTTACTTAGTCGCAAAAAATAACGCAAACGTTATATAATGTAATCCGTTAACTATATATATTAAAGTTGATATTTGCACGGCTGCGGTCAAGGTCGAGCGCTTATAGTTGAGAATTGAATAATATTTTATAATTATGACGCAATCTCTGGCGTAAATAACGAAATCCACTAATTGCGGTTGCGACTAAGTAACAGAATGCCGCTAGTCATTTTAAAGAATATTATGTCTATGACGAAGATTCGATATTTGACTCTCATACGGAAACTAACCGCAAATGCCTATCTCGATTTCGTACTAAATTACGTAGGTAATTGCTTTTGTCGGGATTGCTCTGTTTATCCGGCTTCATCTAACTTCTTGTACTAACCTTGCGCACGTTTATTGCTTGACTATTCCCTATTGGTTTAAGGAACTGTCTTTAAAATTTGAGAAGTAGAGGACCACTGGGTTTGGGTAATATTTTTACCCCACTGCGCGACGCAGAGTAGGTGTGGCCGACGATTTGGCATCCTTTGTTGTACTTTTTAATATTGATATTATTTTGACTTTTATATGATATATTTATATGTTTATGTTTTTATATTTATTTATTTTTTATTTAAAAACGTTACACAAAGTACAAAAGCGGACTTAATGCCCGTAGACATTCTCTGACAGCCAAACCTGACTAGGGACAAATTTGAACAAATATAGGTGCAATGAAAGCAATGGTAAAATATACAATTATAGAATGACTTAACATATATTATATACGTACTTATATAGTTTTATATATTATCAATATACTAAAATAGTAATCATTGGTTAAAAAACTAATATTTTTTTACTAATAAAAATTATAATTTATTCGAAGTAAGATACACAAATACAAACAATAAATATAAATTAAAGCTACCTAAACAATAAAGTTAAAAACTAAACAAAACCTTAAATTAAATAAACAAAAAGATACTAAATACTAATATATACACAATATTATACATAGACACACATAAATACAACTTACTAACGTGGTTTAGACCTATTTATAAAGTGTGAATAGACCAATTTTTTAAATGACAATCTATTAGTTGCCTGCCTTATGTTCACCGGAAGATCATTCCATAAATTTGTGGCAGCGACTACAAAGGAGTTGGAGACAAAACCAGAATTATGTGAAGTGACAGAAAGAAGAGAGTTATGAGAAGAACGTAAAGATTTATCGTGGAAGGAAGAGAAATAAAGAGGAATACGCAAAATTATCCTTGTATGTTTCAACTCAAAAAATAAAATTACTCACCTAAATCTAAACGAACTAAAAATATCACTGAAAAGTTACCTATCTAACCTCGATTATGACAGTACCGAAGAGATGATGACATGACAAAATAGAAACTAGCGAACAAAAGGAAAATACAAATATAATCAACAATCTTACACTCCCTCTTGCTTCTCCACCCTTCCCCACCTCTTTATACACACACACACATACACATACATACAATACTTTACTTGCTATTTGTGTAACCTTTTTTTTTAGTGGCGAGTTTTGTTTGGTGACCTACATTCAACAATTAAAGCTTGTAGATTTGTAACTGTCATATAATGTCTGTAATATGTACTTTGTGCAATAATAATTGAAATAGTTGCGAATGGAAAGACAAACCCAAAACCTTGCAAGTTGAAGGATTTCTTTAGATAATGTAATCGTTGGCGAGTCAGGAAGCACGCGATCTCCGTGATATATCGCCGGCCCGGGGAGAAGTATCGAGCCATGCACGCGATATAAGCCAAATTCTACCAAACGCAATAAAACGACAGGGGGCCAAATAACTTTACTAACAAAATAAATGTGCTCTTTTGTAGTTTTGTACTTTCAATTACCTAAAGTTACTGATGTGTTACGTAGAAGTTACTAAGCACATTTTTGTTTTTATTATCTTTATTACACCGAGGGTGATTTTTCAATGGATATATAAGTTATTATTATATATTACAATAAAACGGGCTCTTGCCACCATTGAGGTTCCAGCTATTCTGGACCTACTGGGATAGTCCGCGATGATGGCAAGACACCTGATGGTATGACGCTAATCCCCTGGTAGCGGGGACGGACCCTTAGTGTGGGATGCCACTTGTGTCGACATTTTGGCTTCGTCACACCTCAACCTTCAACCAAGTCTCCTCACTCTAAAACCGGGAGCTGCAGCTGAAAGTGCAGAGTCTGGCAAACGGCGCAAATATGTACCTATAATCAAAAACTATACGTGTTTGTGCTGTTTGCTATAGAGACTTTAGGCCCGTGGGATCCAAGCGCTAAAACATTTTTAAAAAACTTCACCCCTCGTCTAATTGTCTACTCTGGTGACAAGGGAATCAGCGAGGAAATGCGGTCAGCGTTATTGCCACCATTGCCGACATTTAAATTAGGCTTCGTAAGTAGGTTTTTTTTAATGAATGAATGAGGTGATAGGGAAGGCAAGGGTCTAGCCCATACAGCCAAGTCTGACGTAATATATCTTTCTTTTTTATTAATTAATGAGGCTATCATCAAATTCCAGAATTTGATGCTTTTCTAGGAGTCACTCGAGACATTATCGCCCAAAAACGTCGGGTATAATAAGGGAGTTAACAGCGCGGGGAAACCGAAAAAAATAAACTGCAACTTGTGCCCTATATTTAAAGTCCAATTTGTCGTTATTCACAATACCTATAGCACATTATTAAACAAAACAACACCACTTTTGACCAATTAAATTAATTTACAAACAAAATGCTTTTATCAAGATGCTTTTTCACATTGCATCAAATATCCATTTTTCTCAGTGTGGTACTAAGTTCTCACCCAAACCCTGGGCATTAAAATTAATAAATTCCACGCCAATACAAAAGTAAATTTAAAACAAGAGAATCTTAAGAAAGTTAAGGAAACCACTTTGGAGTTTTAAAATTCAATAGATTAATTAATGCAGAATTTGATGGCGACGAAGATAAGTCACCGTTCCTTATATACGCGTAGGTTCGTCGTATTTGCATAAATATTCATTGTTATGGTAAATATTTAAATTCTGTGCAGTATTCGTTCAATGAAGGTACGTCTACACTGGATATACAGACTAGGATTCACGTGAAATAATAAGAAATCTTGCCTAGTTGTCGTGTACTAAGTGTTGCGGCATTCCAATTTTTATTTATTATTTCCATAAGGTTAATATGCAACACTCGAATATTGTCAATTTTTATAATATTATATTAAATAAAAAACATATTAGATTTATAATATTATTATAAAACATCAAAATAATAAACAAATAATTTAATAATTATAATTTATAGTAAAGTTGTCTAAATGTGAATCCGCTTATTTATAAGCGTGGTTTCTAACCACCCCAAAAGGAAAACGGTCGTGATGATGATAATGATGACATTAATTAAACTAAAAATTAAAATTTTAAAACATAAATTACTATTAATAAAAAAAACTACTTAATAATTAAAAATACAACTAAAAACTAAAATAAAGAAAAGACAAAATAAAATTATTATAAATAAATAAATGCCCCAGATCGCTGCCAATAAGCAAAGTACCAAGGATACTGGCAGCATTGCCACGTTAAATGGCAATGATCCTTTGGCCCAAATGTTGCCCAGCCCTCTTGTCTCCCGAGGTGTTGACGAGCTGTTTTGATAACGCCTTGAAAATTTCATGTGCACTTGGTCCGCACGGCCCGAGAGTTTCAACTCCAAACGGCGCAAAATCACATCTCCTAATAAGCTGAGTGTATTTCCGTACTTTGAGGTTCTCTGCTTATAATGCAGCGCCTGGGTCCTTAAAGGTCAATGACAAGTGGGAAGGTGCCAGGGTGCATCCCACCCTAAAAGAAAACCTTTCCTCCATGGAACCAGCGTCATCCTATCAGACCGCTTGCCATCGTCGCGTGCCATGCCACTGGGTTCTAATATGGCTAGCGAACCCACAGACACAAGGGCCCGACGAAGGACTTCATTGAGGCTGGCGTGCCTTGGGACGCGACCTGTGCTCTCGCTGCAGGAAAATTTAATTTATATAATAATAAATTAAATTATTGACGAATCGAATATTAAATTAGTGGTACAATAAGTAATCAGTATGTTATTATTAATAAACCGTAAACTGAATTAAGGAATGCCTGAATTAAGAGCCCATAGAGCCAAGCCTGACGTAATATATCTTCCTTTTTATGAGTTTATGAGGTTATCATCAAATTCCAGATGTTGCAGAATTTGATGCTTGTCTAATAGTCGGTCACGGCGTTATAGCCCAAACACGTCGTGTACAACATGGGACTTCACAGCGCGGGAAAACTACAAACAATAAACTGCTACTTATGCCCCATATTTAAAGTCCAATTTATCGTTTTCCATAATTATTCACATTGTAGCACATTATTAAACAAAGCAACACCACTTTTGACTAACAATACCCACAGAAAATTAATTTACAAAACAAAAACTTGCCCTTGACATGTCCGCGCAAAATGGCGCGAAGGACTTGTTATACTTCTTTCGTGTTGGCGACCATATGCGTCTATACTTCAATGATTACAGCTTTGCTGGTGTTGCCATCGAGAAAACAAGGCGACACGCGCGCCTATTGTTGCGCCAAACGGTTCTCCGAATGTAATTGGCTGGTGCGCCCCACGACTCTCTTTAAATACGAAGTTTTTTTTTTTTTTAGTTTATATATTTTTATTTATGATTAAGTACTAGTAAATAATTATATCAGCTTATTCAAATAAAATTTTGGATAAGCAATGACTATAAATAAAGCTTAGACTGTCAAAATGGGACACGTGTAATAAACAAACGTAAAATAAAAAGTAAATAATAAAATATACTAAAAATATTTTTATAGCTGCGGTCAAAAGAAGCTTTTATTGGGTTATTTTTCAATAGACCAAGGGTAGGTCTGTTAAGTATGATATTTATGATATAGCCAATGATATTTCAACCATGGATACCGCTTTGAGTACAACATTTAATTACAAGTTTATATTTTTTTTAAAACTAGCACGACCTTGCCCCTACCTGATGGTTAGTGTTCCGTTAGCAACTGGAATAAGACACTAATGACTGACATCAGTCCCTAACAGTCCCTTACTTAAAAGTTAATTACTTCAAAGCAATTTGGTACGCTAGAGACTTTGACGAGCTTGCCACTTGCCATGATGGGCCTATATTAAAGTTGGCTAAATATGAATCCTCTACTTTAAAAAGCGTGGTTTCTGACCACTCCGCCTACTACTTTACTACGCGTAATCAGGGTAAGAAAATCTCGCTGATTCACGCAACTATGCGAAGATTTGGTTTAGGGGGATTTTTTCGCCCTCTAATGCTGCATCTATGAAATTTAAAAATCAACGTCAACAGTACGGATCCGCAATGCAGTTGCATGGGGTAGTAAGGAAGGGTGCACAATAAATGGCCAAGCGCTCGGCTGGAATGGCCGAGGTTCATGCATTATTTTGTACCAATTTACCAGTCAGATTCTAAACTTTATAACCGCCTTACACCAGTCCACTATAGTCCGGCTGCTTAGAGAATGCATAACCTATATAAAATTAATGTATTTATTTTTATTTTTTTATACTAGCACGACATGTGACCTTGGGCCCACCTGATGGTAAGTGGCGCGCAAGGTCCATGAATGTTAGCAACTGAAGTCAGACACTCATAACTGGCATCAGTCCCTAACACTATGCCGGCTTGACTAGATGCTTTTTCACACTTCGCTTGAAGGACTTCAAGTTATAGGAAAGTGGAAACACAGAGGCTGGAAGAGCATTCCACATCTTTATTGTACGACAGTATGTAGACTTAAACACAATAAAGGTGTTTAACACTTTAACAGCCTTAATAATATAAATTCAAGTCAAAATTGGACACGATGGAATTATCTACCAGTATACGTTGACAGAGAGGGAAAAAGGACAATAATGACTCGGTAACTGTATTTGTGTCTCTCTCAAACTTACTTCATGCGGCTTCCGTTCTTATCAGAATCTTTAAACGAAATTTCTCAACAAAAAAAAACGTATTATGTCCTTGTTTTAGTAATGTTGCAATATAGTAATTTGTTTTACTAAAAAAATGCGGTGGTGGCACGGTTGTAAGAACGCGTACCTTAAATCCTACAAAGGTCGGTTCAAACCCCCCCGGCATGTACCAATGAGAAACACACTTTTCTTACGTACATTTGTCATAGATTTACAACACCACCGTTCCCGTGCCTCGGAGAGCACGTTAAGCCGTCGGTCCCGGTTCCACTAATGCCAACTTGTGGAATAGTTAATAAATTGTCATAAAACCTCGCCAAACCGTCTGGCCAGGCAGCGTGGCGAGTGTAGGCCAAATTCTCTTGTTCTGGAAGGCCCATTTCCAGTAGTGGAGGTCTAGGACGCTGTGTTCTAGGGGCTGTAATGAATGAAATACAGTAAAATATTTATAAATATTTTTACTTTTTTTTCTGTCCAAAAATAGGTATATGACAGTGAAAATATGTCCAAAATGTCCATAGTACGTATACATCTTTAAAAATATTGCAACAGATAATGCAACAGCGATAAACCGGAACTACATTCAGAGCATCACCAAAACAGCGTCAAAAAAGCTCGGAATACTGAACAAGGTGAAGCGGTTGTTCCCACCTTTAATCAGACTGTTACAGATCAGATCATGCGTGAAATACTGTTCACACCCTTGGGATGCTCTCAATGTCCTACAGAGGCGAGCTGTTCGAATTGTGGACGATGCCACTATATCTGGAACTCTTAAATCCCTGCAGCTTCGCCGAGATCTAGCTTCTCTGAGCTGTGTTCTACTGGCTATACTATGGTGAGTGTTCTGAAGAGCTCTATAACCTAATTCCTTCCTCTCCATTCCGCAACCGAACCACACGCACAGGTCAGAATATGCACCCACATACCGTAGTCACCATCCCTTCGCGTACCTATAAATTTGGTGACTCATACATCTGTCGCACAATAATCTAGTCAAGCCGGCATAGTGTTAGGCATGATGTCGGACATGAGTATCTGATTCCTGTTGCTAACATTCATGAACCATGCGCGCTACTTACCATCAGATGGGCGCAGGGTCACATGTCTAGTATAAAAAAAGATCCTCTCAAATTCATATTTGTAGCTAGTTAGTAGATTGTTCCAGGGTAAAATTATATATTGTTTTTTTTTTTTTTTTTTTTTCCAATAATTAGAAATAAATATATTTAATTTAAAATGAAATATTTATTTGCAGGGAACATGGTAACAAACAATATTAGGTCTTATTAATATTAAATGGGTCACATATTTCGCCATAAGAATGCAAAAATTGACTACAACTGCGAAGTCAAGTGACTAAAGAACTCAGCGTTGCCTCTTTAGTAACTTTACTTCACAAAAATTGACTACAACTGCGAAGTCAAGTGACTAAAGAACTCAGCGTTGCCTCTTTAGTAACTTTACTTCACAAAAATTGACTACAACTGCGAAGTCAAGTGACTAAAGAACTCAGCGTTGCCTCTTTAGTAACTTTACTTCACAAAAATCTTTGTGTTGCTTAAAATACATATAGTATTCCTCCAAAGTATTGAAACACTCCTGAACTAGCCTAATTTCACACTAACAAATTACCTAGATCAGAACAAATTGTTTTAGCTTCAAATTGGAATTCCAACCATTTGTGATTCTTGTCCCGTCTATTTAATGTAACAGTAAAACTAATAGTAAATATGCACTATATTGACAATCGAGTCACTCGTTTTGGGACCGCCTCCGTGGTCTAGTGGTAACAAACGTTGCCGTGAACTCGGGAGGTCGTGGGTTCGATTCCCACCGGGGGCAAGTTGTACATTGTATAATTTGTCTCGGTCTGGGTGTTTATATGTATAATATGTATATATTTACAAAAAAAAAAAAGTATAATATGTAGTTTATCAACCATCTAGTTTCCGTGACACAAGCCTCATAGCTTACCACGGAAATTAGATGGCGCTGTGTGACCTGTCTGGAAATATTTATTTATTTATAATTGCCGTCATTTCCAGTCAAGCCGACATAGTGTTAGGACTGATGTCAGTCATGAGTGTCTGGTTCCAGTTGCTAACATTTATGGACCTTGCGCGCCACTTACCATCGGGAATGCGCAAGATCACAAATCGTGCAAGTATAAAAAAATATATATCTTTGTGATTGGAACCGACCTTTTTATGATTTTAAATAAAGTGTTTCTACAACCAAGCGTTCTTATATCGTACGATTATATGTTATATTGATTATTTCATCATAATTTTTGACACAATCTCACAGCATCATAATGTTGTTCACTTACCCTAATGTTAAAGTAGTGATGTAGGTTAGGGAGAGTGCGGGCTGACCGGAGACGTATATTTGATTTTAAGAACCGGTCAAATTACAAGTTATTTTCGCCCACTGTGTAATAAATTACTATTTTATTATTATTCACTTTACAATTTACATACTCGTACCTGTCTCCGTGGTCTAGCGGTTAAGTCCGTAGATTAAGACCCGGAGGAAGTGGGTTCGATTCCTCGTCGGGAGACAAAAATATTTATTAATGTAAATACATAGTTTCTCGAGTTTGGTATGCTGGAGACATCGTCGAGCTTGCCACTTGTCATGATTGGCGTATAGTAACGTTGGCTAAATGTGAATCCGCTTATAAGCAGGTCAGAAGACCACCCTGATAGGGAAACGGTCGTGATGATACTTTACTTCTTTTTCACCTTGAAGCGTGGTTTCTGACCACCCCGGAAGGAATACGCTCGAGATGATTTCTGCTACAATTTACATACCTCACAAATAAAAAGGCAATTGTTTTCTTATATACCTGGCCAAGTTGATATTTTACAAAATTTTGTATCGTACAAAGGGTGCACTATTGTTCACAGTGATAAATATTCTAGTGGCGGGTATAATTTTTATTGTTTCTATCACATGTGTCACATCAGACCCTTGTTAATCCGTCTGGCCAGCGTGCCAAGTGTAGGCCGAATTCTCCAGAAATAAGTATGTTCTGGAATGCTCACCTTCAGTGTCAGGTTTAGGACTCAGTAGTCTAGGGGCTGTAATAAATAAAACGATTTATTATTATTATTATAAAATGAATCGGTCCTTATAATATACGTCTAGGACCGGATGTAGCTTATTTACCCATGACGCCCGTACCGCGATGGATTGTACTTGGCACTAAAATCTATATAACAATTTGATTATATTGTCTGTCGTCGTGCAGACTTACAATGGGGAGGGGAATTTTAAAATGTAACAATGTTGTGTTTTATTTTATTAAAGACGTTTTGTTCTATAGTTTTATTCTCAACTAGTAGTAGTAGAGAAACTTACTCCCTATACGCATAGGGCACATATGTTGTCACGTTAATCGTGACATTAAATTAAAACTAGACTTTAAGCAATGGAACTTAATTATATTAAGTGAAATGTAGTTAATATAAAGAGAAATGAGTTTACTATTATATTCGTAAGCCAAAACTTAGCTCTATCACTCTTTATGCATCCGTTGACCGTACGTAGGAGTACCTTCCCTCGGATAACCTGAAGACGGGGACCCGGAGAGCGCTGCCGATCCCAAGCGAACAACGAAACGTCACGGAGATCCTGGGCAGCGGGGTTATCTTCTCAAGCTGGGTCCCTAGAACGCACGGGGAACACGCGTTACGTTCCATCTCCAAATCTACCACCATTTCAGTCTTCACAAAGACAAGAAACCAGATACACGGTAAGACTGCAGCGGTTGTACACATAATAAAATAGAATAACTGCACGTGGTCATGAAGTGACCACGTACTATTTTCTATTCAATACTTACCTAACCTCATCAGGGTGACAATATCTGTCAGATGAGTAAGATGAATAGAAGACAAATTTCTAAGCATTCCATGGATTCACCGTGCGGGTGCCGGGTCCATCGTGTGTGGGTAAGAGATGAGAAGAATGGTGTCTCGGGCTTGCGACCGACAATTGGCTGGTTTAAGAAAAGGAGGCCTCCTTTTTTTTCTATTTCGCGATAATACGCTCACCATCCACCATTCTACTTCTCTCCCTACCCAACCAAATACTGTATGATTCCGTTAGTGCCGTCTTGGAAGCTCGTTCCATAAATGTATTGACGGCAGACCTGCTTAGGCCCAATTCTTTCAGTAAGTGATGCAAAGATTTTGCTGGAACTCCTCTTGCACCAACTTCCACTGCGTAAAGCTGAGTCTTGAACCCGTTCCTGATCATTTCTTCTGTGAGATCATAATATTTATTCGACTTCATGTTGTGGTCTTTTGGAATATTTGATTCCCACGGAACGGTAAGTTCAATAAGGATAACTTTTTTCAAGTTCCGAGAAAACACTAAGATGTCTGGCCTATAGGCTGATACAGCTAGTTCATCTGGGATCCTATAATGGTGTTCAAATGTATCCATGAGAATTTTCCAGTCTGATGCGGCGCCAAGGATCGAGGTGGGCTTGCATTTAGTTTTCGTGCTTTGCCCTTCCTTTACAAATGTGGTCAAAGTTTTATTTGTAGTCAGTCCCTTTCTGGCTCTTGCAATAGAAAGACTTACTGCTTCACGGATAACACCTAGGACTTTGTCATGTCGGCGTGAGTAATAGCCCTTTTCTAAGAGAGTAACGCACCCTACAAGTGTGTGTCTAGCAGTTCCTATGGCAGCACCACACAATGTACAGTTCTTTTCCGTAGCTTTTCCCCACCTTACCAGATTACTCTGGTCCGGGAGGGACATTTGAAAAGCGTTTAGGTAGAACTTTAGCAACGCCGGAGACCAATCGTACATTAGTGTGCGCCACTTTAGGGCTGGAGGGATGCAAAAATCGCCCAAAGTTAGCCAGTCATTTTGAACTTCTAGAGTCATCGCGTGCACTCTGTATTCATGCTCTTCATCTTTCCTGAGGAAAGATTTTATAACCTCTTTGTCACTTTCTTTTTTCTTCCAGCCAATGCCTCTTTTGTCAGTCTGGGCACCTGTCATGAATTTCTTGAAGAATAGTAGTCTCGGTTCCATATCTGAGACCAGAGGGTCTTTTGGAAGGGATGAAATTGTATTATCCTGGGAGCTGGTTAGAATTTGATATTTGCTTATACGTAGATGTTTGTATGATTCAGATGGTCTTTTCAGATCCATTCCGAAGTTTCTCCGTCCTCTAAAGAATGTTGAGGACGTACAAAGTACAAATAATAAAATAAAGCTGAATTAATTATTCATTAAGCAAAACTGATGCGAAGCTAGTATTATGTCCCTTGCAGCTGTTGCAGCGACAAGAAAAAAAATGTTTTTTTTTTTTTTTTGGTTCTCTTCTCCCGATGGATGATGAATGAGATGATAGGGAAGGCAAAGGGTCTAGCCCACAGCCAAGTCTGACGTAATATATGTTTCTTTTTAATGAGTTAATGAGGTCATCATCAAATTCCAGATGCTGCAGAATTTGATGCTTTCCTTGGAGTCACTCGCGGCACCATAGCTCAAACACGTCGGGTAAAATATGGGAGTTGACAGCGCGGGAAACCGCAAAAAATAAACTGCAACTTCGGCCTCATATTTAAAGTCTAATTTATCGTTTTACATAATTATTCACATTGTAGCACATTATTAAACAAAACAACACCACTTTTGACCAATAATATCCACAGTAAATTAATTTACAAAACAGAAACTTGCACTTGTTATGTCCACGCAAAATGGCGCGACGAACTCCAGAAAAAAAAGTGAATCAATATGACAGTTGTTTTCTTGAAAATCGTGTGAAGGCAAAGGAAGTCGATTGCAGCCGAAAACGTTCATCCTTGGCCACTGTCGATTATAAATCGCTACAATGGCTACAATGTACACACGCACGCACATACACTAACACACGCGCACACTCATATATATATATATATATATATATATATATATCTAACTGCCTCCGTGGTCTAGCAGTTAAGTCCGTGGATTTAGACTCAGATTTACTGGGTTCGATTCCTAGTCGGGACACAATAATAAGCAATTTTAATAACAATAATACGAACAATAAAATCAGCATATTTATTTGTTCAATTTATGTAACTGGCGTTTAAACATTGTATTGTTTACACTATTCTTTGTCGTCAATTAATAATATTTGCACTAGGTAACATCTTGACATAAGTTTACGCGTACCTATACCAACCTTACTACGAAGATCTAGCACCTGGCCCCTCTAGGCGTTCCTAAGTGAATAATAGATACGTTCCCATAGGGCTAGGGTTGCCAATATTAAAATTTAAATTTGTTTATCACTATCATCGCCTTCACTATCACTACATATTATAAAACAAAACTATAATATTAACTACTGCACCGATTTTTATGGAGTTTTCACCATTAGATAGAGTGGTTCTCGAGGAAGGTTTTTAGTATAAAATGGAGGTGTAGGAATTTTACAAATAAGCCATAATACACGAAAACGCTGCCTAAACCCTTTGAGTTATAACAAAATAGTGTATGGTGGAATTGTGTATCCTATAAATAACAGTTTTATTTTATTATGGGTCTATAGAAAAGTCCGCGATGGCATATGTCTATCTCTTAAGGATAACATACTATATCCATTTTAATACTTTAATAAATGCGAAATTATAATTTATTTTCTTTTTCGACGTAGTTTAAATTTAAATAGTATTATTATAGGTTTGACTGTCATAGAATGGCATTAAGTCCGCCTTTGTACTTTGTGCAATAAAGATTTAAATAAATAAATATTATTCTCAGGCACTATGCCTTTATTAGCGGACTGTTTCTTACTAACATCAGCTAACTATTTCTGTCATTGTTTTATATATATATATATATTAATATCAATCAATCAATCAATAAGTGTTCCTATACTAATAATAATAATAAAATACTTTAATGCACAAAATTACGTAAGTGTACAATGGCGAACTTAATGCCGTAGGCATTCTTTTACAGCTAACCTTTGTGATAAGTGAGGTTATATGGTGCTTATAAACGATAAGTCAATAGAACTAGATGTGAATATCGATACTTAACAATAATAATAAATAGCTAAAATATATACATAAAAATATATGCATAAAACTGCCTCTGTGGTCTAGCGGTTAAGTCCGTGAATTTAGACTCGGAGGTACCGGGTTCGATTCCTGGTCGGGACACAAAAAAAAAATATTAATGTAAATAAATACATTTATATAATATTTAATTTGTTTGTGATATTTCTCGAGTTTGGTACGCTAGAGACATCGACGAGCTTTGCCACTTGCCATGATTGGCCTATAGTAAAGTTGGCTAAATGTGAATCCGCTTATTTATAAGCGTGGTTTCTGACCACCCCGGTTGCAGTCCATAACCATAATCCAGTCAAATATTGTGTGAACATTATTTATTTATTTTATTTATCGTATATGATAAAGATGATGCAAATGAAGCGTATACACACTTTATTGAATTATTTTAACTTTTCTATGACGTATGTTTTCCAATTAAAATAATAACCATAAAAACTAAAAAAAAAACATCTAAATGAATATCCAAAGGCATCAAGATTTGCAGCAAAAGAAAGAGGAAATTCATCACGGTCGTGATGATACTTTACTCTTCTTTTTATATACATAAAAGCAAACAATAAATGTTAATAACATCCATGTACACATACACCAAGGATAATAAATAAACAATATACAAAAAATAGGTGTCAACCCTACACGCCCACCACAGTAATAGCTTGTTTGTGGTCCGGTGCACTGGGCTTAAGTTTGATTGGCCGTTGTTGCCCGGATCAAATCAACTCGTAGTGGTCAGTCCCTGTTTTTGACACCTATAAAGTTGCCTCCGTTGATTAAATATCAACTGACGACCGTAAAAACGATATTGGTCGTTGGATTTGATGACTTATCGTTTATAGACTGTTCGTTTTCAATTAAAATTTATTTATATTGCAGGTCTTTTTAGCAATAAATAAGTCTTTACATCAATGTAGTAGTAGTGACTGCCTCCGTGGTCTAGCGGTAAAGTCCGTGGATTTGGACGCGGAGGTACCGGGTTCGATTCCTGGTCGGGACACAAAGCTATTTATTAATGTGAATAAATACATTTAATTAATATTTAATTTATTTGTGATATTTCTCGAGTTTGGTACACTGGAGACATCGACAAGCTTGTTACTTGTCATGATTGGCCTATAGTAAAGCTGGCTAAATGTGAATCGGCTTATTTACAAGCGTGGTTTCTGACTACCCCGAAAGGAAAACGGTCGTGATGATACTTTTAAGGCGATTTAAATTTTGTTGGCCGCTGGCCGGAACAAGGATCGCGAACCACTCCCTGAGGTTCTTGAACCAGCAAGTGCGTCTTCTTCCCGGTCTTTTGGAGCTTTGTATCTTGCCTTGCATGACGAGCTATGAATCTAATGAAAATAATTTCTTTACAGTCTGCTTAAAATAAATGCAAACAGCTGAAACATTTCCATCTCTTAAGCGTTCTGCCATTTCATTTGCTGATCTAATAAGTTTTATTCTTACCACAGTCCGTTCAGCAAAAAAAATCTCCATCTATTATTTATTACATACATATCTTCACGCCAAATCCCTTGCGGGGTAGGCAGAGACAATTGAGCGCCACTTGACATGATCACGATATACCTCTTTCGCTTCGTCGACATTCATCAACCTTTTCATATGAAGGCTTTTTAATGCACCTTTAGCCAGTGTTTTATTTATTTGATCTGAGTCTTGGTCTGCCGGGGCACCTTTTACCCATAACTTTCGCATTATATACCTGGTTCGTCAATCTTTCTTTGCTCATCCTTTCAACATGCCCGAACCATCGTAGCATGCCTTTCCTTATTTTTGTTCCTATGCTTTCTTTTATACCTACTCTTTTCCGTATTTCGATGTTACGTATGCGGTCCGCTAAAGTGACGCCGCATATCCGACGCAACGCCCTCATTTCTACTGCATTAACCCTACTCTCGTGCGTATTCTGACATATCCACGTCTCGCTTCCATACATCAGTGTTGGTACCAACATGGCATTGTGTATGGCGAGCCGAGCTTTGTCACTGACATTTCGACTGGCGATCGAATATTAATTATTAGCTTCCATATTTACACATTTATAAATAAATATGGTTTTGATGCCGCAGCATCAAAGCATGGCGCAAACATCTCGTTCCCGGTGTCGGTTTTAATAATATCAGTTGACTGTTTACTTGTGATATTCTTCGATTGTGGTTCGTCAAAAGCATTGACTAGCTTACCACTTGTCATGATGGGCCTATAGCATAGTTGGCTAAATGAATAATTTTTTTTATTTTTTTTTATACTAGCACGACATGTGACCTTGGGCCCACCTGATGGTATGTGGCGCGCAAGGTCCATGAATGTTAGCAACTGAAGTCAGATACTCGTAACTGCCATCAGTCCCTAACACTATGCCGGCTTGACTAGATGCTTTTTCACACTTCGCTTGAAGGACTCCAATTTATAGGAAAGTGGAAACACAGAGGCTGGAAGAGCATTCCACATCTTTATCGTACGACAGATGTATGAGTCCCCAAATTTATATGTACGCGAAGGGATGGTGACTACGGTATGTGGGTGCATATTCTGACCTGTGCGTGTGGTTCGGTTGCGGAATGGAGAGGGAGGGATTAGGTTATAGAGTTCTTCGGAGCACTCACCATAGTATAGCCGGTAGAACACGCTCAGAGAAGCCACATCTCGGCGAAGCTGCAGGGATTCGAGAGTTCCAGATGTAGTGGCATCGTCCACAATTCGAACAGCTCGCCTCTGCAGGACATTGAGAGCATCTGTGGGGTACTTGGCGGAACCATCCCAAAGGTGAGAACAGTATTTAACTCTAAATCAGAAGGTAGATGTTGCACCTATTATAGGCGACCACCACATTACCACAGTAGCCTTTATTGCCTATAAAAAATAACAATATTATAAAATTTTCAATAAGTATACAAAAACTAAATATTCTAAGTACTTCGCCTGACTGCAGCGTTGGAAGTTGAAGTCTATTTAGCATTTTGTGGGACATATTAAATTATTCAAATGAACTTGACATCGCTTTTGATGTAAAATTTTGCCGGTGTTTAGAATTTAAATTCAATTACCAAAGGCACGACTGTACTTATGAGTTGAATTTATGTAGATTATGCGTGAGCCAACATTCTTTTTTTACCATATTTAAATACTCTTTTAAGTATGTAATAAAGGAACAATAAGTCTTAAAAGTTTGCCTTTATAAATAAACATAATTTCTTTCTTTATTTTTTTTATTTTTTTATTATTTTGAATACCTACTTTATTGCACTAATATTGTACATAGGCGGGCTTTCTGGCCAGGCATTTTCTAACAACCAACCTTTAGGAGTGTGGAAAAAATATGTATGGGTGCAAGTTTATTATGATAAACTACATACTAATTTCTTTACATGAGCTTGATGAAAGGAATATAGAGGGATCGAACCATCACTATCAGGACCAGAACAAGAATTGTCCGCAGTCTCGTTTTTTCCATATTCCTGTATGCTGCCGAATTTTTACTTTCAAGGAGAACTGCCTCCGTGGTCTTGCGGTTAAGTCTGTGGATTTAGACTCCGAGATACCGGGTTCGATTCCTGGTCGGGACACTAAAATATTTATTAATGTAAATAAAAATACACTTAATTAATATTTAATTTATATGTGATATTTCTCGAGTTTGGTACGCTGGAGACATCGAGGAGCTGTCATGATTGGTCTATAGTAAAGTTGGCTAAATGTGAATCCGCTCATTTATAAGCGTGGTTTAGGTCGTGATGATACAAGGAGAACTAATATTGTAAGCTTGCCATGGTGATATTTATATAAAAATAAAACTGCTTGTAACAAGACTTACTAAGACTTAATTATCACTGCTGTAGTAGATTTCTTTTTGCCAAGTAATTGAGCTTTACAGGTAAGCTGGCAAGGGAGTGCTGTTACATTTTACGATATAATACGACAGAAATGGGGTTTACATAGACATAAAATATAGAGATTTGCCCACCACACATTTTCCTGGTGGAAGGTAAAATAAGCAATTAAAGCCTTTTTCTAGTCAAGTGTGTTGCCTGCATGCGGAAGTGTAATTTATGGATCGTATTACATATATTTATTTATTTTTAAAAAAAATCACAGCATTTATTATTATACATATTAACAGTTTAGTATTAGTGGAACATAGGCCAAGAAGATTTTATATTATTTACATATATACAATTTAAACAGTTGATTATAATATTAGGAGTAACACAGGTTACAATTACAAATAATAAAATAAAATTATAAAAAAGCGCAATAAAAAAAGGAGGCCTCCTTTTCTTAAGCCAGCCCATTGTCGGTCGCAAGCCCGAGACACCATTCTTTTAATCTCTTACCCACACACGATGAACCCGGCACCCCCACGACCTCCCGAGTTCACGGCAACGTTTGTTACCACTAGACTACGGAGGCGGTATGAAGAGGTTGATGAATTTTGAAGAAGCGAAAGTGGTATGTCTTGATCGTGACAAGTGGCGCTCAATTGTCTCTGCCTACCCCGCAATAGATTTAGTATGAAGATATGTATGCACTAAATAAACGTACCCATCCACTTAAGCGAAGAATTATTGGCCCTAAGAAAGATGAAAAAGGGTAGTCTATATGTTTGTCTATGCACGAAAATGGGGTTTACGACCATTCGTTCTATACACCTAGTTACGATCCCATTAAAACTCTTTTCACTTAAAAATATTACACAAAAGACTTGGTCACACCGCTGTAGAAAAGAGCCAATTCAATTAATTCTTTCAATTTCCCATAACAGAAATAATATAAAAAAAGACTCACCTACCACTATCAAATAAATAAAACAGTAGCTGAATGCGCATTAAAAAGCTATCGAAACAAAAGGGCATGCATGAAGAGGTTAATAATAAATGTCGAAGAAGCGAAAGAGGTATGCAGTGATCTCGACAAGTGGTGCTCAATTGCCTCTGCTTACCGCGTAAGGGATTTGGCGTGAAGATATCGCTTCCTTAATAATATAAGGACTCAAGTCTAAATTTTTGTATACACGTAATGTGATTTTAAATGCCAAGGGCACAAGATGGAATTATCTACCCGTTAGCGCTGACAGAAAGAGATAAAGGCCAACAATGACTCGGTAACTGTATTTGTGTCTCTCTCACACTCTCCCCGCGCGTTGTTACCAGAAACTTTAAACGTAATTTCCCAAAAAAATCTTTTTCGTATTATGCCCTTGTTGTTTCCTCGGAGAGCACGTTAAGCCGTCGGTCCCGGTTTCACTAATACCAACTTGTGGAATCGTTAATAAATTGTCATAAAATTGACATCATATCCTCGCAAAGCCGTCTGGCCAGCGTGGCGAGTGTAGGCCAAATTCTCCATATATATGTTCTGGAAGGCCCATCTCCAGCAGTGGAGGTCTAGGACGCTGTGTTCTAGGGGCTGTAATGATGATGAAATTACTAACGGTGCGATATCATTTTAGAACGACCTACATGTCCTTGATTAAATTTTGCCAAGCCCCGGTTAAATGAGTTTTTAGGAATTTAAGTGATCCTTATTGTGAGTTTCCTGAGTTAGCATATATTAATGACGAATCCAACTTATATGCTTGCCTACAAAAATCTATACACGAAATCCATACTAATTTATTTATATAGTACACATTGCAGTACATATATGTATTTATCACACACATGATATAAATATAACTTACGAGTATCTAATATTATGTACCAATTAGGTGTCACAGCATTCATCATTTTTTTTTAAGTAATTAAAATAATTACGTAATTTTTGATTTGTTTACTTTTTTGATAATATTTCGCTGTGACATCTGCTATTTAAGGAGCACAGTTTTAAATGGTTATTATACATATATAAATCTCATACACACACTCTCACACACACTTACACATATATCACGAACATATAGAGAGGACATACATCATTTATTGTTGTAACATTATAACACGGAAGAGCACCGATATCCCGCACTACCTCGTGTAGGTATCACAAACACATCACCCTATATTGTTCACCTATTTTACATCTGTATATTTTTTGTGACAATAAAGATTTTATTATTATTATTTACTATTATCATTAAATAAATAATCAATATAATACATTATCACATAACTAACATAAAATAAATATGTTTTTTGTTTTTTTTTTTAAAAGGTTTTATTAATAGAACGGCAATTTTGAGATCACCATATCTTTAATTTCGCTTAGAAATCCCGATTTGTACACTTAAAAGCTGCTCACTTCAGCATAATATCCAGAAAATAATAAATTTCGTAATAAAAATACAAGTTTTTTAGGGAACTGACAGTTATATTAGGTAGCTATCATGCGCCATCTATCGTGATAAAAAGTTAGTGATACACCCCATTGGGACAATTAAAATTATAAATGGCGATCTATGTAACAGGTTACGGCTGAATTTCAAAATAAAACTATCGGATCGGCTCTATTTTTAACTTTAATCGTAACTATTACAGTAACTTAATTTTCATTTGACAGCTGGAAGGAAATGTTGAGTTAGACTATGCCGGCTTTGACTGGGCATGACGGCAGTTCGAGCCTGATTCTGAAACGTGTGGATACACTTTACTGGGTTAATCGGCACGATCGGTGGATACATCCCCGTGCTGGCAGACTGTGCAAATTACCACCATCAGTCCGCCTACCACCTATTATTGGCGCTTGTCATGATTAGCCTATAGTAAAGTTGGCTAAATGTGAACCTGCTCCTTATTAAAAAGTGTGGTTTCTGACCACCCCGAAAGGGAAACGATCGTGACGATAGTTTATATGTTAAATAAAAAGATATCGATGGTTTGAAATGTGCGAAAACTAATATAAAAAATACGACCCGTCCCCGTCGAACCCGGTACCAATTAGAAACCCTTTTTTTTACGTACATTCAATCCGTCGGTCCCGATTCCACTAATATCAACTTGTGGAATCGTTAATAAATTGATATTAGAATTTATAGCAGATCCTCGTCAACCCGTCTGGCGTTGGCCAGTGTAGGTTAAATTCTCCAGATATATGTTCTGGAAGGCCCATCTACAGCAGTAGAGGTCTAGCACTGTGTGTACTAGGAGCTGTAATATTGTTGTTTTACGAATAAATGTTAGAAGGTGCACGATGCAACTTTTAAGGAAAAATCTCAGTCTGTACCGAATACAGACCTAATAATAGACTAGAAATGGCTTCATAAGAAATTTATCTCACTTATTTTTCTCCTATTCTCTTCTTCTTGCACTGTAGGCGTGGTGGTGGCTCTGTTGTAAGAACGCGTTCCTTAATATCCTACAAAGGTCGGTCCGCGGGAGAGAGCGAGAGAGGCATCGGCTAAACGCGCGCGCCTATCCCCCCTATCCTCGTTGTTTCCCCTTGAGCGCTGTTCTGACGTACGGACATACGTTCAACGAAATAGGTCCCCATTTAAGCGGGCGCAATAAAGTTCTCACTTTAAAATATTTTGATTTACACGAGTTTAATTTTGGTAGGTTACAATTACACGTATAATAATATCAACGTTTCGTAGGCTGTTCGCTACGACCATTATTTTGTAGCTTACTTTCGCAATCATCGAAATAAAACGGGTGTAATGCGGAACAATTTTGAAATTGTGTATTTCTAGACTCTTTCCAAGCTCTGTGGTGTAGAAGCTACGCCCTCTTGCCTTCGAGACGATGTTATTGATTCGCAGTACTTTGGGGCACGCTCAGAGCGCGAATATTTGTTTTACCGAACAATATATTGCCAAATAAAATCCTACCTGTTTCTATCTATGAAACTTTTCATTATCGTAGATTTTTGAGAATAGTGTATAAGTAATATTTTATTTATTTATCTGGAACTCCAACAGCATAACCGAAAATACAATATTATTAAATTTTACACAATACATAAGGCCATGAATGGGTTCACAAATTATACAAAAATAAATCCGCTGTACAGACAAATATAAAAATCAATAAAAAAAGTGCATAAAGCCAAGAAAATTTATAAAAACCAAGACAATATTTACAAAAACATCAACATACAATAAGACGGAAGAAAATATATATTCATTCCCACCCATCAGCCACAGACACCAAAGCTACCTATCGTGCCACTGCATTAAAAACATAAATAATAATAATAAATAAAAAACACTAATAAGCAGAAGTAAATTGATTGAAGGACTGTCAATTAAGTGTGTGTTGGCGTGTATGTATGAGCGTGTGTGTAATATCTTAAAATATTGCAGAGTCGATAATAAATAATGCTCTTTATTGATCCAAAGTTTGATTATCAGAGAATGTTGGCATTAAGCGCGCCTCTTACTTATTTGCGAAAAGCCACCCGGAACTGTTTAAAACTCTTGGGGATAATTGCAATTTTAAAACGCGTTATCCTAGTAGAATAATTATTCCAGCGCATAAAAGTACCCAATATAGCTGAAATTGTTATGCAACGGCAACAAAGATATTTAATAAGCTTCCAGATTCTATAAGGGAGCTGCCACTAAAACTGTTAAAAGAGTCAAACAAATGCTGGTTAATAAATGTTTTTATTCGACAAAAGAATGTCTAGACACTAAGCTCGACAAAGTCATGTGACTAAATACATATTTGTATGCTAGAAATAGCGAATCATGTGATATAATTACATATAATAATTTACATCCCTGCACCTACCATGTTTCTAACAAATTTATTATTTCATTTGACTTCATAACACAATATATATTTAAAAAAAATCACAGCTTATTGTTAGTAGAGCAGTGTATTATCATCACGACCGTTTCCCTTTCGGGGTGGTCAGAAAGCATGCTTATAAATAAGCGGATTCACATTTAGCCAACTTTACTATAGGTAGGCCAATCATGACAAGTGGCAAGCTCGTCGATGTCTCCAGTGTACCAAACTCAAGAAATTTCACAATAAAATAAAATAATAATTAAATGTATTTATTTAAATTATTAAATATTTATGTGTCCCGACCAGGAATCGAACCCGGTATCTCCGAGTCTAAATCCACGGACTTAACCGCTAGACCACGGAGGCAGTTAGTAGAGCAATGCACAATTTTTCTAAACTTGCCAATAATTTCACTAGCAATTTCACTTTTTTAGCTAATCATTTCTTTATATGATGATTAATTAGACTATAGTAAAGTTGGCTAAATTTGAACCCGCTTCTTTATAAGCGTGGTTTCTGACCACCCCGAAAGGTAAACGGTCGTGATGATACTATATTTACTAGTTTTTATATATTTAAAAATAGAACTAAAGAAGTTAAACTACTCTAGTTTAAGCACGATATTTTATTTAACAGTTAAAATGAGTGGATTTAGTTGCGGAGGTACTGTGTATGATTCCTGGTCGGGACACAGTAATTAATTTGTGATATTTTTCGAGTTTGGTATGCTAAAGACGTACCACAGCTTCCCATTTGTCATGATATAAAGTCATCGTCATCATTACAGCCCCTAGAACACAGCGTCCTAAACCTCCACTGCTGGAGATGGGCCTTCCAGATATATCTGGAGTATTAGGCCTACACTCGCCACGCTGGCCAAATGGGTTGGCAAGGTTCTTTGTCAATTTTTTTAACGATTCCACAAGTTGGTATGAGTGGAACCGGGACCGATGGCTTAACGTGCTCTTCGAGGCACGGGAACGATAGTGTTGTAAATTTATGATTAATGTACGAAAGAAAAGTGTATTTCTCATTGATACATGCCGGGGGGTTTTAACCGACCTTTGTAGGATTTAAGGCACGCGTTCTTACAACCGTGCCACCACCGCGATATATAGTAAAGTTGGCTAAATGTAAATCAGCTTTTTTAGAAAAGCTTCGTTCGGCACCCTGTAAGGGGCTGGTCTAGCGGTTAAATAAGTAAATTTAGACTCAGAGGTACCGCGTTCGGTTCCTGGTCGGGACACAATAATTTAGTTAATTTATTTCTCGAGTTTATACGCTAAAGACATCGACGAGCTTGCCACTTGTCACGATTGGCCTGTAGTAAAGTTGACCAAATATGAATCGGCTTCTTTATAACTGTTACTAACCACCTTGAAGTGAAACGGTCGTGATGATACTTTTCTAACGCCTTTGCCTGTGTTAGAATAAAATATAATTATATTTTAATGAATTTATTTTTGCGCTAATTTTGATTTCCTTACAGCCCCTTGAACACAGCGTCCTAGACCTCCACTGCTGGAGATGGGCCTTCCAGAACATATATCTGGAGAATTTGGCCTACACTCGCCACGCTGGCCAGACGGCTTGGCGAGGATATGATGTCAATTTTTATGACAATTTATTAACGATTCCATAAGTTGGTATTAGTGGAACCGGGACCGACGGCTTAACGTGCTCTCCGAGGCACGGGAACGGTGGTGTTGTAAATCTATGACAAATGTACTTAAGAAAAGTGTATTTCTCATTGGTACATGCCGGGGGGGTTTTTACATTAATAATAATAGTAAAGTTGGCTAAATATGAATCCACTCTTTAAAAAAAAGCGTGGTTTATAACCACCGGGAGGGATACGGTTATAATGTGCTTTTAATTTAGCGTTTATTATAAAACACACAGTAAATGTTTGCACTCAGCTAATTTTACAAAAGAGAAGAGATTCCTTGGATGCGTCCCCGCGAGTTGCCCACTACAAAATAATACCAGCCGAACTATTTCGGCTGACAACGGTCGTGATGGTACTTTACTCCAGACATCCCATGAAAGATATTAAAAGGATAAAAGGTAGGTAACCTACGCTCGCTGGCACTCTAGCTTCCAGCTAATGACTTCAATGGCTTCATTACGTCAGTTAGTCGGATACGTGACTGAAAATCGGAATTATTTTATGCTCCGAACGTAAATTGCCTGCTCTCGTGTGACTCTATCTTCTGATACCGTTTCGTGTAACATTGTTCTGCTATGTGACTTACATACTAATTATATAAATCCGAAAGATGCTCTGTCTGTCTGTATGGTATACTAAAGTAATTTTAAATAAATTTAAATTAATAATAGATTTTGTAAAAATGACGCGGTGATAATAATTAATGAAATAACTTTAAATAATGTGCACAGGTGATGGCTCGGTTGTAAGAACGCTTTCTCCTTAAAATCATACAAAGGTCGGTTCACCCCCCGGCATGTATCAATGAGAAATACACGTTTCTTACGGCCATTTGTCCTAGTTTTTTTTTCATTCATTACAGCCCCTAGTACACAGCGTTCTAGACCTCCACTGCTGGAGATGGGCGTTCCAGAACTGGAGAATTTAGCCTACACTCGCCACGCTGGCCGAGGATATGATCTCAATTTATTAACAATTCCACAAGTTGGCATTAATGGAACCGGGACCGACGGCTTAACGTGCTAGGCACGGAAACGGTGGTGAAGAAGACAAATTTCTAAGCATTCCATGGATTCACCGTGCGGGTGCCGGGTCCATCGTGTGTGGGTAAGAGATGAGAAGATATGGTGTCTCGGGCTTGCGACCGACAATTGGCTGGTTTAAGAAAAGGAGGCCTCCTTATTTTTCTATTGCGCGATAATACGCTCACCATCCACCATTCTACTTCTCTCCCTACCCAACCAAATACTGTATGATTCCGTAATAAATAAAATAAATCTATGACAAATGTACGTAAGAAAAGTGTATTTCTCATTGGTACATGCCGGGTGGGTTTGAACCGATGTTTGTAGGATTTAAGGTACGCGTTCTTACAACCGAGCCACCACCACGCCTATTGTCCGTCGCAAGCCCGAGACATTCTTCTCATCTCTTACCCACACACGATAGACCCGGCACCCGCACGGTGAATCCATGAATGCCTAGAAATTTTCTTATGTATAAAATTTATTTTTCAATACTCAGTCCAAGGTCAATGTTTTTTAATCTCTAATTTGTGAACTACGGCATTGTTTGACTGTAGTAGGTACTGGCATATTTGTATACATCGGTGGGGGCTAAATATAGACCACATCGGACATTGAACCGGCTGCCCGCCAACTCGATCTCACTACAAATGAAAGTGTCCTATAAAAATAAATCTTATCGTCATCACTGTTGGAGATAACTGCCTCCGTGGTCTAGCGGTTAAGTCCGTGGATTTAGACTCGGAGGTACCGGGTTCGATTCCTGGTCGGGGCACAATAATATTTATTAATTTAAATTATTAAAATTGAATTATTATTTAATTCGTTTGTGATTTTTCTCGAGTACGCTGGAGACATCGACGAGCTTGCCACTTGTCATGATTGGCCTATAGTATAGTTGGCTAAATGTGAATCCGCTTCTATATAAGCGTGGTTTCTGACCACTGCGAAAGGGAAACGGTCGTGATGATACTTTACTTTTACTGTTGGAGATGGGCCTTCCAGAACATATCTCTGAATATCTGTCGAAAAGTTGGTATTTGTGGATCCGGGACCGACGGCTTGACTTGCTATCTGAGACACAGGAACGGTTGTTAATCGACGATTTGTCGTAAGTTAGTTATGTAAGAATTTCTCATTGGAACATGCCGGGGTTCGAACCACAAAACTTTTTAATTGGAATGCGTTTTTACAGCCGAGCCATCGACGTGCCAAAATTCTTAGTCATAAAACTTTAAATAGTTTTTTTTTTCTTTACGTTGATTGGCCTCTCACATCCCTCTAGGAGGAGTGGGGATTCTGTGTGAATCTTCTGACCTCTGTCAGAAGTTGCATTCGCTTTCCGTAACTACGGAGGATGGGTTGACCATTAAAGGTTGAAATATACGAACTGAGCGGAGGGGCCACGATCACGGCTCCGTGATTGGCAGCATGTAACGAGCTTAGCGTTGACTAGCGTCTGGCGACCGAACGGGCTAGCAGAAGGGTCAGATTTCTCATACTAATTGCCGTTTAAGACTACCACGCTGTGACCTCAATGACCCAACAAATTAAAAGACACACGCGATGCCTTCATACTAAGAGTCTAAATCCACGGACTTAACCGCTAGACCATGGAGGCAGTTGACCGTAGTGTCAGTTCAAAATTAGAAACAGACGTTTATATGGATCCAAAACAAGGTCATGCGTGGAATACTGTTCTCATCTCTGGGATGCTTCCGCTAAGTACCTTACAGATGCTCTCAATGTCCTACAGAGGCGGGCGATTCGAGTAGTGGACGATACTACAGTGTCTAAAACTCTCGAATCGCTGCAGCTTCACCGAGATGTGGGCTCCCTGAGCGTGTTCTACAAGCTATACTACGGTGAATGTTCTGAAGAGCTCCACAACCTTATCCCTTCTTCTCTATTCCGCAACCGAACCACTCGCACAGGCCAAAATATGCATCCACATACCGTAGCCACTATCCCTACGCTATCTCTAGGGACTGATGTCGGTCGTCTGAGGCTGACTCCCATTCTTGGACCTCGCGTACCGCTTACCATTAGGTGGGCGCGGTGTCACATGTCGTGCTCAGTATATAAAAGAAAAAAAAAAGTATCATCACGACCGTTTCCCTTTCGGGGTGATCAGAAACCACGCTTATAAATTTATTCTTTATTTTTGTCACCGTACATTCCCACCGGAATTTGGTTAGGTCTATGATTAAGTACATAATTCTATAGGTACGAGTGTTATGTTATATAATTTACTGACTACATACTCGTATATCTATCGTGCCTGGAAAGTGTTATATTTGAGCAAAGAACAGAACTGGCAGTAGGAACCTTAAGATGAAGACATTTAAAATAACTTAAATGCGGCTGTAAAGGGGCCTTGTCAAACTTTATTAGTATACTAAAATTAACTTAAATAAGACTAGTTAAAATAGCTGCGGCTGTAAAAAGGCTTTGTCATAAATTGTAAACATTAAATAAAATAATTATATAATTCTAAAGATAATGTCAATTTTTTGCGGCTGTAAAAGGGCCTTGTCAGTGTTACCTTTACTTAAAAATTAATTATATAATTATGTCAGATGCATAGTGCAATATAAATAAATAAAGAAACAAATGTCAATAGTCTTATGCTATATTAATATCTTGTAGTGCTTCATCAAGGTTATAGTAAGCTTTTTCTATTAAAGCTAACTTAAGCTTTTTCTTAAAGTCCTTATTCTCAAGAGTTTTTATTTCCTTCGATAGATTGTTGTACAGTTTGACGCAGTTACATACAAAGCTTTTTGTAAACTTAGTCAATCTATGTTTAGGTACAGCAATAGACTCCTTTTGGCGTGAGTTACTTCTCAAGGGTTTAATATGATATGAGTCCATGTTTTCCCTAATATACATCAAACAGTGCAATACATATGTACTATATATAGTTAATATATTCAATTCTTTAAAGGCGTCTTTGCAAGTTTCTCTTGATTTTATTCCAGCTACAAAACGAACCGCCCTCTTTTGTAATATGAATATTCGGTTCGCCTCTGAAGCCGTTCCCCAAACCAATAGACCGTATGACATTATGCTGCTGAAATAAGCATGATAGACTGATTTTGCTGCTTCGGTGCCACAATATTCTTTAATTTTCTTAACTGCATAACATGCTGGGCCTAATATCTTTGCAATCTTCTCAATATGGTGTAGCCATGTGAGTTTAGTGTCCAACTCAATACCTAGAAACACAGTGTTTTGAGCCAAATTTAATGATTTTAATTGAGCATAATGTTTAAGTTCTTGAGAGTCTTGTCTTTTTTTATGCGTGTCTAGTGAAAAGTTTAGAAGTTTAGTTTTGTTAAGATTTAACAGAAGGTTATTATGCCCAAACCACGCCTCTAGATTATTTAAAGCCGAGTTCAACTTAGATAGTAAAATATCTGTCTGATTTTTTTCATTGCTGTTTATTAACAATGATATATCATCAGCAAACATAACCATACTGATGTCCTCTGGTATGCATACGCCTATGTCATTAATGTATATCAGAAAAAACAATGGACCTAAAACCGACCCTTGAGGTACCCCTAATTTCATCACTTTTTCTGTTGACTTCGTATTATTAATATTTACAAATTGTTTTCTATTACTAAAATAGGATTCACATAACTTTAAATCATTGCCTTTAATGCCGTAATGATTTAATTTTGCAAGGAGAACACCGTGATGCACACAATCAAGTTCACTAAGGATATCTATGGACTTCAATTGTGATTCCCAGGTATAATTAACATTATTTGTTTACTTTTAGAAGACAATAGGCCACTCAAACGTCACTCATTGGTTGATCCTATCGCAACATATTCGTTATTGTAAAAATCATTTTTAAATCAAGTTACAATACCTGCAGTACTTGAGACTAGAATTAGGACGTATTTCTTATTGAAATGTTGTAAATAAACTTACTTCATAATATAAATCACTAGTTTTAGAATAAAAGCGTGATAACGCCGATTCAAATTAAATTGATTTTATTCTCAAAATTTACACTTTGTTATGATGTATGTTATTTATTTGATGCTCCTCAACTTATTAGTCACACTTTTAACAATAACTTCTTCACATAACACATAAAAAGTATTTTTTTTTTTATATTTAAAACAGGAGCTTATTTTTATAGTGTTTGACAGCTTTGACAGCTCAGTGACTGAATAAGCGGATTCAAATTTAGCCAACTTTACTATAGGCCAATCATGACAAGTGGCAAGCTCGTCGATGTCTCCAGCGTACCAAACTCGAGAAATATCACAAATAAATTAAATATTAATTAAATGTATTTACTTTCATTAATAAATATTTTAGTGTCCCGACCAGGAATCGAACCCGGTACCTCCGAGTCTAAATCCACGGACTTAACCGCTAGACAATAAAAAAAAATTGTACAATTTACCTTTACCGATTTTAAGGATCCGTTGGGGAACCCGTTTGACAGCTGGAAGAAATGGTTGAGTAATGGAACCGTTGATGCAACGTCTTAGAATATCTATATATATTGAGTTACTGTTCATTACTTAAATATATAAAACATTTATTGTAAATAACCGAAGATAAAAAGTAAAAAAAAACCAATAAGAAGTTGTGATGACAAGACAATGGCTGAACTTATCACCTTGAAAGTAATAATTGGCATTTGACACCATTGCAAATACTTTCAACGAGAACAACAAATAGGTGGTAGGCTGACTGATGGTGGTAATTTTCCCAGTCCTGGGCGGGGAAGTACCCACTGTTCGTACCGATAAACCCTGTAAAGTGTATCCACACGTTTCGGGATCAGGCTCCAATTGCCATTTACCATCAGGTGGGCGCAAGGTAAAATGTGCTGGTATAAAAAAAAAACAGATAATGTAGAGAAGACATTTTTTTGTTGACTGTACATGTAACCGAGTGGCGCTAGTAATGCACCTGTCACTCGGCACGTGGCATACACGACAGCGGTCATAAACGTATATACAAAAATATTGACCAGATAATACATTAGGGCCAATTGTGTGTGTGTGTGTGCGTGTTTGTGTGTGTGTGTGTGCGTGTTTGTGTGTGTGTGTGTGTGTGTGTGTGTGTGTGTTTAAAAAGGTGGGGAAGGGTTGAGAAGCAAGAGGTGTAAGATTGTTGATTATACTCGTATATAACGTATCGTAAATAACCTGTTAAATAGTGTTTTATTTCAAATATCCTTTATTTTATTTCCAAGAAATTAAAATTATTCTACAAAATAAATTAAACTAAGGGCTTACCACCTGGGAGGGTTCCTAAAATGTTTGCAGCTGTTCCTCGTTGAATAATAAGGGAAATAATTTGTGTTTCTTTTTTTTTTCATAAAGCCCTTAGAACAACGTCCTAGACTTCCACTGTTGGAGCATATATCTGGAGAATTTGGCCTATACTCGCCACGCTGCTGGCCAGACGTGTTGGCGATGATTATTTTAGATATTACAATTTATTTATCCACTAATCATAATTTTATTTTGGTCTTTATTACTCCACAAGTAGCTTGAAAGTGTAAAATAAAAATAATAATATAATACTTAAATAAAAATATTCATCCATTGTTGTTACGTGCAAAGATATAAATAATAAATAAATATTTCCAGACAGGTCACACAGCGCCATCTAGTTTCCGTGGTAAGCTACGAGGCTTGTGTTACGGAAACTAGATGGTTGATAAACTACATATTAATACTTTTTTTTTGTAAATATATACATATAAACACCCAGACCGAGACAAATTATACAATGTACAACTTGCCCCCGGTGGGAATCGAACCCACGAGATCCCGAGTTCATGGCATCGTTTGTTACCACTAGACCACGGAGGCGGTCGTATATCAAATAATAATAATAACCTATAAATTAGCTCTCCTGTTATCATTATCATTGCATGTCTTAGCTTATAGTTTGACAATTCCTAACAGCAGCTATAATTTTAAGCGTCATTTTATTTTATGCGTTATATCGCAATTTTATCTGGCTATACGGATTGGCGAGGGTCTCATGTAAATTTTTAATGAGAATTACAAACGATTCCGCAAGTTGGTATTAGCTATGACAAATGTACGTAATAAAAGTGTATTTCTCATTGGTACATGCCGGGGTCGAACCCGAATCCACTGTTTTAGGATTTTATGGAAAGTGTTCTTACAATTGAGCCACCGGTATTCGTAAGTAGTAGGTATCTAACTAGCAAAATTTAAAACTTCAAAGTTTCATATTTAGTGCGGGTTAGATACATGTCCACGACAATACCGGTATAATATTACCGGTAGCTGGGTAACACTAACTACTCATTACCCTAACCATACGTTCACTACCCTAATTGTAAGTTAACTATACATTTTGTAAAGTGGCGTGCAAAGAAAATGCTTACTTATACCATCTTCTATACAGTGACACGTGCAGCTTCTAACTTTTTCTGTTAATAAAAATATTTTTGATGCGAAATAATTATTAAGTAGGATCATTTTCTAATGGTCTCTCGTACCTTGAAAGGTTAGCAGCCGTACATATATAAGCGTTAACGATAGCTTGTAAAAATAATGGATTATATATTAACTGTCATTTAGCCAGAATTTTACCAATCTTATTTATTATTTATTTATTTGTTTAAATTCTTTAATGCACTTAAAATGCGAGCTATAATGCCAGTAGGCATTCTTTACCAGCTAACCTTGGGGATCAAGTAAGGTAGTATGAAAAAAAAAAGAAATTTTAATGATACAGTTAATAGGTTACTTATCTAATTCTAATATACTACACATTATACCTAAACACATAAACATACATACAAGTACATCATATACATTATAACTTAAATAAATACACTGTTATTAAAATAGTGTTTTATTCTGTTTCTCCACGAACGATGTGGTTATTAAACGTTTAAAGACGCTGAGAGACGGTGCACGTCTAATGGCCAAGGGCAGCTTATTCCACTGGCGAGCCGCAGATACAGTAAAGGAATCAGTGTATCTGGTTGAGGAATGAGAAGGAATCTTAAGTTGGTTGTTGTAAGAGGAGCGAAGGGCACAGTTGTGCGTATTACAAAGAAATTCGAAGCGGGATTTAAGATATGCGGGAGTATTGGGATTATTAAGAATGTTATAAAGTAAGGTGAGAACATGGACAGACCTACGAAAGCGGATATTAAGCCACTTTAACTGAACGCGAAATTAAGAGACATGATCTTAGCTGAGCTCATGTCAAAATAACGTTTACCACTAGGTTAAAAGTCTATACTTTTACCCCATAATAATCAAATAATTAAGAGACTTGTAAGAGAGAAACATGAAATGCTACAACATGCTGGTGTACAAACTATAATTAACGTTATAAGAGAAAACTACTGGATTTTACGAAGCAGACGCGTGATTAAAGAGATTGTTTTTAAGTGCGTTATCGGCAAGATTTAAAGCCAAAAAATGTGAATCGCCATTAGCTCCGCTTCCTTACAATAGGTTAAATAGATTTGTTGGTGTATTCGAAGTATGTGGCATTGATTTATCAGGCCCACTTTATTTACGATCCAATATTAAATGCTATATCGTTCTGTTTACTTGTGCAGTTTATCGTGCTGTCCATTTAGAGTTGACTGAGTCATTATCTACAGAAAGTTTTTTAATGGCTCCACGCAGTTTCATCGCACGTTGCGGAAGAATATCCACAGTTTATAGCGATAATGGCACAAATTTTGTTGGAACCAATAACTTGTTTAATAAATTAGACTGGTCAAAGATTCCGTTAGAGGCTAATATTAAACAAATAAAATGGATATTTAATCCACCTACTGCTGCTTAGTGGGGCGGATGGTGGAAATGATTAGTCAGAACAATAAAGGAACTTCTACGCAGAGTCTTAGGTGAAGCTGTTGTCACATATATTGAACTCGAAACTATATTATGCGATTGTGAAGCAGTAATCAATTCAAGACCTTTAGGGTTCTAACCTTAAAATTTTTATGAAAAAATGGTTATTTAAAAAATAATAAAACACGCCTGCATAAAAAAACTACATTAATTTGAAGTTTTTTCTATTAGACAGGCCCCATCTTTAAATATATTCAAACATTTATTAATTACATACTTTCTCAAAAAACAAAATGACATCTAATTTCCACATCTTGACATAGATAATTATTATATTAGTATTTATTTAATTTAAGTATTTATTGTATCGTATGACATATTTATATATTGGTATGTTATTTATACTTACTATGGTATATTTATGATTGATTTTAACTATTATTATTATTCTTATTTCGTACTCTGCACCCATTATAATAATTTCTCACTCTCCCAAAGGTTAGCTGGTAGAGAATACCATACGGTATTGCTCGCCTATGTACATAATTTTATATGTTATATTTTGTGTGCAATAAAGAATTATATTATTATTATTATTATTTAGTAAGAATAAAGAAAAAACAAGCCCAAGGGTTCAGTCACCAATAAGTTTAATAGTCTATCTTAATTCTGACTTGCCTGGTGGGTTACTGCTGTACCAGGTATTGTAATCTCATAGGTACTGATAACTAAATTTAAAATGTTATTAATTGATCGTTGTGGTGCAGTTCTGTATATGTTTTATTTTGTAAATCTGATATAGTTGAGTTTTTCTTGCAGATTTCTTTCTCAGTCAGATTAAACATTAATAGGTCACTGGAATCTGCTAAGCTGCTGGTTTTCTGCTAACAGCTTACTTATTGGACCACTTTGCTGCTTACTGGAGTAGAATTATTTAAAATAATTAAATTAATGACGTTTCATAAATGCATGTAATAGGTTTACGTGTATAAATATATTTTGACTTTGACTATTCCGCAACCAAACCACACGCACAGGCTAAAATATGAATTCCACATACATAGCCACTATATTTAGAGTCTCCAAATTTATATGTACGCCTCTTACATCTGTCGCATGCTGAAGATGTGGAATGATTTCTCAGCCAGTGTGGTTCCCTATTCATATATATAAACAGGAGTCCTTTAAGCGAAGTGTAAAAAACATCTTGATAGGCCAGCAACTATGCTATATATAATTGACCGCCTCCGTGGTCTAGTGGTAACAAACGTTGCCGTGAACTCGGGAGGTCGTGGGTTCGATTCCCACCGGGGGCAAGTTGTACATTGTATAATTTGTCTCGGTCTGGGTGTTTATATGTATAATATGTATATATTTACAAAAAAAAAAAAAGTATAATATATAGTTTATCAACCATCTAGTTTCCGTAACACAAGCCTCGTAGCTTACCACGGAAATTAGATGGCACTGTGTGACCTGTCTGGAAATATTTAAATATTTATTTATGCCACTAGGTAGGGGCTGTTGTCGGTCGTCTGTGGCTGACGTCAGTTGCTCCCATTCTTCGACCTCGCGTATAGTTTACCTTCAGGCGCGGGCGATGTCACATGTCGTGCTCAGTTAATAACAAAGTTTTTAACCTAAAAATTTTAAACTTTCTCTTGTATGAAATATTAATTAATCGAATGTTGAAAATACATATCATCACTATCACAACATTTTATAAAGCAAAGTCATCCGCCGCGTCTGTTTTTTTTTTTATTTATTTCGAACTTATTTATTTCCATATTTTCCTATTATATTAATGATATTTTGTTTTCTTTTTCAGGTAATTAAGTGAACTTCAGTAAGACAATGAAGAATGGGTAATGTACAAATCATTAATCTGCCAATAACTAGCTTTTATTTTAAATAGTTTTTCAATAAATATTTTTATTCGAAGTAATATACGAACAATATAAAAGAATTACAATATTAAATAAACTATATTACAACACAATCTAAATTTAACCTTAAAAAATAATAATATATAAAAATAAAAATTAAATACTTACAAAAAAAATAGCTTCTCCAAATCGCTCTCTTGTGGCATGGTGCCCAATACACTAGCAGCATTTCCCCTTTGAATTATGATTCTTAATTTTTGGGAGAAAAAACTGCCAGCCCTATTGTCACCAGAGGCGTCAATGAGCCTTGGAACAATTTCTTTATAAAAGGCTTTAAGTTCCGATCCCAATAGGATAATACTAATAATTAATTTTTATCAATAAATTATACAATTAAGGAAATTACAAACTAATATAAATTACTATTAATTATTATTATTAAAATACTTTATTGCACTTTAACTTATCAAAGGCGAACTTAAAGCCATTTCGGCTTTTTCTACCAGCTAACCTTTGGGAGAGGGAGACAGTATAATATGTGGGGTGTAATTTTTACTTTATTTTAAATTTGAATAAACTACATAAATAGTACGTATACATAGACTATTAATGCTCGTATAAGCTACTTAATAACAAAAAAATCTAGTTACAATCTACTATAAAACTGAAACAAAATAAAAATGGGCAAAGTGCCATGGATACTTTGCCATGTTGAATGATAATTTTTAATAGGTGGTAGGCAGATTGATGGTGGTAAGTTGCCCAGTCTGCCGGGGCGGGGAAGTATCCACCGTTCGTGCCGATAAACCCTGTAAGTGTATCCACGTTTCGGGATCAGGCTCGAATTGCCGTCATGTCGGCATAGTGTTAGATGTCAGTCATAAGTGTCTGATTTCAGTTTCTACCATTCATCGACCTCGCGCGCCACTTACCATCAGGTGGGCGAAAGGTCACATGTCGTGCTAGTATATAAAAAAAAATGCTAATCCTTTGGCCTATATTTCCCAGCCCACTTGTCCCCTGAGGTGTTGAGGAGTTGTTTTGACATCGCCTACAACATTTCCTGTGCACTTGGCTCCCAGACAGCGACAGACAGCGGAGTCATCCAGGCCCGGGTGTTCAATGGGCCTGGGTTGGGGATGGGATAATCTCCCGTTTTCCCCGGTAGGATCTCGGCGGCTAACTACCCGCCGGTGATTCAACGCACCTTTGGTGCTGGGCGCTGTTCCTACTACAACACCGCCCTTGTGGCTCACGTATCTAGTCTCCTAGATTTGTCTACTTTAGTTTTTCTCCAAGAGCGCCTCCCTAGGTAGTGGCCGTGCGAAAGCAGGAGCGATATCCTGAAGATGCTTGTAGGATCCGTTGTCAGCCCGGTAAAACATACGTTTAGCTAGGCCGACAACAAATGCTTCGATAGTAGGCATCTCCAGATCTCTCGCAATTACAGAATTTCCCACGAACCATAGCGCTCTGGATACCACCCTGAGCGATATGTTCTGCTGACTCTGGATCTTGTCCCTGTTGGTTTTGGCCAGAAGGTGATGCCAAGCTGGCGCAGCATAAGTAAGTAAGTAAGGATGAACATCTTGTAGATCCGCAACTTCAACCTGTAACATGGCTCGGGCGGCCTTCGCCTGATTAACGGCGTGGCAGGCCATCTCACCCATTGTTAACGTCCCGTTGATGATGCAGCCCAGGTATTTGACGGTGGGAGTCCACCCCCACGGCTCGAGAGTTTCAACTCGAAACGGCTCAATAACTCCCACTAAGCTGGGTATATTCTCTGCTTGTAATGCAGCAGCGCCTGGGTCCTTAGACGTCAAGATCAAGTGGGAAGGCGTCAGATGTCCACACAGGTGGCATCCTACACAAACGGCAGACTTATCCTCCATGTTACCAGTGTCGCCATGCTAATATCTTTTTTTTTACATTAGTAAATATACATGCCGCCGTCCACTGTTACCATGATATTGTAATTTGATTTTAACGATATGAGTGTATATTTTATTTTTCATTTTATTGGATAAACATCGATTAAGTTATTAAATATTTAACATTAAGTTCAAAGCAATTACTGTAATGGTTTATCCTTGAATATTTTGTATCGGTCGGTAATGACCGTGCTTTGTATAATTTTGTAGACTATTATATCTGTTTTAGGGTTAGGAAGAAAAGGGGAACAAATCATCACTTATTTATTTATTTAATTACAAATTAAATACATCTCTGAATATCGTTCTAAGTTGAAGTGGCTGCCAATTCGTAGTCGCAAAAATTTCGAGTCCTCTGTCTTCTTTTCTTTGTTTTTGACGAGCCTGGGACACCGACGTCCCTCAAGGACAATTTTGACTATCTCTCTTCTTTTCACAATAAATTTTTACGTTCTTCTCTATTATCTTCTCTATCTTTCTGTCCCTGGTTTTGTCTCCAACTCCTTTGTAGTCGCTGCCATAAATTTATAGAATGATCTTCCGGTGAACATAAGGCAGGCAACTAAACAGATTTTTATTTAAAATTTCACAGCTTTAGCAAGTTGTAATTGTGTACGAGTATGTTTATATATATTATTGTGTTTATTAGTATTTAGTATATTGATGGTATAATACCTATATAAAGGTATATAAGTAGATATATATTATTTGTTAAATTATCCTAAAATTGTATGTTTTACCATTACTTTATTGCACTTATATTTGTTCCTAAGAGCTTTGGCTGTCAGAGAATTTCTACGGACATTAAGTCCGCCTTACTACTTAGTTCAATAAAGTTTATAAATAAATAAATATTAATAAACTAAATTTGAAGATAAAACATTAAAAAAAAAAATTCGCAGCTTCTTCGAAGGTAAACCGTTTAGCGAGTTCATATAGCTGTGAAATATTAGAGGTTCTAAAGTACGTCGTGCCAAAGATAGATAGTGTAAAGAGGTTACGGCAGGTGGGGGTCCCGAATACCCCCCTCTAAGAAGGCATTCACTGCGCATGCTTACTCGATAGACCCGCGTGCTCACCTCGTGGCCATGACAGCTACGAACAATTCATTGCGACATTAACCCTCGTATTAAAATGTCTTTCGAGGGTTTAATGCTTAATGCATGCCTCTCGCTTACACAATACTATATTTCTATGAATTAACTTAGGCCGCGTTCGTTTTAAGAAATGTTAGCATAAAAATACTACTTTTTTTAGCACAATTCGTTCGTTTAATAAAAATTCTAACATTTGATGCTAATGGGGTGTATCAGGCAAAGCTTTTTGTAGATGTCGCTAGCGGCACTGGTACCTTGTTTACAGCTATGACGGATCATTTTTTAAATGTTTTTGTACTTTTTTTTTTTATAACAGAAAAATGTATTTTAACTTAACGTTACCTAACTTGAAAGACGAATTAGGAAAGCGAACACCGTCTTTAAAAAGAAAAAAGGTTAAATTAATAGAACGGCAATTTTGAGATCACCATATTTTTGATTTCGCTTGGAAATCTCGATTTGTACACTGAAAAGCTGCTCACTTCGGCAATATAACCAGAAAATAATAAATTTCGTAATAAAAATACAAGTTTTATACGCAACTGACAATTCTATTGGGTACCGTCTATCATGCGCCATCTATCGTGATAAAAAGTTAGTGATACACCCCATTTTGTATGTCAGTACCGTGTTGAAAGGAGGGTTATTTTGACAGATGTAATTTAACATAACACGCTTTTGGATTCCTTTGTATAATGTTGGCGGCTACAATTCGGCTGCTGGCCTATTAAATTATGCATACCTACTTGAATTAGTATTTAACAATGCAACCCGTACACTATCCCTAAGGCCACGGCTACACCAGCAACGAACTAGTAAAATTTTAATCACCTCCTTCAAATTATAATTGAAGTCAACGTAAGTAGGTACCTTCTCCTTGCGTAGTTTTCTCAAAGCTAAGGGTCGTGACCTCCACAGATTACCCAATGATAATTTTGGTGCGGATCTGGTCTCTTGACCTAGACTTGAGTTACGGGGTCTCTTGACTTCAACTTTTCCCGTGATTATCCATATTTCAATGTTGGCTGACTTTCTCGATAAATTGGTAATCTTAAACAATAACTTTTTGCTGGCAGATAGAAGAGAGCCTGGTAGTAACTTTACGTAAGTACTTTAAATGTAAATGTAATCGTAATCGTAAACGTAAACGAGTTTTAGAGTAAGAGTTAAAGTTGAAATCTGCCAAAGGCTAAAGGATGCCTGGTCAGATGTTTGGTTTCAAATTTACCAAAAATCAAAGTTAAAGTTAATGTAAACGTAAATGTAAACGTAAACGGTAAATAAATGTTTGTTGTTATTTAGCTCCTTGAATATTGATACGTTGGTTCTTCGCGCTGTACACGGAATACGCAACATTCTGTCAATCTCTCCTTAGTCGGTACCTCACTGATGGGGATCGTGACTGTCGCAATCGCAAATTATCCACCAGCCGTTTCCAACGGTTTTGGTCCTCGGCGTAGTGGATGGTCTGGTGTACAGGGATGTTCAGGTGGACATTCACCTTACTAGACCATCACTTAGGGCTTGGTCTTATTCTTTTACCGTCTACCTTGCCCGAAATTAGAAGTTTTTCCAGATTATCGTCACCTCTTCTTGCAATGTGGCCAAAGTATTGCAGAATTATGGCAAAGGGTAGAAAGTCTTTGCCCCCTGGTAAGCTAAAGCTCTTCGAGTACAGAAATGTTAGTACGTCGTGTCTAAACTTATAGAAGGCATTAAAAAACGTCATTATTTTAAACGATTCTACTCATGCTAGTGGAAGACTAAGCAGCAAAGTGGTCTAAAGAGTTAGCAGAAGCTAGCAGAAGACCCGTAGCTTAGCAGATTCCAGTGGCCTGTTATGTTTTGTCAGAGTTAAGATAAACTACTTGCCTGAGAGTGCAATTCAAAAGCCGACAATACACAAAACCTCTGCTAATTTAAGAACAATCAATTAAACGTGTTTGGTAGAGGTCCAAGACCCCCACAGCATCACCTTTTTTCCCAGCAGAGTTTTCTTACGTACATTATACGATCCCGGTTCTAATAATATCAACTTGTGGTATCGTTAATAAATTGTCATTTAAATAGACAATAATCTGGCTAGCGAGGGGAGTAAACGCTAAATTTTGCAGAAAAATGTTCTGTGAAGAATGAAAAAAAAAATACACAGCAAAGGTCAATGTACCTACAATAAATTTGACTTTCTATTCACACGTCCACGGAGGCTTTTGGCCGCGTTAAAGTCCCCGATATTAGTCTGGCACCAAGCCAAACGTGGCAGTTAGCATACCTAGCGTATCTAGCCTGGCTTACCTAAACATTACCATCTACGATTTCAAAATGATGAACCGATTGATATTAAATTTGACAGGTCCTTCGCGCCATTTTGCGCAGACATGTCAAAAGCAAGTTTTTGTTTTGTAAGTTAATTTACTTGGTCAAAAGTGGTGTTGTTTTGTTTAACAATGTTTTACAATGTGAATAGTTATGGAAAACGATAAATAGGACTTTGAATATGGGGCACAAGTTGCAGTTTATTTTTTGCGGTTTTCCCGCGCTATGAACTCCCATATTTTACCCGACGTGTTTGGGCTATAATGCCGCCAGTGACTCCAAGAAAAGCATTATATTCTGCAGCATCTGGAATTTATGATGACCTCATTAACTCGTAAAAAAGAAAGATATATTACGTCAGACTTGGCTGTATGAGCGCTAGACCCTTTGCCTTCCCTATCACCTCATTCATCATCCATCGGAAGAAGAGAGCACAAAAAAAATATATGACAGAAATATATTGGTCTTTAGGCAAGTCGCAGCGTGGTCGAGGCGCATCCGACTATGACCAATACGCCCAAAATGTATTTGTTCATAAAACATTACATGGGTAATAGCCAATTTACCATGCAGTCAATCTTTTAATTAATATAATAATTGTATTGTACTCGTATGTAACTAAAATGAAAAGAAAAAGAAAGACAGTAATAATAAAATAAAACAAAATTAAAATTATTAAAAATAAATGTAATAATACAAAACAATAAAAAGTGAGTAAGTATACAAATCCGTTTGACACAATTATGATACTCATAAATTATTACAACGAATTACTTTTAATTTAAACCAAATAAAATAAAAACCAGGAGCGGTGGTGGCGCTAAAGAGCTTGGTTCGAACCCTGGCATGTACCAATGATAAATACACCTTTCCAAGTACATTTGTCATTTATTTACAACACCACTGTTGAGAGTACAAGAGCACGTTAAGCCGTCGGTCCCGTTTCCACTAATACCAATTAGTGGAAATGTTAACAAATTGTCATTACATTTTTTTTATTTTAATACTAGCACGACATTTGACCTTGCGCCCACTTGATGGTAAGTGGGGAGTGAGATCTATGAATGTTAGCAACTGTAATCAGACATTCATTACTGACATCATTCCCTAACACTATGCCGGCTTGACTGGACATAACGGCAATTCGAGCCTGATCCCGAAATGTGTGGATACACTTATGTAGTTTATCAACCATCTAGTTTCCGTAACACAAGCCTCGTAGCTTACCACGGAAACCAGATGGCGCTGTGTGACCTGTCTGGAAATTTTATTATTATTATTACTTTACTGGGTTTATCGGCACGAACAATGGATACTTCCCCGCCCCGGCAGACTAGACAAATTACCACTATCAGTCTGCCTACCACCTATTAATCCGAACCTCGCCAACCTGTCTGGCCAGCGTGGCGAGTATAATTTTCTGGAAGTCCCATCTCTAACAGTGGACGTCTAGGACTCTAGTAGGGTTTGTTTAATGGTTACAATAAAAACTTAAAATTTTATTCACAAAATTGAAGCCATGACTTGTAATATGCAAATGATCAGAAAAAAACATCTGGATTTGGTGTATAACATGCCAGTATGGTGGCATGTAGCAGCCCGCTCCTCCCGCCTTGCTACGAGGCGACCGCGCCGCGACTGCGCCTCGTATTTATTAAATAAGCGGACCGCAATGTAATGGCAAAGAAAACCTGCGCCTCGACTACTGAATGTGTGAGCGACGCTCTTTAGAACACTGCAGATATATTGCTTTATATATTTTCGCAAAAGTAAATTGTCGGGGCTTCGTAACAGTCCTTGTATCATCCTCCCCTCCCTGGTGTTCCTAATTACGTTCCTTCTCCAAACCGTTCATATCAAGAATTTAAATATCGCGCACCCTGTCATCTTGTGTGTCACGTGATCTAATTCGTGACACCCGAGCCTAGCGCCAATGTGGCCGAGGCGAGAACGAAGAAGAAAAAAGTGAGTTGCCAAACGTGCGCGTGCGATTTATCAAATACTATTTAAATAAGAGTGAAATTTAAAGTTGTTGCATCCAACGCAGTGATTGCCTCTTTTCATACCATTCCGTTGCGAGTTTTGATATTTATCGCCGTGTGAAATAAGTAGGTGTTCTCTGTGGAGTCAACATCAGACCTCTTGGTCCAGCCTAATTTCTCCCAAACCAAGGAAAACACAACCACCAATTGCGTATAATATTGATGTCAATCAAAAGCCGGTGTCTCCGGAGCCCTGAGCTGCTCAGGAGTACCCAACATATATTAACTACAGTGGTGGATGTGTGGACTCTTTAAAAATCAGTTCACTCAAACGAAGGTTGCCTTTAGAAAAGTTTAATTGATTTCATGAACTTTAGAGAAGAAATATATTTATACGTTCAGAAATGTCCAAATAACATCGTTAAAAAATATAAACAAGACAAATTGGCGACCGATATAACTTCTAAACTAGCCGAGAGCGTGTTTGTTGACAAGTCATTACTGTCGTGATGGTACTTTGGTACTTTAGTTTTTCTATTATTTAGGACAGCCTCGTACCGGATTTATTCCGGTTATATAAATCTAACCAACTTCGGCCACTGTCGCATCAAAAATGTTAAGTCACAGACATATATTCACTACTGCTACAATTCAATAATAAAATAGCATTATGCTTTTTAGGACCAACGTTCATGGTCTGAGTTTTTAAAATCGTATATGTTGAAGTTGGATTTAGATGCCTGGTTCATCGTGTGCGGAAAAAAGAGGATAAAACCGTGCAGCGTGGTTGTGACCAAACAATTTGGGTTTAGTGCTCGTTTTTATTGAATTTTTAGAAGATAAATAAATAATAAATAAATTTACCTCTTAATTTTAAAATGGTTTTATGTAATTTTATTTTGCGGGATTTTTTAATTCGCTCAATTATAAGAGAGAGATAATTTTGCCTTTAAAGTTGAAATCATTTAATTTAGCGAGAAAACTCGGGCCCGCCATGTTTTTTGTAACTGTTCGCTTTCTGCTCATTCCGTTTATATAAACTTAAGAATACATCAAGATAGTGTGGTGACAAATAGGGTACCGTCTCAGAAATAAGCTGCAATACTTGGCCACAGCGCTCATTTTAAACTGATCCCTCTTAATGGGACATTAATTACATCATATAAAAATACATAACCCTTAATCTTATATATATATCATACCCTTTATCTTAGCGATCGTTTCTAGTACCTGCGTGACTCGCACCCCCGCTCTTTTTGCTCTAATCACAACAATCAACCCTCAATTCTTGTTCACTCTTCCAGCATCTATTTGGATTCTAGCCTGTCTTTAAATATCTTCAAACATTTATAATTACTTACTTTCTCCAAAAACAAAATAACATCTAATTTCAACAACTTAACAGATTATTATGTAAGTTTAACCCATTAAATATCTTTATTCACGTAAACCAATTACAGGGATTTGTGACAAGTCATAATTTAAATTAATTAGAAGGATTCTTCTCCTGTTAGTGGAAGACTAAGCAGCAAAGTGGTCCAAGGGGTAAGCTGTTAGCAGAAGACTAGCAGCTTAGCACCTCACTCAGTACTCGATACTCCTCCCGCTACTCCCGTGCGGAACCGGCCGTCGCCCTGCAGGACAGTAGCGATAGCATTATTATTTTTATTTATTTAGTTGCCCATGCATTACCTACCAAGGACCTAATTATGACTAGTCCATTACCATCGTTATCGCTTTCCAGCGACATATTTTAAATGTAGGCGATGACGATGGTAATATACCATACACGTTGTTAATAATTTTTGTAAAATACATCCAATGAAAACCAAATCTTTTTTGCTCACTGCACTTTGCACAAACGTCATTCGAGCCAAGTGTCATATTAATTCGCCCGATCTGTATTTATTTAATTTGAGTATTTATTTTAATTTCTGTCATATAGATATTTATATATTATATGTTGATTTAAACTATTATTATTGTAAGAAATATACTTAAATATAAATAAATTCACGTGCAAAACCTGGTCAAATTACAATAATAAATACATTGGATATATGTCTACGTGATAAGGTTTGCAAGTTGTACAAGTTGACTTTCGGGAACCAATATTTGGCAACATTCCAAAAAGAATTGCTCTCTTACATAAAATCCTTAAGAGTCCGTATGCTTCCAGTTCTTCCTGTCAAATTTTAAGAAGGCAAAAGTTTAAATTTCATTTTATACAAAGTTCAAATTACTTCTAATTTACTACATGCATAGTAATTTAGTTTTGTAGCACAAACAATAATTACTTCCTACTAACAGTTTTATCCGGCGTTGCTTGTTTTTAGTGGTCTGCTAAAAAAAACAGTGGCGGTAGGTTAGGTAGGGTAGTGGCAAAGGGCACTCGTACATATCGCATGATAAAGATGTGGGATAATCTTTCAGCCACTGTGTTTCCACATTCCTATAACCTGGAGTCCTTCAAACGGTGGTGGCTCGGTTGAAAGAACGCTTTCCTTGAATTCCTACAAAGGTCGGTTCAAACCCCCGGCATGTACCAATGAAAAATAAATTTTATTACGTACATTTGTCATAGATTTACAACACCATCGTGCCCGTGCCTCGGTGAGCACGTAAAGCCACACAAGAAATACATTAGATCGTCGCAAACCCCTCTGGTCAGCGTGGCGAATGTAGACCAAATTCTCCAGATATTTTTTTATATGAACTGGATTCAGGCACTCATGACTGACATCAGTTCCCAACACTATGTTGGCTTGACTGGGCATGACGGCAATTCGAGCCTGATCCCAAAACGTGTGGATACACTTACTGGGTTTATTAACATGAATGGTGGATTACCATTATCAGTCCGCCTACTACCTATTAATGTTCTGGAAGGCCCAACGGTGGAGGTCTAGGACGCTGTGTTCTAGGGGCTGTAATGATTATGATAAAGCGCTGTTATTTTCTAAGAATACTCGTAGGGACAATGAAAGCTAATATTATGAGGAAAGAGAGGGTGCGGGGTGGATTGTGTAAAATGAAGAGATAATTTCTGCCCTAATTGTATAATAAAGTTAACAGAGCTGTTTACATCACTTCCTATTGTTTAATCATGATAAGTTGAAAAGACCCTAATTTCTATGTTCTCGGAGTTTTTTTTTGTCTTACTATTAGAATAGAATTTCATTCCGTTCAAGGCGAAGCTTACGTTAGTTACTTCCCTATGTTGCCCTTCACTATGCTGATATTTGCTACCCTGATCTCACTGAAGAGCTACTAAATAAACTGGATCTCCTTCTCAACTTATGCATTCGCTATGTATTTGGATTGCGTAAGTTGGCTTGTTTCTCATCTTCGAAAACAGTTAAAATGTATTAATATCCGGTTTCGCAGGTCTATTCATCTTCTTGTCTTCCTATACTCCGTCCGAACCAGCCCTCTTGTCACCAGAGCAGACAATTAGACGAGGGGTGATGTTTTTTAAAAATGTTTTAAAGCTCCACCACGGGCCTAAAGTCTCTACAGCAAACAGCACAAACACATAGTCTTTGATTATAGATACGTATCTGCGCCGCTTGCCAGACTCTGCGCTTTCAGCTGCGGCTCCCGCTTTTAGCGCTGTTCTCCTAAGGTGTGAAAAAGCCTAAGTCCCGTCCCCGCTCCCATGGGATCAGCGTCATAACATCTGGTCTCTTGCCATCATCGCGGATTAATCTAGTGGGTTCCAGAATAGCTGGAACCTCAATGGTGGCAAGAGCGCATTTTATTTTACTAATCTATATATATATATAGTGTTGCGCATAATATATGAATAAATAACTAGTTCATTTTAAAAAGACTTGGCTTATGACCCAGCTTTTAGTCCTTAAAAAATACTCTCTTTTGTAACGCAAAATCTTATGAAAACCAAATAAATTCTGTAGAATTTGATAGGCGTATCAGCGTTATACCTAAATGCATGTTTGATAACCACAGTGCGTCGGTTTCCCTATAAGATTATTCTAAATGGTAAATTTATTCTGTGGATTTGGAGGAAATCCGCGGCCAACAAAAAGGTACCCGCCAGTGGACATAATACAGAACAATTCTCATTGACCCAACAAAATACAATTTTTAGGAAATTGTTGGCCCCAAAATTAGTTATACGTGTGTATTCTCAAAAGAGCAAATATTTTTTAGGCTTCAGGTATGTGTCATTAGTAAAACCTCTATTTGAAATAAAAAGGTCACTTTTTTTAAAGTTAAAAATTATTATCCGAAAAATTAAACACTACTTTAGGTGAATAAGGTCTGCGTATCGCGATATCCATCGTAATAAATACCTAAAGGCTGGGGAGTGTTATTATTAATTGATTTCTCCCACAGCCCAGAGACGAAATAGAGAGAGAAAGAATTACCTAAGTCAACGTTTGCGCGATCGTCGACCTCCCGCTACCTACTAGATTAGGCTCTGTATGAGTGGCGCTATTTTAAGAAAAACTTCTGTAACACCGTAACTTAAGATTTTATTACTGAACTATTAAAATAATAAAAAATAGTTTTTATTCTAGTTTATAATATATCCACGTCTCGCTTCCATACATAAGTGTTGGTACCAGCATGGCATTGTGTATGGCGAGAGTATGGAAGCGAGACGTGGATATGTCAGAATACGCATGAGAGTAATGAGAGTTAATGCAGTAGAAATGAGATCGTTGCGTCGGATATGCGGCGTCACTTTGACGGACCGCATACGTAATGACGAAATACGAAAAAGGGTAGGTATGAAAGAAAGCATAGGGACAAAAATAAGGAAAGGCATGCTACGATGGTTCGGGCATGTTGAAAGGATGAATGCAGAGAGATTGACGAACCAGATATATAATGCGAAAGTCGTGGGTAAAAGAGGCCCTGGCAGACCTAGACTCACATATTACGACCAAATTAATAAAACAATAGCTGAAGGTGCGTTGAAAAGCCATCGAAACAAAAGGGCATGTATGAAGAGGTTGATGAATGTCGAAGAAGCGAAAGAGGTATGTCGTGACCGTGACAAGTAACGCTCAATTGTCTCTGCCTACCCCGCAAGGGATTTGGCGTGAAGATATGTATGTATGTTTATAATATAAAATTATTTTCTCTGTAATAAATTATAGTTAGACCAAAGTCAAATCAGGGAGTACTATTTTTCAAATACCTATTATATTTCTAACATATATACAAAATTATATATATATATATATATATTATACTAGCACGACATGTGACCCTGCGCCCACCTGGTGGTAAGTGGCGCGCAGGGTCCATGAATGTTAGCAACTGGAATCAGATCCTTATGTCCGACATCAGTCCCTAACACTATGCCGGCTTGACTTGATGCCTTTTCACACTTCGCTTGAAGGACTCCAGGTTATAGGAAAGTGGAAATACAGAGGCTGGAAGAGCATTCCACATCATTATTGTGCGACAGATGTATGAGTCACCAAATTTATATGTACGCGAAGGGATAGTGACTACGGTATGTGGGTGCGAATTCTGACCTGTGCGTGTGGTTCGGTTGCGGAATTGAGAGGAAGGAATTAGGTTATAGAGCTCTTCAGAGCACTCATTATATTCATTAAATACAATACATACAATAATAAATACCTACTGGTGAATGTAAACGACAATAAACAAGCGCAAAAAAGTTTTTAAAAGACATAACACCGCGTCTTGTTGTCTCCTCTGGTGACAAGAGGGCTGGCTCTTTCTTCGCCCAAAGAATCAGTATTGCAATTCAGCGGGGAAATGCAGCCAGCGTTCTTGCCACTATTCCACGCGGTCGGGACTTATATCCCTATCCTTAATATTAATTTTATTTTATATGTTGTAAATATTTTTTCGAATAAATGTATATCTTTTTTGTATTTATTATGCGTATTTATAGCTCGATAACGCGTATTGATAAGAGTAATTTGACCGGCCAATATTTTAACGTCTATGTAGCCGGCATTAGGGGCAATGTTTTGATAATGTGCGTTGTTTGTTCCGCGGTTAAGCTGCCTCGTGAAATATATGGCATAGACCACATGTGTGATAAAGGTCGAGTGTATTTTTTTTTTTTTAATTTCAATATATACTTAGGACCAATAATACCATCATCATCATTATGCGGCCAATATACATATAACATAGTTACAAATAGTTCAAGAGTTAGAGCATGTTAAAATTGTATACAAAGCATTGGTCAATTAAAATTTATTTCAACAAAATAACAATAATAACTAAAAAATACAGAAAACTAAGTATATAAAACATTCATTCACATTTAATCATTCATTCGTTCCTTCAAACATACCTGCTCCATCCTCACATCCTATCCATCTGACTCGCTTTCTTGTTCCTTTGATCCTTAAGCTTATAGCCCTTATTTCAGAAATTTGTATTTTAATTTTTAGGCAGCCTGCAACTTGTTAGAATGGCTTCTGCCATTTTTCCGAAAGCCGTGAAGCGGTCTTTTTGACAAAAGCCGCGTACTCAGCACCTAATGAGCCATCAATGGTCAATTAAACTGTTCCAAATGTATATTATATAGTGATTTATATTTAAATATTTTTTACGTTTATAATCTAAATAAAATTATTTATATTTAAACTAAACCTAATAAAATATTTAACCATAAATAAAAAAAATCCTCAAGAGACTTCCTATCAGAGATAGACCCAAGAAGACTGGCAACTTTTTCCCTCTATATAGCGAAGCTAATACGTTGGCAGAAATAATTGCCTGTCTTCTTGTCTCTATATTACTTCGTTAGCCGTTTCGACAATTCCATAGTCCCCATAGTCCCTCTCAGCCCCAAACGGCGCAAACTTCTGTACCGATTGACGTATTTGGGCAGCTTGAGGTTCTCAGGAGAAACCGCCGCCCTCCTCGCGCTGGACTAGGTTACCTGCAGCCCTATTCTGTTACATAGTCGCAAACGTTATTAGTGGATTTCCTTATTTACGTAAGAGATTACATCATAATTAAAAATATTATTCAATTCTCAACTCTATAAGCGCTCTACTTTAAAAATCATAATATGTATATAAACGTTTCCATCACTGTACATTTATAAAAGTGCAATATTTGTAAAAAAAAAATTAAGTACGTTCTCATATCGTACTCCCGCGCGTCACAATGAAGCACAAAAGTATCCAAAACGATTTTTTTAGCAAAAATGGTATTAGTATAGTGACACAAATTTACTATAAAGTTCCCAAATCCATCCGTGAAGTCGAGAACATGAGAGTCTTTAACTCAAAGCTTTCTATCTAAGAAATAGTATTACAGCGTAGCAGACTATCTTTCCGAAACTTGAGAGGAACAGTTAGCATGCCCTCACCTATCACCAACATTGTATTTTTTTTTTAAATGTTTATTTTATTTTTTTTTATTTTATTTTATTTTGACAGCAAACAGTCATTTACATAATATTACAAACATAATTACCACTAACAAGACCTTGAGTGTCGAGAATTTACACAAAATACAATAAACGAAAACAAAAACAAGCACAGCAGATTAATAATTAAGCAAAATAAAATTATTAACATCAAAATTGAATTAATATAGTAAGTTACGAGTATATGATAGCAGAAACAATATTACCAATACTACATATATAAACAGCTACTCATTAGAAATGTTATATTATTTTAATTTGGAGAACATATGTAGTTTAAGGTCGCTTTTAAATTTATTAACACTAGAGTTAAATAAGTGAAGATGAGACAATTCCTTATGTTGTATATATAATTATCGTATGTCCAATGGACGGGACATAGCGACCACCATAAATAATGTACTTATTCAAAAACCTATGATCCACAATAAAATACTTTTAATTTTGATCTACCTTGACAGCGGCCGTGCAAATATATATATATATATAGCGTGATGATCATCATTTCATCATTACAGCCCCTAGAACACAGCGTCCTAGACCTCCACTGCTGGAGACGGGCCTTCCAGAACATATGTCTGGAGAATTTGGCCTACACTCGCCACGCTGGCCAGACGGCTTGGCGAGGAAATGATGTCAATTTTTAATGACAATTTATTAACGATTCCACAAGTTGGTATTAGTGGAAACGGGACCGACGGCTTAACGTGCTCTCCGAGGCACGTGAACGGTGGTGTTGTTAATCTATGACAAATGTACGTAAGAAAAGTGCATTTCTCATTGGTACATGCCGGGTGGGTTTGAACCGACCTTTGTAGGATTCAAGGAACGCGTTCATACAACCGAGCCACCACCGCGCGATGATATGATACCATTATATAGCGTTATATAAATTATAAATTATATTGTGAGATGGGGCTAATGTCGTAAAATACGTGTCTCTATCCAAACTAAAGATCTGCCAAGTGTCCACGGCGCAACAGTCATGCCGACGGGTCTCTTGCCTCGCTCCGCGCAATTCCTGCAGAGTATAGGAAGTACTCTAGTAGTGACAAGACCCTATGGATGATGTCGTTGAGAGCCGCGTGAAGAGAACTATTGTATAATTATTTAAGACAATAAAGTTTATTATTATACGGTATTTAATTTGTTTATTTCTTAAATATAGTTGGCAGATTATGATTTGATTTGAATTTAACATAGATATAAGCTCAATATACTAACTTGTTGTTATTTTGTTCCACGCTTTCCTTTCTACTAGTGACGATCAAATGTGAGTATAATTATTTACCTACTTAACACATCATCATCACATCACACCCTCCAGGACACAGAATTCTAGAATACTACTGGAGATGGGATTTCCAGAAAAGTTTAGTCTATACATTATGACTACATTAATTCAATTCATTTATTAACCACGAGATAAAAAGGAAATGAAAAAGCCTTTATGTTACGTTCACGTCATAAATACAATACACTGGAATGAAACATATTAATTGATCAAATAGCAGTACAGCAGCAGTTATATGTGTAAAACAAGATATAAAATTATAAGACCCAAAAACTAGGTGAACCTGACCTCAGTGGTCAGTGAATAATATGGGTGAGAGAAAGTTGCATGGAATTTAATGTAGTTGCTAGGTGTCCACTGCAGTATTTACCTTGCCAACAATACTATATAATATATGGACTATGGTAAGTTATGATATGATATGATATATGATATGATATGATATGATATGATATGATATGATATGATATGATATGATATGATATGATATGATATGATATGATATGATATGATACGATACGCAGAGTGGGACGACCCACTGCCCACTGCCATGGACGGATGACCTGATGAAGGTTGTTGGTGGCGGTTGAATGAGGTTGGCTAGAGAGGTCAGAGGCCCACATCCAGCAGTGAAGAAATACAGGCTGATGATGATGATGATGCCTTAGCATAATTCACATACCGTTTAGTTTTTTGAGCCATCTTGTTATATATATTTTTTATAAAATGCCTACTATAAATTTCCAGATACGGATAACCAGCGCGTGATAATTCACGTAAAAGATGTTAATGACGAGCCGCCCTACTTCATCAACCGGCCGCTACCAATGCAAACAGTAGTCCAGCTCAACGCCGCACCTAACACCCCTGTCTTCACTCTACAAGCAAGAGACCCTGATACTGACCACAATATACACTACTTCATAGTGAGAGATAGAACTGGGGGGAGGTTTGAAGTCGATGAGCGTTCGGGAGTCGTCAGGACGAGGGGAACTGATCCGTTTCAGCTGGATATGGAGTATGTGCTTTATGTGAAGGCTGAAGATCAGGTAAGATATAGTCTGTTCAGCCGTATACCACTATTTATTTATTTATAATAGGGTAGCCAACAGTGCTAACATCACAAACTTATTTGTACTTAACACTAAATCAGAAGTTAGATGTTGCACCTATTATAGGCGACCACCACATTACCACAGTTGCCTATAAGAAATAACAAAATTATAAAATTTTCAATAAGTATACAAAAACTAAATATTATTCGAAAAACTAAATCTGAAACAATTTTTAAAAATATATATAAAAGAAACATACAATTCCTTTTAGAAATAATAAAAAAAGTAACGAAAACTATACCTACATAACATCATCGGCAAAAACCGTCAAATTTTTATAGTGTCGCATGTCGTGCCTATGAATTACTCTTTTAATCCTGCGGGATTGATCAATCCAGATCCAGTGAGATCCCGCACTCTAAATATATTTCAGAATCATATTAAACCGTAACTTAAAGATTCTGGTTGGAATTACGCACGATCTGGGCACCCTAGAATCATTTTTAGTAAGTTATAAGAAATAGTTCGTAACTGGGTTTAATAAAAAAAAAAAATTGTTTGCAATATCTAAGAAATAATGTATTTTTAATTTTTATTATTCAGGAAACATACAAATCGTAAAACATAATAATTACAACAATTCAGTTATTTATTTAAATTAAATGATTAATAATAATAAATTAAGAAATAATGTATTAGGTGTTATACCATGTTTGAATCCTTAATTAAATGCGCCAACTTTAGAAATTACTTGCCAAACTGACCTAGTACTTTTTTTTTCAGTACAGTCAGTTAAAGTTGGGCATAGTGTTCATTTTGAATACTTGGTTTGGTAAAAAGTGACATCCTCTTCCAAGCTGGAGGCTTAGAATTTAAGGTTACAAAAACAGTTTTCAGGATTACGTATAAAAAATAAAATCGAAAAAAGTAAATATTTGTAATAAATTTTGTAAAATCCCTTACAGAGTGTACATCTACTCAAATAAAAAAAAAACAATATATATTATGAGAAATATATAGATTTAAAAAAAAAAACTAATTACTATTATTATGAAATTCGAATGAATACATCCGATGGCGTCCACTAAGGAATAGATATTTTGTTAGGCAACCCAACACAATTGCTTTTGTATGCGTATTTTATTATTTAAGTGAAATTCATTCGGATAACAGATTGGTAAAGGTCGTTTTTCAACGTATCTTAGACTATAAAGGAGAGTTCATCGTTTCCTTAGTGGCCGCCGTATAAATTTGAATTTTTGTTTTCGAAGCGTGATAAATACTTACTACTGAATTGTATAAATACTAAAGTCACTTGTTTCCTCAATCCTGCGGTATCTTATTGGCCTGCTATTTGAAAAAAATATCCCTTAAAAATTTTTTTTTTTCTAATTTATGTTTTTAATCCAATTTCAGAGCGGTCGCGTGGACGAGAGACGATTCCAGTCGACTCCAGAAGAGCGCCTCAGCATAGTTGGTGGGAAGCGAGCTCCACAGTTTTATCTACCTAGCTATGAGGCAGAAATAGCAGAGAACCAAAAGAAAGATTCAGAGTGAGTAATGTACTAATTTATTAATAAGTATCATCATAACAATATTTCGAGGTGGTCAGAAACCACGAATTTTAAGAAGCGGATTCACATTTAACCAACTTGACTATAGGCCCATCATGACAAGTGGAATGAAAATAACTAAAAAAAAAACAACCAAAAAAAACTTATCAAACCTAATTTAAATATAAATCATGCCCGCGCGGCATGGTGGCAAGAACGCTGGCCGCATTTCCTCGCTGAATCGCTATGCTAATTCTCTGAGCGAGAAAAGAACGAGCCCTCTTGTCACCAGAGCAGACAATTATTATGTCCCGACCAGGAATCAAACCCAGTAACTTAGCCTCTAAATCCACAGACTTAACAGCTAGACTACGGAGGCAGTTGCAAATATAATATCATAATCATTTAGTAAATAAAGAAACTAATATGCGGTCACTTCAATTGTACAAATTTCTGTATTTAAGTTAACAAATGCCACTAAGAAAGGAAGCAGATACCGGCCCTTAATTCTAAAGAAACCGTACTAGAAAATCGATGACTTTCCAAACATAATTTATTTTCATCGTTTCCTTTTCACCGTACGTTGTGTAAACTTAGCAGCGCCATCTATGTTTTTAGAACTAAAGCTTTCCTGTTACCAGCGCCATCTAGTCAGTTTTTTAAAGCTCCCAGCTTTCTTGTTTTCACAACTTTATTTGATTGCTGTTATTGTTTACTATGTCTAAACCATTGTCAATTATATTTATTTTCTATATATTCCTATATATTAAGTGTCCCAATTACTTATTGTATTATTAAACTATACATACATAATTATATTATTACACTAACTGACAGTGTCGCTTATATTGATTAATATTTATATATAATTTACATAAATCGCAAAGTACATAATGTTGAGCAAAAAAAGGAGTTATAATAAATAATAATTACCTTTGAAAACACATGCTCGTGGGGCAGACACGTGAAACTCCTGCAAGATAAATTGGACTCAGTTAAGCAAAAAGAATCCAATCCTTAATTTTTCAGAGATTTAATTGTGAATGGCAATTAAGTCTTTGGGATAACATCTTAAATATCAAAAAACAATTCAGATAACAAACCTTTTTGAAATGTTCTAAATGTATTAAATATTGTATTAATTAACTTAATGTGGATTGGATGATTTTTACGTAACTACTTCAAATTATAAAGAAGCACCTAATAAATTACTCTTGTATTAATTATTTCAGTATAATATCGGTCAAGGCCAAATCGTTTGCTGACCGAGAGATTCGATACACATTGAAAGCACAGGGCCAAGGCGCCGGTACATTTAATATTGGACCCACGTCTGGTATTGTCAAGTTAGCTAAGGAACTCGACTTTGAAGATCTCAGGCAACCCCACGTGTATTCTCTAGTGGTCACTGCCACCGAAGATTCTGGAGGATTTTCTACTTCTGTTGAGGTAAGTCATCATTATTTTTTTTATTTTTTAAAACTTTATTGCACTATGCAAAAAGGCGGGCTTAATGCCGCTAGGCATTCTCTGATAGCCAAACCTTTAGGACATTTAGACAGTATACATGGTAGGTGCAATCATTAATAAGTTATTCTTAAGAGTATACTTCTGTATCTTGTATTTTATATGGAGATCAGTCTTTTTACTTGCACGAATCGAAGTATCTACTCGTGTAGGTAATAACATACATACCAGACTAAAAATTCTTTCAATTATTAACTATAATAGTTATTTAAATAAAAATCTTTATTGCACAACAAATATAAATAATAAAATAATGTTAGGGAAGCATAATAAAAGTGGCGCTCAATTGTCTCAGCCTACCCCGCAAGGGATTTGTCGTGAAGATATGTATGTATGTAACAGAATAGCAGTGTACAGCTAAACTTGTGGAGAGGTATGGATTTATATGATGGGTCCAGTGACTGAGAATTATAACTCAATTAGTTATGAATAGAAAATAATAGTCTATTAGCAAATAAAATACGTAATTCTCATTTTCAGTTAACGATTCGAGTGACAGACGTAAACGACAATGCTCCTAAGTATGAGCTTCCTGATTACCAATCGCACAACATCGACGAAGACATACCTTTGGGCAGCAGCATACTAAAAGTCAAAGCAATGGACGCCGACTCGGGGAAGAACGCAGAGATCGAATATTTGGTGTCAGGTATGTTACTATAAGGAACTGCTTAAAGTGTAAATTATCATGTAGTTATCAAAATAAACCAATTCTATTAGCAAAAGGGTTTTATATGACTGCATATAACTTTGAGAGCAATTTTACCCTGATCTTATATCAAAATCGATAAGGTGATACATTATTATTAAGTAAATATAAAATAATACTAATAAAAAAAAAACTACTTAAAAATTAAAAGTTGTATAAGTAATATCTAAAACAAAACAAATAATAAAATAAAAACAAATTAATATAAAAATCGCTCCTAATGAGCTAAGTGCCAAGGATACTGGCAGCATTGCCACGTTGAATGGCAATGCTGATCCTTTGACCCAAATATTACCTAGCTTGTCTACCGAGGTGTTGACGAGCTGTTTTGACAACGCCTTAAAAAAATCCTGTGCACTTGGTCCCCACGGCCCGAGAAGCAAAAACACATATCCCAATAAGCTGGGTATATTCTCTGCTTGTAATGCTCAGCGCCTGGGTCCTTAGAGTCAATAACAGGTGGGAAGGTGCCTGGCACTCTGGAGTGTCCACACGGGTAGCATCCCACACTAAACGCAAACCATGGAACCAGCGTCATTCCATCGGGACGGTTGCTATCGTCGCGGGCCATGCCACTGGCGAACCCACAGACGCAATAGCCCTATAAATGACGTGATTGAGGCGGGCGTGCCTTGGGATGCGAGCTGTGCTCTTGCTACAGAAAAGGCCGTGTTGGCTAAGTGACTTTGTATCCATATTGACAGCGATGTGAAACAGTGTAAGCAACTCCTAGACGTAGACTGGTTGTAGTGCGGAAACATTTGTTGTCAATTAGTGATTCAACAAAAGATAAAAGAAGAGCCTGCAACCACTGTCCCGTTTTCACCTTGACATCACCAGAAAACGAGCACGCTTTGCCATATTGGTTGACGTATTTAAAAGTTGATTCCGTACCAATCGGCAAAGCGGCTCGGCCCACCAGCGCTGTGATGTGGTGAGAGTATATAAATATTTAAATAATCTATATGTATATTTTTATACATCTGAGCTACCAAATTTTAGGTCCGTTACGTCCACCTCATGGCGCTGTTGAATTCACACTTTATGTTCCCGAATCAATAACGGAGTTAGTTTAAGTACTATCAGAACCTGCAAATCAATAAAACAAAAAATATCTGTGTTTAGTTTTTTTTAGGATTTGTAATTGAGACTTGTACCAAAACGGACTCTCTGTAATTGTAACGATTAAAGGGAAATATTGCGTCAAATGTATCAGCTGTCGGCTGACCTTCAAAATAATCTAATACACTCGACGGCACTTTTAACTTTAATCGAAACAATTAGAGACAAATATTTTTGGTGTAACCCAGCTTAATTTGTAATCAAATATAAGGAAATATATTAATGCCTATTATATTAAAACTTTCAGATGATCACTTCAGTGTCGACTCAAATGGCATTATTACAAACAACAAACAGTTAGATGCTGACAACAATAACGCTTACTATGAGTTCGTTGTTACTGCCAAAGACAAGGGAGAACCTGCCAAAACTGGAACTGCAACAGTACGAGTTTATACCAAGAATAAAAACGACGAAGAACCAAAGTTTTCCCAACAAGTATACACTCCAAATGTGGATGAAAACGCCGGACCAAATACTCTAGTTACCACTGTCGTTGCATCAGATAAAGATGGTGATAATGTTCGATTTGGATTTGTTGGAGGTGGAACGAGCTCAGGTCAATTTGTCATAGAAGAAATAACTGGAGTGATTCGTTTGCATAATAAAGCAATATCATTGGATAGAGATAAATATGAATTGAACGTGACAGCAATGGACGATGGAGCTTGTTGCGTTAATGGTGGAGGAACTGTGCACACTTCTACTGCTGTGGTTGTAGTCTTTATTACTGATGTAAATGATAACAAACCAATTTTTAAAGATTGTCCAACTTATTTTCCAAAAGTCGAAGAAGGAGCTCCTAACGGCAGTCCTGTTATCAAAGTCCATGCCACAGATGAAGACAAAGGAGTAAACGGCCAAGTAAAATACAGTATAGTACAGCAGCCTAATCAGAAAGGCACTAAATTTACAGTTGATGAGGAAACTGGTGAAGTTTCTACTAACAAAGTGTTTGACAGAGAAGGTGATGATGGTAAATTTGTTTCTGTAACTGTAAAAGCGACTGATCAAGGAGAACCGTCCCTGGAAGGTGTATGTTCGTTTACAGTAGAAATTACAGATGTTAACGATAATCCACCACTGTTTGACAGACAAGTAAGTGACATGATGATAAAAAAACCTTGTTAGATTTCTTATTCCTCTCGTTCCCAAGCTACGACATTTTTAAGTTTTTAAATAGTTTTTATGAGTGTTCTTTTAAAAATTATAGTCAATTAGCTTTTTCGTATTAATTATGGATTTATTTTAGTAAAGTTGAAGGAAAACGTTATAAATGTTTTTGCTATTGTTCTGTCTAAAATTAGGTGCCTATATGAAAGTCAAAATATAAATTTATGTAATTACAATTATGTTTACATTACAGAAATATGTTGAAAATGTCAAACAAGATGCTAGCATTGGCACTAACATTTTGAGAGTTTCTGCATCTGACGAGGATGCTGATAATAATGGGGCTATTGTCTATACATTAACAGCACCTTATAACCCTGCTGATATAGAATATTTTGAAATCCAGCCCGAATCGGGTTGGATAGTTTTAAAGAAACCCCTGGACGTAAGTATTGATAAATTTATAACTACCCAAAGACATAAATAAGGACAGGACTAAAAATACAAGTTATGTTTTAATAGAGGCTCTAAAATGTGTTCAAGAATGTTAATATAACACGTAAGGCAAATGCACTCCTTTTTTTCTTCAAACGAACTAAATTGATTGCAAGTAAAAACATTTCATTTGAACGTAACGTTAATGGTCGTCAGTTAAATTGTAAAATTGTAAATGTCATGTATAATATAATTCAAATTTATCATTAAATTGTTTTAATATATTGTTATGTTTATTAGTTTCCAATGAAAACAAACATTAGTCATTACTTTGTTTAATAAAACACTCTCTAAATAGTCGATTGTCATAACATGTCCAGTATGTTCTCGCAGTTTAGGACCACTGAAACTAACTGTATTTTTAGTCCAGTCTTTGAATATACCGACACCATCAAGTAACAATATTGTAACTCAGATTTAAGATCCAACCATAATTTTAATAAACTTTGTAGGAACTTAAAATAACGAATGGGTTTTAATATTGTTACTTACTTTGATGATATACAGGGTTAAGATCTCACTCGATATTTTCTAAAGTCGATATTAATATAGAATGAAAATAATTATAATATCTACTAGTGTTCAAAACAGAAACCTAATATTAGCTGAACAAGCTTAATAATAATTAACGAATTTATAAATTACTGGTTAGGAACAGTAGAACCCACCTCATCAAATTACAATATAAGTTAAATAATAATAATTATAATAATACTTACATAGCAGCTGTAAGGATTGTCATTTGTACTTAATACTAAATTATACTATTATGATTTATTGTAGCTATTAAGCCCGATTTAGACTTGGATTCGAATTCTGGTCGGGACACAATAATTAATTTAATTTATTTTTGATTTTTCTCGATTTTGGTACGCAGGAGACATCGACGAGCTTGCCACATGATGGGTCTAGTAAAGTTGACTAAATGTAAATTCACTACTTCTGGAAAAAAAAGCGCTGTTTCATATCACCCTAGAAGGGTCGTGTAATATAACATTTTATTATGATACATTACACATAAAAGTAATATTAATAAACAAATGTCAAAGTCTAAATATAAAAAAAAACTATACTATACATTTTAAAAAAAAAGTATTATTATCTTTTTTACATTTGAAAATATCGGGTTAAATCACGTTTTCACCCTGTATGTCTAAGTAAGAACGAATCACACTGATGTATTGACTTGAGCGATGTATGAATGTGGAACTATTTTAAATTGGATGAATATCTACCTACGGGCCTTAGGAATTCGATTGGCACTATTAAGAACGCGTTCGTCTTTTCTTCAAAGGAACTTTAGTCAAGCAAATGTCTAATATAATAAACGAATAGTTAGGATATGTATATATAAAAAAAGTTGTAAATATTTAAACAAAATTATTGTTGTACTAAATATACAGAAAGATTAAGATTAAGATTAATATAAAATATATTTACTGAAAAAAATGTATACTTACTGGAATATAAGACCTTTCTTATAAAATTCTAAATATCAAGAGAATTATGTAGAATTATTATTTGACATGTTGTCAAAACGTATTCAATAAAATATGATTAGTAAGTTCGCTATATGTAATCACATGTATCTATTTTATACATAATGTTTTTATTAACAACCATATAAATTTATTAAAATATTTCGACACCAGGGGCCTAATTCTGACGCTTTCGACTTGCATGTCGGGCCCTGGGATTACATTTTTGTAATCGACTTAGGGATATGCAATTTAATAATATTTAAAATTAGTTAAACTTAATCATTACCTTCAAAACACAAAAAAACTTAAATAATTCTTTTTTTATTATAGTTATTTTTTGTTGATATATTTTTAATAGTTATAATATATAGTTAAAATATACATAATTATTTAATGTGACAATACAAAAGATGCCGAAAAAGCTTGTAATAAAGAATGTGTCTTTACGCAAACATTTTTTTACATTAAAACTAAAATACTTCTTAACACAATAACCTATTTATCGTATATTGACATTTGCTTGTCTGATTTATTTTTGGAGTAAGGCGTGACGTCATCACCTTAATATAAGTTTAACAACTCAGCTGTCTCATTTTAAAACGGATTATATTTAAAAACACCGATGATTTAATTGACACAAATAACTTTATTACTTCTAAAACTAGTGGCATAAATATTTTTTATTCTACTTTGTTTTAAAATAAGGCAGCTGACATGTAAATAGTTCTAAATTTGGCTACTGTATATTGCTGTAAAGAGGCGCGGAGTAGTTGTCCATTGCTGCTCGAAGTCTGCAACATCTTCTTCTCGCAGCACATTATATAAGTCCCAGTACCAGTAGTTATTTATTTCCTGACGAATTTATGAGGAATTATGCTGAAATAAAAAAAAAATCAAATATAGATACTTACATAATTAATAATTACTTCTTATTGTATACTTACGGCCTCCGTGGTCTAGCGATTAAATTCGTAGTTTTAAACGTGCAGGTACCGGGTTCGATTCCTGGTTCAGGACACAATAATTAATTCCTTATCCTTCCCACTTATTATGTATAGTAAAGTTGGCTACTTGTAAACCAGCTTCTTTAAAGCGTGGTTTCTGACCACACAGGAATGAAGGGTGATGATACTCTTCTATTAATGTCCTTTTTCCAATAAAAAAATAGTACCTCGATAATAGGTTTCGTCATGATAATTAATTCATATTGCTTTAGTAGAATTCCTCATTGATAGGTAAACTTAACTAGTGGTACTGACTTAAGTCGGCTCCGCACTACAACTTGGTCTCAAGATTTATTTCCGCAGCACAAACTCGCATTGACTATTATCTTACAGATTAATATGACATGTGTATAATACATAAAAACCAAGATAATACTGCTGTAAATATTTCACTGTTTAGTTTCTAAAACATGTACAGTTTCTGTAAAGCACTTCTGTATATTTCGCACAGTAATAGCTATTCGATTTATTTTGTATTCGATTGATTAGGACTTAGTAGTGTCTGTCATATGCCAAACTGTCAAAATTATAGGCTTAAGTAGGTATTCACATTGCAGAAATATGCGAATATAATTTCATGATTACCATTGCAGCTCCTATAATACGTAGTCCTAAACCTCCACTGCATTGCAGTATAAATACATAATTACCATTAAGCCCCTAAAATGCGCCTTTTTAACCTCCACTGCATTGGAGTATAAATCCATAATCACCATTACAGCCCCTACAATACGCCATCCTTAACCTCCACTGCATTGCAGTATAAATTTAAAATCACCATTACCCTATAATACGTCGTCCTAAACCTCCACTGCATTGCAGTATAAATTTAAAATCACCATCACAGCTCCTTTAATACGTCGTCCTAAACTTCCACTGCAGATTGGGCAACACTAATAACAATACTTATATATATATAGTACATTAATATTAGACATAGCTTCTATCACAAATTTGATCATGACGTTTCCTAAATTCAACTAAAAATGTGTATTTCACTCCTATGCTAAATGAGTCAAATTCAATTGCATGGTATTGTTTGCTATGCGACAAATTATTAAATTTGAATAGAATTACTATACATAAATATTACTAAACGTTTTAAAAAAGAAATCAGACAATTAGAACATATTATTTTGCATAATTTGGCCGTCTTGCGTCAGGTTGGGTTGGCTAGGGAATCTTTATCTTTGACATGACCTTAAAACAATCTACCTACATACATTTTTTTTCAATCAAAATCAAAATATTTATTTCCATAGGTTATCTTGTAATAACTTGGATATTGTCAACACTAAAATAATATAAAACAAAAACATACAAAATATATAAACAAACATAAGTTAGGTAATCATTGTTGGACCGTAACGGGTAAACAATCCAGATTTATGTGTGTTATAATAGCATTATTGTCATAAGCAAGGTAATTGTAACTTAATAACTACTTAATATAAGATCGTGGCTGTAAATAGGCCGTGTCAACTAAATATAAATTCGTGGCTGTAAAAGGGCCGAGTCAGCTTACAATCTAACAATAATAATAAATATCAAATCTTAATACTAGTTCGTGGCTGTATACGGGCCGTGTCACCTTACAATGTAAATAATAATAATATGTCAATTAAGCATATATTCGTAGCTGTAAAGTGCCGTGTCATTACAAATAACATAAAATTTTGACAGTTTGACATGATGTATATTACTGGGTTTTAATTCGAGAGCTTACGCTTTTCAAAACGACTTCCGTATGTATATTCTGTACTATACATGTTTTGTTACTAACCTATGATTTGCCTCTCTATACAGCTCCATATTCACGACAACTCATAATAATCACCTTCATAAAAACAATTTCTTGATAATTTATGTCATTTTTTACAGGTTACGAGTATTTGTATTTACATGTATTTAACTTAACAGCACCTATTATCGACCCATTCAAAGTTCACACCTATTATCGAGGTATGTTTTAATGTACGTATCCGATTAAAATACGTATATTTTAGAATACCTTGATAATAGGTGCCCATTTATGAGGGGTTAATAATGTGGTGCTGTTGTGTTAATTAGTTTATGTTTAAGATGGTCAGACTGCTTTGGCAATGTGGCCATCTTGCCAGATGTGACATAACTGTTCGCTGTGAAAGGGGCTACGTTTGTAAAATTCACTATCAAATTGTACAGAAAAACCCGTAAACGTCCATCGTTTGTAATATAATCCCATATCAATGAGTGTCGTTTTTGTTGTAGCCGTTACGAGGTCAATAAAACCATTTCCTATGACAAAATGACCTTTCTGCCGTGTCTTGTATGCAAAGCTGCATGCACTTTGCCTGCTTTTTTATTATTATTTTATTTTTGTATTAGTATAGTTTTAATAATGTATAAAGTAAATATAATGTACAGTTTGTTCTTATTCCTTGTACAGAACCAAAACTTTGTAAAATACTATATATTTTTTTTTTCTTGCACAATTCTTCGATATTGGCTACGATTTGGAATGTTACAGTAAGTAAGCATGAGTCAGTCAAGCCAGATTGTGAAAGAAGACATAATGTCAGAACTGTACAATTTTAAACTTTCTTCTTATTATTATTTTGTTTTAGCTTTAGGTATGCCAGGACGATGTATGACAGGGTTGTGTAAGTATTGAGTAAGAGCCTTTCATCAGCTATTTTGTTGTTTAAAATATAACTAATCTGTTAATATTAAAGCAATCTTTTTTTTTATTGTGATATATGTATATTATTTTAAAGATGCAGGTTAAGGTAATGTTTAATGTAACAATACGATATCTAAATTGTTTTTTTAATATTATATAATTTAACCAATACAATTAAAATATTTGTAATATTAACATAATTCGTGGTTATCACTAGTTAAATATATTTACTTATTGTTAATTTTGTATTTCAGAATGTGTAATGATTGCTTTTTTATTTTATTATTTGTTGTATTTTTTTAACACAGATCAAGATGGCGGCGGAGAGGAGTAAATAAAATAAAATAAATGTTATTTTTTGTTGTATCTTTATATTATGAAAGTGGTTAATGTTTTATTATTTTAGTTATTTTATGTTTTGTTGGTTAGCGATATGTATGTTTTTGTTAATTATGTTTTGTTTGGCCCCCGTGTGTCCGTAGCGGGACAGATATCGGCTTCGAGTGCGGGCCTCCGACAGGGGCGCCCCGCCCTCCTCCGCAGACGTGGACGTTGAATTAGACGTGGTAGACCGGAACAATAAACCCCCCATTTGGGACATGACCACGTATGGCCCCGTTCACATCAAAGAGAATGTCACAATGGGTACCGTAGTGACCAGTGTGAAAGCCAGGTTGGTATGAGGCGTCGCTCCTTAACATCACTAACGACGCGGTTTTGTCCATCGACTCTGTTATTTAGCGAGAGACGTACAAGTTGGAAGCCATGGCTCAAGATAAGGGCTTTCCGCCCTTGTCGAGATCCGTGGAGGTGCAAATAGACGTAGTGGACAGAGCGAACAACCCGCCGGTGTGGGATCATACGGTGTATGGTCCAATCTACATTCGAGAGAACTTGCCCGTGGGTGCCAAAGTGGTATCGGTGAAAGCCAGGTGCGTGTCGGCACGGTGGTCTTGTGGTACTTGCATCGTCACGATCACTCGCGGTCATGTGGTAGCACCGGCGTGCATTTGCAGGGTGCACAGCTTTACGGAATCTAATTTACATTTTATAAATATCCGCTATTGTTAATCTTAGAATAATCTTTTTGATTCTTCATTGCTATAAAACTCACGACTTTTTTTCTACTAGCAACACTGTTTTTTAATGTTTTAAATATTTTTTTAATATCTTTAATGTTATTTTCAGATATATCATTATTATTAAAAACAATATTATTCTAACACTTCATTTAAATTACCCTAATAGTACGAGTAAAATCATAGATATAAAAAAGTAGCGGATATTTATATTTAAAAAACAAAATTACACATATATGTATGACCAATGTCCTTTGTTAAATGCATGTAGGTTGAAGCATAAGTCATATTGCATACAAAAGTTCACAAATTAATATAATTTTAAATCGTGATAGCATGAATAAAGTTAGTAATTATAGTTAGTAGGTACGACAATATAATTAGTAACGTCACGGAACCTATTATCGAGCCATGAGTACCTATTATTGAGGTAATAAATTATATATTTATTTTTATTTGTGATAAAGATTATTCGAATGTACAAATATATAAAAATAATTTAAACTAAAAATTAAAATATTCATTCACGATTTGTACATCTGGCAGTGTCTCAAGCAGCATTCCCCGCTGTACAGCAAAGTTGATTGTCTGCCAATACTTCCAGTCTTATCATATTAACCAACTGCTTAAACATTGCTTGCTAATTATATATATTTGCGACAATCAGCCGTGTTCTGTCAAAAAGATATGCCCTGATGGGACAGAATAAGGGTTGCGACACACCCATACTTGTTTCGCAAATAAATAACCTTGATTATAAAAACAACTGCATTTACGTGTACCGCGATAAAAGGTGCCCATTTTGAGACGGTCGATAATAGGTGACGATACGATCTGTGCGTATTTTACTTTATTATTTTTATTATTTTGGCGTAGTACTCGTATCGACTTTTAAATCAAGCTTGTTTTAAATGTGTTTAGTTAGCATTTCATTATTTTTATTTATTAATATTTAGGCAGGTTACAGTGATTGACCGACCGTTGGTGTGTACGTCTGTGGCGTACGGTTTTATTAACATTAATTATTTTATTAAGATTCACATATTTCGTCATAAGCATGCAGAAATTTAAATTATAGAAACACTCCTGAACTAGCCACGCATGCAGTACTTTTCAAAATATTTTATAAGACAGAAGATAAACCAGGCTTCAACTTTTTTGCAGCGTGCCTCAACCAAAATACAATTCAATAATCATAACAATATTTTTTTTTATTTAATTACAACATCTCTTTTACCCTAGCATTAAAATATTATTTAATTAAATATTCAATTGGTTAAAATTTATGTATGAAATAGTTACAAAGCACTATTTATACGATTAGGTTCTTTATTATGATCAGGTACTTTATTATAGATAAAACATTGGATTACATAGTGTTCATGATTCTCCAATTATATAAGCGAGATCAATACTATATAATTATTAACGTAAAAAAAAGTTTTTGTCAATTGTCGTTATACTAGGGTCAAATAAAAAAATAAAAATTACCGATTATGAAACCACAATATATTTACTGTCAAATAAAAAAGAAATCATTACGGCACTAGAACATTTTATTGGGCCCATTTATTTATTTATTTATAATAGGGTAGCCAACAGTGCTAACATCACACACTTATGTGTACTTAACACTAAATCAGAAATTAGATGTTGCACCTATTATAGGCGACCACCACATTATCACAGTAGCCTTTATTGCCTATAAGAAATAACAAAATTATAAAATTTTCAACAAGTATACAAAAACTAAATATTATTCGATAAAACTAAAGCTGAAACAATTTAAAAAGTATATATAATAAACATACAATTCCTTTTAGAAATAAAAAAAAAGTAACTAAAATATTAGTTACTTCAAGTAGTGAAGAAAAATAAAATGAAAATTATTTTTGTAAAAAAATGAAAAAAAAAAACATAAAATTGACTTATAAATTTTGGGCAAGTTGTTTTAGCAGATTATGTTTCTCTAAGAAAAATGGGCATTCTCATTTGGCAAATAGTTCCATATTTTAGAACTCATGTAGGAAGAGTTTCGTCGTAATAGTAGTAAAGCATAATTAGTGTCGCCCAAAACAAGACCAAGACCTAGCTTGGCCAATGCTTGGTCTTGTTCTTTCACTCCTAATCTTGGTCTTGGTATAATAATAATAATACTAAATATTTCCAGACAGGTCACACAGCGCCATCTAGTTTCCGTGGTAAGCAACGAGGCTTGTGTTACGTAAACTAGATGGTTAATAAACTACATATTATACTTTTTTTTTGTAAGTATATACATATTATACATATAAACACCCAGACCGAGACAAATTATACAATGTACAACTTGTCCCCGGTGGGAATCGAACCCACGACCTCCCGAGCTCACGGCAACGTTTGTTACGACTAGACCACGGAGGCGCATAAGTCTTGCGAAGAGTCTCGCAAGACTGTTGTTCTGACTAAAAATATATTTATTTCGAATTGTAGTAAGGAAACCTTGTGTGACTTTAGTGTCCGTCCGCAAACTAGTATCTCGAGAAGGTCTGATTTACTAAAATTTTGAAATGGTCATAGATCTTGTTGACAAAAATGTATCCAAAATGTTTGGTTGTAACCAAAACTCTGTAAATAGCAAAAAAAATTCGTCAGCGCCACACGAAATAGTTTTGGAGATATTTGAAGTCATCTACTGTAAGAAACTTCTGAACCCTAAAAAAAACAGACACGAAGCAGTTACAAATTAAATATATATCCCACTCCTTGCGTCGTTTTACTCAATGCTGAGGGTCGTGACCCTCTCCACGGATCACTTTGTCCCGGACGATGCTGCGCCATCCGGGTCTGGTCACGGCGGCGTGCAGGTCCTAGTGGACTTGGGTGTGAAGTGTGGTGCAGATCTGGTTGCCCATCGTGTCGGGTCCCGGCCACGGGACTTAATTTTTTCCCGTGATTACCGGCTTTTCCAGATTGGCAGAGCTTTTACGGACTATATGACCAAAATACTCAACGACTCGTTGCAGGCAGAGCCTGGTAGTGACTTTGAGCTCCTTGAGTATTGATAAGTTTGTTCTGCGCGCTGTCCACGGGATTCGCAGCATACGCCTCCAGCACCACATTTCGAAGGCGTCGACGGGGCTTCGGTCATTGGCTCTAAGACTCCAGGTTTTGGCAGCATACAGGAATATGGAGAAAACGAAACTGACTTAAATATATATAATAAGTAAAAATATGATAATTTTAAGCAAAATTAGGACAAAAATATCTGATCAAGAGTTATACGAGACTACCAAGACTAAGGTTGCTTTTTTGTAAGACCAAGACCAAGGCTGCAAGACCAAGACCAAGATTCGGTAACACTAAGCGTAATTTAGGTATAGGCATTACAAATGTGTGAGTAGTGGAATGTTTGCCGTCGTTTTATAAATTTTCATATTATAGACATGCACAACGAAACGACGCACGGTCGGTCTAGCATTGTAACCGGCCTTAGATTTTTTATATTCTTATAAACCTAGTTTTTGTATTAGGTAGGTAGATTTAATTTTAACCTGTTGTAGATTTATTTGTATGACAAATTGTTTACAGTATGTAAGACCGTATATAGGTAGAAAAATTGGTACAAAATTTTAAATAAGTAAGTATTGTATGTAAGGTATATATCGTCTGACAACTTAGTAAAAAAATACATTTATGTTTTGCAATTAGTGAAACTAAGTAAATAAATAAAGTGGTATAACTGTAATTTTCAAATTTATTTACTGGCAATATTAGATTTAGCTTTTTTGTTTTTTAATTTGTTTAGAGTTTAGATCCATATTCATTCAGCCATTACAGAAAATAAATACAACTATTTTTAATTCCTTTTAATCTTTTTTTAAACCTGATTGTACACTTAGAAGTTATGAAATGGTCGTTTTTTTCTTTCATTAAAGATCATTAATGAGTTATAAAATCTTTATTGATTAACTTTGAATAGCACGCATCAAATTAAGTCACAAATATTTTTTTATTTTTTTATTATATAGGTGAATCAACTCTTTGGGCACAGCATTGTGTAGATAACGCCAATTTAATTCGTTTATTTTTCAAGTAGGCATAGGACAAAAACAGATGTATTCTGCACTTTTACACGTCAATTTTTACAATATTTATATAAAACAATACATTAGCAATGTCACGTTAAGCGGGACATTCAAATAAAACAAAGGAATTTAAGCAAATGAAGTTAATATATTACAAAAATGAAGTTAACAGAGAGCAATGGGAATCTACAATTATATAAAGGGAGGGTCGTAAGCCAAAACTTAGCCCTATCACTCTTTATGCATCCGTTGACCATACGTAGGGGTACCTTCCCTCGGAGAGCCTGAAGATGGGGACCCGGAGAGCGCTGCCGATCCCAAGCGGACAACGAGGCGTCACGGGGATCCTGGGCAGCGGGGTTATCTTCTCAAGCTGGGTCCCAGCTCTAAAGTCCAGACATAGAACCCTGGAACGCACGGGGAACACGCGTTACGTTCCATCTCCAAATCCACCACCACTTCAGTCTACACCAAGACAAGATACCAGATAGATGGTGAGACTGCAGCGGTGGTGCACAAAAATATTTTTCTGCACGTGGTCATGAAGTGACCGCGTACTATTTTCTATTTAATACTTACCCAAGCTGGGGGGTGTACAATATCTGGCAAATGATGAGTCGAATTGAATATTGTATGTTAATATGAATATATATATCAATTAGAAAATTTCGAGCAGCTGTTGCAGCGGAGCAAAAAAAAACAAGTAACGTCTGACAGTTGTTTTCTTAAAAATGGTGTGAGGCAAAGGATGTCGTTCGCAGCCGAAAACGTTCATCCCTGGTCATTGTCGATAACAATCGCTACAATACCCCGCTCGCCGCTCGAGGATTTTGACCCTAAGGGTAAAATCCTATTACATAATGAATAATAATTAATGCTATTTAATAATGAAACTACGAAAATAAATGAAAAACAATAATATAAAAAAAAATGGAAATACAACGAATAAAAATATTGACTGATAAGTCTCGCCACCAATTCAAGAAAAAGAACATCACTATTTGCCAAAAAAAATGTAAACAAACTTTTAGGTTAGGTCTATTATATTATGGTCTGTGGATCTATTTAGCATCTTACATTCTTAAAATCTTTGATATGCCAGTCGCCCAAGTTTTTGCCACTCATGTCCTCTAGAGTGTAAACAAGTGGCGACTTTTTATAAATTATGCGACACTTAAGGAACTTTGGGGCTAACTTTTTACTGAAGTATTTGTCCTTGTCGCTTAAGTAATAAGTGCGTTTCCAGACAACGTCACCTACATGAAACTCGGCAAATTTTCTGCGCAAGTTATAACGCGAACAGTTTTTTATGTGAGCCTGATACAGAGATACTTGTACGTCATTGAATACGCGGGCAAGATGACCTATATTTTCCGCGTACGCTTCACGGGGCAAGAAAACTATTTCGTCGCCAAGCTCTGTGTCAGTGAAATGTGACCCACACGTGACGAGTTCCCTACCATGTACCAGGAATGCTGGAGTGTAACCGGTTGACTCATTGACCGAGCTATTGATGGCAAATTGAACCTTGCTTATATCAACATCCCATGATCGATGGTCATTGTTTATTAAAGTCGATACGCATGTAATAATTGTTTTGTTATACCTCTCCACTAAGTTTATTTGTGGAGTGTACTTTGGTGTAAAATAAACATTAGGTACTAAGTATTTTTTAAATAATGTGTTAAGGTTACTACTAATAAACTGGCTGCCATTGTCGAGAAGGATGGTTTGTGGTATCCCATGTACTAGAAACACAGAATTTTCCAAGGTTTTGCACACTATTTCAGCGGTAGCTCTCCTAATAGGAAATAGCAAGCAATACTTAGAAAAACAGCAAGTCACTACAAATAAGAATGTATTTTGTTTCCTGCTTACAGGTAAAGGACCAACAAGATCGATTGAGATCATTTGGAAAGGACGAGAACATTGTTTTGGTCGGCCCATTTCACCAAGTGTAGCATGAGTAGGAAGTTTGTATGATAAACAAACATCACATGAGGAAATAAATTTGACTACATCACTATGCATTTTAGGCCAATAGTAATTAAGTGCCAACCGACGATATGTTTTAAAAATACCTAAGTGAGCCGCAGTGGGCTCGGAATGATTTTTAGAAATTATATCATTCCGATGCTCAATTGGTACTACCTCCTTCCATGCAAATTCAGCATTAAGTGTACATTTTGACTTCATGAGTCTATATAAAGAATTATTTTTAATTATAAAATTAGGAAAACTATTTTGATTATTGAAACACCCATTGTATATGTCTAAGTACCATTTATCTTTAGTGGTTTTATAAGCATTGGATATAGAAGTAGCAAGGCAAGGGACAGCTCTAGATAAGGCATCAGGGATGACATTGTCGATACCACGACGGTGTTTAATAACAAAATTGAAGGAAGATAGGCGTACTCCCCATCTTGCCAATCTGCCTGTTGGATTAGACAGTGACAGGAACCATTTAAGGGCACTATGGTCAGTGAAGACCGTAAATGGTCTGCCATTGTCCAAGTAGCAACGCCAGTGCTCCACAGCATTAAGAACTGCCAGTGTCTCACGCTCAGTAATGCTGTAATTTTTCTCAGAGTGGCTGAGAGACCTACTCATGTAAGCAACTGGGTGTTCTTTTCCCTCTATTACTTGAGTTAACATCCCACCAATACCATAATTGCTTGCGTCAGTATGGACTTCAAACGGTAAGTCATAATTTGGACAAGAGAGGACTGGAGCAGATACCAAGAACTCTTTAAGTTTGCTGAAGGCAAGATCTGCTTCAGAGGTCCAGGCAAATGGAGGGGAATTCTTTTTGGTAGATGTTAATTTATTTAAGGGGCCGGCAATAGTGCTGAACTGAGGTACAAATCTTCGATACCAAGTAGCAGTTCCTAGAAATCGTTTTAGTTCTTTCCTAGACTTTGGTGTTGGAAAGTTGACTATTGCCTCAACCTTTTCCGGATCAGTCCGCAAACCCTGCGAGTCGACCACATAACCTAAATATTTAAGGTTTTCACGGAAGAATTTACTTTTATCTAAATTTATTGTTAAGTTAGCTAATTTAAGTTTATTTATAACACTTAATAACAAAGAAACATGTTCTTCAAAAGTATTACTTATGACTATGATGTCATCAAGGTAAGCAAAAACCTTTAAATTAAAATCAGGGCCAAATAATTGATCTACAAGTCTTTGTTGAGTAGCGGGTGCATTTGTCAGACCAAATGGAGTCCGTTTAAACCGGAATGAACCACGACCAGGAACATAAAAAGAAGTTTTATCCCTGTCTTCTTCCACTATAGGGATCTGCCAGAAAGCTTTGGACAGATCAATGCTTGTTAAATATTTTGCATCCCGAAGATTATCTAAAATTTCCGAGATATACGGCAAGCTATAGGAATCCCGCTTAGTTACAGAATTAAGCTTACGGCTGTCTAGACACAGCCTAGGCTCGCCGTTCTTCTTTTGTATAATTAATACAGGGGTAGACCACGCACTTTCACTCGGTTCAATGACATCCAATTCTAGCATCTCATCCACCTGGGAAGCCAGAATCCTCTGTTTCTCTGGAGCCATCCTATAATAGCGCTGACGAATGGGTTCAGAGTCACCTGTATTAATATGATGTTGGATAAGAGTGGTGTGGCCTAAGCCTTTATATTCATATGAAATATCTTTAAATTGATTAATTATATTATTTACTATAAATTTTTGGCTATTATCTAAATTATTATATGAATAAATTAAATTTACTTTTTTATTAGTATTAATTGAAGAAGTTTTATTACTATTTGAAGAATTTTGAACAGTTCCCAAGTATTTTGGACATAAGCTAAATTTTCTCCAAAAATCTATGCCCAATAAGAGCGACTGCTCCACCTCAGGAATGACATAAGCCTTCACAATATGGAATGTATTTTCAAAATGAATAGGTAGATACATAAGTCCAATATTGTTATGTTTATGTCCTCCAGCATCAATAATCGACAGGTTCTCGTTAGTATGTAGCTTAAGTCCTAGTTGCTCTAACAGAACATGCGCATTATTTCCTATAATGGTTACTGCCGAACCAGAATCTAGCAGGCCACATGCTGAAATTTCATTAATTTTTAAATCTATATAAGGTCTATTATCAGTAGACGGTTTAGTAAACAGAATAGTATCCTTGTTGTAAGATTCAAAGAAGTTTTTAAGTGTTATTAACCAATTTTTCCAATCCTTTTCATTAAATTTTTTATTAGGTCTGATACTATTCTGCCTTATTAGTTTTTTTGAATTACGGTTATAATTATTTAAGCAATTACTGCAATCTGAGCGAAGCACATTAGGTGTGCCGCAACCAAAACAAAGAATATTTCTTTCAGCTTGACAGTTTCTTAAGTTATGTGTGTCCACCCGACACCGGGGACAAAATTTAGTATTATAGTTAATAGCGTTAAGTTTAGGGTAATTATCATTAAAATTTAAGTTATTATTTAAATGGTAGCCTTTATTGTTATTAAAGGTTGGTCTATAACTGTTTGTATTATTTCTGCGATTATAATTAGATGTAAAATGGTTTGTATTATTATTATTATAGTTATTAGATTTAGTATTAAGTTTAGGTTGGTAATAAGAAGTTTTAGAATATGCAAATTCTGGAGCTAAAGTATCAGAAGTAGCTTTAAAAGGTTCGTGAAATTTGGATAATCTATTTTGTATGTTTTCATAATTTTTACAGAGCATACATAAGTCATCTATAGTATTAATTTTACTACTACTTGCTAGTGTACTAGCATATTTAGGCCTAATATTGTGTAATAATATTTCTAATTTATCCCATTCTGGAATTGTTTTATTTAACCTAGAAAATAATCCCTGCATTATTGACAAGTAAATTGTGATGTTCTCTTTCTCTCCCTGGGTACGAGATCTTATTTCGTCCATCAATCGGTAATCATAATCCGACTGACTAAAATCTTGTTTTAGAAGACTGATCAAGTCGTCCCAGCAAATTATATGGTCCCGGACACTACGGAACCAGTGTAGAGCATCTTCTACAAAGATTTCAGTGGCATACAGTAATATTTTAGAGAATGGGATTTCTCTTGCAACTGTAAACTCTTCCAAACGTTGTATGAAAGCACGGACACATGTTTTACCATTATATTTGAGTTGTAGCAAGTCATTTGCATTGCTACATGTAGGTTTAGTATCATTTTGGTAAAGACTAATGTTGCTAGTTGCTTGGGATCTACTGCCCAAAGCAATAAACTTTTTATAAATACTATTAAATTCTGACCTAATCTCTTTAACCATAATCATGTCAGTTGATCTATCTGAATTTATCCTATTAAGTCGATGATAAACATGGTGCAGTAGGGTTTTAGTGCGGAGGTATTGATTATTATCAAAAACAACCGATAAGGATGTGACGTTTCCGGCTGCCTTCGCCATGCTCTCACTCACACCATTCAAGTCATCAACCGTCTCATAACTAGACTCCAAAATGTCCACAGCAGGCATGGAGTTTGATAATTTAATTATCTGCTTTCGCAGGTCGGCCACATTGTCAGTGGGAGTGCCTCCACGGATTAACACTTCATAAACTAATTCAGCTTTTTGTAATGAAAGATATTTAATTTCGAAAGACATGATTTAAAATAAAAAAAAAATTTAAAAAAAATAGATAAAAAAAAAAACCAGATATGGAACCAATTTGGGTAAATATTAATTAGGTTCCCTAATGAATGAATGAAAATGAATGAAATAATGAAATTTAAATTATAAAAAACTAAGCACATGCTTAAGATTTTCAGAAAATATATACTATACAACAAACTAAGTTATTTAAAACAAGCAGCAGGCAGTAATCAACTGTAGGCAAAAATAAATACTGAGAGAATTTACAGCTACTTGGCTAAAATACAGAAGGTTAATAAAAATTTACAACGTAGGTACTTTGAAGAAGTAAAAAAAAATTTTTTACACAATCCTGCAAACACGCATGCAATAATCACACAACTACTAGCTACGCAAGGCCAAAGAATGCAATAAAGTTAAGCGAAGATGACTAAAAAACACTGTTGGGCGCCAGATGTCACGTTAAGCGGGACATTCAAATAAAACAAAGGAATTTAAGCAAATGAAGTTAATATATTACAAAAATGAAGTTAACAGAGAGCAATGGGAATCTACAATTATATAAAGGGAGGGTCGTAAGCCAAAACTTAGCCCTATCACTCTTTATGCATCCGTTGACCATACGTAGGGGTACCTTCCCTCGGAGAGCCTGAAGATGGGGACCCGGAGAGCGCTGCCGATCCCAAGCGGACAACGAGGCGTCACGGGGATCCTGGGCAGCGGGGTTATCTTCTCAAGCTGGGTCCCAGCTCTAAAGTCCAGACATAGAACCCTGGAACGCACGGGGAACACGCGTTACGTTCCATCTCCAAATCCACCACCACTTCAGTCTACACCAAGACAAGATACCAGATAGATGGTGAGACTGCAGCGGTGGTGCACAAAAATATTTTTCTGCACGTGGTCATGAAGTGACCGCGTACTATTTTCTATTTAATACTTACCCAAGCTGGGGGGTGTACAATATCTGGCAAATGATGAGTCGAATTGAATATTGTATGTTAATATGAATATATATATCAATTAGAAAATTTCGAGCAGCTGTTGCAGCGGAGCAAAAAAAAAACAAGTAACGTCTGACAGTTGTTTTCTTAAAAATGGTGTGAGGCAAAGGATGTCGTTCGCAGCCGAAAACGTTCATCCCTGGTCATTGTCGATAACAATCGCTACAGCAATACGTAAGAAAGCAGTATGATAACCATCATTTGGGAAGAGAAACAATAAAATAATAAAAATAACAAAATTATAAATACAGAATAACGCCTAACATTATAGCTGCTTTAGATAGGCATTGTCACACTATAAGCTAAGACAGACACAATTATAAAAATATAAATGTCAGTTAAGATACAAGAGATATAAGATAGTTTTCCGAAACTTATATGTCACACTTTGGGTACTGAACATGCGTGTTAGCTTGTGACGTCATCATGTGGTGGAATGCATAACGTTCACTTTTCATGTCTCTCGGTTCGTCTAAACTCACGGTCGTTGGAAACCAAACCTTACTAACTCACAATACTAATATTTTTAACAAATTTAGATTTTAAATTCTAGTGAAATTAGCTTGGCATGAAACTCAAAAAACTGAAGGTGTACGTCTAAAAGCGACCGTTGTATTCGAATGATTTTTTTCAAATGAATTAAGCTCATTAAGTAACATTGATTGCCTAACAAAAAAATTAAGGCTAAATAACATTATTCATCTAGTATCGGAATTTGGCTTAAGTTATATTCACAGTTAAGGATATATTATGCATTTTTAAATAAATTATTCTAACAAGATCATTAATTAAAAAGTAGTACAAAAAAGACAAAATGGATGGTGTCATTTAGACAAAAAAAAAACTACTTCTAGATTATTACACTAACTCAGGGGTCGGCAAACCTTTCGAGTCAGAAGACATATAAGATAATTTACAATTTTTTTTGAAAGATCACAAATAATACGACAGTGACGACGCGTGTCACAGCAAAGGGGTTAGTGGTGAGACTAATATATTAGTAACAGGTATGGGTAATAGGTACAAGGAGGCATCAATCGTATTATGTTATTTTAAAATGTTGTATTAGGTTACCCAGGTAATACGTTAATAATATCAGAAATTAAATAACTTGGTTTTTCAGTTAATAGGAAACCTATTATTTATTTTAATAATAAACAATTATAGGTTATGCGACGTTGCCATCTATACTTGTATGCGTGGCGACTGACGGCCGGCCGCGCCAAGGAACATAATACCTACAAGGATCACGCCATAATGCCACGTTTAAAGCTCTCCTATTATGCGTTGTTGTCTTTGCTGTATTTAGTTTGACAAAGACCATTATTTTACTATTATTAAGTAATAGGTATGATATCCTAATATATCATAATATAAAGTAATATATTTAATATTAGGATTAAAAGAATATGATCCAATACACCATCTCTAAAAGAGGTGCAGTAAAAAGCGAGTACAAGTGGCTGATAAAGAAATAGTATTTTTTTTAATTTAAAATATTTAAGTAATATTTTCGTATGGAACTAAAGAGCTTCACATCCAAATAGCCGCATGTGGCCGCAGTTTGCCGACCCCTGCACTAGTTGATAGTGTCTATAAGGAAGAAATTTTGGGAAGTAATGTCAAAAGGGAACTGTAGGAATCGAACCCATTATTCAACATTTTCGAGTCTGAGAGCCTACATTAGGTGGTAGGTGGTAATTTGCCCAGTCTGCCGGGGCGGGGAAGTATCCGACGGTCGTGATGATACTTTACTTTTTTACTAAAAAATTGAAATAAACACCTACTACAATTTTGTTTGTGGTTTAGAAAATTATAATAAAAAAAATATTACGCGGCCATTTTATTTTTTTATTCCACAAATAAATAAGAGATCCGAGCTTTTTTACCAGAATTTTTAATAAATCCATATCATTTTGAAATAATCATATTTTAAGATGTAAGCAATAACATCATTATTCAAATTAAACGAATTTAGCTGCATTTGCTTTCATTTGTTACACTGAGCTTTTTTTTTTATAACCCGGCTTTTTTTTCAACGTTGTCAAGTGCTTAGTTTAGTTCCCAGTGTGTGTTTTGGCTTTATTTTTCCACAGAATTTAGAATTGAGAGAGACCATTTTTTTAATAGTTTAGAAATCCTTTGTGTATTTAAAATTATTCTACAAATTTGTAATAGCAGGATTTTTTTACGCAAATGTAATTAGAAGTAATCCTTTAAATAACAGACTGTTATTAATTGTAATTGCAATGGACGTAGACGCAAAGATACCAGGTAAAAATAATAATATTTCTCGAGTTTTTTACGCTAGAAACATCGACGAGCCTGTCACTCAGTGTAGCCAGACGTCCCGATTTTGGCGGGACATAAGAGCGCGGGAGAGAGAGAGGCGAAAGGGAACTTCTGATTATATACGTTTTTTTTACTATATCCCGCTTTCGACGAAAGAATCCCGCTGTTTTTACTCAAAAAGTTCCAAAATCCTGACTTAGCAAAAAAAAACTGGCAACGCCAGACAGTGTCACCTATGTGAATCCGCTTCTTTAACAGCGTGGTTTTTGTCCACACAGGAAGAAATTTGGTACTACTAATTCATGTGCGTCAGTCATACATAGTTTGCTAGCTCCACACGTAATGTCTTCGCCGTATCGACAACTTTATTGGAATAATTTTATTTGACGAAATTAAGGTTAAATTCTATACTGGAACATCTCAGAAATCACGTGTTTTGAATTAAGCATGCTGTATGATAGCGACTTGATTTTTTTTCTATATCACTAACGGAGCTACACAAATTTTGGTTCTAATAATAATAATATTCATAATAAATTCTTTATTGTACAAAACCAAAACAAGTGCAGGTACATAGGCGAGCTTAATGCCGTAAATTAATTTTCTACCAACTAACCTTTGTGACTGAGATATGTAATAAGCGGTGCAGCAGAAGAAAAATGATAATTGAAATTATTTATTACTATATAAAATACACATTAATTACAAACATATAGTACTTATACATAAATAAATGTCCTACATAAACAAAAAAATATATAACTAATTGAAAGGAAACCATATATTATTTTATAGTAATAATAAAATAAAATAATAAATTGTGCAATGATATATAAGGGACTAAAATGTATTAAATAATTTCTATATAAAAAAAAAACATTCGAAAAAAAAAACTACAATCCTATTGAACGATAAAATCACATACAGATTTATAACCTGTTCTAAACTATCCTGAAAATTCATACTTGGTAACTTTTGATGGCTATTAACACTACTAATACCTACTTGTATTCTCGCATGCAGCGAGAGGGACCTATAAAACGTTTTACTATTGAGTTAAAGAAAATTCTTATTGACAACTGTTTTTACTCAATAAAATAATAATTAACATGCAAATTTTGACATTAACATTGTATTCCAATAAATTGACAAAACAATATTAAATATAAACTATATACAAATAAATATTGTAAATAAATATCTATTGACATAAGTATATTGTATGCCCATAATATGGGCGGATTGCATCATCATGACATGTACATACTGTGATTAGAATAAGCAATCTTTACAATAAAGAATTTTGAATTTGATATCTGAATCAATTCATTAATAGTTTAACTAACAATTTTATTGCACCGCAAATAATGTCAACCGATAATTTAGTTCTATTATTGATATCTACACTCTTCACAGTTATGTATTGCATACGCCCCATTTGCATGGTACAAATTTCAAGTCTCTAGCTCATCGGGAAGTTCAAAATCAATTAGAAAATTCAATCCGGATAGAAGACAATGTAAATTCGTAATAAAATAATAAAATGGTAAATTTTACCAATTATTCTCGTATTAATCAAACTTCAAACTTCAATTATTATATTTTGAAAAACTTTTTATTCGAAGTAATATACAAACAATATAAAAGAATTACAATAGTAAATAAACTATATTAAAACAAAATCTAAATTTAACCTAAAATATAATAATAATAATACATAGAAAATAAAAATTAAATACTTACAAAAAAAATAGCTCCTCCAAATCGCTGTCTTGTGGCATGGTGCCCAATACACTAGCAGCATTTCCTCTTTGAATTAGGATACTTAATTTTTGGGAGAAAAAACTGCCAGCCCTATTGTCACCAGAGAAGTCAATGAGCCTTGGAACAATTTCTTTATAAAAGGCTTTAAGTTCCGATCCCCACGGGCCCATCGTATCTTAAGAAATGTTCCATTACTGATCACGACAAACGATTAAAATCTCTCTTTTTCTAAATTCTGTACAGTTTTCGTACAGTTTTTTTTTTAATATTACTGGTATGTTTTCAGTTCTGGCATTGAGAATAACCCGACGGTTTTCTATCGTCTAATGCCTGGTTCTACGGCTCAAACAAATAAATTCCACACATTTTACCTTCAACAACGGGCGGATAACGGATTCACGTGGGCGGATATCAAAGTCAACCATCCTCTGGACTATGAAAGTATTAAGGAATATAATCTGACTATACGAGTAGAGGTAAGCTTTCTTAAGTAGATTTTTTTTTATACTAGCACGACTTGTGACCTTGCGCCCACCTGATGGTAAGTGCATGCAAGGTCCATGAATGTTAACAACACTATGCCGGCTTGACTAGATGCTTTTCACACTTCGCTTGAATGACTCCAAGTTATAGCAAAGTGGAAACACAGAGCTGGAAGAGCATTCCACATCTTTATTGTACGACAGATGTATGAGTCCCCAAATTTATACGTACGCGAAGGGATGGTGACTACGGTATGTGTGTGCATATTCTGTTCTGTGCGTGTGGTTCGGTTGCGGAATGGAGAGGGAGGGATTAGGTTATAGAGCTCTGACTCACCATAGTATAGCCGGTAGAACACGCTCAGAGAAGCTACATCCCGGCGAAGCGGATTCGAAAGTCCCAGATATAGTGGCACAATTCGAACAGTTCGCCTCTGTAGGACATTGAGAGCATTTGTGAGGTACTTAGCGGAACTATCCCAAAGGTGAGAAAAGAGGATTTCATTGCATTTTTTTTTTATTCTTTACGTACCGCCATACATTCCCAACGGAATTCGGCTAAGTCTAGGGTTACAAACACAAGTACAACACATCTGTCCTGCCTGGAGAGTGCTGCAGGTTAAAGCAGTGTCAAAGGAAAATTAAACAAAAGAGAAATAAAAACAAAAAAAAATCATTAATATTTGCAATAAAACTAAATTATACAGCTGTAATATATATATAATTATATAGGTATATCAAAAAATATATATATATATATATATATCGAGATATATATATATAAAGCTAATTACTAAAATAATTAAAGCAGCTGTAAAGAGGCCTTGTCAATATCCTATACTAAGGTTAAAGAATAAATAATAATAAATTATTAATTTAGCAGCTTCAAATACCACACCATACGCACAATACACCATTTTGTAAATTATTATTTAAATATTATTTAAGAGTGTACTTTAAAGAGATGTATTCTATTAACTGCCACCGTCGTCTAGTCCGTCTGTGAAATTAGATTCGGTTCGATTCCTGGTCGGGATACAATAAATTAATAATTAATTTATGATATTTCTCGAGTTTGGTACTCTAGAGACATCAAATTTCCACTTATAGTAAAGTTTGATAAGTGTGAATCCGCTTCATTAAAAAGAAAAAATAAATTATTGTTATGCAACTCAGCCTAATATTTTTTTATCAACAGAACAATGGCGCTCAACAACTAGCTTCGGAGGCGACAGTCTACATCATGCTGGAAGATGTGAACGACGAAATACCTCTGTTCACCGAACGAGAACAGGAGACCGTACTGGAAGGAGAACCCATAGGCACCAAGGTCACACAAGTCAACGCCATCGATAAAGACGGGACCTTTCCCAACAATCAGGTAAGATATATGTATATATGTAATATATATGTTACGGTGTTATATTTATTAAGAATAAAAAACAGTACAATGATTTGAATAAAAATAAAAGTTAAGCTAATAAAAATATATAAACAAAATTAAAAATAAAACAAAAATTACGGTTACGGCATAATTATTAAATTATGTTATGGTTAATATCTGAAACGCCTTTTAACCAAGTGTTGATTAATCTATGCTAAGTGTTCACGAGTATTACTCTTAGTGCAAGAAGAAAAAGTAAAGAATCATCACGACCCCGGTGGTGAAGAAGCGGATTCACATTTACCCAACTTTACTGTAATAACATAACATGTGGCAAGCTCATCGATGTCTAGCATACCAAAATCGAGAAATATCACAAATAAATTATTCTGTCCTGACCTGAAATCAAACCCGGTAGGTGCAAGTAACAGGTTGAATGGGGTGTATCAGGCAAAGCTTTTTTATAGATGTCGCTAGCGGCACTGTTACCTTGTTTACAATGTCGGATCATTTTTTAAATGTTTTTGTAGTTTTTATTTTTATAACAGAAATACGAATTTTAACCTAACGTTACCTACCACAAAAGACGAATTAGGAAAGCGAACACCGTCTTTAAAAAGAAAAAAGGTTTAATTAATAGAACGGCAATTTAAAGATCACCATATCTTTGATTTCGCTTGGAAATCTATATTTGTACACTTAAAAGCTGCTGACTTCGGTAATATATCCAGAAAATAATAAATTTCGTAATAAAAATACAAGTTTTCTATGCAACTGACAGTTCTATTAGGTACCATCTATCATGCGCCATCTATCGTGATAAAGTTAGTGATACACCATTCAGCTAAAACTATGTCTAGCCCTCTATATACTGGTTACAACTAGATATAGCCACTCCAGATATAACCACTTCCGACTTCGTCTCCAGCTCCGACTCAAAATCTTTGGTTACGACTCCGGTTCTGGTAAACCCCCTCTGTAAAATGCCTGATTTTCTGATTACAAGTTAAAAAAAAAATCTTCTCAGAATGAAGAACTACGGCTGGGTGCAACGTCACAAAGTCTTTGTAATTGTGACGATTAAAGTTAAAAATAGAGTCGAATGTACCAGCTGACGGCGGACCTTAAATAAAACCGATATATTCGACGCGGTTGAAATCAGCAACAGTCACTACCCTTGGTCATTTTTTTTATCTTGTAACGCCATCTAGTCAATAAGAGTGACACTACGACGACAGTTCCTTTCCCAAACTTCATAATGATTCTACCGATTGCGGATAGATGTCACTAGGCGTTTGGCTAATTTTTAGCTAAGTTTTGAATTTCGAATTATTATGTACCTATGTAGCACTTCACTTCGTCTTTGCTTAAGTTATTGTGATTATTTCGTATTTTATTATTCGAAATTATTTATAAATCCTCTTAGTTTAAATATTTATTATTTAAAACTACCAGCAATTAAACGGGAAATTGCGAAGTCTATTTAAATAAATGAATATCGTAAAAAGTTTTTATAATATTAAATTGTATTATGAAACCACTTTGAGCTTTGCGCATACAACAGCTGCATTTTTGTAGCATAGTCCGACACTAGCTTATAAAACCGTGTGTGTTAGAACACACAACAAGAACTACCATGAACCTTATCCTATAACAGGTGTATTAACATCATTGATAACAGGTAAGCCTAAATTCGTTTATTAATATTTGGGGAGTGTCGAATGTGTAACTGTAGTTGAAAATTCGTGCGAAAGCTAACAGAATATTAAATATTTTAACAAGGTTTTGGGTAGGTACCTTAAATTCATCATTAAAAATCAAAGACTTCTAACGTAGTACATAGAAGTCTTTGTTAAAAATAGCTGTTTGGCTTGGCATAAGCATACTGTAGGATCGCATATACCTTATCGGTTATCGGTTTTGCTTATTGCCTCTGAAATAGTTTTGTAATTTTTCAAGACATATTTGTATCGCTACATACCTACCTATTAACAAACAAAAGTCCACCACCGCTCTCTCTCTCTGAATATTCATGTGACGAAAATTGTCTTCTGTAGACTTCTTCTTTACTTGAGAACAAAATTAAATTTGAATGTGTTTTACAGTTTGTTTTGTTTGAACTACATACTTACCTATTAATAAGAAATATAAGTTTAAATAATATAAATATTAGCCAAAAATAACATAAACTCGCTTAAAGGAGGTTTCAAGGTGTGGCGTGATGGTCAGGCAAATGAAAGAAGAATCTCAGCTTACCAGTATATTGGAAAAGCCCTAAGACTAAGAAATTTGTGTTAAAAAATTGTAATGAGTGACGCGACCTCACTCTTCAAGGCCGTAGGCTGCACTGTCAGCTGTCCACCGTCGTATCGCTGCCCCGGACCCCGCGCCCTGCGGTTAGTTATCGCTCTGGCCGCAACACAAGCGTAGTGACGTGCCGAGGCATCTCAAGACAGCTGAAAGGAATAATTGAGTGACAGAGCCGTGAGGAAACGTAAAATAATACGGGTGTTAATGTCTCTGCAGGAGGAATTTAGAATAGACAAAAATACTGGCCTCATGAGAATGTTAATGTTATTAATTTATAATCTTTGAAATAATGGCGGGCAATTATTTTATTTCTATAGCCTTCATTTCATTATGATGGCCGGCAGCACGCACAGGCCATTGTAATCAACTCCACGTGCACGCCTTTACGACTACTCTGAGAGTATCTTCTTATCCCTAGACGTATATATATACAATTGCAATGGTAATTATTGTACAAAACCAAAACAATGACAACCTGACACAGGCGAGCTTAATGCATTTTCTACAAACTAACCTTTGTGACTGAGATCTGTAATAAGCGGGTTACGAAAAAATAAATAGTTGAAATTTATTACCATATAAAGCACAAATTAATTACATACATATAATACTTATTATTCTCGTAGGCTTTTTATACTAGCATGACATGTGACCTTGCGCCCACCTCGTTGTAAGTGGCGCGCAAGGTCCATAAATGTTAGCAACTGGAATCAGACACTCATAACTGACATAAGTCCCTAACACTATGCCGACTTGACGGGGCATGACGGCAATTCTAGTCTGATCCCCAAACATAGGGATACACTTTACTGGGTTTATCGGCACGAACGGCGGATACTTCAGCCCGCCTACCACCTATTTATATCATATATGTACATAGATAAACGTCCTACATATATACCTAATACATATATACATATATACCTAAATATAAAATACATTATCTGAAATGGAATGGAATGAAATGAAATATTTATTTGTGATTGGTTACAAATAAAATATTCACAATATATATTATATATTTCTCTAATACATATAATACTATTATGAAAACTATATTTGTAAGTTATAATTATACTATGTAATATATATACATAGGCGCGGTGATGGCTCGGTTGTAAGAACGCGTTACTTAAATCCTACAAAGTTCGGATCAAACCCACCCGGCATGCACCAATCATTTCTTACGTACATTCGTCATAGATTTACAACACCACCGTTTCCGTGCCTCGAAGAGCACGTTAAGTCGTCAGTCCCGGTTCCACTAATACCAATTGTGAAATCGTTAATAAATTGTCATTAAAAATTTACATCATATCCTCGCCAAGCCGTCTGGCCAGCGTGGGGGGTGTAGGCCAAATTCTCCAGATATATGTTCTGGAAGGCCCATCTCCAGCAGTGGCGGTCTAGGACGCTGTGTTCTAGGGGCTGTAATGATGTTATGTTGAAAATATATATATATACTAAAATGATATATATATATATTACATATACATATACGTCCCTGTTGCAAACCGTTAAAACTGGAATGCCCGTCTGGCCATATGTTCCCATACAATTAAGTCCTGAAGGAAGCGCGAAAAAGCACCAAGTTGGATGCCCGTAATATCCTCGGCAATTTGTAGCTTATTGTACAGCGTTCTCGCAAGTATAATAGGAGTAAAATTTCATATTTTTCGTTATTTTATTTTATGATGTCTCCTAAAGTTAGCCCTGTCTTCATGCTACATGCCTTTATGAATATTTTCATAACAGCGCAAGATTATTTGCGTCCTGCCTCTACTCATATTTTTTGACTGCTCCAATCGTTCTACAGCACTTCTCAAATGAATTGTGGAAAGTTACTCTTTTAGACCTTTTTGGAGATAGACTTTCCAAAAAAAATATATCTGGAGAATTTGCCCTACACTTGCCACGCTGTCTAGACAAGTCGGCGAGGATCTGATGACAATTTATAATGATTCCAACGGACAACGTGCTCTCCAAAGCACGGAACCGGTGGTGTTGTAAACCTATGACAAATATACGAAAGAAAAGACTGATTTTTTGGATTAATGAAAAGTATTTTTCGAAATGAGCCACAATCGCTTTATATGTATATTCTTTCTTCTTGGTCGCTACAGTCTTGGCAGAGTGGTCGTAGTCGTAACTTGATTGTCAGTGGCACGCTTAAAAGCTGTCGCCATTCCTCTAGAACTGCAGCCTTCCTGAGGCATTCATGTGATCGGGGTGATCCATTACTGGTTTAACTTGATCAGTCCACCTTATCGAATACCTACCACGCATCCTCTTCCCTGAACTCTGACTCTTACCAGGCGCTCAATGGATGTATCTCCACGCCGCGACATGTGTCCGAAGATTGGCTGCTGTCTTATTCCCAAATCCTCCAAGATGATTTTTTTGGTTCTAGACTCATAATATGCCTAAAATTATCCGCCAACACCACATCTCTAGAGCATTAATCTGTATTATTTCCGTAAGGCGTAGGGTCCACGTCTCTGCAGCATATTGGAAAATAGGGAACAAACGAGCCGGATTAAGTGTTTTGGTTTCTCCATATTTTATTTAGCGTGTCTATAGCAGATCTCGACACTGCCATTCGACGCTTAATTTCCTCCTAGCATCCACCGCTATTCGATATTAATGCTTTCAGATAAATGTAAGATTGGTCCACTTGGCATTTTGCTATCTGTTTAATTTCTGGCCAGTTTTCGTTGGCACGGTTTCCTTTGTCTTGCTGTAGTTAATTTTAAGGGCCTATATATACCTCAAAATACTTAATTATAAAAAAATAATTTAAAAGTGCACCTCGAATACGATCATAACCGGCAACGCCTTGTCATTTAATACTCCAGGGATTTTTATACCAGAGACTCCGTTATCAGAATGATCAATGATGATTTTACATAGAAAATATACTAAACACAAAACTTAGATTTTGGACAACAGTTTAGCAGTTGTTAAACTAGATTAAAAATACCTTTCGACTACTTATCTATTCGAATACCCTCTCCGGACAGTATTGCTCGTAATTTACGATTAGAGGCGAGAAGGGACAAAATACTGGCGACAATAAGGATTTCATCCAAAGACCTATATCTAGTTAAGTGATTGCACCCGATGCTTTAAATACCAAAAACAACATATCTGCTAAGTGGCTGGTCTTCTTCTAACAGCTTACTCTTTTACCGTTTTGCTGCTTAGCCTTTCACTGGCAGTAGTAGAATCATTAAAATAATTTAGATTTAGATGACACAAATGCCTGTAATAAGTTTACCTGAATATAGATATTTCGACTTTGACTTTGAAAATATTTATTAATTATTTATTTTACAACTTTATTGCATAAAGTACAACAAGCGGACTAATACCCGTAGATATTTTGTGACAGCCAAACCTTTGGGTATAATTTGAACAACTACAGTTGCAATAAAAGTGTAAGTAATAATAATAATCTTACAAATAAATATTAAACATATTCTTATATATACATACATACATTTCTTCACGCTAGATCCCTTGCAGGGTAGGTTTCGCTTCGTCGAAATTCATCAACCTCTTCATACATGCCCTTTTGTTATCAATGCTTTTTAATGCTCCTTCAGCCAGTGTTTTATTTATTTGATCGTGTTATATATGGTCTCCAGGTCTGCGAGGGCCTCTTTTATCCATAACTTTCTCATCAATCAATCTTCCTTTCAATCGTAGCATGCCTTTTCTTATTTTTGCCCCTATGCTTTCTATATTGCATACATATCTTCACGCCAACTCCTTTGCGGGGTAGGCAGACCCAATTGAGCGCCACTTGTCACGATCACGACATACCTCTTTCGCTTCTTCGACATTCATTAACCGCGCCATACACGCCCTTTTGTTTCGATGGCTTTTTAATGCACCTTCAGCTAATGTTTTATTTATTTGATCGCTTTCTTGCAAAAAAGCAAGAACAAGGCTAAGACAAAGATTGGTCAACACTAAATATTAGTAGTATTGCACCCTTCTTTGTTATCTCTACACACTTCCAAATTTGTTTCCAAAATGTTCTTAGAAAATGCTTAGTCGTTAGCCTATGTACATTATTTTAGTGCAATAAAGATTTTTTGAATTCGATTAAATATTGGTAGTGAATGATATCAGTCATTAGTGGCTAAACCTAAGTCATATCATTAAAACAGAAAAACAGAATGTATGTCTCTCGAATTAACGAAGTTGTTTGACATTTTCTGACGAGTATATCTATTTATTTATAGTGTATGTATGTATTATATAGTATGTATGTGTATTTTTTTCTTATATTGTGTACGTATATGTAATTTTGAGTGCTATAAATGCGTAACTATGTTTACTTTACTTATTTAAGTTATTTTAATATTTTTCTTCATCCTGCCCATCACCTTACATGATGCCCAAGCTGGTGAAGAATGCCTTATGGCGTTATAGCTCGCCTATATACTAGGTTTTTAAGTGCAATTAAGTATTTATTTTATTTATTTATTTTGAAAAAAAATCTTACAGCTAATACATCAAAATAAAGCAAATAAAGTAAAACAGGTAAAAGACCAATACAGATTTTCAGATGTAAATAAAGTACATAAATTAACACAATTATAAAAAGAAAACAGCCCGGATACAAAAGTAAGATAATTATAAAGTAAAAGATATAAAAGTTAAATAGAGTTAAAAAATAGATAAATAATGAAATTTTGTCCAGAGTATATATATAAGTATAAATCAAAACTAGTGGAAATAGATGTAAAGTGTGAAAAGTGGTATATGTGAGATTTGTGTGTGTGTGGGTGGGTGCGTATGATGTTTATGAAGAGTGAATGGGCAAACTATAAATTTAGTGAAATAAAAATAATATAATTTTAGGTATTTTGGCTACTAAATTTACCAATAAAATATTTAAGCACGGCATTTTTGAAGGAGGCTTTATTGCCACGAAATAAATTCATTTCTGCAAATTCAATTCATCATTAAATTTATATAAATAAATAAATAAAATATCATAAAAAAATATGTGTTATTTGGCCGGTACTTTAATATTATGTCTATGATTTTAGCATTTAAGGCAAAACGACGAAACTTGGCGAAAAGAACTAGACTAATAAATAGGATCCTAAACTTGCAATACTCTTTGTCACAGCCATTTTACAAAGTTCTTTTCGATAGAATTGCGAAGCGTATAGAAGAATGGCGTCACATTTTTAGATAAACTTTGTGTATCTTACACATTCAAGAGTCGAGAGCGCTGCCTTTTCTTTAACATTATATTTCAGTGCGTTCGTCTAATTAGGGTTTCTGGGACCGCTTCTGTTTTTGAAAACCGGGTTTTTTTTCTCTCTCCTTTGATTAAAGAAAGAAAGAAAGAAAGAAAATACTTTATTTATCACAACAATTAGAATGGTTACAAAAAAAATAAAATATGCAAGGAATAAATTTAAATGTAAGCCTATTCTATATACCGAAATATACAAACAGGTGTGGCGATAAATAGGTGGTCAGCTCAGCATATGCTACAGCCGAGGCTGCAGCGCTGATTTTCAGCTGATGCCTTATGTTGGGTGAGTCACGGGTCGCAGAGATATACAGTACCATTTACTTAATCGGAAGGAGCACTAAATGTACAGTTTACATATATGTTTACCAAATTAGAATAGAATAAATAAATAATATTATGATAAATAATATAAGTCATAGTCAAGAAAAAAAAACAATTGTATATGAATTAATAAATAGAATAAGATTAGGTAAGTTGCTGTGAAGTCTTTTGTAATATTAGCATATGCCTTTTGAGTGCCGATCTGAAACCTGCTAAGGAATGCATGTCCCGAAGCGGTGGAGGCAAGGTGTTCCATATTTTCACAGCAGCGTACCTAAAACTACCTCGAAACGCAGATGTCTTAAAACGAGGGATGCAGAGTAATTTATGACTTGCTCGCGTGTTGTAATTTTTAGGCTGGCTCGGCCATTTAAGTTTTTTATAAAGATAATTTGGTATAGATTACTGCATTCGTGGCAATTTGTACAGGTACAATGGGCCACTATTTTGCTTGATATGTCTATCTGTATTGTTGTCAGTATTGGAGGGGAACCCATTGGTCCTTTCTCAGTCTCTGCTAAATCTGACGCCAAGGCCAGGGACTTTCGCTTGAGCCTGTGATGTGTGATGCTGCCGGATCCTCTCAGGTCTGAGGCGAGCACGTTCGGGTGTGATGCGAGTCTCAGTTGATACCCGTGGCTATGAGGTTATTTCCTCTCTTATAGTGTTCATTCTTAGGTCTTCGTGAATATATTTGTTTCTAATGTAGAATTATTATGTATTATTATTATTACTATTGCTAGCTGTTCCCCACAGCTGAATACCATATGTCCGGGAATTTTAATGATACACTTTCCTAAGGGAACCGGTATTTCCCGGTTCTTTCGGTATTTTTGGTTCAGGTACTATTGTTATACATATATATCATACATAAAAAGTAAAACACTAATAAATATTTAAGTAGTTTTTGACCGCCTCCGTGGTCTAGTGGTAACAAACGTTGCCGTGAACTCGCGAGGTCGTGGGTTCGATTCTCACCGGGGGCAAGTTGTACATTGTATAATTTATCTCGGTCTGGGTGTTTATATGTATAATATATATATATTTACAAAAAAAAAAAGTATGATATGTAGTTTATCAACCATCTAGTTTCCGTAACACAAGCCTCGTAGCTTACCACGGAAACTAGATGGCGCTGTGTGACCTGTCTGGAAATATTTATTTATTTATTTTATTTTAACTTTTAAGTAATTCCAAAAATTACATTAGAATCAAACAGAACTTAATCACTCAGGTCCGGATTAGTAGTCGTTGCTCCGCCAGTGCTTAGCACTAGCAATTCCCGGTATTTTAGAGATCGGAATTTCCCGGTTCTGAACCCTATTAATTATAATAAATAATTTGTTTTTCCTTCCGGCCATATTAATATATTCTTAATTAATTGCTTGTAACAGAATCATTACGCAGTACTTTATCGGTGGCCCAAATTATTTGGTCTGCCGTTCCCATTCCACCCAGTACAAACATTGCAGATGTGTAAATGTATGCGTAATGTAATTGTAATTACATTTTTATGGAGTTGAATAATAATTAATTGGTTCGATGTAAATGATCTTGGTCGAGAACACAAAAATATATGATATAGCTGAGTTTTCCTTGCAGATTCCATTCTCAGTCAGATTAAACATTAACAGGATTTATTTATTTTAATATTTTATTTATTCAAAATAATTTAATTAATGACGTTTCATAAATGCCTGTAATAGGTTTACGCGAATAAATATATTTTGACTCTGACTTTGAAATATTCAATTAATAAAAAAATATATAATTAAAAATAATAATAAACTGCCTCCGTGGTCTAGCGGTTAAGTCCGTGGATTAAGACTCAGAGGTACCGGGTTCGATTCCTGGTCGGGACACAAAAATATTTATTAATGTCAATAAATACATTTAATTTTTATTTAATTTATTTGTAATATTTCTCGAATTTGGTACGCAGGAGACATCGACGAGATTGCCACTTGTCATGATTGGCCTATAGTAAAGTTGGCTAAATGTGAATCCGCTTATAAGCTTATTTCTCAACCACCCCGAAAGGGAAACGGTCGTGATGATACTTTACTTTTATAATTAAAAATCAACTAAAAAATAAAACAAAAATAAAATAAAGAACAAAATAAAATGATATTATTAATAAAAAAATTGCTACCAATGAGAAAGTGCCAAGGGTACTGCCAGCGTTGCCACGTTAAATGGCAATGCTAATCCTTTGGCCCAAATATTGCCCAGCCTTCTTGTCTCCCGATTTGTTGAAGAGCTGTTTTGACAACGCCTTGTACATTTCCACCGCCCATAAATAAACCAACACAGCGAATTTTGCATCATGATTTGATGCCGCGGCATCAAATTTATAATCACTCGCCTACGCTCAATACAATGACACGTCGAATTTTTGACTAAATAACAAAAATAAAAATGAGAAACGCTATTTGTTTGGATTACCCTCTCGACGCAATAGTTATCTCAATGTATATGAATTTGAAATGTCATTAAAGGACAGTCCTAAGGCAACCGAGGCGAGGCTAAACGTGAACTGTCGTTTGAATACCTTACATTATTTGTGATATTTCTCAAGGCTGGTACGCTAGAGACATCGACAAGCTTGTTACTTATCTTAGTGGGCCTGTAGTATCGTTTGATAAAAGAGATTGCCCAAAATCAGGCCCCAACTTTTTTGCAGCGTGCCTCAACTAAATATAATTCAATAATCATAAAAGTTATTTGTGTTTTTTTTTAATTTAATTACAATATCCCTTTTATCCCAGCATTAAAATATAATTTAATTAAATAGTCAATTGGTTAAAATTAATGTATGAAATATTTACACAGCACTATTTATACGGCTTAACGTGATCCTCGTAGAACCGGTGGTGTTGTTGACAAATACGTAAGAAAAGTGTATTTAGAAACGGGTCACATTAATACGAGTAGGTGCTCTCAACCAAGTGGTAAGGTATTTAAATTTTGAATTTTGTTAACAGGTCTACTATTACATAGTGGATTCTCCTCGGAATGAGGGCAAGGACTTCTTTGAGATCAGCATGCAGACTGGCGAGATTTTCACGAAAGTGGTGTTCGATCGAGAGAAGCAGGGAGCGTACGCGCTGGAAGTCGAGGCGAGGGACGGATCACCATCGGCGCGGCCCAATTCTGACAACCAGCCCAATTCAGGTTAGTGTTTTACTTAAATTACAAATAATTTTGTATTGTTAAGCTATTTATAGCTTTTATCGCGGGCTTTAAGCGTGACGACCGGCACAGGTGCGGCGTTGAAAGCCGTGCATCGTCTAACGTCTCGTTTCAGTTCGGCAGACTTCGGCACGGTGTTTGTGTGCGTGCGACTAGACGTATACGTGTAGACTAGCTGCTAACTGCTCATAACTGATTCTATCTCTTTTAGACACAATGCTAGGTGAGACAGCGTGCTTTTTGGCTGCTTAAAAAAAACTGCATAAATAAAATAAATAAATAATTATAATTGCATATTATTGCAAGTTGATAAAAAATGCTATGCAATAGCTTTATTGTTTTACAGTGTTTATTTACAGTTCTCTTCTTATTTGACAAATATAAAATGTCTGCATTTGTTTACGATTGAATTAGCCTGTTAAGCACTCCATTGTCAAGAGAACTATACTTTATAATACATATATAATATACTGACTATTTGACGTCGTTTGATAAAACCTAGGGTTAACTATTTATATATATATATAATGTTCTCGAACATTTCAAACCATCAATATTTGAGTAGCTTATAATTTATTTAACACGTGTTTTGTTTTCGTTTTTTTTAAGGTACCAAATTTGTGCAATTTTTATGTTTCCTAATTAGTTATGTATAACTAATTTTTATGTTTGTTTATTTTAGAAGTCATATTTTTATTTTGTAAATTTGATAGTTTTAGTTAAATTTACTTTTTTTGTTTTAACAGTAATAAGTTTTTAATTGTTTTAACAGTAATAAGTTTTTAATTTCTTCTTCTTTTTATATTGGTGAATGCTGTGACACCTAATTGGTACATATATTAGATAAGTTATAATTATACTATGTTATGTGTGTGATAATATATGTACTGCTGTGTGTACTAAATAAATAAATAAATCAATTAGGCTAAAATCTACCTAGTGTAAATTAGTACTAAAATTCCAGCCTATTAAATACCATATCGAGGTGAATGTTGAATATTAATAATGTGGTCACATTTTGCCGCCAAATTTCACGGCGACTACTAATTTGAAATAACAATTTGAATTATGGAATTAATTGTAACCTAACATTCCACCTTATGTGGAATTTACAATGACCTTTAGTATAATATAACTCCTGGGTCTAGCGGTTAAGTCCACAGATTTAGACGCAAAGGTTGGATTCTTGTTCCCGATTTGATATATTTTTTTTAGTTTGGGATTTTTATCGACGAGTTTACCACTTAGGTAATAAATCACGAATTTGGAAGAAGTACTAGGTAGGCACGTAGCCACATCTCTATCGCGTCACCGTAAATCAAGCAGTGGCACAATCAGCCGCCCGCCCAAGTCTTAATCCGGTAAGCTTCCCATTCCTGTATCTGTCGCACGTGCAAGCCAAGACTTAGATGAGCTCTCTCTTACAATACAATTTGCTCAATGTATTACGAATACTAATTCCATAGACATTATAATAACAAGACAGGACAACAACGCAAACGGTGTAAACTTAGTCGTGTTGCCCAAAGCAAGACTAAGAGTTGTCCAGATCTTGGTCTTGCATCAACACAGCTGGTTTCGATCTTGGTCTTGAGCAAGACTCTTGCACTGACTCAAAATATATATTTATTCCTAATAGTACCTACCTTGTGAGACTTAAGTGTATGTCCGCATATTACTATGTCAAGAACTACTGGTCTGATTTACTTTATGGACACCCTATATACTCATTTACTGCTTAACATGATCATAATGTTTTATTCATCAATACGAACAAATTTGTTAGAGCGAAGAAAAAGGATTTCACATCAAAACAATTTTAGAACTATTTCAAAAGATAATTATACAAAAAAGTTCCTCTAGTCGATCATAGATGGCGCTCTAATTTAAATCTTGAAACACTATTCATAAGGTTAACATTAGCTCCAAGCATTGCTCAGTAGACATACCGACTCTATCTTTATATTTGACCTCGTTGACTAATTCACTTTTCAGTCTAACTACATTTTAAATTAAGAAATTCGACCAGTAACTTTGAATTTAGGGCCTTTACACTATACACACTGGCTAATGGTGAAGTAAAGAGCCTACGAAATAAAAGGGCATGTATGAAAAAGTGGATAATGTCGACGAAGCGAAAGAGGTTTGCCTAGCTGGCGTGAAGATATTTATTTATTTATTAAAAACTTTATTGCACAAAGTACAAAGGCGGACTTAATGCCCGTAGACATTTTCTGACATCCAAACCTTAGGGAAAAATTAGAACATTTATAGGTGCAGTGAAATAAATATTAATAGTAGGATAAATTCAACATAATTATACATACTTACATAATATACTTTAACATATACTGTAATATCAATATACTAAATACTAATACATACACAAAAATATACATAAATATACATATATACACTTATACACACTGTTGGGAGCTATTTAGAAAGTGTAGATAGTCGAGTTTTTTGAACGAAGATCTGGTAGACGCTTGCCTTATGTTTACAGGGAGATTGTTCCATAAATTTGTGGCAACTATTGAATTTGAAACAAATCCAGAACGATGCAAGGGAACAGAAAGAAGTGAGTTGTGAGAAAAACGAAGGGATTTGTCGTGAAACGAAGAAAGATAGGCAAATATACGATATATATACGAGTATGTATGTATGTATGTATAAATTGACACCAAATCCACGTCAACATGTCCGGCTGCAGCGACTGTAAGCCAAGTTCATCAGAAACGTCTGGAAGGCCCATCGCCAACAGTGGAGGTCTAGAACTCTGTGATCTAGGAGCTGTGATAAAGACGATGAAGGAGTCCAATACCTTCCTTCGAAATTAACCCACTGTTGGTCGTGCTGAAATTATGTAACGAGGTTGATGATCTGGTAATAAGCAGCTCGCCAGTGGAACCGACTACCTCTTTATATTCGTAAAGCACCATCATTCATTAGTTTTAAAAATTTGCTTACCAAACACTTTCACAAAAAGCAAGACGTGTCTACATAACTTGACAGAGTCCGTATATTATTGTATGCATTATTGACATTTATAATATATTTTTTTATATTATAATCTCGAATTAAAAAAAAAACTACGTATTTTTTTATTTGTTTATTCAGTAATAAAATCTTAAGTTACGGTGCAGAGAAGTTTTCCTAAAAATATCGTCACTCATACATAACCTAATCAAGTAGGTAGCGGAAGGTCGACGATCGCGCGAACGTTGACTTACGTAATTGTTTCTCTCTCTATTTCGTCTCTCGGCTGTGGGCGAGATCAAATAATAATAACACTCCCCAGCCTTTAGGTATTTATCACGATGGATATCGCAATTTTCAGACGCGGCCTTATTCACCATTGTTTTGTTATTCGTATAATGAAATTTATCTTTAAAGAAAAGTGACCTTTTTTAATTCAAATAAAGGTTCTACTGATGACACCTGAAGCCTAAAACAAATTTGCTCTTTTGACAATTACACGCGGTACATTTTATATTTATTTATAACCTCTTTATTGCACAAAAAAAAAAAACTAATGTACAAGGGCGAACTTATGCCTTTCGGCATTTTATAACATTTATGTGGGAGTGTGGTAGAGGATTTGCGGGGTGCATTATTAAATAAATAAATATAATAAATATTTCCAGACAGGTCACACAGCGCCATCTAGTTTCCGTGGTAAGCTACGAGGCTTGTGTTACGGAAACTAGATGGTTGATAAACTACATATTATACTTTTTTTTTTGTAAATATATACATATTATACATATAAACACCCAGACCGAGACAAATTATACAATGTACAACTTGCCCCCGGTGGGAATCTAGGTAAGTATATAGTACTGTTTATACACAATAAAAATAGTATGATAGATATAGGTACTAAGAAGATCTATGTTGTTTTTTTAGAAAGTAAGCGATAAGTAGATTTTTAAATATATTAATAGACGGCGCCCGTTTGATAACCAGAGAAAGTTGTGTTCTAGAGGCTGTAATAATAATAAATACCATAGCTTTATTTTTGATTATAAGTAGTTTTCTCAATTTAGGTCCATGCACCCACAATTCCTACTCACTTCTTCTAAAGATTAGCTGTTAGATATTTTTAGACATTAAGCTCGCCTATGTACTGTAAGATAATATTTAGAATTGTACACAAGGAAACTTACGTCATGTGTTTAAATTAGAACTAAGATGTGAGGTTGTTGGCCTTTTGGCCTGGTAGTGTAACCGAGTTTGGTCAGATGGCGCTGCGGAACACAAAAAGGTGTTCACACAGGTGCGCGTCAGAAAAAGAGGCGGGATTATTATGGTGGTGATCGCATGATCATATCGTAACGGAAAGTTAATTTGAAAGTACTTTAAAATGTTTTATATTATATGCAATAAAGAATTCCTTTAAAAAATATATTATTCGTATCTATCCTACAAAACAATTTTAATCTGTAATTAGAACTAGTTACAAGAAGATAATATGAATCAGTAGTCCGGTGCCAAGTAAAATCAAGCGGCGACCCCAATTAAAATGCTTTTAAGGTAACGAGAAATTACGAAATTGCTCCGCTAGAATGGAATGTTTATTCAAGTTTAAATTTATTATAGCTTTAACGAAATAAAACGTCGTTTTTTTTTAATATACTAAACTCGACATGTGACATCGTGCCCATCTGATGGTAAGCGGTCGCGTACCGCGTACCGAGGTCGAAGAATGGGAGCAACTGACGCTAGTCACTAACGACCGGCATCAGTCTTTACCACTATGCCGGTCTAACAAGATGCTTTTTCACACTTCGCTTAAAGGTTATAGAAGGGGGAGACACACTGGCTAAGACTAGCTTAGCTTATTACATTTTTTTTTTGATTGTATAAGTTTATTGGTTAAAATTGCACCCCATATAGTTATACTGTCTCACTCTCCCAAAGGTTAGCTGGTAGAAAAAGCCGAAATAGCTTTAAGTTCGCCTTTGTACATACTTTTAAGTAAAGTGCAATAAAGTATTTGATAATAATAATAATAATATAGACATGAAAAAGGACACAAACAAACACCCGACTACGCGACGCAAAGAGGAGTTATATATACACATATCAGCCTATGTATGTATGTGTTTCCTTTGTGGCACACTGGAGACCAAACTCGTGGTCCGATTTTGATGATTGTCACGTCAATCGATTCATTTTAATCACGCGAGTGTCACTGAGGATATGGCATTAAACAAATTTTAGTAAGCCGACAACCAGACGCCATATTGTGAAAAAGAAAAAAAAAAAAGTCGACCAACTATATAAAGTGGGATATCGTTGAATAGGTATTCCAAAATCATGTTAAGGTTTCTGTTATAATATTTCATTTAGAGTAACCATTTACGACCTATAACGATTTAAAGTTGGTTAGCAATCATTATATTTTTTTTTGTTATTATTGAATTACAAATAAAACAGCTTTAAATTTAATCCCTTGAGATTTATCCGCAATATTTAAACGGTAAATTTACGTTTAAATAAAAATTTGAGAAAATAGTTTTAATAATATGTAGTGCAGTTCGTTTATTGTGGCCACGTAGCAATATGTTTGATGCAGCTGGCGTGCGGACGGCAGGGCGGGCGGCTGGGCGGGCTCGGGGCGGATGATATGTCAGACCATAGAACAGAAATTATTTATTTTTATTTATTTAAAATACTTTATTACACTAAAATTGTACATAGGCGGGCTTTATGACTAAGCATTTTCTGACAACCAACCTTTGGGATTATGTATGGGTGAAATTTTATTTTATATTATACACTTACATAATAATAATAAATATTTCCAGACAGGTCACACAGCGCCATCTAGTTTTCGTGGTAAGCTACGAGGCTTGTGTTACGGAAACTAGATGGTTAATAAACTACATATTAAACTTTTTTTTTGTAAATATATACATATTATACATATAAACACCCAGACCGAGACAAATTATACAATGTACAACTTGCCCCCGGTGGAAATCGAACCCACGATCTTTTTTTTTTTTTTTTTTTTTTTTATACGGAGCACGACATGTGACACCGCGCCCACCTGATGGTAAGCGGTACGCGAGGTCCAAGAATGGGAGCAACTGACGCCAGCCTCGGACGACCGATATCAGTCCCTACCACTATGCCGGCCTATAAAGATGCTGTTTCACACTTCGTTTGAAGGACTCCAGGTTATAGGAGTGGGGAAATACACTGGCTGGGAGAGCATTCCACATCTTCAGCGTGCGACAGATGTAAGAGTCTCCAAATTTGTATGTACGTGTAGGGTCAAGTCAATATTTTTTTTCTATGGGAAATCTGGGTTTAAAAAAAGATTTTTCTTGATTCTTTTATTTTTTTCTCAACTACATATACCTAATTATTATTACTTTTGGATCATACATAAGTATAAATTATTTCTTTTATTTATGTACATTTCGATGGGGATGTCATGTTCATATTGGGTAATAATAATTCAATTCACTTCAAAATATTTATTTCCATATGGTCCACATGTAACACTCGGATATTGTAATTTTTTTTACAATATTATTAAAATAATAAATCGAAATATTAAATTAAATTATGGATAGACCGGAATAAGTAAGTGACATTGCTGCCATTAACAAGTAAGTACTGTAGCTTAACCTAAATTCGGGCATTATAGCCGTTGTCAACTTATAATCTAAATATTTATAACATAATGTATAATTATAATAAATTTAAATTAATTTTGTGGCTGTATAATGGCCGTGTCAACTTACAATAATAATAATATAAATAATAATAAAAATAGAAATAAATTACAAAAGGAAAGGCAACTTATTTCTTATTACACGACATGTTAACTTACGCCCACCAAATAGTAAGAACGTCCGCACACGGCTAATTTAAATGTGCGCGAAAACACAATTTCTAATCGTTTGTTCCTGTTCTGTGTGGCAGACACATGCAACCTACGTTGTAGCGCACGAGCCATGCATATTGATTGTTTCTGCCGTAATTAATGGAATAGTCTTTTAGAAATAATTCTGCTACGTTACAAGATTTCTACTAAATTAATTTTAAACTACATACACATACATACAGTACTTACGTAATACAGAAGTTTTTATTTGGAAAGAGCTTCCAAGACGTCATTAACGGAATCATACAGTATTTCAGCCTGAGTATATTATTTATTTCAAAACTTTATTGCACAAAGTACAAAGGCGGACTTAATGCCCGAAGACATTCTCTGACAGCCAAACCTTAGCGACAAATTTGAACAATTAGGTGCAATCATAGAAATAATAATAATATTTATTATATGGTGGGTATAAAAGAAAGCATAGGGACAAAAATAAGGAAAGGCATGCTACGATGGATGATGAGCGATGAAAGATTGACGAACCAGATATATAATGCGAAAGTTGTAGGTGAAAGAGGCCCTGGCAGACCGAGACTCACATATCACGATCAAATAAATAAAACACTGGCTGAAGGTACATTAAAAAGCTTTCGTAACAAAAGGGCTTGTATGAAGAGGATGATGAATGTCGACGAAGCGAAAGAGGTATGTCGTGATCGTGTCAAGTGGCGCTCAATTGTCTCTGCCTACCCCACAAGGGATCTGGCGTGAAGATATGTATGTATGTTTGTATTTATTTATTAAAACTTTATTGCACAATATATACAAGGGGCGGACTTAATGTCGCTAGACATTCTCTGACAGCCACCCTTAGGGACACTGTAGAACATTAAAGACGTAAGGTAGGTGCAATTAGAGAAATATGATTACGTAATAAATATGCAATATTATCTAAACTACAATAATAAATACTATAATAAACTAAATACTAATAATACATACACATAACGTTTTATTAATACATTAGGTACATACATTACATAACATTAATAATATATTACATAAAATACTATAATTATAAAAGGTAATTTATTAGAATTAATATATACTTACATCATATTATCATATCAATATACTAAATACTAATTATACATATATATCATCATCAGCCTGTATCTCTCCACTGCTGGATGTAGGCCTACCCCAAGGCTCGCCACTTTACGCGATCTTTCGCTAACCTCATCCAACCCCCACCGCGACCTTCTTTAGGTCATCTGTCCATCTGGCGAGGGGTCGTACCACTCTGCGTCTTCCCGTACGTGGTCTCCACTCTAGAACCCGTTTGCCCTATCGATCGTCGGTTCTGCGGCAGATGTGTCCGGCCCATTGCCACTTCAGCTTGCTAATTTTAAAAGCTATGTCAGTCACTTTCGTTCTCTGACGAATATCAACGTTTCGAATTCTATCCATTAGAGATATACCAAGCATAGCTCTTTCCAGTTTTAGTATACAATTTGTGAAGTTTTTGTATACACCGCCTGCGTGGTCTAGTGGTAACAAACGTTCCCGTGAACACGGGAGGTCGTGGGTTCGATTCCCACCGGGGGCAAGTTGTACATTGTATAATTTGTCTCAGTCTGGGTGTTTATATGTATAAAAAGTATAATATGTAGTTTATCAACCATCCAGTTTCCGTAACACAAGCCTCGTAGCTTACCACGGAAACTAGATGGCGCTGTGTGACCTGTCTGGAATTATTTATTTCTATTTATTTACATTAACGATATTTGGAGGAGTCGGAAAAAATAGGCCTTCTGGGAGCTTTCAACGAAAACGCTGCTAAACCCTTTAAGATATAACAAAATAATGTATAGTGGAATTCTGTATCTTTATTCGAAGTAATATACAAACAATATAAAAGAATTACAATATTAAATTATTTGTGGTAACTTTTAATTGACCTTTTATGTTTCCATTTTTTTTTGTCTTTATGTGTTTATTAGTCGTTAGTTATCCTGTAATAAATAAATAAATAAATAAATAAATAAATATTACAACAAAATCTAAATGAAACCTAAAAATATAATAAAAAATTAAAATTAAATACTTACAAAAAAAAATAGCTCCTCCGAATCGCTGTCTTGTGGCATGGTGCCCAATACACTAGCAGCATTTCCCCTTTGAATTAGGATACTTAATTTTTGGGAGAAAAAACTGCCAGCCCTATTGTCACCAGATACGTCAATGAGCCTTAGAACAATATCTTTATAAAAGGCTTTAAGTTCTGATCCGATTCTGATTATGTATCTATTATCATAATCATTATCATCATAACCCCATAGAATACACCTCCTAGTCCTAGACCTCCACTGTTGGACATTGGCCTTCCAGAAAATTCGGGAGAATTCGGCCTACTGAATTTGTCCAACTTACTAAGTTCAAAGTCAACATGATCTTTTGTATTGAAATTATATGGTATTTGATAATATAATAATCAATTATTATTATTCCTGCTAATTGAGTACAGTCTTAATTAAGCAATAACTATGCGTAGATCGGGTTATCGCTTTCCGAGCTCCGCGTGTCGTCGAGATAACAACACAAAGCTCCATTATCCTAATATACATATACCAGGCATTTTATCGCCAAAAATCCCCATATTTATTTACAAATAATATATATATATATAATGTAAAATTAAACACTAAAAATAAACTATAATACAAATCAAATTAAAAACTAATTTTATAACCGTCTGATAGGGTAGTGTGCTGACACCAGCTGCGTTACTCCTTTGAACGGCGATTTTGAACAAAATATTCTCTACCCTCTATAAAGGCTCACATTTTCCGTCACTAGAGGTGTCAACCACGCAGCTTCACTATAATTACTAGGTGTTACATGATAGTCGATGCTACAGGTATTGTTGCCAACATCAAAATAACAGTTTCCTTCGCCAGAGGTGCCAACCACGCAGCCTGACAAACATTCTGGGTCGTACATGATACTCAATGGTACAGGCATTGTTGCAAACATTGTAATCACAGTTTCCGTCGCCAGAGGTAGCAACCACGCAGCCTGGTTATAAAGACTGGGTATTACATGATAGTCGATGCTACAAGCATTGTTGACAACATCGTAATCACAGTTTCCGTCGCCATAGATGTCAACCACGCAGCCTGGTTATAAAGACTGGGTATTACATGATAGTCGATGCTACAAGCATTGTTGACAACATCGTGATCACAGTTTCCGTCGCCATAGATGTCAACCACGCAGCCTGGTTATAAAGACTGGGTATTACATGATAGTCGATGCTACAAGCATTGTTGACAACATCGTAATCACAGTTTCCGTCGCCATAGATGTCAACCACGCAGCCTGGTTATAAAGACTGGGTATTACATGTTAGTCGATGCTACAAGCATTGTTGACAACATCGTAATCACAGTTTCCGTCGCCATAGATGTCAACCACGCAGCCTGGTTATAAAGACTGGGTATTACATGATAGTCGATGCTACAAGCATTGTTGACAACATCGTAATCACAGTTTCCGCTGCCATAGAAGTCTACTGACTATAAAGCGACTCATTATCAAAACAAAATTAAGCACAATCAACAATCTACGAGTACTAGTACATCATGTCATAACCTTCTCTAGTTTACTGTTCTCAAAGGCTAAATATTAACATAAAATAAGTAGAGCAATGCAAATTACACAATAAATAATACAATGTTTTAAAAGGGTTTTTTGTTTTAAGCTTCCTTTTTGCTCGACATTCTTATATTTTCAATGAATTTTGAAGTTTGAAGTCTGAGAAATGTTAATCGCTATGCTGATTCTCTGGGCGAGGAAAGAACCAGCCCTCTTGTCACCAGAGCAGACAATTAGACGAGGAGTGATGTTTTTTAAAAATGTTTTAGAGCTTGGACACTTGGACTAAAGTCTCTACAGCAAACAGCACAATCTTACTATCTCCCAAATGTCCGTAATTTTATTCTCAACAATCCTACGTTACTTTGTTGAAATCATTATTATTTTATTAGTTATTAAACATAATCATTTAAATATCTTTATTTGAAGTAATATACAAACAATATAAAATAATTACAATATTAAATAAACTATATTATAACAAAATCTAAATTTAACCTAAAAATATAAACAATAATATACATAGAAAATAAAAATTAAATACTTACAAAAAAAATAGCTCCTTCAAATCGTTGTCTTGTGGCATGGTGCCCAATACACTAGCAGCATTTCCCATTTGAATTAGGATACTTAATTTTTGGGAGAAAAAACTGCTATTGTCACCAGAGACGTCAATGAGCCTTGGAACTATTTCTTTATAAAAGGCTTGTAAGTTCCGATCCCCACGGGCCCATCGTTTCTACAGCAAACATCGAAAAATGGTAACAATTGCAAATAGTTTCATATTTTCGATGCTTGCTGATCTGCGCTTGTTCCGCTGCAACACCAACGGAATATATATACACAAATATGGAAACTTGCGTATTCCTAATCAAATAACAGTGTTGATGCTTTTATTTTTATTCTCTATATGTTTTCATGAATTATTCACGAAATTATAAAACACGGAAGATGGCGTCAAGCGCAAAACAATGGCTTCAATGATAATGAACGAACAAGTGCCATACCGCCCAATATTCAGGCGCAGCGTTTTTTATTTTATTACGCGAAGCTTTTTCTTGTAGCTCGGCTACAGCGTACAGGAGGTGGCTTGTGCGGTTGCGAGAGCGATGGACAGAGCGACAAGCGAAACAATTTTTATTAACGATGATATTTGTCGGGATCAATCCGAATATTTAATGGGGTGTAGGAGTTTGTAGATCGTCGTCTTAGGAGACTGCAGTATTGCGTATTCAAATACTCGATATTTATATTGAAATAATAATTGCATACTACTTAAATAAAATAAATAAAATTAACTACTATAAACTAAACCTAATAAAAAAAATATCCAGAAACGTTTCCCCATCATACATTCTGTATAGCGAGGCGTTGGCAGAAATAATTGCCAGCATACCTGTCTCCGGATTTGACATTTTATATTATTAGATTACTCGCTAAATATTTTTAACAGCTCTAAACCAACTTTGCCTCATCCATATTTAGTTTTGCATTATAACAATTTATTGTCTAGCTAGATAATGCTCGGTTAATGTTAAGCATACTTTGTTTTCAACTATATTATTTAATTCAAAACAACTTGAGTTATAATGAAGGAACATGGGCCTTGGCCTACCCGCTTAATAACTGAACATTGCCTGAGTGATACGAAAATTTTATATTTTATAACTTGAAGCTTTTTCTTCGAGCTTGCCTAGAGTACACAAGCGGTTTATCGATCTAAACCAAGTTATATTAAAGGCTCTGAAATAAAATTATTGGTTTATAAATAACGTTCTAGAACGTCTTGTGTGCTTTAAAAACCTTACATTATACTGATAATCACAGCATGTGGTGAATATATTTTTATGCCATAAACTTCACACGTTATTATCAGCTTGTATCTGTCCATAGCAGGATCTGCTAGGCCTTCCCCAAGGCTCGCCACTTCACGCGATATCTTGCCACCCTCATCCAACTCCCACCAGCGACTTTCTTCATGTTATTCATTTGGCGAGGGGTCGTCCCACTCTGCATCTTCCCGTACGTGGTCTCCACTCTGTCCCATTGTTCGTCAGACAATTAATTATTAAAAAAATGACTGTTTTTTCGCTCCTGCCGTCGCTACCTCGCAAGCTTATGACTGCGAACGAACTCTTAGCATTTTGTGGGTCTTTTTTATCCGACCAACGCGCCCCCCGGCAGCACTTATCATTTATAACGACCTATTTAATTTGACTGTAGGAGATAGCTTTCCTTAGTTAAATACAGCCAAGATTACGTGCCAAGATCAATCGTGTTCTATAACGCACCTTGAGTCGGTGTTTTTACTTTTTTATTTTGTTGCATTATATTATACGGGGTGAATATTTTTTGATAAATATTCTGAATCATCTTCAGCAGTGGAGGTCTAAGACTGTTGAAAATGAAAAAAAAAAACAACGTAAATAAAAAAAAAATTAAAAGCAGCCAAAGTTGTCAATTTCACATTGTACTACAATGTGCTGCTTAAAATTAATGAGGCTGAAGATGGTGACGTCCCAACCTTTGCTGTAGGCGAGCCAGTGACAAGGGGGCCGGGTTTTGGCGTTGTAGGTGCCAAGGTTATTGGGGTCGACTATAAATGCATAGACATCTATCAATAAAAAATAATAAATAATACCTATACCTGTATAGAAATAGAAAAAAAAAACAAATGTGGCGTATATTGATTCCTTCTCCTACTTGCATCAGTTTCCTCATAGCTGAGGGTCGTGACCCTCTCCATGGATTACTTGGATGGATAATGCTACGCCATCCGGGTCTGCACACGGCGGCACGCAGTGCATTGTGAACTGGGGTGTTGAGTGTCTGGTCAGTATGTAGTGGCTATATATTGATTAGTTAAAAGAAATTCGCTTGCCTTGTACGTAATCTTTACCAATCACAGCCTTACAGCTCGCTTGACTCCATTACGAGTAAACCCAGCAATAGGTGTTATCTGATTGGTTCTATTGAATATCATAGCCATAACTCTGACATAACGCCTACTGGAGTAAATTTTGGTCTTTGATACCCCACACACTTCCCACTGTACGTTTTCTAGAAATGAGTGCTGATGGGTCAACATAGACTTAATGTATCCGAATTGAGTACAGCAACTCGATTCTGTTACTTAAGTGCAAACGTTATATAATGGAATCCGTTAACTATATATATATCACGCTATTAAAGTTGATATTTGCACGGCCGCTGTTAAGGTCGAGCGCTTATAGAGTTGAGAATTTAGTAATATTTTGTAGTTCGGCGAGGGAGCCGGCCCATAACCTTTAAAAACTGTATATTCTAGGCTTTATTGATAATGAGTTACATTTATTAATGTAGATTTAAATAGGGATTAATCTAGGTTTAATTTTAATTAACGACTTAAGGTGCGGGGTAAGCAAGCTTATGGATCGTAGCCCCAATAACATCGAGATTACAAAGTTAATTGGAATCGACTGAAATTGATTTCTGCCGCTAAAGTAGGCCAGTCATGTTGGATTAAAAATTACATTTTGATCCACGAATTATTACTAAAACCTAACAAACATGAAACAGAGCTATTTTTGTCTTCTAGAACTCTTAATCAGACTAGTCCAGGAGACAGAGCACATTTATATATAGGTAAAAGAAAATTGTGTCAATAAAGTTTTTTTTACTTAAATAATTTTCTTAGTAAAAATATATCGTCTATTTTTGGACAATTAATGGCCTATAAATAATATATATAACTAACATACATTTTTATAAGGTCAAAGTTCAAGTCAAATTATTTTATACCGTGTATTATTGTCAAAAGAGCAAAAATTTCTTTAGGTTTCAGGTGTCATTGGTAGAACCCCTTTTTAAAATAAAAATGGCAACTTTTTAAAAAAGAATAATATACGAAAAATAAACCACTGTCGCAAGCCCGAGACACCATTCTTCTCATCTCTTACCCACACACGATGGACCCGGCACCCGCACGGTGAATCCATGGAATGCTTAGAAATTTGTCTTCTATGGTAAACTGTATGGTGCGGTGGTGGTTAGGTTATAGGAACGCGTTTCTTAAATCCTACAAAGGTCGGTTCAAACCCCTCCGGTATGTACCAATGAGAAATACACTTTTATTACGTACTGCAGTCATAGATTTACAACACCACCGTTCCCGTGCCTCGGAGAGCACATTAAGCCATCGGATCCGGTTTCACTAATACCAACTTGTGGAATCGTTAATTAAATGTCATAAAAAAATTACATCATATCCTCGCCAAGCCGTCTGGCCAGCGTGGCGAGTGTAGGCCAAATTCTCCAGATATATGTTCTGGAAGACCCATCTCCAACAGTGGAGATCTAGGGTGCTGTGTTCTAGGGGCTGTAATAATGATGAATGATGACTGTATGGTGAATAAGGTTGCGTCTGAATATCATGTTTAACGTATGCCTGTAAGGCACGTTATCATTGTAAATACTCAAAGTGACAAACTATCTACCAATCACGTGGAATATATCAAAATGTTGATCATAGATTATTTTAATTATGCTTTCTGCAACCGGCCGTAGTTATAATTAATTAATCGCGCTCACAGCAGGGAGGCGAAATATAGAGATAAATAATTACGCAAGTCAACGTTCGCGCGATCGTCGACCTCGCTACCTACTTGATTAAGGCTCAGTATGAGTGGCGATATTTTTAGAAAAACTTCTCTGCACCGTAACTTAAAATTTTATTACTGAATATTTAAAATGAAATACCTACCTACGTAGTTCTTTATTTTTAATTTAAATTATAATATAAAAAATATTTGTTCATTAATAAATTAAGTTTAAAAAAAATATATAATTAATAATTCATTCATCATCAGCCTGTGTCTCTCCACTGCTGGATATAGGCCTCCCCCAAGGCTCGCCACTGCACGCGGTCTTTTGCAATCCTCATCCAACCCCCACCAGCGACCCTCCTCAGGTCATCCGTCCATCTGGCGGGGGGTCGTCCCACTCTGCGTCGTCCCGTACGTGGTCTCCACTCCAGAACCCGTTTGCCCCATCGGTCGTCGGTTCTGCGGCAGATGTGTCCGGCCCATTGCCACTTCAGCTTGCTAATTTTGAATGCTTTGTCAGTAACTTCGGTTCTCTGACGAATTTCAACGTTTCGAATTCTATCCATCAGAGAAATACCAAGCATAGCTCTCTCCATAGCTCGCTGAGCGACCTTGAATTTGTGAACCAGACCCACTGTCAGTGTCCACGTCTCTGCTCCGTACGACATTACGGGGAGGACGCACTGGTTGAATAATTCATTATTATTATTTAAATAATAAAAAAAAATATCTACGAATTATGTGGTCTTAAAAGTGGAAAATGCAATGGTAATTGAATTCTTGCAAGTAATGTTGACTTCGGCGTTGTCTCGAGGCGCCCTGTTTCAACTATTTCCAATTACTTTGGCTTAGTGTAGCTTTGCGATGTCAGTGACAAGGCAATATTCGCTGTCCGTTGGAAACTTGCCGTCCTACATTTAGTGCTGCGGGAATTCTGATGAGGTACAATGCAACTCGAGGATTATCGTGTCTTCGGCGCAATATTATTTAACCCGGCGACATGGGGGTGGATAATAGTTGAATATTAAAAAAAAAACCTAATTCCTCTCCATTCCGCAACCGAACCACACGCACAGGTCAGAATATGCACCCACATACTGTAGTCATCATCCCTTCGTGTGTATAAATTTGGGGACTCATACATCTGTCACACAATAAAGATGTGGAATGCTCTTCCAGCCTCCGTGTTTCCACTTTCCTATAACCTGGAGTCCTTCAAGCGAAGTGTGAAAAGGCATCTGGTCAAGCCGGCATAGTGTTAGGGATTGATGTCAGCCATGAGTGTCTGACTCCAGTTGCCAACATGCATGGACCTTGCGCGCCACTTACCATCGGGTGGGGGCAAGGTCGAGCTAGTAATTAAAAAATGTATATGTTCCTTATTTTATCACAGTACCTAAAATCACACTGATTATCGTTTTAATTATTAACGTTAACATTAACGTTAAATTATTTATCTATATACCTACTGCCTTTCAGTTAAATCGTATCCGCGCGGCATGGTGGCAAGAACGCTGGCCGCATTTCCTCGCTGAATCGTTATTCTGATTATCTGGGCGAGGAATGAACTAGCCCTCTTGTGCCCAGAGCAGACAATTAGACGAGGGGTGATATTTTAAAAATGTTTTAGCGCTTGAACCCCACGGGCCCAAAGTCTCTGCAGCAAACGGCACAAACACGTAGTCTTTGATTATAGATACGTATTTGCGCCGCTTGCCAGACTCTCCGCTTTCATCAGTGGTTTTTTTTTTTAATAGACGGTGAATCGATATATCATCAATAATACGCCCCCTGCCTGAAGGGCCAACGCGGGTGAGGGTCGCATGCCCGACTCATCCGTGAAGCTTCCTAAGGAAGCTCCAGGGCGCCTACGCCCTAAAACCCTATAAATCGTCTCTATCTCACTGTTCGCCCTGTGTGCCTTTACAGCTAAGTCTGAGTCGTGGCTACGGAGTGAAGGCACTCCCGCTTTTAGCACTGTTCTGCTGAGGTGTGACGAAGCCAAAGTGTCGACACAAGTGGCATCCCACACTAAGGCCCGTCCCCGCTCCCAGGGCATCAGCGTCATACCAATCCGAGCCTGATCCCAAAACGTGTGGATACATTTTATTTGCCTTATCGGTACGAACAGTGGATACTTCCCCGCCCCGGCAGACTGTCAAATTACTACCATCAGTCCGCCTACCACCTACCTAACAAGCGGCGTGGTTGATTTTTTAATTATGAGCATGTCTATTTTTAAACTGAATTAAATAATAATCGTTGAGCGTTGATCTTAAGGTTTGACAGTTATTATTATACCTACGTTTAGGTAATTATGTAATTTATTGAATTAATTGAAATCGTCATTGCAAATTTGCTTTCACTTCAAATGGCTTGTAAACGGCTTCTCACCTAATCTTCACAAAGCGGGAAAATTCTCGTTATAGCGTTGATGTATTTTATCTATATTTATAAAATACAATGTTCTGACTGACTTATTAAACACTGCCCAGTGAAAACTACCAGAGCTAGGTTTATGAAAATCGACATGTAAGTAGGTCCATTGTAAGATGTACCATGTATACGATGTGTATATAATGTTAAAGGTTGGTTGTTAGAAAATGCCTGGCCATTAAGCCCGCCTATGTACAAATTTAGTGCAATAAAGTATTTAAAATAAATAAAATACCCACTACGAGTAAGAAAGGAATTTTAATATTTTTATAACTGTGTCTTAACAGTGGCTCGGTTGTATAAACGCTCTCCTTATAATCCAATAAAGGTGGGTTCGAACCCCGGCATGTACCAATAAGAAATACACTTCTCTTACGTAGATTTAACATAGTTTACAATATTACCTTTCCCGTTCTTTGGAGAGCACGTTGGTCCCGGTTTTACTAATACCAAACTGTGCAATCGTTAAAACTCGTATACCCACTGTTAGAGATGGGTCTTCTAAAATGTATGGGGTATTTGTCTCTTTCTGTAATCATTAATATATTGTGAGCATGTCCGCTCGATTTGTTCGAATGAAACTGACAGTATTCTCTGTTGCTTTTCATTCGAATATTTCCAATTGACACATACCTAAGTCGAAAGCAACCAGAATTAGGCCCCAGAGAGTGGCGAGTGTAGGCCAAATTACGGAACTACAAATTGGCAGCTGGGATGTATTTATTTATTATCAAATAATAACTATATATATAAAATATTTACACACATATATACATAACTATACTACATACAATATCCACTTATACAAGCTGTTGGAAGCTGTTTATGTAATGTGAGTATACTAATCTAAAAAAAAATAAGTATCATTACCACCGTATGTATCCCTTGCGCATTCAGAAACCACGCTTTTGTCTTTCTTTTTTTTCAAAGAAGAGGATTCACATTGAGCCAACTTTACTATATGCTCATCATGATAAAGTGGCAAGCTTCGTCCCGTCCTCGTCCCTAGCGTACCAAACTCGAGAAATATCACAAATAAATTATTAAATTATTGTGTTCTGACCAGGAATCGAACCCGGTACCTCCGAGTCTAAATCCACATCCACGTACTTAACCACTGGACTACAGAGGCAGTTATACCAATCTAGTGAATATTATTTACCAATCTATTGAATATTATTCTATTGGATGCTAGCCGAATTTAAGTCACGTCGTCCTAAGTACCTAGAAAAAAATACCGTGAGCGAAGCCGGGCCACAGACGCTAGTATTATAACAATATTACATAGCTTGTAACAGAATTTTCCCCGTCATTACTGTTGCTATTCACGAGACGAATCCTGGTAATTTGAAAGCTTTCTCGAAAGGCGGCATAGCGGACGCGAATTTTCCTAAATCGTCAACTCGACGAGCAACGTTTATAGGAGCCATAAGTTACAACAAACGCTTTTGCCGTCATAAAAATCGCTTCACCCTCACCGAGAGGCGTTGTGGCTTTTGTCTAATGATCTTACAATCATAGATACCGCATTAAGTCATTAGCCGAATCTAATTTAATATTTTTAAAATCTGTATAAACACATTTATTCTGATCGCTTCGGCGAGTGCAAAGGTGGTATAAAGTCTGTGTGCTCGGCGGTCTTTTGTCGTAGAACAGAATGCGCATTCAGTTGACATCCAGTGTAAAACTGTTGCTAAATAAATTAATAGCTTTCTCAGCTATTAAATATAAGGCTATGCGGTGTCTTGATGTTAGAAAATGCCAAGACATTAAGCTCGCCTATATACGAGTACATTTCAATGATTTTATTTTTTGTTCAATAAAATCTCGGTGTTTTGAAACTCTTGGTTTATTGTAAATATGTAGACTTTTAATTTTAATACATACCCCACAGTTAAAGGCGAGCCAACAACAGCATCAATATGCAAATCACTGATTAACTGGCTGAAAATATATTTTACTGGATACTTATAACTTAAGTCAGTATATTCTCGTAGTTAATTCAATCAAAAGTTCCGCCTGTTAAAAATGTTACGAGCTAGACTTGTTGAGAATATGCTGATCTCTCCTAAATAACAAAAGGGTTTAGGCCTCAATCTATCATACTGGGCAAGTGCAGGTTGGTAAATGCATCAAACAAGATCGATAAAATTAAATTTAACCTAGGTTCCTTCTTATACGCCGTATATTATACGTTTAAAGTTATACATGAATAAAAACTATGAACTTTATAATATACATATTAAAATATATATTTTTTGTACTTCCCTCTGACATCGTAACACTGCAATGAAAGAAAAAAGACGAAAAAAATATAAATTTACAAGCCAAACATATTATAGTGATCTCCACACTCGGCACTGCCAGACATGTGGTGATCTCGTAACCACATACGAGTAATAAAATAGCAGGCGTATGCCGATCACAGTACAAACTACATAGAAATAACTTATCTACGCAAAGATTAAAACTAGAAGACTGTAATTAACATACACCAAACAATAGCTTCTGAATGAAAGTTATATAAAATAGATAAATACAAAATTGAAATTAAAACGTTTAAGAAATGAAAACCAGCAGAATAATAAATAGAGTGGTCGTGGATCGGTTGTAGAAACGCTTTCCTTATCCTACAAAGGTCGGTTCAAAACCCTGGCATGTACCAACGAGAACTACACTTTTGTTACGTATATTTATCATAGATTTATAATACAGTATTTGGTTGGGTAGGGAGAGAAGTAGAATGGTGGATGGTGGGCGTATTATCGCACAATAAAAAAAAGGAGGCCTCCTTTTCTTAAACCAGCCTATTGTCGGTCGCAAGCCCGAGACACCATTCTTTTCTTCTCCTACCCACACACGATGGACCCGGCACCCGCACGGTGAATCCATGGAATGCTTAGAAATTTGTCTTCTTCACCACCGTTTCCATGCCTCGGAGAGCACGTTAAGTTGTCGGTCCCGGTTCCACCAATACCAATAATGGAATAGTTAATAAATTGTCATTTAAAATTGACATCAGACCCTCACCAACCCGTCTGGCCAGAGCGTGGCAAGTATAGGCCCAATTCTCCAGAAATATCTTGAAGGCCCATCTCCAACAGTGGAAGTCTAGAACTCTGTGTAATGATGTTGATAAATTAAAAGGTTAAAGTATTTACAAAAACACTATAACTACGAGTACGTATGCAATATGTACTATAAAATGATACAGTTTTATATCAATATTGTAAAAATTGACGTGTAAAAGTGCAGAATACATATCTTTTTGTTCTATGCCTACTTGCAAAATAAACGAATTGAATTGCATAAATAAAGAAAAACTAATCTATTTACCAGCTTACAAAAAATAATCAATGCTTATCGTCGATTTAGGACCTTAATTCTTAATTAACTCCGTCCTTTATAACTCAAAAACACCTTCGTATTTAAAAACACAATTTGAATTTCTATGCGACTCGCACGACCGCCCTCTCCGTTCCTCTCATAACAATCAACTTAAAATCCCACCCCACACTTCTAGCAGGTATTCGGATTCTTTCACCGTATCTGCTGCTCGCCAGTGGAACAAGCTCCCACTGACCATCAGACAAGCTCCCTCCGTTCACATCTGTAAACAATTACTCACCACCTTTTTTCTAAATAAGCAGAATAGTGTCTCCTAGTTCATTATATTAATCACTTATGTTATGTATTTTATCCTTATTATTATTATTATTCTAAATCAACTGTTACTTTAACCATGTGTGTACTAATTTAACTTAATTATAATATATATAGATATGTAGGTATTTATGTATATATTTATTCAGTATATGTAATATTAGTATGTAAGTCTATTATAATAAATTGCACCCTTCGTTGTTACCTCTCCACACTCCCAAAGGTTGGTTGTTAGAAAATGCTTAGTCATTAAGCCCGCCTATGTACAATATTTTTTAGTGCAATAAAGAATTTTTGAATTGAATTGAATTAATTGTGGGAACCGATTTTTAACGGTAATGCCACATCTAGAATTTCAAGATCACTTCGCACGCTCTTTAAACCTGAATGCGTTGTAAAATAAATATATTAGGAAAATTATTAGATTTGCTCGACAATATGTCATATTTATAGACGGTGTTACATGAAATGAACTGGAGTTTTCGTGTCGTATAAAAAGGATGTTATTGCTTACACGTTATTTCGGCAACAACTCTCTCAATGTTATGTGCGTTCATTTTGTTTACAAGATTTAACATTACGGCTCCTTGAACACAAGGTCCTAGACCTCCACTGTTGGAAATAGGCCTTCCAGAATATATCTCGTGTAATTGTCACAAAAACAAATATTTTTTTTAGGCTTCAGGTGTCATTGGTTTAAAATAATAAAGTTAACCTTTTGTAATTGTCAAAAAAGTAAATATATTTTTAGGCTTCAGGTGTCATTGGTTTGAAATAATAAAGTTAACCTTTTGTAATTGTCAAAAAAGTAAATATATTTTTAGGCTTCAGGTGTCATTGGTTTGAAATAATAAAGTTAACCTTTTGTAATTGTCAAAAAAGTAAATATATTTTTAGGCTTCAGGTGTCATTGGTTTGAAATAATAAAGTTAACCTTTTGTAATTGTCAAAAAAGCAAATATATTTTTAGGCTTCAGGTGTCATTGGTTTGAAATAATAAAGTTAATCTTTTGTAATTGTCAAAAAAGCAAATATATTTTTAGGCTTCAGGTGTCATTGGTTTGAAATAATAAAGTTAACCTTTTGTAATTGTCAAAAAAGCAAATATATTTTTAGGCTTCAGGTGTCATTGGTTTGAAATAATAAAGTTAACCTTTTGTAATTGTCAAAAAAGCAAATATATTTTTAGGCTTCAGGTGTCATTGGTTTGAAATAATAAAGTTAACCTTTTGTAATTGTCAAAAAAGCAAATATATTTTTAGGCTTCAGGTGTCATTGGTTTGAAATAATAAAGTTAACCTTTTGTAATTGTCAAAAAAGCAAATATATTTTTAGGCTTCAGGTGTCATTGGTTTGAAATAATAAAGTTAACCTTTTGTAATTGTCAAAAAAGCAAATATGTTTTTAGGCTTCAGGTGTCATTGGTTTGAAATAATAAAGTTAACCTTTTGTAATTGTCAAAAAAGCAAATATATTTTTAGGCTTCAGGTGTCATTGGTTTGAAATAATAAAGTTAACCTTTTGTAATTGTCAAAAAAGCTAATATTTTTTTAGGCTTCAGGTGTCATTGGTTTGAAATAATAAAGTTAACTTTTATTAAAAGTAAAAATGATTGTCCGAAAAACATTATTAATTAATTTTAGTCACAGCTGAAATACGAAATAGAGAGAGAAACAATTACGTATGTCAACGTTCGCGCGATCGTTGACCTCTCGCTACCTAGGTACTTCATTAGGGTGATGAGTGGCGATATTTATAGGAAAACTTCTCTGCGAGCCGTAACTTAAGATTTTGTTACTGAGTAATAAAAAAAACATAGTTCTTTAGTTTTAGTCTGGATTAAAAGTATCGTCACGACTGTTTCCCTTTCGGGGTGGTCAGAAACCACGCTTATAAATAAGCAGATTCACATTTAGCCAACTTTACTATAGGCCAATCATGATAAGTGGCAAGCTCGTCGATGTCTCCAGCGTACCAAAGTCGAGAAATACCACAAATCAATTAAATATTAATTAAATGTATTTATTTACATTAATAAATATTTATCTGTCCTGACCAGGAATCGAACCCGGTACCTTCGAATCTAAATCTACGGACTTAACTGCTAGACCACGGAGGCAGTATTTTATTATGTATTATAATTATAGTCTAGATTATAATATAAACATATTTATTCTTTAACAAATTATGTCTGAAGAATTTAGCCTTCACGCTGGCCAAACGAGTTGGCAAGGATCTAATGTCACTTTTAATGCCAATTTATTAACGATTCCACAAGTTAGTATAAGTGGAACCAGGACCGACAGCTTAACGTGCTCTCCAAGCACGGGAACAGTGGCGAGAACACAAATTTCTGAGCATTCCATGGATTCACTGTGCGGGTGCTGGGTCCATCGTGTGTGGGTAAGAGATGAGAAGAATGGTGTCTCGGGCTTGCGACCGACAATAAGCTCACCATCCACCATTCTACTTCTCTCCCTACCCAACCAAATACTGTATGATTCCGTTAATGCCGTCTGCCGTAAATCTATGACAAATGTACGTAAGAAAAGTGTATTTCTCATTGGTACTTGCCGGGGGGGGTTTGAACCGACCTTTGTAGGATTTTGAGGAAATCGTTTTCACAACCGCGCACTTGTTTACAACGCTTCATTTTTATTTATTTATCTTTAATGTCTTTTAAGTTTAGTTTAAATAAATTTAACAAACGATTTCGAACTACGAGTATACAGCTAGAAGGGACTATTAGTAACTATAAAGACGTTATGCTCCATTTAACTTCGTAACAGTTCCACTACAAGTATTGATGTTGACTTTCGGTCAATTCGACGCCCACGTGTTATATAGTCATATCTAAATGTTTTATCGAAAGAAAAACATAAATAACAGTAAGTGTATATATGTATGTTTATGTATAATATTATGTATGTATTAGTATTTAGTATATTGATATTATAGTGTACATAATATTTAAGTGTATGATTAAGCTGATAATTTTTCTTCCTAATTTTTTAATATTTCTTTCATTGCACCTATAATAGTTCAAATTTGTCCCCAAGGTTTGGCTATCAGAAAATGTCTACGGGCATTAAGTCCGCCTTTGTACTTCGTGCAATAAAGTTTTAAATAAATAAATAATGCTTAAATGGGGACCACGACCACTTTACCAATAGTCTAAAAAGAATAATATTTAACTCAAATTTGACGATAAATTGGATACGTATTTATGTGAAGCGTGCGACGACTTATTATGAATCAATATAATATTCTCGGATACTTCACTATGGTACTATTTGAGTTGGTTTCAAGTAAAATAACCTCCGCTCCGGTTAGAAGTCCAACAGGGCTATTGTATAACTCATCGGAATCAGTTTTAGTTTTTTAGTCATAGGTATTTTTTGGGTATAAAATATTTATTTCTGATATGTAATGTCGAGATGAAGTCGTCGAAGTACCGATGCATACCATCAGTTAGTCAGCCCTAAATAATCTCATGATAGTGACGTTCCGATGACGAAAATAGTCACAATATCACAGCCCCTAGGACACGGAATCCTAGACCTCCACCGTTAGAGAATGGCCTTCCTGAACATATATCTGGAGAACTTACACTTGCCACGCTGACCAGACGGGTAATGTGTAAATTTGTTATAGCTGAGATTTCCTTGCAGATTTCAGCATAGTCTTGTACTAGCAGTAGTAGAATCATTTCAAATTCTCACGTTTTACAAATGCCTATAGCTTTGTATAAAGTTATTTTTTTTCAAGCAACAATAATTGCTCATTAAAAATAAAACTCAATAGTAGATCACAGATAGCAGTCAGCGGAGTCATCCAGGCTTGGATGTTGAGTGTTCGTAGTTTAGGAATGGGGACAACTGAACTGGGTGTCGCCAATACGACTAGGAAAGTATCTGCTACACTGCACTTTCTAAATAAACTAAAATTACCGTTGCCCGTCTATCTACTACTCTTTCCTTTACTTGATTATGCTGCTCAACAAGATGGACCGGCTACTAAACGCAATTATCCGGTTCATCTTTTGTTTGCGCAAATATGACCACATCTCTGAGTTACGCCCAAGCTAAAGTGGCTACCAATTCGTAGTTCCTCAGAATACTCTTCTCGACTAATAATAAGCCTGCGACACCGAAAAACCTTAAGGACAAATTCGCTTCATGATAGGTCTCATTGTCTCAGAATTGCGTTGTCTCTATCCGTCTTTACCACTCTGGATTAATTTCAAATTTATTTCCTGTAGTTGCTGGTAATTTATGACGGAATTACTTACGAACCACAACGCTGGGAATCTACCGTTAGCGATATCTGGTCTGGTCTACTCCCATTATCTAAATAGCAACAAAAAAGTTGTATGTTTAATATTATGTATTTATTAATAAGTATCTATATATATAAAGATAAATGTTTGTGTGTATGTTCCCTATGAATTTTAAAACTACTGTGTGAACATCGGCGAAGGTTTCCGACACAGTACTACTGTTGTCCGATAGGTGGCGCGCATCAGCGCTGATTTGCGGAGCATACCTTTAAATGAATATTCATTGTATTACTTCCATAAAATCATAAATTTAGTTCAGCTAATAAGTGACACGACATTCAATGACTGTTAGGCGGTACGAAGTTCGCCGGGTCAGCTAGTTACTTATATTAATAAACTTACTTATATGTATTTTAGTAAGTTTTTATATAAGTAAGTTTATTATTTAATTTTAACATTATTATGTCTATCTAATTGTTATGCTGCACCTACATTGTTCAAATTAGTTCCAAAGGTTTGGCTGTCAGAAAATGTCCACGAGGATTAAGTTCGCCTTTTGTACTTTGTGCAATAAAGTTTTAAAATATTTAAAACTAAATATGTTTTGCGATCATATATGGTCTTCGGAATGGCCCTACTGGTCTATTGGATGCTTTAATTAAAATTTGCCTTCCGGTATGTGTACACTGTTCGTCTATACCTACTAGTTATAAAATGGTTTTGCGACGATTTATTTTTATTGTTGCTATATCTTTCTATAGGTATTGGCTAGCTTGTAAAAACGATTTATTTTTATTGTTGCTATATCTTTCTATAGGTATTGGCTAGCTTGTAAAAACGATTTATTTTTATTGTTGCTATATCTTTCTATAGGTATTGGCTAGCTTGTAAAAACGATTTATTTTTATTGTTGCTATATCTTTCTATAGGTATTGGCTAGCTTGTAAAAACGATTTATTTTTATTGTTGCTATATCTTTCTATAGGTATTGGCTAGCTTGTAAAAACGATTTATTTTTATTGTTGCTATATCTTTCTATAGGTATTGGCTAGCTTGTAAAAACGATTTATTTTTATTGTTGCTATATCTTTCTATAGGTATTGGCTAGCTTGTAAAAACGATTTATATAAAATTCTTAAGAGGTCGGTTCAAAGCCTAGCATGTACCAATGAGAAATACACTTTTCCTGTGTAGGTACAAAAATAAAGAAAGGCATGCTCCGATGGTTCGGGCATGTCGAAAGGATGAGCGAAGAGAGATTGACGAACCAGATATATAATGCGAAAGTTGTGGGTAAAAGAGGCCCTGGCAGACCAAGACTTGCCTATCATGATCAAATAAATAAAACATTAGCTGAAGGTGAATTAAAAAGCCATCGAAACAAGAGGGCATGTATGAAGAGGTTGATGAATGTCGAAGAAGCGAAAGAGGTATGTCGAGATCGTGACAAGTGGAGCTCAATTGTCTCTGCCTACCCCGCAATGGATTTGGCGTGAAGATATGTATGTATGTATGTACTTTTCCTGTCGTAAATTTATCACACCACCGTATACTAACTTGTGTAATCGTCGGTTGGAATCGAAAATGGACATTAGACCCTCGTCTGGCCAGCGTGGCGAGAGTAGGCCAAATTCTCCATACACATATAAGGTTAATCTCCAACAGAGTGGATGAAAAAACAAATGAAAATTGGCTAAATGTGAATTCGCTTTTTTATAAGCGTGTTTTCTGACCACCCCAGAAGGGAAACGGTCATAATGATACTTTACTTTTTCATCTACACATAAGCTATTCAGTTCATTTAGCAGCGTATTAAAAAAACGTACACCAAGTCCCAAAAAAGACCAGCCAGTTTCTGAACGTATTTTCGATGAGCTTAAAAGGCCTAGTAAAGTCAGCTAAAGGCGGACTCGTCATAAAAAGTGTATTCTTTATGCGGATCACGCGTGCACACAATAAAAACTGGCTCATCCAATATGCTTTGTTTGGCATTTGATAGTGGATTGATAGTAAGGCCACTATAGGGCGGGTTGGGTTGACTAATGGAAGCCTGAGTTAACTTGAAAAGGGTCCACTTATGTCATCCCGTATACTATGATTGATCATGCTGCGTCTGTAAAAAGGCGTTTTGTATTATAATTCCTTTGGGAGCATTAGGGCATTTTCACAAGCATATGGTTGCGTCTAAACGGCACGGGCGTCCTTCTACTTCAAAGTCAATATCATCGTCATCATCATCATCAGCCTATGTCTCTACTGCTTCCATTCCATCTAGCGTCTGCATCTGTACGTGGTCTCCACTCCAGAACTCGTCTACTCCATCGGTCAACGGTTCTGCGACAGACGTGTCCGCCCCATTGCCACTTCAGATTACTAATTTTGAAGGCTATGTCGGTAACTTTGGTTTTCTGACGAATGTCTACGACTCTATCCATCAGTGAAATACCGAGCATAGCTCTCTCCATAGCTCGCTGAGTGACCTTAAACTTGTGGACCAGACCCACTGTCAGTGTCCACGTTTCTGCTCCGTACGACAATACTTGAAGAACGCATTGGTTGAAAACTTTCGTTTTCAAACACTGGCATGTTTGATAACAGGATAATAATAATAATAAATTTATTCGAATAATAATAATAATAACAGGATGTGACGTCAATATATCTATATACATATATTGAATGATTTTACTTCTACTAGTGGAAGACTAAGCATCAAAGTGGTCTCACGAGTAAGCTGTTAGCAAAAGACCAGCAGCTTAGCAGATTCCAGTGGCCTGTTAATATTGAATCTGAAAGAGAAAGGAATCTACTAGGAACAATCAGCTATGCTATAGGCGAAAACTTTTAATTGGCTTATTTATGGCTGGCTTGACTGGGCATGACGGCCATTCGAGCCTGATTCCAAAACGTTTACTGAGTTTATCGGCACGAACGGTGGATACTTCCCCGCCCCGGCAGACTGGTTAAATTACGACCATCAGTCCGCCCACCACCACATGTTGTTCTCGTTGAAAGTATGTGCCATTTGCAATATTTTTTACTTTCAAGGAGAACTAATAATCTAAGCTTGCCATTGTGATATTTATACCGCGTGTAAATGACAAAAGAGCAAAAAAATTTTTTAGGCTTCAGGTGTCTGTAGTAGAACCTCTATTTAAAATAAAAAAATAACTTTTTTAAAGAAAAATAAACATCCGGAAACAAAACGCTACTCAATGGTGAAAAAGGTCGCGTCTGAAAATCGCGATATCCATTGTGATAAATACCTAAAGGCTCTGGAGTGTTATTATTGATTGATCTCCCCCACAGTCGAGAGACGAAATAGAGAGAGAAAAAGAATTACTTAAGTCAACGTTAGCGCGATCGTTGACCTCTGGCTACCTACTTGATTACTTGATTAGGGTCAGTATGAGTGATGATATTTTTAGGAAAACTTCTCTGCATCGTAACTTAAAATTTATTACTCAATAATTAAAATAAAAAATATATAGTTCTTAATTTTATTCTAGATTATAATATTAAAATTTATACTATTTAATAAATTTCACGCAGTATAAAAATAACACCGCTTGAAACAAGATTTATTTATTTATTTAAAAACTTAATTGCACTATGTACAAAGGCGGACTTAATGCCGCTAGGAATTCTCTGACATTAGGCTGTCTGAGAGTCCTTGAGGATATTAGGACATTTTCATGGTAAGTAGGTGCAATAATAGATATAAAATAACAATTTATAAAACAAATACATAAAAATATTACTTACTATTACATATACAATAATACATATAAAATAAAACTACTCATGTGATGCAGGAAGCGGGACAAAAGTAGACGTCGCGTCGTCGCTCGTTGTGAAAGGTGAATGAAGAGAGTGGCAATACAATAGAAGTAAAAAAATCAGTTTAAGTTAAAGATAGTATTTGTACACCCCATTCTTAAATATAGCACGACTAGAAGCTTGTCTAATATCCTGAGGTAATTCATTCCATAGATTTGCGGCGTCGACAGCAAACGATTTAGAGACGAAAGAGGTGTGATAAAAGGGAATGGAAAGAGTGGAGTTGGAAGAGGAACGAATTTACTGTATTTTTGTGGACGACGATATTACTCAGGCAACGCCGGGTCAAACAGCTAGTTATAAATAATATTAAACTCAGGTATTCGTAAAATTCCAAAGTAACATTATCCGAAATATTGTTACCAACATAAAAAAAAGGAATTCTATTTTGAATTGCGAATATAATTCGTATAATCCGGACGAGGCTTTTCTAGAGTTTCGTATTGTCATTAAAATTCCGGGAAAGCCTATTAGGATTACATAATTGCGAAACATTTACAACGATCCATTAAATGATATCTTTAATGTACGAGTGAGTATTATGAGATCCAACTAAGAATGGGATGGAACCTTGTCACATTGAATTGGAACTGTCCAAGCGAAATTGCAATTTATTTTTCGATATAGTTACAATCCGCGTGCATTATAAAGCATTTTTTAAAGAGGGTTCCTGAATTTTAATTTTTTTATGTCATGGCAAATTTATTGTGTTCTGTGATTAAAAGAGAGAAGCGAGGAGAATTGTATGACAGCTGTCATAATAATAATAATATTTTTTTTATTGTACAAAACCAAAACAAGTGCAGGTACATAGGCGAGCTTAATGCCGTAAATGCATTTTCTACCAACTAACCTTTGTGACTGAGATATGTAATAAGCGGTGCAGCAGAAAAAAAATGATAGTTAAAATTATTCATTACTATATAAAACACACATTAATTACAAACATATAGTACTTATACAATAATAAATGTCCTACATAAACAAATAAATATATAACTAAATATAAAATACATACATATACGCATATATAATAAGTGAGTTATGGCGACTTATTCTGCTTGTAAAATAAGTTTGTGTGGATAATCTTTAAATATTTTAAGAGATGGTGCCTGTCTTAAAGGAAGTCTGTTCCACTGGCGAGCTGCAGATACTGTAAAGGAATCTGAATATCTGCTGGAAGAGTAGGGAGGTATTTTAGTAATAGTGTTAATAGTTGCTACTGCAGCACACAGTTGTCGAGAGGCTGGTTACAGTAACACAATGTTTAATAACATAATGGATGTATGTATTATGGACTTATGTAAGTTTTATTGTGTCAAAAATAGGGAAACTGCCTTCTGGAACCCAGAATTTATTTTCCAGAAGGCAGTGCTCACTAACTGAAATTATTTGTTTATGATATTGATGATTTATCCAATAAACGTTATTTTATTGAAAATGGGATGGGATGGGATTTTGGAACTGCATTATTTTACAACGATTCCATTCCACATTCTTACTTGGATCACATCGTCCTCCTTGCATCGTTTTCCTCATTGTTGAGAGTCGGCACTCCACGGATCACTTTGTCCCAGATAATGCTGCGCCATCCGGTTCTGCACACGGCGCATGCTGTGAATTGTAAGCGGAGATGTTGAGTCTATTCAATAATTACTCAAGGACTCGTTGTAGTCAGATAGAGGAGATTCTGATGTTTCTGATGTGTGTGACTTTGAGTATTGGCGGTTAAGTCCGTGGAATTCGACACAGTAATTTGTGTTTATAAATTTAAATAAATTAACCTATTGGTTTTCACTTATTTAATATTATTCTTTTACTTTTGCAAGTCACAGTTCAATTGCACTATTAATTTAAATCTAATAACTATATTTTACTCTTATTTCTGTTTTAATTGTATTGTCTAAATAATATAAAATCTCTTTGGCTTGTGTTTCACTATTGCTACTTTGTTTCTATGTTTAATATAATAAGCTGTGTTTTTTTTTTTTAATAAATAAATAAAAAAAGATATTCAATAGATTTTTTTTCTTTCTGTCATGATGGGCCTAAATGTGATACTTTTCTTCATTATCGTGGTTTTTGACCACCTCGCCAGGGAAACGGTCGTAATGATACTTCTTTTTTATTTTCAATTACACTCCAAAATACACCTACCTTATCAAGGAACTGACGTGATTTAGCTTGATGATTTAGTTGCTTCTAATTCTTGTTATTCACGGGACTCACCATCAGACATCATATCTTGTTCCAACTTTAGCAATAGATCAAATTACTTCTACTCAAAGAGATCTTAAAGAAAGATCGCCGGCAAAATGTACGAGAATAGTGGATGAAACTAAATCTTTGTCACTGAGCTTTTTGGTTAAAGAAATTAGTTGTCATAGACAAATATATACAGACAAATCGGCTTGGAGACGTTTTTGCGTTTGTAGTAGTTAATGGTGGTAAAGGAATAACTTTTTGTTTATTTTCTCCTTTATTTTAACTTGTATTAATTAGTTTTTTGTTTATTTTATTTATTTATTAGATATTATGTTTCTTATTATTTATATTTAGCTGTAAAGTTTATGCAAATACAAATATATGCTTTATATGTTGCTTAACGTGGTGGATATTGCATGATCTAAGTAATGTATCTTATTATTGTTAAATGATAAAAACCATTTCAGAGGTGAGAACAGTTTTCCACGCATGACCTTATTTGTGCTTTATAAGGCATAAGACTGAGTGAGAGCCCCAAATAAAACAAATAGATGTTTTGATTATTATTAATCGTGCATTATACGAGTATGTACGTCCATGGCATTAGGTTAGTTAAGTTTTGAAGGTTTGCTTAATTATGGAAGTTGTTACGTTGGGGTGGAAAGGGGTAAGAACAACCGTCTCACCGCACAAAATTCGACTTGTAAACTGTTATGCACGGATTCGTCCCCGTTTAGTTTCGACTTGTCTACCACCAGTACTTGAGTATGAGAACATTAAACTAAAAGTTTCACCGCGCTTTTATCAAGTACTTTTCGAAAATCGTTATTTTTGAAAATTACGTTTTCTTCTCTGTTATTATCAATATTATTCATATCCCTTGCAGGATATATACAAGTAGATTTAATTTGATCGCCAAAGAGCTGCTCTTTCGCTTCGTCGACTTTCAATAATATTTTCAGCTAGTGTTTTATTGTTTGGTCGTAATAGGTGCTCGGTTCTCCAGGACCTCTTTTACCATTTCGCTTAATATTTTTCGTAATTCTTACAATATGTCTGAATAAACCATTGGTACATTCCAAGCAAAAACTCAAGCAAATTTTTTTTATACTAGCATGACATGTGACCCCCCACCTAAGTGGCGCGCAAGGTCCATGAATGTTAGCAACTGGAATCAGACACTCATGAGTGACATCTGTCTCTAACACCATGCCACACTTCGCTTGAAGTTCTCCAGGTTATAGGAAAGTGGAAACACACAAATAGAGATAGAGATAGTAGAACACGCTCAGAGGAGGTACAACTCGGCGAAGCTGCAGGGATTCACGAGTTCCAGATATAGATTGTTGTAGTTTTAATAAAGTCATCTTGAATGTAAGGTAAACTAATTAATAATAAAAGAAAAAGACGAATTAATTGTATCGAAGTAGAAGTATGGGATAAATAAAATTGTGTAATAGCAAATGTTGAATTTTATTAATCGTCTGCCTTTACAGCATGATTCATTATTGCATTGACGGCTGACCTGGTTAGGCCAGATTCTCAAAAGATGGTGCAACAATTTGCTAGAATTTCTCTTGCATCATCTTCCTACGTAACTTTGAGTCTTAAGTCTGTTTACTTCATTTAACAGAGAATGTTATTTTTTATTTATCATACTAGCTTGATAGTCGAAAGTTAGCCAAAAAGTTAGTTTAACATTGTTATTGCTTTAAAATCTCTTCAGCTTGTTCCAAAAGATTTTTCGACATTCTTATTTAATATAAGAGGTCTGTTATTGGTAGCCAAGAAAGTTCTGCATCATTAAGCTAATTACCTGTTTGTTACTTCAGTTTCAACTTGTTTTCAATACTTGTTTTTGCTCGGAATTTAATTTTACATTTTTCCGCACAAAATCGAGAACGCCCGGGATACATTGGCATAAGTAATATCAGCTTTTGAATTTGTGACAGCAGCTGTGAATTATGTTTTTCTGTAGTTTTTCCACAGTTATTTTGCTATGAACATTTTTTTGTTTTAAGTAAAGATTTTTTTTTTAAATTTAAATATTTACGTAACCGTAAACGTTAATGAATTATTACTCTATTACGTACATTACTCTAGTCGTTTTAACGCTTTGTCCTGCGTCAAGCGTTGTGCCATAAGACGCATGCAGCTATGGTTCTAGTCGTCAAGATTCTGTAAATCCTTATGTTTTAACTTTATTATCTACCATTTTTACTCGAAATTTTGCTCGCAAGCTCACCGGTTATGGGTAAGATTGAGCTAAGGTTGCGTCAGATAATGAGATGTGAAAGGTTGATTGTGAGATATAGTACTCAGTTGATTTTGTCTACCTCGCAAAGGTAGTGATGAAAATAACATTATAGCAAGTACTGAGACTGTACTGAATCAAAAGTATCGATTGTCTTCAACCAGTGTGCCCTGTCGGTAATGTCGTACGGAGCAGAGACGTGGACACTGACAGTGGGTCTGAACCATAAGTTTAAGGTCGCTCAGTGAGCTATTCAGAGATCTATTTCTCTGATGGATATAATTCGAAACGTAGATATATTAGTCAGAAAACGAAAGTTAATGACATAGCTTTTAAAATTAGCTAATGTGGATTGGGCTGGATACTGCCACAGAACCGACGAACGATATGGCAAATGGTTCTAGAGTCGAGACGGAGATGCCAGATGGACAGATGACCTGAAGAAGGTCGCTGGTGGGGGTTCGACGAGGTGGCTAGAGACCGCGTTATAAGTGGCAAGCTTTGGGGCCGGCCAACATCCAGCAGTAAAGAGATACAGGCTGATGATAATGAGATGATAATACACATTGCATGTAACCTACGCAAGTGCCTTAACATATGCATGTTAATTGCACCGTGTTAATCAAATTAGCTTTATGAGTAAAGAAAATATCTATATTACATTTAATTGAGTAAAAATCTAAATAACCCGTCAGAAGTTTTAACAAGACACCCTTTAAATTAAGGAAATGTTCGCAAAGTGGACTGGAAACTGGTTGAAGTTTGCTAATTAATGGAGTCCCGTGATGGCCGCGTCAGCCAGGACGCATACTAATTAACTGCTATTGTCCCAGGAACCTGATAGGTAGATACTCATTTATAAACTAAGTATTTAGGGCCGTGACCAAAAGGTTTTAAATCAAAGGGTGACAGGGTCGAATGTCACTTTAAGAAAAGAATGAAAATGATGTAGTGAACAATCGCTATAAAAACCTGGCTGCTTAAAAAATAAAATTTAAAGAAAAAAACAATCCCAAGAGTTTCGTTTGAATAATTTTATACCATTGAAATAATTTTATGATTATACACACATAAAATAAATAATTAATTCTTTAACAGTTGACGTGAGCCGTAACATGATAAGCCGGCTATAGTAAAGTGTGCTAAATGTGAATCTGCTTCATTAAAAAAAACGTGATTTCTGACTCCTTCGAGCCGCGTTCGTTTTTGTAACCCCGCGAAGGGTTCTGACGTCATCAGTGTAGATACTCGACACCGATATTCACAAACGATTTTCAAGCAATATGTCACTGTCAAAATTGTCTCTTATTCAGTTAAGGTTAGCACCGAGCATGGCTATCACACGAACCTTGTTTGTATTTAAGTATTTATAAGTAGTTTTTTTTTTAATGTATTGTATGATTTATGTACTGACTATTTTATATTTATTTTATTATATAATTATTATCTTTAATAGTATAATTTATAGTCTATTATATACAACATTTTATATTCAGGTTTTTTTTTTCTTTGTGTCTATCGTCGTTTTCTTGATGCCCCTTGTTAATTTAGTTAAAGGTTTTGGCATAAAAACAGCGTCAGTTAGTGTACCACATTATGTGATGTACAGCTGACTGAAGCTGAGCCAAGACCCTTGCCACATCATATAAATTTATTTTAAAATATTGTGCTCTAGATCTTGTATTAATTGATGTGGCAATAAACGTTTTTATTCTTATTCTATTCTTCTCTTAAATATTATCTCCATGAAAGACATATTAAATATATTATTAGTATTTCGGGATCAGGCTCGAATTGCCGTCATGCCCAGTCAAGCCGGCATAGTGTTAGGGAGTGATGTCAGTCATGAGTGTCTGATTCCAGTTGCTAACATTCATGGACCTCTCGCGCCACTTACAGTCGCATGTCGTGCTATTATATGAATAATAATCAATTTTTTTACCCGAGCAAGGCGAAATAGGTCATCCCCTACATTTGCAGTTAAGCCAGTAAGAACAAATTATATGCAAAATTCATTTCTGTGGCGTGTGTGTAACGCCTTTAATGGTATTAGTCATAAATACGAAATCGACATTTTCCATCATTCGATTTCGGTAGTCAGGAGATTGTTAAGTGCTAATTTTTTCGACAAACCACCATAAAGTAAGTGCTTGTAAGTGTTATTTAGGATTATTTATTGTACTCGTAGTAAGTTATCATCACTGTTTTTTATTTTTGTTTTATAATTAGATTCAAATTTTGTTAAATTCTAGTTACTTCTTTTTTTCTATTATTTCTTTGTGTTTCTTTTAAGTCATACTATTTCTATCAGTGGAGACCTTTAATTGACCTCCTAAATCTTATATAATGTGTATTTTTGTGTTGTTGGTCTTCTCAAAAGTTAATAAATAAAATAAATAAATAAATAATATCCATTTCGAACCCAGATAAATGGCCCGTGCTTATTCCTCCCACTGCAACTGACTGTTTGCCGCGCCATCTATCTTCTCTCGTCGCGCGTCGTTACTATCAAGGCATCGACATTTAAGTCCAGGGAGTACATTGTTTAAACCATTCCAAAATATGTTGTGAAGTCCTAAGCGCCCGTATTAAAACTTTAGGTCTTCATTCATTATGCGTGCTTTTTAAATACAGTTGCAACCGCCAAAGTCAAAGTTAAAATATCTTTTTGCCATTTATGAAACGTCATTATCTTGAATGAATTTATTACTGTTAGTAGAAGACTAAGCAGCAAAGTGGTCCAAAGAGTAAGTTGTTAGCAGAAGACCAGCAGCTTAGTAGATTGGCAGTGATCTGTTAATGTTTAATCCGACTGAGAGGAAAACTCAGACTTACAAAATAAAATATATACAGAACTACACCACAACGATCAATTAATAACTTTAAAAATTTATCAATTTATTTAAAATTTAAATGAAATCAACAGCTCTTATAATAACCCTATTAGCCGTATGTGTCGACTATTTAATGACCTTTCCAGCGATACTGTGAATCAACCCAAATGTTAGTCTATTTAAGAGACAAGTGTTATTGATTGTAAACTAACGTAAAGTGACTTTTTACTATTCTTATATTGACTTTTTTGACTTATACTAATATATAACCTATGATGTAACTTTCAACATAAATTGACATTAATAATAAATATTTATTCTTGTATATAATATTAATATATTGATAATGAAGAAATGGATGAAACCTAAAATTTTAAAACTGAAAAACACAGTTGACTCTAATCATCCAAGTAGCTATGTGTAGCATGATGTGTACACTGCCCTTGGGTTGCAATTCCGACCTTATGAATTATTGTAAATTTGTGCTTGATATGTATTAATAATAAATAAATAAAATAAGTAAATTTAGCTATTATATAAGTAGCCAGCAACGGGCAATATGTTAACATCATGCGTACATTGGTTCTGTGTTACGCTATGGACTCATTGTATGGGGTAATGGTACTGACATGAATAGAGCGTTTATTGGGCAAAAAAAGTGTATTAGAGCAATTTGTGGAATCCCATCGTTCGAATCATGCAAACCACTTTTTGGATTGCTCGGTTTATTGCCACTTCCATCTCTTTATATTTTGGATGTTTGCTTATTTGTTAGAAAACACAGCGACATGTTTAGAAAGATTGGTGATTTCAGCGTTAGAAGTAGGAGAAACCCCTATGATCTTATTGTAGATATTAATCCTAAAAAAACAAAATGTAATAAAAATTGCCTTATTATGTGTATACGAACTTATAATAAATTACCCAACACATTAAAATCGTTGGGAAAAAATGTATTTAAAAATCAATTAACAATTTGGTTAAAACAAAATATGTTTTATAATTTAAAAGAATATTTTGACAATTGTAATACCTAAGTTTAAGCTGACAATATTGTATGAATACCTAGATGTAAGTTTTTGGACATATTTTATTTAAAAGTTTAATTTTTTCTTTTTATTAATGTTTGATATATTTGCTCGCCAATTTACTTGGCAAATGTTGTTACGTTAAGTTAGTTTACTATAAGATCTGTAAATTAGACTAACATTTATGCAAATAAAGAATTTTTATCTTATCTTAACACTTTCCTGTAGTTAGGGCAGCCAAGAATTATTTAATTTAGAACTCTTTTTAATTTAATTATTAATTTGATCTTTAGTTTTTTTTCTTATTTTTTTTTTATTTAATTTAATTCAATATTGGATATCTCTAATTTTATTTGTGTTATTGTTTTTCGTTTAATTGAATTTCTATATCTTTTGGTTGTATTTCTTCTGTTTTTTCTCCTTTTCTTTGACACCTAATTTGGCCAATGTATAAACTCAATTATATACTAACCTTTATGTTCTGTAATGTGCTGTGGAAATGAATGAATACATAAATAAATAAACAATAATCTTACAAGAAAAGGCTGTAATGTAAGCAGCATTGTCTTTAGTACTCTTAAATTCAATTACGGTGACATGGAAGAAGCAGAGACGTGGTCACTGACGGTGGGTCTGATCTATAAGTTTAATTGAGCAAGCGTTACCGATATGCCTTTAAAATTAGTAAGCTGTGGAAATGACACAACGCTAGATAAATGAGTTACACCGCAGAGATATATTAAAATAATCGCAGCTTATATAAATAAATACCACAGTTATGACTCGGCTGTGACGTGAGCAGAATTTGGTTATACTATTATACGTAGACATAATATCATAAATTAGTGCGGGTTTAGTGGAATGTTTTCAAGCGCGGCGTTGCGGCAATCTTCAAATTAGATACATAAACGATATTATGATAACCAGTGCTATCAACAAATAAAAAAAAGGAACTCATCTGCACCTGCCATTGGAATTTTCTATTTCAAAATTTTGGGGGTTTCACGAAGTTACAACAACGATCGCGGTTACTTCTTCAACGTTTTATATGATAAATTTAAGGCTACGACTATTTTTCGTCTTGGAATACGTGCAGCCGGTTATGTGGACGCAGCTTCTCTTCAGTCCGCAAGCCTTTGGACTAGCGTGAGCAGGATGATGTAGAAAGGAAGCGGCGAGAAAGAGATAGACAAGGTATAGCGCAACGCGGTCACCGTACCAGCCCGGAGGCCATACGCGTTATTTCCTCTCCGTCAAATCACAGTCACAAATGAACCTGTGCGTTATTAAAACTAGTTGAATACGATTTTTTTAAATTTAAGTCCCCCCCACGATCGATTACTGGTCAGGACACAATCATTTATATGTGTGCTACTTCTCAAATTTGGTACGCTAGAGACATCGATGAGCTTGCTACTTGTCATGATTGGCTTATAGTAAAGTTAGCTAAATGTGAATCCGCTTCTTTATAAGTGTCGTTTGTGATCACGCCTAAGTAAAACATTAAACTATAAATAAAAAATGACTTTTAGAGACGTCCCATCAAATATAAATAAGTTCTTAAATCGATTACGATCAGCACCAGTCTAATTCAAATTCAAATTAATTAATTTATCAAAAGGGTTATTAAGTACAAAGTAAAAATAACATAATTAAGGTAAGTAAAAGGTGTTGTTAGTAACAAGAATAAATCTCTGGTCTGCACACTAGGACATCCTGTCATGAGAGGACTAGCTTTAGTAGGGGTGATAAACATGTTGGAAGTAAGAATACAAAACTTTTATTAAAAAAAAAAAAAAAATTGGTTTCGTTTATATATATGTCCACGGCAAGCGAAAGAAAATTGAAGACGAGTTATGTCATATATTGCCTCCCTAACTCGGTCGTGGCCGGGATAGGGGTGTAAATTTCATCACATTTTATAGATTCCAACTCTATTTCACCTCACACACGGTTTAAACAGAAATTGTCGTCGAAACAAGACATTAAGCGCCATAGAATGAACAGTTACAGAGTGTGTTATACAGTGAAATTAAAGGATAAACATTTTTTACAGCTTCAGCAGATCCTATTGCCTCCGTGGTCTATCGTTTAAGTCCTTAGACTCGGAGGTACTGTGTTCGATTCCTGTTCGGGACACAATAATTTTTTTTTGATATTTCTTGTGTTTGGTACGCTAGAGACATCGACGAGCTTGCCAAAAAGCGTCTGGTTCGTGATGATACTTCTACTTCTAGCAGGTCCATTGGATCTTCTAAATTATTCTATCATTGTTTGACTGCTACGCAAAACGTATTAGATTATTTATTATAATCATTATATATCTCTCCACTGCAGTAACAGTCTCTCTCAGTAACTAACTCTTGTCCAACAAAAAAAAAAACCCAAATTAAAACTTATCAAATTAAAATAATAAGGAATGTATATCCAAATTAATGAAGATATATAATATAATAAAACTAATTACAGCATAAAAAATAATAAATTAGGATAAGTTTGTTCTTTAACAAATAATTTAATACCATCCGCAAAAGGTTGAAAATCCGCACACTTCACACGATCTTCTGCTACCACGTATGGTGCGGAATCGTGGACACTGACAGCGGGTCCACAAGTTCAAGGTCGCTCAGCGAGCTATGAAGAGACCTATGCTCGGGATTTATCTAAATGATAAAGTCAGAAACGTTGACATCCGTCAGAGAACCAAAGTTACCGGCATAGCTTTCAAAATAATGATACCTGATTTTGAAAATAAAATCAAAATTAATTCTTATACGTTTAAAAATGTAAGAATAATAAATGTAAAATGAAGAGACTGCCTCCGTGGTCTAGCGGTTAAGTCCGTGGATTTAGACTCGGAGGTACCGGGTTCGATTCCTGGTCGGGACACAAAAATATTTGTTAATGTAAATAAATATATTTAATTAAAATTTAATTTATTTGTGATATTTCTCGAGTTTGGTACGCCTGGAGACATCGACGAGCTTGCCACTTGTCAAGATTGGCCTATAGCAAAATTGGCTAAATGTGAATCCGCTTATTTATAAGCGTGGTTTCTGACCACCCCGAAAGGGAAACGGTCGTGATGATACTTTACTTTTACTTTTTTATGTAACGTAATTTTTTTTTTTTTATGTTTACTGACTTTCAAAAAAGGATCTCAAATTCAGCTAACAGCGTTTTCTTTGATGTTGATCCCTAAATGGCACTTACAATGGCAAAATGTAATAAACGTATATGTCAAACGTAAAATTTGATACTTGTAATGTAACCAACCCTGTGCAATTTATTATATCCCGGTCAAGTTATACATTCCAATTTACAATAATTCGCATAGAGCTGAAAGTTGATAGATACCCCAGGGTCATTATTATAAATAAATTACTAAAAGTCCCCACCGATTCCACATCTACAAAAAAATGTAATCAGTGTCAAAAGGGTTTACCATTTTTTCCAATTAATCCTAGATTTTTTATTATTATAGGGTATCATCACGACCATATGTATCCATTTTGGAGTTATCTGAAACCACGCTTTTGTAAGGAGCTAGTTCACACTTAGCCAACTTTACTATAGACCCTTTATGACCCATCATCATGACAAGTGGCATTCTCGTCGATGTCTCTAGCCTACCAAACTCGAGAAATACCACAAATAAATTAAATAAGTAATTGTATCCTGACCAGGAATAGAACCCGGCACCTACGCATCTAAATCCACGAACTTAACCGCATTATTATTACGCACTATCACTAGCACATTTTTTTCGTATATTTTGACTGGACTATTATTTTACATATAATATAAGGCCGGTGGTGGCTCGGTTGTAAGAACGCGTTCCTTAAATCCTACAAAGGTCGGTTCAAACCCCCCCGGCATGTACCAATGAGAATATATAATAATAATACACTTTTCTTATGTATATTTGTCATAGATTTACAAAACCACCGTTCCCGTGCCTCGGAGAGCACGTTAAGCCGTCGGTCCCGGTTTGACTATTACTAACTTGTGGAATCGTTAATAAATTGTCATTAAAATTGACATCATATCTTACCCAAGCCGTCTGGTCAGCGTGGCGAGTAGAGGCCAAATTCTCAGGATATATGTTCTGGAAGGCCCATCTCCAGCAGTGGAGGTCTGGGACGCTGTGTTCTAAGGGCTGTAATGATGATCTAATCTGGTGGTGGCAAAAGCTGTGGTATCCCAGATTATGGCTTTTCTTGAAATCTAAAAAGGTAGGTTTGAACCCCGGCATGTACTAATGAGAAATACACTTTTCTAATTTTTTTATAGATTGACAATACCACCGTTCCCGTGCCTCGAATAGCACGTTAAGCTGTAGGGTCTGTTCCACTAATCAACATGGGGAATTTTTAATTAATTGTCATTTAAATTGACGTTAGACCCTCGATACCTGCGTTAGTCTGCCCAGAGTGGCTAGTGTGGGCATAGGTCTACGACTTTGTGTTCAAGAGGTTATGATGGTCAAAGATTTCGTAAGAAAACGCTCGCGTCTTTAAAGATCGTGTCCAAGAGTTGACATATTCGGCAACTTGCGCGTCAGTCTGTATAAGAGTTGGTCAAAAAAAGTTTTTTTTAATTCTGCATTCTATTTTTTTTACAGCAGCTATAATTTATGTCACATTTTAATAATGTTTTAGCGTATAGCATGACGTCTTAGCTTGTAGTATGACAATTCCTCATTACATCAGTTATAATCCTTGGTGATATTATTTTATAATTGTGTATGTCTTAGTTGATAATATGACAATGCCTATTTACAGTAGCTATAATTTATAGATTATAATTATGTATATTTGGGTTGTAATGTGCTGCTCCAAATACAAGCTATTTCCCAGAAAGTAAGCGTTTCGTTATATTAATTAATTTTTGACATGTAAAAGCGCAGAATACATTATATTTATTGTCCTATGCCTACTTACAAAATAAATAAACTAAACTAAACTAATAGTGATAATATATTGTCATTTTAGGTCTATTACGACGTGTAAAAAGTATTGTAGCAATAAATAAATAAAAAAACATTATTACTAGAATTGCTACGTCAGAGCTTCGTATGTTCGTATTAAGACGACGTGTCAGTGTTACAATTACGAGCTAGCTAATACGTGAGCAGAAAAGACAGTATTTTGTGCTGGTAAGACGCTGGTTTGTTTCCAAAACAACCATGGAACTAAAATCGGGACTAGTAGGACTATTTTGTCCTAATGGTACCATAGATTCAAATTTAAATCTAAGAAAGTGTGATATTGTTTTTTTACATTTTTAGCAATGGACATCCATACTAAGATTATAAATGTAAATGATTTGTCTGTTTGTCCGTCTTTCGCATCTATATTACTAAACCGATTTTTAGGAAATTTTGCAATAATGTTTTTGGAAACCTAATGACGAAACATAGAATACATGACGTCATCATATGACCACGACATGTGACCCCATAGCCAATATTGAAGAATATGTTTTTTTTTCTTGAAATTCAGGAATGGATAATGGCGTAAACGCTAAATTATTTATATGTGACTTAAAAGTTTTTTTCACTAAGGTATAGGAACCTACATATATTTATGACAATTGGGATTTAGTAGTTTGTGCATTCAGTTATATTTGACCCTTAAGGGTATATAATAATCAGACACTCATGACTAATATCAGTCCATAACACTATGCTGGCTTGACTGGGCATAAAGGCAATTTGAGTCTGATCCCGAAACGTGTGGATACATTTTACTGGTTTTATTAGCAATAAAGGTGGATACAACTGCCTCCGTGGTCTAGCGGATGAGTCAGTGGATTTAGACTCTGAGGTACCGGGTTCAATTCCTGGTCGGGACACAAAAATATTAATAAATACATTTAATTAATATTTAATTTATTCGTGATATTTCTCGAGTTTGGTACGCTGGAGACATCGACGAGCTTGCAACTTGTCATGATTGGCCTATAGTAAAGTTGGCTAAATATGAATCCGCTTCTTTATAAGCGTGGTTTCTGACGAAAAGGTCGTGATGATACTTTAACAGTGGATACTTCCCCGCCCCTGCAGACAGCAATTTACCACCATCAGTCCGCCGACCACCTATTAAAAAAATCCGACTAGTCCCACATGGAACAGTTTTCTGGTTCTAACGGGAACACACCGAGACGCTTGCCTCGGACGTTTATCGTCGCACCTGCCCCGCACGGATACAACCAAAAATTTAAATCAACTAAACGCTTTTATTTCTCCCAGGAAAAATAGTAAAGTTTGGAATGCTGCGGATTTTTAAATTTGTATTCAATTTTTATATATTACGCTATTCAGCGATCTGAGATCTATACTAAATCTTTGCACAGCTAATTAAGAAAATTGGACCCAAGCATGTCTGCCTTCAATACATTTATAGACCGAGCTTCCAACACGGCAGTATCGGAATCGTACAGTATTTGTTTGGACGAGCATAATGGTGGATGATGACCGTCTTGTTGCGACCTAGACCAAGACCTAGACTGGCCGTCATGGCCAGTCAAGCCGATCGTTAGGGACTACTAGTCATGAGTGTCCAGTTGCTAACATTCATGGTCCTCGCGTGCCACTTACTATCAGGTGGGAGCAAGGTCACATGTCGTGTTACTATTTAAAAAAAAAAGTCACCCTCCCAGGTGGTAAGACCCTAGTATTTGTAGAATAATTTTAATTTCATAGGTATATATTTTTTTTTTTGTATTTTTTTTCTAATTAAAATACATAGTGTAAAGATTTTAATGGTGAAGAACAAAATTAAAACGTAACCAAAGTTAATTGCAGTGTAAACTCCATGTAACGTCACTCGATTTAACGACAAACTCCATAAAGCGTCGAAATCAATTGTCTTTGGTTGGTTTAGCTTGTCTTTCAATTCAGATTTTTCTTCTCTCCATTTAACGACAACTCTCTATAACGCCATAAAATGCACAGTCTCTTCAGTGTCGTTATATAGAATTTACACTGTATGTTAAATATTAAACCGAGGTAGGGGGACGGCCTATTTTTTTTTACATGGTCAAAAGCTATAAAACAAATCGTCTTAAATAAAAGATTTTTTTTATATTTTATTTTGGCAGCAAACAGACATTTACATAATATTACAAACATAATTACCATTAACAAGACCTTGAGTGTCGAGAATTTATACAAAATACAATAAACGAAAGCACAAACAAGCACAGCAGATGCAAAAAATATAATTATTAACATCAAAATTGAATTAAGATAGTAAGTTATATCATTGCAGAAACAATATTACTAATACTACATATATAAACAGCTACTCATTAGAAATGTTATATTATTTAAATTTAGAGAACATATGTAGTTTAAGGTCGTTTTTAAATTTGTTAGCACTAGAGTTAAATAAGTCAAGATGAGACAATTCCTTATCGTAGTAGTCGAGAGAGCGACAAAAGTATCTATTAGCCGTATACCTAGTAGATGAATTAGAAATAACAAATAAGTTGTTGCTGCGAGTGCTACGTGTGGGGACACGTAATGATATATTTTGTAAGAGTGTAGAAGAGTCTATAATATTGTTTAGAGAATTTAAGAATACTAAAGTTAGGAAATTACGAATTTCAAAATTTAAGATTTTTTTTGTCTGGTCTTTAGATTAAGTCACTGAATATAGGGCACGCCTAACAAAGTAAATCCTTTATAAAATCTAACTACATATTATATACAAGTCACGATGTTCGATGTTCTAAACCCTGCTTAGTTAAATCCCCCTTAAGCCCTTTTCTTAAACCGTACAACTTTTGGACTAAATTACACAATATACGTATAGCTAACTTTATCTTATTGCCCCCGCGGTCTCGCTTTAGACGCTGAGGTATTGGGTTCGAATCCTGTTCTAAGTTTATTTACTTTTATTAACACGTGTTGGCGAGGTTCTTACGTCACTTTTCTAATGACAATTTATCACAATTCCACAAGTTGGTTTATACCGACCGACGGCTTAACGTGCTCTCCGAGGCACCGGGACGGTGGTGTTGTAAATAAATGACAAATGTACGTAAGAAAAGTCTAATTTTCATTGGTACATGCCGCGGTTCGAACCGACCATAATACGCTTTTTTTTTAAGGCAAGCGTTTTTACAACCGACACACCACCGCTCCCGTCATACTTGTTTGCGATAGTCATCATAATATTTATCAACTCTCGGCGAACAGTTGTTGTAAGTCAGTTGTTGCTGTTTCAAGCGGTGTTATTTTTATATAAACATCACCATGGCGCAAGCTTATGGCATTTGCCATCATTGCAAATGGCACATAATTTCAACAAGAACAACAAATAGATGTTAGGCGGGCTGATGGCGTTAATTTGCCCAGTCTGCTGGGGCGAGGAGTATACACCGTTCGTGCCGATAAACCCAGTAAAGTGTACCACGTTCGAGATCAGGCTCGAATTGCCGTCATGGCCAGTCAAGCCGGCATATACTGATGTCAGTCATAAGTGTCTGATTCCAGTAGTTAGCCTGCATCGACCTCGCGCGGTATTTAGCATTAAGGCAATTTAGCAATTCGTAATATTAAAAAAAAACACACTGTAAGCTCTTTATTGATTTGGTCTAAACCCACCTTTACAAAGCTTAAACGACTAATAAATTATAGTATAATTGGGTTTAAAAGCCTTCAAATAACACAATAAAAGCTATAGTGATATTGCCAAAGCAGTTAACGATGTCGAAAATTTCATTACATTTTGATTTTTCAATCCGAAACGTATTTATTAAATTTGGACGTTTCCTGTGCCGGTTTTATTTGTTCCGGATCGGAGAGAAATGAAATAAATGTTTGTTTTGCCGGTAAATACAAAGGAACGGGTTCCCGGCGACAAATGCTTGCGACAGGTGGCTATTGTGGGCGTTTGTGGACGACAGTGGACGTGACTAAAGACAAATACCTCAAATTACACTTAGAGATTTAACCTATTTATTGTACCTATTAGGTATACGAATATTCTTAAAGTTATTATATATTCTATATGTTATAAAGTTATAGGTTAATACTGAAAAACAAAAAACGTTTTACGCTTAACGCTTACCTCTCTGTCGCACATCATCATCAGACTCTGCTGGATATAGGCCTCCCCCAAGGCTCGTCACTTCACACGATCTCCTGCCACCCTCATCCAACCCGCACTAGCGATCTTCATTAGGTCATTCGTTCATCTAGCGGGGGGACGACCCACCCTGCGTCTTCCCGTACGTGGTCTCCACTCTATAACCCGTCTACTCCATCGTTCAACGGTTCTACGACAGACATGTCCAGCCCATTGCCACTTTAGCTTACTAATTTTGTAGGCTATATCGGTAACTTTGGTTCTCCGACGAATTTCCTCGTTTCTGACTTCATCCATCAGAGAAATACCGAGCATAGCTCTCTCCATAGCTTGCTGAGCGACCTTAAATTTGTAGACTAGACCCACTGTCAGTGTCCACGTTTCTGCTCCGTCGACAGCACTGGAATAATGCACTGGTTAAAAACTCTCGTCTTCAAACACTGGGGTATGTTTGATAAGGGGCGCAGCTTCCCGAATGTCGCTTATCCTAGCTGAATGCGTCTGTCGGCTTCAGGTCAAATGGTCGGCTAATTGCAAAGTCAGTCCAAGGTAGACGTATTTTTGTACAACTTCGAGAGTGGCACACCATTTTAGACATATTTCCACTTTCATATACCCAAATTTAGAAAGACAAAAATAACAAATACATTTAAATTATTTTAATCTCTTTTACTTAAACAAATAAAAGTATCATCACGACTGTTTCCCTTACAGGGTGATCAGAACCCACGCTTATAAATAAGCGGATTCACATTTAGCCAACTTTACTATAGGCCAATCATGACAAGTGGCAAGCTCGTCGATGTCTCCAGTGTACCTAACTCGAGAAATATCTCAAATAAATAAAATAATAATTAAATGTATTTATTTACATTAATATATATATTTTTTAAATCGAACTCGGAGGTACCGGGTTCGATTCCTGGTCGGGGCACAAAAATATAATAATGGCCAGGCGCTTGGCTGAGAGTCTCATGAGAAGCCCATAGGCTCATGCATAGTCAACACTTTAAATGGCGCAAATTTGTAACTTATACCAAGGTTCCCACGCAATCCCCGCGCTGGACGAGGTCGCCTGGATATGAAATGGTGCTAATGTAATCTATATATGTTGCTTCCCACACCAGGGTTCATGTATTTTGTCGAGCTGGCTCATTCTATGTCATTGTTTAGGACGGCAATATATTTCATAATGCCAGTTTAGCGCCTACTTCGTCAACAATTTGTTTAGGAAATCATTGTTACCTGGTTTATGTGAACAGCACGTTAATGGGTTAGAGATAGACGTATATTTATGGTTATGTTCACACTGACTGGTCAAAACAACTTTTTTCATCGTTTATTTCTTTGAGTATTTTAAGGACTTAATTGAGTATTTCTAGGCCTACAAATACGACAATTAAATAACAATTAATAAAAAAATACTGCATTCCAACCGCTTTGCTCTTTTTACCCGACTGCGCGTCGCAAAGAAGGTATATAGTCTGTCTGATATATTTAAAGAAAAAAGATGTGCGTCGGTCGTGATGATGTCGTCGTCTTGCCCGTCAGCCATCGTCGTTCGCTCCTGCAGTCGTGGAAATGTGTGAAGTCGGGATCACGGCGTTGTCCGTCATAGTAGCTGCGAGTTGGGCTTGGCGGCGAGTCAATATGGATTTATTTCCATAGCGCTTGTTCATCCGGCTCGAAGGACCACTTTATATATCGTCTGTCTGATATTTTTAAATGTGCGTCAGTCGTTGTAGTCAGAATGTGAAAAGAAGTCCGAGTCAAAAACAAAATACAATCTATTAATGTCAATAAAATCTTCTAATTTAAACGTCGTTTTACGTAATTCAGAAAGAACGTCTAAAGTCCTAAAATAATAAAATCTGCGCCGCGACAGAATGGTTATGTGTTTATCAGCCTGTTAGAGAATAAGTGTTGTCATATTAGCAAATTTCACACCCAACTTGTATAAATAATAAACAATTGTTATGCAATGGCAACAAAGATATTTAATTAGTTTCCAGTTACTATTAAATTTATTTGTGATATTTCTTGAGTTTGGTACGCTGGAGACATCTACGAGCTTGCCACTTGTCATGTGTGAATCCGCTTATTTATTTATAAGCGTGGTTTCTGACCACCCTAAAGGAAAACGGTCGTTTTACCAGTTAGTTTACCAGAAACAGCGAGCATGTGATATAATTACATATAACAATTTACATCCCATACATTACACTATGTTTCTGACAAATAAATTATTTCATTTCATTAAGTATTTTATTTTACTTTTAAAAAGTTCGATCCACGACCTGACAAACAAATTTTATTAACTTCGTTGCATCTTCACCTTATTTACTATGTCCATTTAGGTACATGTCAGAAGGTTGATTCTTAATTACTAAACTTAACCGATATGTTCTCAATTTCATATGAATAACTTCATCGGACGAGGCCGGTCCGTTTACATAATGTCGATGGGGTTAGGTATACGATTCAGCGTTGCCTGGACATTGTTCCAGACAAACAACTTAGCTAACAAAATGCTGTCGTCAAATACTAATAAATCGTCCAAGATTTTATACGAAATGAACATTTATTTACTGTTTATGGAAGGCTTATTTAGCAAAACACATAAATTATTATATTATGAACATTTTTGTATTAAACAACTTGCTCCAATCTTTAACTGTTTATCTACCGAACTGATTTTGATATATGTAATTTAAAACATTATTGCGATCCTCGGAATGGACTTTTTTATTGTTTGTGTTCTCTCAAGAAACATAATACAAGCAAGTTTTTGCAGCGCTACTACGGGTTCCCACTGAACTAGCATTCCAGGACATTTTTTTTTTTTTTTTTTACTTTTTGTATTTAAAATATTTAAAAAGATGACAGACACAAAACTGTACAACTAAAAATATATAACTAAACTAAAAAAAAAAAAGGTTCTCACGGTGGGGCGTGTCCGATGGTCGTCCAATCCTTAGAAGGTCATTGCAGTGGTGGCACGTGTGTCGGGTCCCGGTCCGCACCCTAAGGGACTGGTTGAGCGGGTGGATGGCTGGCACATGCGTTATGTCTGAGATCGGGTTCTGCAGTGGGGGCCTGGGACCTTTTGCCGAACCATTATTGTTCTTAAATTAGCAGGGGTTTTACGTTTTTACGTTAATATTTACTCCAAAGCTTTTAAAATTAGCAAGCTGAAGTGGCAATGGGCCGGACACATCTGCCGCAGAACCGACGAACGATGGGGCAAACGGGTTCTAGTGTGGAGACCACGTACGGGAAGACGCAGAGTGGGACGACCTCCCGCCAGATGGACAGATGACCTAAAGAAGTTCGCTGGTGGGGGTTGGATGAGGGTAGCGAAAGATATAAGTGGCGAGCCTTGGGGGAGGCCTACATCTAGCAGTGGAGAGATACAGGCTGATGATGATGATAACGTTTTGAGAATGTCTGAGTTAGAAAAAGCAAGACCAAGATCAAGATTGTAGCCCAATATTGATCTTGGTCTTGTTTTTTCTAAGCAGAATAGGGCAACACCAAGCGGAAAAGGGCAACACTAAGCGGAATAGGGCAACATTAAGCAGAATAGGGCAACACTAAACAGAATAGGACTGCTGGGTTAGTGAAGCTAATAAATAAAGGAAATACTATAATAATAATAATAAATTCGTTTATTTCAAACCACTAGGATTCATATTAAAAAATATTATAACTTACAGATAAAGGTGCTTAAATTTAACTATAATATATGTATATACACAGCGTCAAAGCCTACCATAACGACCGCACAGCGCAGCGCCAAGTAGATCGCTGCTGCTACATAGATATGCAGCAGAAGCAACCCACATAGCAGTACACTATGCGACCAGTTCTATCCAATACCTAAACATTGCCGTCGAGAGCAACATGTGATACAGATTGATTGATATGATTAACGATTAATACAATAATGTCTGTTCTTTTCCATCTATCGTACAAAAGCGCATGACTATGAAATCGAAGAGAATAGATTTGTGTTTTGTATTTTTACGGATAAACCTAACGCAACTCTGGAGGGCAATAATGCATGATTTATTAGGTTACGTAGAAGAGCGACACTCAGTCAGACCGATCAGTTATCCGAATTAATTCAACTTTTTATGAAAGTGGCAAGTTGGATATCTCTAGCGTACCAAACTTGAGAAATATCACAAATAAATTATTGTGTCCTGACTAGGAATCGAACCCAAGGACTTAACCACTAGATCACCCTGTACAGTACATTTTTTTTTCGAAAAGCGATAAAATATGTTTTTAAAAATATATAATATCAATCGAAACGACCACCAGATAAAAAAAATGCTATTCGCATTTCTTATCCCAATAAAGTTAGTAGGTATATAATTATGTATGTATGTAATTATATGTATAATATTGTATATAAGTATGTATTAGTACGTAGTATATTATATATTTATACATGTAGTTAGTTATTAAATATAATTTTCCTTTTTTTAAATATGTTTTAATTATCTTTGGTACCTAACTTAATACTTAGCCAATAATTAAAATAATAGAAATTAGTTTTACTTATCGATATAAATGGAAAGGAGGAATACTGGGAATGGAATTTTCTAATCCAATTTCGATTGGCTCACTGCAGCAGGTCATTAGGGGCACAGAACGACCGGCCGTCCAATGTAAAAACATAACAAGTAATTTTTATACCCCTGACTTGAGACTAGTGTTGCCAACCGTTGCGGCAGCACGTCCCCTGTCTAGTTCAACTACATGTGGAACAGAAATTCCATTCAAATGAATAAACGGTGTTGAGCTAGTGATCATGGTCATGGAACTCTAGTACATGGTTTTGTCAAAACGTTTTATTTCTAATTTTATTAGGGGATTTTATCTTGAACATGAGAGTATACTCATATATTCGTAATGTACATTTAAAAAACAAACAACCTTATCGATGGAAAATATCATTTTTTTTTTTGCATTTGTAGGAGGTCCCGCTTTCCCGCCAAGTCCTCCATATTTATTTATGGGACACTATATACTCGTACGTTAATAACCCTATGATCTCACATCCAGAATAGAAGCAACTGACTCCAGTCAATGCAGATGTGACAAGTAACATCAGTTCATATTACTAAACCGGCTCGTCATCAAAGAGAGAGAGAGAGAGCATTGTCACTTTTATACTGTTGTAGGTAAAATTTTAGATAAAGCAAAGACTGCTTGAAATAAATATATGTATATTATTTTTAAAATTCAAAATTCAAAATTCAAAATTCAAAATCGTTTATTTGCTTTAAATGTGGTACATACGGTAATATGGTTAGTAAGTTGGCTCTGCACATTTAGCCATTGTTGTGGCATGCAAAAATTGTTTTTATTTAAAATACATTCCAATATAATAAGTCTAGTCATCATTATATAATTTAATAATAATAATAAAATTACAATTGCAATCACTAGTCACAGAAATGAAAGAGGGATGTGCAGAAAAAGGACTCCGTTTAAATGCGAGAAAAACCAAGGTACTAGTGTTTGAAAGAAGAAGGATGACAACCTTGACGATAAAGATTGATAATGAAACGCTAGAACAGGTAAATGAAATTATATATCTGGGCAGTGTTTTCACTGCGGATGGGAAGTATGATAGGGATGTTGAAAGAAGAGTGAACGCGGGAAATAGTGTTAATGGGGCCCTGGGGTCACTGATCGCCAGTCGAAATGTCAGTGATAAAGCTCGACTCGCCATACACAATGCCATGCTAATACCAACACTTATGTATGGAAGCGAGACGTGGATATGTCAGAATACGCATGAGAGTAGAGTTAATGCAGTAGAAATGAGGTCTTTACGTCGGATATGCGGCGTAACTTTGATGGACCGTATACGTAATAACGAAATACGCAAAAGGGTAGGTATAAAAGAAAGCATAGGTACAAAAATAAAGAAAGGCATGCTCCGATGGTTCGGGCATGTCGAAAGGATGAGCGAAGAGAGATTGACGAACCAGATATATAATGCGAAAGTTGTGGGTAAAAGAGGCCCTGGCAGACCAAGACTTGCCTATCATGATCAAATAAATAAAACATTAGCTGAAGGTGAATTAAAAAGCCATCGAAACAAGAGGGCATGTATGAAGAGGTTGATGAATGTAGAAGAAGCGAAAGAGGTATGTCGTGATCGTGACAAGTGGCGCTCAATTGTCTCTGCCTACCCCGTAAGGGATTTGGCGTGAAGATATGTATGTATGTATGTGTAATAAACAACTAATATAACACATACCTACTCGTACATAGAAAATAAAGCATTATCATTTTTTAAAAAAAACATAAATTGTCTTTTTTTTTTTGTTATACTGAGCAAATGCGCCTCTGCGCCAACAAAATAGTTAGCGGTACGGAATTTCCAAGAATAGAGGCAACTTACACTAGCTAAATAATTTTATCCGTAAACTTGTTACGAACTTATACGTACTTGTATATTATTATAGACATAATTTGTCTCTATTTTATTTAGTTTTGGGGTAAAGTGTAATTTGTATTTGTTGACTGCCTTCGTAGTCTAGCGGTTAAATCCGTGGATTTAGACTCGGAGGTACCGGGTTCGATTCCTGGTCGGGACACAAAAATATTTATTAATGAATAATACATAATACATTTAATTGATATTTATTTTATTTGTGTTAATTCTCGAGTTTGGTACGCTGGAGACATCGACGAGCTTGCCACTTGTCATGATTGGCCTATAGTAAAGTTGGCTAAATGTGAATTCGCTTATTTATAAGCGTGGTTTCTGACCACCCCGAAAGGGAAACGGTCGTAATGGTACTTTACTTCTGTATTTGTTGATTGGAGCTTTTAATCAATTTCCTTATTTGTATAGATATTGGGTATTTAAATTGGACAGCTGCGATGTCTGGGCGACGCAGTTATCTGGGTAATATCGGGTACTGAACGCTATTGCTCTATTAACCGTTACATTCCTACTCTACTACTCTTTAGGGTTAAAAAAGTGCACACAAATTAGGGTTAGTACAGTAAAGTTGTAAAGTATCATCACGACACTTCCGTTGTGGTCAGAAACCACGCTTTTTAAATAAGCGGATTCACATTTAGCCAACTTTACTGCCGGCCAATTATAACAAGTAGCAAGCTCGTCGATTGCTTTAGCGTACCAAACTCGAGAAATATCACAAATAAATTAAATATTAAATTAATGCATTTATTTACATTATGGAAGTAATATACAAACAGTATAAAATAATTACAATATAAATTAAAACTACTTAAAAGTAAAAAATTAAATAAATATAAACTAAACCTAATAAAAAATAAACTATAAGTAAAAAATGACCTCTAGAGACGACCCTTCGGTGATAGTCTCATGAAGACTGGCAACATTTTCTCTCTGTATAGCTAAGCTAATATGCTGGCAGAAATAATTGCCAGCTTTCCTGTCTCCAGACTTTTGCGTTAGCCTTTTGGACAAGTCCTTGGCTAGACGCTTGGCTGAGTGTCCCCATGGGCCCATTGTCTCGACCGCAAACGGCGCAAATTCGTAACCTGTACTGAGGTTGGCGTATTTGCGCAGCTTGAGGTTCTCAGCAGAAACCGCCGCACTTCCCGCGCTTGACGAGGTGGCCTGGGTGTGTGATGGGGCTAATGTGTCTACACATGTTGCATCCCACACCAGGGACCTGCCATGTTTCCACGGCCCAACGGTCATGCCGTCGAGTCTTTTGCCATCGCTCCGCGCAATCCCAGAGGTTCTAGGATCGCGGGTATTTCAGCAGTGACAAAAGCCCTTCGAATGATGTCGTTCAATGTAGCGTGACGAGGAATGCGGCCAGCACTTCTAGCGCAAGAAAGCGCTAATGGTGTCCGAGATGTTCCACGGGCTCTCCATACCGACACTGGTGTGGGTGGACAGTCCGGGCTCCGAGACGAAGGCACACCGCCATGGTCAGTGTATTTAATATTGTATTTTTACATTATTAAATATTTTTGTGTCCCGACTCATTTGCTGTTGTTGCTGCGAATCTTTGGAATAACTTACCATTCGATGTCAGAGAAGCCCCCAATCGTGCAATATTTAAAAACCAGGTATACAAACACTTTTTAACTAATTGAATACCTAACCTAAACCTATCTTATCAATCTTTTTATCTCTTGTATTAATTTCCTTTATATGCAGCAGCATCATCACATTGTTAATTTAAACACACTCTTCTCATCACGTAAGTAGTTTTATTTATGTTATATTAGTATATCTATAGTATGACTTATTTATGTATAAGTATGTAAATTGTATGTCACTTATTTTTTATTGCACCTACCACCTATCCTGTCTAAATGTCCTAAAGGTTTGGCTGTCAGAGAATGCATTAAGTCCGCATTTGTACATAGTGCAATAAAGTATTAAAATAAATAAATAATTATGTGCATCTATAATAGCGACATCTATAAGCGAGTAGCGGAACTATTATTAAAGCAACTTCTAGAATGATCGATATATTTTAATTAAAAACTGAAATAAATATTAGTTTTATTTACCTCTTACGAAAATAAACACAAGGGTCTCTTGTCAAAGAAAAACGTGTATAAAATAATCCATGTAATAAACTACTTTACTGGCTATATTTTAAAGTAAAATAGGTATTGTGGAAAAGCAATTCATCGTCTTGTTCAGAATAAAAATACTTTTCGTCGTAGCTATTTATCAGTGACACTTCGTAGTCGGGGGGGTTACTCTTAAATTTCCAAAATTCGATTTTGATATGATGCCTATAGAATTATTATTACATAAAAATATTGTTCTGGTGGAACAAGCTTCCACTGACAATAGACAAGGTCCTTTAATTCATATCTTACTTGTCTATTTGTGGAACAATATGCCAGTAAAAATTCGCCAAACACACATTACTTAAACAGCTCCCAACAGCGTATGTAAGATATATTGTATGTAGTATATTTATGTGTAAATATGTATAGTGTGTAGTATATGTATTATTGTGTACATATTTGAATGTATATTAATAATTATGATATCATAGAATAAGTTTATTTTATTTTTCTTTAAAATTAAGTTTCATATTTGAGCCCTTTGCACCTACCTCATAATCAAAATTCTCTGTATTGTCTCAAAGTTTGGCTGCTAGAGAATGCCTAGCGGCATTAAGCCCGTCATTTGTACATAGTGCAATAAAGTTTTTAAATAAAAATAAATAAATAACTACTTAATACTTTTGTTTAAAAAGCAGAACAATATATTTTAACTTTTATAAAATATATTTCTACTTCCTTCATTACAGCCCCTAGAACACAGCGTGCTAGACCTCCACTGCTGGAGATGGGCCTTCCAGAACATATACCTGGAGAATTTGGCCTACACTCGCCACACTGGCCAGACGGCCGAGGATATGATGTAATTTTTTTAATGACACTTTATCAACGATTCCACAAGTTGGTATTAGTGGAACCGGGACCGACGGCTTAACGTGCTCTCCGAGGCACGAGAATGATGGTGTTGTAAATCTATGACAAATGTACGTAAGAAAAGTGTATTTCTCATTGGTACATGCCGGTTGTAAGAACGCGTTTTAAATTCTACAAAGGCCCTAATTTGCTAGCATACGTTTCTCTCCTTCACTCTTAATGTTGTTGTTGGGATAAAATAAAGGTACATAATATAGTTGTCTACAAATGCCTAAACCAATTAGGTAAAGATTTTTTAGCAATTAATGGTTTTATTTATTTATTAAAACTTTATTGCACAATATATACAAGGGGCGGACTTAATATCGTTAGACATTCTGTGACAGCCAACCTTAGGGACACTGTAGAACATTAAAGACGTAAGGTAGGGCAATTAGAGAAATATAATTACGTAATAAATATGCAATATTATCTAAACTACTATAATAAACAACATACTAATAATACATACACATAACGTTTTATTAATACATTAGGTACATACAGACAGACAGTGGGGTCGTCCAGGCCCGGATGTCTAATGGGCCTGGGTTGGGGATGGGGACATTCCCCCGTTCTCCCCGATATATCTATCTATCCCGGCAGGATCTCAGCGAGTAATCACCCGTTGGTAATTCATGCACCTTTAGTGCTGGGCACCGTTACTGGTATAACAGCGCCCGTATGGCTCACGAGCCCAGGGGATCTGGGTTCGGCTACTTCAGTTCTCCTCCAGGAGCACTTCTCTAGGAAGTGGTCTCCCGTTGGGGGGCCGATTAGGTACATACATTACATAATATTAATACATACACTACATATAATAATATAATAAATAAACTAAATAAGTTGTTATGAGCTATTTAAATAATATGAATATACCATATTTTTTTTTTATCGTGAGGTAGGTCCATTTGGAAAATTGTCTTCTTCTTGTAGATACGAGGGGCGTTCAAAATATTCTCGGTATGTGGATAAAAACAAACAAGTACGAAAAGTTTGATATTTTTATTTTTCAATATACTCCCCCCCTATGTTCATACACTTATAAGATCGATCAATTATTTTTTTTAATCCCTCATAAAAATATTTTTTATCTTTGGTGTAAAAATGCTCCTCCACGGCCGTCTTCAACGCTTCATCGTCAGAAAATTTATTTCCACGCAGATCCTTTTTAAGATTGGGAAACAAAAAGAAGTCGCTTGGGGCTAAGTCCGGACTATAGGGTGGATGAGTAACAGTTTCAAACCCACATTCAACAATAGCTGCCTTGGCAATATGAGCAGTATGGACAGGGGCGTTGTCATGCAGAAGCAGAACACCTTTGGTTAACTTTCCTCGCCTCTTTTCTTTGATCGCATCTCTTAATTGACGTATAACGTTAGCGTAGTACTGCCCTGTGATATTTACACCTTTTTCTTTATAATCGATAAGCAAAACTCCTTCACAATCCCAAAATATTGTGGCCATGACCTTGCCAGCTGACGGGATTACCTTGAACTTCTTGGGATGAGCTGAACCCTTAATGTGCCACTGCATGGACTCCTGTTTGCTCTCTGGGTCATAATGATGAACCCAGGTTTCATCTCCAGTAACTATTTTTTGCAGCATCTCATCGGGATTTTCACCACACAGGTCGATAAAATCTGAACAGCAAGCCACACGCATATCCTTTTGAAGAAGCGTCAGCATTCGCGGAACCCATCTTGCACTTACTTTTGACATATTAAGATGGTCATGTATAATGTCATGTACGGTACCAATAGAGAGATTAGTTACTTGAGCTATAGATTTTACCTTCACTCGGCCGTCTTCCAATATAAGTTTTTCCACTTTATCAATATTTTCTTGTGAGGTAGCCACTACAGGCCGGCCAGGTCTAGGGTCATCTTCAATACTCTCCCTTCCACGCTTAAATTCGCTTGACCATTTTTGAATAGTAGATAAAGAAGGAGCAGACTCACGGTAAACACAATCCATTTCCTCTTTTATGGTTTTTTGATTTTTACCCTGTTTTGTCAAGAATTTTATGACGGATCGGTGCTCTAATTTCGTTAAAATTGTTAATTTGCTCATGGTGTTCATGTTTGTTCGGCAATTGCAGAAAAACAAAAGAACATCTCGGTTCCAATTTTACTTTTTTTTAATGTCAATGGATGAATCTTAGCGGCCAGTAACAAATATATATATAAAAGAGGTTGTAACGTATCAATACCGAGAATATTTTGAACGCCCCTCGTATATTATGTATTTATTTATAGGCCGGCATAGTAGTAGGGACTGATTTCGGTCGTCTGTGGCTGGCCTCAGTTGCTCCAATTGTTGAACCTCGCTTACGATATCACATGTCGTGCTTAGTATATTATATATAAATATAATATAAGAAAGTAGTGTATTTCTTATTGTTACATGCCGGGTGGGTTTGAACCGAGATCTTTGTAGGATCTTAAGGAAAGCGATGTTACCACTTTCGCTTAATCACGTAAGCTTAAATCGTCTCGAAGTTTGATATTTCTTAGTTGAAGAGTGGGCTTCTCGAGCCGCGTTTACCATTGCATTTTCTTACTACTTGGAAAATAAACTTTGAAACGTGGTTGAAATTACGGGGTTAGTTTATGCCAACTGCACGAGCTGTTGTTTGCAGCAGTTCGGCTTTCATGAAATTAATACCCTAATAAAAAGTTTGTTTAAAATTATTTAAATCCAATTTATTTAAAATCCAACACCAAATAATATTCAATTCAAATAAATAGGTAAGCATTGCAATATGTCTGGAAAGTCCAAAATGTTAAAATATATGTATATATATTAGTTTTTAATTTAAATTGTAAATACATATATATATATATATATATATATATATATATATATATATATATATATATATATATATAATAGTTTATTAGCTTAATTTTGTTTGCTTCTTTTTTTAAATTATTTTTTGCTTTATCATTAGAACTTTAATTCGAAAAATACAAGTTGACAAATACTGTGCTCAACTGTAAAAAGTTTATGTACTAGATAAGTTTTCAAACTGTTATTAACTGTTGTGTTTTTAACTGTTCTAATGTTAATATACACCTTCCCTTAATGATAACACCCTTGCTATACATTAGACACAAATAAAGGAACACAAAAATATTGAAACTTAGTACGTGAAGAAACAAAACTAATATTAAACACAAATGACCGCCACCGTGGTCTAGTGGTAACAAACGTTGCCGTGAACTCAGGAGGTCGTGGGTTCGATTCCCGCCGGGGGCAAGTTGTACATTGTATAATTTGTCTCCGTCTGGATGTTTATATGTATAATATGTATATATTTACAAAAAAAAGTATAATATGTAGTTTATCAACCATCTAGCTTCCGTAACACAAGCTTACCACGGAAACTAGATGGCGCTATGTGACCTGTCTGGAAATATTTATATTTATTGTACGGTTTATAGAACAGCGCTAAAACGACTAGATCAAAGACATCAAATATCACATGAAACGGCATTAGTTGTTATTTCAACAGAAAATGTTTTGTTACATGTTTTTATCCTTGTCGAAGTATATTTATCTTGTAGAAGAACGCGTTTTACACTTCCGTAGCATGGAGGTCGGCATATTGTTATTAACAACACAATCGATTTGCGTTGTCAAAACAGCTCGTCAACACCTCGGGAGACAAGAGGACTGGGTAATTTTTGAGCCATTCAACGTGGCAATGCTGTCAGTATCCTTAGTATTGGTAGCGATTTGGAGCAATATTTTTATTTATAAATTATTATTTTTTTAGCTTTTCCTTTTCCTTTTTTTTTAAGTAATAAATATTTATTCGGAGTAAAGTACAAAGATTTAAAAATAAAATAAATTAAGAACTAAATTATAAAAACTAAAAATTAATAAATAAAATTGCGACTATTCGATGGGCGTAGTGTGCCGAGGACACTCGCTGCGTTCCCCCGCTGAACAGCGAGGCTGACCCTTTGAACAAGATATTCTCTACTCAAAGGGTCACCCGTCGCCAAGTGGAGTTTCTTACCAAGCTCGTGGGAGAGCACAAGAGCCTCCTCGGACCACGGGCCCATCGTTTCAACTGCAAATGGAATGAAATGGTGATTGATGATGATCTCCGCGTACTTGTTGCGCTTAAGGCGTGCGGCTGATTCTGCAGCGGGCCCAGGTTTCTTATGGGTGGATGTCACATGTGACTGACAGAGTGTGTCAACACATGTGGCATCCCAAACCTTTATTTAATTTATTTTTTTAGTTGTATTTTGTAATTATAAAGTAGTTTTGTGATTAATAGTAATTTACATATATATATATTTAATAATAATTCTTTATTTATACAGTAGAAATTAGTTACAATAATAAATACAATAGTGAAGTATTTATATAATAAATTACTTGATTTGAACAAAATTAATACTACATATTTCCAATTGTATTGCACGATGGGCTCCAGCTGCACTAGCTACCCTAGTATTCTACAGTTATTTATTTCACCTGAATTTCACAATTAACGTATTATATCATTCGTGAAGTATAAAACAAAAATTTAATCTTTATATATAAATTTACAATTTAAATAAATAATAATAATTTTGACAAAACTTTAAGCTAAAACTATTCTAATCTATTAATAATTTAGTTAAAATCATTGTACAATTCAATTTAAAAGTGGACGTAGAATACGACCATAATCGGAAATAATATGTCATAGACTAATTAATTCTAGTCGATTGTATTAGCTTTAATTCTCATACTGTTTGGTTTCTTGCCCTTTCTTGTTATATATCAAATCAAATCAAATCATTTATTTCCTTTGGTTGTCCCAAACAACACTTGGATATTGTCAATACATTTTTTCACCATAGTTTATTATCATGTAGAATATAAAATAACCAGCAGCTACTATGGGTGGACCCATCATATCAGCTACGACGTATCTTCGACTAAAACACTGTTGCCATAATCAAGTTTTTGCTTAAAACTAGGTAGTTAAAATTAATTTGTGGCTGTAAAAAGGCCGTGTCAGCTTATAGACTAAAATAAATTACACATGTCAGGTTAATAAATTAATCGTAGCTCTAAAGAGGCTATGTCAGCTTACAATCTAAATATACATAAAAATTGTATTAAACTACAATATTTATGTCAATAAATGAGAATTCATATTTCATGTCTCTGGCCTAGATTTATTAATTATTATGAATGTACATTTAAAAAAAAACTATTAGGTACTTTCTTACTTCCCACGACAATTCTCTTCCATCCTCTCACAACTCGTATACTATTTTATTTAGTGGATTTCACAATCGGGATTCATTGAACACTGAGATAGGCTCAAATCTCCCCAGTAATAGGTCCCTAATATTAAAATCGCTATGAAATAAAATTAAAAAAAAAAAACCAAAAAAAAACCTAATTTAAATATAAATCGTATCCGCGCGGCATGGTGGCAAGAACGTGGGCCGCATTTTCTCGCTGAATCGCTATGCTCTGAGCCAGGAAAGAACCAGCCCTCTTGTCACTAAAGCAGACAATTAGACGAGGGGTGATGTAATAAAATATATAAAATTATTTCTATGGTGTAAGTCAAAATCAAAGTCAAAATATATTTATTGCTGAATCGCTATGCTGATTCTCTGAGCGCGGAAAGACCCAGGCCTATTGTCCCCAGAGCAGACAATTAGACGAGGGGTGATGAAATAAAATATATAAAATAATTTCTATGGTGTAAGTCAAAATCAAAGTCAAAATATATTTATTGCTGAATCGCTATGCTGATTCTCTGAGCGCGGAAAGACCCAGGCCTATTGTCCCCAGAGCAGACAATTAGACGAGGGGTGATGAAATAAAATATATAAAATTATTTCTATGGTGTAGTCAAAGTCAAAATATCTTTATTCACGTAAACCTATTACAGGCATTTATGAAACGTCATTAATTTAATTATTTTGAATGATTCTACTCCTGCTAGAGGAAGACTAAGCAGCAAAGTGGTCCAATAAGTAAGCTGTTAGCAGAAGACCAGCAGCTTAGCAGATTCCAGTGACCTGTGTAGTTAAGAGGTTATCAAACTTTTTAGCGACAATGTACCCCTTGGGTTGTTTTTTTTTTTAAGTTTTTAATAAAAGTTTTTTTTTTAATCAGTAGTTTATTATTATTATTAGTATTAAAAAATATATAATGTTGTTATGTCTTTTTCAGGTAAGTCTTCTAATAGCTTTTTCGACTAAACGTTGCATCAGTTACGTAAAGGTAAGTTAATACTTATTATTATTTTTATTAGGATGCAGCATAGGATGTGTACGTCATAAGCAGCAGAGTAAAATATAATAACGTTTTTGCCTTCCTCATGCTCGTAAAATTATGAAACAAATGCATATTTCAACATTATGGTAGATAAATACAAATAACGACTAATATATTATACAAATTATATAATGTTAACGCCATAATAGCAATCTATGTATACTCTTCTATGTCACTGTATTTTTACATCGAATAAATTATTATTATTATTAATGGGTTATAGCGTACTAATATTTAAAATATTCGTGTCTTAGAATAACTACTCGCTCTAGCACTTTTATTAGCCGTAAGTGTGTCTCTTTTTTTTTAAATAATAAAATATGTTTATTTGTTATTATTAATATATCCTTAAAATGTCCGGAATTCATTAGTAAGTTGATAGACTACATTTCTCAAATCATCATAATAATTGTTATTTATTATTATTATGAATAGTGATAGAATCTCGAATATATCTAATTATACGAACTGACGTAATAACATTCACACATGCCTACCCCATGTTCAATAGAGCGCTCAATGATAATTGATTACACTCTAGGATTAGTCATAGACCTAATGATTTGGTAGATATGTTTCATCATGCCAGTTAACTGGTCGATAAATGGGATATTACCATAGAAATATACTTGTATTATGCATATGGACAGACCCGATTAAGTTTTAATTTAATCTTACTAAAATATAAATAAATATAATTATAAATATTTCCAGACAGGTCACACAGCTATCTAATTTCCGTGGTAAGCTACGAGGCTTATGTTACGGAAACTAGATGGTTGATAAACTACATATTATACTTTTTTTGTTGTTGTAAATATATACATATTATACATATAAACACCCAGACCGAGACAAATTATACAATGTACAACTTGCCCCCGGTGGGAATCGAATAAGAAGGTTCGACTGTACAATTACGCATTCTTTCTTTCTTCGGACATGGTAGCCCAGGGGAAAGTCGATGGCAAGAGGATGCGTGGTAGGTCTCCGATGAGATGGACCGGTCAGATAAAGGTTGCAATGGATCATCCCTTACATGAGTGCACTAGGAAAACCGAGGTCCGAGAGGAGTGGCGGAGGCTTGTTAAGAGTACCACTAGCACTGAAATGGCGACCACGACCACTCTGCCAATAGTGTAGCGTCTAAGAAAATAAGAAGACACAATTTAAAAGTAGATTTAATGACCTTGGTCAAGTACGGATATTGAACAAATGATTAAAGTTTTGCACAGACTGATAATAGTTTTTTTTTAAATAATATAATAATTTTTATAATAACCCTATTATAAAAATTAGTTAGCAAACAGTGCTAACATCACACATGTGTACTTAACACTAAATCAGAAGTAAGATGCTGCACCTATTATAGGCGACCACCACATTACCACAGTTGCCTTTATGGCCTATTAATTTTTCTCTCTCTATTTCGTCTTTCGGCTGTGGGCGATTAATAACACACCCCAGCCTTTAGATATTTATCGCGATGGAATCACCATGCAGTAGTGTTTTTTATCGGGTAATGATTTATAGATAAAAACAAATTACTTTATTATGTTAAATAGAGGTTCTACCAATGACTCTTTTGACAAGTACACGCAGTAATTACGCGGTATATATATATATATATATATCTGAAGATTAGACGTACCTATAGTTATTGGACAAGTCTATATATTCTGTCGATGGGTTTATCAAATCGCTGGCGTAGTAGCTCTGGGACCTGGCGTCCCTTTAATGACGGGCCACGCATTTAAATAGCCTACTTCCGATCCATGCTATTTTCAGATATCATATTCATCCCCCGTTCGAATTTCGAACAATGGATATTACTTTGACCATCAAAATAGAGAATTCAAGCTATAAAATTACTATAGGCCTGGGAAATGAGTAGGTTACCAGCGTTCAAAGTCCAATTACCTATATAAGCGCAAACGAATATAAAAAGCTAAAATAACCCTTATCCAAAACCTTCTCCTTCTTCTCCTTGACTGACGTGTGCAGCGTTGATATCTAAGAGGTATTGCTTAACAAGATGGGCAGGTTAATTAACGCATGTGTCGGGTTCATCTATTGTTTACGTAAATATAATCATATCTCTGAGCTAAGTTGCGCTACCGATTCGGTGTCGCAGGAATCTAAGAATACTCTGCTCACTTTTTTCTGTTTTTAAAGAACCTGCGATGATGGCTAGCCAGCTCCACTCTTCCAGGATTAGCGTCTCGGTTATGCTGGGAGAGGTCGATTAACCGTTGAGCGGTAAATGGTTTGACTTGGCTTTATTTCTGTATTTGACAACAGTCAAGCGCAGAGTGGCCTCGCGCAGGAGTCTTAAGAGCAACGACTGAGTAACTATATATATAATAAGACCGCTTGGGAGTACCCTCGGTTGGTATGCCCCACAAATCAGCGCTGATGCTCGCCACCTATCGGACAACAGTAGTACTATGTCAGAAACCTTGGCCGATGTTCACACAACATATTCCCAAAGTTTCATCCCGATCGGTCAAGTAATTTTGCAATGCATAGGGAACACACAGACCTATATATAGATTTTATTGTACAATTTTCCCGTTATCGCAATCTTTACCTTCAATACATGTGTAATAATCATCCGATTGTTTTTTCCACGCTGAAACAACGCACCATTCAAATCAAATCAAATCATTTATTTCCTTAGGTTAGTACACAACACTTGGATATTGTCAATACATATATTTTAAAACAATATAAGTTAGTATATAAGTTAATATAAGTTAGTAGGTAGTGTTTGAAAGAAGAAGGATGACAACCTTGACGATAAAGATTGATGATGAAACGCTAGAACAGGTAAATGAAATTATATATCTGGGCAGTGTTTTCACTGCGGATGGGAAGTATGATAGGGATGTTGAAAGAAGAGTGAACGCGGGAAATAGTGTTAATGGGGCCCTGGGGTCACTGATCGCCAGTCGAAATGTCAGTGATAAAGCTCGACTCGCCATACACAATGCCATGCTAATACCAACACTTATGTATGGAAGCGAGACGTGGATATGTCAGAATACGCATGAGAGTAGAGTTAATGCAGTAGAAATGAGGACTTTACGTCGGATATGCGGCGTAACTTTGATGGACCGTATACGTAATAACGAAATACGCAAAAGGGTAGGTATAAAAGAAAGCATAGGTACAAAAATAAAGAAAGGCATGCTCCGATGGTTCGGGCATGTCGAAAGGATGAGCGAAGAGAGATTGACGAACCAGATATATAATGCGAAAGTTGTGGGTAAAAGAGGCCCTGGCAGACCAAGACTTGCCTATCATGATCAAATAAATAAAACATTAGCTGAAGGTGAATTAAAAAGCCATCGAAACAAGAGGGCATGTATGAAGAGGTTGATGAATGTCGAAGAAGCGAAAGAGGTATGTCGTGATCGTGACAAGTGGCGCTCAATTGTCTCTGCCTACCCCGCAAGGGATTTGGCGTGAAGATATGTATGTATGTATGTATATAAGTTTGGCTTGATTTAACTATTACGATTTAATGTGTTATTATTCTATAGTACCATTTAACAGCAAAAAAGCAATTTTTGCAAATCAATACAGACCTAATATAAATAATAATTGAATAGTACTTACTAGTACTATAAAAGCATTAGCTACGTCAACCGAATACTAATGACATGGGAGAAAAACATTTGGCCTTCATCGAATATCGGTTGCGGTGGCAAATAAATGTACGCAATACTCAAGTATTTATTTATTGAAGGACTGCCTCCGTGGTCCAGCGGTTAAGTCCGTGTGTTTAGACTCGGATGTACCGGGTTCGATTTCTGGTCGGGACACAAAATTATTTATTAATGTAAATAAATACATTTAATTTATTTGTGATATTTCTCGAGTTTGGTACGTTAGAGACATCGACGAGCTTGCCACTTGTCATGATTGGCTTATAGTGAAATTGACTAAATGTGAATCCGCTTATTTAGAAGCGTGGTTTTTGACCACCCCGATAGAGAAACGGTCGTGATTATACTTTACTATTTATTAAAGGAGTATAATAGTTTTTTTTTATTATTTTTACTTTAGCACGACATGTGAACTTGCGCCCACTTGGCGGTAAGTGGCGCGCGAGGTATATGAATGTTAACAACTGGAATTAGACACTCATGACTGACATCAGTCCCTAACACTATGCCGGCTTGACTGGGCATGACAGCAATCAAGTTGATCCCGAAACGAGTAAATATACTTTATTGGGTTTATCGGCACGAACGGTGGATACTTCCCCGCTTCGGCAGATTACCGCCTACCACCTATTTGTTGTTCTCGTTGTAAGTATGTGCCATTTGCAATGATGTCAAATGCCAATTTTTACTTTTCAATGAGAACTAATATTGTAAGCTTGCCATTGTGATATTCATATAAAAACAACACCGGTTCAAATAAGACTTTTATTACAGTGATCAAGAGTTATATTATATAAATCACCCACTTAGATTTTGTAAGTACGAAATTCTTTAACAAATGAATATATATTAAATTACTATCTGAACATTATGTTTTATTTATTTATTTTATTTATTTAAAAAACGTTATTGCACAAAGTACAAAGGCGGACTTAATGCCCGAAGACATTCTCTGACAGCCAAACCTTAGGGACAAATTTGAACAATTATAGGTGCAATCATAGAAATAATAATAATTATACTATAATTATAAAAGTTAATTTAATAGGATTGATATATAAGTTTTATATTAAAATAAACATTTATTCGAAAAAAAAAAATTACTAAATATAAAATAAAGAACGAAGAACGCTGGCTACATTTTCCCGCTGAATTGCAATACTGATTCTCTGGACGAAGAAAGAGCCAGCCCTCTTGTCACCGGAGGAGACGACAAAACGCGGTGTTATGTCTTTTAAAAACTTTTTTGCACTTGGACTCCATGGGCTCAGAGTTTCTACAGCAAACGGCATAAATATGTAATCTTGTAATATACTCGTACTTACATACTTGCGCCGCTTGCTGCTGGACTCCGCATTTTCCGCCGCGGCTCCCACACCAGAGCACGTCCCCGTTCCCATGGGACCGACGTCGTACCAACGGGTCTCTTGCCACCATCTCGGATAACTCTAGAAGAGCTGGAACCTCGATGGTGGCTAGAGCCCTTTTAATAATATCGTTAAGGGAGCCGTGGCTGGTTTATATTAGTTTTTTTTTACCATTTCTAGTTAATAACTTGTTATATGAGAATCAATATTATGTTTGTTAAGGATTTGACAGCTTTCCTGGGCCTACGTGTGCTCAAAAACTAAATTCATTTAAAGAATGCCCCAACAGTTGAAAGTCAATACACTGAATCGTTTTGGCAACATTCCCAGAGTGATGTTTTGCTACTTAACCACATTAAAGTGCCTCCGAAGTCGTGACATTCCTTCCTAACAATAATTCTTCTTCAACTTTGTTGGTAAAGATTGTATTTCAATTATAACAAACGTAAGTCTTGTTTCAAGCGGTGTTATTTTATATAAGTATCACCATGGCAAGCTTACAATATTAGTTCTCCTTGAAAGTAGAAATTGGCATTTGACATCCTTACAAATGGCAACTGCCTCCGTGGTCTAGCGGTTAAGTCCATGGATTTGTTGTTATTTACATTCTCACTAGTAAACCAATATTAAATTGTTTTTTTTTACCTTGCACCCACATGATGGTAAGTGGCGTGCGACGTCCATAAATGTTAGCAACTAGAAACATACACTCACGACTGTCATCTCTAACACTATGCCGGCTTGACTGGGCATAACAGCAGTTCGAGCCTGATCCCGAAACATGTGGATACACTTTACTGGGTTTATCGGCACCAACGGTGGATACTTCCCTGCCTCGACAGACTGGGCAAAACGACCATCAGTCCGCCTACCACCTATATGTTGTCCTCGTTGAAAGTATGTGCCATTTGTAAAAAGTAAAGTAAAGTATCATCTCCTTTCGGGGTGGTCAGAAACCACGCGCGGATTCACATTTAGCCAACTTTACTATAGGCCAATCATGACAAGAGGCAAGCTCGTCGATGTCTCCAGCGTACCAAACTCGAGAAATATCACAAATTAATTAAATGTATTTATTTACATTAAAAAATATTTTTGTGTCCCGACCAGGAATCGGACTTAACCGCTAGACCACGGAGGCATTAAGATATGTGCGTCTTTGTAATCAAAGTAAGTAGTCAGGTTCAATGTGCGTGTTATTTACAAAGTGCTTAAGCCAGGGCACACCGGACACATATTTTTATTTATTTATATGCTATCGTGAGGCGCCCCATTATCATCAACACCATCACTGTCCTTAAATCACTAGCAATCTACGAGTATAAATGTCGGTTTATTTGGTTGGGTAGGGAGAGAAGTAGAATGGTGAATGATGAGCGTATTATCGCGCAATAAAATAAAAAAGGAGGTCTCCTTTTCTCAAACCAGCCTATTGTCGGTGGCAAGCCCGAGACACCATTCTTCTCATCTCTTACCCACACACGATGGACCCGGCACCCGCACGGTGAATCCATGGAATGCTTATAAATTTGTCTTCTCTTCAGCACCGTTCCCGTGCCTCGGAGAGCACGTTAAGCTGTCGTTCCCGGTTCCACTAATACTAACTTGTGGAATCGTTAATTTTAGCATTAGCATTAGTCATTGTCAATATAGAACTAATTGATTGACATGCAATCGAGTTTCACACGTGGTTGATTGTACGCATTCAGTATGCCCAGGTCTTTTGTGTTACAAATGGGAGTTTGATATACTTGAAGTAGAAAGTTTGGGAAGCAGAAATATCCAAGAGTTGTTTGCTAGATTAAGCAATTCATGCTAAGTTCGGGTTTTCAGCTGCATACATTTCAACAATAGACGTAATAAGACCTTTAATAAGGACCGGTTAGAGGGTGATTTATTTTTATTTTATTTTTAAGAACATTGATATACTAGTCTAGGGTTTCTGACCACCCCGGAAGGGAAACGGTCATGATGATAATTTACTTCTTTTTTTTGATAGCTACTTTTCTCAGAAGTACACCCAAACTTTTTTTTAAATATTGGATTGTGCGAGCGATTGTCCAGTGACCAGTTAAAAATTAATCAGGTCACTGGAATTAGCTAAGCTGCTGGTCTTCTGCTAACAGCTTACTCTTTGGACCACTTCGGTGTTTAATCTTCGACTAACAAAATAATTTAAATTATGGTGACGTCACAAATGCCTGTAATAGGTTTGAATGATCAATATTTTGATATATAAATAATAATAATAATCATTTAAAGTAAAATAAAGTATCATCATGACCATTTCCCTTTCGGGGTGGTCAGAAACCAAAATAAATAAGCGGATTCACATTTAGCCAAACTTTACTATAGGCCAATCATGACAAGTGGCAAGCTCGTCGAAGTCTCCAGCGTACCAAACTCGAGAAATATCACAAATTAAATATTGATTAAATGTATTTATATACATTAATAAATATTTTTGTGTCCCGACCAGGAATCGAACCCGGTACCTCCGAGTCTAAATCCACGGACTTAACCGCTAGACCACGGAGGCAGTTGCTATAAACCCACTTAAAGCCTTACACATTTAGGTTACATAATATATATGTCTAGTATTTCAAGCTCTTACTTATTGCAAACTTTTCGAGATGCCGGATAACTTAGTTAAATTGTTATTTGACACAATTAACTGCTACACTGTTTTTGCTCTACTCTGTACTGTAAAATTTAATTTACATAAATTTTCCATTGCTAATTAATTATTACGCAATTAATCGTAGCATGTAATTATTTATTTTCAATGTTATGAACATATATCAATAATAATTAAGAGGTTGGTATACTTCGCTTCCCTCTCGTTCTCACACTGTAACATTTTTATAGATTTAAAAAAAAATATATAGTCAATCAGATTTTAAATAATTTTTGTAAAGTACATATATATCAAAGAGCAGGTTAAGTAGTTTCTGTCGGTCCCGGTTCCACTAATACCAAATTTTTTAAATAGGTAAAGTATCATAACGACCGTATCCCTTGTGGGGTGGTCAGAAGTTTGAAGATGCGGATTCACATTTTGCCAACTTTACTATCTATGGCAGTAAAGTAACAGCTTGTCTCTCCAGTATACCAAACTCGAGAAATATCACAAATTAAATAAATCATTGCGACCAGTGTGGGGCGCGGTGGTGGCTACAAGGGTCGGTTCAAACCCACCCGGCATGTACCAATGAGAAATACACTTTTCTTACGTACATTTGTTTATTTACAACACCACCGTTCCCGTGCCTCTGAGAGAACATTAAGCCGCCGGTCCCGGTTCCACTAATACCAACTTGTGGAATCGTTAATGAATTGTCACAAAAAAATGACATCATATCCTCGCCAAGCCGTCTGACCAGCGTGGCGAGTGTAGGCCAAATTTTCCAGATATATGTTCTGCAAGGCCCATCTCCAGCAGTGGAGGTCTAGGACGCTGTGTTCTAGAGGCTGTAATGAATTGTGAGCAGGCTTAAAACGTTGCATGTCTGGGCGTATTCTACAAGCTATACTACGGTGAGTGTTCTGAGGAGCTCCATTACGCAAACGAACCAGACGCACAGCCCAAACTATCCCTACGCGTACTTATAAATTTGTAGACTTACATATGTCGCACGTTAAAGATGTGAAATTCTCTCCTAGCCGTGTATTTCCCTACTCCTATAACCTGGAGTTCTTTAAGCGAAGTGTGAATAAGCATCTTGTTAGGCCGGCATAGTGATAGACCGATGTCGGTCGTAACTATCTTTCTTGGACCTCGCGTATCGCTACCACCAGATGGGCGCAATGTAACACGTCGTGTTCATAACATAAAAAAAAACAGGGCAACTCTGATTTATTCCAAAGTCCATTTTGCATTTTAAAAGAACAAGCTTCGTCATGCGAAGATAATGAACACACTTTTACCAGTCATTGTCCGTTAAATAATTGACTTTCTGACTCGACAAATTCACAAGAAACATCTTGTTTTGTTTATCATAGCCCCTAGAACACAGTCCTCGGCGCAGTAGTCAGAAATGAATCTTAAGATCTCATTCACTCGAGTAATGTATGCCAACAGCGGTAGTGTCTCAAACTGAATTCAAAAGACTCCTAATTATTTGTCAAAAAGACGTAGTACATATAATTTTCAGTAGAGTCATTTAAAGTTGGGCGAAGTATTAATTTTGGACATCGATGTATATAGATAAGCCTATTCAATACAAAACGCGCTCTTAAAAACGTGCCGCTTGGTTTATGTACCTACCAACTTTGGGGGGCAATTCTCAAGCAAGGATAATGCCACATGCTTTATTCATCGGAAATTATATCACAATGCGTATATATTATATAAAAAGACTAGTTTTACTCAATATAAATATTAATATTTCTTTTCGATTCTTTTTCTGTAGTTGCCGTATTGCTTTGGAACAGCTTGCCCCTTAATATCCGCCAAGCCCCAAGCAGGGCCATCTTCAAAAAGCTTTACACTCACCTTTTGAAATCCCAATAAAGTCCTTGTCTGTATCGTCCAAAGATGTTGTATTGTAGTGTAGTACTTATATGCATGTATGCTGTATATGTAGTTTATATAGTAATTTATATATGTATGTATATGTACGTCGTATATGTATTGTATATACCCACTTATATATGTAATTTAATACTTTAGTTGTAAGTATATTGTATTAATTTTTTCCTTAATATTTGTTGTTTATTTAACATAACCTTACCTCTTATGTTTCAATGTCCCGAAGGTTGATTGGAAGAGAGTGCCTATAGGCATTATATCCGCCTTTTGTTTATTTAACAATAAAGTTTTAAAATAAATTAAATAAATAAATAATATTAGGCGCTCTCGACTGCCATCTCGCGACTGTTGGTGCAGCTACATGACTTCGATTGGTTTTACGGGAACGTTTTTATATCAGTGAGGGCCTATCTATATACATCGATGATTTTGAATACTTGGTTCGATTAATAGTGGCATCCTCTTCCAAGCTGGATCAGTTGGCTTACAAATATAGAAAAACTAAACACTTTCCTACGAGGGACACTATTATGCGGTAAACTTTAACCGTAATTATTATTTTAATCCTAATCTTTATAAAAATACTCGCTCTGTCGACCTCTCGGTCCGAGCTCCCGATCTTCTTTCAAAACAAAAACCCATCACTATGTCATTGTCGTATATTGACAATACTATTCTTTATTAATATGCAAATAAAACTCTGTAACCTATATGTACCCGTTACCGTCATCATCATCATCATCATCAGCCTGTGTCTCTCCACTGCTGGATGTAGGCCTCCTCCAAGGCTCGCCACTTCACACGATCTTCTGCCACCCTCATCCATCCCCCACCAGCGACCTTCCTCAGGTCATCTGTCCATCTGGCGGGGGGTCGTCCCACTCTGCGTCTTCCAGTACGTGGTCTCCACTCCAGAACCCGTCTACTCCATCGTTCATCGGTTCTGCGGCATATGTGTCCAGCCCATTGCCACTTCAGCTTGCTAATTTTAAAAGCTATATCGGTAACTTTGGTTCTTTGACGGATGTCAACGTTTCTGACTTTATCTTTTAGTGAAATCTTGAGCATAGCTCTCTCCATAGCTCGCTGAGCGACCTTGAACTTGTGGACCAGACCTACCGTCAGTGTCCACGTTTCTGCACCATACGACATTACGACCCGTTACAGTACCTAGATCTTATTCACAGCTAGTGAAATCTACGAACCAGTGATATTTATTTTTATTTTATGTACTATTCCATACACATGCGTTAAACCATTTTAATATACTTCTAGGTCTATTTAAATTAAATATTTTTTTACCCTTTCTCACCCTTTTAGCGGCAGACATATTGAAGCGATTAAAGAATTTCGAACCTTTAGCATTTTTTTAATATTAACGGAGGCGGAGAAAAGTAATTTAAGTTATATCTTTTTTTAATTTATAAAATGAAAATACGGTTGGAAATAGTCCCGGTTTTCGTTTTATTCGTAAATTATTCCGTTTAATAACTTCGTTAGTCGTCAGTCCTTTTAGCGGAGATAAAATATTGTCCAATAGGAAGTGGGGGGGGTGTTAAAGATGAATACTTTATGGTACAGGGGGTCCACCCTGGACGTACAAAATACTATTTTTAATAATCAATACCGCACTGAGATATTAGAGGTAATAGAAATACGTCAGTTATTTTTTTATTTATAAATTCTTTATTGCATAAAAAACTTTAGCGAACGATGTCAAACGTCCGCTAGAAAAAAATATATCATTATTCATTACAGCCCCTAGAACACAGCGTCCTAGACCTCCACTGCTGGAGATGGGCCTTCCAGAACATATTATATCTGGAGAATTTGGCCTACACTCGCCACGCTGGCCAGACGGCGAGGAATTACATTATAAAACAAAAAAAAAATGTTTTAAAAGGAAGATGTCTACTGAGGAGTGTATGGAGCTAATGTTAACTTTATGGCTAGTGTTTTTAAGAATATAATTGTGTACAACTATAACAGCGCCATCTATGATCGACTAAAGGAACTTTTTGGTCTAATGGTCAACTGAGGAGTAATTGGAACCAATGTCAACCATATGATTATTGTCTTTAAGGCTATAATTGTGTGCGTATATGATCGAGTAGTGGAACTATTTATCAATTTAAACTTCTACAATGATTCGTGTTTTTTAATTGAAAACTTAAATAATTAACTGAGACAAGGTTCCTTGTCGAAGAAGAACGTGTTTTACACTTCCGTAGCACGCAGGTCGGCATGTAGTCTGTCAAACAATACTTTATACTAAATGTTCAGACCATAGTGATTCAGCGAGGAAATGCGGCCAGCGTTCTTGCCACCATGCCGCGCGGATACGATTTATATTTAAATTAGGTTTTATAAGCAGATTTTTTTAAACATTTTAATAATAAATTATTTGAATTTGAACAACAAAATAATTAATTTGAAGGTGCACCTCGAACACGAACGACCATAACCGGCAATGACTGTAATACACTAATTCATTCTATACCGATTCATCAAGTTTTAATTCTCATACTGTTTGGTTTCTTGCACTGTCTTGTATATATACATATTTAATGTCTGTCGTCGGCTTAGAGTATTTTCTTGGCACTGCAATCAGAAGACAAGTTTAACAAATAGTTCTTGCAAGTAGGTATTACAGTTATTTCGGCATTAATTACTAACCGGACGTAACTCTGGAATTAATTGTTGTTGTCGCATCCTTTGCTAGCATAATTTATTAATGTGGGTAGGTTAAGAAAATTTAATAAAATAAAACATTTCTCAAGATTAAAGGCATAGAACGTGTAGTGTTTGTATCTATTTAATAAGATATAATACACTGTTTTAAATACACATGTGATAGGAGAACTTCACACTGTTGAATCCGTTATCTTGTTTGCGACTGAGGTCACGAGCTACGAGCCAATGACGATCAAGTAGCCATATCAGTTGCAATTTTTCAACCGCACCGACTCATGCCTGGCGTGTGTTTTTATTAATTTTAAATCATAATTCGATTGCTTTTGGTGAATATTAGTGATCTAAACTATATGTGCGTGTATAAAGCTTGTGGTGCATATAATATAAAATTGGACAAGAAATCTAGGGTTTAATCGAGGTGGATGGCCATCACACATGTGGATACGTGGATTGCTTTAGGATGTCCTGTTAGGTGTCCCTTAGATGTGTTAGTCCTGTTTTGCATATGAGAAGGTCATTAACTCTTAAACCATCTAATTATATGTTCTTCATGTATTTCCTAAATTTATTTTATAATTTTTCTACAACTTTTAGCACAATTATCGATAATATCAGCGTAGGCCCTCGCGCAGGTCTGCTCATGTATGACTGTGAATACAATATAGCCTAAATATTTAGGTATATCATTGTGAGGGATCAGCTGAAAATCAGCGCTGTGACCGAGTGTTGCAGATTATTGCTGAGCTGATTCCCTATTTGTCACCACAACACTATTTTGTTTGTTGTCTTTTCTTTCTTTCTTTCTTTCTAAATCCCACGTAAAGTTTTTTGGTCCACCTCTTTATTACACAGCTAGTAAATAAATAAATAAAATGGATACGAAGTTGAGGGTTAAAAGCCTTGTGCAATATGTAGAACTGGTACATAAAACTCACCTTTATTGGCTCCCGTGTGACACATTCCGGCATGTTCAACCAGTTTCACGTCAAATTTTGGTTAATATTGCTACGAGCTACGACTATTGACAGGCGGTTTCGACAATCCGATTTTTCGGAAACTAAAAATGCATTTAACCATAGGCGGAGACTTGTACAGGTCACGCAATAAAAGATGAGCACAGAAATATATTAACAAATTGTTTGTGTGTGAAGTTGTTAATGAAGCTGTAATGTGTAATTCTGTATTTGTTTTATAATGTAAATCTGATATATTATTGATTTATTTATTTAATACTTTATTGCTCAAAGACAAAGGCAAGCTTTAATGCCGCAAGACATTTTATCATACCCCACCATTGGGACAACTTTAAATAATTTACTGCAAAGTAGGAGCCCAAATATGAAATATAAAAATAAAACATTATATTTAATAACCACATTCATATAACTACATATACATACATACATACACATTTATATATTAAACTAAATAATAATACATAAACATACAAATTTTGTTGGAAAAGAAAATGCTAATAGACCATTTTTTAAAATATTGATAGGTAGTTACTTTCCTGAGGCAAATTGTTTCACAAATTTGTCGCTACGACGATAAACGAGTTTGAAATGAAACTAAAATTATGCAAGGGAATCGAAAGAAGAGAGTTGTGAGAGGAACGAAGAGATTTATCTTGCAACGAAGAGAGATAGGCAAAGCTGTTCTTGTGGTATTTCGGTATCGCAGATTCATTAATAACTGAAAATAGTAAGCAGAGTACTCTAAGATTCCTGCGAACCCTATATAGCTGAGTTTTCCTTGCATATTTCTTTCTCATTTAGATTAAACATTAACAGGTCAATGGAATCTGATAAGCTGCTGGTCTTCTGCTAACAGCTTACTCTTTGGACCGCTTTGCCGTTTAGTATTTTACTAGCAGAAGTAGAATCATTCAAAATAATTTAGATATTGACGTGGCACAAATACTTGTTATAGGTTTACGTGAATAAAGATATTTTGACTTTGACTTAGCTCTAACTCGCATATCCTTATTAACAAGCAAGATATAGCAATAACAGTGTTTTGCTTGTATTATTGTTAACAGAATGGTCTCACTTTAATTTGTTTAGTTTCAACTACGTATAACTCACTCTGTGTTATATTTTTTCACAAATGTGTGTTCATCTTTCCCCGCGCGACCTGTACTTCTGTTATAGCTGAGTTTTCCTTGCATATTCCTTCAATCAGATTAAAGGTTAACAGGTCATTAAAGTTGCTGGTCTTCTGGTAACAGCGTGTTCTTTGTACTAATTTGTTTCTCAGAAAGTAATCTTCAAGGAAACCACAATAGATTTCACTTACCTAATACTGAAACGGGTACATGTAGGTTACGGAGTTTTATTTGCATTTTAATAAAGAAGAGTATTGTCAATATACGACAATGACATAGTGATGGGTTTTGGTTTTGAGAAAAGAAAGAGAAGATCGGGAGCTCGGACCGAGCGGTCAACAGAGCGAGTATTTTTATAAATATTAGGATTGAAATAATAATTACAGTTAAAGTCTACCGCGTAATAGTGTCCCACGTAGGAAAGTGTTTAGTTTTTCTACATTTGTATTAGTAATATCAAAAATATAAAGTATAAAAAAGTTTTATGCATTTTTTATAAAAAAAAGGAGTTCCGTAGAATCTTCTCCGTAACAATTAAACGCAACTACATCCAACCGCAGGCGTTGGATAATCTTGTGACTGCAAAGGCAGGTTACAGTACCTATGAGAATACAATGCTGTAAGGTCGTTGTGAAGGCGTAGCATGTAAGTTTTATTTAGCATGTAATTTTAAACGGTGCACCTAAACACACGCGTTTCATTAATTACGTCCATCCTCACATGGCCAGCTAGTATGTAATCAGCTGAAATCCGAGCGGCCGGTCCGCGCTGCTCGCCGTATGCGCTAAGTAGTTTTAAGTTGCGAAATGGGACAAGCGAAAAGTGTACCAGTTATAACTGTCAATAAAAATATTCAAAACATAACAAACAATGTTGTTAGAATCCTAGCTATCAACAAATAATAAATATAAATATTTCCGGACAGGTCACACAGCGCCATCTAGTTTCCGTGGTAAGCTACGAGGCTTATGTTACGGAAACTAGATGGTTGATAAACTACATATTATACATATAAACACCACGGAGGCGGTATATGTATAAATATATTAATTTGATGCTTTACTTTTTATAAAACAACTGCTCGCTCGCGAATCGAATCCGGTAAATGCCTTTATGTTTGAATCTATGGTCTTACACGCCTATACCACGAAGAAAGTCATAAAGATTATTGGCGAAGAAATAAAATGCATTTTAAATTAATTAAATGGTTTTATTTGTAAGTTTGCTGTAGAAACTCTGGGCCCATGGAATCGAAGTGCAAACATTTTTTTTAAAAGACATAACAACGCGTCTTGTCGTCTCCTCCGGTGACAAGTGGGCTGGCTCTTTCTTCCCCCAAAGAATTAGTATTGCAATTCAGCGGGGAAATGCAGCCAGCGTTCTTGCCACCATTCCACGCGGACGGGACTTAGGTATATCCCTTTCCTTAGTGTTAATATTAATTTTATTTTATATTTTGTAAATATTTTTTTCGAATAAATGTTTCGTTATTTTTATTTGTTAGGATCTCCGATATTAGTTTTTATTTCAAAGCAAACCAAGTTTTGTTTTTTATTGTATAACATAACTTTAAATTTGTACTCGCCATAAAAGAATTTGGGGCCCAAAAATATCCTAGAGTTCTCCTCCATGTTTATATGTACAATGTAATCACCCTGAAATATAAATAAAACTTCATAATAATAATTAGCAATTTACAAAAAAATAATATGCTAAGATTTTATTTTTATACTTAGTATTTACTTTATTTATTTATTATTATTGGTATTAATAAAGTTATTTAGAATATAAGATGACACGGCCCTTTTACAGCCACGAATATATGTACACACATCAAAAGTGTCTAGGGATCAACATATATTTTTGCAATAACTTTTCTCCTGATTGATATTCATTACAATTTTCTTTAAGGATTGATCAAATAAAATGTTTTCGTTTGTCTACAGTAACGATAAACCAAGTCACCTTTGCATTAGTAAAAAAAATTGCCATTTTCCTAATAAAGGGATTTTTGACATTTGAACCACTAACATTAAAGTTCGAAAAAAAGACTGAAATAACAGTTTTTTTTTTTATTTTATTGGGTAATTTAAACAATTAATAATCCGTGTTTCTACCGCGAACACTAACAACACAAGAACATCGGTTTGGCATACTCAAAATGAGTTCATCCAAATCACGCTGTGGAATGGCCGCCCATGTTCGTTGCAACAACAAAAAAAGGTCTTCTTGCGACTGGATACCCTCCGTATTCGGCAGAGCTCTTCTCTGAAGAATATCCCATGCATGCTCAATCGGGTTCAAGTCTGGCGACTGAGCAGGCCAGGGCAGGACATTGATGTTAGCTGCGGCGAGAGTCTGTCTTACAACTCTTGCGGTGTGCGGTCGTGCATTATCATGCATTAACTGAAATAAGGGACCGATATGCACTTGTAGAGGAACGATGACGTCTGATACAACCGTCTCAGCATAAATTTGAGCGTTGAGGTTGCCTCTGATCCAAATCAACTCAGTTCTTCCGCCGATCGAAATACCCGCCCATACCATGATGGTTCCACCACTATAAGGATGGACTTCCTGGCAGGATTTTAATCGCTGTTGGCGTCCAGGGGTTCTCCAGTGTCGTATACGTCTTGTATCCGGCCTCATACCAAAACGAGACTCATCAGAAAAGCACACGAAACGCCATTGTTCTTCTGTCCAATTTCTGTGTTCAAGAGCCCATTGATATCGAGTCCTACGATTGTGCATTGCTATAGGTGGTACCCGTAGCGGTCTTCGGGAATGAAGGTTCACTTCATGCAAGCGGTTTCTGACTGTTTGGTCGCTAATTAAGTTCCCTGAAGAGCGATGAAGGCTCACGGCTAACATCATGGCGGTTATTGTTGGAGTTCTTCGAGCTGTGATTTGAATGTATCGGTCTTGTCTCCGTGTGGTGCAGCGATACCGTCCTCCATGGCGCTCAGCCACGGTACCAGTGGTTCGGTAACGTGTCCAAAGTCGACTGATAACACTCTGACTTGTATTCAGAGCTAAAGCCACAGTACGTTGCCGGGAACCAGCTTCTATCATTCCCACGGCTCTGATCATTTCTTCCCTGCTTAAATGACGTCGCCGCTCCATAATAACGTTGGTTTTAATCAGTAGTAGGGAAACAGTAGCACTAATAATGTCTTCAATGCGTCTTATGTTTTTATAGGGAAAATATTGACAGCTGATTTTCATCTTTTACTCGAATTTGATTGACAGTTCCTGTTTTAAATTATGAAATGCACCAAAAAGGATCCATATAAATTTATAAAATCATAAATTTATTACAAAGCCACATCTCAATCACAAGAAATCCGCATAAACATGCTTGATCCCTAGACTTTTTTGATGTGTGTATGTTTAATTGACATATTTGTAATAAAAATAAAACTACTTAATAATTAAAAATACAACTAAAAACTAAAATAAAGAAAAATAATATATATTACTCCAAATCGCTGCCAATGGGCAAAGTGCCAAGAATACGGGCAGGATTGCCACGTTGAATGGCAATGCTGATCCTTTTGCCCAAATATTTCACAGCCCTCTTGTCCCCCGAGGTGTTGACGAGCTGTTTTGACAACGCCTTGAAAATTTCATGCGCACTTGGTCCCCACGGCCCGAGAGTTTCAACTCGAAACGGCGCAAAAATACATCTCCCAATAAGCTGAGTGTATTTTCGCCGTTTGAGGTTCTCTGCTTGTAAAGCAGCAGGTCACAGGTCTTACAGGTCAAGGACAAATGGGAAGGCGCCAGAGTGTCCACACAGGTGGCATCCCACACTAAAGGCAAACCTATCCCCCTATTGACATATTATTATTATTTACGTTATAAGGTGACACGGGCCGCTTATAGCCACGAACTAGTATTAAGATTTGACATTTATTATTATTATTAGATTGTAAGCTGACCCGGACCTTTTACAGATACGATCTTTTATTTATTTGACACGGCCTATTTACCTTATTTAATTAGCTTATGGCAATAATGCCATTATAATACACATAATTCTGGATTATTACCTGTTACGGTACAATCATGATTACCTAACTTGTGTTTGTTTATATTTTTGATGTATTCGTCATTTATTTTAGTCCTGACAATATCCAAGATAACCAAAGGGAATAAGTGATTACATTTGATTTGATGATTAGAAATGTTCCTGTTTTTCTGATTATGTAAGTTACAATGAAACGTTCATTGGAAAAAAAATATATATATAATACATAATATAAAATTAAATAAACTATAAATAAAACGAAAAATTAAAAAACTAAAATTATAATCGTCCGATGGGCGTAGTGTACCGAGGACAATTGCTGCGTTCCCCCGTTGAACGGCGAGGCTGACCCTTTAAGCAAAATATTCTTTACCTAAAGGGTCACACGTCGTCAAGCGGAGTTTTTCACCAAAGCTTACGTAGAAAATTAATATTTGACAATATAAATTAATAATATGATTAAGATCAATACTTTACTACCATTAGGTGGGGACAATGTCACATGTCGTATTACAATAACGTATAACAATAAAGTAAAAAAAAATATACATTTCATAATCATTCATCATTACAGCCCCTAAAACACAGCGTCTTAGATCTCCACTGTTGGAGATGGGCCTTCCAGAACATATATGTGGAGAATTTATCCTACACTCGCCACGCTGACCAGACGGGTTGGCAAGGAATATACATTTGTTCTGTTCTAAATATTAATATTTTTTTTTTTTTTTTTTTTTTTTTCAAGTTATATTATTTATCGTTCGGGGTTGTCAGACGCTTATAAAGAAGCGGATTTACATTTACTAACTTTATTATAGGCCAATCATGACACGTGGCAAGCTCGTCGATGTCTAAAAAAACCCCAAAGCATAACAGTTCTAAATTCATAATCTAAGTAATTATCCAATGTAATAAAGTTACCTTTGGAAATAGACAGTTTTTTGCTTTTATATATTTGGCTAAGATAGGTCCGAAAATAAAGTGTTCGCATGGATTTTCAGTATTGTAATTGACCAGGTTTCTTGTAGAATTTTCTTTCATTATAACTGACGTGATTCTTGCCTGTAATAATTAAAATGAGCACATAGCATTTTTTATACGTTGATAATAAGCGCCTATGTATATAATATTAAATAATAACACATATTGGTGTGACATAGACAACATTAGCATTCTTTATATCGACGCTTGAAAAACAATAGATATGTCCAGTCCACACCAGTGCGCTTTCATCAACTTGCGTCTATTTCTGCAGCCCGCCAGTGGAACGCCGCTCGCTATTGGACACGCGCCGTCTGTCCTCGTTTTTAAGCGCTTGGTCACTGCTCTATTTCTAGACACACAGGAGTCGTCATCAGGCTAACAATGTATTTAATATATGCGTTTATTTATAAGTATATGTGTAATTTATGTAACAATGTAAGTATCTATTAGTATGTAGTGTGTGTAGTATATTAGATATTGTTAAACTTGATACCATTAATCTAACAATCTCTCAGGTTAAATGGTAGAAAATGCCTTTGTACACATATTTTGTGCAATAAAGAGTTTAATAATAATAATAATTTCTTAAGCAACCAATAGAAATCATAGCGCATACCCTAAACTTGCTCAACAACAGCCCATGCTCCTAGATTCTTATCCTAAACGTTTTAGGGCTAGTAATCCTTTTATTGGCATTCGTACACTTAAGGAATGATTCAGTTACCGGGCCGCAAACAAAATGGTGGCAGATTAGAAAATATAGAAACTTGAGGACTAGGTGTTGACGATAATCTCCATGCGTCCATGTCGTCTACGACACACCGCTTGAAGCAAGATTTATTTTAATTTATTTATTTGGAATGACAATTATTTGTATATTAAAAACAAATATAGATACAATACAAATATAGATTACATAGTACAGGTAATTAACACAAATTTAATACAATTAAAAGAGTTATATAAATAATAAAATGAGAAAACATTAAGATAAAAACAAATACACAAGACGTCTTACGAATTAAAATGCATAAAAACGCACTGGTGGGGACATAGCTAATGCTTACCAAGCGACATTAACTCACATTTTTTATAGCACAGTCTTTGGTGACGTTTAGTATGAATTGTACATCGGTCATATCTTGCGTGTTTCGTATGGCAACATTAGCGCAACTCGAAGGTTTGGGCGAATTACAAGCCACCATGTAGTACCAAGTGATTTTGTATGGCTTCTGCAAAATAAGTTTGTAAAAGTAAAGTATCATCACGACCGTATCCATTCTGAGATGGTCAGAAACCGATAGTCGATGTCACCAGCGTACCAAACTCTAGAAATATCACAAATAAATTAATTAAATGTATTTATTTACATTAATAAATATTTTTGTGTCCCGACGGACTTAACCGCTAGACCACGGAGGCAGTTTAGGAGCAATATATAGGTTATATAAAAAAGTTGGTTACGGCACTTAATAAATTAATTATTTTGGTATAATCGACAACCCCTTTGTAAATTAATGTACATAATTATTCATTTGGCTTAAAACCATCACCGTTATTGCAAGCAGAAATATAATATATTTTAAACAATGCATTTATGTTTTAAGGTAAAATTTACTATCAGAAAAACGATTACGACTGTATTTACTAATAGGAAACTGGTGTATGATAAAGTAGGTAATATTCGTTTCGTAAAGTGTTCATTATTTCTACAAGTAATTACGGCAATTATTCTTCATTATTTTTTACCTTTAATTGTTTATTGAAATGTCAATTTATACTTTTGTGATGAAATTAGATTACATAAAGCCCTTCGGCACGGCGGAACTTCGTTTCATTAATCGTAAACTAGTAGCTCGGTTGTAAGCTTATATATATCCTGGAAAGGTCGGTTTGAACCCCGTCATGTACCAATGAGAAATACACCTTTCCTGACGGAATGACTGTTGGTTCAAACGGCCTTCAGCAATGCGCCTGGCTAAGGATGTCAAAGCGGCTGACTGAAGCGTCTGGAGACAGGAAGGCTGGCAATTATTTTTGCCAACGTATTAGCCTCGCTATGCAGAGGGGAAATGTTGCCAGTCTCCTTGAAACTGTCTCATTTTTATGTATAATTTAGTTTTTTTTTTTATTTAAGTAGCTTTTAATTTATATTTAATGTATAATGATTTACTCCGAATAATAATATACGTTTCTGACGTGCATTTGTCATAGGTTTACAACACCACTGTTCCCGTGTGATGAGAACAACGGTGTCATCGGTCCCGGTTCGACTAATACCGACGTGTGAAATCGTTAATAAATTGTCTCGCAAAATTCTCCAGAAAGACCCATCTTCAACAGTGGAGGCCTAGGACTCTGTACTCTAGGGGCTGCGATGATGATGACTTGGATATGTCATATAGCTAATGTCCGTCCCTGGGTCCCAGGGAACATGTCTGCCATTAGATTTACGGAATATAACTTATACAGAATTACACCACAACCATAAATAATTAAACTTTTAAATTCAGCTATGAGTACTTATGAGATTGCAATAGCCTGGAACAGCAACGTCAGAATTAAGATACACTACTAACTACTTGTTGATCAACCCGAAAGCCGACAAAACGCAAAAACCTGCTAATTTAAGAATAATTGAACGTATTCGGCCTCTGTCCCAGGGCCCACAGTAGCACCCGATCACGGACGTAACGCATGAGCCATTCCCCCGCTCAACCAAGCCCTTAGGGCGCGGACCGGGACACTAGCATGCAGGCCAGCATATTGACTGTCACACTTATTAATTTTGAGACGTTTACCCTAGCTTTAATTCTCATACCCTTTGGCTTCTTTGGCCTGTAGCACTATAACTAAAACATGTTTAATAATAATAATAATAATAATAATACAATTCTTTATTGTACATAATTTACAAATGAAGTGTACATGGGCGAATTTAATGCCGAAGGCATTCTCTACCAGTTAACCTTTGTAATGGTAAAAAGTGAGGTAATAGAGTGATTGAGATTAGAAATAATAATAGTATAGATACAATATGAATAAAGATATAAATAAATACTTATGAGATTAATTATTAATTATATGTCAAATTTACTTATAATAATTATGCAAACAAATACTTATATAAAATAGTAATAAAAATAATAATATAATATAATAAGTACATAAATAAACAATTAAATAAACGTACACATATACAAAATTTAAGGAAATGTCGAATTGTGGACGATGCCACTATATCTGGAACTCTCGAATCCCTGCAGCTTCGCCGAGATGTAGCTTCTCTGAGCGTGTTCTACCGGCTATACTATGGTGAGTGCTCTGAAGAGCTCTATAACCTAATTCCTTTCTCCCCATTCCGCAACCGAACCACATGCACAGGTCAGAATATGCACCCACATACCGTAGTCACATCCCTTCGCGTACCTATAAATTTGGTGACTCATACATCTGTCGCACAATAAAGATGTGGAATGCTCTTCCAGCCTCTGTGTTTCCACTTTCCTATAACCTGGAGTCCTTCAAGCGAAGTGTGCAAAGGCATCTAGTCAAGCCGGCATAGTGTTAGGGACTGATGTCGGATATAAGGGTCTGATTCCAGTTGCTAACATTCATGGACCCTGCGCGCCACTTACCATCAGGTGGGCGCAGGGTCACATGTCGTGCTAGTATAAAAAAAAAAAAGACCAAGTTTTTAAAGATAAATAAATAAATATTTTCAGACAGGTCACACAGCGCCATCTAATTTCCGTGCTAAGCTGCGAGGCTTGTGTTACGGAAACTAGATGGTTGATAAATTACATATTATACTTTTTTTTTTTTGTAAATATATACATATTATACATATAAACACCCAGACCGAGACAAATTATACAATGTACAACTTGCCCCCGGTGGGAATCGAACCCACGACCTCCCGAGTTCACGGCAACGTTTGTTACCACTGGACCACGGAGATGGCGATGTCTGATTGCCAGCGGAAGCTTATTCCACTGACGAGCAGCCGTAACAGTGAGAGAATCTGAATATCTGTTTGTGGCTGTTGTAAGAAAAAGGTTGAGAATGGCTGGTACCTTGGTCGCATTACCGCACCAGGTGTACCTAGGCATATTACAGTACACTAATACTTAAGGATTTGGGGCAAATTAAACAGTCCTCGGGGCTTCTTAATGCTTACTTTTTAATTAAAATGTTTCCAAGGTCTTTTACTGTGGCCGAGTTTTCTTCAGTAAGTGAATTGGAAAGGTTATTGCATGATAGTATTAGTCTTTTAGAAATATTTGGGTTGTTTTACTGCTATTAAAACAAATAAAAAAAAAACAATGTTTAGTTTAGGTTGTTATAATCCTAAAAAGGTCGGTTCGATCCCTGGCATGAACCAATGAGAAATACGAGTACACTGTACGTAACATTTGTCATAAATTGACTACACTAGCCGTGATCGTGCCTCGGAGAGCATGTTAAGCCGTCGGTACCGGTTGATGATAAAAATAAATCGCGTCAACAAATCCCTCTCACACTAACTTTTGTTAAGAGAATGTATCTTTTTAATTAAGTGGAGTATGCCCATCAATGTCGGTAAAACTGATGCATTGATGATATCCAGATGTCGACTGCCTTCACCACTGCAGTTTCGGGGACAGTCCATCGAGTGGACTCCGACCGTCAAATACCTGGGCTGCATCATTAACAGGACGTTAACAATGGGTGAAATGGCCTGCCACGCCGTTAATCAGCCAAAGGCGGCCCGAGCCATGTTACGTCCCGTTACGAATTCCAGATTGCCGCTTAGGTTGAAGGTCCGGATCTACAAGATGTTTATCCGTTCCCGTCTCACCTACGTCTCACATACATATTAATATAAATACACATACATACAAATATGTATACAATAATACATATATACTACACACTATACTGCATGTAATTTATTAAAGAGCAAATAATTTTATATTGTAATTAAAATTAAAATGAAGAATTACGTTATTTTTATTTCTATTATTTAGTAATAAAATCTTAAGTTACGGTGCAGAGAAGTTATCCTAAAAATATCGCCACTCATACTGAGCCTAATCAAGTAGGTAGCGAAAGGTCGACGATCGCGCGAACGTTGACTTATGTAATTGTTTCTCTCTCTACGAGTATTTCGGCCCTCAGCTGTAAGCGAGATCACATTAATAATAACACTTACAGCTGGCTGCAAATGGCATGATTAAAATAATCTATTTTGAACATTTTGATATATTCCAAGTGATTTGTACCACTTTGGGTATTTAAGGCAATGAGGTGCATTTTAGGCATACGTTAAACATGTCAAAAGATAATCATCCTTTCTGCAACCAGCCGTATAACTCCCCAGCCTTTAGGTATTTCTCACGATGAATATCGTGATTTTCAGACACGGCCTTATTCACCATACAGTAGTGTTTCGTTTTTCGGATAATGATTTTTATCTTAACCTCTCTCTTTTGACAAGTATAAGTATACCAGCTTTTTGAACAGCGGTTTGTTGGGGAATTTCAACAGGTAAACTATTCCAGAGAATTGCGGCCACAACTGCGAATGCGTTAGACTGAAAGCTACAGTGATCAGAAGGGATAGATAGAACAGAATTGTGTGACGAACGAAGAGATCTGTTATAAAGTGAGGAAACATAAATTTGTACTTTAGGTATTTCCGTATAGAGGGCTCGTTTGGAATAGAGTAGACAAAGGATTCTACGATTCCTGCGAATCTTCCAATTATGTTTATCTTAATATTAAAAGACCAGTCAGTCTACTGCCTAAAGCTGATGCGGTTAAATCCGTTTCTAATAAAAGTGTTATGTTTATGAGATAAAAATACTTTACGTATATTAACTCGATATTTACCTGCATGCTTTCTGGAATCCCTCGAGAGATATTCCACCGCCAAATATTCCACCGTATTTAATGTCAAATCGGCAGTTTCGGGTTTTTGCACAGCGACAGTGTTCAGGGGTCCCTGGAGATCGTTTTAAATCGTGACAATTGCTGTAGCTGATATTTTTTCCTTGTTTTTATTTCTTCACTTTTTATAAACAACTGACCGTAAATTTAAACTAAAATCTATATAGCATGTATATAAAAATGTTAATTTATAGTACGGAGAATTTTATGCAAAATTAATCTTTCAAGTAAGCGTTGATAGCTACTGTCTAAACGACGAGGAATATCAAAAAATGCTGAAAGGAGTGTACATACCATACATATCTTCACGCCAAATACGATAATACCATACATATCATCACGACATTCGCTTCTTCAACATTCATCAACCTCTTCATACATTCCCTTTTGTTTCGATGGCTTTTTAATGCACCTTCAGCTATTGTTTTATTTATATATCGTGGTAGGTGAGTCTTGGTCTGCCAGGGCCTCTTTTACCCACAACTTTCGCATTATATATCTAGTTCGTCAATCTCTCTTCACTCACCATTGGAGCATGCCTTTCCTTATTTTCGTCCCTATGCTTTCTTTCATACCTACCCTTTTGCATCTTTTTAGTCATTACGTATGCGGTCCGTCAAATTGACGACGCATATCCGACGCAACGACCTTATTTATACTGCATATAGTTATAACTCTCATGCTGATTCTGACATATTCACGTCTCGCTTCCATACATAAGCGTTGATACCAGCATGGCATTGTGTACGAGTCGAGGTTCGTCACTGATATTTCGACTGGCGATTAAAGACCGCCCGTTAATACTATTTTTCGCGTTCACTCTGGTTTCAACATCCCTATCATAGTTCCCATCCGCAGTGAAAACACTGCCCAGATATATAATTCCATTTACTTGTTCTAGAGTTTCATCATCAATCTTTATCGTCACGGTAGTCATCCGTCTTCTTTCAAACACCTTGGTTTTTCTCGCATTCAAACAAAATCTTTTTTCTGCACATCCGTCTTTCATTTCTGTGACTAGTGATTGCAGTTGTTGTTCGGACGATGCCATAAGAACAGCATCATGTACATGAAGTAGGCAGTTCACCACTAGATCATTTAAGGTGGTTCCTCATGGAAAGGAGCCGATTTTCGTAAGAATAAAACTGCTCCATAAAATTTTTGTAAGTACTTATTCTAGCTGGGAATCGAACCCGAAAATTTTGACCAAATGATCTGATTCCTACAGTTTCCTTTACTTTAACGTTTGACAAACTTCCCAAAATTCGACCCTCATAAGCGACACTACTTATAATATATAGACAAATTGATGTGTGATTTTATTCAAATCAATGAAAGAAAACTCAGATTTGATCATCTTTATTTATATATATTTTTTAACAATATTACAATATTAGCACAGCCTGAAAGTTACACAACAAACAGTATAAGACGGGCACGGTTTATTACGATTTCGTAGCGTCATCGTTGATGGCAGATTGATACCGGCGCGCAAAGAAAGTATCCGTTAATAGTATCACATCACCTCACCGCTCTGGTTCTTCACATATTAATAATCACCAGTCTTGCCTATAGTGCCAGTTGATTCAGTACAAATAAAATTGTCAATTTTATTAAATAACATAATTCTGAATTTATATGAACCGTAAAAGAAGTTTGTTCCAAAAAATATTCGTGTCTTCTCAACCATGTTAAGATGAGCTGAATAGTTGCCCTGCAAAGGATAAAACAAGTATTTATTTAATTTTATATTGGTATATCATTATCATGGCTCAGAAACTATGTTTTTTTTTAAATCCAATATTGCCTTTTATCCAATCCAAGGCTCATCAATACAAGTCAAAAATGTTACAAATATTATTTTTTATTTTATGCATTCTCTAGTAGAAATCGAAACCAGAACCTCTACGGTTTCTCTCTAAATCTACGGTATATACTGCAAGACCACGGTAATAATGCCTTCGTGGTCTAGCGGTTAAGTCTGTGGATTTAGATTTTGGAGGTGCATGGTTCGATTCCTAGTCGGGACAGAATCATTTTTTAAATTTATTTGTGGTATTTCTTGAGTTTGATACGCTAAAGACATCGACAACTTGTCACGATGGGCCTATAGTAAAGTTAACTAAATGAGAATCCGCTTCTTTAAAAGTGTGGTTTCTGACCACCTTAAAAGGGATATGGTCGTGATGATACTTTTTATGGTAATTATAATTGTTACCTGTTAGTTATTTATGTATTTATTTTAATTATGTATTATTATTTATCTGTTAGGTATTATAGTATTATAAATGTATTTATTTATATATTTTAACACTGGTTTTTACTATATTATTTCCATTTTCACATTCTGCACCCATAATATTAAACTATCACTCTCCCAAAGGTTAGCTGGTAGAGAATACCTTCATGGTATTATGCTCACCTATGTACAACACTTTATATTGTATATTTTGTGCAATAAAAAAATGTATTATTATATTAGGTTAAATACTGGTTGCTACGATCCCGGGCCAAGCCGTGCTTCAAATCATAATAACTAAAATTTTGCTATTAATTAATTAAAAAGTTGATTATTTAATATAAATTTTTTTTAGTTGTCGCCAACCCGTCTGACCGTCGTGACGAGATAAGTGTTGGTTAGGGGCCAGATATAATAACAACGCAGTGTATTTGTGAAAGATTTAATAAAGACACGTTTTACAAGCAAGTACAAAACTAAACGTCACAGGCAACGACTGACAGATCAATCGTAGTAATGTACCACAATATTAGCGATGACACATTCAATTTTCAACAATAAGGACAAATTATGATGAAATGTGTCCAGTAAGGATCTTTAGCAAAAAAAATCTTGTGTTTCTATAATTGGATTGTGACTTTATTGAATCGTGGCTAGACTGACGGAGGTACTGAGGTACTGGGTTCGATTCCTGGTCGGGATACAAAAATATTTGTTAATGTATATAAATACATTTAATTAATATTTAATTTATTTGTGATATTTCTCGAGTGTGGTACGCTGTAGACTCGACGAGCTTGCCACTTGTCATGATTGGCCTATAGTAAAGTTGGCTGAATGTGAATCCGCGGTTTCTGACCACCCCGAAAGGAAAACGGTCGTGATGATACTCTACTTTACTACTTTACTGTTTCTATATTGATGAACTAGTTATTACCTTTGGCACCGTACAATTTTTATTTGTTTTTACATAATTGGCCAAAATCGGGCCAAAAATAAAATGTTCACAAGGGTTTTCGATGTTGTAGTTGATTAGTTTTACTGTCGAATTTCTTTTTAAAGTTCCAGATTTGATTTTTGCCTGCAACAAATATTTATGTTTGATAATGAGATAATTTAATTTTTAGTTAAAAATAATAATTACCAACTACTTACATAAAATTTAATACCTATAAACTAAACCTAATAAAAGTCTCATCAGAGATAGTCCCAAGAAAACTGGCTACATTTATAAATAAATAATAATAAATATTTCCAGACAGGTCACACAGCGCCATCTAGTTTCCGTGGTAAGCTACGAGGCTTGTGTTACGGAAACTAGATGGTTGATAAACTACATATTATACTTTTTTTTTTGTAAATATATACATATTATACATATAAACACCCAGACCGAGACAAATTATACAATGTACAACTTGCCCCCGGTGGGAATCGAACCCACGACCTCCCGAGTTCACGGCAACGTTTGTTACCACTAGACCACGGAGGCGGTTTCTCCTCTATAATACGTTGGCAGAAATAATTGCCAGCCTTTCTGTCTCCAGATTTCTCCGTCAGCCGTTTGGACAAATCCTTGGCCAGACGCTTGGCTGAGTGTCGCCAAGGTCCTATTGTCTTGACCCCTAAATGTTGAATTGTTTTAACCATACTAATATTCTAAATGTGAAAGCAGCTTTTGGTCCGTCTGGCCAGCGTGGCGAGTGTAGGCCGAATTCTCCAGGGTCTCTCTTAAAGGGTATGTGATGTATGATGTGACACGGGCGTTGAAATAAGCATATAAAGTTTGGAAACTACTGGTTTCTTTGTTTACATTTTGTCCCAGGACCCGCCCAATGGCATATACGTGTACTTACTTACATTTGTTATTGCACAGTCCTTTAAAACGGTTACATTAAATATGACATCTGACATGTTCTGTGTGTTACGAATAAGTACGTCGGTGCATTTTGATGATTTTGGGGAATTGCAGGAAACGAAGTAGTCCCAAGTCTGCTTGTAAGGTCCCTGAAAATATATTAATATAGAAATACTGTACCTTGGTACAAGTTACGGATTTGAATTTGATATTATGAGTCTATGAGAACCCTTAACCAAGCACTAAAGATTTGTCTAAATTGCTGACAGAAATGTCTGGAGACAGGAAAGCTGGCAATTATTTCTGACAAAAGCCTCGCTATACAGATGTTGCAGAGCGAGCAGCACGGCTGTCTTATCGACGACTGCCGCGCCATCAAGCGGAACACGGGCGAAATGAAATGCAACATTCACTGGCTAGCCTTGTAAATGGTTTTTCACAAATAACAATAGATGGCGGTAACCAAATTCTGCGGCCAGACCATGGGGAATGTTTCTCTTAGGAACTTTGAGCACCCTGATGGACCGACTCTTGAGGACATTTTATATTTATTGTTATTTTATTATTAGGTTTAATTTCATTGTGATTTATATTTCGTTTAAGAGGGTTATATTGTATCCCTCTCGCTCGCACAATCAAATATTTTCAACGAAGAATATGTCCAAAATGTCCTTAATTTAATCCTCTATTAAGTTGATAGAATACGTTTTATAATAGTAAAAAAAATTGACAATAAATACGTTTTGGATTATTCGAGCGAAAAGCGGTAAAAACCCCTTAAACTAAATAAAAACTTTTTCCCTAATATAATTGAAAAATTTATCATTTTATAATTAATTTCATCAACATCATCAGCCTGTGCACTGCTTGATGTAGGCCTCCCCCACCTACCACTACTCTGCCACCCTCGTCCATCCCCCCCCCCCCCCCCCCCCCCCCCAGCGACCTTCCTCAGGTCATCTGTCCATATAGCGGGGGATCGTCCCACTCTGCGTCTTCCAGTACGTGGTCTCCACTCCACACACACACACATCTTTACGCCAGATCCCTTGCGGGGTAGGCAGAGGCAATTGAGCGCCACTTGACACGATCACGACATACCTCTTTCGCTTCGTCGACGTTCATTAACCTCTTCAACATGTCCTTTTGTTACGAAGGCTTTTTAATGCACCTTCAGTCAGTGTTTTATTTATTTGATCGTGATACTTTCACATTATATATCTGGTTCGTCAATCTTTCTTTGCTCATTCTTTCAACATGCCCGAACCATCGTAGCATGCCTTTCCTTATTTTTGTCCCTATGCATTCTTTTCTACCAACCCTTTTCCGTATTTCGACGTTACGTATGCGGTCCGCCAATGTGACGCCGCATATCCGTCTCCACTCCAGAACCCTTTAAATAACTGTATTTATTAACTTACATAATTGTGCGTTATTACTATTTGAATAAGTTTCAATATTGTAAAAAGTATTTTTAATTTATGCATAGTTTTTTACTATTCAGTTTTCCACACACGTTAGATTAAACGTACTGTGGCATAGTTAATTCAAATAAATACGACATATAAATAATTAAAATAATCGCTCAATTTCCCTTTCTATTGTAGCAGACAACATACAAAACATAATTTAATTTCCGGGAAGTAATAACTATATGAATTATAATGAAATAAGCAATTATATTTATATATAGTAACAAAATAGTCTTCAATCATTTTATACAGCATTATCTCATACAAAATATCTGCATTACTGTTTTATTTTTATTTATTTTATTTATTGGAAGAGAAAGGACAGAGACAGGCAACATAAGAACATAGAAGATAGCAACAGAGTAGAAGCAATTAAAATTATTCCCGCCACCAGAATATTTCTCACTGTGAACAATAGTGCACTCTTTGTACGATACAAAATTCGTAAAATATCACCTTGGCCAGCATATTTGAATGCATTAAAACTGTTAGGTGAACTCCGAAGCAAACTGCCCACACTTTGCGAGCTAAACCGAAAGAAGCAGAATCTTGATTTTGGCTTTGAAGGTGGCGCGGGAGTGACTGAATATATCCACGACCGATAAACGCCGAATAAAATTTAATGTGCAGCCCGAAAGTCGACAAAACCCAAAAACCTGTGCTAATTTAAGAAAAATAAATTCTGTTCGGCAGAGATCCCAGGCCCCTACAGCAGCACCCGATCATGGAGGTAACGCATGTGCCAGCCATACCCCGCTCAACCAGGCCCTTAGGGTGCGGACTGGGACCCGACACACCTACCACCTCGACCTTCGAATGACCTTCGAGACACACACAAGCATCAACATAACAATTACTTCTTAGGTACCCAAATGTTAACAAACTTATACATTAGTTAATAAAATAAATACATAATAATAGGGTAATAAAAAATATTTGACCTCTTTGTCTATAGCAAAGTCATCTATTAATTTATTCGGAAAAAAAAAAACAGAAATGATAAATACAAAAAGGCAAAGGATACAAAACAAACAGTCATAAGTTACATTCGAATCACTTCCTTGGATATTTCTCACTAAGAACATATAGGAAAATAGTTTGGTGGTTTTTATTTTTTTTACCAGTTGCATCAATAAACTATTCAATTAACAATTTTTCTGTTCATCAATAAGTAGATACCTTAGTGATGTTGGTATTGTAATTGATATCTAAATGTAGATACTTTAAAAACATGGTTATTGACCACGTAAGGGACTGTTGTGATGATACTTTTTCTTGTATGTGTCATAGATTTATAACACCATCGTTAATGTTACCGTTTACCAACGAGAACTTTAAACCATCGGTGCCGATTCCACTAATACCAAATTGTGAAAACGTTAATAACTTGACAAGCAAATATTTAGGACTCGTTGGCTCTCTCTTTGGCTTATGTTCCACTATTGCTACTTGGTTTATATGTTTTAAATAATAAGCTGTGTTTTTTTTTAAATAAATGAACTATCACCAACTTGTCTGGCCTGGCAAGAGAATGTCAATTACATTTAAAAAAAAACACCACCGTTCCCGTGCCTCGGAGAGCATATTAAGCCGTCGGTCTCGGTTACACTAATACCAACTTGTGGCTTCGTTAATAAATTATCATTAAAAAATATATATTGACATCATATCCTCGCCAGACGGGTGTCTGGCCAGCTTGGCAAGTGTAGGCTAAATTCTCCAGATATATGTTATATATGTTCTGGAAGGCCCATCTCCAGCAGACCTCCACTGCTAGGGGCTGTAATGATAATTAATGATTATAAAAATAAATTGAAGGAACATCTCGCTCAACTGCTGGAGTGAAGGTCGAGACCTTATATTCTACTGTATGTGATGATGGCAAAATGAACATTGGTCTTTGAGTGGCTAGATATTTATTTGCACCAGCCTACAGGTTGTTGATGGTTGCGGGGGCACCTAATGACAAAACGCATTAACCTACCTTCCAGCCATAGAGCGGTAGTTGAAATAAAATGCACTAATGATTCTTGCTACTACCTCTTTCGTAACGAGCCACAACGATTAAGAGCCAGTATCATATAGTTTTACAATACATAATCTATAATGCACTTATTTTATTTATTTGAAACTTTTTTACACGTTGTACAAGGGGCGCACTTAATGCCGCTAGACATTATCTGACAGCCAACTTAGGGACAATGTAGATTGTAGAGCATTTAAAATATAATTAATTAATTATAATACAAATATAATTAATAATATAAGATTATGTATCTATAATATACATATAATAATTCTTACTTGTAATCTGCAATTACATAATGCAATGACACCATTTTATAAAACATTTTTGGGTTGGATGCTTGTCAAATTTCTAGTAGCAGTTCATTTCATAGGTTTGCGGCGAAAACAGCAAATGAATTGGCCATTAATCCAGTGTGGAACGGAGAGAATAGTTTTTTTTTACATTTATTTATTAATTTAAATCTTTATTGCACAAGAGGCGGGCTTAATGCCGCTAGACATTCTCTGACAGATATTATAACTAAACTATGACACTGTAAGCAATAAACAATATATAAATTATATACACACATACGAGTAAACATATCATGTACTGAAGAGAGATAGGCAAATTTGTTCTTAAGATTTTTCAGTGTCGCATACTAGTTATTCTACATGAGACTAATTTTGGCTTTATAATAAAAAAATGATGACCAAAGTCATAAATAGGTTATTTCGTTTTAAAAAAAAATAAAAAATTCATTTCACCTGTTCAGCCTTGGCTGTGTTTTTTTTTTTTTTTTTTTTTTTTTTTTTTTTTATACTAGCACGACATGTGACCCTGCGCCCACCTGATGGTAAGTGGCGCGCAGGGTCCATGAATGTTAGCAACTGGAATCAGACCCTTATGTCCGACATCAGTCCCTAACACTATGCCGGCTTGACTAGATGCCTTTTCACACTTCGCTTGAAGGACTCCAGGTTATAGGAAAGTGGAAACACAGAGGCTGGAAGAGCATTCCACATCTTTATTGTGCGACAGATGATATATGAGTACGACTAAAAAGGCCGTTATATCAAGGTTGACAAGTGTCTAATTTGGTTAGGGCGATAACATAGCGAGCATTGTATAGCGTTTACTCCAAATTAGTCACAAATTATTTGTTTTGCGAGAATGGCAACCTTTTACCTTGGACTATTGGACCCGTCAAAGTATATTATATTGTGCTCGTCTTGTAGTGTTGGCATACATGTCAAAAAAAAAAAATGTCTTGAGGTGAACATAAATGGCGCTAAACTATATTTTTATTAAATTATTTAAGTACCCAATAAATTTTAAGTATGTGAATTACGTTTTTTATCTAACTATTTATAAAACAGTGTCGAATAACCCAGTTTTTTTTTTTACGTATTTATTATATTTTTATTCAACGCCACCTCTGTGTCAAGTTTCGTATCTATTATATTGACAAGCCTTTTCTTTAAATTACTCTCGTTTAATTTATATTTAATATTTTATTTTACTTTTTAAGTAGTTTTATTAAAAACTAATACAGTATTTTTTTATCATTTATTATTTTTATATGCCTTCGTTGTCTAGCGGTAAATCTTTAGATTTAGACTCAGAGTTATCGGGTTCGATAATTTAATCGAGTATTTATTTATTTAAATAAATAAATTTAATTAATATTTAATTTATTTGTGATATTTCTCGAGTTTGGCACGTAAAGACATCGACGAGCTTGCCACTTGTCATGATTGGCTAAATGTGAATCCGGTTCTTTATAAGCTTGGTTTCTGACCACCCCGAAAGGGAAACAGTCGTGATGATAATAATGATATTTTTGCATAATTCTACAAATAAAATACAAAATTGACAGTTCTTAACCCGACCTAAGCTACTGGCTTTTAATGTTTGCAGAATCTTCAACGTTCTCAAGTACTCACGCTAGAATTTAGTTAAGTAAAACTTGACGACTTAGTTAACTTAGTTATTGCACCAACTACGGGGTAGTTAAAACTATAGACACAGGATTCAACTAACTGCTAGACGGTACTTGTCGCAATATTACAGCCCCTAGAAGACAGTAGCTGCAACGCTCCGTTATCAAATAGAGATCCTGAACATTAATTATAGGAATTTATTGGAATGAATAATTTGCAACAGAACTACTAACTAACAGCACGGATGTATTAACATTGGATAAGTAAATTAAAATAAGATAGATATACATATAGTTAATACATAAAGTAAAGTATCATCACGACCGTTTCCCTTTAGGGGTGGTCGGAAACCACGCTTATAAATAAGCAGATTCACTTTTAGCCAACTTTACTATAGGCCAATCATGACAAGTGGCAAGCTCGTCGATGTCTCCAGCGTACCAAACTCGAGAAATATCACAAATAAATTAAATATTATTTAAATGCATTTAAATACATTAATAAATATTTTTGTGTCCTGACCAGGAATCGAACCCGGTACCTCCTAGTCTAAATCCACGGACTTAACCGCTAGACCTTAGATATGTATAGAGACGTGATATGGACCGCATACGTAATGACGAAATATGCAAAAGAGTAGGTATTAAAGAAAGCATAGTGACAAAAATGGATGAGTGAAGAGAGATTGACGAACCAGATATATAATGCAAAAGTCGTGGGTAAAAGAGTCCCTGCAGACCAAGACTTACCTTTTACGATCAAATAAATAAAATAATAGCTGAAGGTGCATTAAAAAGCCATCGAAACAAACAGGCATGTATGGAAAGGTGAATGTCGAAGAAGCGAAAGAGGTATGTCGTGATCGTGAAAAGTGGCGTTCAATTGTCTCTGCCTACCCCGCAAGGGATTTGGCGTGAAGATATGTATGTATATGTATGTAAGTCATGAATTTACATGCGTTTAATAAAAAAATACGTAAATTACTCTTAAATTATTAAGAAATAAGCTGGTAGAGAATACCTTCATGGTATTATGCTCGCCTATGTACAACATTTTATTTTGTATATTTTGTGTGCAATAAAGAATTCGACCGCCTCCGTAGTCTAGTGATAACAAACGTTGCCGTGAACTCGGGAGGTCGTGGGTTCGATTCCCACCGGGGGCAAATTGTACATTGTATAATTTGTCTCGGTCTGGGTGTTTATATGTATAATATGTATATATTTACAAAAAAAGTATAATATATGTAGTTTATCAACCATCTAGTTTCCGTAACACAAGCCTCGTAGCTTACCACGGAAACTAGATGGCGCTGTGTGACCTGTCTGGAAATATTTATTATTTATTTTTTCGAGATAGTCCCAAGGAGACTGGCAACATTTCCCCTCTGTATAGCGAGGCTAATACGTTGGCACAAATAATTGCCAGGCTTCCTGTCTCCAGACCTATATATATATATATATATATATATATATATATATATATATATATATTATTGTTTTATTTATTTATTTGTTATATTTAGCCTAAGCACCATAGATAGACATATGCCATCGCGGACTTTTCTGTAGACCTATATAAGATACACAATTCCACCATACATTATTTTGTTATATCTCTGCGATTTCGTTGAATGCTCCCAGACGACTAATTTTTTTCCTACACCACCAATAAATATCGTTAATGGATACAAAAACTTAGCAAATTATATACTAAAACTTTTCTCAAGGATCACTTGGTAAAAACAGCATGAAAATCGGTGCAAAATTCAAATTCAAAATTCTTTATTGCATAAAACATCTTAACCTAATATGTTACAACAGTAATAAATTAATATTAACATTTTTATATTTTATGATATAGGCTTCGTGATAATGTCTTACTGAGCCTCAGCATGCAATGTAGATATGACTTGATGTCAGCACCATATATAAGTACATTATGTCAGAGAATTTATGTAATGTCAAAACTTAAATTTAAATAGCTATACAATGTCAATATTTCATTTTCGTTTTTTATTTAAGAATTCATTTGTGGAATATAAACAAAACTCGCACAACCAGACGTAAATTACTTTTTTAAATTTAATTGTAGGCAATTCTTGAAGTGTAGTAGGTAGTGCAGTAGTTTTTGAGTTTATCGCGAACAGACAGACAGACATATGCGGCAGAGGATATTGTTTTATAATACATATATAGTGATAGTGACAGTAATTTTAATAATATAATGAGATGTCAAATAATAAAATATTATATATTTCCGAGTGTAGTACTTGTTACCGACTTTAATTTTCATGTGTTATTATAGATAGTGGACAAAGTGGATTGTATCCACAGATACTGGTATTGGATTGTCATTCGAATGGCGCCGAAGTTTATCCTAATTGCATTTTGAAGTAATCCGGAATAATGACCGCCGACCGACAGTTCCCGGAGCTCGTGAAGTTAACCCGAATGTCAGTGATCTCACTCAGTTAGTATAAACTTAGTTTGGTATATAACAAACTTAAAACATGCACTAAATAATGTGTAAATGGCGTGAATTATGAGTGGTGACTTTTTATCGTCAGTGGAAAGGTAATTAAACCAAAATTTTCATTTTCACTGACATTATAAATAAAATATCAATTGTAATAATAACATCAATTGATTTTTAATATGGATATTACACTATTGATAAATATCTCCACGACAAGAACCCATTTATTATTAATTTAAATAATAATAATTGTGTTTATAAAGTATAGCTTATAGTATGACAATGCCTTTTTACAGCAGCTATAATTTTAAGTGACATTTTATTTTTATTTTTTATATTTGTGTTGCATTGGCTTCTAGAATGACAATGCCTCTTTACAGCAGCTATAATCTTAAGTGACATTTATATTTTTTATAGTTGTATATTATTTGATAAGATGACAATGCCTATTTACAGCAGCTATAATTATAGGTTTGGTTTTATGTGGAATTATTGTTGTGTGTATAAATTACGTAGGTTTTTTTTAAAAATGTTATTTAATGTTTGTATTGTAACGCACTGCTCTACATGGCGTTCTACCTGGTAGAATGCTGTGAAATTATGTAGCCTAGTATTAAAGTATACTTATTGTAAATTTGACATAAAAAAGTGCAAAATACATTTTTTTTTGTCCTATGCCTAAAAAATAAACGAATTGAATTGAATTGAATAAGAGTCTACTTATACACCGTGAAATTTATTAAAAAGCAAATATTTATATATTATAATCTAGAATAAAATTAAAGAATTACGTATTTTTAATTTTATTTACTCTATACTAAAATCTCAAGTTACGGCGCAGAAATGTTATCCTGAAAATAACGCCATTCATACCGAGCCTAACCAAGTAGGTAGCGAGAAGTCGACAATCGCGCGAACGTTGACTTACGTAATTCTTTCTCCCTCTCTTTCGTAGGAAGTCCCTTGGGTGTGAGCGAGATCAATTATTAATAACACATACTAAAATTTACTTGTCATACTTTCCAGCCTTAAGGTATTTATCATGATAGATATTGCATATTTTTAGACACCATACGGTAGTATTTTGTTTTTTTTGAGTAATAATTTTTATCTTTTAAAAAAAGTCACGTTTTTTTTTAAGAAAAATGGCTCTACAAATGACACATGAAACAAAAAAAAAATTTGCTTTTTTGACAGTTACATGCAGTATGATACATGCCTTTACCATACTTTTTTTACAACAACAAACTCAAAATCCCATCCCACAATTCCAACATTCAGATTCATTTACCATAGCGGCTGATCGTTAGTGGAACAAGCTTATAATTTATGTTCATATATATCTACTATATGTTATTAAGTATTAAAGTAGTATATGTAGTCTATTTATGTAGTTTATTAGAATTTAAAATAAGGTTAAAATTGTACCCAACATATTATACTGTCTCACTCTTCCAAAGGTTAGCTGGAAGAAAAGGCCGATATAGCTTTAAATTCGCCTTGGTACATACTTTTAAGTAAAGATCATTTGGTTATTTGTCCTAAATATAAATTTAAAGCTACCTAAATAATAATACTCGAAGTAGATACACAAATATTGAAATAAAATGAATTAAAAAACTAATTATAACTATGGTATGTCTCTTGTACCATGGAGTGAGGAAAGATGTCTTGTTTGGGATGCCTTCTGTGTGGATACCTTTGCCGCTTGCCACATATCCTCCACATCAAAAAAGGCCGGTTCGCTGCTCATACAGCCGAATTTAAAAAGCACATCAAATATAATAGCATTAAACAAAATTAAAACTTTGTAGCATTTGGGGTTAAAACAATCAGGGTATATTCTCTCGATACCCACAAATTCATAATAGAGCTGGGTAAACGAATTTTTCAAGAGTGTGGCGATCCCAAATGCCATAACTACCTAAAACAGATTTTTTTTTTATTTTTTTTTTTTATACTAGCACGACATGTGACCCTGCGCCCACCTGATGGTAAGTGACGCGCAGGGTCCATGAATGTTAGCAACTGGAATCAGACCCTTATATCCTACATCAGTCCCTAACACTATGCCGGCTTGACTAGATGCCTTTTCACACTTCGCTTGAAGGACTCCAGGTTATAGGAAAGTGGAAACACAGAGGCTGGAAGAGCATTCCACATCTTTATTGTGCGACAGATGTATGAGTCACCAAATTTATAGGTACGCGAAGGGATAGTGACTACGGTATGTGGGTGCATATTCTGACCTGTGCGTGTGGTTCGGTTGCGGAATGGGGAGGAAGGAATTAGGTTATAGAGCTCTTCAGAGCACTCACCATAGTATAGCCGGTAGAACACGCTCAGAGAAGCTACATCTCGGCGAAGCTGCAGGGATTCGAGAGTTCCAGATATAGTGGCATCGTCCACAATTCGAACAGCTCGCCTTTGTAGGACATTGAGAGCATCTGTGAGGTACTTGGCTGAACCATCCCAAAGGCGTGAACAGTATTCCACGCATGATCTGATCTGTGCTTTGTACAGCAACAGTCTGATTGATGGCGGGAAAAACCGCTTCACCTTGTTCAGTATATTTCCATTATAACTCAACAAGGAAATGCGGCGAGCGTTTTAGGTACCCTCCCTGTTGGTAAGGTTTATTTTGTAGAATAGTTTTAATTTGATAGGTATTTTTAGTTTAGTTTTATTTATAATTAGTTTTTTAATTTATTATAAATAAAACTAAACTAAAAAAACCTATGAAATTTAAATAAACTACAAAATAAACTAAGGGCTTACCACCAGGAAGGGTACCCAAAATGCTCGCCGCATTGACCGCCTCCGTGGCCAAGTGGTAACAAACGTTGCCGTGAACTCGGGAGGTCGTGGGTTCGATTCCCACCGGGGGCAAGTTGTACATTGTATAATTTGTCTCGGTCTGGGTGTTTATATGTATAATATGTATATATTTACAAAAAAAAAGTATAATATGTAGTTTATCTTTCTACCATCTACTTGCCATAACACAAGCCTCGTAGCTTACCACGGAAATTAGATGGCGCTGTGTGACCTGTCTGGAAATATTTATTTATTTATTATTATTTATTAATTACTGGATGAATTATAAGGGAAATATTTTGTTTAGTAATGTGAAATCAAGTATTTTTTAATAATAATAATATCTGTAATTACTCGTACATGCAAAAAAATGGTTTATCGCGTTCAACATTATCTTTCGTACTATACAAGACATCTTATTTAGCAACATCGTCGCCATGTGTCCATGTTTAATTCAGCAGACCGGCGTTTATACGACAGATGTTAAATTTAATAACTTCGCTGGGTAGTACTAACGAATATACATATAGTATAGACAGTTAGGTTAGCCTTTTGATGACTAAAATAGTTAGGCATATAAATATTACGTGAGTGCGCTTATAATCAGCGCTGTGGCCCAGAGTCGCAGTTCCATGCTGAGCTGATTCCCTATTTGTCACCACACATCTTGTGTATACTACCAGGCTTTATTTGTTTAAGTTGTGTTTATTGATATGTGGCAAATAAATTCCTCGCCAAGCCGTCTGGCCAGCGTGGCGAGTGTAGGCCAAATTCTCCAGATATATGTTTTGGAAGGCCCATCTCCAGCAGTGGATATCTAGGACGCTGTGTTCTAGGGGCTGTAATGATGATGTAATGAAATAAAATATTTTTCTTTCTTTTTTTCTTTCTTTCTTTCTTGTCATCATTACAGCCCCTAGAACACAGAGTCCTAGACCTCCTCTGTTGGAGATGGGCCTAGTAAATTCTGGAGAATTTTGCCTACACTCGCCACGCTGACCAGACGGGTTGGCGAGGTTCTGATGTTATTTAAAATGACAATTTATTAACGATTCCACAAGTTGATATTAGTAGAACCGGGACCGATGGCACGGGAACGGTGGTTTTGTAAATGTATGACAAATGTACTTAAGAATGTACTTAGGTTTAATCTTCGATGTCCCCCACTCTTGTTCGTACCATATGCTAGTACCAGGTATAGACAGAACAGTTATTTATTAAGAACATGTAACAACTATAATATTCTTGCGGAAGATTTGGACATAGACATGTTTAACTCCAAAGCAACATATATTAGACGTCTAATGACGCTTCATTACGTTGAATCGATCATCGGCAGCAATCCCTAATGAGTGATTTGTTTTTTCATTATCAACTTACTTATGGTTCTCTTGCTCTTTATTACTTAACTTTAAATTTATATGTGAAAACCTTTAATAGTTCTTAGTGAATTTACTGCATAATATTTACTATAATATTGTCAACTGTTGGTTTTCCAAAAAAAAAAAAAAAAAAAAAAAATGAATAAAAAAAAAAAAAGAAAAGTGTATAGTAAGGTGCTAACTGTGAGACAGCTCTTTGCTTTCCAAACTGTACTCAATACTCATAGGTCTACAAAGTTTGATCACAATGTCAGTGGTTCGATACGCAGGAGAGACCGTGTTTGTCGTACCGTCAAACCTAGAACCAAACTTGCTCAGCGTCATTCTTTTGTTGCTGGTCCTAGATTGTATAATTTAATAAACAAAGCCCTAAATATATATCCCCTTAATTTTAAAACATGTAAAATTTAAGTCAAGAAATACTTGCAAGAACTGAGTACGCTGAAACAGAAAATTTATTCTTATGTATTAAATAGATAAATTAATGTAAAGAAACCATAATGATAATAAACTGAAACATTTAAATACTTATGTAGGTATCTAAGAATGAAATATGTAAACTTAAATACTGATTAGTAAACTCAATATACAACTAAGTAACTGCATTTTCTGCTGCTAACCTAACATTATATATTGTACAAACACAATATGTATATATTATTATTATTATTATTTTTAAGCACCTATAGTATTTATATTAATTTATTAAATAATTAATATTATTTATTTATTATATTACCCACCTTAAATTAAGTTTTAATTAAAATACCTTTATTTATAGTAAATATTTTTATTGTTAACAGTTTTCATTACGTATTGTATCTTTTTTCTATAACTAATGGAAGTAACTGGGATCCTAAATAACAGGTCTAACTTAGTTAGACTTAGTTTAGGAGTCAGTGTGTAAATCAATTTGTTAATTGTACTTTTATGAACAATAAAATATTTTGTATTTGTATTTGTATTTCTCATTGGTTAGGGTTCGCCTTTGTTTTTTTTTTTTTTCTAGGAAAGCGTTCTCACAACCGAGCCAACACCGCGTTTTTGTTGTTTCTATTCGTTTTACGACAACCTGAATCCAATTTGGGCTACGACTCATTACTAAACCGTACATGTCGTCAATATAACATATTTTCATGAAATAATAAAAATGACAAATTTTATTTTTTGATGTATTTAGGTGTGTTGAAACTATTGACTATCTATATAACTGTAAATATTTTCATGCTGCATGACGGCAGGAAGTGTACTACTACTAGCCACAATATGTACCATATTCTAGAAAATAAATGTTTTGATTTGATTTTTGATTTGATTTGACAGTATAGACATATTTGCTAGCTCTGTGCATGTTTTTAAGCGCATTTTTTTTTTTTTTTTTGTATTTTCGCGAAGTCTAATAATGGGAGCAACTGACGCCAGCCACTAACGACTGGCATCAGTCTCTACCATTATGCCGGCTTAACAAGATGCTTTTTCACACTTCGCTTGAAGGACTCCAGGTTATAGGAGTGGCGAAACACTGGCTGTAAGAGCATTTCACATCTTTAGCGTACAACAAATATAAATGTCTACAAATTTATAAGTACGCGTAGGGATAGTGGGTATGTGGATGCATATTTTGGCCTGTTTGTGCGGTTCGGTTGCTGAATAGAGAAGAAGGGATAAGGTTATGGAGCTCCTCAGAACACTCACCATGGTATAGCTTGTAGAACACGCTTAGAGAAGCAATGTCACGGCGAACCTGCAGTGATTCGAGAGTTTTAGACACTGTAGATTCGTCCACTATCCGAAACGCCCACCTCTGCAGGACATTGAGAGCATGTGTAAGATACTTAGCGGAGCTATCTTAGAGGTGATAACAGTATTCCACGCATGACCTTATCTATGCAATTATTTTTCATGGTTGAACCTACCTCACAACTCAAATGGTTTTATTGACCCAAAGGTTGGTTGCTAGAGAATGCCTAGCGCCATTAAGCTCGCCTCGTTAACATTGTGCAATAAAGTTTTCAAATAAATACATAAATATAACGTTTGCTTTTATTTTTTATTATTTTTCTATTTTATTTATTATTATTTTTTGGTTTTCTTCTCCTGATGGATGATGAATGAGATGATAGGGAAGGGTCTAGCCCATACAGCCAAGTCTGACGTAATATATCTTTCTTTTTTATGAGTTAATGAGGTCATCATCAAATTCCAGATGCTGCGGAATTTGATGCTTTTCTTGGAGTCACTCGCGGCACCATAGCTCAAACACGTCGGGTAAAATATGGGAGTTGACAGCGCGGGAAAACCTCAAAAAATAAACTGCAACTTGTGCCCCATATTTAAAGTTCAATTTATCGTTTTCCATAATTATTCACATTGTAGCACATTATTAAACAAAACAACACCACTTTTGGCCAATAATATCCACAGTAAATTAATTTACAAAACAAAAACTTGCACTTGACATGTCCACACAAAATGGCGCGAAGAACTCCTATTTTATTCGTTTAATGTTTTTTATATTAGAACTGACAAGGCCCATTTATAGCCAATTCAGCCAAACCTTAATTTAACTTTATGATGTCATCACTATCTGGCCAGGTTTTCGACTATTATATTGTTTTCTAGCATTGTTTCTTTAAATTTTTTCTTTGTTTTTTCATTGTTCTATAATTAATGTAAATTAGGACGTAACCAAGTATTCCGATAGGTCCCTATGGTGATAAATAAATAATAATAGTAATAGACTGCCGCCGCAGTTTCTTGTCTTTAAATTGTCAGTTATCGCAGTCGGTTCTAATAATGCTATCCCTCGTTTTGGCCAATTGCCGTCGGTCTACCGAATGAGGGTCGCGTCAAATTTCAAATACCGCAGAGAATCCATTCATATGTATAGTGAGGTCGTAGTTTACATATTTTGGCATCCGTTTTAATAAAGCCATTAGAGACTTAAACCAGAGATATGAAGACAGACCCATCATCTGTTAGTTAAGCACTAAAAACGTAAGGCTGCTTTACTACAGATTGTCTAAGCTGTGTAGATACTGTGACGGGTACATGTAGGCTACGGAGTTTTATTTGAATTTTATTGAAGAACAGTATTGTCATTACCATCCGTTGACTTGTAGAACACAAGTTTTTTTTTTTTTTTTTACCTTTTTGTAAATTATTTTTGGTAATTCGACTGCATGGTCCCATAGTTGGTCAGGCATGAAAGTGCCTTGTGTGGGTCCACTACTAATCACATTTGAAATTCTGTTGCAGTATACTTACTATTCGATAAATATTTGTTTGGAATAAATGTAGATTGTATTTTGTAGGTATATTGGTAATTAAACATATTATTATTATTAATACGACAATGACATAGTCGACAGGTTTTTGTTTTTTTAAAAAAGAGAGAAACGGGAGCTCGTACCGACAGGTCGACAGTATTTTTATAAATATTTTTTATTGGATTAAAATAGTAACTTAGTAAGTAATAGTAACATCGATGTATATAGATAAGCCTATTCAATACAAAACGCACTCCTGAAAACGTGCCGCTTGCTTTGTGTACCTACCAACTTTGGGGGGCAATTCTCAAGCTCAAGGGGATAATGCCACATGCTTTATTCATCGGAAATTATATCACAATGCATACAAAAAGACTAGTTTTACTCAATATAAATATTAATATTAGGCGCTCTCGACGCTTGCTATCTCGCGACTGTTGATGCAGCTACATGACTTCAATTGGGAACGTTCTTATATCAGTGAGGGCCTATCTATATATTGATGATTTTTAATATAAAAAGGAGTTCCGTAGAATCCTCTCCGTAACAAGTAAAAATAACCGGGCGTTTGATAATCTTGTGACTGCAAAGACAAGTTACAGTACCTATGAGTGTATATAATATTCACCAAAGATTTTGTTAAGAAGACGCGCGTACCTCTACTAGATGTGGCGTCTAGACCAAACAAACCCGCAATTTTCTTACGTACATTAATACACTGTTACAACACATAAACGCAGACACACTAACGCAATGTATACCCACAATTACACACGATACACGATTAAACACACGCTTATAAAGAAGCGGATTCACATTTAACCAACTTTACTATATAGGCCAATCATGAAAAGTGGCAAGCTCGTCGATGTCTCCAGCGTACCAAACTCGGGAAATATCACAAATAATTATTAATTTAAATTAATAAATATGATTGTGTCCCGACCAGGGAATCGAACCCGGTACCTCCGAGTCTAAATTCACGGATTTAACCGCTAGACCACGGAGGCAGTTATGATATAAAATATATAGATAAAAATTTATATTATATTATTAGGATTTTTATCTTATTTTGTTATTATGTAATATTTAATAATATATTATTATCTTTTTACATATATAATGCAAAAATAATGCTAACAAAACTAGTTAACACTATGGTATGGACTATGAGAGTATGTGCCGATTTTTTAAAAATTATTACGTTATTTACGCAATATATGTCAATTTAAAAAGCAACAACTGTACTGGTTAGGTACATTAGGATAATAAAGGGCAGCGATCTAATTATCTAGATGTCCAAGAACTAATCACCTTTCTCTTCATTAAAGTGGATAGCAATTACTAACGAACAATTGGGTTTGGATTCTTCGGATACACTAGATGCGTGTCTTGTATTATTCATGGATAAGATCCCGATAAAGACCTAAGAACAAATGTCTACTTTTAACGTACTGGGGCGGTAGTCTGTTATTTCAAACGCACACGTTAGATTGACAAAATCGGGATTCATTTATTTATCGTCAGTTTTATGGGGAAATCACTTTAATGAACTTGTATAATAATTATCATGACGGCTCCTTATTCTCCTTATTACAAATACATACGATCTTCTTTGTTCTTGGCTAATGAGTGTATGATAACAGACAAAAAAACAGAGATTGAAAGTCCTCATCAAAGACTTTCGCTAAAGGGAACCACAAGCCATAACATTATCTGTGAATAAGTCTCCACCATGGTCTAGGTTAGTAAAATGAAACCAAATGTTCAGAATCGTTACTAAATTGTCTTAAAAAAATGACATATATCCTCGCCAAGCCGTCTGGCTAGCGTGGCGAGTGTAGGCCAAATTCTCCAGATATATGTTCTGGAAGACCCATCTCCAGCAGTAGAGGTCTAGGAGACTGTGTTCTAGGGATTGTACTGATAGATATCATATATAAAAATATTGATCATAGACTATTTGAATAATCCTTTCTACAACCGGCCGCTAACCTACTGATACTTGACTTGACTGGGTTGTAAGAACGCATTCAAATCCAAAAAGGTTAGAACCCCGGTAATGTACCAATAAGAAATTAATTTTTACATACATTTCTCATAGATTACCAACACCAACGTCTCCGTGCCCCGAAGAGCACGTAAATCCGGTATCATTACAGCCCCTAGCGTCCTAGACCTCCACTGCTGGAGATGGGCCTTCCAGAACATACAACTGGAGCATTTGGCCTACACTCGCCACGCTAGCCAGACGCCTTGGCGAGGATATAATGTAAATTTTCTAACACAATTTATTAACGATTCCACAAGTTGGTATTAGTGGAACCGGGACCGAAGGCTTAACGTGCTCTCCGAGGCACAAATGTACGTGAGAAAAGTTTATTTCTCATTGGTACATGCCGGGGGGTTTGAACCGACCTTAGATAGATAGATAGATAGATAAATTCTTTATTGCACAATAAACAAAAACACATTTAAATGTACATAGGCGAACTTAATGTCTAGTGACATTTTCTACCAGCTAACCTTTGGGATAGTGAGCAATGATTGTGGGTGCATTTAATCATTAATTTAAAATCGAGATTAATAATAATAAAAAAATAAAAATCTTAAACTATTACTAGCAACTAAAGCTAAAATACTTATACACTAATATATAAATATATAATAACACAAGTACATATAAATACATAATAAATATATATAAAATACATACAATATTATACCAATTTATAATACCTTTGTAGGATTTAAGGAACGCGTTCTTACAACCAAGCCACCACCGCGCCTAAATACCTTAATACCGCGCCTCTCCAAATATATGTTTTGAAAGTCCCATCTCCAACAGTGTTGTGACAACGGCTGTGATGATGATAAGACTTGACCTACTCTTAGTCGTCGATAACTGATGCTCTTATAAACCTATTTAGTCTAATGTTTCACGAAATGAAAGGAACTTTAATTAACAGAAAAAACTTAAACAGCTATTGTTCTGTGGTATAAGTTACGATTAATTTGAGGGTTATTTCAGTAAAGTGTTACAAGAAGTTAATCCCAGCTTTGCGACGTTTTCCGATAAAGCACTTTACAGCGATGGAAGTTTGATGAATGAGGGTTGGTGCAGTGAAGCGGAACGACCGACAGCCAGCTTCGACCTCTTATGATTGATAGAGCTCAAGACACTTACATTAGCAGCTATTTGTAAGCTCAATTGCCGAACACAAACGTATGTACACGCGTTCATACATATCTAGGATATGATACTTATTCCATTTTGAACAGTCGCTTATGCAAAGACTTGTGAACTTAGTTATACGCTTTGAGACTGTCTTAATTGTCAAACATAAATATAACAGAACCTATTTAGTTTAGAATTGTATAGTTATACGCTTTGGGACTGTCACATAAAAATATATAAGTAATTAAGTTTGATAAAACTCGATGCGAAAGGAGATGTTAAGATAAAAAAAAACTAGGTATAGAAAGGTAATAGGTATAGGTAAAGAAAAGAAGAACGTTAAACTTAAGCGTAAGAAAAAATATATTTCAAAAAATCGATTCAAAACAGTGAAAAAAAACGTGTATACGATACGTAATACTAGCAATTAAGTCCGTGGATTCAGACTTGGTGGTACCGTATTCGGTTACCGGTACACAATAGTTTATTTATTTTGTTTGTGATATTTATCAAGTTTGGTACGCTAGAGACATCGACGAGCTTGCCACTTGTCATGATTGGCCTATAGTAAAGTTGGCTAAATGTGAATCCGCTTATTTATAAGCGTGGTTTCTGTCCTGATGATACTTAACTTTTACTAATCTTATGATGACGACATAATCTATTTATAGAATGTAAATATATAAAAACATGCACATTTATCAAGTCACATTTATAACACCGCGTCTTGTCGTCTCCTCTGGTGACAAGGGGGCTGGATCTTTCTTCGCCCAAAGAATCAGTATTGCAATTCAGCGGGGAAATGCAGCCAGCGGTCTTGCCACCATTCCACGCGGACGGGACTTATATCCCTATCTTTAGTATTAATATTAATTTTATTTTATATTTTGTAAATATTTTTTTCGAATAAATGCTTTTGTTTCATCAAGTTTCAATTAGCCATTTATTGTCACAGTCAAGTGTTGATCAGGAATGTAATAACGGTTGTTCTGTGGTTTGTATTAGTCGTTTGATTGGTTGGTTCAATTTAGGCGGCAATACATTCCGTTGGTTACCTCTGGTATGCCTGAATAGTTCTCATTCCCAACTTGTACGGCGGATTGGGGTTGGGGAAAACTATATCTAGGTACATAAGGAACCTTAGGTATAGAATTGTTTACGTGTTGTACTTACCTATTACCATAAGGCAGGCATCTACCAGATCATCATTTAAAAAGATTTTTGACCTATGACTATAGCTGGATTGAAAAGGGGACATTCTCTATTTATTGCGCAATTGCGTATGGCTTTTAATTTAGTTTATATTATTTTTATGTTACACGGCATAGCGGTTGAGTCTGTGGATTTAACCCAGAGGTACTGGGTTCGATTCCTGGCCGGGACACAACAAACGGAAGTTTGGTACACTATAAGAGACATCGACAAGCTTGCCACTTATCATAATAGACCTAAAGGATCTAAAGTTTGTTAAAGGTTTATTTAAGGCGGGTTTGATATTCTCTTTTTTATATTAAATTACATTTAAAATCCAAACCTAAAACTTTACGCTAAAAACTTTGTTCACGTAAAATTATCAATTCACCACGGTGCAGGTGAAAATTTGTTGGCTCATTAGGTGGCCAAAAAGAAAGGGTTATTAATTGGCTATTGAGCATTGGCAGGATTTTGCGAGCCTGCAGCCTCATAGGCCCGGGAAGTTAATTTATATAATTAATCTGCGTCCAACACCACCAGCGGTGCGGCGACGCGTCTATCATAGACGTATACAGGTGCAAGCAGGTTAATCTCACTCTGTATTTTCTGATGTTTACATAATATAGTGTCTGTGAGTGGGATATATATATATATATATATATATAATATATTTCAACTTTTACTAACATACCAGACTGCCTACGTGGTCTAGTGATTAAGTCAGCGGATTTAGACTCGGAGGTACCGGATTCGATTCCTGTTCACTGTATTATTCCTGTCACAATAATATTTAATAATTTAAATAAATAAATTTAATTAATATATATACTAATTTTTTTTAAGTATTAACTTGCTTTATTTGAAGGAAATATGGTACAATGATATAAAAATATATATATATATATTAAACTAAAAACTTACATTTTAAAACATAAATGACTATTAATAAAAATAAACCTAATTAATAAATACAACTAAAAACTAAAATGAAGAAAAAGCAAAATAAAAATTATTATAAATAAAAAAAATTGCTCCAAATCGCTGCCAATGGGCAAAGTGTCAAGGATACTGGCAACATTGCCACGTTGAATGGCAGTGCTGATCCTTTGGCCCAAATATTGCCCAGCCCTTTTGTCTCCCGAGGTGTTGACGAACAAATATTTAATTTATTTGTGATATTGATAGAATGTTGCTTCTATTCGCTAAGTGGATATTACAACCACAAATTTTAACTATTTTTATGTGTATTATAACAATTATCTGTACAATATGTTTTAATAATAATCTGTATGTAATAAGTGTGACTAAAATTACAAATATAATAATAAGATTTTAACATTGTAAATAATGTTTAACAAAATTAGTGTGCCAGAAATGGCTGAATGTGCAGAACTAACTTACTACTAATATTTAGTATTACCATGTTCAATGCAAATAAATAATTTCATTTCATTTCATTTATTCTCGAGTTTGGTACGCTAGAGACATCGACGAGCTTGCCACTTGTCATGATTGGCCTATATTAAAGTTGTTTTAATATGGGCTATGAAAGATGTGTTGCCGCACATAATCTCAGACATTAGATAAACAAAACTTTAATAATTGTAGTTGCCAGAGGGTTATGTCCGAAGTCGATCTAGTAAAATATAAGATACCTGGGAAAATGCAGGATAAGGGGACTCACCAATATTAGGTCGTCGAATCGACTGGACTGCCGATGTCTTCGATAGTTCTGGAGCAGGCCTGATCCAGATACAATTCACTTCTTTATTATTTCTCTTGCTCGTATGGCTGCGCAATTTCAACTGAACGAACTTTATGTGGTTTTGACACACGTCGAACCGGTCGAGGCGAAGATTTTGCGTCCATGCATCCTCACTAAGACTTCCAAATGTGGCGAGGAAATTGATTAGGGATAAGGACGCAGGAATTTTACCTAATCGGCTCGAACAATCATATTAGTATAAATTGATCGGCTAGTCCTTAAACATATATTTGTCATTGTGCGTCTCCATTAATTAGCGACAACTCGGCAAGTTTTAGACTTTCGGCACTGCGGCTCTCGGCAGACCGCCTACCGTTCGCCGCTCGCATTCTCCGACGAATTTCATTTTAAACTCCATCTAACTAGATTAAAGGGTTGAATAAATGCGGTGCAAAAACTTTTATGCGAATCTGATATAGGTACGTTCTTGTATGTTTAGTTAGGTTCGACGTACACAACACAACAAAGGCCATTATAAAATAAAATATGATAAAACAGTTTTAAAATAAACTAAAATATCTTACTCCGTGGTCTAGCGGTTAAGTCCGTGGATTAGACTCGGAGGTACCGGGTTCGATTCCTGGTCGGGACACAAAAATATTTATTAATGTAAAAGTATTTATTTACATTTTATTATTAACGAGCTTGCCACTTGTCATGATTGGCCTATAGTAAAGTTGGCTAAATGTGAATCCGCTTCTTTATAAGCCTGGTTTCTGACCACCCCGAAAGGGAAACGGTCGTGATGATACTTACTCTTTAAAATAACTTAAAATGATGTTATAAATTTATTTGTGATATTTCTCGAGTTTGGTACGCTGGAGACATCGACGAGCTTGTCACTTGTCATGATTGGCATATAGTTAAGTTGCCTAAATGTGAATCCGCTTATTTATAAGCGTGGTTTCTGACTACCCCGAAAGGGAAACGGTCGTGATGATACTTTACTTTTACTTTTTCTATTAATTAAAGTTTTTTTTTACGCAACAGTTTTTTTATATATTTTTGATTGCTTCTTATATTCTATTTTCTCTTTCAATAATTAAATAAATAACCCACTTGTATGCGTTTAGCTTTACGCAATCAAAACGTATGAATAGGTGAAATAAAGCGTCAGGTACACAAACAGCTTCGCAAACCCATTTGTTTCAGTGGAATTAAATTTGAAATTATGACATCGAACATGTACCTTATCGCAATTATCATATCTACAAAAGAACTCGTTTCACGTATTCTGGATTGTGAGTTTAAACAAAGAGATCTGCTTAAATTCGATTTTCCGTCACTGATAATGTATTTTGTTAATGACTTAAACAAATAGAGTAAGAATCGTTCTTAGCTTGGCATATTTTTATAGTATCATCACGACTGTTTCCGTTTCGGGGTGGTCATAAATCACGCTTATAAATAAGCGGATTCACATTTAGGCAACTTTACTATAGGCCAATCATGACAAGTGACAAGCTCGTCGATGTCTCCAGCGTACCAAACTCGAGAAATTAAATATTAATCAAATGTTTTTATTTACATAAATATTTTTTTTTGTGTCCCGACCAGGAATCGAACCCGGTACCTCCGAGTTATTAAGGTTTAACGCTTTTCCATTGCTCGCACATTCATATCTTCACGCCAGATCCCTTGCGTTGTAGGCATAGACAATTGAGCGCCACCTGACATGATCGCGACATATGTACTTCTTTCGCTTCATCGACATTTATCAACATCTTCATACATGCCAGTGTTTTATAAATATGTACATAGGCGAGCATAATACCATAAAGGTATTCTCTACCAGCTAACCTTTGGGAGAGTAAGAGAAGAAGACAAATTACTAAGCATTCAATGGATTCACCGTGCGGGTGCCGGGTCCATAGTGTGTGGGAAAGAGATGAGAAGAATGGTGTCTCGGGCTTGCGACCGACAATAGGCTGGTTTAAAAAAAGGAGGCCTCCTTTTTTTTATTTTATTGCGCGATAATACGCTCACCATCCACCATTCTACTTCTCTCCCTACTCAACGAAATACTGTATGATTTCGTTAATGCCGTCTTGGAGGCTCGTTCCATAAATGTATTGACGGCAGACCTGCTTAGGTCCAATTCTTTCAGTAAGTGATGCAAATATTTTGCTGGAACTCCTCTCGCATCAACTTCCACTGCGTAAAGCTGAGTCTTAAACCCGTTCCTGATCATTTCTTCTGTGAGATCATAATATTTATTCGACTTCATGTTAATATATAATATAGGTGCAGAGTCCGAAAAATTTATGTAAAAGTGATAATTTACAAAAATATATGATTAAATACAATACAAATATATATATAATATATACATATATAAATAAATACTTATGTGAATAAATATACTAATATACTAAATGTCATGAAATGGAAATTAGGTTTCATTTTGTTTTTTAAGAAAGTGGGTAAATAATAGATTTTTAAATATATTTAAAGACGGTGCCTGTCTGATGAATAGAGGCACCCTGTTCCATTGACAAGCTGCAGACACGGTAAGAGAATCTGAATATCTGCTAGAAGAGTGGACAGAGATACAAAATTGGTTGTTGTGCGAAGAACGAAGAGGACGGGTGTGAGAGTCGCAAAGATATTTAAAGCGATCATTCTTTTTTTATTATTATTTTATTTACACAGGATTACAACAATTGTACAGAGAGAGAATACACAATAAATTGGTTTTACAAACAATATTAATATCTGCACAACCAGCTTCAGTAATCCAAATGTTAAAAGAAGTAAATGCAACCCATGGTTTGTTTTAAAACCATAATAATAAAAAAAACAACCTGTTTGGTACAGTAATATCTACCGTTCCAATCCTTTTAGCACTACTAGATATATACCATTTTAATTATCTCTTCTTCTAAGGTTAACATTTGCAAGACCTGGGTTCTGTAAGACACAGGCGACAATGCAAAGAGATCGACACAATGATATAGGATTGAAGGAATTTTACCCACGATGATGGTTTATCTAGTCTTCAGTGAAGTGGATATTTATTATAATTAGGAGTTAATTTTAAAACACGGTTAATTCGTACATAAAGTAAAAAGAATTTTTAATTTTTATATAAACTCTTTAGATATTCTTAAAACCGAGAACACTTGGTAAATTTGTTCAATTTTACGTTATTAATCCGAAAAGGTTATTATTTTTAAAAGGTTACTAAAGTTAATGCTATTTTAATAAGTTTGCCAAAAAAATCAATAGACCGCCCGACCCGAGTCAAGTTCTGACTATCTTTTCTCGTTTTGGGGTTTCTTTCTCTTACCATTATCTTATTTCTACCATTCCCATAACCAAAAGCTTCTCCAGATTGTTAGCACCTTTTCTAACAATGTTGTGGTTAGCGAAACATTGGAAAATGAGGGCAAAGGAGACGGCATAAAGAAGTCCCTTGTCTTGTTTGAGCTCATTGAGCATAAAAACGTTAGTGCTCAAATTCTTCACTAGCTTACATTGGGAATCACGAAAGGTGATGGGCAGGATTAAGAAAAATATGAAAATAACTTAAATTACTAAAATAACAATAATTACGCATTTATAGCACTTAAAAATACATGTACGTACATAATATAAAAACAATACATATACATACATATATATGGATTTTTGTATTCCTGGATACCTCTTTATTTTGTCTAGTTGGTTTAGTGCAGAAATAATGTATGCCCGTCACTGATGTCACTTGTATTACATACTTTATAATAACTTGTGTTTCTACTTTTCTTATTAATTGCATTAAATGATACGTAAATCACTTTTTGTACTTGCTACCGCAGTACATATACTAAAATTGGAACTATACAGTGAAGATTAGCGTAAAGTGATCGATATTTTTTCTCTGAAGAATAAGGTCTGAAACGTGAACATCAGAAAGAGAACCAATGTTACCGACATAGCTTTCAAATTTAGTAAGCTAAAGTGGCGATGAACCGGACACGCCAGTTGCAGAACTGATGAACGATGGAGTAGACGGGTTCTGCAGTGAAGCACGTACTGGGAACCGCAGAGTGGAACGAACCGCCGCGAGATGGACCTGAGGAAATTCTGCTGGTGGGGAAAAGATGAGGGCAGTAGGAGATCGTGTGTAGAGACATAGACTTAAATCACTTCTGTTTTGACGTGACAACGTCTTATAAATTGGTTTGCCGGGTGACACTTCAAGAAACTGCGTTACGCTCCGCTCACGTTATGCGCTCACAATGAGAGCGAGTGAGAGGCACGCGTCCCTTCCACTCGGGCATGGTTAGCCCGCCTAAGAGCGAGAGAGACAGACATAAGAAGTGAAAGACATTGACTTGGAATTTTCTAGGCACATTACAGCAGAAACACTTCCTTTCATTTCATATTTCTCTTATCATCGCCCTATCCTCAACAAAATCACTCAGATAGGAACAAGTTAAGTTGTAGTAAACGCTGTTTCATTGTACGCAAATGTATTGCAAGTTATTGTATGTATATTTGTATATAAATACGTATGTATGTGTAAAGGTAAAAATAAAATTTTGTTAATATGAAAATCAGTGCGAGATTCTTTGTATAAATAAATGTTTTAAATTGTTACTATTATTTCATCCTTCTTCCTACTATACGAATGAATATTCACATTAAAATTATTTTACCACTCAAAGTCGTTGTCACGTAAAACTTTCGCCCGTATACCGACTTTACAGGCAACCAATTTTTTTACTAGCAAAATGATCACAAGTTATATAGATAATTATAAATTAATACACACATCTCGTTTCACTGTCCAAATATTAATCTCGACTCTAAAGGCCGACAAATCTAATTTCAGAACCCGACTTAATGCTCTTTCGACATAAACATTTAAACAAAGTTCAACAGTTTTAATAGAACAGCCCCTCGTCATGGGCGGGTTACCACACTATGTCAGAGACATCGACTTTATACGAAAACTGGGCATTTATTTTATCTTCTTCCTAATGTGTAGCGATACATATTCACAGAATGGCAAACCGTGTAACCAGCCTGGCAAATGTAGGACTAAGTTGTATATTAGAGCTTCTACCTAGTGTAGAACTTACTATTCTATCTAGTTCTATTTACTCCTGATGAAATGACCAGACTGTTTGGTAATGATCTGATGTCAATGATTGTAACGTTTATATCAGATGCGGCCATCGAATACAGATAAAACTAATGACTACAAATAAAACTTTGACCACATTTGTAAAGGAAGGGCAAAGCACGAAAACTAAATGCAAGCCTATATATAGGATCCCAGATAAACTAGCTGTATCAGCCTATAGGCCAGACGTCTTAGCGTTTTTTTTTTTTTTTATATACTAGCACGACATGTGACCCTGCGCCCACCTGATGGTAAGTGGCGCGCAGGGTCCATGAATGTTAGCAACTGAAATCAGACCCTTATATCCGACATCAGTCCCTAACACTATGCCGGCTTGACTAGATGCCTTTTCACACTTCGCTTGAAGGACTCCAGGTTATAGGAAAGTGGAAACACAGAGGCTGGAAGAGCATTCCACATCTTTATTGTGCGACAGATGTATGAGTCACCAAATTTATAGGTACGCGAAGGGATAGTGACTACGGTATGTGGGTGCATATTCTGACCTGTGCGTGTGGTTCGGTTGCGGAATGGGGAGGAAGGAATTAGGTTATAGAGCTCTTCAGAGCACTCACCATAGTATAGCCGGTAGAACACGCTCAGAGAAGCTACATCTCGGCGAAGCTGCAGGGATTCGAGAGTTCCAGTTTTCTCGGAACTTGAAAAAAGTTATCCTTATTGAACTTACCGTTCCGTGGGAATCAAATATTCCAAAAGACCACAACATTCAACACTCTTTGAGCCTGAATTGATGTCGCTAAATACAGGGTAATTGGTACATGACTGATGTCGGCTGTAAGTGTATAGTTACAGTTTCTATTCTTGGACGCTTACCATTAGACTTTCCCAGTCCTTGTTATATGTCAATGGTCGAAACGAAAACCTAAACTAGGCGACATTAAGGGAATTAACTACACAGGTATTAGAGAGATTATTTAGATGAAATATTATACCTTATGATATGAAATAGGAGTTTGTGTAGAATGTGATATTATGTTTTTTTATACTACCACAACATATGAACTCATTTGTAATTGATCCATGGTTTGAAGAGTGTCGTACGCATGGTTAAAAATGTTCGTCTTCAAACATTGTGGTATGTTCGATAGAAAGATGTGAAGTAACTTTCCGAATGTTCTAACTGAACACGTATGTCGGCTTCTTTGCATTTGCATTGGATGGTCTGTCCAAGGTAGACGTATTTTTGCACAGCTCCGAGAGTGGCGTTTCCCATGCAGATTGTTCTCGGTAGTACTTGCTTATTGAACATGTCATTGTCTTGTCCAAGTTTATACCGAGACCAACCCACTCTAAGATCCTCCAGCGAGCTAGCCATTTGACTGTACATTATGCCGCAGTTTCTCCAGTCCAGCATGTTAAAGACATCATCTGCTGGATAAAATTTAATAAATCACACTATACCGTTAAATGAAGATACGGATGTTGTGAGATACAATATTAGAACCCTTCAGTTGTCAGAAGGTATAGGTAAATGATCTTATTTAGGGGAAATTCGACATTAACGTCACAATGGCATCTGTCGATAGGTCGGCGAAGGGACGAGGGTACAAACTTTGGAATAGTCCCTATTCTGTATCTAAGAAAGCAAAAAAAATATAAAAGTCTGTCATCAACGAGCTTGTCATAATAGCCTATTGTAAAGCTAGCTAAATGTCAGACCCAAGTTAAAAAAAAATAGACAAGAAAGCAAAAAATATAATTTTCAATATCATGAGTGAATAAAATAATTAAGCGAATGACAAAACAACAATGATACATAAACAAATATATTAACAATATATTGACCGCCTCCGTGGTCTAGTGGTAACAAACGTTGCCGTGAACTCGTAAGGTCGTGGGTTCGATTCCCACCGGGGGCAAGTTGTACATTGTATAATTTGTCTCGGTCTGGGTGTTTATATGTATAATATGTATATATTTACAAAAAAAAAAGTATAATATGTAGTTTATCAACCATCTAGTTTCCGTAACACAAGCCTCGTAGCTTACCACGGAAATTAGATGGCGCTGTGTGACCTGTCTGGAAATATTTAATTTAATTTAATTTATTTAATATAAATATATTATCATAGTTTTAAAAACTGATTTTAGGTTGGTTTTGATTTAAACAGTAGAATAGAATATAATTTTTATAGGTTGTAGGCGGATTTGGTAAATTGCACCATCTTCCGTTCGTACTGATTAACACAGTAAACTGTATCCAGACGGATCAGGCTCGAAATTGCCGTCATGACCAGTCGAGCCGGCATAGTGTTAGGGACTGATGTCAGTCACGAGTGTATGACTCCAGTTGCTTACATTCATGGACCTCACATATCGAGCTAGTATAAAATTCACTCGTAAATGATGATGGCTGTTCTTTGCTTTTAATGGCATTATTCTGCTATCCTGCTATGATTGGTAAACAATATTATATATAACTGACAAAACCAAGTGTGAATAAATGAATTAAATTGAATCCCGAAGGGTAGTTGTCAGAAAATGTGTACGTAATTTTAAGTTTTGGTGCAATAAGAATTTAAAATAAAAATATGTAACTGTCAAATATTTCAGATTATCTATCATCGATACATAATGACCCTAATGGTTTGTGATTTTGTTTAGGAGCCACAAGCTTGTGGTCGGCTGTTACCAATATTCAACTCGCTCATTACCTTGTGGTAAATTCTTGAAATACGCTTCACAAGTATCAACTTAAAATCTTCGCTTTGTTTATCAAATTTACATTCATCTAGATTCATTAGGATTGGATCAAATAAATCGTTTCTTGGTAAGAAGACTATCAAGAGTCTAAAATCTTTGTTTTAAGTTGAGATATGGGCTTACTAAAAGTGGAGTGGATCAGTAAAGCTTAAGTAACACGTAACGAGTTTGGCCGCAAAGATCTATGACATCATCATCAGCTTTTGTCTCTCCACTGCTGGATAATTCCCTTTCACATCCCCCAAGGCACGCAACTTCACCTGGTTTTCTCCCACCCTCATCTATATCTATCTAAATCTCCCACCTTTCTCGGGTCATCCGTTCATCTGGCGGTGGGTCGTTTTTCCGTACGTATCATGAACCATCGGTTCTGTGACATCGTGTCCGGCCTATTACCACTTCTACTCCACACAAACTTATTCCTTCTTCTTTATTTCACAAACGAACCATACACAAAAGCCATACATTCACATACCGTACATATACATTTGGAGACTCTTAATGAAATGCTAGCCAGTGTGTTTTTCCCTATTCCTGGACCTGGAGTCCTTCAAACGAAGTGTGATAAAGTATTTTAATAGGCCGGGATAGTGGTAGGGACTGATGTCGGTCGTCTGTGGCTGGTGTCAGTTGCTCCCATTCTTTGACCTCGCCTACCGCTTACCATCAGTTTGGTGCGATATCACAAGTCGTGCCCAGTTCATAAAAAAAAACAGAAGGCTATATCGGTAACATTGGTTCTCTGACGGATTTCCGCGTTTCGGAATTTATCCACCAGAGAAATACCTAGCATACCCGTAGCTCACTTCATAGCCCGCTGAGCGACCTTAAATTTGTGGACCAGACCCACGTACAGAAGAACGCACTGGTTGAAAACTATCGTCTTTAAAACTGGGGTATGTTTGATAAGATGTGGCGCAGCTTCCCGAACTTTTAATTTTATGTAATGTAATTTAGATTTTTTATGATATTTAATTATAGTAAATATAATAAAGAAGTACAGGAATTAGGTTCTAATCCGAGCAGCATCGTTAGGCAGTTAGTGGGAAGTCGACGTTATTTATGTTAGTCTCGAGTAAAGCCGTTTAATCGTCCATTGCGTACTTGATGTTTAGAATCTGTAAGCGACGGGAGGTCTGGTCTCTAAGGGTGGACACACAAACCCGTAGTCGTCAAAATTTGCTGCCTTGTCCGATATAAAAACTTTTTAGGATGTGTATCATAGTTTTATAAATAATAAATATGTATTTTTCGATTAACCTTTAAATACATATTGTAAACCACCCTAAAGTTGGTCGCAAACCCGACTACTTCTTCCCTCTCTTTCCCACACATGGACCCGGAACCAACACGGTTTTTTTTTTCATTCATTACAACCCGTAGAACACAGCGTCCTAGACCTGCACTGCTGGAGATGGGCCTTCCAGAACTGGAGAATTTGGCCTACACTAGCCACGCTGGCCAGACGGCTTGGCGAGGATATGATGTCAACATTTCATGACATTTATTAACGATTCCACAAGTTGGCATTAGTGGAACCGGAACCGACGGCTTAACGTGCTCTCCGAGGCACGGGAACGGTAGTGTTGTAAATGTACGTAAGAAAAGTGTATTTCTCATTGGTACATGCCGGGTGGATTTGAACCGACCTTTGTAGGATTTAAGGTACGCGTTCTTACAACCGAGCCACCACCGCGCCTCAGCCACCACCGCGCCTACCACCCACACGGTAAATTCATGGAATACTTAGAAATTTGTCTTCTGTGCTAGGAAGCAAAAAATCAAATAAAATAGTATTCTAACCTTGCTAGATTTATAGGCAATTTTATAACGCTTTATGTTACAAGCGTTGCATTCATTACAGCCCCTAGAACATAGCGTCCTAGACCTCCACCGCACTGTTGGAGATGGGTTTTTCAGAACATATATCTGGAGAATTTGTGTACGCGAGTAGACCACGTTTGCCAGATGGGTTGGCGTGGCGTTCCATTGCGGCTTGCAAATTAATTCTAAGAATTACTTTAACTTTAGCCTTGTTGTTTTTTGTTTCTTGAAACTTCCAATTCTTATTATTATTCTTTATTTGTCACCGAACGTTCCCACCGGAATTTGGTTAGGTCCATGGTTACATCAATTTAATTGCCAATAGGTGAGGGAGAAATGACACGTCTTGCTATTATTTATATATACTTGTATATATAAATATATATATGTTAAAATTGATCCTTGTTTGTACTCTCGTTGCAACTTTCACTCTAATATCTTTAGTATGTGTTTTATTTTATTTATTTATTTCATGAATCCTGTATATATTTAATTATATGTATTGTATTATAGATATGTATTGTATATGTAGTATTAGTATGTATTGTTTGTTTAATATTTACTTGGCACTCTGCCTGTCACATGTTTTCAAAACTCCCAAAGGTTAGCTGGTGGATAATGCCTCACGGCATAAAGCTCGCCTGTGGTACATTAATTTTAAGTTATTTTACTTTTTGTGCAATAAAGCATTATTTATTTATTTAATTAATTAAAAACAATGCGGGTTTGTTGTCCCTCTAATAGTAGGGTAGGGCGTTGTTCTCATTCTTGGAGCTAACAAATCGCTTGCCCGCACCTCGCACAGGTTGTGTCGCGCGTCATTACACACAGCTTACGTTCAACAAAATCACTGTATTGCCATGAATAAACAAAATCAGCCTATATATCACGTCGGGAAATCTATTTGTACGAAGCACAACACTTGTTTTATTACAGTGAGTGCTTGCGGATGACAAATCGAGTTTTACCGACTGCCGGAATAAAAAAGAAGTTACTATTTCTAGGTTTTTTAAATGTTTGTTTGCATATATCTCCGGCTGCTATAAACCGATTTCTGTTTTTTATATTTTGTTGGTTAGAGATTATTGTCCTTATATATATGTATAAATTACATTTAAATCGGTTTAGTAGTTTATTGGATATTTCAAATATACCAAAAGCAAAAGTCGGATTACTGTGTTCAGCGTATTTGTCATTTCTCTTTATCTTTTAACTCGGTTCGTTATTGATTGCGACAAACTAATTACGTTTCTCTTAAGAGTCTACCTTGTTGTTTGCTGGAAGAAAACTAGATCTGGAGCGTGGATGAAATTATGCGAAGCACCGGCAAACTTTTTATAAAACACAGCTATGCTTCCTTGTTCCTGAGCTCTTTTGTTTTCGATATTTCAAAGTTTTTCCTCATCGTTGTTTGTTTACTGACGGTGACGTAGAAACTTTTACACACTTTCTTCGTCCGTCGCGAGAATTATGTTGTGCAAAATTCTCTTAAACTCGAACCTTACCTTTTTCAAAAATATTGCACGGAATTTAAATTATTGTTGAGGACTAAGTAAGCTGTTTGTTGGCAAGTATTCTCTCACTTTTGCAAAACGAAAAATATATATCCGCGATTCTTAGACAATTTGTGTAAAGCGATTTTACTTGCTTACTAATTTTTCATATGTAATTTCTCTAACTTCATCATCAGCCGTGAGACTCCAGAACCAGTACAAGTCATCGTTTACTGCTTTTGCAGCAGATGTATCCCGAACATTGTCACTTTAGCTTGCAAAATATAAAGCCATATCAATAACGATAAATAGTCTCTAACTTAGATGGGCTTAACCTTTATCATCGTCAACCCATAAGATCCTACTGATTGTGCATTGATGAAAGATGAATATATTACGCTAAAAATATATGTCTATTTGTTTCGTTTTTACGTATATACTATACTAAACTGATTTTATTGTTGTTTGTAGTATGTTCATTGGAAACTGAAGAATAGACACAGGATATATTCGCTCCGTTTTTTATTAATCTCTTACCTATATAATCTTCATTATCAACCTGCGTCTGTCTCTCTACTGCTGGATGTAGACCTTCCCTAAGGATCGCCACTGCAAGCGGGCTTTTGCTACCCTCATACAACTCCCGCCAGTGACCTTCTTTAGGTCATTTGTCTATCTGACGAGGAATCATCCCACTCTGCGTCATCCCGTACGTAGTCTTCACTCTAGCTCGTTTGCCCCATCGATCGTTCGTTCTGCGGCAGATGTGCCCGACCCATTGCCACTTCAGCTTGCTAATTTAAAGACTATGTCAGTAACTTTGGTTCTCTGACAAATATTATTGTTTCGAATTTTATTCATTAGTGAACTACCAAAGCAGCTCTCTGAGCGACCTTGAATTTATTGAACAGACCTCTGTCAGTGTTTATTTGTCTGTTCCGTATGACATCATAGAGGACGTTCTGGTTGAAGATTTTTCTCTTTAAACATTTTGGTATGGACGATGAGAGAATTTGCTAACTTGCACATTGAGCGAGTTTTATTAATTTAGCTGTGACACACGAATGTTGGTCTGCCAGGGCCTCTTTTACCCACAACTTTAGCATCATATATCTGGTTTTGCCTTAATAATATGATAAATAAACTAATGTATTATAATTGCTTTAAGCATAGCTAATGTTTGAAATTTCATGCGCTTGATATTCCTTTGGCATGATGAAATCTAAAATCTAGGTTATCTGGGGACTACTTATACTAAGTGTTGGTGTAATTAGTACAATTTGTGAGTTGACATTCGCATGATGCCATTCGCGATGCAGCCAGCACGTAGGATAACAATTATGTAAATGGGTATTCGACCATTGTTTCTGTTTCGCGGCTCGGTTTTAAAAGTACAGTCTACAACATGAGATAGTAGTCTTTAAAGATGGTTTAAGACCCTGAGTGATAATAATAATAATAAAATTCTTCATGCACACAAAATATATAATATAAAAACATTTACATAGGCGAGCACAATACCCCGAAGATATTCTCTACCAGCTAACCTTTGGGTGAGTGACAGAAGAATATTATGGGTACAGATTAAGAACAATTAACACAAAAAGAACAAAAAATATAATAAGTAGGTAAGTATATGATTTAAACATCTAAGATCATAATAAATGTATACTGTGTATAAATAATAAATAAAATACACACATATTTTTATACTGTAAAATAATTAAATAAATAATATCTCGTATATATCTTGGGATCTTAGCTAACTATCCTTGGTGATGGTTGCTGTAGCTTTGCCGCCTCCTAAATGCTGCACTGGGATATTTTATCCCACTTATTACAATTTATACAATTATTGTGACTTTGTCGCAATTGTATATTTAATTTACTGCACCTATGTGTATTTTATTTTAGGTATTAAATTTTTTTATTACATAATGTCTTAAGTAATTAAGAGTCGGTTGCTGTATGGCCATAGATAGATAGATAGATAAATTCTTTATTGCACAGAAAATAAAACAATTTACATAACATAGGCGAGCTTAATGTCTAAAAACATCTAACAGCTAACCTTTAGGAGAAGTGAGTAGGAATTGTGGGCCATACAAGCCAGACAGTAAATAGATCTTAGGTTTTCGTCTAAATTACTTTTTAAGTAATAATTTTAGTTCATCAGGTAGCATGTTATAAACTTGAATATATTTTTATTAAAAACTTTATTGCACAATATATACAAGGGGCGGACTTAATGTCGCTAGACATTCTCTGACAGCCAAGCTTAGGGACCCTGTAGAACATTAAAGACGTAAGGTAGGTGCAATTAGAGAAATATGATTACGTAATAAATATGCAATATTATCTAAACTACTATAATAAATACTATAATAAACTAAATACTAATAATACATACACATAACGTTTTATTAATACATTAGGTACATACATTACATAACGTTAATACATACACTACTTATAATAATATAATAAATAAACTAAATGAGTTGTTATGAGCTATTTAAATAATATGAATATACTATTTTTTTTGAAAATGCTTCGGTTGGATGCTTGTCGTATATTTACCGGCAGCTTGTTCCACAGGTTTGCGGCAACAACAGCAAAACAATCGTTCATGAACCCAGAGTGGTGCGATGGAATAGACAGAACAGAGTTGTGTGAGGAGCGAAGAGACTTATCGTGAAATGAGAAAAGATAGGCAAATTTGTCCTTGAGGTATTTCGGTGCCGCAGGCTCGTTAAGAATAGAAAAAAGTAAGCAGTGGATTCTGAGATTCCTGCGACAGCGAATTGGTAGCCACTTTAACTTCGTTAAAGTTAATATACATGCCTTCTACATTATTAATAATGACCATTAAATTGGATCTCGGTAGGTAAAGCTCTTTATGATAGCAGCCCATTTGCAATCTGCGTATATGCGTTTGGTTTCGTTGGCTGTTACATTATAATGGTTTTTTTTACTGTAAAATATTTATTTTCTGTGCTTTATCCTAAACTTCAAACTGTTATTGTCAATTGGTCGTAGTTAGGCAAAATTAACACAATTCACAATTTATCAAAAATTTAATTATGATTACAAACCAGGTCTTAAGGATGATATATTTAACATCGAAAACGATTAATATAAAAATACCGTTTTTGACATATTCTAAATGTATTAAATGTTTAAATTAACTTAATGTGTTTTTTTATATATATAGAAAACCAATCATATCATTATTTTTAAAACTACTTAAAAGTAAAAAATAAAATAAATATAAACTAAACAAATACAAACATAAATAACTATAAGTAATAATTTTTTTTTAGAGACGACCCTTCAGTGATAGTCTCAAGAAGACTGGCAACATTTTCCCTCTGTATAGCTAAGCTAGTACCTTGTCAGAAATAATTGCCAGCTTTCCTGTCTCCAAACTTTTCCAGACAACTCATAAGATTGGATCATTTTTGCGTAACTATTTTGTAATGAAATAAATGAAATAATTTATGAAATGAAATAATTTATTTGTCAGAAACATGGTAGGTACAGGGATGTAAATTATTATATGTAATTATATCACATGCTTCGCTATTTCTAGCATACAATTATTTAGTCACATGACTTTGTCGAGCTTAGTGTCTAGGTATTCTTTTGTCGAATAAAAACATTTATTAACCAGCATTTGTTTGACTACATCGACGAGCTTGCCACTTGTCATGATTGGCCTATAGTAAAGTTGGCTAAATGTGAATCCGATTATTTATAAGCGTGGTTTCTGACCACCCCGAAAGGGAAACGGTCGTGATGATACTTTACTTTACATTTGTTTGACTCTTAATTTGAACAGTTTTAGTGGCAGCATAACAATTTCGGCTATATTGAGTACTTTTATGCGCTGGAATAATTATTCTACTAGGATAACGCGTTTTGTAGGTGAGTTAATTTCAATAGATTATATTGTTATATCGCTGAGTGTACTTGCTAATGTGCAGGTTTAACGAGTAGATCGTGTCGCCTAACTACGATTTGGGATGCATACGCCAATTTAGAGTTATTACTGCTACATGTACAACTATGTATACACTAAATGTCATTCCGAAAATGGAAGTGTTAATATTTATGATTCTCGTATGAATGGAACACAGTTTTTTCCTGCAGAAGCGTTGTAAAACGTGCTGATTCGAGATTTTATCAATTATATTTTATAACTAGTTATTTTTATGCGGAATAATGTGCCGGTCGAATGACCAAAAATAATATATTTAAACTTTCACGCATATTTAGAATAGTTTTTATATATATATATATATATTTATTTTAACGGGCCTTTACGCGATTTACCTTAGAGACATATTTCTCCCGACGTTTCAGCCAAGTTGTTGTTGGTCACGGGTCGACTCATTCTTTCGAAGAAATTCTAGTTGACGAATTTTATTTGCATATAACGGCCTGTAGCGGTTTTCAATTAAACTTTTTAAACTTTCGCGCATATTCATAATAGTTTTTATAATTTTAACGGGTCTTTACGCGATTTACCTAAGAGACCCGTGACCACGGCCATTGCAACTTGGCTGAAACGTCGGGAGAAATATGTCTCTAAGGTAAATCGCTTAAAGACCCGTTAAAATTATAAAAAAATAATATATTTTTTGATATATCAAAGACATTAAATAACAAGTCAGGACAAGAAACCAAACGGTATAAAAATAAAAGCTAGACCAATCAGTACAGGATGAATTAATGTATGACGTCTTGTTGAGGAAATGGTGCACATCAAAATCATCGTGTTGCCATCAAATCGATAGCAGAAGCTCTCAGCATCTCTTTTGGATCGACTCAACACATTTTGGTTAATATTTTGGGTATAATGCGTATCAATACTATACTTATACCTTCTAGCAGATATTCAGATTCCTTCACTGTGTCTGCAGCCAGCCAGTGGAACAAACTACCCCTGGCCATTAGACGGGCACCATCAAAATCAAAATCAATCGTTTATTTATAAACTTTTGGTACATTTATAAAGGGTGGTAAAATATTGGTGTGGTACAAAAGTCAACCTTTATCAGGTATATAAATATTTCTAAATAATGAATTTAACTAATAATATAATATTTCAAAAGTTACACAATGTTAACAATATTATGTCAATGGTAAAATAATATGACAATAAAAAATAATAAATTATAAAGTATCCTTGAGAAAGTCGTCTATGTTATAGTAACCATTGTTTGCCAATAGGTCAAATAAAATTATTTTAAATACTTTTGTTTCATGATCTTTAAGGTGATCCGGGAGCTTATTAAATAACGTAGCAGCCATATTATAAATACTGTTTCCATAAAACGACGTCTTTCCTTGTATTTGAGGACACACTTCAAATCTATTTCGACATTTGCGTGGATGTGAATTTTCTTTTACTTTGAAATAAAATGGACATTCTTTAACCAGATTACAGGCCTCGTAAATGTATAGACATGTCAGTGTTATTAGTTTTAATTTTATAAAAACAGGTTTACAGCTTTCTATTTGCTTCAATCCAGCTATCGCTCTGATACACTTTTTTTGAGTCCTAAACAGTGGTAATATAATCTGTCAATGTTTTTTAAACAATTTGCCACTAACTTGTTTCTTAATAAGCAGGAGCACACGGCATCCAGTACACATTGAATATTTGGCACGCAATATGTTCATGTATGTTTATTTGTATATGTTCATAATACTTGTATGTAGTTTATGTAATAGCTTGGTATGTAGTGTATTTATAAATTAGACTATTATTATTAGATTGTTGCACCCTGCCCATAATCTCTCACCATCCCAAAGGTAAGTGAATGGTCAGTGGTCAGAGGATGCCTATCAGGCATTAAACTCGCCTATGTACCTAATTTTAAGTTTTGGTGCAATAAATAATATAAATAAATAAAATAAAATAAATGTTTTACAAAATTTACATCGAGTAGAGGTCGCAAAGAGATGCTTGGCAGTGTAGCTGACGACCCAACATTTATCAAACGCATCATTACTGGTATTTCTGCCGTTTGAGGTTCTCTGATTGTGGGTTCTTAGACGTCGAGGACAGGTGGGAAGGCGTCAGGGTGTCCGCACAGGTGACATCCCACACTAATGCCAGATCTCAATGGTACCATTGTGGAATATCGGGTTCTAAGATGGTTGATAAGCCCACAGGGTCCGACGAAAGACATCATTGAGGATGGCGTGCCTTTGAATGCAGCCTTTGCTTGCTGCAAGAGAGGCTGTGGTGATCGAATGCCCCGACGTTGTCTCCACATTGGAAACATTATTTCAAGAGCCTGCAGGCACCTTGACACCGCTCGAGCACGATTTGCAATATTGGTTAATGAATTTAAAAGTTGATCCCGTAGCAATCGGCAAAGCGACTCGTAACAGACTAGGCTTATTTTAGCCTTATATAAACGTAGAAGCATAGAAGACCGGCTTCAACATGAATGTCAATGAAATAGTTATTAATGATAGTGGCGAGCTTATTAGGTGCATTAGTGCATAATTAAATAGCTTTAACACATTAGAGTAATTAGGATTAGTTATGTGAAAACGCATCCCAATCAGTATTTCGCACGATTCAACATATTTCAATACTCGCAAACTATACCGAATAGTTTTTATGACTTTTTAAACTTTCGAACACAAAGTGCGTTTAGTTTAGAAATGACGAAAAAATAATGAAGTAGTAAATCTCTCACGTACATATAAATCAATATCACCAGATTTTCTGAAGCTAAACCACCATTTTACTTTTTAATTCAAGTTCCACAGTCACTTGGCCGACCGATCTCGATGAGCGATCAAGTCCGACGTTCTAATTGGAGGCATGCTGCACGATTGGCTGATCATTTTTAGATGAACTGGCTTAAAGAGTATTTGCCTACGTTGGCTCCGAGGCAACAGCCTGGAATAGTCAACAATGAACTTAAAGAAGGTGAAATATATATTCTGATTCTCTTACTGTTTCTGCAGCCCGCCAATGGAACGGGCTACCTTTATCTATTAGACAGGCTCCGTCTTTAAATATATTCAAACATTTATTAATTACATATTATCAAAAAACAAAATGACATCTAATTTCCACATCTTGACATAGATAATTATTATATTAGTATTTATTTAATTTAAGTATTTATTATATCGTATGACATATTTATATATTGGTATGTTATTTATACTTACTATGGTATATTTATGATTGATTTTAACTATTATTATTATTCTTATTTTGTACTCTGCACCCATTATGATAATTTCTCACTCTCCCAAAGGTTAGCTGGTAGAGAATACCATACAGTATTATGCTCGCCTATGTACATTATTTTATATTTTGTGTGCAATAAAGAATTATATTATTATTATTATTATGGTGTTGATAGTCGATTGGGCGTTACCAGGAAGGGTTTGGCCGATGAGCAGAATTGCTAAAACTTTTTAAGGCTCTGGATTCTAAGGAATAAGACTGCCAAATTTCATCTAAATCGGTCCAGTAGTAAAGGCGTGATTTATTTTATTTATTTATTTATAAACTCTTTGTTGCACAAGAAACTTAAAAGTAATGTACAAGGGCGAACTTAATGCCTTTCGGCATTTTATAACTGCTAACCTTTGGGAGTGTGGTAGAGAATTGCGGGGTTTATTATTATAAATATACAACTACATAATAATTGTTACATAATATTACTTAAATAATATATATATATATATATATATATATACATACATACGTGATGGCATCCAAATATACATACACAGCTTCTTTTACATTTTTCTATGGATGGACTTTAGTACAGTTTTTAATCATGCATCATATTTTTACAATATCTAAAAATAACAATCTAGAAAACAACAAAATAACATCGAATTTATGAAAATGTTCGGCGAATAAAATATCCATTTGAATAAATATTGAGAGGGGTTCCATTTTTCACCGTGTTGGTGATAATAATGGCGCTATTTATCACGGATGCCAAAGGGTGGTAATTATTAACGTCATATTTCGCCGCTTCTGTTTGTTTACTCACTCTTTTATGTTACTTTGTCGCAGGGCATTGTGACATATATTTTAGGCTATGTGCTGGAAATAAAATAAAAATAATATAGTCGTATATACTTAGTAGCTCGGTTGTAAGTTAAAATCCAGAGGACCGTTCAAACCACAGCATGTACTAATCGGAAATACACTTTACTTACGTACATTTGTCATAATAATAATTCATTTATTTTATATAAACAATAGATTTTACATTTCTGTACATACAAATACAAATCGTTTATTTGACCGCCTCCATGGTCTAGTGGTAATAAACGTTGCCGTGAACTCGGGAGGTCGTGGGTTCGATTCCCAAGGGGGCAAGTTGTACATTGTATAATTTGTCTCGGTCTGGGTGTTTATATGTATAATATGTATATATTTACAAAAAAACAAAGAGTAATATGTAGTTTATCAACCATCTAGTTTCCGTAATACAAGCCTCGGAGCTTACCACGGAAACTGTCTGGAAATATTTATTTATTATTATTTATTATTAGCACAATAATAATATTGATTCGTTATGGTGAACCCTGTCTCCTGCATGACCTGAGCTGTATAACAGGAGCCAGTGTCTTCCAATAATGAACATACAATTTAGAAGAAAATTGAATAAAAACAGTTCCAAATTTAGTATGTGATCGCTTGTGCGATGTCTGTATATGCATGTGTTTGTTAGTATATGTGTGTTTGTGTGTGTATGTATAGGGGAGGGAGTGGAGGGAGGTTAAGCTTGATACAGTATACAGTGTAGTTAGTGTTCTATGTTTTGCCGGAGGGCGTATAAGTAACAAGTACAACCATCGATCAATACGGTACAATATTAAAATGATAATTATATTAATATCTATGGACATCAATTTTTAAATACTAACTTACAAATAATATGAATGTCAAGTAGGAAATTATAATTTTAAGAATTTGTCTTCTAGAAAGTTTAGCACTGAATAGTAGCACTTGTCTATCTGCATGTCAGTGAGTTGTTTTTTTTTTTTGTAATTTATGATTTGGAAGTAATTTAATGTCATCATTTATTTTGTTATATATTTTTGGAGCCATATAAAATGCACTTTTCTGCATGTGTGTTGTTTTGGCTATCGGTATTATTAACTTATTTTGGTAACTTAGTGTGTGTTTGCGATTTTTGGCGTTATTTGGGAACAGTTCTTTATTATTTCTTATAAAATTAGCTAGTTCCAGAATATAGAGACATGGAACGGTGAGAAGTCAGAGTAGTCATAGGTTTTATTTCTAATGCAATTTCACGTAGACACCACACTCCGAAAGATTAGCTAGTATAAAATGCCGAGAGGCATTAAGTTCGCCCTTGTACTCAACTCTTAAGTTTTTAAGTGTAATAAAGAATTTGTAAATAAATAGATTTACAACATCACCGTTCTCGTGCCTCGGATCCCGGTTCCAATAATACCAACTTGTGGAATCGTTAATAAATTGTCATTAAAAATTTACATCAGGTCGTTGAACACGTTCTTCTTCGACAAGAGAACCTCGCGTCAGTTAATTTTCGTAATTAAATTTTGATTGAAATGATATTATCTGAAGGCTAGTAAATCGTAAAATTAGTGGGATTTCTTCACATAAATACAAAACAATGTATAAGAAGGTGGCTATTTAAGTAAATGAATACTACTAAAGAAGGATTAAGTTACCGGCCCTAAGTTTTCAATTAAAATACACGGAACATTGTAGATGTTTACTTGTAAATAATAAGTCATTAGAAAAAAGTTCCGCTACACGATAATAGATGGCGTTATTATAGTTGCACATATTTTATTTATATTAATATTCAAAACAAACACACCGGCGCTGTTATACCAGTAACAGTGCCCAGCACCAAAAGTGCATAAATTACCAGCAGGTGATTACCGGCTGAGATCCTGCCGGGGAAAACGGGAAGTGTTCATGACGACCCCACTGTTTGTCCGTAATGTTAAAAACACTAATAATAAGGTTCACATTGGCTCCATCCATTACTTAATATAGATGCATATTTTTTATTATTATTATTATTTATTATTATATATATATTTTTTTGTTTTATAAATTTATTAATTATCTGACATATGTACATTATTTCTGTACATCATAATTATTAAGTATTTAGAATGTAAACTGACACGGCCTCTTTACAGCAACGATCTTATTGAAGTAGTTTAAAGTTAGTTTTACTTGCTTGTAGCAGTAATGTTGTGCCTAACATACATAAATATGGCTTATTGCCTGTTTACGGTCCAACCATTATTACCACTTTGTTTAGTACATATGTTTTAATAATTGTATTCATTTTATTAGTTCTGACTGTATTCAAGTTGTTTTAAGCGAACCAAAGAAAATTAACTATTTTGTTTTTGATTTTTATGATTAAAAACTTTTATCTATTAAAGTAATTATGCTAGTTAGGTAGCGTAAAAAGAATTATGAGACTAACATATTGTATGAAAATGTCGCTATGCTCGCTCTACTTATAAACTACTATTGCGGAAGAGCGTGCCACGTGGTAGCTAGCCCAAACTGTTTTAATCTGATTTATATTAATGTAGTTGAGTTTCCGGAACTTCTAGCAAGAAACGTCACGATAGGCATTATTTAGTTTGTGGCTGCTGTACTTCTATGTCTAGTTTTATATGATTTTTTCGCGACAGGGCAGTAGGTTATTCCGTTCGATGGTGCGGGATGGCCCCGAATGATTTATCGTCCCGTTGAATATGCATGTCTAGATGAAAAATGACGTATAAACGCGCGCCATACGTGCGTTGACTAATATGCAAGAACCGTGTTGGAACAATGTGAAATTTTAATTGAATATTTAAAATATACTCTAGGAAAGGTTTACAACATTGTTACGTATACGTACAAACATCCACACCTTTACATGCGGTCTGTTGTCTTTCGGTCGAACGATGAAAAGCACACGTCCACTATGAGTACCAGGCTCAGGCCTAAAGTTTGTTAAGTTTTTAAAAACTACAGTTCCCGTGTGGGGCATGATTATATTATCATTATTATATCGCCTGAAACAAATATTAAGGCATCAAAAATCTTCTTGATAAAAGATTTCTAAATAGGTTAGCGCCTTCGAAATGCACCACGGAAGAATAATAAAATAAAAATAACAATAAATTCGCTATTGTACAAAACCAAAACAAGTGCAGGTACATAAGCGAGCTTAATGCCGTAAATGCATTTTCTACCAACTTCCGCCGCCTTCGAAATACACCACGGAAGAAGCGACGAGGCCTACCTCTGCACCGAACAGAACAACTTAAGAGGACCTCGGCGCCGACACCCACTGCAACAGTCAGCCTTCTTCAGCAGGTGGTCGCTGTACCCAATGGGTATTACTTTGACCACAATAAGATGAAGATGTGAAAGCTGTAGTGTAGTGCATATTAATATTTTAGTTTTTAAGGTATCTATGGTCTTTTGTATTTTGACGCCTGAAAATTTGGATTATTATTAGTATAGTCCTTCCTAATAAATGTTACTGATTTTTTAGACGACCTATCAAGACTATTTATCAGTACATCTAGTGTATAATATTATATATGTATATTGTATACTAGATAAATATACGGGCTTTCTTGTGCTAGAAGTGCTGGCCGCATTCCTCGTCACGCGGCTCTCAACGACATCATCCGAAGGGCTCTTGTCACTGCTGGTGTACCCGCAATCTTAGAACCATCTGGGATTGTGCGGAGCGATGGCAAGAGACTCGACGGAATGACTGTTGGGCCGTGGAAACTTGGCAGATCTCTGGTGTGGGATGCGACGTGTGTAGACACATTAGCTCCATCTCACATCCAGGCGACCTCGTCAGGTGCGGGAAAAGCGGCTATTTTTGCGGAGAACCTCAAATTGCGCATATATGCTAGCCTTGGTTCCGGTTACGAGTTTGCGCCATTTGGGGTCGAGACGATGGGCCCATGGGGACCGTCAGCGAGGCGCTTGGCCAAGGAGTTGTCAAAGCGGCTGACAGAAAGGTCTGGAGACAGGAAGGCTGGCAATTATTTCTGCCAACGTATTAGCCTCGCTATACAGAGGGGAAATGTTGCCAGTCTCCTTGAGACTATCTCGGATGGGACATCTCTAGAGGATATTTTTTATTTATAGTTTAGTTTATTTTTAATTTTATTATTTAGGTAGCTTTTATATTGTAATTCTTTTATACTGGTTGTATATTACTTCGAATAAAATATTTAAAATTAGATAAATATATATACATTTTTGTAACACTATTTTAGTTGAAAGGATTAATGAAGTATTTTCTTTCTTTAAGTCGTCGGTTCCGGTTCCTCTAATACAACTTGTTAGTTGGTAAGCAATTGACAATACAACATTATAATCTCGCTACACCGTCCGGTCTGCGTAGCGAGTGAAGGTTTTATCTTTCTTTGAAATTAGAATTATTCTAGAGAAATTACGTTCTGGAGTTGTTTTAGGATCTGCTGTGATGATGAAATCATAATGACATATATTAGAAACAAATATGAAATATGTAAATTAAAAAAAAAACGAATGTTAACCTTAAACAAAAATTTGTAATAAAAAAACTAAAATATTTTTTTTATTAGGTTTAGTTTATATTTATTTTAATTTTTACTTTTGTCGTATATTATAAAAATGTAATTATCTGTCTTGACGTGGGCAAGAAATGTCAGTTAAATAAATAGACTCAACATGAAATAATATGTATTTTATTTATCACAATTACTAATATGGTGGGGTATAGGGATTTATGCTTAAGTTTTGTTTATGTTTAAAATATTATTTAATGTAGGTATATAATAATTTAATTATTAATTGTACATAATACTGAAAAAGGGAGATGTCGTATATTATAAAAATGTAATTGTCTGTCTTGACGTGGGCAAGAAATGTAAGTTAAATAAATAGACTCAACATGAAATAATATGTATTTTATTTATCACAATTACTAATAACTTTTAAGTAGTTTTAGTTTATATTTATTCTTTTATACTGTTTGTATATTACTTCAATATAAATAAATAAAGATTTACCTATCCAAAAAAAATAATAAATTATAAACTAAACTGCGTATAAAGGCACTTCAAATAAAATCTATAAAAAAATATCTACCTGTCTATAATGTAAAATGGTAGTTCAGGGGAAGTCGATGGCAAAAGGATGCGATGATCTCCGATAAGATGGACTGACCAGATGAAGGCTGCAAGAATGCACCAGGAAAGCTGCGGTCTGAGAGTCGCCACGGCTTGTTGGGCGTGCCACTAGCACTCAAATGGCGACTACGACCATTCTGCCATGAATGTAGCGACTAAGAAGAGAAGTGATAATGTAAAATAATACTAAACTTTTTTTTTTCTTTTTTTTTTTATTCTTTTTTTTTTAAATTCTAATACGGAACTCAACACAACAATGTTCCCAACAAGATACATATGTAGATAATAAATAATAATAATAAATATTTCCAGACAGGTCACACAGCGCCATCTAGTTTCCGTGGTAAGCTACGAGGCTTGTGCTACGGAAACTAGATGGTTGATAAGCTACATATTATACTTTTTTTTTTGTAAATATATACATATTATACATAAATGTATATATAACATATTATTTATATATATAACACCCAGACCGAGACAAATTATAAAATGTACAACTTGCCCCCGGTGGGAATCGAACCCACGACCTCCCGAGTTCACAGCAACTAGATAGGCTGATAAACACATAACCCTTCTTTGTGTCGCGTAGTCGGGTAAAAACCTGAAAGTATGACAGTTCTGAAATTCACGTAGGATGTTTAGTAAAACCCGGTTCATATGTAAGTCAAAGTCACGCGTAATTGTATCGGCCATTCGAAGACGTTGCGCAGTCAGCGCCTCGGCAAACGCGTCACATTGCGGAAGTCGTTATCGAGATGGATTATAGACCACATAAGGGCACACTAATATTGTTAAACTGTCAGAGTCATATAAAAATAATCAATGTAAATCTATCACAGGCTAGCGGAAAAACAGTCCAAAGAATTAACTACAGACAAATTAGCTTGGAGATGTGTTTGTGTTTGTAGTAGTGTACGGTCAGCAGATAAATAAATAAACATATACTTACTTTTTTTTATTATTATTATTTGCAATTCTCATCCACCAGCGACCTTATTCAGTCTATCCATCCATCTGGCGGTCATCCCGCAGTCGTCAATTCAATGCAATTTAATTCGCTTATTTTGCAAGTAGGTATAGGACAAAAATATACGCATATACGCAATAAACTTAAGAGTAGGTACATTTGCCAAGTTTTGTCTTGCAATTATGTTATACAGGTGTGTTCAAATTTATTATAATTATAGTTAAAAAAAACAATAATAACAATATAGTACATATTGGTGTATCTGAAGTAGTACATGATAACCATCATATATATCGTCGTTTATATTTTAAAAGTAGTAAAATTTCTTAGAATTCTAGGATTCACCGTGCGGGTGCTGGGTCCATCGTGTGGGCTAGAGGACAACAACGGTGTCTCGTGACCTTTAGGCTGTCTGTACTAACTAAACTTATTTCTTAATTATAAAATTCTTTGACTCAGATATTTTGTGATTATTTAGGAAAAATAAGTATTTTTATACAAATTAATTACATTCTACACTATAAATGTAAAGCTTTCATACATTACACGAAGTATACAATTTTAAAAATCATATGTATATATATATCGAAGCGAGACGTGAATATGTCAGATCGTTGCGTCGAATATGCGGCGTCACTTTGACGGACCGCATATGTAATAACGAAATACGCAAAATACCTACATATGAAAGAAAGCATAGGGACCAAAATAAGGAAGTCATACTCCGATGGTTCGGGCATGTTGAAAGGATGAATGAAGAGAGATTGACGAACCAGTTATATAATGCAAAAGTTGTGGGTAAAAGATGCCCTGGCAGACCAAATAAATAAAACAATAGCTGAAGGTGCGGTGAAAAGCCATCAAAACAAAAGGGCATGTATGAAGAGGTTGATGAATATCAAAGAAGCGAAAGAGGTATGTCGTGACCGTGACAAGTGGCGCTCAATTGTCTCTGCCTACTCCGCAAGGGATTTCGCGTTGAGATAAAATAAAGATAAATTTATCTGTTGTAGTTATTTCTTAAACACTGATCACGTCGCCTCGCTTAGTTACCTGATGGTCTTAGAATTGAAGTTGATAACTTATATCAAACTTTACAACTATGCCGGCTGCTTTTTCACAAATCGCCCAAAGGACTCCTTATTATATAAAAGGGCTCACAAAGTCTGGAAAGGCATTTTACATCTTCAGCGTGCCACGATATAAGACTCTTAATAATTAAATTAATATTCATTATTATTCATTATATGTCAATTAAAAAGTGCATGTAGTGTAAGTTGATTGAAGCGGGCTGTGTTTGAACGCTGCAGGCCCTCGCACAAACTTCGGCTTTTATTACATCGATATAGTTAGACAGACCGACCCATTAATAGTAGTGTGAAATCCATTTGAATCCACTCGATATAACGAAAACTCCGAAACATCGAAATACTTGTTAACCTCGTTCTCCTCCTCCCTCCTCTCTTCCTCGTAGCGTCGTCGTGACCTTCCGATGAATTTGTGTCTGGATGATTTTGAGCCAGCCGTTTTTTTGTCATTTTAATCGAATATATTACAACAATAATAAATTATTATTAACATTAATGGCTTTATGATTTTGCATGATGTAGGTATGACTTAATGTCATCACCATAAACGAGTACATTCGAGTATAAGTACTTCAGCTGTATGTATCCTGGACGCAGTGGAGAGGATTTAGTCGGAAAGGCGCAACTCTTCTTATCAACTTCAGCCTCTCGGTGTCTTTTCTTCCACCTTGTCAGTAACGAAGAGTTTTTCTAGGTTATTCACCCCTTTCTGGTAATGTGTCTGAAGTACTCGAGAATCCTATCCAGATATATGGTCTAGTCGATATTTTAAGTTTTTTTGCGTTATTGTTGGTGCGATGCTCTGTCCATGAAAATATTTTATCGCGAATACCACATGTCGAAAGCGTCGATGCACTTTCTGTCAGCGCTCTTTATAGTCCATGTAGGTATAGAAAAATAGAGAAAAAACCTGTGACCAAAACAACAATACTTCGTATTAAATGGATAGATAATTTGACTCACACAATAACAAAAATTAGATCTCTCTTTTAAAATACAGCAGATCATGAGCTGTGCTTTTGAGATATTATCTCTATTACCCAAGACTACCAGGTGGTGTATTTGTAGGTAAGACAATTTCTACCACTTTTGACATAAAGCTATGTTAGTCAAAATGAGGCATTTATTTTAATCATAATTCATCCCAGCCCCTAGAACACAGCGTTCTAAACCTTCACTGTTAAAGATGGGCCTTTCAGAAGATATCTGGAGAATTTGCCAACATTTTTCACGCTGGCAACACTGATGGTTTAAATCATAAAATACAAGTTAAATAAAACATTTTTTTTTCTCATGTATATTATTTATAGCTTTTTATTTTTGATTTACTGTCGAGCGAGTCTTTATATTTTCTGTCTATGGTTTTATTAATGAACAAGCGAAGTGATGAGACGGTTCCGCCTGGCTCGCATACCGAAAACTTGAGCCTCGGTATTGTTTAAAATTACGTATAAGTTTCTTCAGCAAACTGCAATTCTTCTGCTTCTCTTACTCGTATATTGCAAAATATTTTCAAGTTAAAATATATAACTATATTATATTAGTCCTGATAACTTAGCGGGTACAAGTAGACTAGGATGTAATGGATGAATAATGTTCTCATCTAGTTTCCGTACACAAGCCTCGTAGCTTACCACGGAAATTAGATAGCGCTGTGTGACCTGTCTGGAAATATTTATTATTATTATTTATTATTAGTGTCTGTGAAGAGATTTGTAGGAAAATGTTTCTCTCTATTGAATTTTCAAAACCTATTTTAGTTTTCAGTTTAAAGGCGTCAATCTTTGTAACAAAAAGGCCTTGTAATTAGTGAGCGAGTCGACAGCTGCTTAAAGGTCTGAGCATACCTAAATCCTACTTATATATACAATTTCTCACTGTTGAAATGTCAAAAAATAACGTAACAAACATATTGGTATCAATATTTCCAATTCGGGATCGAGTGAGATTCTTAAAAAACAAAAATTGACGGAATCATAAAAAGTAAAAAAAGTAAAGTATCATCACGACCGTTTCCCTTACGGGGTGGTCAGAAACCACGCTTATAAATAAGCGGATTCACCATTTAGCCAACTTTACTATAGGCCAATCATGACAAGTGGCAAGCTCGTCGATGTCTCTAGCGTACCAAACTCGAGAAATATCACACATATATTAAATACTTATTAAATGTCATAAAATAATCAAATTATACAACCTGAACCTGTAATGCCCGACTCACTATGGGCCTCATGTGAAGTCCTCATAGAGTCTATAGACTAAAAAAACCGTTATCTTTGCTGTGGGTTTGCTGGCCTTTACAGCTACTTCTAAATCGTGAAAGTGAAAGTCAGTCGTTCGCCGATATACTCGTACATATATACAATTTAAACCAAAGGAATTTTGTGTGCACCGCGTACCTACTCGCCAACAAATTTAAGACACTGTATTTTAAATAGGTGGTAGGCAGACTGATGGTGGTAATTTACCCAGTCTGCCGGGCCTGGGAAGTATCCACCGTTCGTACCGATAAACCCAGTTAAGAGTATCACATGCACACGTTTCGGGATCAGGCTAGAATTGCCGTCATACCCAGTCAAGCCGGCTTACTGTTAGGGACTTATGTCAGTCATTAGTGTCTGATTTCAGTTGCTAACATTATTTGACCTCGTCACTAACCATTAGGTGGCGCAAGGTTACATGTCGTACTAAAATAAAAATAAAAAATGATTGTGCGATGAAAAATAAAATTAACAGCTTCACAAGAAAGCCCGTATTTCACCATCGGATCGTCAGGAATCAATTAAATTGCCTCTAATTTTTATTGGACTTAATTGTCCAGTCCACATGTGGATTCTAGAGTCCAATTACATTAAGACTCGCTCGTAATTGTTTAGTTAAGTCTGTTGCAAGGAAACTTAGGACACTAAGGAACCATTATGTGTAGTATACACAACTTGCTGTCTGCATTTGTTTTTTTCGACAGTCAAGTAATTGGGTTTTCTGGAATGATATTTTATTTATTTATTTAAAATCTTTATTGCAACAATGTACAAAAGGCGAAGCTTAATGTTCGGCATCGACAGTCGACTTTGGGGACAAAATAGATATCAAATAGAAATATGAGACGGTGCAAAAATAAGAGTTAAAAGAGACAGTTTTTGCTATAACTAATAATTAACCTAATATCAAATACATATACTACTTAATATACATCATATATAAACCTACTACTCATATATACATAATACATATATTCCTAGTCTATTAATATATTTAAAAATCTACTTATCGCTCACTTTCTAAACAAACAACATCTTAGTACCGGTATCTATCATACTATTTGTATTGTGTGTAAACAGTACTATATACTTACCTAGTTTTGTATTTATATATATACAGCCTTTTTTTTTTTTTAATACTGGACACGACATGTGACATCGCGCCCACCTGATGGTAAGCAGTACGCGAGGTCCAAGAATGGGAGCAACTGACGCCGGTCACCACGACCGACATCAGTCTCTACCACTATGCCGGCCTAACAAGATGCTTTTTCGCACTTCGCTTGAAGGACTCCAGGTTATAAGAGTGGGGAAACACACTGGCTGGGAGAGCATTCCACATCTTCAGCGTGCGACAGATGTAAGAGTCTCCAAATTTATGAGTACGCGTAGGGATAGTGGGTAAGGTAACTTAACCTTTGGTGTGTGAGTGTGGTAGAATATTTGCGGGGTGCATTATTATAAATATACAATTTACATACAACACATAATAATCGTTACATACTACTATTTGAATACATAAATAATTATATATATAATTTACGAAAGGCATTAAGTTCGCCCTTGTACATTACTAAAAATAAATAGATTATAAAAAAAATAAAAAAATATATATAACATACATACATACATATCTTCACGCCAGGTCCCTTGCGGGGTAGGCAGAGACAATTGAGCGCCATTTGTCACGATCTCGACATACCTCTTTCGCTTCTTCGACATTCATCAACCTCTTCATACATGCCCTTTTGTTTCGATGGCTTTTTATTGCACCGGCAGCTATTGTTTTATTTATTTGATCGTGATAAGTGAGTCTTGGTCTGCCAGGGCCTCTTTCACCCACAACTTTCGCATTATATATCTGGTTCGTCAATCTCTCTTCAGTCATCCTTTCAACATGCCCGAACCATCGGAGCATGCCTTTCCTTATTTTTGTCCCTATGCTTTCTTTCATACCCACCTTTTTGCGTATTTCGTCATTACGTATGCGGTCCGTTAAAGTAACACCGCATATCCGACGCAACGACCTCATTTCCACTGCATTAACTCTACTCTCATGCGTGCTCTGACATATCCACGTCTCACTTCCATACATAAGTGTTGGTACCAGCATGGCATTGTGTATGGCGAGTCGGGCTTTGTCACTGACATTTCGACTGGCGATCAGTGACCCCAGGGCACCGTTAAGACTATTTCCCGCGTTCACTCTTCTTTCAACATCCCTATCATACTTCCCATCCGCAGTGAAAACACTGCCCAGATATATAATTTCATTTACTTGTTCTAGAGTTTCATCATCAATCTTTATCGTCACGGTTGTCGTCCTTCTTCTTTCAAACACTAGCACCTTGGTTTTTCTCGCATTCAAACGGAGTCCTTTTTCTGCACATCCCTCTTTCATTTCCGTGACTAGTGATTGCAGTTGTTGTTCGGACGATGCCATTAGAACAGCATCATCTGCATAAAGCAGGCAGTTCATCACTAGATCACTCATCTTTATCCCACAGTCACTCTCTCTCACTCTTTTTAGGCATTTGTCGAGATATAGAGTGAATAATCTGGCCGAAAGCACACAGCCCTGTTTGACGCCCATTTGGGATTCAAAGCAAGGCGACATACCTCCTTCCACCCGCACACAAGCTTTACAGCCCTTGTACAGGGATTGTATAGCCTGTAGCAGTTTGTCCTCCACTCCATACTCCGGCAATATGTCCCAAAGCTTCTTTCTTACAACTCTATCAAAAGCCTTCTCCAAATCCACAAAAGCACAGAAAACCTTCTGGTTTAAGGCCAAAAACTTCTCTGTGATATTGCGGAGCGAGAAGACTTGATCAATACATCCTCTTCCAGGTCTAAAGCCTCCTTGTGCCTCCCATAAAAGATCTTCAGTCTTCTCTTGCAGTCGTTTCGTGAGAATCTTGCCATACATCTTGCTCGCCAAACTGATCAAACTAATCGCTCGGTAGTTGGCACAGTCCAATCTAGATCCTTTACCTTTGTATAAAGGAACGATGACTGATTGCTGCCAGTCCTCCGGTACTCTTCCCTCCTGCTAGCAAAGGTTGCACAGCAGATGGAAAGCGTTCCAGACCGGTATACCTCCGTATTTAATCATTTCGGCGAGCACTCGATCTTTTCCCGCTGCTTTGCCACATTTTAGGCTTCTAATTGCTGATTGCAATTCTTGCAGACTTATTTCCTCCTTAAATGTGGACGTTGTATTTGTGGGTGGCTCTGGAGGTAAAGTACCCGTCGTAACGTCGTTAGGAGTTCCACTAGCATACATCTCGCTAAAATATTCACTCCATCGCTGTAACACCTCATTTGTGTTTGCAAGAATGTTACCGCTCTTTGATTTAACTCTATTCATTCGACAAGATGACAAGCCACCTTTGGCCTTCCTAACTTCCCTCCAGAAAAGTTTGGAGTTCTCCTTGAAGTTGCTCGTCATCTTATTTTCACCTATTTCCTTGCATCTTTCACGCTTCTCCTTAATCAAAGATTTTGTCTCATTCCTGCAGCGATGGTACATCTTCTTTTTTTCTCTTTTCATACTTTCATTCATATTTAGCGAAGCAACGTAATCTATCCAAGCTTTCTTCTTTCTTTCTACCGAATCTTTAACCTCATCATCCCACCACGCGTCTCCTTTGGTTGCTCGCTTTTTTGCTACTCCACATACTTCTTTTGCAGATTCTACCATACCATTTTTTAGGTACTTCCAGCACTCCTCTACATCTTTGCTCACATCTTTCAAGTTGATAAGTTTATCTTTGACGCGTTTCATATACTCCTCTTTCATACTGTCATCTTGTAACTTTTCACCCTTTATTCTTTCTACTGCTAACAGATTGCTACCTGATCGCCGGTGGCGCCATGTTGTGAACAGACCACTAATCCTAGTAATTACTAGGTAGTGGTCCGTTCCCAATTCCGGTCCACGATACGCCCTGGTATCCAAAATCTGTGTTCGCAGTCTTTCATCAACTATTATTAAATCAATCATACTCTTTTCACTATTCATCGTTCTCGTATACATGTGAATATCTTTGTGAGCGAACATTGTGTTAGATACAAAAATATTCTTTTCTAAGCACACGTCAAGAATAAGCTTACCTGCATCATTTACTCTCCTATCTCCAAAATCACCTAGGACCGTTTCGTAATCTGCACGACGTGTCCCCACCCATCCATTCAAGTCGCCACATAAAATTATATTTTCGTTCCCAACTGCCAAATCTAGAACTGTCCTGACCTGGTTCCAAAAATTCTCCAGTTCCTGCTGTGGGGCTGAGCTTACTGGAGCGTAGACCACGGCTACAAATAACTTTTTAAGTCCAGTTTTCAGGCGAACCCAGAGTATTCTTGGGCTTTCCAGGCAGTACTCATACATGCTGTCGGCCAATCGGCCGGATAGTAAGATGCCAACACCCTGACTACCGCGATCGCTGTCTCCCACTCCCGACCAGAGCGCGATCCCCCCTCCCGGTAAGTCCTGCACCTCACTACCCCGCCGCTTGGTCTCGGTCACGCCAATCGCATCCAACTTCATTTCATCCATCATATCTAGGAGTTCATTCATCTTATCTTTCATCCCTCCACGGACATTCCATGTGGCAAGTCGGCACTCAGCTGCCCTCAATCCGCGCTTTTTGGGCCATGCGTGATGGGTTGCGGACCCCATCGCCGCTCCGGCTCGTACTACTGCCTACCCCGCATTACAATTTTTTAATATTAATATTACAACTGAGGATGTCTCTAAAATTATCAAGTGAAACATTATTAAACACAAAACAGACAACCATAACATAACAATTAAATTAGGATGTCAAAATGAAAACAAATTAAATTATATAAATGTCAAAATCAATCAATTAAATTAAATTAGGATGTCAAACTGAAAACAAATTAAATTATATAAATGTCAAAATCAATCAATTAAATTAAATTAGGATGTCAAAAAGAAAATAAATTAAATTATATAAATGTCAAAATCATCAATTAAAATTAAATCACAAATTAATACAACATACTCGTAAGATGTTGTCAAATAAATTATAAATGCCGGAGAATGTCAACTAAGTAACTTAATTATATATTTTATTTTGTATAACGCCATCTGGTGAGGGTGTCGATTTTTCGAGCTCCTGTGGTTCTTCTACTCGCACATAGATGTCGTCGATTTATTTTTGACCTTTAGTAGGTGTCGTTACAGTTTTGCTGGTTACTTTTATGTTCACTCTCAACAATTATAATGAAAAATAAAATTTAACTTTGGGTGGATTTGAACCGGGCACCGAAGTTACGCTCTGGCGGTCCGGCGTTTTGTTATCCGAGCTATCGATATTCATTAAAGTGCGGCGAAAATCATGCCTATACTCGGACATAGCAAAATAGACGATTCTCGAACATGCCAGACTTTGTTTTGTGAGTCACTGCACACCCGCAATTATGTTTTAATTTGTCTATACGAAAACACTATAATATTATTATTATAACTAATACATTGGTACGTTTTTCACTGTATTTACACTATTTATTTAGTTTTACACTGTTTCGTTATATTTTGAGGCTACAATCACTTAAAAACAATTTTAATAAAATAATTTACGGGAGCCGCTGTCTACACGACTTCATACAAAATATATATAACTACATAATAATTAGAATAAACTAAACACATTAAAATAGATATATTTATTATATGATATAATATGATAGGGTTTTTTCTATAGTTAAGCAGGTTGATGGCTGGCACATACGTTACGTCCGTGATCAGGTGTTGCTGTAGGGGCCTGGGACACGTGTAATCTATTGTTATTAAATTAACAGAGGTTTGCTTTTGGTCAGATTTTCGATTGCTCACGATCTAAATTCCGACTTACCTGGACTCATCACTGTTACCTATTGTATTCTCATGGTAACATTGGTAATTTTTGTGATAAAAATCAATTTCTTATGTTTTTGTTTTATTATGTAAATCTGATATAGCTGAGTTTTCCTTGCAGATCCCTTTCTCAGTGAAATTAAAGATTAATATAATAATAATAATAATAGTTTATTGACACAAAATAAAATATACATATTGAACAAAAAATAAAAATTACATTGTTGTACATGCTTAATTTAATAGACGACTTCTGTCCCCTATACTAAGGTTGCCCTGGTCTTATAGGGGACAGCTAGTTGGCACTATATAATGAAAGAGGTCTTGCAGCAGAGTCGTTCAATATCTGCTACATGTCTAATTTCACCTTATGTCATACTCATTTTTTTTTTTAAGTTGAGGGCAATTAATAGATCATTGGAATGTACTAAGCTAACAGTTTACTCTTTGGACCAATTTGCTACTGAGTCTTTCATAAGCAGAACCAGATTAAAATTGTTATGAGAAACAAAAAAGTACGAAGCATAGGAAAATGATTCTTAGGTTTGGCTGTGTTAATGAACTTTAAAACCCAATATTTAAATACTACCCCTGTTTTTGGCAATGTTCTGTTTGTAATTTGTAACACACAGCCGCCAATTATATTCATTTTCCTGTGCAAGCATACTGAAATCGAACAGCTACCAATTCATAGCACAATTGTTTTCCCAGTTATTGCGATTCCGTTGCACAGACACGCTCCGAATAAATTAAAGTGCAATTTGGGGCCTTTAATATGTAGTGTTGGCAGTATCACGCCATCGGTGTACACGGGTTATATAAGCCAAATTTCAGCGTACCCTCATATATTAGTTATTCTACTATACCTTCTACGAGTAGATTATATCTTTAAAATTAAACGTGGCCGTGGGAACTCGGCAGGTCCCTGGTGTGGGATGCGACATGTGTAGACACATTAGCCCCATCACACATCCAGGCGACCTCGTCAAACGCGGGAAGTGCAGTGGTTTCTGAAGAACCTCAAGCTGCGCAAATACGCCAACCTCAGTACAGGTTACAAATTTGCGCCGTGTGGGGTCGAGACGATGGGCCCATGGGGACACTCAGCCAAGCGTCTGGCAAAGGAGTTGTCCAAATGGTTAACGAAAAAGTCTGGAGACTGGAAAGCTGGCAATTATTTCTGTCGAAGTATTAGCTTAGCTATACAGAGGGAAAATGTTGCCAGTCTTCTTGGGACTATCACCGAAGGGTCGTCTCTAGAGGACATTTTTACTTATAGTTAATTTTTTATTAGGTTTAGTTTATATTTATTTAAAATTTTACTTTTAAGTAGTTTTAATTTATATTGAAATTCTTTTATACTGTTTGTATATTACTTCATTTGTAAAGTAAATAATAATACTTGTAGAATCGTTAATAAACTGTCATCAGACCCTCGCTAACCCATCTAGCCAGAGAGTGGTGAATTTAGGCCAAATTATCCAGATATATTTTCTGTAAGGCCCATCTCCAACAGTGAAGGTCTAGGACGCTGTGTTTTCTAATAATGTAATAAATTTACATATTTGGTTACATAATGTAAACTAATTCTGAACATAGTCTAAATCCAATATTGGCCCATTCAAAGTGTACCTTACCCTGTTTGTTAACGATGCTGTGGATTTTTGTTGAACAAATAAATAAAAATAAGAGGTAATTGACAACCAACACGACCGTGTTGCGGGGTAATAACGACCGTATTGCGGGGTGATAATAAACCACGCTTTTTTAAAGAAGCGGATTCATATTTAGCCAATTTTACTTTAGGCACATTATGACAAGTGGCATGCTCGTCGATGTCTCTAGCGTTACAGACATTTAGTCCCAACCAGGAATAGAACCTGGTGCCTCGAGGCTACATCTATGGTCTTTACCGCTAGACTACAGAGGCAAGGGAGTTTTATTCGATATGACGTGTATTACGCGTAAGGCAACCTCAGATTTCGTTCGCAAGACAATATGGATGTATTTGATAGTAGAGCCCATGGAGATACGTAATAATGCTGCAGATATAATTTGTGCATATAGTAGCCACACTTGTACTGGAGCTTGAGATGTGCTCCCTCAATTTGCCGCAGCTCTGTGAGCAACCACGACATAAACTCTACAACTTCCGCTTTTGTGTACCGACCTACCTCAGTGTGGGTCTAATATGTATATGCTAAGAAAATTGTACATCTTTCTTTCATTTATTATTTAAGGTACACTAACAGGCAATAACTAATACATATCAAGCACTTATTTACAATAATTTATAAGGTCGGAATTGTAACCCAAGGGCAGTGTACAAACATGCTACACATAGCTATATGGATGATTAAAAAAGTTTTTTAAGATTTTAAAATTTTAAGTTTCATTAATTTTCATCATTATCAAAATACATCATCATTATATATATATATCATTATCAACATAATATTATAATCAGCATTAAATGAATATGTTGCTAAGGTTGACGTCACCCAAAGTATATTTTTTGTAAAATAAAAAAAGAACAAGTAGGACCAGGTATAAAATGTTGTTGAGGTTCCAACTTTATATTATAAAAAATATTAATATTAAAAAATATTTAAAAACGAAAACACGTAAAATGGTGGAATGGGGATGCATTTTAAGGGTTAAAACAGTTTTGCGATTTGAGGATAATGTTAACGAAAACTTTTCTACCTAACACTTTTTGACATAATCTCAAATTAACCGTCAAAATGACGAAAAACCGAAAAATTAAGGTATGGCTTTGTACAATATTGTAAAATAAAGCAAGCATTTATTGCCCAAAAAAAAGTATTCTCGCAATTATGGGGTTCCACCATTTAAATCACGTAAACACCTCTTTAAACAGTATTGTTTGTTAAACAACTATTTATTAAAAGCCCAAAATGTTAAAATTTAATAAGTATAATACTAAGTACGCTAACAGTCTAATCTCTATCATACCGAAGAGCAGAGTTTTTGACAACAACTCGTACAATATGGCAATAAAATTGTACAATAAAATACTATTATATTTCAAAAATCGCCTATAATTAAACTTAAATAAGTAATTTAGGTCTGGTTGTGCGGGTTTTGCCTATATATTCTAAAAATTACTTCTTAAATAAAAAACTAAAATGAAATATTGACATTGTATAGCTATTTAGATTTAAGTTTTGACATTACATAAATTCTCTGACATAATGTACTTATATATGGTGCTGACATCAAGTCATACGTACATTGCGTGCTGAGGCCCAGTAAGACATTATCACAAAGCCTATATATAATATATAAAAATGTTAATATTTTTATTAATTAAATGTATTTATTTACATTAATGAAATAATATACAAACAGTATAAAATAATTACAATATAAATTAAAACTACTTAAAAGTAAAAATTAAAATAAATATAAACTAAACCTAATAAAAAAAAAACTATAGGTAAAAAATGTCCTCTAGAGACGACCCTTCAGTGATAGTCCCAAGAAGACTGGCAACATTTCCCTTCTGTATAGCTAAGCTAATACGTTGGCAGAAATAATTGCCAGCCTTCCAGTCTCCAAACTTTTCCGTTAGCCGTTTGGACAACTCCTTGGCCAGACGTTGGCTGAGTGTCCCCATGGGCCCATCGTCTCGACCCCAAACGGCGCAAATTCGTAACCTGTACTGAGGTTGGCGTATTTGCGCAGCTTGAGGTTCTCAGCAGAAACCGCCGCACTTCCCGCGCTTGACGAGGTCGCCTGGATGTGTGATGGGGCTAATGTGTCTATAATGTTAATATTAATTTATACTGTGATAACATATTAAGATGTTTTTATGCAATATTTTTTTTTTTATTTGAATGCATAAAGAATGACACCTTGAGGAACGCCTTATATTTTACGCTAGAAGTACATTACTTTTTGCTCTAGCGTAATTCAACCTATCGAGCTTTAGCAAAGTCCAAAGCGACATATGAACGTACATATTAGACCCCCTTCAGGTAGCATAGCATACGTAACTGGAAGCTCTGTCTGTTGGAATACTGGTCGTAATTGAAACTACCCACATGCTATTCGAGAATGTCACTGAGAATACCTCCTTTCCTTGCTTCGAATAAATCTTGTGGTCTACAATAAATATGGACATGAGAGAAATTCAAAACTTTTAGACATGCTTATTAATTAAAGGTCAGAATTGTAAAGCACTTTCTTGTATAATTGTCAATATTATATCCTACAATATATCCAACATTTTGGGATATACTTTCTACTATTCATTAAAGTTTATTCAAAAATAAAGTAAAGTATCATCACGACCGTTTTCCTTTAGGGGTGGTCAGAAACCACGCTTATAAATAAGCGGATTCACATTTAGCCAACTTTACTATAGGCCAATCATGACAAGTGGCAAGCTTGTCGATGTCTCCAGCGTACCAAACTCGAGAAATATCACAAATAAATTAAATATTAATTAAATGTATTTATTTACATTAATAAATATTTTTGTGTCCCGACCAGAAATCGAACCTGGTATCTCCGAGCCTAAATCCACGGACTTAACCGCTAGACTACGGAGGCAGTTTCAATAGATAAAACGTTTATTCAATAGTTATTTATTTAATATATAATTCACATTATTAAACAAAATAACACCACTTTTGACTAACAATATCCACAATAAACTAATTATCAAAACATGAAACTTGGACATGACATGTCCGTGCAAAATAGCGCCTAATGATTTCGTTTTTTTTTGTTTGGTGATAGGGAAAGCAAAGGGTCAAGCAGATATTGCAGAATTTGATGCTTTTCGTAAAGTCACTCGCGGCATTATAGACCAAACACGTCGGGTATAATATGGGAGTTCACCGCAAAAAATAAACTGCAACTTGTGTCCCATATTTAAAGTCCAATTTATCGTTTTCCATAATTATTTACATTATAGTACATTATTAAGCAAAACAACAACACTTTTGACTTACAATATTCACAGTAAATTAATTTACAAAAGAAAAACTTGCACCATGTCCGCGCAAAATGGCGCAGTTTAAAATAAAAAAGTTGTGTTAAGTATTTATTCATTTATTTACAAAGATGCTCACTACAAGTTGCAGTCGACGCCTGCTACTATTATAAATTAATCTGCCAGGTACTAATCTGGACCACAGCTCAAAATGTGAACATACGGCAAACAATAATACGCTTATAAATACTAAACCAACTTAAAACTATGATTAAAATAATAATAATAATGTCAAGCAAAAACATGCAAAAAGCTAAAACAATAATAATAAAAATAAAAACATGCCTTAACATCTAAATAATTCATTTACAGTTTACACTATCAAATAATAAAATAGAACCTATCAAATAAATTAAATTAAAATTAATACTATATACAAATATTTAACAAACTAACTAATTATTATTTCGTAAATATTATTTATTCAATTATTAATAAATACATATTATCCTTTATAATTGAACTAGGTATTTATTTAGTTAGGTACAAACAAGTAGCTATAAACCATTGTCTAGGCCAATTAATATTCTTCACACAATGTTATAATAATATCCAATTTAAAACTTTAACCCTCGACAAGAGACAGAGAAGGAAAAAAACTCATTATTCTCTAATGAGATTGTTGTAGGTATATCCATAATTAATCCTTATTCATTTGCCTAAATTGCTCCGGCTGGGACTGCGGGTCCTTATTTTTGCTAGTTTGGACTCGTTCCAATAATTATAAACATGCTTTGCCTCTTAACTTAATCCTCCTCCTCCTTAGCCGGTACCCCACTGATGGGGATCGTGACTCCGTTGCAGACGCAGCTCATCCACCAGCCGTCTCCAACGGTTTCGGTCCTCGGCGTAGTGGATGGCCTGGTGTACAGGGATGTTCAGGTGGTCAGTCACCTGACTGGACCATCGCTTGGGGCTTCTTCCTCTTGTTTTTTTACCGTCTACCTTGCCCGTGATTAAAAGTTTTTCTAGATTATCTTCTTCTCTTCTTGCAATGTGGCCAAAGTATTGCAGAATTCGGGCAAAGCAAACGGTAGAGAGTCTTTGCTCCCTGGTCAGCTTAAGCTCTTCGTCTTACTTAATCAACCTACTAATAATATAAATGAAAAAGCTTCATCTGTATATTAATAGGTGGTATTCGGACTGATGGTGGTAATTTGCCTTGTCTGTCGGGGGTGGGGAGTATTTACCGTTCGTGCCGATAAATCTAGTAAAGTTTATCCATACGTTTCGGGATTGAATTGCCGTCATACCCAGTCAATCCGGCATAGCGTTAGGGACTGATGTCAGACATAAGTGTCTGATTCCAGTTGCTAATATTCATGAACCTTACGCGTCACTTATCATCAGGTAGGTTAGTATAAAAAAATGATTTCTTTTCGGCTTAACTACTAAATGCAGAGACCAGGAACATATCAAAGTTAAAATCAATCATCAGTCGTAGCAACTATTTGACATTCTATTTCATCTTCTAGGAATTATTTATTATAGGCCCAAATTGTTTTTTGTGGCATAATGAACCATAAATAAATGGTATACACGGAAAACGAAATTAAATAAAGTAACACACTGGCTGGGATAGCATTCCACATCTTCAGCGTGCGACAGATGTAAGTATCCTAATTTATATGAGATACGCGTACGGATATCGGCTACGGTATGGGGATGCATATTTTTGCTTGTGCGGTTGCAGAATAGAAAAGAAGGGATAAGGTTGTGGAGCTCTTAGGAACTCTCACGGAGGCCACATCTCGGCGAAGCTGTAACGATTTAAGAGTTTAGACACTGTCGTCCACTATCCGGATCGACCGCCTCTGCGGGACATTAATACATACATAGATATTACGCGGAACCATCCCAGAGGTGAGAACAGTATTCCACGCATGACTGCATAGAGGATAAGTCTGGGACCGTAACCATCTGAGCCCACGTGACTACGCTACCTAAGGTATTTTTTTCCGACTGCAATATTACACAGGTTAAACAGCTAGTGATTAAATAAATTAGTATCATTACTAACACGAGAATTATTTACGTTGTCATTACCATTATCATCAGCTAATGTTACTCTGCTGCTGGAGCCTCCCACAAGGCTTGCAATTTCACATGATATTTAGACCTCATTTTACTTTAATAATTAAGATATATTAAGGTTAATTTATTTCAATTATTTTATTTTGCAAGTACGCATTGAGAAAAATTAATATTTGAGGGAAAAACTGATAGATTTTAGAATTTACGCCTTTCGTACTGATTTTAAGGGAATCTTCAGTCGGAATCAAATATTCCAAAAGACCACAACATGAAGTCTATTAATATTATGCACTCACAGAAGAAATCATCAGAAACAGGTTCAAGACTCAGCTTTACGCAGTGGAAGTTGGTGCGAGAATCGTTCCAGTAAAATCTTTGCACCACTTACTGAAAGAATTAGGCCTTAGCAGGTCTGCCATCAATACATTTATGGAAAGAGCTTCCAAGGCGGCATTAACGGAATATACAGTATTTGGTTGGTTAGGGAGAGGAGTAGAATGGTGGATGGTGTGCGTATTGTTGCGCAATAAAATCAAAAAGAAGTTCTTCTTTTTAAACCATCTTTTTGTGGGTCGTCTCAATCCATGGAATGCTTAGAAATTTGACTTCTTTATACATTATATACAGCCCTAAAACATAGAACCCGACTGTTAGAGATGGGTCTTCAAGAATACATTTTTATAATTCTAACATAAGTTAAAGGAAACAAACGTTTTAACTATTAAGAATATATTAAATTATTCATTAAAACATTTATTCGAAAAAAATATTTACAAAATATAAAATAAAATTAATATTAATACTGAGGATAGGGATAGAAGTCCCGTCCGCGAGGAATGATGGCAAGAACTGCAATACTGATTCTTTGAGCGAAGAAAGAGCCAGCCCTCTTGTCACCAGAGGAGACGACAAAACGCGGTGTTATGTCGTTTAAAAACCTTTTTGCACTTGGACTCCATGGGCCCAGAGTTTCTACAGCAAACGGCATAAATATGTAATCTTTTAATATACTTACATACTTGCGCCGCTTGCTGGACTCCGTATTTTCCGCCCCGGCTCCCGATTTATGCGCTGTCCCCCTGAGATGCGACGCGGCGAGGGTGTCGACGCACGTGGCGTCCCACACCAGAGCACGTTCCCGTTCCATATATTAAATATTTACTGAGAACAAATCCTAATCAACAATTGAGTTTGGTATCTCCCGTCCATAGCGGCAAGGCCACGGAGGCAGTTAAAAAGAGGAAAATAATTAAATTTGAAAAGGATGTTTCCACCGCGGAATTGCTGCAACTCTGGGGAGGAATTTTACGACGGACACTGAAAAATAATTAAGATAGAATCTCATTACAAGACAGCAGAGCGCCGCTGTTTGGTACAGGGTGTTGCTCACTTAGACGTAGACAAGCCAACTTAATCTAGATTACGCAAAGGCAAGGCTAGCAAGACTTTAAACAGAAATATTGTGAATTTTAAATTTAATTTTCTAAGAATTGCCCTTACAATGTGCGTTGATATATATTATTTTACCTGCAGCCGTATTGTATTACTTAAACGCAAACGTTTATGATATGCCACACCTTGCAAACATAGTTTTAAAATTAATCAGTTAAGGGGGTTTAACGCTTTTACCCATCTCGCTCGCCAATCCAATTTTTTATTGATGTTTAATCTCAGAAAGTAATTTAAGAAATGTAGTTTTTTATTTTTATTTAAAAACTTTTTGTACTATGACAAAGACCTGACTTTGCTGGAACTCCTCTCGCACCAACTACCACTGCGTAAAGCTGAGACTTGAACCCGTTCCTGATGATTTCTTCTGTGAGATCATAATATTTATTCGACTTCATGTTGTAGTCTTTTGGAATATTTGATTCCCAAGGAACGGTAAGTTCAATAAGGATAACTTTTTTCAAGTTCTGAGAAAATATGTATGTCCAAAAGGTCCGTAATTTTATTTCCTATAAAGTTCATAGACTACATTCCTTAAAAAGACACTGGAAGTTGAAAAATCTTTGAAAATATTGGATTGTGCAAGCGAGAGGGAAGCAAATACGTGCGAGAGAGATGCATATACGTGCGAGAGGGATGCAAATACGTGCGAGAGGGATGCATTTACGTGCGTGAGAGATGCAAATACGTGCGAGAGGGATGCATACACGTTAAACCCTCTTAATTAGGCGCTGGCTGCAAGAGTTGTTCAAACGTGAACGTTATTTAAAACCGTATTCTACCCCGGAATGGTTTTTAGGAGTTCTTCGCGCCATTTTGCACGGACATGTCCAAGTATATGGTTTTGTAAATTAGTTTACTGTGAATATTGTTAGTCAAAATTGATGTTATTTTGTTTAATAATGTGCTACGTTGTTAATAATTATGGAAAACGATAAATTTGACTCTAATCTGACACGAGTATATGGGGCAGAAGTAACACTTTATTTTTTGCGGATTTCCCGCGCTGTAAACTCCCGTATACCCTTCGTGTTTGGGCGATATTGACGTGAATTACTCCATGAAAAGCATCAAATTCTGCAACACTTGGAATTTGATGATCCCCGACTCGGTTATGAACTCTGTTATGAACATATATTATGTAAACAAATTACGTGTTTAGGGCTGATGTATTCTGTACTATGTCCTTTAAAGACACTTAAAAAAAAGTTTCCAGTGATGGCAATGATACTTTTTTGTACAAAATGTTCAATATTCAGTCTGATTTCGGTCGGGGCGGCATTAAAATTCATCGCTAGGCCATTATATTCGACAACATCTGGCGCCACTGGAAGATTATTATCTTAACTTGAGAACTGCAATAATTAAATTCATTAATTTATTTTAGCTGTCATAATAAGGGAGTGTGTTTGCTTACAAATTTAATACCAGAATCTACATGTTTAGATTAAATGAAAGGAAGAAAGATACATTATGACCGCCTCCGTGGTCTAGTGGTAACAAACGTTGCCGTGAACTCGGGAGGTCGTGGGTTCGATTCCCACCGGGGGCAAGTTGTACATTGTATAATTTGTCTCGGTCTGGGTGTTTATATGTATAATATGTATATATTTACAAAAAAAAAGTATAATATGTAGTTTATCAACCATCTAGTTTCCGTAACACAAGCTTCGCAGCTTACCACGGAAACTAGATGTCAGTCATGAGTGTCTGACTTCAGTTGCTAACACTCATGGACCTTGCGCTCTTACCATCTCACTTACCATCAGGTGGGCCCAAGGTCACATGTAGTACTAGTATAAAAAAATATAAAAAAAACTATTAGGAAGTCTTGTTTCCAGCGGTGTTATCACTATTATAAAACAAAGTCCTCCGCCGCGTCTGTCTGTCTGTCTGTCTATTCGCGATAAACTCATAAACTACAGCACCGATTTTCATGCTGTTTACACCAATCGACAGATTAGTTCTCGAGGGAGGTGTAAATATGTATATTATTTGTAAGGTTTTTGTTGTATACTATATAAGGTATACAAGGAATATTTGTTGGAGCTGTCGGAAAAAAATAAGACATCTGGGAGTTTTTAACGAAAACGCTGCCTATATATCTCTTTACTAAATATTTCGAGCCGGCATAGTATTAGGGACTAATGTCGGACATAAGTGTCTGATTCCAGTTGCTACATTCATTGACTATGCGCGCCACTTACGGTCAGGTCACATGTCGTGCTAGTATAATATATATATATTTATATATCTATATACCCTTTACGATATAACAAAATAATATATGGTGGAATTGTGAATATTATTAAGGTCTACAGAAAAGTCCGTGATGATTGATATATGTCTATCTCTTATAATATAAATACTATATCCATTTTAATACTTAAAAAAATGGGCAATTATAAAGCGGGAAACGTTTTTAACACAAATACGAATTTTATCATTTTAAAAACGTTTGTTGGCTTGAGCTTTTTATGAAGATTATTTTTTCCTTTTACACCATGCAAATTGAATGAATACCTTAGAACTATATGAAAAACGTCACACTGCAATACGCATCCGGTATACCCACGTCTTAACATAATAATAATAATAATAGTTTATTGACACAAAATAAAATATACATATTGAACAAAAAGTAAAAATTACATTGTTGTACATGTTTAATTTAGTAGAGGACTTCTGTCCCCTATACTAAGGTTGCCCTGGTCTTATAGGGGACAGCTAGTTGGCACTATGTAATAAAAGCGGTCTTGCAGCAGAGTCGTTCAATATCTGATACATGTCTAATTTCACCTTATGTCATACACAACTTTTTTTTTAAAGTTGAGGGCAAGGCGGAATTGACAAATCGTGCGGTTTACACAACTAACTTATATATATTATTTAAGAACTATTTATTTAGGCACACAGGATTATTTAACGATAATAGTATAAGTCAAGGCTTACTTGAGATATTTAAAAAGTTAGTGTTATTGGGCACTCACTCTGCTGCTAGTAACAATCAAATCAACTACAAAAAACAATAATAGAATTCTATTAAGGTTAGTATGTTAGTATGTTAGTTAGTATTATATGTATATATAATTAAATATTTAGATAAGTTATTTTTATTTTTCAATCTGATGATACTTAATGAAACGCATACAACAATTAACCTAACGTCTAGGAAGTTAATATCTTTAAGCGAGTCATAATCTTACGCGATCGTTGTTCCAAATTCAAGTGAAATAAAGAAGTTAGTTGGCGCTTGGCAAGTGCATTGTTTTATGCATTGGAGTGGTTTTACTGTTCGGACATTCGCTTGGCTTTTCATCTCGTCTCAAGTCCTGGTATAGGGTGCATACGTAGACATATATGTCAGGACAGTCCAAAAACACAATCAAGGAGGATTCTGGCAATAGAATTAATAATAATAAAATATTTATTTCATATTTATAAGTTAAAGTTAAACTTAGAACTGTGTTAGTAGGTATATACATTAATTTAAAAGTAAAAAAAAGTATAAAACAAAAAGTTAAATAATAATACTTTTATTTTAAAACTTTATACAAATATACAGAGGCGTTATATAATGTCGCTTAACATTCTCTGTCTGTCAGACCTTCGGGATAACGAGAACATCTATGCGAGGTAGGTGTATCAATTAAAATGAAATATATTGAAAATATATCAACAATAATTAAAAATCAATTTTTTTGGTCTAGTGGTAACAAACGTGACCGCCTCCATGGTCTAGTGGTAACAAACGTTGCCGTGAACTCGGGAGGTCGTGGGTTCGATTCCCATTCCCACGGGGACATGTTGTACATTGTATAAATAGTCTCGGTCTGGGTGTTTATATGTATATATTTACAAAAAAAAAAGTATAATATGTAGTTTATCAACCATCTAGTTTCCGTAACACAAGCCTCGTAGCTTACCACGGAAATTAGATGGCGCTGTGTGACCTGTCTGGAAATATTTATTTATTATTATACAGCCGTGAACTCATACCACATCAATAACATTGGCCGCTGGCGACACTACTAATCTGTTTAGTAGATTTATACTATGTAAATGCTGTACAAATTTAGACATTCCCGGTTATCAATACCTCTCACTCTCTACAGTACCAACGTTGCCTTTTGCGGATTATACCCAAAAATCCATCCACACGCGTTTTCTCAAAAATTCCCGATGCACTGCTGCGTCGAGGCAGTCCCATTAGTATTCTGAAGATTTGTATTGGACGTGCAGATCATTGTAGGCCCGACTAGAGTATCACACCCAGACTGCTGGTGTATAACGACCTGCAATTTCGTTTTCTTTACACTGTCTGTACATTGTGCAAATCAGCAAGCGAGCATGTTCCCTCGCACCGCCAGAGTTCCCTCTGCGATCCCTCTCAATATTAATATCGTCTTTCAGGTCTTCTGTAACCATATGGAAAAAATATTTAAGTTGGACTTTACAATCTGCAAATTAGTACCATCTAAAACAATAGGTAGCACATCATGTGGGCGCTAATTACCTGCCTTAAATAGCACTACGCTCTTTTCGGTAAGTAAACTGGACTCTTCTACGAATACTATACTATCCATGAACTGCGCTGTCGTCGGCATATATCACGTACGTATTTTGGTTATTACCAGGTAAGTGTTTGGTGACATGTCATGCTTAGAATTATATTACTCTTAACACAATATTTTTCATTTAATATAAGAAACTTCAATTTATTTGTTCTTCTCTTGTCAAGGAATAACTTACACTTTCGTAGCATACAGATCATTATTAGCAATACTTCATATATCATATTTACAAAGTGAATTTTTAAATGGTTGATATATTGTTGCCCAAAATGTATGATACTACCTCTAGATTAGGAAGTTTAAATGACCAATAAACGATTTGATGTTAACCCTAAACGGATTATGGACCGGTGCCAAGTCGAGAGTAAATTGTATTGTTAGTTGATCTTCATATACTTGTCTATGGAGTGCACGCAATAAATTCGTGTCGGCAGTTCACGCCCACGGGCCTCGCCAACTCGTAAACCGGTTGACGTTGCCAGGCGTGAGCAACCATCGTAAATAAGGTGCGACGGCTCGCTCGCCTCTCTTAGACATGGCTTTGTCATGTTCAACAACATATTTATTTGAGTATTAGAAGTTGCAGTTTCGGTTATGAATTCTTGTCTTTCACTTGCTGTGAAATTTGAGACTTTGAGATATAAAGTTTGATTTAGGATTGGATCATTAACTTTACCATTGCTATATCCCTTAGGGGAATACATATGTATTTTTATATATTGTTCGCGTGGCAGAATCGTTGATCAGCTTTGTTACCACGGCCCTGTCTTATCAGAAAAATGCTGGTCGCCATTTTCGCCACGGCTCTGTCAATAATGTTGTGTCGATCGGTTCTTAAACCGTCCGGGATTTCTCGCAGTGATAGTAAAATACCCGATGGATTAACGTTGGTGCCGTGATCCATGGTTCTAGTATTGGTGTGGTACTATACTTGTGTCGCCACCCTTGCCCGGTCTCATGTCCAGGGTACATCAATCAGGCCTGGGGCTGATGCAGACTCGGCCGGAAAGGCCAAATGTCGCAAATACTAGTCTGTGCGTTTGTGTCTTTTGGTCTTAAGACAATGGGACCATGGCTGCCAAGAGCTAAGAACTGTCTAAGCGGCAGGTTAATGATGTGTTCTTCGCACGCGATATGATCAAATGATTGGTTAATATATTTATTTTAGTTTATTTTTAATTTAGATAATATACTTAAATTCCCAACGTACGACGTACCTACTTCTCTTTTAGTGGCATTCAAATAAAGTCCACTCTTAGATACGAATATGGCTGTGTCATATTCCACAATAATTTCATACCATAATGGAAGATTAACTTACAGTTATGTATCACTCTTTGAGATACAGAGTTTGATTTGGAGTTGGCATATTTTCTTCTGCTTGTTGTGTTATTTAAATGAAGCCCTTTCTTAGACATATCTGTCTATATCATATTCAATAATATACGAGTAGTCATTATTATCTTTCATTTGCTGAGAATCTGAGATACTTAGTTTGATTCTTGTCTGGTATAACTGCATAAGTTGTTAAATATAAATAACGTGATCTCATAGATACATGATTGTGGTATCATGTTCAACAACATGGATTGTCATCTTTTACTTCAGAATTTGAGACACTAAGTTCGATTTGGGTTAGAGTAGCAGCTTTCTTGAATGTATAAAGTTTGTTTGGCATTAGCTGTAAGTGTTCTAAACTGTTTATGCGTAATTTCTGTTGAATTTAGAAAGCCTAAAATATCGATAATGATTGTGACCAGTCATTCATCGTTACAGCCCTTAGAATACCTTAAACTTTCGCTGCTAGAGGTGGAATTTCCTGAACATATATCTGGAGAATTTGCCCTGACACTCGCCAAAATGGCCAGATGTGTTGGCGAGGATTTGATCACAATTTATTAACGATTCCACTAGTTGATATTAGTGGAACTAGGATCGACGGCTTTAGTACTATGATAGGTACGTAAGAAAAGTGTATTTCTCATGTATGCCAGGGTTTTAAGGTCGCGGCTTTATGGTATTCAAGGAAAGCGTATTTCAACCGAGTCACCACCACTTGTTTTTAGTAGTTACATTATCGCTAAGTGTGAGTGGTTTAGTTCAGTTTTAATGCATTTTAAAACATATAGTGCAGATGGTCAATCAATACCTGGCCAAGGTGATATTATACCAAAGTTTTGCACAAAGTGTACACTAATATTGTTCACAGTGAGAAATACTCTGGTAGCGGGTACAATTTTAATTGCTTCTACTCTATTGCTTTATTCTTGTTCTCATATTGCACGTGTTTGTCCCTTCTCTTTACATAAATAAATAAATATTTAATAGTATGGATTAACCATACCATTCCATTGAGCAAAATTCTCTACGTATTAACAGGAAGGGTTAAGGTGTTGGTTGGTTGATTTTGTACTTGTTTATATTATGCTATCAGAAACAACTATGCTCAAGGCGCTATAGAACCGATATACATATGAATATTTTCTTACATCATGTTCAGAGTAGCAATTTATCCCAGATAGTGGAGTGAAGGTGTAGTATAGGCGTTGCCCCGTCCGCGTCGGGCCAACTCGGAACACTCAATCCTAAATCTCATTTTCTGAAGGCGTCCGATCCTCAACTGCATTGCTTTACGCGAATTCGCTACTCAAGTACTCTTACACATGGACCTAACATAAGGACCAGCTCTACAAAATAAATTTTATGGAGCATCAAAACAGGCAATCATGATCACTGTGCTGTACAGCAAATGTGCAAAGACTGCATTTTTTTCAAAGCCATGATATTTTTGTCAAAATAGTTTATTAAATCAAAGAATTCAATGTTATAAAAAAATATATATTAAATAAACTGAAAACTAAACTTTTAAAACATATAAATTACTAATAAAAAAAATACTTTATAATTAAAATATATCTAAAACTATAACAATAATATAATAAAAAAGACAAAAAAATAATAAAATAAAAAAATGCTCTAAATCGCTACCAATGGACAAAGAGCCAGAGATACTGGCAGCATTGCGTCGTTGAATGGATTGAAACTTTTAATTTTACATTTAATTAATATTTAATTTATTTGTGATATTTCTCCAGTTTGGTACGCTATATATATATATATATATAGACATCGAGCTTGCCACTTGTCAAGATTGGCCTGTAGTAAAGTTGTCTAAATATGAATACGCTTCTTTATATGCGTGGTTTCTGACCACCCCGAAAGAGAAACGGTCGAGATGTTTTTTTTTTAAATATTTTGAAGTAATTTTTTCGAATAAATAAATATGATTTTTTTACATATAAAATGTAATAACATAATTACCTATTTGTAAAATAGTGTCATTAAACGATTTTTGTTTATTTATTTGTTAAAGTCTAATGCATAATTGCAGGATTAATCAACTGAATTGAATTTATTGATTTACAAATGGTCTTTAATATTTAGGGCCATTGCATTGGTGCCAATAAACTGTATGGTCGGACTATACATGTGATATATGTCTACGAATCGTACCTGTTTTTTCTTTTATTCTCTGTCCCCTGAGATCCTCTTTACATTTTTATTTTACTACTTTCAGTCTAATTTAATATGCGGCTTCGTAGAAGAAATGGCGAGAATATATATTTCTGCATTTGTTAAGTTCTTCCTTTTAAGCGTCTACTTTACTATTTACTTGAAGTCAACATTTTATTTTAAGACGTGCAAATATTTTTTTTTTTTAATGGTTCCGTAATTTTCTGACTACTCATTACCATCGATCAAATTTGACCCGTACTAGTAGTTATTTTAAACTGCTCGCGCAAACGGATTCGGTATTTTTTGTCCAATGTTCGTAAAACCTTTGTTCATGTTTGTAACAGAAAATTAAGATTTTAAACTTTTAGCTTCTCTAACACCCAATACAATATTAGCAAAAACTTTCTAAACCCAGTCACAAGGAATACTAAATATTCTTCTCTCCACGATGATACTAACTGCACTCGCACTGTAAATCCTTGGATTGATTATAATTAACACATCTATTTTGGGCATTTTTTTAGTACTTGTGTACAATGAAAAAATATTGTGAATAGTAGTTTTGATACTTTTATTAAAAATACTATTATTTTTACTATCATCATTCATCATTACAGCCCCTAGAACACAGCGTCCTAGACCTCCACTGCTGGAGATGGGCCTTCCAGAACATATATCTGGAGAATTTGGCCTACACTCGCCACGCTGGCCAGACGGCTTGGCTTGGAATTTATTAAAGAGCAAATATTTTTATATTATAATCTAAAATAAAAATAAAAAACTACGTATTTTTTATTTTCATTATTCAGTAATAATATTCTAAGTTACGGTGCTGAGAAGTTATCCTAAAAATATCGCCACTCATACAGAGCCCAATCAAGTAGGTATCGAGGTCGTCGATCGCGCGAACGTTAACTTACGTAATTCTTTCTCTCTCTAATTTCGTCCCGCAGCTGTTGGCGAAAGCAATTAATAATAACACTCCCCAGCCTGTAGGTATTTATCACGATGGATATCGCGATTTTCAGACGCGGCCTTATTCACCATTGTTTTGTTATTCGGATAATGATTTTTATCTGTAAAAGTGTTTATTTCAAATTGAGGTTCTACTAATGACACCTAAAACTTAAAAAAAAAAAAACTTTAGATAAAAACACGCGGTATATTACTGTGAAATTAAGATATTTGAATAAAAAAATGTCAGCAGGCGCTTGACTGATGAATGTATTTGACACTGTCAGGTAATTTTGGGTATCAGTATCATCACGACCGTTTCCCTTTCGGGGTGGTCAGAAACCACGCTTATAAATAAGCTGATTCACATTTAGCCAACTTTACTAAACGCCAATCATGACAAGTGGCAAGCTCGTCGATTATCATTTGTTTAAAACTCAGATTATAGTTATATACTATAGTTACATTCAGTACTAGAGCTGTCATAGTAATATTTTAAACATTTTGCACACCTTTTCTACTTAAATTGTAATCTTCGTAAAAAAAAAAGTTAAGTTTGTAATCTTCTTCGGTGTGCGTAAAAAAGCATTGTTTTGTTTATTCTAAAATTCAATCAACTGAACGTAACACACACACAATGTTTTATCAACAGCAAAAAAAAAACGATTTAGAGGCAATTTAATACCTTATCGACTGTACCAAATCGATAATTTTAGCTTTAACCGATCCATTGTGTATTGCAAATATAGTTTTAAAAGCCTTACCTTTAGCCAACACGCAATAGATAGGTAAAAACTCGATCGAAATATGAAATAGGGCAGTATTCCCAATTCCCCATTGTGCTCCGGAACCCTAAAAAAAACTATATGTTGTAACTTAATTTAGTTTTCCAGATTGAACATTTATTGAATTTCAGCCATGTTTCATATAAAGTGAACAATCATTTATTTAGAGGAAAGGTTTTTCGCTTCTGATATTTAAGAAAAAGACATCAGTTAATTCTAATTAGGTCTATTTCAAATCAGGATTAGAAAGATCAGTTTTTAATTGGATATATAATTTAATAATTTCAGTTAGTGAGCACTGCCTTCTGAAAATTGAATTCTGGGTTCCAGAAGGCGGTTTCTCTATTTTTAACACAAATGCAGGGAATGTACTGTATTGTTAACTTATTAAACATTGTTTTGCTGTAACTGCCTCCGTGGTCTAGCGGTTAAGTTCATGGATTTATATTTGGAGGTACCGGGTTCGATTCCTGGTCGGGTCACAATAAATTAAAAAAAGTAAAAAAAAATAGTAATGTACCATCACGACCGTTTCCCTTTCGGGGTGGTTAGAAACCACGCTTATAAATAAGCGGATTCACAATAGGCCAATCATGACAACTGGCAAGCTCGTCGATGACTCCAGCGTACCAAACTCGAGAAATATCACAAATAAATTAATTAAATGTATTTATTTACATTAATAAATAATTTTTTGTCCCGACCAGGAATCGAACCCGGTACCTTCGAGTCTAAATCCACGGACTACACCGCTAGACCACGGAGGCAGAGACTACACAATAATAGTAATAAATCAATAAATAAAATTGATTAATATTTAATTTATTTGTGATATTTCTCGAGTTTGATACGCTAGAGACATCGACGAGCTTGCCACTTGTCATGATTGGCCTACAGTAAAGTTGGCTAAATGTGAATCCGCTTATTTATAAGCGTGGTTTCTGACCACCCCGAAAGGGAAGCGGTGGTGATGATACTTTACTTTTCTTAAAAATATTATTGTGACCCGACCAGGAATCGAACCCGGTACCTCCGAGAATAAATCCACTGACTTAACCGCTAGACCACGGAGGCAGTAACAGTAAAACAATGTTTAATAAGTTAACAATACAGTGCATTCCCATAGCACTTGTCATGATTGGCCTATAATAATGTTTGCATTTGAATCCGCTTCTTTGTAAGCGTGGTTTCTGACCACCCTGAAAGGGAAATAGTCGTAATGATACTATACTATAATAATATTAAAACTGTTATGATTTTGTACGAAAGTTAGAACCTAGGGCCAGGGGACTACGTGGTCTGAGTACGAAAGATTTTTATCCGATTAGATGTCCGCATAGCTTTTCGATTTAGAAAGAAGCTGCTGAAAGCCAAAGAAAATAATCATGTCCTATTTCTCGGAATTTAGACAAGGCTGTTCTATTTGGATGTTTTAATTAAATTGCCTTTGATCATGATCGGAGAATGTCTCTTCCGCAAAATGATTAAAACCAACAAATTTCGCTTCCACTAGCGCTTCGCCGATTGGTTTGTATTAAATTTAATTTTGCACTATATGTGACCATACGCACAAGCCAAAATATGTACCCCATACCTATAACGTGGTATTGAAGTAGGTAATATTTTAGTTACTTTTACTTTTTATTTCTAAAAGAAATTGTATGTTATATATTTTTTTAAATTGTTTCAGTTCTAGTTTTTATAATAATATTTAGTTTTTGTATACTTATTAAAAAAATTATAATATTATTATTTTTTATAGGCAATAAAGGCTACTGTGGTAATGTGGTGGTCGCCTACAATAGGTGCAACATCTAACTTCTGATTTAGTGTTAAGTACAAATAAGTGTGTGATGTTAGCACTGTTGGCTACCCTATTATAAATAAATAAATATCAATGTCCATTCTTTATTTCTCCCCTTTTCCCCATCAGCATTAAATTCATTACAAACTCTCTTAAATATTAAAGACAATGTTAACAATGAAATTATTATTAGTACATAATACTTATTCAAGAAACAATAAGTTAACACCGGAACAGATGGCGAAATTATTAGGAACTTCTGAGTGGAATAAACAAGACATACAATACAAACAGCAAAAACAAATTTAATTAAAACTCTAGTGAAAACTACCCTTCTAGATAATTGAATTTAAAAAAGTCTGGATGTCAAAAGTTCTATTGTCAGAAACGTTTAATTAAATCCTATCCAGATCGTGTCCAGATACTAATTACGACAAACTAAGTCAAAGTCAAAATATCTTTATTCACGTAAACCTATTACAGGCATTTATGAAACGTCATTAATTTAATTATTTTGAATGATTCTACTCCTGCTAGTAGAAGACTAAGCAGCAAAGTGGTCTAATAAGTAAGCTTTTAGCAGAAGACCAGCAGCTTAGCAAATTCCAGTGACCTGATAATGTTTAATCTGACTGAGAAAGGAATCTGCAAGGAAAACTCAGCTATATCAGATTTACAAAATAAAACATATACAAAACTGCACCACAACGATCAATTAATGACCTTTTAAATTAAGTTATCAGTACCTATGAGAATACAATACCTGGTACAGCAGTAACCCACCAGGCAAGTCAGAATTAAGGTAGACTACATGCCTATGTGCAACCCGAAAGTCGACAAAACGCAAAAACCTCTGTTAATTTAAGAACAATAAATTGAACGTGTTCGGCAGAGGTCTAACATACGTATACATATAGTGTCTAAAACTCTCGAACCGCTGCAGCTTCGCCGAGAGCCCAACCCTTAGCAGCTTAGCAGTGCGTCCGGAATGTTTGCAGAGAATCGTGTTGATAGTTTTTCTGCTATCATGCGTAAACGCACTGCATCTCTAGTCAATAGAATTAGAGGCAGCACCAACAATATGCTTAAGGTCATATCGGATAAAGTGGACTGTCCAATACAGTATCACTTTATTAAGATTCACACAAATTGACGCGTGTACAAATAAGTATAAATAAGGCACTAACATAAAATTTTAGTTTACTAACTTTAATGTAAGCCATTGTTACTAACATAGTGATAGGTATACTAACAAAAATGGATTGTAATTATCTATTAAATTGAATATATTATTATTATTATTAGCATATTCTACAAGGTTTACTACGATGAGAGTTCAACAGAGCTTCACAACCTTATCCCTTCTTCTCTATTCCGCAACCGAACCACACATTTTTTCATTTCATTACAGCCCCTAGAACACAGCGTTCTAGACCTCCAATGCTGGAGATGGTCCTTCCAGAACACATATCTTGGGAATTTGGCATACACTCGCCACGCTGGCCAGACGGCTTGGCGAGAAAATGATGTCAATTTTTAATGACAATTTATTAACGATACCACAAGGTGGTATTAGTGGAACCGGGACCGATAGCTTAACGTGGTGTTGGTGTTGTTAATCTATGACAAATGTACGTAAGAAAAGTGCATTTCTCATTGGTACATGCCGGGTGGGTTTGAACCGACCTTTGTAGGATTCAAGGAATGAAAATATGCACAGGCCAAAATATGCACCCCCTATACCGTAATCACTATCCCTACGCGTACATATAAATTTGGAGACTCTTACATCTGTTGCACGTTAAAGATGTGGAACGCTCTCCCATCCAGTGGGTTTCCCCATTCCTATAACCTGGAGTCCTTCAAAGGAAGTGTAAAAAAGCATCTAATAGGCCGGCATAGTGGTAGGGACAGGTGTCGGTCATCTGAGGCTGGTGTCAGTTGCTCCCATTCGTGAACCTCGCTTATTTATTTATTTATCTTCAAGGAAAATTACAGCTTCTAACAAATAATTACTTATATAAAAAACTAGATGCCAATTAAAAGTTTCCACAAATATCTTATTCAACTAAAAAAAACTTATAAATAGAAGAAACATATAAATGATAATAATAAACCACAATAATTTAGAAAATAAAAATAATTAGGTAACTAAATTTTTCTTTTTGTATCCTTTGCCTATTTGTATGTATCATTTCTGTTTTTTTCTCCGAATAAATAAATAAATAAATAAATCTATAAATCAGATAGAAACCTTACTTACCGCGTAGTCACATGTCGTGCTGGAAGACAAATTTCTAAGCATTCCATAGATTCATCGTACGAGTGCCGGGTCCATCGTGTGTAGGTAAGAGATGAGAAGAATGGTGATTCGGGCTTGCGAGCGAGATTAGGCTGATATAAAAGAAGGCCTCCTTTTTGTATTTTATTGCGCAATAAGACGCTCACCATCCACCACTCTACTCTTCTTCCTATCCAACCAAATGCTGTATGAATCCGTTAATGCCATCTTAAAAGGTTTTTCCATAATTTCTTAATCTGTCTTTACAGTGGATTTATATTTTTGTATATAATTTGGCCTTATTTATTGTGTAAAATTTGATAATATTGTATTTTTGGTTATGCCAATTGGTTATGTTATGGTTTTATGGAGTTCCAGATAAATAAATAAATAAATGTATTGACGGCCCAAGTCTTTTAGTGAGGGGTGCAAAGATTTTGCTGGAATTCCTCTCTGTATATTGTTCTGGAATATTTAATTCCAACGGAACAAAGTAAATAAGTTTAATAAGATTTTTTTTCAAGTGTTTAACACTGTAAATTTGCCAAATCTTAAAATTTGTATCGACGTTGTGATATCGTGTATAGCGAGTGCGTCTTCGTTACTAATATCAATTAGGGCGGCGTCGTGCCAGCGATAGGCGGGCGGGAGCGTGACCGAACAAGTCTACCCTTCATTGAGATATACGTAATGACCGGCCATTCAATAACACACATTTATTTATTTATATAGTTTACACAGCAGTACATATATTATCACACACATAACATAGTATAATTATAACTTATCTAATATACTCGTATGTACCAATTAGGTGTCACAGCATTCACATAAAGAGAAGAAGAAATTAGAAACTTATTACTGTTAAAACAAAAAAATAAATTTGACGAAAACTAACAAATTTACAAAATATAACATAAAAATATGACTTCTAAAATAAAATTATATTTTTTTCTTTTTTAATACAACTATAAAGGAAACATAAAAAATGCATAAAATTGGTACGTTAAAAACGAAAACAAAACACTTGTTAAATAAATTATATGCTACTCATTGATGTTTTTTCTGAAAACATTGTAATTGATTATGAAATATGTCTATATTATTATTGGCACTGCAGAGACTACTGTAGGTGTTGCACATTCGGGATGTTGACGAACGTGAACCTACATTAGTTCTTGAGGGAGGACAGCACAGGATCTTGGTTATAGGACGACGTGGAATATTATAGGGTACTGTCAAGGAAATGTGTTGTAAGAGTTCGATACATCCAGTCTGGCCAGTATGGCCAAATGTAATGAATGAATGAAGCGAAAGACCCATCGATAAATACCTTATAAATAATTTACTTTTACATACTTAATAAGAGCGGTGGTGGCTCATTAGAAAAAACCCTATCCTTAAAAAAAAGAAAACTAAATATATCGTTTAGAACTCCGGCATGTACCAATGAGAAATACACTCTTCTTGCGTTCATTTGTTATTTATTAACAATACCATCGTTCCCGTGCCTCGGAGAGCAAGTTAAGCCGTCGGTCCCGGTTCCACTTATACCAACTTGTGGAATCGTTAATAAATTGTCATTAGAAAAGTGACATCAGCAAATGTAGGCCAAATTCTCCAGTTTTTTTTGGAAGGCTTATTAGTAATAATAATAATAATAAATATTAAAAGACAGGTCACACAGCGCCATCTAATTTCCGTGGTAAGCTACGAGGCTTGTGTTACGGAAACTAGATGGTTGATAAACTACATATTATACTTTTTTTTTTGTAATATATATATATAAACACCCAGACCGAGACAAATTATACAATGTACAACTTGCCCCAGGTGGGAATCGAACCCACGACCTCCCGAGTTCATGGCAACGTTTGTTACCACTAGACCACGGAGGCGGTCAGTGTAAAGCATTTGTAAGCCCAGTTATTGTATATAAGTCAATATCCCTGCTCCCTATTTCCGTTCCTTCCTGGGAACCTTAACTGCAAAATATGAAACGTGCTGGTGCCTAAATAGCCGCTTAAACTATAAGGACTTTAGAAATGCGTAGCACTCGATTGAGACAGAATAGCTACCTACTCTCAAATTGCGAAGATATATTTTTTTATTGTAAATCTATACAAAAGGTGAACGTAATGCTGCAAGAAATTCTCTTCCCATTAACCTTTGGGACATTGGGACATTTAAAATTGAGTATGGTGCAAATTTTATTCGAAGTAAATTATTATACATTAAATATAAATTAAAAGCTACCTAAATAATATTTATTTATTCCATCATAGTTTCTTAGGTGTATACATGCATATATCGAATCATACTCATTCCGCACTCAATGAATACTGCTTCCTGGAACACAGGTAATCTTCGTTCGGGTTGCAGGGTTTTTACAAATACTGGTGGATAGTTTACGTCACTCTATGATCTGCGTTAAATATTTGTTTTATACCTACTTACTTATAAATGTAAACTTGAACTCTTTGACTTCGAATAATTAATAAAATTAAAAATAAAATATGGTGCAAATAGAGAATAAAATATAAAAATAACATAAATAATGGTTTAAGACTTGCCTCCGTGGTCTAGCAGTTAAGTCCGTGGATTTAGACTCGGAGGTACCGGGTTCGATTCCTGGTCGGGACACAAAATATTTATTAAATAATATTTAATTTATTTGTGATAATTCTCGAGTTTGGTACGCTGGAGACATCGACGAGCTTGCCACTTGTCATGATTGGCCTATAGTAAAGTTGGCTAAATGTGAATCCGTTTATTTATAAGCGTGGTTTCTGACCACCCCGAAAGGGAAACGGTCGTGATGATACTTAACTTTTTTAGTTATATACATACATACAAACTAATACTACTTAAATTTAATACAATAAATTAAATTATATCATAATACATATATACCTAAATAATAACATACACAATAGATTAAAGTCAGTAAAAGTTAAGCTAGGGACTTTAAAAATGACTTTTCTTTAATATTGGTCTGACTTCAACTTTTATATGGGCAATGGTGGCTCTGTTGTAAGAACGTTCTTAAAATACGAGGCCAACCTGCATAATAAATACATACAAATAAATGTTCTTTGAACTAGTTACATGATATGTTATTTCTACGATTTTTTTTCTGTTCTGTGCTCGGTACAATGGGAGTAAGGGAACCGTGCAAAGATGGAACATTTGTCAATTCAGCTCCTTTGAACCAAGATATGAGAAATGAGAGTGTTTCGACACATTTACCCTACCTTATATCTGCTGACTATTATTTGTGCGAACTGACATGAATATGTTTAACACGGTTATATATATTAACTTCATAGATTTTTTTATTTTATTTATTTTTTATATATTTTTTGTATATTTATATGACCGCCTCCGTGGTCTAGTGGTAACAAACGTTGCCGTGAACTCGGGAGGTCGTGGGTTCGATTCCCACCGGGGCCAAGTTGTACATTGTATAATTTGTCTCGGTCTGGGTGTTTATATGTATAATATGTATATATTTACAAAAAAAAAAGTATAATATGTAGTTTATCAACCATCTAGTTTCCGTAACACAAGCCTCGTAGCTTACCACGGAAATTAGATGGCGCTGTGTGACCTGTCTGGAAATATTTATTATTATTATTTATTTATTTTATATATTTATTTTCTTCATGTAATCCAAAAGTCGCAGATTCCAGCTAATGCGAAATACACTTTTCTTAAGTTATACACCACTATCGTTACGCGTACATATAAACTTGGAGACTCATACGTACGCTGAATTGTGGAATGCTTTTCCAGCCAGTGTTCTCCATTCTAATAGGTACACATATTAAAATCCTACAATCATAGTTTTAATTGTTTATTATTTTTTATTGTGAACATAAAAAAAGTAATATTTACTAAATATAAAATAATAATTCATCTTTTAAAAAACTGATGTATTCACACTTCTTAAATAGCTCCTGACAGCGTTAGTAAGTAGTATATATGTATGTTTATCTATAATAATGTGTATTATTAGTATGTAGTATTATGATATATATGATGTAAGTATATATCAATCCTATTAAATTAACTTTTATAATTATATTATTATTATTATTAAATTCTTTATTGCACAAAATAAGTGTACAAAGGCGAAGATTAATGCCTACAAGGCATTTTCTAACATCTAACCTTTGGGAGAGTGTGAGATTAAGGGTAGTGCTGATATCAAGTTTAACAATATAGAATATACTACACACATTACATACTAATAGATACTTACACTGTTACATAAATTACACATATACCTATAAATAAACGTATATACACATATATATTATGCCAAATATATATTTTTAGCCTGATGACGACTCCTGTTTGTCTAGAAATAAAGCAGTGACCAAGCGCTTAAAAACGTGGACAGACGGCGCGTGTCTAATAGCGAGTGGTAGCCTGTTCCACTGGCGGGCTGCAGACACAGTATACGAATCTGAATATCTGCTAGAGGAGTGGGATGGGATTTTAAGTTGGTTGTTATGTAAAGAGCGAAGTGGAAGGTTGTGAGTATCACACATGTATTCAAAACGGGATTTAAGATATGCAGGCGCATGAGGGTTGTTCAGGATACCATACAGAGACACGAGGAGATGGGTAGATCTTCGAAAGCGGATATTGAGCCATTTCAACTGATTACGAAAATGAGAGATATGATCATATTTACGCAAGCCGTATACATAGCGGATGCATAAATTGAGCAGACGATCGAGTTTGTTCAGTAGCTCTTCAGTGACGTCGGGATAGCAGATATCTGCATAGTCTATTATGGGAAGAAGCAGCGAACTGACTAGCATTAACTTTGCCTTAAAAGGAATAAAATATTGTAAGCGTTTCAACGAATGCATGCTGCCATGAACTTTCTTACAAATTTCGGAGACGTGGTGATTCCAGGAGAGATCACTGCTTATGTGAAGTCCTAGGTTTTTCACATGCTGACAAAAAGGAAGTGACACATTGTCAAACATTAATGGGGTAAAAGGTATATGGTCCAGTTTGCACAGCATTTGCCTCGAGCCAGCGATCATCACCTGCGTCTTCGAAGGGTTTACCAGTAGACCTAAATTTTGTGACTGTATTTTAATAGCTTCAAGATCCTTATTCATTTTGAGAATAGCATTTTGTATATCGTCCATCTTGAAGTGAAGCGAAAGTTGGACATCGTCGGCGTACAGATGGTAGGAACTGAAATGTATTACCTGAGTGATCATGTTTATAAAAACAGAGAAGAGCAAGGGAGATAACACGCCACCCTGCGGGACACCAGCAGTAACCGGACACCAGTCCGAGTACGTATCATCTAACCGGATGCGTTGCTGGCGCCCGCGAAGATAAGAGTCGAACCATAATGCCACATTCTGTGAAATGTTAAGAGAACGCAATAAGGCCGTGAGAATATCGTGATCTACACAATTAAAAGCGTTACTGAAGTCTAACAACGTAAGGAGTGTGAGCTTTTTATTGTCAATAGAAAATCTGATGTCATCAGTAATTTTTGTGAGAGCAGTAGTTGTGCTATGTGAAGGTCGAAAGCCAGATTGAAAAGAATTTAAAAGTTTATTGTGGGAAAGAAATGTAGCAAACTGGCGATGAACTACACGTTCTAGTACTTTAGATAGAAAGGGAAGAATTGATATTGGTCGAAAATGACTAAAATCGGTAGGGTTAGTATTTTTGGGGATTGGAACTATGTGGGCATTTTTCCACACTGTGGGAAATTGTCCAGTAGAGAGTGAAAAGTTTATAATATAGGTAATGAAGGGAATAATGATGTTTATTATGGGAATCAGAAGAACACGGCCCACATTATCATCTCCTACAGCCTTACTGGTTATGGATAGAATAATCTTTTTAATTTCACAGCTTGACATTGGTTCGAACTGAAAAGTATTACTAGAAGATAGGGGTAAAGCATCAATTTGAGAAATAGCGACAGCTTTAGAAATACTATTAATAGAAGAAGAGGGACTAGAGAAGTGTCGGTTTAGACCGTTGATGTCCATTGAGGAAGAAATAATACTATCAGCCTTTACCTTACCAAGACCTAAAGTTCGAAGAAATGACCAAATGTTTTGAGGTGTGCAAGATTTAATAGATTCGTGAACAAATTGGCGTTTTGAGTTCCTACACATCTGATTCACCCGATTCCTAGCATGTTTATACTTATCCCAGTGTTCCTGACTGTGAGACTTCCTGTATTTCCTCTTTAAAGAGTCCCTCCACCTCATAGCTCTTCGTATCTTGTCGTCCAACCATGGGGCCGGGGGTCTCTTCATACGTACTGGGCGTATAGGAGCATGCTTATCGAACAGCTTTATTATTAAGTTATTTAATTCTGATACCATGTTATCAACAGTTTCTTTACATATTACGGTGTTCCAGTTCATGGCAGCAGCGTCAGACAGAAGCAAATCCTGATTCATTTTGGCAAAGTTACGCTGAAGATAAATTTTAGGCTTAAATTTGGGAGTTTTTACTTTGTACGAAGCATAAATCAAATCATGGTGAGAAAAACCAGGTGCTAAGTATTGTCCATGTGTAGATATCCTGTCAGGGTTGGAGGTAAGGATAAGGTCAAGAAGGCTACTGGATTCGTTTACATGAAAGGTTGTGTTTAGTGGAAGAAAGGATACATTGACAGAAGAAGTAATAAATTTCAGTTTCCTACTGCGCGAGTCATCTTTATGTAAACAAGTGTTGAAATCCCCCATGATCAAATTGTGATCATATGAGGGTATGTAAGACTCGAGCAGTAGTTCTAATGTAGAAAAGTAGTCAACAGTAGGGGGAGCGTAAACGACTCCAAGTAGAAATTTTACAGAATTTAAGTTTAACTCCAGGAAGATATGTTCTGACGAACCAGAATAGGAAGAAGGAGATTGGGAGAGAATTTTAAACGAAATATTGGAGCGGAGGTAAATTGCGACACCACCGCATCCCCTGCCAGTTCGGTCATTACGGATAAGAATAAAACCAGGAAGAGGGTAGTACGTAGAAGGAAGAGTTGGCTTAAGAAATGTTTCAGAGACAAGTAGAGCGTGTATGTTGTTGCTACCGAACGTGGCAAGGAGATCCGGATAGTGTCCAGGAATGCTTTGTGCATTTATGTGGCAGACATTTAGATTCTTGGGGAAAGTCGAGAAGGTATTGTGCAATGCATCCACCAGATGAACAGAAGCCTGACTGACATCAGACTCGTCGTCGGAACTTGTTGATATACAGGAGAAAAAAGCATCAGACTCAGACGAAGAATTATTTGGCATCATGTATAGTATAATAAACTAAATATAAATATATATATATAATTTTATATAGGTACTTAAATTAATTCTAAAGGCTATCTGATTATTATATCTATTACTTCTCACCTCACCTGCCAGTTATTTGTTTAACAAATCTGTCTATCAGTAACAAAGAAATACCAAACACAATCAAATCCGTTTTACATAAAGCAAGCAGGTACCTACCTACAACCACTCAAAAGTACATAAAATTTTTATTTAATTATAAATAATTATTAAATATATTATTTATTTAAATGAATTTAAGAGTAGTAATCGCATTATTTAACTATTTATCGATAACAATGATGGGACATCCCTAAGTAAACATAGAAATAATAAATTTAAAAAAATAAAAAAAAAAAAAAACTTTGAATGATTGAATGTTAATTACTCTTTGATTGAATTAGAATTTGAATGAACTTGTTTGTACCCATATATGCTATGTTCTACTTGAAAGCAAATAAAATAGCATTTTAACGAATTTTGTATGGAATCTTAGAGAAACGCCAAGTCGAACGACATTCGAAGCGAAATAAAGTGGAAAAAAAAAATTTACGCTTAAAGCGACAAGTCAAACATAGGGATAGTCTGTGGTTTGAATGATTGGTTGTTTAGGACTTAAGCATTCTGTACCATGTCCTTCAATATATTTAAAAATAAATAAAAATTAATGATTGGAAAGAGGAACCCGCTTATCACTATAAATATTACTAAAATATGTTAGATATAAGTTTAAAACAGAAAGAAAAAAAAAAACAAATCACTAAGGTATATCAGCAAAAATGAAGAAATCAAAACATTAAGTAAGTATGATGAAACTGCACATTTAGCTACTTTCGCTTTGCTACCCTTGCAGGTCTTAATTTCTTTGTTTTGTCCTCAGATGGTCCCGGTGGATGGATGGCGACAAACTCGCTCAGGTGCGCCTCAGACATCAAACGGTACCGTGTACCATCCTGGAGTTTAACATATACTTGGCAGTCCTGTGACCAGCAGTTGGTCATGCCATACAACTTGCGCCCTTCAGCAAGCAGGTGCCTGCGTGATGGTGTCAAAAATTCAGCAATGGATGTACCGCAGCCCTTTAGCTCCTTTTTTGAGCGCCACAGCTCAGAACGCACATCAAAATCCCGGAATTTTACTAAAATTGGGCGAGGTCTGCTTGGGTCACCCTGTGCGCCTAGTCTATAGCTAAACCTGATGTCCTCAGTCTGAATGCTCTGCTTGAGCTTAGTGGTACAAATCTCAGCTATCCGCTGTGCAGTGTTTTCACCGGAACTTTCATCGATACCTCGAAATAACAAAAACTTTTTACGACTTCTGCTCTCGAGGTCGTCCGTCATTGTTGCAACATGCACAATCTGAGCCCGGAGCAGTGCCAGAGTGTCTCGCACAAAAACCTTGAATTGGTGAAAATCATCGGAAAGCTGCTGCAGGGTGTTGTTAGCCGCAGCATTGACAATTCGGCTCTCGAAGGACTCCATGGACTTTTCAAATTGCTGCTGAAGACTATATAGTGACATTTCTTGCTGGGAAACCATTTTGAACTGTGTTTAGTGATGTTGTGAGAGATAATGGCAGTGATGTGAGACCGAGGTATGTTATGTTATCATAACCACACTATTTTTTAGAATTTTTACTGTACTCATTAATTACACTGGTTAATATTACATTAATAAAGTCTATTGTAACCAAAACTTGGAAGAAAAACAGATTTATATAATAAATAAAAATTTAAGCAAAAAAATACGTCTTTCTTTTTTAGTAGCTACCCACGAAAAGTTTATAGTATTATTATTATTTCTATGATTGCACCTATAATTGTTCTAATTTGTCCCTAAGGTTTGGCTGTCAGAGAATGTCTTCGGGCATTAAGTCCGCCTTTGTACTTTGTGCAATAAAGTTTTTTAAATAAAATAAATAAATAATTCTAAACTACTTTATTAACATTAAATAACTTTAAACTAAACCTAATAAAATAATAAACTATAAATGAAAATTATCCTCAAGAGACGTCCCAAGAAGACTGGCAATATTTTCCCTCTGTATAGTGAGTTTAGCCGCTAGCAGAAAAAAATGCAAGTTTCCTGTCTCTTGATTTCTCCGTCAAAAAAAAATTAATAAGTATAATAGGCCGGCATAGTGGTAGACACTGATGTCCGTCATCTATGCTCGGCGTCAGTTGCTCCCATTTTTGGACCTGATAGAATTATTTTATTTGGCCTACACGTTGGTCCAGACGGGTTTAGCCTCGTTATAGAGAGAGGAAATGTTGCCGATTTTCTTGGATTTTAAAAAAATATAGTTTAGTTTTTAATTTCCCATCAGACGGTTATAATTTTAGTTTATTTTTTATTAGTTTTATTTGTAGTGTAGTTTTTTTTTTTTTTTAATGTTAGGATTTCTTTTTATTTATTTAATATTGTAATTATTTTATACTGTTCGTATATTACTTCGAATAATATATATATATACCTATCAGTTTTTATTACGTTTAGTTTATATTTGATTTAATTTATACTTAAATACTTGGTGGTTGATTTCTGCCCTAATTTGTGTACCTACGCTATCTCCCCTGTTTTCAAACTTAAATCCCTATGGTTTATTTTTAATATTTATGAAGGCGCCAAAGTCCGCTAACTTTTTAATACTTTTGAAATATTTATAACCATATAACATTTTTCTAACTTGCCACCACGACCCAGGCTACGAGTACACGTGTATTTTAAATACAAACTAATAAATTTTACTAACATTGTTAACAAACGAAAGTAACATAGCTTTTAAAATTATCAAGCTTGAAGCTGCCGCAGAACCGACGAACGATGGGGCAAAAAACGTGTTCTAGAGTGGAGAACACGTACAGGACGACGCAGAGTGGGAAGACCCCCCGCCAGATGCACAAATGACCTGAAGAAGGTCGCTGGTGGGGGTTGGAGATACAGGCTGATGATTAACGTGAAAGTTTGAAAGAATGTTGTGTTGACACAAAAACTACTCAACGGATTATAATGGAACTTTACGATAATTATAGTCATTTTCTGACTACGAAATATATGAACACAGGGCCACACCTACGTTATTTATCTGTCTGTAAGCCAAAAGAGTTCCAGTAATGCAGAGACGTGGACACTGACAGTGAGTCTGATTCACAAGTTCAAGATCGCTTGGAGATGAAGAGTTTTTATATACTATCACGACCTGTGATACTGCGCCCACCTGATGGTAAGGAATCAGATACTCATGACTGACGTCAGTATCTTACACCATGCCAGCCTGACTGGGCATGACGGTAATTCGATACTGATCCCCAAACGTGTGGATACACTTTACTGGATTTTTCGGCACGCTTGTCATGTTAATATTGATATCAAAAGTACACAGCTTGAAACAAGACTTACGTAAATCTACTAAGGAGGTTGGAAATTAGCGGCTCTAAGTTTTTTTTAAAGTAGCTAAAGATTTTATTTAGGTTAAAAGCTTAAATACAAATCTAATTACGTTGTTGGAATAGGTAGGTACTCGTACCTACAATTGGGAATTTTGGCACATTTTTTCTGATTAAAATTTGATTTTCCCGATTGTGATTTTCATCTCTTGTTTCCAGTAACAAATGAATAATCGTTTTCGTTTCGGAAACAAAAGGGATACACCTCGTCTATGGCAAATAATTTAATTTTCTGCCCATTGAGTTACCGGATAAGACAACTGTTTCTGATATTTTACAAGTTGTGGTCCAGTCACAAATCTTCTCTGGGATGATGGATTTACAACACCTCCGCTCCAGTTCCTCGAAGAGCGACGTTACCGTGTTCGATTCCTGGTCAGGACACACTTGCCATGATGGGCCTATAGTAAAGTTGGATAAATGTGAATCCGCTTCTTTAAAAAAAGCGTGGTTTCTGACCACTCCGCATGGGCCCTTAAAAATCATATAAATATTATAAAAAATCTAATTGATTTACAAAAGGAAGTTTTTTTTTAAAAAATATGTTTGATTCATTTATTTATTTATTTTTGCAAGTAGGAATAGTACAAAAAGAGATGTATTCTGCGTTTTACAAGCTTTTTTTTACAATATACAATATCATTTTATAGTACATATTGGTGTATCTGGAGCAGTACGTGATAACCATCATTTGGGAAGAGAAACAATAAACATATTTAAACACTATAAGCTAAGACAGACACAATTAAGATAGCAAAATAAAATGTCACTTAAGATTATAGCTGCTTTAATGAGGCATTGTCACATTGTAAGCTAAGACAGACACAATTATAAAAATTTAAATGTCAGTCATGATTATAGCTGCTGTAAAGAGGCATTGTCATACTATAAGCTAAGACATGTTATTACTAAGATTATAGCTGCTGTATAAAGGCATTGTCATACTTACTAGACTAGAACTAATTACAGATTATAAATATTAATTTTCCCTATTACTATTAGCTGCCGTACAGAGGCATTGTCAAACTACAAGACTAGTTTTAATGCTATAATTTTATTCCCAACCATTTTTATCATTTATATAGTAAATTACCAGTGTAGTAGCTATTTTGCATTAAATTAATTTTATTATGATGTTTAAATGAGTTTATGGGCAAAACTATAACACTGGTAGTTTTCAATGTTAGTTCAATTTAAATTGGCTATCTCTATTCCAGTAATTCAATGGTTAAGCGTAATGATTTATCAGAGTGGATGCCCCGGGCCGGAGAACGCGATGGCGCGTCATCGTCCCAGCTTCCTGCAGACATATCTTTTTGATAAATTACTAAGAATACGGAAGAGGTGAAATTCTAAAATAATCTCAACTGCCGAGTTGAAGCAAAAATTGCGATCGCTTGCAATTTTTTATGTTTATTCGAAGCAAATATTATAAAAAGTGTATTTTTATTCGACTTATTATAATAATAAATTCTAATGCAAGACAAAGTGGCTTTAACAGTCGGGACTTCTTTCCAACAATGGGCCCCGACTATAGGTCACACAGCGCCATCTAGTTTCCATGGTAAGCTACGAGGCTTGTGTTACGGAAACTAGATGGTTGATAAACTACATTTATTATACTTTTTTTTTGTATATATATACATATTATACATATAAACACCCAGACCGAGACAAATTATACAATGTACAACTTGCCCCTGGTGGGAATCGAACCCACGACCTCCCGAGTTCACGGCAACGTTTGTTACCACGGAGGCGGTCAAACTATTAAAGTCACAATATTCGTATCAATCTCTATCATCGTATCAAGATCTAGGAGGTGACAAGATATAAACATTATCATATAGAAAACTCTCCACTAGATTCTAAAAAATGGCTCAGTCAGAGGGATTACACGGAAACTGAAAATCTTCTAGCTGTTGTTAGGTATTCTGGCCTCTTCACACACATACCCTCATACCTACATACCCACACAGAACAATTTTGGTAGGTATTTCTTTGTGCTGTTGTTTAATAATAAAATAAATTGTATTTGTTGTCGACCGGACAAAACAAAATGGTATGCTACGACCTGCGGCACGGTTGCCATCAGTGCAGGTCATTGAGCATATAAAATGTAATAGATTTAGTTCAGCGGTTCTCAAACTTTTAGGCGACACAAATCTTAGTTTATTTTTTATTAGTTTTTATTTAAAGTTAATTTTTACTCGGTTAAGTTTATTGATTTCTCTTCCATTTTAAAAACTTATCTTAGGAATAATAAAATAAACCTGTGTCAAAAAAAAACTGACCTAATTACGTACACGTCACAGTCAGTTAATAACGAAACAACCTGCATATTGTTACCGTAATTGTGATTGATTTGATTCCAATTTCGTCAGCTATTCGCAAGCACCAGCTGTCGGCGACAAGCCTTCAACCCCTTTTATGCGACCCACCCTTTTATTTATGACAGAGTGAAAGTATCATTACGACCGTAATGAAAAAACCTTAAAAATATACGAAATACTTGTCATTAATATACGAGTATACTATTGTAACGAAATTAGTATCAAAATAAATATAAATATTTCCAGACAGGTCACACAGCGCCATCTAGTTTCCGTGGTAAGCTACAAAGCTTGTGTTACGGAAACTAGATGGTTGATAAACTACATATTATACTTTTTTTTTGTAAATATTATACATATTATACATATAAACACCCAGACCTCGACAAATTATACAATGTACAACTTGCCCCCGGTGGGAATCGAACCCACGACCTCCCGAGTTCACGGCAACTTTTGTTACCACTAGACCACGGAGGCGGTCAAATTGTATATATATATTATGTAGGTTATGTAATAATTAATATTTAGTATATTAAAATTATAGTACAATTATGTAAGTATTTGATTTTACAATTCTTTTAAAACCAGTACTTATATATAGTTTGTATATAATATTTATATGTTTATATAATAATGTTATATATATATATATACCTCCAGTATCTAAGTGTATGGTGTTTATATAAGTATTACTTACTTTAATAGTATGTATAGTTAATTTATTTACAAAATAATTTCCTAATATCGTTTCTCTATTCTCGATTTAAAAAATAATTTACTGCATTATGTTCGCTGATATAAAATTACAAAAAAATATATATATATTTATTATGTTTTTTGGTAATTATATTTCTATCAAACTATTTTTTCTAAACAAACAGAAATAACATTAACAAGACCTTGAGTGTCGAAATATGTCATATATGGAACCTATAATAGTTCTAATTGGTCCCCAATGTTTGGCTGTCGGAAAACATTGTGACAAAAAAAAAAAAAGTAAAAAAAAAAAATGTGACACGCACATTGGTCCTATAGAGACTAAGTGCGGAAAATCCACCGTAATCACAATCATAAAATTGTGACATTTCTCATATCTGAGGCGCCTTTTAGACATTGACGAAGCTTCTAGCCAAAAGTGAATGAATAGTTATTTTAAGTAAAGTATGTTTGTAACCGGGAATTGAACTCGAGCTTATATCAAAGACCTTTAGGCTATGGAGTGGGAGAGTTGAGGGGCTATTAGGAGACCGTGGCCACGCGTCGTGTTTCCTTACACTTGCTCAGTTCGTTTCTTCTAGGGGCTTATTGAGCTATTTGTCTCAAATGACCCATCCAAGTTGCTCGTGACGGCAATATTTGTGACTGATGTAAACGTAAAAGTTTGTGTTATATTTTTATTAAAAAGATTTGTTGTTTTGTCGAGGTTCTATTAGCAGACAGAACACATCTTTCAACACAGCCTCTTTACAGCCACGAATTTTTTTTTTAAGTTCATAGTTTAAAAAAGTAAAACTTGTTTATGGCAACAGTGTTTGTTCGCGCCGATCGCGGTAATTCGACTAATTTTGGATGTTTAGGTGTTATTGTGATTCGTCAGTGCATAAACAGACGTCCTAATTTGTTACCCGTATACCCTTGTCCTGTCTCTTTCTCGCCGCTTCCTTTCTATATTACCCATCCCGCTCACTAGTCCAAAGGCTTGCGCACTGAAAAGAGGCAGTGCCTATATAACTGGCCGTGCAGCATGCTGGTCGTAATCGTCGAATCGAAGTATAGTCGTTGTCCTACAGTCGTCATAGAAGATGCTGAAGAAATCGCCGCGATCATATGAAGTATGTGCCATTTGCAATAATGTCAAATACAAAATAAAAATTACTGACAATATCCAAGTGTTGTGCTAACCAAAGGAAATAAATAATTTCATTTAATTTTATTTTTTTAATGTTTAACGTATCCTCGGGCTTTCTTGTACGAGAAGTGCCAGCCGCATTCCTCAAAGGTTCTCAACGACATCATCTAAAGGGCTCTTGTCCCTGCTCGTGTACTCTTGCAATCTTAGATCCCTCTGGGATTGTGCGGAGCAATGGCAAGAGACCCGACGGAATGACTGTTGGGCCGTGAAAACTTGGCAGGTCTGTGGTGTGGAATGGGATATTATTATTACAATAATAGCCCAAAATGGACGATGTCATTTATCAGTAATATATGATTGTTGTTGATGATTGTAGACGAACCTATGCGACGCAAGTGTAACGTCTTTCATTTCATAGTCAGTCTTCCTTACGTCACGTCACAGCCACGTCTATATGTACGCATCTGGTGTGCCCAGTACTTTAGTTAGGTCCATGTCGCGTAATTACCCAAAAAGTTATACGTTAAGTAATTGAAAAGAAAAACTGTTTAGTTCCTTTGCGATCGATCCACCTTGAGGAAGCATATTATGGACCACTGTTAGCAACTTTATATTGTTATTCCTATTGGAGTTTGGGACGTTCAGTGATGTGTATAGTACGGCTGCTTATGTTAAAAACCCAGATTCTACAATAAAAAAAATGTTAGGATTATTTATTTATGGATATAAAAACCATACGTTTAAGTTTTTGCTATTTCAGAATATAAATATAATAAATGTATAAAGAGTGATATGTATTGTTTATTTCGATTCTAATATAATACTTAATATTTATGTCAAAACGTCTTAGGTACTAAGACAACATGTAATACCTGCAGTACGTACAGAGGTTGTCCTCTTTTCTGCGTGTCCTGGAAACATACTATAGTTTGTATGGCAAAACTAATATTAATTATTTATATTATTTACGCCAACACACTTAAAGTTCGGTAATTCGCAGACTTTAATTTAATATATTATTTAAAACTACATCAATATCATCGTGAGCTGGTGCTTTCTACTGCTGGATGTAGGCCTCCCCCAGAGCTTGCCACTGCACGCGATCTTTTGCAATCCTCATCCAAACCCCGCCAGCGACCTTCTTTAGGTCATTCGCCCATCTAGCGGGGGATCTTGCCACTCTGCATCATTATGTCGTGGTCTCCATGTGGAACCCGTATGCCCTATTAGTCAACGTCGATTATGCGGCAGATATATCCGGCCCATTGCCACTTCAGCTTACTAAATTTGAAAGCTATGTTAGTAACTTTGGTTCTTTGATGAATATTAACGAAAAACTACTTAAGTTTATTAATACTATAAACAACGGCTACTGCAGTAGAGAAAGCCAATGAGAAAATGTTGAATTAACCCTCCTAAACCTTCTTTCCTTAAATAAAAAAACATAACAATATTTATTAAAACGGATGTAATGTAAATCTTTACAAGAACTTGCAATAACTTCAAACTTTTGTTTATTTAGATACTAGGTTTTAACATTAGACAGCCAAGCACTAAGCCCAGACATATATTCCGCCGTTTTTGTCTCTAAACTTGGCTGAAACTTGTCCAATGTTTTCTCATTTCGTCGAAAAGTTCTCTCATTCTTGTCCCAGTCTGCCCGGACGAATTACGCCAACTCGGCAGCGGTACTTGATCGGCGATGCGTGTAAAATTCCTTTACGATAGTCGTAAACCTCGCTTTATCCGGGTAGAGGAACCAATCATGGACAAGACGTTTTTATTATTATTATTTTGTCTGTATCATATTTATAGATTAAGGAAGAGCATATCATACATAAATATGTAAGTAAACAAGTTAACTACTGAATACTAATTGTAAAATATGTTCCTCTATACTTAAGGATGAATAAATTATTTGATTTGATTTAAAATTTGTATCAATTGACTAGCTGTAGGAAAGGAATTAAGACTTTCTTATACAATAGTAAAGTAAAAAGTTTTTTTTTTTCTTTAAACATAGTAAGTAATCCCTGATTAGACGTCTCCAAATTTTAAATATAGCATTCTTTATAAGGTTTAACTTATAATTAATTTTATTTATATTATTTTAATTAAATTTTATTTGGTTGCTAAAGAATGAAATGCGTCAATAATCGAGCACTGTCCATGTCTGTTTCATTTACCTTACAAGAAACTTTACGTCACATTTTTAAATTAACTAATTGGTAATTGAAAAACTTTTAGAGTAGGCACTTTGAAGACAAAGTTTTGGCGCAGGTAAGCTGTGAAAACACACGGCCCGGGATAGTAAACAATGTCGCATTATTCAACTTGTCACTGCAATGAAGAATTAAGGCTTAAGCACACCGAAGTTGTAATATACACCAATAAAAATGTATATTTGATGTAATTAAAAAATCGACGTTTAATTTGGGGAAAACTGGATTCCTTATTTACATTTTGGATATCAGGATAAATTTATTTCTTTCTATTTAAATCTTTATTGCACTATGTACATGGGGCGGACTTAATGCCGCTAGACATTCACTGACAGCCAACATTTGGGACAATAAAAGCATAACTTAGATCGAAGAGTAGGTGCGAAGACATATTTAAGTCTTCTTTAAATAACTTCATACTAATAGTATTTTAACTACATATCATATATACTAATACATACACACATACATTTATACATAACTATACTACATACAATATCTTAGCTAATATCATACTTTTCTAGGCTTAATCCATGATCAAACTCTTCGCTCTTCTTCTAACTCCACCCTTTCCATCCCTTCCCATCACACCTCTTTCATCTCTAATTAGTTTTCTGTTGTTGCTACAAATCTTTAGAATTAACAATTAGGAATAAGGCAAACTCCAAATCGAGCCGTCTTTAAAAATATGATTTACAAACACTTCCATCTAATTAAACTGTCCTAAATTTATGTCTCTTTTCCATTTCCTACCTATCTTCAATTGCAGCAACATCCTATTTCACTTCCCTCATCATGTAAGTAGTTTTTATTTTATTTTACATTATTCTTTATTTATCATTTTATTTATTTATGTATTGGTATATGTATTAGTTTATAATATTGTTATGTATGTATTAATAGTGTTAAGAATAACTTATTTAATGAATTCACCTACCATCTATACTGTCTAAATGTCCTTAAGGTTTGGCTGTCAGCGAATGCCTAGCGGCATTAGGTCCGCCTTTATATATATCAAATCAAATCAAAATAATTTATTTCCGTATGGTTAGTACGTAACACTTGGATATTGTCAATACATACAAGCCAATAAATAAAAACAAATATAAAACCAAATGAAAAATATTACCATTGACCATGGCTGGACCGAACCCAACATCAGTACAATAATTATAACTAAAACATTGTTGCCATAAACGAGGAATTTGTTCTTACTTACAGCTAGATACTTAATATTAAATTCGTGGCTGTAAAAAGACTATGTTAGCTTACAATCTACAAATAATGATATTTATGTCCATAAATATTAATTCGTGGCTGTAAAAGCCGTGTCAGCTTACAACTACACAAGTATAATATTAATGTCAAATAAATTAATAAATTACATGTCCGCTTACAATCTAAATAATAATTGCTATGTCCAAATTAAACATATTATATTCGTGGCTGTAAAAGGGCATATAGTGTAATTAAGTGTTTAAATAAATAAATATTTATTCACCTAAACACACTGTTGTGAGCTGTTTAAGTAATGTGAGTATACTAATCCTTTGAATATAGTATAGTATAGTTTATTGTGAGATTTTTTAAAGTGATATTTTATAATATCATGGTGTCTTCTATAAAGACATAAAAGATTTCCATTTTAATGGAATAATTATCTTGTACAAAGATTATTTTTAATAACAACGTCAACTTAAGCAGCTGTCTGAAAGTATTATGATTTCGAAGCGCTTTAGAAATATTTTTTTGCTTTAAAAGGCCAAGGTTTTTAAATTCACAGTCTTGGCGGTTCGGGTTCAAAAATAGTAATAATTAAATAAGTTATTAAATATACATAATTGTTATAAATAAACATTGAGCGTATTATCGCGCAATAAAATAAAAAAGGGGGGCCTCCTTTTCTTAAACCAGCCTATTGTCGGTCGCAAGCCCGAGACACCATTTTTCTCATCTCTTACCCACTCACGATGGACCGGCATTCGCACGGTGAATCCATGGAATGCTTAGAAATTAGTCTTCAAAAAACATTATACCTCGGATAGACGGGGACACTAGCTGAAAGACAGCCGACAGCGGGAGAGACTGCTGACAGCAAGAAAGAATGCCGAGGGTTAAGGCCCAGCAAGCCATTCCCTCGTATTATATCGCTAAAAAGTCTAAAAAGAATAATACCCCTGGGACAGTCCGAGAGGGGGGGAGGATGAACTGTCCACTGGTAGATAACAACAACGACCCTGGCGATAATATGGACTTAAAATGCCCAACGTGTGGAAAAATATACAGAAGACAGCCTGGTTCAAGAAACACTTAAAAACACATGAAGGGATCGAAGCACAGATGGTAAGACCTTCGACTAGTACTGCGGATAGAGTTTCCCCTTACATATTCCATGGTACACCTCCATGTTAACCAGGAGTCCATGAACATCGAAACACGTATCATTAATCTTACATCCAGGCGACCTCGTCAAGCGCGGGAAGTGTGGCGGTTTCTGCTGACAACCTCAAGCTACGAAATTACATTCGATATATAGGGCAAAGTGTTTTTTTTTTACATCAGGAAATCCCTACCGGATAACCCCCCCCCCCCCTCCCGAGTCGGGGGACAGGGGGGAGGTTATGTCGGGCTCGCACCGACTAAAACCTGATGGTGTTCCTCGAGACGCCTTGTGTTGATGGCGGACGGCGGGGAGCAATATGCAAACGACCACCGCCCGCCGGCGTCGCCCGCTAGTGTGCGGGCGCCTTCATGGCGAGGAGGGAGAGAGAGAGCGAGTCTCCTCCCTCGCCTTCGGAGAGGCGCGCGGGAACAACCGCGCGCGCCGTCTCGTGGGGCCCTATGTGAGCGATGTCACCCCCGTGACACCGCTCGGGCCCCTCAGGTGGGCAGGAGGGCAGCGTACTGCCGCCTCCTGCGCTGTCTTCTCCTCTGGCGAAAGGGAGGGGCGTTCGGGTCTTCTTCCCGCTCCCGTTCCGCCGCCTCTTTCTGGAGCATGGCGTGCTCACAGAAGGAGGCCACAGTTCCATGACTGTCCTCGCACATCTAAGAACAAGATCATACATAATCTATATCACATGTTGCTCCCAATTCAATTCAAAATTCAAAAATTCTTTATTGCACTAAAAATATTATACATAGGCGGGCTTAATGACTAAGCATTTTCTAACAACCAACCTTGGGAATGTGGAGAGGTAACAACGAAGGGTGCAATTTATTATAATAGACTTACATACTAATATTACATATACTGAATAAATGGTGGTGGCTCGGCGTACCTTAAATCCCACAAAGGTCGGTTCAAACCCACCCGGCATGTACCAATGAGAAATACACTTTTCTTACGTACATTTGTCATAGATTTACAATACCACCGTTCCCGTGCCTCGGAGAGCACGTTAAGCCGTCGGTCCCAGTTCCACTAATGCCAACTTATGAAATCGTTAATAAATTGTCATAAAATTATATCATATCCTCGCCAAGCCGTCTGGCCAGCGTGGCGAGTGTAGGCCAAGCTGGAGAACAGTTCTGGAAGGCCCATCTCCAGCAGTGGAGGTCTAGGACGCTGTGTTCTAGGGGCTGTAATAAATGTAATGAAATTAATAAATAAATACATAAATACCTAGATATCTATATATATATTATAATTAAGTTAATTTAGTACACACATGGTTAAAGTAACAGTTGATTTGGAATAATAATAATGATAAACATAAAATATTAAATGATCAAGTATTGGCTAGAACTAGCCGAATAGTGTACCGCTGTGTGGATTTTAATCTGACTTTGTTTTCTGGTCGGTACACAATAATTCATTTGTGATATTTCGCGAGTTTGGTACAGACATCGACGAGGTTGCTACTTGTCATGTTGGCCTATAAAATTGTGGTTTCTGACCACCCCGTAAAGAATACGGTCATGAATATACTTTTTTATTATTATTAATTAAGAGCGCCGACCTGCCACTTTGTCGTCCAAACAAATACAACCTACGTGAAAACTTATAAAATAAACATTGGCCTACATAATCAAATAGGTAGCTATTTAGGTATATATTTCATATGAAACGGTATGTCAATAGCTTTTACGTGGTTAAGCGAATTAGAGCAAGGTCCGAGAGGTCCTCTGATGTTGGTAACCTTAAATTAATTGAGTAGCCACCGGAAGATCTCATACACGCGTCACTGACCTTCTGGTTCATAATTCTTAAGAACGACGCTATTTTAAACATAAGTTTACTAGCTTTCTACCAATACACTGATATAAATGAATATTTCATGTACCAATACTTTTAAATCAATTGAATTAGTCTTTATTGTTTTTTTTTTTTTAAATATGGAGATCGATAAATCATCAATAATACGACCCCAGCCTGAAGGTCGCATGCCCGACTCACCGTGAGGCCTCATAAGGAGACCCCAAGGCGCCAACGGACTAAAACCCTATGAACCGTCTCTCTCTTACTGTTGGCCCTGCTGCCTTAACAGGTAAGTCTAAATCGTGACTACGGAGTGAAGGCACTCGTTCTCCGCGGGACCAAAAGTAACAGATATATTACAAAAGGGAATTGACGACGTTTGATGCGATGCATTCGCATTCGGAACCAGGGTCCCTATTCGTCCACGATCGTTCCGATGCGGAAGCAGCTGCAGACTCGCTTTGATTGCCTTTTTTATTATTTTTTTAAAGACAGAGATGGCAAAATGGCCTCAAGATACGACCCCAGCCTGAAGGGCCACCGCGGGAGGTCGCATGCCCGACTCACCATGACGCCTTATAAGGAGACCCCACTGTGGGCAGTGAGTGAGTGAAGGCACTAGTTCGACGCGTAGTCTTTGTTGAGACTTGGTGTTCGTATTTATAACAGACTGCCAAAAGAACTACCTAATTTATATGTAGATAAAAAAAAACATGATAATTGTCGACTTATAGGCAAAGCCTTTTAAAAGATAAAATATTTTATTAGTGACAAAAATACCTGGTAGATGTACAAATGTATATAATTATATTTTAGACACCTTTTATTGTTGGTGTATGTTGACATTTAGGTCAATTCATATTATTTTGTAAAAAATAATATAAAATAATACATTTTACGAGCTCGATTTCTATATAGTATATACGACCCTATTATTAATAAAAAAAAAAAAAAAAAATACTTTTTAATGTTTCTACTCCTGCTAGTGGAAGACTAAGCAGCAAAGTGGTCCAATAAGTAACCTGTTAGCAGAAGACCAGCAGCTTAGCTTAGATAGCACTGGAATGTTAAAGCATGGTTTTTGCACTCCTGTAGTACGGTCGTGATGATACTGTGCTTTATCAGTGTTCATATTATATTATAAAGTCGTGTATTTTGACATTGTCGGTGTTCTTATTTGTAAAGTCCAATTTCCGGGTTGTGTTTTCAGTGCCTGTTAACTGAACAATAAATAATGATTTGTACATCGTCTTTCTCGAGGTTTTGTCGGATCTTCATATTTTATGTCAGAAGCAAAGGTGAGATGAGGTCTACTCTGAAAATTCAAAATAATACAACTTCCTATCTCATTAAAATATTATTAATTTATTTTACTTTTAAAACTTGTATAACGTTGCCTTCGTTCTAACGGTGAAGTCCGTTGATTTAGAAGCGGAGGTACTGGGTTCGATTCTTGGTCGGACACAATCATTTATAATAAAAAACTAATTATAAATAAAACTAAACTAAAAATACCTATGAAATTAAAACTATTCTACAAAATAAACTAAAGGCTTACCACCAGGGAGGGTACCTAAAACGTTCGCCGCATTTCCTCTTTGAATTATAATCGAAATATTCAGTTTTAGGTAGTTATGGCATTTGTGATCGCCACACTCTTGAAAAATTCGTTTACCCAGCTCTTTTATGAATTTGTGGGTACCAAGAGAACATACCCTTGTTTCAACCTCAAATGCCACAAAGTTATAATTTTGTTTAATAAATATAATGTTTTGCCTACAATAGTTATAAAAACATATTTTTATTACAAGCTGGCTTAAAGTTCATATTTCGTACGTTCAGAGTATAACCCCTCGTCGTTGTTCGCCGATATAGCCAATTCGATATCCGGTAAGCTCAGGGTTTTTCCTCGAGCTTTTAGAGAACGAATATATCGTTGAATACATACATGATTAGCAAGTTTATATCAGAAAACCTTTTTATATATTGTTGTTGGTAATCAGCATAACATGCGACCTCGCTCCCACCTGACGGTAAACGAAAATCCAAGAATAGAAGAAACTGATATGAAGAGATTAATATATCTGATATATAATATATCTTTATTGGTAAACAATAGTTATTTTTATCTTTAGTCATAGCTGAAAAATTTATACCAGTGTCTTTAAGACACTCGAATTGCTACAGCTTCGCTGAGACGTTACCTCAGAGAGCGTGCTCTACAAGCTATACTACGTCAAGTTTTTTTTTTTAAAGACGATAAATCATCAATGATACGCCCTCAGCCTGAAGGGCCACCGCGTGAGGACGCATGCCCGACTCACCGCTCCCTAAGAAGACCCCAAGGCGCCTACGACCGTCTCTCTCTCACTGTTGGCCCTGCTAAGTCTGAGTCGTGGCTACGGAGTGAAGGCACTCGTTCGCTGCGTTCATGCTAGCATGCGAAGCAAAAGTCTACTCGACGGCAGCAGACCCAACCTGAGGGGTAGACGGGGGACGAAGACAGCGGCGGCTGGATCGGCGACTGGAACGGTGGTGGTAGGGTCGGGGGCTCCTTAGGTTGGCGGCTAGAGAACTAGGTGGAGGCCTCAATCAGTAGATTGAGCCCCGTCGTGAGCGGGAACTACGTCGAGTATTATACATAAATAGTTAAAGACATAACCTTATCCCGTATTCCGCAACAGGAATATGCACTCTCATACCGTAGCCATTATCTCTACGCATACATTTAAATTTAGTTACGTACATCTGTCGCACGCTGAAGATGTAGAATGCTCATTCAATACTAACTGGCAACGCATGGTGTTTCCCCATGCCTATAACCAAGAGTCCTTCAAGGGAAGTGTGAAAAAGCATCTAGTTAGGCCGGTCGTAGTAGTAATGATGGTCGTTAGTTGCTTCCATTATTTGACCTCGCGTACAGCTTACCTCAGGTTGGCGCGATATCACATGTACGTGATTATACATGCGATACCCATAACCTCCCTATTCGCTCTGCTTTCAACAATCAACTCAAAATCCCATCCCACTCCTCTAGCAGATATTTAGATTATTTCACTGTCTCTGCAGCCCGCCAGCAAAACAAGCTACCACTGGCCATTGGACGGGCACCTCCTGTCAACTTTTTTAAATAATTCGTGTCTAGTTTTTTTAAAAGCTAGTAAAAATTAAATATTTGGCACACAATATATTTATGTATGTTTATTGGGATAAATAAATTTTATTGGAAGTTAATTATAGAACATTAAATATAAATTAAAAGCTACCTAAATAATAAATTTAAAAATAAACTAAACTATAAATAAAAAATGTCCTCTAGAGACGTCCTATCCGAGATAGTCCCAAGGAGACTGGGAACATTTCCCCTTTGTATAGCGAGGCTAATACGTTGGCAGAAATAGTTTCCAGCCTTCCTGTCTCCAGACCTTCCGATACCAAGGTTGGCTTATTTGCGCATTTCGAGGTTCTCCGCAGAAAACGCCGCACTTCCCGCGCCTGAGGAGGTCGCCTGGATGTGAGATGGAGCTAATGTATCCACACACGTCGCATCCCACACCAGAGACCTGCCAAGTTTCCACGGTCCAACAGTCGTTCCGTCGGGTCTCTTGCCATCGCTCCGCACAATCCCACATGGTTCTAATATTGCGGCGGGTAGCGGCAGTGACAAGAGCCCTTCGGATGATGTCGTTGAGAGCCGTGTGACGAGGAATGCGGCCAGCACTTCTAGCACAAGAAAGCCCGTGGTGTCCGGATGATCGACTGGTTCTCCGCATCGACACTGGTGCGGATGTGTATGTTTATTTGTATGTACTCGTATATATATATATATATATATATACGAGTACATACAAATAAACATACACATCCGATATATATATATATATATATAAGTACAAAGTAACATTTGGAATGGTGAGAGATTATACAAAACAATAAATAAAATAAATAATAAATATTTCCAGACAGGTCACACAGCGCCATCTAATTTCCGTGCTAAGCTACGAGGCTTGTGTTACGGAAACTAGATGGTTAGTAAACTACATATGATACTTTTTTTTTTTGTAAATATATACATATTATACATATAAACACCCAGACCGAGACAAATTATACAATGTACAACTTGCCCCCGGTGGGAATCGAACCCACGACCTCCCGAGTCCACGGCAACGTTTGTTACCACTAGACCACGGAGGCGGTCCAATATAATAATAATAGTCCAATTAACATATAAATATATGTATCTCACCATTCAAAATGTTATTTTTCAGAAAATGCCTAACGGGCATTAAACTCGCCTATGTTAGGTTAAGTTTTGGTGCAATAAAGAATTTAAAATAAAATAACTAATAAAAAAAATACATTATTAATGTTTTAATTTATTTGTTTCAGGTATGTGAAGTATTTATAATTCATAATATCATTCCGATTATTCTACGAGTATATACTGGTAAGTCTATAGTAAAATATTAAAAAGAACACGAGGTTTTAAAGGGTTACCAGATTGTCGCATTAAGTTTACAGGGTTTTTGAGGTTCTACTAAAATAATTAATTAAACGTAAGCTAGGCAAAGTCTACTCACGCCTAACAGATCTTGGTTAAATAGCAGCTTGTGCACGTCTATAAGTACAGGTCGCGTGATGTAAAATGAGCCCAACAACACATTGATAAATTATTTATATGTGAAACGTACATACCGCAGAGCAAGGAATCCGCGCCATCCGCTACTAGAAACGGCATGTTCAAAATATTTCATTTAAACCAAGCGTGGGGGTGGGTAGGCGTTACCGTTTATTCACATCTATACGCACACTACTACACAGATGACGTCTTGGAGTTCTGGCTGGGTCGATATTTTTTTTATCGACATTATTTTTTTATTTTATTTACATTTTATGAGCAGAAATATATAATACTCGTAAGTCTGTCAATTAATTATTAGAACTCTCGGATTTTTAAGTAGACGAAGTTAAGTGACATTATTTTATTAAAATGGCTTCATATTGATATAATATTTGAGTTGCTTTTTTTGTAAGGTAGTGGAGTCTAATATCTACGTATTTTTCCATTATTGCTTTTATTAATTAAATTGAATGATTATTCATGGGTTCTTGGTCGAATTGGTGTATCGATAAATTTTCAAATAAAATATACTGGTACTCTATGGATACGCTAACTTGCATTATCGACATGACGCCAATCAACGCGTTATACACTATAATAATAATAATGTTTTTTTTATACTGTTTGTTTTTTCAAATCCGTCGCGATAACTCCATTCATAAAGCATACACCACATCTTACTCACTCTTAGGGTACACTTGTCTGTAGATAGGGCAGCCAAGATTTCTTTAACTTTTTCATTTCCATATCTAGGTATATATTTTTTAAATATTAGAAATTAAAAAAAATAAAAAGAAAATTTAAATAAAATACAATATTGTATATAAATTAGTAAATAAAAAAATATATATACCAAAACTTGTTTTTTTTTTACTTAACTTGCATAGTGCAAAAAATCCGCATTATTTTAAACTAATTTAATTGATAGTTGATTTCAAACTTTATTGCGTATAACAAACACTCTTGCCACCATTCCACGCGGACGGGACTTATATCCCTATCCTTAGTATTAATAATAAAATTTACTTTATATTTTGTGATTTTTTTTGTATAATATAAAATAAAGAAAGAAAAAGATTTTTTCATCATATAAAACAAAAAAAAAACTTACCTAATAATGTAGCACAACAAAAAAGACTGTACAATATAAAATAACACTGTGCAAAACACTGCCTCCGTTAAGTCTAGCGGTTAAGTAAGTTTAATAATTTAAATAAAAATAAATAATTTATATGTGATATTTCACGAGGTTGGTACGCTAGAGACATCTACAAAATTGCCACTTGTTATGTTCGTATAGTAAAGTTGGGTAAATGTGAATCCGCTTCTTTATAAGCAAGTACCTTGAAGGGAAATGGTCGTGATGATGATAATGATACTGTGCAATATAAAATAAAACTTTGTACAATATAAAATAACACTGTGTACAATATAAAATAATAAAAAAATAATAAAAAGTTTATTAAACCAAAGAAAGAAATTAGCGTACAGGTAATGTTGGTGGTCCCACACTAGGCCTTTTAGGCTCGACATATGGGTCCCATGACAGTTCTGCGTTAAAAAATAAGCCAGGTTACGTTATAAACTTCAACTAATGTATATAATGTGTAGTAAATGATAATACAACGTAAGCGTAAATAATTGGTGGGATTAAGGACACGCTAAACCACGGCCAGCAAAAGTCTTTCGGTTTCTTCATAGTCTAGACCAAGGAGTTAAACTAATATTTTGTACAATAACTTTGCACTTGTGTGTAGTGCTAATCGTTCCCTGCTCGACCTGTATCTTTATTCGTTAAAATCAATATTACGCATTACTAGCTTCTATTTTTGAATCATACTGTTCAATTTCTCTCAATGGACTTTTAGCGATACGTCTTTATGATTGTGAATAGTGTTGTGTATTGGACAGGCTATTGTATGGTTCGACGGGTCCAGAATAGTATGGTATTGACGCCATATCTCGTCATATGACCATAGAGTTACTGGACGAGGTACCATCATCGCATACAAATTATTATTCAGATTAATTTTTGTTCCCTAAATAATAGTCATTTTACACGTGAAATTACATAAACATATTTTTTATTTATCCTTTTTTATGGTTTATGATAGCTGGTAATGTAACTAATAATCACTAACTACATAAATATAAATAAATACGTATAAACTAAGCCTAATAAAAATCTATAGTAAAAAAATATATATTCATAATTAAAATATCAGACGTTCTAGTAGTCTTAGTTCTTACTTAAAAATTACAAATCAATAGTAGATAATTAGTAATTAAAAATAATCATATAAACCGACTATACGAATTCGAACTTTACATTATATTTTGTTATTTATTTATTTAAAACTTTATTGCCCGTTATACAAGGGGCGGACTTAATGCCGCTAGACATCTGACAGCCAACCTTAGGGACAATGTGGACCATTTCAAATGTAAGGTAGGTGCAAATATTTATTACCATCTAATGGTAAATATTATAATAATAATTAATAAATCTATATACATATAAATACATACTAATAACTATGATATATTAAATACTAATAATACATATAGTACATATGATACCATTACATAACTTATGAACCATTTAAATAATGCGATGTTATCAATATTATTTGGTATTATTGCACTTAAACATGATTAAATTATCAAAGATCATTAATTAACATTGGTACTTTTTTACTTTAACGTTATTACGTTGCTGTCAATTTATAAATAAATTTTATTTTATGTATGAAAAATCCTCATTTAAAAACAATCTCACTAAATTAATGGTCGGTATGAATTATAAATTAAGAAATGGGTTTGGAAGGAAAAATAAATATCTAGACACTATATTTTGTTTAATGTTTTATCCACTCGTATTATTCTTGTGTAATTATTGTTTTTTTTTTCATATTGTATTGTTAGTTCTTACGTTTAGTTTTCAAAGGATTTACTTTTAATTCCATGTTTTATATATATTTTTATATTATTACCATTTCATCATTATCATCATTACAGCCCCTAGAACACAGCGTCCTAGATCTCCACTGCTGGAGATGGGCCTTCCAGAACATATATCTGGAGAACTTGGCCTACACTCGCCACGCTGGCCAGACGGCTTGGCGAGGATTTGATGTCAATTTTTATGTCAATTTATTAACGATTCCACAAGTTGGTATTAGTGGAACCGGGACCGAGGCACGGGAACGGTGGTGTTGTAAATCTATGACAAATGTACTTAAGAAAAGTGTATTTCTCATTGGTACATGCCGGGTGGGTTTGAACCGACCTTTGTAGGATTTAAGGAACGCGTTCTTTCAACCGAGCCACCACCGCGTTATTACCATTTATTTGATGGTATTTATTTATTTATTGTTGTTGCGTAATTCTGTATTTGTTTCATTTGTTAATCTGCTATAACTAAGTTTTCCTGGCAGATTCCTTTCTCAGTCAGATTAAACATTAGTAGGTCACTGGAATTTGCTAAGATATTAGTGTTCTGCTAACAGCTCACTCCTTGGATTACTTCGCTGATAAGTCTTCTGCTAACAGCTCACTCCTTGGATTACTTCGCTGATAAGTCTTCTGCTAACAGGAGTATAATCATTCTGCATTTAGTTTAATATGTATTCTCTCCTTCTAACTCTGCACCCCACAATTTCTAATGTCAATTTAGTGGAACAGTAATAATAACAAAAAATAAACATTATTGATTTAAAAAATAAATAAAAATAGGCTAAATTAAATAACAAAGAAAATAAAAATTTGGAACCTAGACGGGAACTGCCTCGGCTTTCTTCGTAAGCAGCCATGCAAGCAACGTTTAGACGTATTGTAGCGCTTCGCTCAGTTCAGCCTTGACCATTCCGCGCCGCATCTCTGTCTCGATTTCGCAGTGAGCATTTTCTAAGTGAGGATTTGTGATAGACTGGACCATAACTCGTTCGATTATTGAGAGTCAAAACTGTTTGCTATGTCCTTTTTAGTAACTCTATGTTTCTAACACTGTTTCACGCCACGTAGCTTCCGCCACTAAGCGTCACACATTGTTTTCTGCGCGACACCAAAGTCCCTAGAGCTTTACGGAAAACTGCAACTGCGACATGCCTAAAGCTTTTATCTCACCGCTGACTATAAGAGCTAGTTTAGCTTGAAAATAGCAACAACCAAGTTTTTTAAATATATTTTTTACCTTTGGGGAAAACCATTGAAAATAGTATTTAACCAAATACTGTTTTATTTTATTAACCAATCGTATGTTTAATACGCGGATTCACATTCGTATTATCACTGCTCTTATGAGTCTAAACGTGGATCCACGTCCAAACCAAATAACTATTTAAGGATTTTTTTTATATTAGTTTAGACAAAATTGTATTTGCATTGAAAGTTCACTGTATAAATAGATGTCAGGCAGCCATTAGTCAATGATTTTAGCCACGCAAAATTATTAAAAAACTTATGACGCTTGCAACTGGCCAATTCATTAATTGGCACACGACGGTAATAACTAAGACACATTAAAGGTTTATGCTGTCTTAAAAGCATTCATTCATAACACTAACAACTGACCTGGTTAAATATTTTTTGTAGAAGACAGGCGAGTTAAAATGTATCGCTGCTCGCTTTTTAGTCTGCAGTGAAATAAGGGCCTTAGTTTCGTTTAAAACTACATCCCGCTGAAATTACGTGTTTAGCAAACTTCCCTGGAATCTTAAACGGTTTGGGCTTACTGCACACTTTAAATAATTCCCCAGTTGTTTAGCTATTAAGACTATCGACGCAGAAATACTAAGATAGTTTTCTTAAAGTCACGTTTCAACTTTAATAAATAATAAACCATTTTATTCACTGGTTTTGTTATCTCACAGATTTTTTTTTAGACTAAATTGTATTCAACGTATAAACAAAAACCTCAAGATGATTTTGAATGACCTATTTGACGATACCTCACTTAAAATAGTTCGTCGACTTTTTTTTTCCACAATATGGCTTCTGGTCGCTCCTGTCGCCTTGTTAAAACGAATCGAGAGTCATCAAAATCAGACCACTAGTTTAGTCTCCAAAATGTGTCAAAAGACAAACATACTTGTACATAGGCTGATAAACACATTACCCTTTTTTGCGTACCGACTGCGGGTACAAAGTAACAAGTCGTGTTCCAGTGACCTGTTAATGTTTAGTCCTGTAGCTATATTTTTTTTTTCAATTAATTTTTATCAGGGCTTTGGGCATCATTATGTCTATGCTAGCCCTATTATAAGATCCCGACAGTTTACGATTCACGGCACCGCGCACCCAGACAAACCTGTAGGACAGAATACCCGCGCGAATCCGAACACAGTCGCAAACTTCCAAACCTAAAGCTACTTAAATACTAATATACGTGTTATATATAATAAATTATTTCTACAAACTAAATCAATATTTACAAAATTAAATAGCATTCTAGCTGAAGCAGACGTTGGTTCAGATATAATGCTATTAAATATGGCATACACCTGCTATTATTATTTTTTTCTTCTATTTTTTATTGTGTAGTTACGAGATGACCACATGTCTGGCAGTGCCAGTGTGGAGATCACTGTAATATGTTTCGCTTGTAAATTAGTTTTTTTTTTGTCGATAAATATATTTTTCTTCTTTTCTTTCTTTTGTAAATGCACCGACGTCTCCCAATCTTAAATCAAGCTTCACCAACAAAACTGTTCTCTGTCTCACAACAGATGGATTACATCCTCGACCTGATCACACGTCTTCCAATTAGGGAAGTCTACTTTCTTCATAATGAATGCGAATTTGTTAAAAGGAAAGTGGCCGGTCCGCAGCCTGAAACCATTTATTAAATTCACTCTTATCAAGCTTAGTTTGGGAAAACCACAGCACTCGAGGGGGCTCACATTGAATAGTTCTGTAACAATGATATCATTTACATAAAATACTCAAATAAGATAAATTGAATTACTTATTTTTTATTAAATAGTTCGATTCCTATTCGGGACACAAAAATATTGATTAATGTAAATAAATTCATTTAATTAATATTAAATTTATTTGTGATATTTCTCGAGTTACGCTGGAGACATCGACGAGATTGCCACCTGTCATGATTGGCCTATAGTAAAGTTGGCTAAACGTGAATCCGCTTATTTATAAGCGTGGTTTCTGACCACCCCCTTTCTTCCACTTTGTATCAGAAATAATTGCCAGCGTTTCTGCCTCCGTGGTCTAGCGGTTAAGTCCGTGGATTTAGACTCGGAGGTACAGGCTTCGATTACTGGTCGGGTAATTTAATTTATTTGTGATATTTCTCGAGTTACGCTGGAGACATCGACGAGCTTGCCACTTGTCATGATTGGCCTATAGTAAAGTTGGCTAAATGTGAATTCGCTTATTTAAACGCTCGTGATGATACTTAACTTTTTATAAATTGAATTAAAATTTACTTTATAATGTTCGTTTTTGAAGTGAAAAATCTTTTGTTCGCCACTTCGCCTTTCATACGAAGGTTCGTCAACTTTTTGCTCAAAATTATTATGCTAATATATTGTATGCCTTTCCAATTTACTGCCGGAGTGTTTCCATTTTTCCAACCTTTCTCATCTTGAGATTGATGAGCCGCAGGTGATGGGCGCCGGCTCCATTAAGTGTCTGTAAGGAACTCAATAAAAATATAGTGCAGGTATAGGAAATCTTTAGGATAATAGAACTTTTTAATCTTATTTAAAATACTAAATGTTTGTATTATATAGTATGTATGTGTATTGTTTTTTTATATTGTGTATGTATATGTATATTTAAGTGCTATAAATGCGTAATTATGTTTATTTACTAATTTAAGCTATTTTAATATTTTTCTTCATCCTGCCCATCACCTTACATGATCCCCAAGGTGAGCTGGTAAAGATTACCTTATGGCATTATAGCTCGCCTATGTACTAGGTTTTTAAATGCAATAAAGTATTTAAATAAAAATAAATAAAATACCTTATTGCACTTTCAAAACAAATATATCTAGGCACGATGAGCAAGTATTTTTAACATATGAAATGTATATATAGGTAGGTTTAAAGAAATCTATTCAAAAAATAATATTTACGTCATGTAAAATAATAATTACAAACTACAAAATTAAATAACTTTTTTAGAACCATAAATAAAAAATATCCTCAAGAAACGTCCCATCATAGATAGTCCTAAGAAGACTGGCAACATTTCCCCTTTGTATCAGAAATAATTGCCAGCGTTCCTGTCTCCAGACCATTCCGTGTTTTTTTTTCTTTTGTTGTAAGAAAAAAACAACTAACTATCAATATACAGAAGCCGGTGCTGTGAAGAATTGAGAAGAAAGTAGACGCCTTACTGTTGAAGGCTTCATAACAAAAATAACATTGTCAATATTGTCGGTCTGGGTGTTTATATGTGTAATATGTATATATTTACAAAAAAAAAAGTATAATATGTAATTTATCAACCATCTAGTTTCCGTAACACAAGCCTCGTAGCTTACCACGGAAATTAGATGGCGCTGTGTGACCTGTCTGGAAATATTTATTTATTTTATTTGTCATCCCATTAATACAAGAACTAGTAGTTCTAATAATATAATGAATTTGTATGTAGTTACTGTGCACTGTAGGAATTTTTAGTAATGGCTTTAAGCCGTCTCTGAGGTGTCGCTGAGGTGTCTATTGTAAAAGAAGATTTGTTAACGAGGAGTTCTTACAGCGGTTGCGATTTTATTTTTATACAGCAGTAATAGATAGTCATCTTAACCATTTATTCATTTATATTCTTTAATGCACTTAAAATAGTACATAGGCGAGCTATAATGCCAGTAGGCATTCTTTACTAGCTAACCTTGGGGATCGAGTAAGGCGATAGGCAGGATGAAAAAAAATTATATCTACACACATAAACATATATAAACCATACATACAAGTATATCATATACATTATAACTTAAATAAATACAAAGTTATTTAAATAGTGTTTTATTCTGTTTATCTAGGAATGATGTGGTTATTAAACGTTTAAAGACGCTGACAGACGGTGCACGTCTAATGGCCAAGGGTAGCTTATTCTACTGGCGAGCCGCAGATACAGTAAAGGAATCAGTGTATCTGGTTGAGGAATGAGGAGGAATAAGAAGGAATCTTAAATTGGTTGTTGTAATAGGAGTGAAGGGCACAGTTGTGTGTATTACAAAGGAATTCGAAGCGGGATTTAAGATATGAGGGAGTATTAGGATAATTTATTATTTTAAACAGGAATGTTATGTAAGTAATGTGTCAATAGGCAGCGGTAACAGGTGAACTGTATGTATACTTTGAGCTAGGTTCCTGCTTATTATTAGTTAGGCATCGCTGTCTTGAACATAGATAACTGAATTTCTTGTGATTAAACTAAACTTTACCTCAGAAATAAGACTTAAATCTAAATTTAAAAGCATTGTAAGTCATGTGCTACGATTATGGTTCTACGGCTGCTACGGGAGATCGTAGCGTGGGCGTGGAGAGGGAGCGGGTGGAATATTGTCAGTGGCACATCGGCCGGCGTAGCACGAGCTCGCCTCCGCTCGTAGATTTGCTACGACGGAGCGACTCGTAGTATTTCTACGAAGGAAAATCGCGTAGGTTTATAAACGCTGGACTGTGTGCGAAAGTGTGTGAAAAAAAAAAGTGTTGTGAAAGATAAAAAAGTGTTTAACACAGGTGTAGTGAATGACAAGTTTAGTGAAGTGTTTTTTTTTAGTTTATTATTTATTTAATATTACAAGTACGTAAGTTTTATAGCCAAATGATTCCTTACAATAATATTGTAGTAAATAAATACTGTCGTATGGAGCAGAGACTTGGAGACTGACAGTGGGTCTGGTCCACAAGTTTAACGTCACTCGGCGAGCTATGGAGAGAGCTATGCTCGGTATTTTTTTAATGGATAAAGTCCGAAACGTGGACATCCGTCAGAGAACCAAGGTTACCGACATAGCCTTCAAAATTAGCTGAAGTGGCGATGGGCCGGACACGTCTGTCGCAGAACCGATGACTGTTGGAGTAGACGGGTTCTGGAATGCGAGACCACGTACGGGAAGACGCAGAGTGGGACGACCCCCCGCCAGTGGGACGGATGACCTGAAAAAGGTCACTGGTGAGGGCTGGATGAGGGTGGCGGAATATCGTCTAAATCCCTTGGGGGAGGCCTATATCCAGCAGTGGAGAGACACAGGCTGATGATGATGAAATAAATACTTTAATATTTAAAACATATTAATAATAAAATAAATAAACGTTTAATTTTCAAAGTACATTTTTACATTTTACGAAGGCCCCTAAACTTAGCGTGATGCCTGTGTCTCAGGGTGCCCCGCTCTTTTTTATACGAATTGTGTCAGTGTTGTGTGGAATAATAAATAGATAGATAAATATAATATATTTATATACATACATATACCTTTTATAATAAATAATTATATATTATATTATAGATATATAAACATTAATAAATACAAACATATAAATAAATAAAAAATAGATACGGAAAAATATTATCCGAGTAGAGTTTTTTTTTTTAAATTGGTAATTGTTGATTTATTGTAAATTAAATTTATTTACTTACAGTATGTTTTGAGTAAAATGATGTGGATAAAAATTTAAAAAAGATATAAATTACACTACTAAATAAAAGTAAATAAAAATATAAACTTTGCTGTAATGAAAATTAATCCTATTTTTAGTTGGTAATTGATTTATCGTATGATAAGCTAATTTATCTACAATATATTTAACTTAATAGGTAATTTGTGTCAATAAATTTCCCTTAAAGTGCTCTATATTATGTATGAATGAATTATTATAATTACAGGACATTATTTCTCATTAATGGGCATTAATATAAATAATTTACATATTATACTACTTTATAAATTCATCACGAGGTATCTCTTGCGGGGTGGTTAGAAACCACGCTTTATAGGGAATCGGTAACATTACCATTTATTCAACTATACTATAGGCCTATTATGACAAGTCTATAGCGTAACAAACTTGACATATGTCACAAATAAATTATTGGTCCTGACTAGAAATTGAACCCGGTACCACCGATTCTTTAAAAAAAAGCGTAGTTAAGACCACCTCGGATTTCGTGAAGTATAATTTTATATTAAAATAGCATTTGACTTATTTAAACTTAAGTTGCAACACAACATACGAAATATTCGCATATATGCAAATTTTCACATATCCAAATATTTATTTATTTTGAAGAAATTAAACTGAAATTAAAATTAAACACATTTTTATAGAAAATGGGCAATACATGGAGCCAATGTCAACCTTATGATTAGCGGCTTCAAGGCTATAATTGCGTGCATTATTTATTTGCGCCATCTATAATCAACAAGCGGAACAATTTCCTAATACAAATACAAATACTTCTCGAATGTTCCGTGTATTTTAATTGAAAAAAAAAACTCACACGAGGTTATCTTGTCGAAGAAGTACGTGTTTTACACTTCCGTAGCACGTAGGTCGGGATCATCATCATCATCAGCCTGTGTCTCTCCACTGTTAAATGTAGGCCTCCCCCAAGGCTCGCCACTTCACACGATCTTCTGCCAACCTCATCCATCACCCACCAGCGACCTTCCTCAGGTCATCTGTCCATGGGAGTCGTCCCACTCTGCGTCTTCCAGTACGTGGTTTCCACTCCAGAACCCGTATACTCCATCGTTCATTGGTTCTGCGGCATATGTGTCCAGCCCATTGCCACTTCAGCTTGGTAATTTTAAAAGCTATATCGGTAACTTTGGTTCTATGACGGGTGTCAACGTTTCTGACGTTATCTTTTAGAGAAATCCCGAGCATAGCTCTCTCCATGGCTCGCTGAGCGACCTTGAACTTGTGGACCAGACCTACCGTCAGTGTCCACGTTTCTGCACCAACATTACTGGAAGAACGCACTGGTTGAAAAGTTTTGTCTTCAAACACTGTGGTATGTTCGATAGGAAGATGTGACGTAGCTTCCCGAATGCTGCCCATCCTAGCTGAATGCGTCTATCGGCTTCTTTGCTGAAGTTGGCTACTCCTAATTGGATGGTCTGTCCAAGGTAGACGTATATTTTTATAATAAAGTCTTTTTTACGTAGGTCGGAATATTATCTATGATATTACAAAATAATCAATTTGAAAGTACACTTCGAACCGGCAATGACTTTTATACACTAATTCATTCTGTGGTATTTGATCTAGTTACATGTCACACAGTTAGGTTCTATTCGATTCTTTATTTACCTCCATACATTCCCACCAGAATTCGGCTAAGTCTAAGGTTACAAACACAAGTACAACACATTTGTCCTGCCTGGAGAGTGCTATAAGGCAAGGAATAAAAATGCAGGTTAAAGCAGTGTCAAAGGAAAATTAAACAAAAGAGAAATAAAAAATAAAATAAAAAAATATTAGCAATAAAACTAAATTATACAGATATATTTATATATATTGGTATGTCTAAATTTAAAGCTAATTACTAAACTAACTAAAGCGGCTGTAATGAGGCCTTATATAAGGTTAAATATAAGGTTAATAAATAAATAATAATAAATTATTAATTTAGCAGCTGCAAATGAGCTTTGTCAAACTTAGCTATTATATTAGCTATTATAGCTGTGTCCTCCTTAAATCGTATTCCACAATACTGAGGGTCGTGACCCCCTTCTCGGATCACTTTGTCCCGGACTATGCTGCGCCATCCGGGTCTGCTCACGGCGGCGTGCAGAGCCTCGTAGATTTGGGTGTGAAGTATGGTGCGGATCTGGTCTGACCATCGTGTCGGGCTCCGGCCACGGGGTCTCTTGTCTTAAATTGTTCCCGTGATTACCAGCCTTTCCAGATTGCCAGAACTTTTACGGGCTATATGACCAAAATACTCAAGCACTCGACTTTGAGCTCCTTGAGTATTGATAAGTTTGTTCTGCGCGCTGTCCACGAAGGCGTCGACGATGGAGAAAACGAAACTGCGGACAAGTCTTATTTTGGTTCGATAGTAATGTTTCGATCCCGCCATATTTCCTTCATCTGGCTCATAGCGTTCTTGGCCATGCCTATTCTTCTGCGTACTTCCGTTTCACAGGATCCGGTATTGGAGATACTTGAGCCCAGGTATGTGAAGTCAGTAACATGTTCCAGATTAATTTATAGCTATTATGGTTGTGGTAATTTTAAATTCTTTTAACTATGTTTTTGAATAATAAAATACTGCATACTTCGATGGCCATTAGTAAGCCAATAGTTCGGACCGCAAGCTACAAGCTTTCACGGGTCATTTCGTATTCAAAACAAGTACTGACAGCTTACTGAGCCTGAACTGAGTTACGACGCCACTAACATGACTAAAGACACTATGAAAAATAATAGTATATTCACGACCGTAACCCTCTTTTCCATTTCAGTAACTTTACAGGAACCGCATTCCACTACTTAATTAATCCATTAACTATAGTCTGTTTACCGAAACGCCATCATCAGTCACAAAGGTTAGTTGGTAGAAAATGCATTTACGACATTAAGCTCGCCTATGTACCTGCACTTGTTTTGGTTTTGTACAATAATGAATTTATTATTATTATTTTAAAAAAAATGCTGTCTATTTCATAGTTCATATTTCCGTACGATATATAAATAAAAATAAGTATGAATAATCCTCGTTAAATTAATGTTTAATATCAAGACAAATTGCCCCTAGATCCCGAATAAAATTGGTGCGAAGGAAACGGTTCGTTTGCTCTTGTTTGAAGTGACGACGCATAAAATAATACCTCGATTGTACCCTTTTGTAACGAGTATTATACTTAAGGCAGGTTTACACTACGTACTTTTCCGCACTCACTCAGATTTATGCTTTATAACGCACAAAAGATCATGCGTGGAATACCGGTCCCACCTCTGGGATGGTTCCGCTAAGTACCTTACAGATTCCCCTTAATGTCCTGCAGTCCTCTGCGATTCGGACTGTGGACGACAGTACAGTGTCCTAAACTCTCGAATCGCTGCAGCTTCTCCTAGATGTGGCCACCCTGAGCGTGTTCTACAAGCTATTGAGTGAGTCTTCTGAAGAGCTTCATAACCTTATCCCTTCTTCTCCATTCCGCAACCGTACGGGTCAAAATATGCTTCGTGTACAAATGCATTTGGAGACGCTTAAATCTGTCGCACCCTGATGTGGAATGCTCTCCCAATCAGTGTTTCTGTATTCCTATAATCTGGAGTCCTTCAAACGGAGTGTAAAAAGCATCTTAATAGACCAGCATAGTGGTAGGGAGTACTATCAGTTGAGTGCGATGTCACATGTCATGCTCAGTATAAAAAAAAATATAAATAAAAAAAACTTTCCAGGGATCTGTTTCTTTTTAAACACAACCATTAATTTTATTTACTGTCAGTTTTAATAATAATAATAATTGCACATTGTTTATAAAAGCATTGTACAAGAGCAAAATTAATGCTGTAGGCATTTTTTTTATACTTTTTATAATTGATAGAATCGTCGAGCATCTCCACAACATTAGTCCGTCTTGCACACGGGAGACCAGTTCCGTTAGAGAAGTCTTCGAGGGGGACAGCTAAAAAACCTTAGAACCTAGACCTCTAGGTTCGTAAGCCATACGGGCGCTGGTTTACCAGTAGCGGCAAACATAATTGTGCATTGAATTCACAGTCGGGTAACATGGTAAATCATTCGACCTATCGCTAAGCCAGCCTCGTTCAATATCCTGGCCTGGATATCCCTGTCTGTCTGTACTCCCCTACATTTTTATTGTAATTATTAAAAATCTAGTTTTTTTTTAACAGTAACATGCAGTCTAAACACATCTTTAGGCTATTATTACGTAGAAATCTATGTTCCAAGTTTAAGTAATTATATCAAGTTTGGATGTAGGTACACTAATTAGCAGTGCCTCCGTAGTCTAGCGTTTAAGTCCGTGGATTTAAACTCGGAGGTACCGGGTTCGATTCCTGGTCGGGACACAAAAATATTTATAAATGTAAATAAGTACATTTAATTAATTTGTAATATTTCTCGAGTTTGGTACGCTGGAGATATCGACGAGCTTGCCACTTGTCATGATTGGCCTAAAGTAAAGTTGGCTAAATGTGAATCCGCTTATTTATAAGCGTGGTTTCTGATTACCCCGAAAGGGATACGGTCGCGATGATACTAATTAGCAGTGGTTTAATTTATTTAACCTAATGTGAGTTGGCTGATCCAACGTGTAAATTAATGTTAATCCAATTATTAATGTACAAACACAAACTCTAAATATTTATTCACATGGCATGGGTCTTCTTAAATCTATATCCGTAGACAAAGTTCTCCATGACTGCCTTTTTAATTTAGCAAATATACAGTTTTAATTATATAAACAAAGATTTGAAGGAAGCACTCCAATTCGAGCCTATAAAACTGTTTACTAAAACGTTGAGATAGGTCTATTTGCCAGTTCACAGACGACATAGTTTGCATCAAATGCTTTTCTAAACATCCTATTAAGGTTGGCTAGAACCCTGGCATGAACCAATCAGAAATTCAATATTCAAATTCATAATAGTTTTTTTATAATTTTAACGGGTCTTTACGCAATTTACCTTATTTCTCCCGACGTTTCAGCCAAGTTGCATTGGCCGTGGTCACAGGTCGACTGGAGCTATGCGGTCTCGTACATACTGGGCGGTAGATGTAAACTGATGATCGTCACTATTACCCTAGAATACTACGTGAAGCGATCGAAATAAAGAAACACAAAATTTTCAATCGAGATTATAAGCTATCTTCATCGTGGAATCCAGTAATTAATAGATTTAGACGCCGGGAAAAATCGCCCGGTGTCGCCAAGGATATTGTAAGTGTCGTGTGTCGTGATGTCTAAAAACTTTTAAAGTGATAAGTGGGTAGTTTTACATCTACCGCACAGTATGTACGAGACTACACCGCATCGGGAAACGTCGGGAGAAATATGTCTCTAAGGTAAATCGCGTAAAGACCCGTTAAAATTATAAAAAAACAATCAGAAAATATTTTTTCCTACGTACATAGATTTTCAACCCCGTCCTGTCCCGGTTTCACTAATACCAAACTGTGGAATCGTTAATAAATTATCATAAAAAAAAATAGACATTGAACCCTCGCTAACCCGTGTGGTCAGCGTGGCGAGTTTAGGCCAAATTAAAACAGGAGCGGTGATGGTTTTTAAAGAATTCACAAATGTGAATAAAAACCCAACTTTACTTGACAAGCGGCAAGCTTGTCGATTTCTCTACCATACCAACCTCGAAAAAAATCTCATTTAAAAAAAAAAAAATGTGTTTCAAGACCACGAAAGCAGTATATAAGATAATAATATAGATTTCTTGTCTGTATTGTTCATAGATATTGTTGAAATGTCGTCGTATCATCACGATTGTGTATCCTTGCGAGGTAGTCAAAATTAACTCTTTATATGTATTTAGGAAAGTTTACTATAGAAGATCGGTGGTAGCTTGGTTTTAATAACGCTGTCCAATACAAAAAGGTTTCAGTTTGAACCAATGAGAAATATTTTTCTTAAGTACATTTGTCATAGATTCCCAACACCACTGTTCTTTGCCTCGGAAAGCAAGTGAAGCCGTAGGTCCCGGATTCTAACGCTAGCCAGACGGGTTGGTATTAGTGGATCAATAAAATAAAAAAGACGTATAAATGTTTACTATATTGGGCATATAGAATTTCAATGTTTGTTTTGCCAATTTGCATGTTCGTCGGCAAAAATGTTCAAATTCAGTTATCTATTTGCGAATCCGCGCGCGAACTCTTTGCCCCATTTTTTTGACTAAAAGCCATATAAAAGTTTGCGTCACGGTTGGTCATACACCATCTTTTCATAACAAAAATATATAAAATATAAAAACAAACGCCAATATTTTATTTATATTTATGTCACAACTTTAATGCACAAAGAATACAAGGCGGACTTAATACCCGTAGAAATTTTCTGACAGCCAAACCTTTGGGACTAATGAGAACAACTGTAGATGCAATTAAGGTATAAGTAACACATAAAAAAAAAAAAGGAAAACTTACAGCTAGATAACAATATAGATGAATAGATATAATAAAAAATGAGCCAATTAAATGTTTTCGCCTATTTGATGAAAATAATGATGTTACAACTAAATATTATTTTTATTTATTTATTTATTTAAATCTTTATTGCACAAAGACAAAGGCGGGCTTATAATGCCGCAAGACATTCTATCCTAGCCAACCATTGAGACAACTTGAGCATTATATTGAAAGGTAGGTGCAAAATTGTATTAAATTCTACGGTTTAACTATATTATTAGACACTAATACACATATATATATATATATATATATATATATATATATAACTACATATACCCGTACATATTATTACATACACTACATATTATATATCAATGACAACAATATACTAAATGCTATTAAATACAAATACATATATACAACTTGTAAATTTTATTTAGAGCTATTTAGAAAATGCGAGTAGACCAGTTTTTAAATGATGATCTGGTAGATGCCGGCCTTATGTTATGGGTAGATTGTTCCACAGATTCGTAGCAGCAACCCAAATCCGGAATAATAAGAAGGAACGGACAGAAGTGAGTAGATCAGAGAGATTTATCATGAAAATAGGCTGAGCGATTGAGAATATATTTATGTAGCATTTGTCCTACACTAGTCACGCTGGCCAGACATGTTTGCGAGGGTCTGATGTTAACTTTGATAATTTAATGATAACATATGTATATTAACAAATCCACAAGTTGGTATTAGTGTGGTGATGGCAATCTATGACAAATGTACGTAAGAAGAATATTTCTCATTCGTATATGCTGGAGTTCGAACCGACAACCTTTTTGGATTGAAAAGCATTCTTACAACCGAGCCACACCTCTTTTCTATAGTAAAGTTTGCTAAATGAGAATCCGCTTTTTTATAGTTGGTTTTTGATCACCCCGCAAGGATACGGTCATGATTATTCGCCGACATTACAACATCTTTGAACAATACAAGAGATATATATATATATATAATTCAAAATATAATATAAATATAATTCTTATCTTATATACTGTTTCCGTGGTCTAGCGGTTAAGGCTGAGGATTTAGACGTGGAAGTACCGGGATCGATTTTTGGTCGGGACACAATATGTATATATATATTTTATTATAATCAAAAGGTCTAAATACATTTATTCGAAGTTAATTAATATAAATTAAAAGCTACCTAAATAATAAAATTAAAAATAAACTAAACTATAAATAAAAAATGTCCTCTAGAGACGTCCCATCCGAGATAGTCCCAAGGAGACTGGCAACATTTCCCCTCTGTATAGCGAGGCTAATACGTTGGCAGAAATATTTGCCAGCCTTCCTGTCTCCAGACCTTTCTGTCAGCCGCTTTGACAACTTCTTGGCCAACCGCCTCGCCGACGCGACGGTCCCCATGGGCCCATCGTCTCGACCCCAAATGACGCAAATTCGTAACCGGCACCGAGGCTGGCTGGCATATTTGCGCAATTTGAGGTTTTCCGCAGAAAACGCCGCACTTCCCGCGCCTGACGAGGTCGCCTGGATGTGAGATGGAGCTAATGTGTCTACACACGTCGCATTCCACATCAGAGACCTGCCAAGTTTCCACGGCCCAACAGTCATTCCGTCGGGTCTCTTGCATTTCATTTATTATAATTGTAATAAATTTTATTTTAATTTATTTAGATATTTTTTAAGTTTGGTACGCTAGAGACACCGACGAGCTTGCCACTTGTACAGTAAATTTGGCTAAACGTGAATCCGCTTCTTTACCCCGAAACTGATACGGTCGTGATGATACTTTACTTTACTATATTGTTTTCAATCTAAACTATATACCTATAAGTATAAATACCTATATCTTTTTACAACCGCGAACGGGGTAAGGTTCGAACTGCAGAAGAATAAAACGTCGTATTAAACATAAATATTGCCCCAAATGGCCGGTATTTTGGATTTCATTTGGCGTTTTTATAACAAATCGCTCAATTTCCAAGTTAAACAACTAGCAATCAACTCGCCCATAGTACTTTCGCGGGCACACGCATCAGTTAATAACATACTATGTTTTTGTTGGGTACGAGTAAAGCCTGGAACCCACTAACAGGGATTTTTAAGTAATCATATTTTACACATTTTTAAGCTATTGCATAGCTTTTATATCGGGCTTTAAGCGCAGCGACCGAATCAAGAAATTCCGTAACGAAAATAAACCTAACACCCCCCACTCCGACCGGCACAGCGGTGCGGCGTTGAAAGCCGTCCATCCTCTAGCGTCGTTTTAGTTCGGCAGACTTCGGCACGGTGTTTGTATGCGTGCGACTAGACGTACGCGTGTAGACTAGCTGCTAACTGCTCATAACTGATTCTATCTCTTTTAGACACAATGCTAGGCGAGACAGCGTGCTTTTTGGCCGCGTCCACGAGTAATATAACAACTTAAATTTATTACAATTGCATAAGTTGATAAAAAATGCTATGCAATAGCTTTATTTTTATTATACTGGCACGAGATGTGATTTTATGCCCACCTGATGGTAAGTGGTGCACAAGGAACAATAATGTTAGCAACTGTAATCAGACACTCTTGACTAACAGTCCCTGACACTGTCCGGTTTGAGTAGATGCTTTTTCACACTTCGCTTAAACAACTCCAGGTTATAAGAGAATGGAAACACAGAGGCTGGCAGAGCAATTTACATCTTTATCGTGCGACAAATGTAATCTGACATCTCTGATCTGGTTGGGTTGAGGAATGAAGAGGAAGGGCTTATGGAGCTCTTCAGAGAACTCATCACAGTATAGCCGGTAGAACACGCTCAAAGAAGCCTACATCGAGTTCGAGAGTTCTAGAAATACTGGCATCGTCCACAATTTGAACAGCTCGCCTCTGCAGGACATTGAGAGCATCTGTGAGGTGCTTGGCGGAACTATCCCAAAGATATATATATTAGTAGTCCAGAAGTATATTATACTTTTATTTAAAGGTTTCAACAATATGGTAATTGCCAGTATTATATTGGTTGATCGCAGTGTCCTCTTAAGATACTTTATACATTAAAGTTATATGGTAATTATATAAAGAAAATAAATTATTATTATGTTAAAAAATACATACTCGTACATACATATCTTCATGCGGGGTAGGTAGGCAGAGACAATTGAGCACCATTTCTCTTTCGATTCGTCTTTATTCATCAACCTCTTTATAGATGACCTTTTGTTTTCAAGGCTTTTTAATGCACCTTCAGCCAGTGTTTTATTTATGTGGTCGTGATAGGTGAGTCTTGGTCTGGGACTCTTCTACCCACTACTTTCGCATTATATCCACTCATCCTTTCAACATGCCAGAATCTATGCTTTCTTTCATACCTACTCTTTTGCGTATTTTGTCGTAGCCATGCGCTTAATCAAAGATAAACAACCCAGGTATTTTAAGGTTAATTATGATCATATTATTAAGACGCTAACCAAAAAAGGTTTGTAATACCTGCGGTGCAAAGGTTATTGACCCGATTCACGCCTAACGTAAAAAGCATCCCGCCAGTGGGCGCTAAGCCTAAATGAGCAAATCCTTCGGGCAAATGGTTTGGGCTATATTGGATATTTGCTTTAACGATTTCGTTTTTGTTGGATTCTGGAAGTTTTATTGTGCTAGAAAGACCTTATTCTCGATTTTGAGTGTAATTTAGTATACGAGAAAAGTCGGGTAAATCAGCTAGTTTTATTATACCTGTATTAAAATAAATAACATTATTTAGAGATGATGGTCGAAAGTCTGGCCAAAGAGAAAAAAAAAACGGAGAATTTTTGGAACCAGGTCAGGACAGTTCTAGATTTGGCAGTTGGGAACGAAAATATAATAGTATGTGGCGACTTGAATGGATGGGTGGGGACACGTCGTGCAGATTACGAAACGGTCCTAGGTGATTTTGGAGATAGGAGAGTAAATGATGCAGGTAAGCTTATTCTTGACGTGTGTTTAGAAAAGAATATTTTTGTGTCCAACACAATGTTTGCTCACAAAGATATTCACATGTATACAAGAACGATAAATAGTGAAAGAGTATGATTGATTTAATAATAGTTGATGAAAGACTGCGAACACAGACTCTGGATACCAGGGCGTATCGTGGGCCAGAATTGGGAACAGACCACTACCTAGTAATCACTAGGATTAGTGGTCTATTCACAAAATGGCGCCACCGGCGATCAGGTGGCAATCTGCCAGCAGTAGAGAGAATAAAGAGTGAAAAGTTACAAGATGATAGTGTGAAAGAGGAGTATATGAAACGCGTCAAAGATAAACTTATCAACTTGAAAGATGTGAGTAAAGATGTAGAAGAGTGCTGGAAGTACCTAAAAAATTGGTATGGTAGAATCGGCAAAAGAAGTATGTGGAGTAGCAAAAAAGCGAGCAACTAAAGGTGACGCGTGGTGGGATGAAGAGGTTAAAGAATCGGTTGAAAGAAAGAAGAAAGCTTGGATAGATTACGTTGCTTCGCTAAATGTGAATGAAAGTATGAAAAGAGAAAAAAAGAAGATATACCATCGCTGCAAGAATGAGACAAAATCTTTGATTAAGGAGAAGCGTGAAAGATGTAAAGAAATAGGTGAAAACAGGATGACGAGCAACTTTAAGGAGAACTCCAAACTTTTCTGGAGGGAAGTTAGGAAGGCCAAGGGTGGCTTGACATCTTGTCGAATGAATAGAGTTAGATCAAAGAGCGGTAACATTCTTGCAAACACGAATGAGGTGTTGGAGCGATGGAGTGAATATTTTAGTGAGATGTATGCTAGTACGATTCCTAACGACGTTACGACGGGTACTTTACCTCCAGAGTTACCCTCAAATACAACGTCTACATCTAAAGAGGAAATAAGTGTGCAAGAATTGCAATCGGCAATTAGAAGCCTGAAATGTGGCAAAGCAGCGGGAAAAGATCGAGTGCTCGCCGAAATGATTAAATACGGAGGTATACCGGTCTGGAACGCTTTCCACCTACTATGCAACCTTTGCTGGTAGGAGGGAAGAGTACCGGAGGACTGGCAGCAATCAGTCATCGTTCCTTTGTACAAAGGTAAAGGATCTAGATTGGACTGTGCCAACTACCGAGCGATTAGTTTGATCAGTTTGGCGAGCAAGATGTATGGCAAGATTCTCACGAAACGCCTGCAAGAGAAGACAGAAGGTCTTTTATGGGAGGCACAAGGAGGCTTTAGACCTGGAAGAGGATGCACTGACCAAGTCTTCTCGCTCCGCAATATCACAGATAAGTTTTTGGCCTTAAACCAGAAAGTTTTCTGTGCTTTTGTGGATTTGGAGAAGGCTTTTGACAGAGTTGTAAGAAAGAAGCTTTGGGACATATTGCCGGAGTATGAAGTGGATGACAAACTGCTACAGGCTATACAGTCCCTGTACAAGGGCTGTAAAGCTTGTGTGCGGGTGGAGGGAGGTATGTCGCCTTGCTTTGAATCCCAAATGGGCGTCAAACAAGGCTGCGTGCTGTCCGCCAGATTATTCACTTTATATCTCGACAAATGCCTAAAAAGAGTGAGGGAGAGTGACTGTGGGATAAAAATGGGTGATCTTGTGGTGAACTGCCTGCTTTATGCAGATGATGCTGTTCTTATGGCATCGTCCGAACAACAATTGCAATCACTAGTCACAGAAATGAAAGAGGGATGTGCAGAAAAAGGACTCCGTTTAAATGCGAGAAAAACCAAGGTACTAGTGTTTGAAAGAAGAAGGATGACAACCTTGACGATAAAGATTGATGATGAAACGCTAGAACAGGTAAATGAAATTATATATCTGGGCAGTGTTTTCACTGCGGATGGGAAGTATGATAGGGATGTTGAAAGAAGAGTGAACGCGGGAAATAGTGTTAATGGGGCCCTGGGGTCACTGATCGCCAGTCGGAATGTCAGTGATAAAGCTCGACTCGCCATACACAATGCCATGCTAATACCAACACTTATGTATGGAAGCGAGACGTGGATATGTCAGAATACGCATGAGAGTAGAGTTAATGCAGTAGAAATGAGGTCTTTACGTCGGATATGCGGCGTAACTTTGATGGACCGTATACGTAATAACGAAATACGCAAAAGGGTAGGTATAAAAGAAAGCATAGGTACAAAAATAAAGAAAGGCATGCTCCGATGGTTCGGGCATGTCGAAAGGATGAGCGAAGAGAGATTGACGAACCAGATATATAATGCGAAAGTTGTGGGTAAAAGAGGCCCTGGCAGACCAAGACTTGCCTATCATGATCAAATAAATAAAACATTAGCTGAAGGTGAATTAAAAAGCCATCGAAACAAGAGGGCATGTATAAAGAGGTTGATGAATGTCGAAGAAGCGAAAGAGGTATGTCGTGATCGTGACAAGTGGCGCTCAATTGTCTCTGCCTACCCCGCAAGGGACTTGGCGTGAAGATATGTAAATCTGAAGACAGGAAGGTTGGCAATTATTTCTGCCAACGCATTATCCTCGCTATACAGAGGGGAAATGTGTCTTCTGGAACTATATCTGATGGGACGTCTCTTGAGGACATTTTTTATTTATATATAGTTTACTTATTAATGATTTTTAGTTTATAGGTACCTATTTAATTTTATTTAAGTAGTTTTAAATTATTATTTTATATTTTGTAAATATTATTTCCGAATATAAATGATAAAATTAAGTAGGTACTTTATTAGAACGTATTAAAGTAAAGTTGCCTTAATAAAAAAAAAAAAAATGCGATTAAGCAAAATAGATTTAGGAATATTATTATTATTATTAAGATTTAGGACTCTGTGTTCTAGGGGCTGAATGATGATGTGTCTGAATAAATGTTTGATTTTTTGTGTATAGGTTAGATTTCCGGAAATAGTCATAATGGGTAATCAGTGGCGTATAAGGTTTTGTTGTAGGAAGATGGTGAAGATGTAATGAGCCATAGCCTGGGGTGCTTCCATAGAAAAACAAATGTTAGAGCAAATTAAATATGTCTTTATTAGCTACTAGCGTTCTGTGGCCCGGCTTCGCCCATTTTTTTAAACATACGAACCAATTTAATCTTTTTTTGACACCATATGATAAAGCAAAATGTCTAAAGCGAATATTAAAATAAATTATTGTGTCTCGACCAGGTATCGAACCCGGTACCTCCGAATTTAAATCCACTAACTTAATCGGTAGACCACAGAGGCTATTATGCGGTTCATCATCATCATCATCATCATCCACAGGCAGCAGTGGAGGTCTAGGACGCTGTGTTCTAGGGGCTGTAATGATGATGATGAAGAAAGAAGGCTTATTTTCCAACTTCTTTTTTAATTTTTTATTTGTATATACTAAGTAAGGTTCATGGATGTTAACAACATGAATCAGACACTCATGACTGACATCAGTCCCTAACAGTATGCCGGCTTGACGGCAATTTGAGCCCGAAACGTAAGGATACACTTTACTGGGTGTATCGGCACGACCGATGGATACTTCCCCGCCCCGGCAGACCAGACTGGGCTTATTACCACCATCAGTCCACCTACCACCTATTTGTTGTTCTCATCCCATCATCTCAAGAAAGTATGTGCCATTTGTCATGTCATGTCGAATGCTAATTTTTACGTTCAAGGAGAGCTAATATTGTAAGCTTGCCATGGTGATATTTATAAAAAAATATCACAACTTGAAACAAGACTTACCTAAAACCATTATAATGTGGCATACAATATTATCAACCTTAGAGGTTTAAAAATGGGGTTAAATGTTATATGACTATTATATGATCATATTCTGAGAACATGTACTTGTATGAGTATAAAAAACGTCATTCGTTTTTAACATTTTTTAAATGTTTGTTTTTAAATCCAGTAAAAAACGTAAATTTTCGCCACTGTAACCATTTATTTCTCAAAAACTATCCAGCAGTAACGTATGATATTTTTTTATAGCATCTCTATACAAAAACAAGAATTTACCTCAAAGGCGCAACCGGATGCTACACGTTTTTTTTTCGATTTTAATAAAATCCCTTCGCGCAAACCGTGTCTTTAGGTTTCGGATGACATTTTTTTTATAACGATACGTAATAATATAACGTACGCGTACTTTAATGCTACCTGATTTTATTTTTACATTTAGACTACCACTCTTGTTCTTCATCCATTTTGAAATCAGGAGGTGCTATACAAAAATTCTTCAAATTGCCTTTTTATTTCAAATAGAAACTAAAGTATCATCACTACCGTTTCCTTTTCGGGGTGGCCAGAAACCACGCTTTTTCAATAAGCAGGTTCACATTTAGCCATTTTACAATAGGCCAATCATGACAAGTGGCAAGCCCGTCGATGTCTCCAGCGTACCAAACTCAAGAAATATCACGACCAAATTAAATATTAAATTAATGTATTTATTTACATTAATAAATATGTTTGTGTCCAGATCAGGAAACGAACCTGGTACCTCCGAGTCTAAATCCACGGACTTGACCGCTAGACCAAGGAGGCAGATTTTAGATAGGGCAAGAAGAAGATAGAGCTGGCGTCGTTTGGTCAGAATCCATTGGACCGCACGACGCACTAACATTTCGGTGCTTGAAGAGCTCAAACTTGCCAAGGGACAGAGACATTCTGCCGTCTGCTTTACCCGAATTCTGCAATCTAAAAAAACTCTTAGTAACAACAAGCCCCGATGGTCTAGTTAGGTGACTAACCACCTAAACATCCCAGTACACTGCGCCGAGTACTGCAACCATTGGAAACGGCTAGTGGATCGACTGCAACGGAGTCACAATCCTCAGTAGGGTACCGATTAAGGAGGAGGGATTTATATTTTAATATTCGATCTGCAGTTTCCTTAAGTTTGACGTTTGATATCTCAAAATAAGCTAGCATATTTTACAAATAGATTTCAGCCGGATACGGTAAATTTCGCTCTATATCTTAGACTATATCGTGTGTTATGTACAAGTATAGAACGTAAGGTAATTGTTTTCGCATGTCGGCTTACGTAGGCCTTTGTTGCTATATCTCAAAGCTAGCTGTGAATAATAATGATGATAATCCAAGCCACGCCTCACACCTCGGCCCATGAGTTCACTTGGGTTATCTATTGTTCAAAACCAGCTTATACGTACAGTGCATCGGGTCAGCATAGTAGGTAGCATTATAAGCCGTATTTAGATAAAGGATTAAATTCACTGCCTTCGTCCATAAACCGGCGCTCTAATTAATATCTAAAATTAAAATCTTCGTACCTACCTCATAACTGAAAATAAGTAAATTACTCTTAAGTTACAAAAAAAACATGCTATACATTTAAAAGTGCAAGTATGTAAACCAGTTAAATTTGATAGTATGTAAACTTGTGAATAATTAAAAGTGCTAGTATGTAAACGTGTAAATAAATAAAAGTGCGAGTATGTAAACCAGATATACATAAAAGTGCAAGTATGTAAACCAGTTAAATTTGATAGTATGTAAACTTGTGAATAATTAAAAGTGCTAGTATGTAAACATGTAAATAATTAAAAGTGCGAGTATGTAAACCAGATATACATAAAAGTGCAAGTATGTAAACGGGTAAATAAATAATAGTGCGAGTATGTAAATATATCTAAATTAAAGTGCGAGTATGTAAACCAGATATAATTAAAAGTGCAAGTATGTAAACCAGAGCTAATTAAATTTAATAGTTTATAAAATTGTGAATAATTAAAAGTGCTAGTAATTAAACGTGTAAATAAATAAAAGTGCGAGTAATATAATATATCTAAATTAAAGTGCGAGTATGTAAACCAGATATAATTAAAAGTGCAAGTATGTAAACCAGAGCTAATTAAAATTGATAGTATGTAAACTTGTGAATAATTTAAAAAAAATAGCTAATTTGTATGGAGAAGTCAAACAAAAAGTCATTTCCGACATATGGTCATATGACATTTGCGCTTAGAAACAGATTCTGGTTGCCGGTGTGTAAATCAATGACCGAAACAGCTTGAGAGACAGTATTTTTTTAAAATACTATTTAGAATCTGGATTTATTAAGCCGGGTCCAAGTTTACAATAAATCGCAACGTAAAAACTCCATTAATTTGGAAAAAAAATCGGTTAAAAAGGCCGATGTGGACGACGACTAGGGGAGAAAACGAAAAAAAAACTGTCAAGTAGTGGATTTACATCAGTGCGGAGAAGAGAAATGTGATTGTAGCCCGATACGATAAAACAGCGTGGGACTTTAACACGTTTCTATCTTTTATGTGCCTTTGAAACGCAATAACGGTCTCCCAGACCCCAGTAACATTGGGAAGTTAATGTTTTCAAAAATTGGAACAAATTCAATCTTCTTACCTTCTCAACTGCTTCCGTGTTTTAGTGGTTATGGCCCGTGGATTTAGACGTGAAGTTATAGGGTTTTTTTTTTCACTAGCACGATATGTCCGCAAGTCAATACTTACACTTCTCAGCGAGCATGCTAGCTGCATGCCTGGATCCACCTTGTTCACCTTTCTATGCAAGGCTGGGATGTTATTATTATTGTGTGTGTGTGTATGTGTTAAATAGGTTGTATTTAGTACATCTGTGTCCGTGACGTGCTTTCCACCCGTAAGGAGGCGGCTGAAAATCGGCGCTATGGCCTATGTATAGGTTGTAGCGGACGCCGAGCTGATCGCCTTTTTGTCGCTATACATGTGCTGGTAGGCTAAGTATTTTGAGCATAATCTTTTTTTTTTTTTTTTATGAATAGTTTTTTTTTTATTTGAATGTATTCTATGTGTATGGTTTGGCGACAAATGAATATATATATTTCTTTCTTTCCAATATAATTAAAGACTGACTCTGTGTCCTAGCGGTTTAGTTCGTGGATTTAAACGCGGAGGTACCGGGTTCGAATTTGTGACTTTTTTCGAGTTTGGTACGCTAACGATATCGACGAGCTTGCCACTTGTCATGATGTCTCTATAGTAAAGTTGGCTTAATGTGAATCCGCTTCAATGAAAGAGTGGTTTATTGCCACCCTGAAAGAGATACGGTCGTGATAATAATTTTCATTTTTCAAAAATATTACAAATACTAATAGACAAACTTTTTAAATGAATTTACAGAAAAGTAAAGTATCATCACGACCGTTTTCCTTAAGGAGTGGTCGGAAACCACGCTTATAAAGAAGCAGATTCATATTTAGCCAACTTTACTATAGTCCAATCAAGACAATTGGCAAGCACGTTAATGTTCTAGCTTGTCCGCCTCCATGGTCTAGTGGTAACAAACGTTGCCGTGAACTCGGGAGGTCGTGGGTTCGATTCCCACCGGGGGCAAGTTGTACATTGTATAATTTGTCTCGGTCTGGGTGTTTATATGTACTTATAATATGTATATATTTACAAAAAAAAGTATAATATGTAGTTTATCAACCATCTAGTTTCCGTAACACAAGCCTCGTAGCTTACCACGGAAACTAGATGGCGCTGTGTGACCCGTCTGGAAATAATTATATTTATTAATATTAATTATACCAAACTCGTAAAATATCACAGTTAAATAACATTTAAATTAAATTTATTTATTTAAATTAATAAATATTATTGTTCCCGACCAAGAATCGAACCCGGTTTTTACATAAAAAAATATTTAAATATGTACTTATGTAATTTAATTTTGATTCTATCTTAGCGGAACATCATTAGAAGACTTCAAAGTATATATATTTATATTTCCTACCAAAAATGTTTTTCAAGGAAGAGATAAAATCATTTTCTTCCTCAACTTTGAAATCTCAAAGCTATATCATAATAAGGTATATTTGTTCTCACGAAGACGGACGGTTTTTGGTGAACCTATGTAGATCATGCACTTTTATGTGTAAAGATTTTACTAATGTTAAAAGTATCATCACGACCGTTTCCCTTGCGGGGTGGTCAAAAACCACGCTTGTATATAAGCGGATTCATATTTAGCCAACTTTACTATAGGCCAATCATGACAATTTTTATTTTATTTTTTTTTACATCAGGAAATCCCTACCGGATACCCCCCCCGAGTCGGGGGACAAGGGGGAGGTTATGTCGGGCTCGCACCGACTAAAACCTGATGATGGTGTTCCTCAAGACGCCTCGTGTTGAATGGCGGACGGCGGTGAGCAATATGCAAACGACCACCGCCCGCCGGCGTCGCCCGCTAGTGTGCGGGCGCCTTCTTGGCGAGGAGGGAGAGAGAGAGCGAGTCTCCTCCCTCGCCTTCAGAGAGGCGCCCGGGAACAACCGCACGCGCCGTCTCGTGGGGCCCTATGTGAGCGATGTCACCCCCGCGACACCACTCGGGCCCCTAAAGGCCAATCATGACAAGTGGCAAGCTCGTTGATGTCTCCAGCGTACCAAACTCGAGAAATATTACAAATAAATTGAATATTAATTAAATGTATTTATTTACATTAATATTTTTGTGTCCCGACCAGGAAGCGAAACCGGTACCTCCGAGACCACTAAGGCATTTACTAATGTTACTTACCAACAATATGGATAAAGCACGATTTTTAAAGTGAGAACTTTATTGCGCGCGCTTGTTTGGGGACCTATTTCGTTGAAGGTACGTCCGTACGTCAGAACAGCGCTCATGGGGAAAGAGCCAGGCGGGGAAGGGGAGGAGGGGCGGATAGGCGCGCACGTATAGCCGCTGCCTCTCTCGCTCGCTCCCGCTCCTTCTTTCTCTTTCTTTCTTTCTCTCGAAACAGCGCAGCGGGGAAGGGGAAGAGAAGCGGATAGGCGCGCGCGTATAGCTGCTGCCTCTCTTGCTCTCTCCCGCTCCTTCTTTCTCTTTCTTTCTTTACGCGTCTGCAACTATGCGTGCGCATGCAGCAACGCGCATTCATTTAATCTCCAAATTCCTACCAACTACAAAATAAATAACCTGCAAGTTTAGTTCTGCAGCGACGCACCCGTTTTTTTTTAAATTACTTTTAAATTTCGGAAATCTTACAGCTACATTATAATAATAACTGCCTCCATGGTCTAGCGGTTGTCCGTAGATGACTGACACCAGTCCCTAACACTTGACTGTGCATGACGGCAATTCAAGCCTGATCCCGAAACTTGTGGATACACTGTACTGGATTTATCGGCACGAACAGTGGATACTTCCCCGCCCCGGCAGACTGGGCAAATTACCAACATCCAACCGCCTACAACCTATCTGTTGTTCTCGTTGAATGTATGTGCCATTTGCAATTATGTCAATTGTTTTTTTTATTTAATTTACGATTTTGAGCTATGACGGCTATGACTATGACGCACGGACCATGACCCTCGGGCGACCACCCTGAGCGATATGTTTGGCTGATTTTGTCCCGTCTTGGCCAGGCTGGCGTAGCATAAATGAGACAGTAATAGTAATAGCATCTTGTTCGTAAAACTCTCGCGTGTGTAAACTGGTCTTTAAACTAGAGCTAAGTTCTTAAGTCATAAATTCCGAAAGAGTATTTTAAATTGTTATTTATAGATGTTTACAATCATTAGTTATCTTGTTTTCTCATATTCCTTGCACTAAATTGTCCAGTGATCCGTCTGGAACTAGGAACATTTCCCCTTTGTACATTAGAGTGTCGTCAGCCATTTGGCTGAGGGTCCAATAGTTTTAAAAGTAAATTTTAAGGCTATGACTTTTCGTGGTCGTGTTCTATTAGCTAAAATGACATTTCTACAAATAATAAAATAATGTGCAACTAAATTAAATCACGTAATCGATAGTAACAAGGAATTAAACATTCAACCCACATACGGTGGGATAGTAGAATGTAAGATATAGGATACGGTAAAACCATAGACATGGCACACAAAACAACAGATGCAGTGACGAAATATTGGCCCTAAAAACGTTTATATAATAAAACCATACTATACTGTTCAATATAGTTTAATTCTTCATTTAGCTGAAATTATGATGCAATGGCAACGAAAATATTTAATAAGCTACTAAGGGAGCTGGCACTAACACTGTTTTTTTAAAGTCACACAAATGGTGGTTAATAAATGTATTTATTCGATAATAGAATATTTAGACACTTAGCTCGACAAAGTCATGTGACTAAATAAATAATTGTATTCTAGAAATAGCGAAGCATGTGATATAACTATTTACATATTTATACCTACCATGCTTCGACAAATTAATTCCGTATGATTTCTTTTGACACATTTCTATTTTAACTTATCGAACAGATAATGGTGCTGTTAAAGTAAGAAAGTAACATAATAATCTTTTTGTTTAGTTATAAGAAACCATCTGTCAAATTAATCTCGTATAACTGCCTCTGTGGTCTAGCAGTTAAGTCCGTGGATTTAGAATCGTAGGTACCGGGTTCGATTCCTGGTCGGGACACAAAAATATTTATTATAAATACATTTAAATAATAATTAATTTATTTGTGATATTTCTCGAGTTTGGTACGCTGGAGACATGATTGGCCTATAGTAAAGTTGGCTAAATGTGAATCCGCTTATTTATAAGCGTGGTTTCTGACCACCCCGAAAGGGATATGGTCGTGATGATACCGTTACTCGTATATAAGTAAAAGTATCATAGCGACCGTATCCCTTCCGAGATAGTCAGAATTTATGATATTTTTTTAAAAAGCGGATTCATGCTTAGTCTACTTTTAACATACTTTAACAAGCTTCTCGATGTCTCTAGATATCACAAATTAAATATTTTATTCGTGTAATCGAACCTGGTACCTCTACGTCTAAATCATGACACACTTAACCGCGACACCACTGAGGCAGTCATCACCTTTTGCTAGTTAATCAGTAACATCATAAATTATACCATACTCTGGTATATACTACATACTAATAATATTATTTTATTGTTATTTTAATATTAAATAATGGGACATAAATAATTTCTAATATTTTATTATGTCTACACTACTCTTCTTAAGTTACTTAGTTACTATGAATATTGCATAAAATGTGAATTTTAAATTACAAATTAATATTAATAAAAATATAAAAAACGTCTTAATAATTAAAAATACAACTCAAAACTAAATTACTTAAAAAACAAAATAAAATTATTACTTATAAAAACAAAAATTGCTCCAAATCGCTGCCAAAGGGCAAAGTGCCAAGGATACTGGCAGCATTGCCACGTTGAATGTCAATGCTTATCCTTTGCCCAGCCCTCTTGTTCCCGAGGTGTTGACGAGCTGTTTTGACAACGCCTTGAAAATTTCATGTGCACTTGGCCTGAGAGTTTCAACTCTAAACGGCGCCAAAACACATCTCTAAATAAGCTGAGAGTATTTCTGCCGTTTGAGGTTCTCTGCTTCTCTGCAGCAGCGCCTGGGTCCTTAGAGGTCAAGGACAAGTAGGAAGGCGCCAAAGGCGTCATATTGATATATATATATTATATGGTGTGTCCTCTAAATCTACGTCTATGTCTGGAAGTGAGAATGTTGGTATAAGTTTGCTTTTCCTTCTTCACGATTGACAGATCTTGAACGGCACGACTTATATTAAATTGCTTGCCACACGATAAAAGAATAAAGTATTATCTGAACTGGTACAGCCGCCTATTTCAGTAATAGTTTTAATGAACGAATCATGAGTAATCACGAGTAATATCATTAACTAATGACAGCAGCATGAATTTATTTATTTAAATCTTTATTGCACAAAGTACAAAGGCGGACTTAATGCCGCTAGGCATTCTATGACAGTCAAACCTTCGGGACAACAAAAGCAATTAAACAATGAAAGGCATGTGCAATTACAGGCTTAATTAGACAATATAATGACATATATAAATTAATAAAGTACTTAGATACCTAAATAAATAATATTTACATACTAATACTACATGCAAATACATACATATAAAATAGAATGTAATACTATCTATAACCATATCAAATACAAGTATAATTATCAGCAAGCAGCTATGTAGGTATTGATTGTTTGTAGTGTTAAGTGGTAAATGACGATGGCTGTTCTTTGCTATTAATGGCATTCTTCTGCTATCCTGCTATGATTGGTAAACAATAATAAGTATAATATCTTATGGTGAATAAATGAATTGAATTAAACTATTTTTTACATATTTTAAATTATTTATTTTAAACCTCATTGAGTATTTATTTGTTTGTGTTCTCTTCTCTTGATAGGGAAGGCAAAGCTTCTAGCCCATACAGCAAAGTCTGACGTACATGTTTTTTAATGAGTTAATGAGGTTATCATCAAATTCCAGATGTTGCAGAATTTGATGCTTTTCTTCAAATCACTCGCGGTATTATAGCTCAAACACGTCGGGTATAATATAGGATTTCACATCGAGGGAAAACCGCAAAAAATAAACTGCAACCTGTACCCCATATTTAAAGTCCAATTTATCGTTTTTCATAATTATTCACATTGTAGCACATTATTAAACAAAACATCACCACTTGTGTGCAAATAAATATTTTCTTTCTTTTTTTATTAAATAATGTTTGGACATCCACGTCGATCGTCTTGGAAACAATCGATGTCGTCTTGGTTACAATCAGGTTCTAAGGTTCTTCGAGATCAGAAGTATATGTTTTAGTATAACGATGAAGTATTATCAGGGCCTACGCTTTAAAAAAGAATCTCCACTGACCTATATACCAAATTATATCTTAAAATAAAATCAATGTCTCGGAACGTGCTCAATGCTATAAATGGGGATTAGCGTTGGCAACTTTACAATGAGGCTGAACATAATATAAGTTTGGCCGTAAAATGTAACAGCTGCATGGCAAGTAATGATAGGTACCTACACGAGCCGAGACGGAATGGGAAATTGAAGAGCCGACGGGTGAGGAAAATAACGGGAAACGAAAGAAACGAGGACTAACATAATGACTGGGAAATTTATACAACTTTTTTGCTTCACAATATATAGAACTTTGTATTCGTGTATCAAAGAGCACGTTAAGCCGTCGATCCCGGTTCTAGTTCTACCAATATCAACGTGTGGAATAGTAATGTATTTGTTAAAAAAGCAACAACTAAAAACATATTTATATGTCACAAATACAATTATAATTCCTAACTCATAAATTATAAATCATAATTAAACACAAGCAATTATTAACACTCGCAATATTTCTTACACCTAGATGTCAATATCGTCCAAGCATCGACAAACACATCATACACCAATTCTGCGTGCAAAAATCCGTTCAGCGCGGCTATCATACGACAGAGTGGAGATTGAGCGCGACCTACCGTGCGGCAGAATTTAATCGCAAACAGCGGGACGGGCCGACAAGTAAGGCACATGGAGTCGACATAAAAACTTGGAGAGCTCTACGGAATACAACTCAGGATGTTGAATAATGATAAATACGCAACTACAGCTTCAGAATATTTTTATACGTAACTATTGACTCAAAATTCTTTATTAATTCTGATTTAAATATACTTGGTAGACCACTAAATTGTTTAAAAAAAAAACAAGCTAATTAAAGTGATGACTAATAAAGTACAATATATGACAAAAAAGCATAAAGAAGTTAAGAACATTAATAATAACATATTACAAAACGATTTAATAATGGTAAAACATGATCTAAGAGAACAACAGAAGAAGCACAGCGAAATACTATTGAAACACTCCAGAATTTATAATAAGAATACACACACTACAATCGACCTGACATTACTTTGATAAACAAAACAGCATATTTAATAGAAATAGGCGTACCTAACACCCATAACTTAATAACTACACATACAGAAAAAAATACAAAATACAGAGACCTTGCAATAGAGATTAAATATATATATGTTAGTATCTACGACCGGAGTAATACTCAAAACATTACATGACAGACTCCACTACTCGTATTAACGTAGACCAGCACACATACAGACAATTGCAAAAAGCTACAATCCTTAATACTTGCCATATAGTCAGAAAGTTTGGACCTCATTAGGTTAACCGGCTAAATACCGAGATTGTTTAAGAATACACATTACATAATAAAAATAATAAAACTTTATTTCAGAATAAATTACATATGTGTTAGTATCAATTTTTAATTAATGTAAATTAATTATAATGAACCCAAAAAATAAGAAAATCAAGAATATACTCGTTTAGGCAACGGACGGTGGTAATTAACAGAAACAAGCATAAAAAAACAACAAAGATTTGACAAATTTAATCAAGAAGTGCATTATTCTACGTAAGCAAAACATTGCACGAACAAAAAAAACATTTGAAGCTGAAAAAAATATTCAAGGAGAAAATATTGAACAGGTAATAATTCAAAATGTATCAGATAATTTATTTATTCAACTTGCTAAACTTACAATAGAATTAGAACAAAATGCCATCATCACAGAAAAAAATAAAACACAGTACGAAACCTTTCTCGCCGTTTAACCATGTTAACTGGTTTTCGAGAATTGCCCGGGTCTCAATTCAAGGCAATGAATGAAATGCTAAAGAAAAATCGCCAGCAGTACCAATGAATGTACGAAAACAGCTCTGTCTGCGCACATTACTGGGCGGTTGAGAAGGGTCGTTTCTTACTAAAATACTCGATGACAAAGCACTATTGTCATATATATGAGACAATGCCTTCTGAACAATAACTTTCCTCACGCATTTACTCCGTGACCACTCTCGTGGAATATTTTGATCATAACATATGTGGAAGCCTTAGGCATTTACCTCAAATTCTATAGGCCTCATACTATAATTCATAGAATAATGGCAGACCCCATTAAAATACTAATTATACGTAGATTTTGGATCCTGGCTTTTGACAGAGTAATATACAACAACTATTATCATTAAAACAATGTTAAGTCTGTGGATTTAGTTCTGGAGGTACCGGGTTCGATTTCTGGTCGCGACACAATAATATTTATTAATGTAAATTGATATTTAATATGTGATATTTCTCGAGTTTGGTACGCTACACACTCGTATGTGTGCCCAAACCTTAATAAAGAAAATTTTTTATTTTTTTTTTATTAGTTTTTTTATATCCATAATAATATATTATAATTTAATTAGATGCTAAACTGCCTAAAAATTAACTGCCTTCGTGGTCTAGCGGTTAAGTCCGTGGATTTAGACTCGGGAGGTACCGGGTTCGATTCCTGGTCGGGACACAAAAATATTTATTAATGTAAATAAATACATTTAATTAATATTTAATTTATTTGTGATATTTCTCGAGTTTGGTACGCTGGAGACATCGACGAGGTTGCCACTTGTCATCATTGGCCTATAGTAAAGTTTGGCTAAATGTGAATCCGCTTCTTTATAAGCGTGGTTTCTGACCACGAAAGGGAAACGGTCGTGATGATACTTTTTTACTTTTTTTAAATTAGATAATACACAATTTTGAGGATTCTTGGTTATTTTTTAATCCCTATACAAATAAAAACAATATAGTCTGTTGTGGCTTGGTACCTCTATCCAAAGTCCTAATTGATTCCAAACCCTGTGTTCCATTACTCCGCGCCACCCGCGCCCTCTGACGAGGATGGCGAGCATAAAACAGTGACAGTTCGAAAACAAGACTCGGACGCAATCGTGAATAATCTTTAAATAAAAAAAATCTCGTTCGCCTAAAACTGTGAATAGTGATAAGTGTGGTGGTGCAATCCCGGTAAGTCCCCTCCTTTGTACTATTTCCATAGCGTTGTCCACCTAGAGATCCCAGCAGGTGTGGTAGCCTTCTACATCAATTGGAAGCCCATACTTGGCCTGAAATTGTGGGTGGATGGCGTGGCGTCAACAGTATCTAGCATCTAAACATAAAATATCCATCAAATCCTTAACATAGTCCCTTCTCCATACGAAGAAATTAATATAGCTAAGAAATAAGTTTTTACGGTAGTTTATTTAATAAAACTTTTTAATTAACTTTCCTTATTAATTTCTGACAAATTTAATGATTTACCAAAAAATATCTACTACATTCTCAAAATTCGTTATCAATTATAACAAAGACTGGCGCGGTAGTAGCTTGGTTGTAAGAAAGCTTTTCTTAAATCCAGAGGTCAGTTCAAACCCCCCCGGCATGTACTAATGAGAAATACACTTTTTTACAACACCACCGTTCCCGTGCTTCGGAGAGCACGTTAAGCCGTCGGTATACCAACTTGTACTCGTAGAATCGTTAATTGATTGTCATAAAAAATTGACATCGCCAACCCGTCTGGCCAGCGTGGCGGGTGTGGTCCCAATTCTCTTAATATATGTTCTGGAAGGCCCATCTTCAAGAGTGGAGGTCTAGGATGCTGTGTTTTAAAGGTTGTACTTAATGAATGAAATATAGACTGCTTCCGTTGTCTAGCTGTTACGAACGTATATTTTAGACGCGGAGGTGCGAAGTTCTATTCCTGGTCAAGAACACAAATAATATTTAATTAATTTATAATATTTCTCGAGTTTGGTACATTAGCTTGCCACTTGTCATGATGGGCCTATAATAAATTTGACTAAATGTGAATTTGCTTCTTTAAAATAAAGCGTGGATTCTGACCTCCTCGGTTGTGATGATACTTAACTATTATTTTTTTTTAGTATTGAAATAAAAGCTGCTTTTTCATTCAATTATTTTTTTATTACAGCCCCTAGAACACAGCGTCCTAGACCTCCACTGCTGGAGATGGGCCTTCCAGAACTAGAGAATTTGGCCTACACTCGCCACGCTGGCTAGACGCCTTGGCGAGGATATGATGTAATTTTTTTGTATGATTATTAACGATTCCACAAGTTGGTATTAGTGGAACCGCGACCGTCGGCTTAACGTGCTCTCCGAGGCACGGGAACGGTGGTGTTGTAAATCTATGACAAACGTACGTAAGAAAAGTGTATTTCTCATTGGTACATGCCGGGTGGATTTGAACCGGCCTTTGTAGGATTTAAGGTACGCGTTCTTACAACCGAACCACCACCGCGCCTTTTAAAATTGGTTTATTAATACAATTTTTTCGGTCTACGGTCGTAATGATACCTAATAAAAACGGTAGCTTTTTTGTAGAATGCTTGAAGCTAGGATATATGGGTCTAGAGCAGAGTGACACGCCTTAGATGTTGACAGCTGTTTCGCTCCCCAGGCTCTGTAGCTAAAACATCAACACATGCTACACAGACAACGTGTTTTAAAAGTATATTAATATCTGTTACAATATACGTTTTTAGTACGACATGGGACGCGCCAACCTACCAATGGTTGGCTATGATAAAATGTCTTCCGGCATTAAAGCCCGCCTTTATCTTTGTCAAATCAAAATCAAAAAATCAAAAATGAATTTATTTCTTTTAAAATAGTTTTATACAAAATTACCTCCGAGGCTCCCGTACAAGGCCGGTTAGGACCCGTGCTACAGGCAGCCCCGCTCCTACGTCCAGAGTTTATATATGAAAAGAAAATAAATAATAATAAATTCGACTTAAAAACTTATAACTATGGTTAAATAATTAAAACAAAATTAAATATACTATTAATATAATATTATATTATTAATACATAATAATTAATTATTTAATTTAATGTTTATAATTTATGACAAAGCCTTTTTACAGCCGCAGCTATTTTAACTAGTCTTATCTATAGTCGTTTATTTTTTATTTGGTTTAGTTTATATTTAATTTATTTTTTACTTTTAAGTAGTTTTAATCATTTCAATAAATAAATACATACCCTCGTTAAATTGAATACATATTACACGTTATATTTAGGATTTAAATATTTTTGATTTTTTTTCATAATGACGTCTTTTTATTTATACACAAATACAAACAATAAATATAAATTAAAGCTACCTAAACAATAAAGTTAAAAATAAACTAAACAAAACCTTAAATTAAATAAACTAAAAGATAAACCTAATTAATATAAAAACTAAATACTTACAAATATCTTGATTATAATCTACATGTCATCGAATCCAGGAGAAGATGAACCCAATGTTCCGAGGACTCCGGCGACGTTGCCTCGTTGGATGGCAACACTGATCCTTTGAATAAGATATTCCCTACTCAAAGGATCACCTGTTGACGCTCGGATGGCAACGCTTATGTCGCGTATTAACGATTTAGCGTCCTCAGACCAAGGGCCCATATATACATACCCTTAAAAATATATATATTTGTATAAGAAATTCATACTTATAAAATCTAAGTGGGTGATTCTTAAGGTATTAGCTTGTATTTTATAACTAGATCACTGTAATAATATGTACGAGTACTCTACTCCTAAACTAAATATATATATATATATATATATATAGTACAATAAAACTAGGACAAAAAAAAATTTCATTTCATTTCATTTGTTATTTTTATTTCCAAATATATGTATGTAAATGTTTCATAATTGCATGCTATGTGAACATTTTTATTGATATAGTACTGAAATTGCATTGTGAAGATTTTTGCGTGTACCTACTTTAATGATAACAAATAAATAGATAATAAGAAAAACAGTCTTTTTCAAATTAAAAAAAAATGGTTCCATTTATTATTATTATTTGTATAACCTAAAAAAATTGCGTCCAACAAACTAAGCGATGCTGTGTTTGTTCGCTAAATTGAAGTAATTATTCGTTCGTATGCATCATATCGAGGCTGGGCGTCAGTATAGGTGCATAGGTAGAGTTTGTTCAGACCCGTCGTCGCTTTCTGCCACGATTCACTGAACAAATTTGTGAAAATCGCTTTTGAACACGTCACACACTTTTGTGTTTGTATTTTATCATGAATATTTGTACATTTCTCGTATGCCTTTTGTGCAAATTTATTAACTTTATGATTTTTAAATATATTGGCATGACAAAATTTAATAGTTTTTTTTTGTGATTTTTATGAGGATAGTTATATTTTTATTCGAGGGAAGGTTCAAAAATGAAAAACAAACTACTTAAATAAATTTAAATATAACCAAAAAATATATACTAACTGCCTCCGTGGTATAGCGGTCCTCAGAGGTCTCCATCGTAGATTCGGATCCGAACACCTATCCTACGAAAAACTGTGCACACACTACAGACTGATATCGCTTACTGACCGAAGACTTGTGACTGACATGACAGTGTTGCATGGCATTTGTCGTGGTCTATTCAGTTGCCCGACTTTGACTGAAAGTATATGTTACAGTGCCCCCTCGAGGCAGACTCGTTCCAGGGACCTTTTCTATATCACCCGCACACGCACAGTCGCCGGTCTTCGCGCACCAGTACGCCGAATGTGCGAGACGTACAACAGTCAATTATTAGACGTCGATATATTTAGCAATTCTCGCGCCGCATTTAAGGCCAAAATAAAGAAGCTGTTGTTGTCGGTTTAGCTCGCTGGGTGGGGTTTGCTTCGGAGTTCATTGAAAGTTCCATAAATTCGAACACTGCAATTGTATTATCCATTATACCTGGCCAAGTTATACATATATCTAAAAATTATAACGTATCTAAAAATATAAATGGTGCACTATTGTCCACAGTGGGAAATATTTTAGTGGCGGGAATAAATCTAATGGCTCCTACTGTATCGTTTCTTAATTGTTCTTATACTGCCTGTCTCTGTTCTTTCTCTTCGAATAAATAAAAAAATAAAAGATAAAAAAAATGTGTGGATTTAGAGCCTGGTACGATCAGGCACTTCTTAATTAATTTGTGTTCTTTCTCGAGTTTGGTACGCTATTTTGATTTAAAGTTGTCTATTTTCAAATTATTGATTTTAAAAAAGAGTAAAATAAAGTAACATGACCACCGTATCCCTTGCGGGGTGTTTAGAAGTCATGCTTTTGTATGGAGTGAGTTCACATTTAGCCAACTTTACTATAGGCCCAACATGACATCACACCTACTCCACAGTACCCCCGTTCCCCGTGCAATCGTTTTAATGAACAAAACCGTGCATTCCGATGAGAATTTTGATGTCGCATCAACGGATGTGGAAAGTAAAAACATTGTGCTAAAGTACTTGGAGCCATATTAATTCGCACATCTAGTCACTTATCCTTGTGTTTGAATTTTGTTATGAAATATGTATTGTTTAGACGTATAATCTGTAATGTACATTTTCATGGAAATAAATAAATAAATGAGTATACTCGTATAATAAATAAGTGGCAAGCTCGTCGATGTCTCTAGCGTACCAAGCTCGTCGATGTCTCTAGCGTACCAAGCTCGTCGATGTCTCTAGCGTACCAAGCTCGTCGATGTCTCTAGCGTACCAAACTCGAGAAAGAACACAAATAAATTAAAGTTGAGCGTCTATAAAAATAAGAAATACAATATATATTATTTGTTTAAATACCATATCAGACTTTAAAATATATTTTCTGCCTTCAAATGCAGTCCCATTTTAAAACCTCGACCTGTATAATGTAACTGAAGACTACTTCAAAGACAGGCCTTAAGCTCTTTACCTAGATAGTGGTAAAAAATCCCACGTTTGTAAGAGCCTAAGCTTCAACGTAGAATGTTCTGGAACAGCGAGAAAGTTTCAAAGACGGAATAGTTAAGACATTTTACTTATAACTTACTGGCCCTAAGTCCAAGAATTTGTATTCAGAATGATAGGGTTATTCTGATAAGCCATCTGAATGCTCGTGGCACGCTTAAACATCCAACAACAATAATCTATAAATCTGTAAAAAAAAATGTCCAAACTGGCTCTACCACTTTGTTTTTTTTTTGTTTATACATTTGACACGACATTTGACATCATGCCCATCTGGTGGTCAGTAACCAAGTGTTTATTTGTCTGTCTAAAATTGAAGAATTGAAAGAGAAAATTTTACATATTTACTAAATCTTATACAATAAATATTCTAGTTAAATGTCTCCAGCGTACCAAACTCGAGAAATATTACAAATAAATTAAATATTAATTAAATGTATTTATTTACATTAATAAATATTTTTGTGTCCCGACCAGGAATCGAACCCGGTACCTCCGAGTCTAAGTCCACAGACTTAGCCGCTAGACCACGGAGGCAGTTAATAATAATAATAATAAATATTTCCAGACAGGTCACAATAAAAATATATAATTGTAAAAGTACACTGAGACTTATTTATTTTATTTATTTAAATACTTTATTGCACAAAAACTTAAAATTAGTGTACAAGGCAAGTTCAATGCCAGTTAGGCATTTTCTAACTGACCTTTGGGAAAGTGAGAAATCTTGACTTGAAAAATCTTAAAAGATTGTGCGAGAGAGAAGGATCCAAAAAAATCCTCTTAAAGGAATTAAATATTTTGACAATCTTACTTGCGTATACCGCCCGCGAACGATTGTAAAATATATATTTCTACGTCGCGAGTAGTATGCTAATTTAGTCCCCAACCCGGACATGAAGAAGACGTTGCCGGTTAATTAGCATAGAACCTTCTCAGCCGTAGTTGTGGTACTATTAACGATGTTAGATTCGCTCCCGTAACACTGTTCCAAGGGGACCATTCTCTACATCGACAAACATTTGTCGTTAGATAATTTCGTTATCCTTAGCTTGCGAGCTCAATTCTGGTAAAGGCAGGTCATGACCTAACGAATTTCTTCTCTACTCCTGCAACCACACGCATAGGCCAAAATATGCATGCACTTAATATAGCGGTGGTGGCTCAGTGGTAAGAACGCGTACCTTAAATCCTACAAAAGTTAAGTCATTAAGTCCGCCCCTTGTATATATTGTGCAATAAAGTTTTAATAAATAAATAAATAAAAAAATAAATAAATAAAAGTTGGTTCAAACCCATCCGGCATGTACCAATCAAAAATACACTTTTCTTACGTACATTTGTCATAGATATACAACACCACCGTTCCCGTGCCTCGGAGAGCACGTTAAGCCGTCGGTCCCGGTTCCACTGATGCCATCTTGTGGAATCGTTAATTGTCATAAAAAATTGACATCATATCCTCGCCAAGCCGTCTAGCCAGCGTGGCGAGTGTAGGCTAAATTCTCCAGTTCTGGAAGGCCCATTTCCAGCAGTGGAGTTCTAGGACACTGTGTTCTAGAAACTGTAATGAAAAAAAATATAGCTACTATCTCTACGCGTGCTCATAAATTTGGAGACTCTTATATCTATTGCGCGCTGTAGAGTAGGCTCAAGCCGGCATAGTGTTAGGGACTGATGTCAGTCAAAAGTATCTGATTCCAGTTGCTAACTTTCATGGCCCTTCCGCGCCACTTACCATCAGGTGGACGGAAGGTCACATGTCGTGTTAGTAGTGTGAAGACGCTCTTGTTAGGCCGGTATATTAGTAGAGTCGGTCGTTAGTAGTCAGTCGCTCCTATTCTTGTCGTGATATCAGATGTCGTATAAAAAAACGACAATCCACTTTCATCATTTACATTTATCTACACTAAAATAATATTTAAAAAGCAATATCTTTAAGTATAACTCCAATATTTCGCTTCTTCGACATTCATCAACCTCTTAATACATACTCTATTGATTCGATGGCTTTTTCATGCACCTTGTAAACCAAGCTATTGTGTTATTTATTTGATCGTGATATGGTCTGCAAGGGCTTATATTACCCACAAGTTTCGCATTATATACCTGGTTCGTCAATCTTTCTTCGCTCATCCTTTCAACATGTCCAAACCATTATTTGTGCAACAAATGGTTTATAAATAAATAAAACCGCTTTGAGAAGCGAGCATATCCGAACATGCAAGAACTAACCAACTGTTCGCCGTTTAAAGAGCGAGCATTTAAAAAATATATTTATTTATTTATTTATTTCAAAACTTTATGCACTAGGTACACAGGCGGACTTAATGCCGCTAGGCATTCTTACTAGTCAACCTTAGGGACAATTTAGAGCATTTGTTATGTGAGGCAGGTGCAAAATATAATAGGAGCATTAAGATTTGTGAAAAAAATAAACAAAAAAAAACAAAAAAAATCAAACTTAAATACTAAATCTAATATACTATATACAAAACTATATATTAATCAGTAGGTATACACTAAATTGACTACATACTATGATTATACTCGTATATAAATAGAATACATAGGTACATATAAATAATAATACATACATATTTATATAATACAATATCATATACTTATATATCTATGTAATGGAGCTATTTAGGAAACGTGTAAAAACCATTCTTTTAAATAACGATCTGTTTGGCGCTTGTCGGACATCTACAGGCAGGTTGTTCCACAAGTTTGCGGCAACAACTGCAAAATCTATTTATATCTTTTATATCTCTGTTTACAATTTGATAAAAAGCGCAACAATGAGCATTCGTTCGTTTGGTCTAAGCCCACCATAACATGCTGTCGATAGCGCACATATATACGAATTGAGCTTTAATAATCGAATAAAGCTGTTAGTCGTCGAATATTAAGGTAGGAAGATAAATTTCCTCTTTAGTTTATTTTGGTATATTTACGTAATGATCTTGTGGAAACGCTTAATAGAGTCATGGTCGGAATAGTTTGTACACTTCTTTCCTAACGTTCCAACTCTATGATATACCCGAGTTGGGGCGCCATGATAGGGTAGTTTTTTTTATACTAGCACGACATGCGACCTTGTGCCTACCTAATGGTAAATGGTCCATAAATGGTAGCAATGACCGCCTCCGTGGTCTAGTGGTAACAAACGTTGCCGTGAACTCGGGAGGTCGTGGGTTCGATTCCCACCGGTGGCAAGTTGTACATTGTATAATTTGTCTCGGTCTGGGTGTTTATATGTATAATATGTATATATTTACAAAAAAAAAAGAAAGTATAATATGTAGTTTATCAACCATCTAGTTTCCGTAACACAAGCTTACCGCTTCCCACGGAAATTAGATGGCGCTGTGTGAACTGTCTGAAATATTTATTTAAAAAAAAAAAAAAAAAAAAAAATTGGAATCACTAATGACTGACATGAGTCAGACACTATGCCGGGTTGACTGGGCATGACGGCAATTCGAATCTGATCTCGAAACGTGTGGAGACACTTTACTGGATTTATCGGCACGAACGGTGATTACTTCCCAGTGGATATTTACTAGTTAGCGTTTGCTTATTACTTACTATTAAATATACATCATTAGATTTAACTCCTATGCATACCTGAGTTAGAGGCGTAGTTATAATGAGGTATATTTAGTATTTTATAATTTATGTTTATTCGTTTTTTTTAAGGTACCAAATTTGTGCATTTTTATGTTTCCTTATTAGTTCTATTAAAAAAGAGAAAAATATATAATTTTATTTTAGAAGTCATATTTTTATTATGTAAATTTGATAGTTTTTGTTAAATTTATTCTTTTTGTTTTAACACTAATAAGTTTCTAATTTCTTCTTCTTTTTATATTGGTGAATGCTGTGACACCTAATTGGTACATATATTAGATAAGTTATAATTATACTATGTTATGTGTGTGATAATATATGTACTGCTGTGTGTAATAAATAAATAAATTTAGCATACCCATATTACTACTACTAAATTAAATGCAGAATAGTTATTTTTTGAGAGTTTGTAACAAATTTAATGCCCTTGCGGAGGAGTTGGACATTGATCTTTTCAACTCCAAAGCAACAAATATCAGACGTCAGTTGACGGCTCGTTATGTCGAATCAATCAGTAACCTTCATTAATGTAATATGTATATTTTTTTCTTGTTTTATTTATCTTGTGTATTAATGACGTTCTTATAAGTGACTTTGTGTATTATCTTGTACAAGTATGTTATTATTGTGTTGCAGTGATGTTTTCTTATTTTATTGCTATTGTACTTGTATTGTAATTTTTAAAACCTATATGTAAATACCTTTAATAGTTTTTAGAATGTTTAATATTACTTACCTATTTGAAATTGTCAACTGTTGGTTTTCCAAAATGAATAAATAAAAAAATAGAAACTGTCAAAGATGCTCGAGCCTGCTTTTCAGAAAGTCCGTTTCAACATAGTTCCTCCTAACGTACCTGAGATAGACCGGAACGCCTGTGTCCTGCAAATGTACATTTAGGAGTTCTCAATTCATTTGTTTCATGTCCTAACTATACCCGAAGTCAACCAGGCTATAAATATACATAAGTATCATCACGACTGTTTCCCTTCCGGGGTGGTCAGGAAGCACGGTTATAAAGAAGCGGATTCACATTTAGCCAATTATACTATAGGCCAATCATGAAAAGTGGCAAGCTCGTCGATGTCTCCAGCGTACCAAACTCGAAAAATATCACAAATAAATTAAATGTATTTATTTATATTAATAAATATTTTTGTGTCCTAACCATAAATCGAACCCGTTATCTCCGAGTCTTAATCCACGGACTTAACCGTTAGGCTGTAAATATGCATCAGTGTTATGTAATTGACTTTAAATTAAATTCATGATTCATATTCGAAGTTAATAAAAAAATACTATGAAATATACTAAACGTGATCGTATCGTCCACAACCTCGCACATGATTAGGCTAATATATATTCGTGTATTTTACCATAGACATTGACAGTTCGGTTATTGGTTTGAGGGTGCGAAAACCTCGTATATTTAAAAGTGTTTAGTCACATTCCAATCATCATGAAACCTAAATTTTCTAATTAATGTCACGCAAATTTCCGAACGATAAAACCTTCCAATTTGACCGAAAGTTCTTAGTCGCGTAAATAATATTTATGAGAACGACAAATTATCGGGTCGGCCGTTTACAGCTCCGTCTGCTTGGCACAATAAAGCCTTTTATACCCTTTTCTCAACCTGTATTAAGCTGTTAGCTCGATCCTGCCGTTCAAAGAACAAATGACATATATTTGTTAGGAACCATCTGACAAACAACACCACGTTGTGCCGCTCAGAATTAAGATTTATCTAGAAGGTTCTGTACTATCGTTGCCTGGTATCGCTTTTGTTTTGTAAATTACTTATTGTGGATATTTTTAGTCAAAAATAGTGTTGATCAAAGTCAAAATATCTTTATTCACGTAAACCTATTACAGGCATTTATGAAACGTCATTAATTTAATTATTTTGAATGATTCTACTCCTGCTAGTAGAAGACTAAGCAGCAAAGTGGTCCAATAAGTAAGCTGTTAGCAGAAGACCAGCAGCTTAGCAAATTCCAGTGACCTGTTAATGTTTAATCTGACTGAGAAAGGAATCTGCAAGAAAAACTCAGCTATATCAGATTTACAAAATAAAACATATACAGAACTGCACCACAACGATCAATTATTAACCTTTTAAATTTAGTTATCAGTACCTATGAAAATACAATACCTGGTACAGCAGTAACCCACCTGGCAAGTCAGAATTTAGGTAGACTACATGCCTATGTGCAACCCGAAAGTCGACAAAACGTTTGATTTGAAACGTGATTTGTTTAATAATGTGCTACATGGTGAATAATTATGGATAACGATTAATTGGACTGTATATACTCGTATAGGGCGCAAGTAGAAGTACCCGATACCCGATATTATACCCGATCATCATATCCTTGCCAAGCCGTTTGGCCAGCATGGCGAGTGTAGGCCAAATTCTCCAGATATATATTCTAGTAGGCCCATCTCCAGCAGTGGAGGTCTAGGACGCTGGGTTCTAGGGGCTGTAATGATATAATGTAAATGTAATAATCAATCATAAATGTGTTAATATATAATATAATAATAATATTTATTTTATTTATTTCAAAACTTTAATGCACAAAGTACAAAAGGCGGACTTAATGCCCGTAGACATTTTCAGACAGCCAAACCTTTGGGACTAATTAGAACAACTGTAGGTGCAAGTATAAGGCGAAAGTATAAGTGACACATCAATTAGATAGAAATACTTATAAAATAAACTTACTTATATATAATCTACTTAAAAATATACTAAATACTAATACATACACAATAATAAACATACATATACAACTCACAAATAATGCCGCAAGTGACTCCAAGAAAAGCATCAAATTCTGCAACTTCTGAAATTTGTTGATATATATATAATCGTAATACTATTAATAACTAATACTACCTATACTAATAAATTTTGACAAGGCCCCTTTACAGCCGTATTTAAGTTATTTTAAGTGTCTTCATCTTAAGGTTCCTACTGCCAGTTCTGTTCTTTGCTCAAATATAACACTTTCCAGACACGATAGATATACCAGTATGTAGTAAGTAAATTATATAACATAACACTCGTACCTAATAAAATTATGTCCTTAATCATAGACCTAACCAAATTCTGGTGGGAATGTACAATGACAAAATAAAGAATAAAGAATATATGAATATAGGGCAAACCTAACTGTATGGGCTGGATCACTTTGCTTTCCCTATTATCTCATTTATTATCTATGAATCGAAGAACACAAAAAAGAAAAAATATGTATATTTAGTTCTCAGAATAATAACTAGTATTTTAGGAATTACGGTGGTTGTAAGAACGTTCCTTAAAATCCTAAAAAGGTCGGTTCGAACCCCGGCATGTACCAATGAGAAATACACTTGGCTAACCTATATTTGTCATTTATTTACAATACCACGGTTCTTGTGCCTCCGCGTTAAGCCGTTGGTTCCGGTTCCACTAATACTCGTACCAAAAAAAACTTTCATTAAATCCTCGCCTACCCGCCTGGTCAGCGTGGCGAGTGTAGGCCAAATTCTCCAGATATGATGACAATGTCGTGGCTAAATCATAAAAAGCATTTAATGTACATTTTACACTGGTTTTGGATTGCAATCTAGAACTTTAAAAAAATGTTGTAAAATGTGAACCGTATTGATTTATTTATTATGGGTAGATTACCCATAATAAATAAAGAAAACCAGACACCCGCACGGTGAATACATCGGTAAGAAAAATAGTTTTCTATATTGATTTGTCTGATTGCCTAGCCATAAAGAAAAACTTTATTATTCTCTGTCTTTTCTTCTTCACGTTTATTGTTTTTATATCCACTACAAGTCATTTTTATATCCACTACAAAGGGGAAACGTGCGTTCATTTATCAAAACATTTTGTTACGTCATTTTCACTCTCAAAGTTCTCTCCGTATTATAGCAGCTCATGTGTGAACCGATAATCTTCTAAATCTGGCTCCACATATCGACTTTTCGAATTCAAATTCGAATTTTACACTAGAACATAAATTAGTCCATTTTAGCGATGCGTTAAATCATTATTAGTATATAGGTATTACCTTTCAAGCTTCGAAATCTGCTTCTGTGGTCTAGCGGTTAATTCCGTAGATTTAAAGGTGGAGGTACCAGGTTAGATTCCTGGTCTAAAACAATAAAAAAAATGCCAAAGGTCTGTGTGATTTTGACCAGATTATTCGCTCTATATCTCGACAAATGCCTAAAAAGAGTGATTGTAGGATAAAGATGAGTGATCTAGTGGTGAACTGTCGGCATTATGCAGATGATGCTGTTCTCATAGCATCGTCCGAACAACAACTGCAATCACTAGTCACAGATATGAAAGAGGGATGTGCAGAAAAAGGACTTCGTTTGAATTCCAGTAAAACCAAGGTACTAGTGTTTGATAGAAGAAGAAAGACAACCGTGAAGATAAAGATTAATGATGAACCTGTAGATCAAGTAAATTAAATTATATATCTGGGCAGTGTTTTTACTGCGGATGGGAAGTATGATAGGGATGTTGAAAGAAGAGTGAACGGGGGAAATAGTATTAGCGGTGCTCGGGAGCACCGATGGCCAGTTAAAAAGTCAGTGACAAAGCTCGACTCGACTTACACAATGCCATGCTGGTACCCTAAGAGGCCATGGTAGACCAGAAATTACCAATCATAATTAAATAAATAAAACAATAGTAGTACATTAAAAAGCGATCGAAACAAAAGGGCATGTATGAAGAGGTTCAAGAAAGTCGAAGAAGCGAAAACTCCCTACCTACCCCGCAAGGTTTTTGGAGTGAAGATGTATGTATGTAAATTTATTTGAGTCATTTCTCGAGTCTGGTAGCGTACCTCTCTAGCGTAGAGAAAAAATAAAATGACAATACAGGGATCCTATACGGTTCAGTGAAGTATGTATATGTGGATCCTACTTTTAATTCTGGTTAATATTTAAAAACTGCGGATTAAAGTTTTTTTAATGTTTGATTGGCTTTTATTTGCAATATTTTTATTTTTAAAAGTTGATTGGATTATTTTCATTTTTGAACATAACAGCACATAAATTTGCCCGTCTCAAATTAAGCACCTATTACCGTAGTACTATTTTTCAATTAAGGCTCAGTTGCAACAAAATTACGTCTCCGTAATTCTTACGATTAAAGTTTAAAATGGCGAAAGTATTAGTTTTATTTAGAAGGTCAGCAACATTCGATAACATTATTGAATTAATCGTTGCAATCATTAAATTAATCACACAACAACAGAGACTTCTGTTTGCTATAACCCAGCTTAAGTAGACTTTAAAAGGTGGTAGGGGGACTGATGGTGGTAATTTGCCCTGTCTGCCGGGCGGGGAAGTACCCACTGTGCCAGTAGAGTGTATTTACACGTTTCGGGATCAGACTCGAATTGCCGTCATGCCCAGTGAGATGTCAGTCATGAGTATCTGATTCCGGTTACTAACATTCATGGCCCTCGCGTGCCACTTACACACAAGGTGAGCACAAGGTCACATGTCGTGCTAGGATAAAAAAAACTTACTCTTATTAAAATAAAATAAAAATAACTTTAAAAATGCGTAGGTATATATTCTAATACCTCGGTAATAGGTAGGTAAATCCTCGCCAACCCGTCTGACCAGGCAGCGTGGCCAGTGTAGGCCAAATTCTATAGATATGTGTTCTGGAAGGCCTATGCTACGCTGCAATTTAGGTTATAGAATTCTGACTTCAACATATAAATAATGGCCATCATAATTAATTATTTTTTTACTATATCCTAAATGTTACTCCTGGGTTTTTTATTTTTTTATTTATACAGTATTTGTATAGTACATATGCTGTATATGTATGTTAACATTCTTGACATTATAAAAACCATGAACATCAGGAATAGTACCTACTTGGAATATTAACGCATCATTAAATCTTGTTTTCCCTCCCATTTGTATTATTCTTAGCAAAATGGTATAATCGTTATTCACTCTCAACCCAAACAAGTCTCAAGGGCGAGTTGACGTTCGATCTGTGATCTGTTAGGCTATTGCGTAACTTATTGGAAACAATGAACATTTTCATCATCAAAACATAAGGTGTATTTATTAAGAAAAAAGAACAGCATTCCCCTGCTGCAAAGCGATGCTGATTGCTGGGCGTAAAAACTGCCAGCCCTCTTAACACATATAACATTAACCAGCCGCTTGGACAATTGAATGAAATTATTTATTTTTCTTTGGTTAGCTTGGATAATTTAACCATTTTATTTATTTTAACTTGGATATTGTTATTACATTTTTTTTTCATAGTTTACAATCATCATCATTCATCATTAGAGCCCCTAGAACACAGCGTCCTAGACCTCCACTGCTGGAGATGGGCCTTCCAGAACATATATCTGGAGAATTTGGCCTACACTCGCCACGCTGGCCAGACGGCTTGGCGAGGAACACTTTACAATAATTATGACAAAATAACTATAAAATAACCAGCAGGTACTATGGGACCCATCATACAGCTTCAACAGAGCTATTGCGCTTCAGCATCAGGTTGTGTCTTTTCACTGCTGGATTTAGACCTCCTGCTTGCACGTTCTCCATTTTACACGTTCCCGGTTCCATTAACACCAAGTTGTGGAATCGTTAATAAATTGTGATTAAAAATTAACGTCAGATCCTCGCCAACCCGTCTGGCCAGCGTGGCGAGTGTAGGCCAAATTCTGCAAATATATAATAATAATAATAAATATTTCCAGACAGGTCACACAGCGCCATCTAGTTTCCGTGGTAAGCTACGAGGCTTGTGTTACGGAAACTAGATGGTTGATAAACTACATATTATACTTTTTTTTTTTGTAAATATATACATATTATACATATAAGCACCCAGATCGAGACAAATTATACAATGAACAACTTGCCACCGGTGGGAATCGAACCCACGACCTCCCGAGTTCACGGTAACGTTTGTTACCACTAGACCACGGAGTTCTAAGGGCTGTAATAATAATATTAATAATATATTTTTCAGTATATAATGCTGTTTCTTGCTTGCTCGTATCCAGCTATGTTTCTGTATCATTGTATTAAATACATTGATGACAAAACTTTGACAAATCCAAGTTAAGTTTCCAATAAAAAGGTTCAATGTGTGTGTTTACTATGTATTTGAAAACTACTTGACCGATCGGGATAAAAATTTGGAAATATGTTGTGTGAACATCGGCGAAGGTTTCTGACATAGTAGTACTGTTGTCCGATAGGTGGCGCGCATCAGCGCTGATTTGTGGGGCATACCGACCGAGGGTCAGGCGGCACGAAGTTCGCCGGGTCTGCTAGTATACCTGTACTGTGTAGTATACAGTATCTGGAGCTTAAAAGACACTCGGAAAAAAGATACGGAATTACCCTCTGCCTTGAGCTCGTCAGTTTCGCTTGCTTTGATGAGGATAGGATAGAAGGGATATTCTAATCGCACACAATAACAAGTCGTAGCTATTTAAATAAAATGACTGCTTCCATAGTTTAACGGTTAAGGTCGTATCAAACGGGGAGGTGCTGGGTTCAATTCCAAGTGGAAATTCAATTTTACTGTTCTGTATTTGCCGGGTTAAAACGAAAACCAACTAACTCATTTTTTTATTTAGTAAATTCACTTTTTTACACGTAAAAAGTCGTTTAAAAAACTTCTGCTTTTTCCAGTGATAAAATCGACTAAGCACTGTGACGCTCAGTTTGAAAGATAGTCTTAAAAGCAATTAATTGAACGGTTTTAGCCGAAAACGCAAATTCAAAAGTAATATTTTTGTGCAAAAATGGATTATTTAGTTGATTTTCATTCTAACACGGCGATATGTTTTTTGTAAATCTAATATAGCTAAGTTTTCCTTGTAGATTCCTTTCTCAGTCAGATTAAGCATTAACAGGTCACTGGAATCTGCTAAGCTGCTGGTCTTCTGCTAACAGCTTACTCATTGGACCACTTTGCTGCTTAGTCTTTCACTAGCAGGAGTGGAATCATTCAAAATAATTAAATTAATGACGTTTCATAAATGCCTGTAATAGAATTAGGTACTTGAAAAAATATATTTTAACTTTGACTATAAAACCATACAAGAAACTACAACTATCGATCAGCGTGACTATGCAATAACTAGGGATTGCACGCTCTTTTAATCCTGCTAGATTGATGTGGTGCATTTCTCAATCCCGCGCAGATACCGTGGGATCCCGAAATCTTAATATAATTACATAATTATAGTAAAACAACATGTTTGTGTTAAAAAAGCAACATTTATAAGTTTTTTATAGTTTTAACGGGTCTTTACCCGATTTACCTTAGAGACATATTTCTCCCGACGTTTCAGCCAAGTTGTATTGGCCGTGGTCACGGGTCGGCTGAAGCTATGCGGTGTAGTCTCGTACATACTGGGCGGTAGATGTAAACCTACCTACTTATCACTTTTAAAAGTTTTTAGAAATCACGACACACGACACTTACAATGTCCTTGGCGACACAGGGCGATACTCGTATTTCCCGGCGTCGAAACCTATTGATTACTGGATTCCACGATGAAGATAGCTTATAACCCCCCTCTCGATTGAAATTTTTGTGTTTCTTTATTTCGATCGCTTCACGTATTATTCTAGGGTAATAGTGACGATCGGTGGAAAGTATCTTTGGGTCATGCAGCTCAATCCAATGGTTTGTGCCACTATCCATTAGGTGTTCTGCTATTGCTGACTTGTTTAATTGGCAGTTTTTTACAGCTGCTATATACCCTCTCGGCTATTGTGCGCTTAGTTTATTATGAATGTGCGCGAAAGTTTAATAAGTTTTATTTATAAGTTTTACAATTAATACATAACAGCAGGTGTTTTATTTATTTATTCAAAACTTTATTGCACTATGTACAAAGGGCGGCCTTAATGACGCTAGGTATTCTCTAGCAGCCAATCTTGAAGCTATTTACTACATACTTATTAGGAATAATTCTTATTGTATTATTTCTAATACCTAACCTGTTCTGCTGTGTGCTAAGGCATTAGTATTGGTGTGTGTGTAGTTGTGACAGTGTAGATGTAAATGTAATTTTAAATTTGAGTACGACTATTGAATGCTCTGAATTGAACTTTTAGTTATTTCTGTTTTAAAAGATTTTAAAACAGAATTATATTTTAAATAAATAATTAAATATCCTTGACAGAAAAATGCCTTTACATATTTATCTGGACTGTATCGATCGAAGTTCGAATTTGGATTTCAGAATAGACATCCCAAAATAGGGATGGATTTCCGGATGTTTTCCCCGCCCGATCTTCCAACTGTATATCAACTTGCTCTTGACACTGTCTCCTTTATTAGGATTTTTGAAGAAAAGGTTTGCGTTTAGCCAATTCGAATACGCATTATGAAACAAACTTAGATCAACAGTCAAACTAATAAGTTTGTTATCCGGTAAAAAATACCCATAAGGCGACAAAACGCAAAAGAAGAATAAAATTGAACGGGTTCACCTCGGTCACAGGCCCCACAGCAGCATAACATAACGCATGTGGCACCCATGCTCAACCAGGCCCTTAGGGTGCGGATCGGGACCCCGACACACAATGACCTTCTATGGAAGGTTCAGGCGTGTCCCCTGAACAGAATGACACACTTTAATTAACTGTGTATTTATTTAAGTTATAATGTATATGCTGTGTGTATTATATAATTATGTATTGTATGTATAATTTCTCGTATGTATGTATATGTGTGTAGGTATAATGTGTAGTGTATTATAATTAGTTTTGTAACTTATTCATTTATATATTTGTCGAAAAATTTTATATATATTATGTATACAAAAAATATATGTCATATTAAAAAGCCTTACAAATTTTCACTGTTAGCTATAATGAGAAAAAAAAAACAAAATCAGTACAGTAACAATGAGATATGATATTGATTGTATGATTAGAATTTCTTACTTACTCGAACCCCAAGGTTATTCTGTTACTTAGTCGCAAATGTTATTAGTGGATTTCGTCAGAGATTGCGTCATAATTTCAAAATATTGTTCAATTCTCAACTCTATAAGCGCTCGACCTCGACGGCGTCCGTGCAAATATGAACTTTAATAGCGTGTTATATAGTTAAGGGATTCCATTATTTAACGTTTGCACTTAAGTAACAGAATAGGGCTGCTAGTAAAGAATGCCTACTGGCATTATAGCTCGCCTCAGTACTATTTTTTAAAGTGCATTAAAGATATTTTAATAAATAAATAACTATAGACCATCTTGCCCCATCTTGTTGATATGTGTACATTTTTTGTCTTTACTAATAACTGACATTAGCCACAATACCTTGCGGATTTAAGATTCGAAGGTACTAGGTTCAATTTCTGGTCGGGACACAAATAAATATTAAATTTGATTGTAGTATTTCTCGAGTTTCGAATTTGTCATGATGGTATAGTAAAGTTGACTAAATGTGAACAACCTTTTAAAAAAAACGTGTTTTCTGACCACCCCTAAAGGTCGTGATAATGATACTACATCCAGCATAGTAGGTATAACATATAGGAAGTTATGAATGAGGTTTAAATATCAGACGAACACGATGCTTGAAACTGGATGAGGTTTTATTTGGAGAGGAATTGTCAAACTCAAGCTCGCCTTAGCTAGAATTGTTCACGAACATAGTTTGGTACACTTGCAGGCAAAGATATCGGGTATGTCATCGGATGAGACTGTTTATTCGAAGGAATAAACGAAGCTAATGTTAGTCACATGTCTGCTGCTTCCTATTATAGATTATGCTGACGTCTGCTATCCTGATCTTACTGAAGAGCTACTAAATAAACTGGATCGCCTTCTAAACTTATGTATCCGATTTGTTTCGGCTTGCGTAAGTATGACCACATCTCCCATTTTCGTACACAGTTAAATTGGCTCAATATCCGCTTTCGCGGGTCAGCACATCTTCTATACTTTCTATACAATATTATTTACAACCCTATATTGTCTCACTCTCCCAAAGGTTAGCTGGTAGAAAAAGCTTTAAGTTCGCCTTTGTACATACCTACTTTTAAGTAAAGTGCAATAAAGTATTTAATAATTATTAATAATAATAAGTAAGGTACAATGATTAAAAAAAACAAATTAAAATCTTACATTTTAAAACATAAATGACTATTAATAAAAATATGCCTACTTAATAAATAAAAATACAACTAAAAACTAAAATAAAGAAAAAGCTAAATAAAATAAATAAATAATTGTCCCAAATCGCTGCCAATGGGCACAGTGCCATAGATACTGGCAGCGTTGCCACGTTGAATGGCAATGCTGATCCTTTGGCCCAAACATTGCCCAGCCCTTTTATCTCAGAAGTAACAAAAGCGCGGTTATTACATGACCACATTACATGCATTTTTGAGTAAAGCACTATACAAGACTTGGCCCACTATGACTGCTTCGCTAGTCATGCTATGATTGCCTCGAGCTAGCCTTGGCCATCATTGCAGCCACTTGCTGTCCTCGCTGTAAAGCGAGGGATTTATCTTAGCTCGTCCATCAAGTGCTGCACGCTCACCGCGCTGTGTCGGCCTGGAGTTGCGCTACGCTGCGCTGTTGGCCATCATCAGCGCGACCAGCAAAGTAGTCATTATAGACCGCGGCAGTAATGTACTAATAAAAAATAAAAATCTCCCGCTGGTAATCCATGGACTTTTAGTGCTGGGAACCGTAAATACGTCACTTCAAAGTATTCTAATAATGTCTCGCAATCTATGCTCGAAAGTGTAATATTCTTATGAATGCATCTTATGTCTGTTCTAGTTCCATTTATTCTGCAACTTCAAGAAACTTATACACGCTTTACGAGTATTCATACTTCAAAATGAACTTCAGGTGAAATTACACCTGCATTTATGGATCCAGAATTACAGTATGACTGCGTCTTGTCATTATCATTACATCCTCCAAAAAAGAGTCCTAGACCGCCACTTCCAGAAAATATGTATGTGTGTGTATGTATGTGTATGTATATATATTTATATATATATATATGTATGTGTGTAAATATATGTGTATATGTAAGTGTATGTTATTTAGTTAACCTTCTTATGCATTGTAGCATATGTTATATCTACTTGACCTATTGTCCTAACCTAAAATACTTTGATTGCCCCTAAAAATAAATAAAGAAAATTTAATGTACTTCCTTAGAAATGTAATAATATGTGCTTACTTTAATTATTAATTCTTAATTATGTTAATTTGCATGCTTAAATTCTATGTATACTTGTATTATTTTTTAAATAATTTTTGTTATATTGTACCTCTGGAAGACCCTGAATCCCGTAACGCAGGTGTTTTTTATAAAACATCTTACTCGGGATTCAGAGCGCCATAAAATGCATGTTATGTTCTTTTTTTACTTCGAATAAAGTTATTATTATATTATTATTTATTATATATTTTAACCACGCTGGCCAGACGGGTTAGCAAGGATCTGATGACAAATTATTCACGATTCCAGAAGTTGGTAAAAAGTAAAGTATCATCACAACCGCATCCCTTTTGGGGTAGTCAGGAACCACGCTTTTATTTCATTAAAAAAAAATAGCCAACTTTACTATCTATCTATAAAGTGGCAAGCTCGTAGATCTCCCTAGCGTACCAAAATCGATAGAATCACTAATATTTTTTTTTAAATATTGTAAAAATATATATAGTCGGGACTAGGAATCGAACCCGGTACCTCAGAGTCTAAATTCACGGACTTAGCTGGTAGACCACGGAGGCAAGAAACGGTGGTAGAAGACAAATTTCTATATTTCTCAAACGTACACACAGACTTAAATAATCTTTAAAATTGTTATATTGTGCGGACAAGAGAGATGGAAAAGCGTTCAACCCTCATAATTAACGAATTAAATTCTAATATTACGTGAATATGAAAAAGTTTTAAAACAAAAATTACTAAGCGTAAAGTTTTATTCATGTCAATAAAATTAAAGTTGCGTAATCCTATTGCAGAGCAGATGAAAATTGCTTTTTCATATTTTGTCCAAAATTGCATCGCTTTCTGGCAATTTTAATTATTTTAAAATTACCTTTCAACCCGTACTCATAATATGTCAAACGCTTTTTTAACTGTAGTATTATTTTATGTAATAGAATATCAACAAATTCCGAAAAAAAAAACAACAAATTTATAACAAATAAAAATTTTACAAAATATTTTATTAATTTATAGTTTAGTTTTATTTAAATTTTGTTATTTAAAAAAAATGAAAAAAAAATAACAACAATACTTCGGAGATATCATAACGACTGTATCTCTTCCGGGGTAGTCAGAAACCAACCTTTTTTTTAATCAAGCGAAGAAGATGGCTAAAACGTTAATATAGACAAGTATTTCATTGACAATAATCGAAATAGGTGAATAAATGTTTGAAAAATTTATATATACGATAGGTAGCATATACTGTGGCAAAAGCTGAAACTTGCGATCTGGTGTGAACAGGCCTTAAAATGTAAATTAATATTATCTTTTTTAATAAAACTAGCTATTAGTTGCAATTTAAAATTATTTATTTTCTGTTTTCCTTGCAATATATTTGGCATTTAAACAGCGAATGGCTAAGTGGTTAACTGTGGCAGGGCGGACTGCCAGAATGTGGCCATGAACCGGCAATATGTCTTCAGACCTATCCTAAATATACACCATGGACGTATATTAGATATCCCTGCAAAGGACCTGACGGTTTGTACAGGACCAAATGACACATATAAAACGAAAATTATATAAATTATTATCTGACAAGTGTTTTTATACATGATTTTTTAGATGATTTACACTCGGAGGTACCGGGTTCGATTCCTGGTCGGGACACAAAAAATATTTATTAATGTAAATAAATTGTACATTTCATTAATATTTAATTTATTTGTGATATTTTTGGTTAACATAGATTATTATCATTTCGACATAAGTATATAGAGAAGTTTACTTTACAGTAGTTCAGTAAGGGTAGGCAATTCATCATGAATCGTTTAACCCCAGAACAAAGCTTCCAAAATGTACAAATTTACTTTTTTTTTATAAATCAGCCTAGTTTCGCACTAATTTAGTGTTAGTTAGCGAAGTGTTGAAGAAGACGCCGAAATGTCGATTCGTTGCCGCTTTCAACTTGGTGGCTTTTGTCCTTCGACATCGTGGAAAATTTTACGTAAGGATCTTGGCTTACGTCCTATAAAATACAGCTCATGCAAGAATTAAAGCCAAATGACCATTATGTTTTTCAAGAAGTGGTCCTCTTAACTGGCCCCCTCGTTCGTACGACTTAACGCCTCTTGATTACTTTTTACGGGGCTATGTTAAGTCATTGGTTTATGCCGACAAACCAGAAAGTCTTGAAGCATTAGAAGTCAAGCCACCATTGACGCTATATGGCCAGATTTATTAGAAAAAGTGGTGATATTTGATTTGATATCGTTTGGCTTCTTGCCCTGTCTTTTTATATGTTTAACTAGATGTATTACCCGGCTTTGCCCGTTTAAACGGCGACACGAAATTAATTTTGTTGTGCATTATTATGATTTGCTATATCTCCCAATGTATTCATTTAATTTGCATGGCGTAAAAAAATTATCTTCATGAATTCCTAAAGACAACTACCGTATTTAAAATGATAAGGATTAATACCGTATTTGTGTAAATATTTCCAATAACCGCTTTATAATTGTTCATTTTTAAAGTATTAAAACGGATATAGTATGTTATCCTTAAAAGATAAACATATGGCATTGCGAACTTTTCTGTAGACTTATATAAGATAAACAATTCCCTCATACATTATTTTGTTATATCTCAAAGGGTTTAGGCAGCATTTTCGTTGTAAGCTCCCAGACGGCTTATTTTTTTCCGACATCTCTAAAAATATCGTTAATGTATACAAAACCTTAACAAATTATATATTAAAACCTTGCTCGAGAACTACTCTATCCATTTGTGAAAATAGCATGAAAATCGGTGAAGGAGTTTTTGAGTTTATCGCGTAGTAGTAGTGATAGTGATGTCTTTGGCCAAGATCGTTATAATTCTAAACTTTTGAACTATTACCATAATTAGGACTGTTCTCTATGCATATGTCTATGGTAAAGGTCCTTTTTTTCAGCACAGATTTTGTGATGCGAGTCTTGTTTCAGCTTAATGGAGAGACACCGTACAACATCCGCTATTTCCATGTGCTAGCATTTGTACTATCATATTTCTTCTGCAAACATTTTATTTATATACAATACATTATGTCTCTATACTGTCTAACTGTGTATGCTCTTACGTTAGATCAATAGAATCTATTGATAGAAGCAAACAACTTTTCCTAAATAACGTATATGTTGGTTTACAGTAAATCCTGTTTCAAGTGGTGTTATTTATATATTTATCACCATGGCAAGCTTATAATATTAGTTCTCCTTGAAAATAAAAATTGGCATTTGACATCATTGCAAATGGCACATATTTTCAACGAAAATAACTTCAGGTGGTAGGCGGACTGATGGTGGTAATTTTCCCAGTATGCCGGGGCGGGGAAGTATTCACCGTTCGTGACGATAAACCCAGCGAAGTGTATCCAGACTGATCTCTAAGTGTCATGAGTGTCTGATTCCAGTTGCTAACATTCGTGGACTTCGCATGCCACTTACCATCAGGTGGGAGCAAGGTCATATGTCGTGCTAGTATAAAAAAAAAAACAAAGTGATTTTAAATTAATATGGCTTCGCCATAATCTGCCTCTGTGGTCTAGCGTTTAAGTCCTATTTAGGCTTGAAAGAACCGGGTTCGATTCCTGGTGGACAATAAAATTAATTAAAATATATATAAAACAAATAAATTTCTCGAGTTTGGTACGTAAGACCATACAAAGTCATCTGGTATAGATTTAGTACTAAAGCTGTTAATATGATATTTTAATCATTATTTTTGTGTTTTATTGTACTTAAATTGTAATCTTGTAAGAATAATTTATCCAAAAATGCATATATATCTGTGAATTTTAGCCCAAATCACCATACCAGATGTCCTTTGTATGAAGATCGATCTCGTTTGACAAGTTCCTAGCAAACAGTAGCACAATAACTCTACTTCAAACCACATTTTCACATGACAGAACTTTGCAATCGCCTTTCAATCTCTACCATAGAACTAAGAAAGATTATAGAATGTCTTCCACCATATAAAAAAGAGATATTAAAATAAATGCTACGTACTCGTATCTAAAGCAGTGATATATTTTATTTATTGTTAAGTTATTTAATAATACAAAATAAATAAATAAATGCTCCGATGGTTCGGGCATGTTGAAAGGATGAGCGAAAAGAGATTGACGAACCAGATATATAATGCGACAGTTGTGGGTAAAAGAGGCCCTGGCAGATCAAGACTTACCTATCACGATCAGATAAATAAAACAATAGCTGAAGGTTTAAAAATCCATCGAAACAAAAGTGCATGTATGAAGAGGTTGATGAATGTTGAAGAAGCGAAAGAGGTATGTCGTGATCGTGACAAGTGGCGCTCAATTGTCTCTGCCTACCCTGCAAGGGATTTGGCGTGAAGATATGTATGTATGTAAATAAATAAATAAAATAGCACAAAATATTTATAACATATAAAAACCTTTAAAACCTAGAGGTACCAAATGGAACTGGCTGCTTGCCCACGTTGCATTTCTATATTTATATATTTTATCTATTAACTTAGACTAGGCGCTACAGCAGCACTATTCTGTTACTCAAGCGCAAACGTTATATAATGGAATCCGTTAACTATTATATCACGCTATTAAAGTTGATATTTGCACGGCCGCTGTCAAGGTCTTATAGAGTTGAAAATTAAATAATATTTTGTAATTATGACGCAAGCTCTGACGTAAATAATGAAAAACTAATATCGTTTGCGACTAAGTAACAGTATAGGGCTGTTGGTTTGATTCTTAGTTTAAGATATGATACAAAAATATTTTAAAATATATAAAAAAAAAATTGTGGTCATCCAAGTGACCTTTTTCTGGTTTGAAATGTAAACAAAAAAAAAAGTTTTTTTTTAAATATATATAATTGATATTCATCAGAGAACAAAAGGTAGTGACACGTTACGGCTTTTAAAATTAGCAAGCTAAAGTAGCAGAGGGCCTGACACATCTGTCGCAGAATCGACGAACGGGTTCTAGCATGGAGACCCTGTACGGAAAGGCGTAAAATAGGACGTACCCCCGCTTGGTGGGGGTTGAATGGGGATGCAAAGATCGTGTTAAGTGGCAAGCCCTGGCCTACATCCAACACTCGAGAGTAAAGGCTGATGATGATGATGAAATTAATTTAATGCCATTTCTATGATTATTTTAGCTCTGTGGTCTGAACTGATCTGCAGGTGAACTGCGAAAGTTCACGTAAGAAATTAAATTCCTCGGTAATCCTTTATTCTCGACGGACTTTTGTTAAGTCGAAATCCATTTGGCCCGCAAGTTTTAAAACTTATCTACACTTGGGTTGTCTTGCGCATTTGTTGCTTTTATTATTAAGTTACCTATACGAGTATTTGTTACTAATGTGGTAAAAAAGTAGGTGGACAGAAAGAGATTTTATAATTTTAGCCTTTTTAATTTAAGCACACCGTATTTTTTTATTGTCCGTTCAACAACGCTGGACCACAGAGTATATTACAGACGTCTGTCCACAGACTAGGCAACTTGAGGCAAAGACTTACGTACATTTAAGCTTATTTTGTTATGCATAAATTAGTTGATAAATATAATTATTATTTCCGAAAACAATGATCATATTATTAAAAATCCCACCAAAAAAGGTGTCTAATGCATGCGTTTCGGCATGCCCTGAAAACATACTATAGTTGTTTATCCCGGCGGCGATGCTCGTGTAATATGACAGGTGGCGTCTTAAATATGTGCAAGGCATAGGATGTCTAATGCAGCCAACAAAATGTATTCCACGGCCGCATCTGATACAATCCTTACATATTGTGTAGTTTGGAAATCGGAGTTAAGTCTGTGGATTTTAGACTCGGAGGTACCGGGCTTAATTCCTGGTAAATGGATAAAATATTTATTAATGTAAATACCTAAATACATTTAAGTAATATTAAATTTAATTGTGATATTTCTCAAGTTTGGTACGCTGGAGACATCGACGAGCTTGCCACTTGTCATGATTGGCCTATAGTAAAGTTGGCTAAATGTGAATCCGCTTATTTATAAGCGTGGTTTCTGACCACCCCGCAAGGGAAACGGTCGTGATGATACTTTACTTTTTTTATTTGTTGCACAATAGTTTGTTATTCTTTTTTTTTTCACTATATTACACGGGCAATGCCGGGTAAAACAGCTAGTATAATATTCTATTGGTTTATTAATATAAAGCTTTTACCGTCTGTATGTGGTCATACTTGTTGTTATGAGTTAGAGGCCCATTAGTAAGGCAGTAACTACCACAACCAAGTACAGCGGTAATGGATGGTCCGGCTATAAATCGACCTCCATGGATTAGAATCGCAAGGATTTGTTCCTACAAGTACAATGATATTACAGCCAAGGATAACGCATTAAAATAATGTACTCGTACATCTCTTTTATAATATTAGAAAATAATAATTTAAAAAATATATTTTATTACGAAGTTCTTTGTTGAATTTATAATAGGTATTTTTTTATAATTTTAACGGGTCTTTACGCGATTTACCTTAGAGACCATATTTCTCCCGACGTTTCAGCCAAGTTGCATTGGCGTGGTCACGGGTCGATTGAAGCTATGCGGTGTATTCTCGTACATACTGGGCGGTAGATGAAAACCTATCTACTTATCACTTTAAAAGTGAAATCACGACACACGACACTTACAATATCTTTGGCGACACCGGGCGATTTTTCCCGGCGTCGAAACCTATTATTGATTACTGGATTCCACGATGAAGATAGCTTATAACCCCCCTCTCGATTTATTTTTTTGTGTTTCTTTATTTCGATCGCTTTACGTACTATTCTAAGGTAATAGTGATGATCGGTGGAGAGTATCTTTGGGTCATTATTAATTTTCTCGGTGAATAGCTATACTGATTCCCTGAGCGCGGAAAGAACCAGCCCTCTTAATAACGGAGAAGACAAGCAGACGATTGGTGTTTTTTAAAAATAATGCTTTGCGGATGAACTCCTCGGGCTTAGAGTCTCTACAGCAAACGGTACAAACACGTAGTCTTCGATTATAGATACGTATTTGTGCCGTTTGCCATGCTCTTTGATTTCAGCTTTTCTTATTATTTATAAGTAAGTAGTCTTAAATCTGTCGCTTAATAATAAATAATAAAGCGTCGGGTGGTATAATGTCTATTAGGTCTGATCCATTATTTCTATCGCATTTACGCTCATAGTGATAGTTAATAAAAATTATCCTCCAATGTTACATCTACTTATTTTAAGATCATTGCCAATAGGTCATGATTTAGGTACATACGAGTAGAATAGGTAGATTACTACGATATTTAGAACAATTTCAAGCTAGAATTATAGCTTATAATAGATATTATAGCAAGAAATAACAAGCAGTTATTTTGTTAAATTCATCCTAATTATATAAATGCGAAGAATCTTTGTCAAATAAAATAATGTATTTACTTCGGATAACTTGTAACAAATTGGATATTATCAGCTCTAATAAAGACTCATATAATAGGCAAATGAAACAGATTGGTAATTATAGCTGGACCATAACATGTTTATGTGTGTTATATATATTACATTATTGCCGTAAGCAAGTAAATTGTAATTTAATAATAACTTAATATAAGACGTGGCTGTAAATAGGCCGTGTCAACTAAATATAAACTCGTAGCTGTAAAAGGGCCGGGTCAGCTTATAATCTAACAGTAATTATAAATGTCAACAAAGATGTTATATTAGTAACTAGTTAGTGGCTGTAAACAGACCGTGTTACCTTATAATGTTACATCTACTTATTTTAAGACCATTGTCAATAGGTCTTATTATAGCTTATACATATAATAGCTAGAAATAACAAACAGTTATTTTCTTAAATTCATCCTAATTATATTACGAAAGAAGCTTTGTCGAATCAAATAATTTATTTTCTTTGGTTAACTTGTAACAACTTGTACCGTAACAGATAGTAATCCAGTTGGTATAATGTGTTATATGTACTACATTATTACAAATAAATTGTAAGAGGCCGTGTCAACTAAATATAAATTCATGGTTGTAAAGAGGCCGTGTCAACTAAATACAAATTCGTGGCTGTAAAGAGGCCGGGTCAACTAAATATAAAATCGTGGCTGTAAAGGGCCGAGTCGGCTTACAATCTTCAATAATTATAAATGACAACTTAAACTGTACCAATAAAAAATCTTAATACTAGCTAGTGGATGTAAATGGGCCGTGTCACCCACCTTATAATGTTAAAAAAAATAACATTATTCTAGGGTAAATAATAATAATATGTCATTTATTTTTTTATTTTTTTATTTTCATATTGCGTTTGTTTGTCTCGCCTTTAGACCTATACTACTGGACCGATTTCAAGCTGCAATGGACCACGCTTGTGTAGTTGTCGCCCTTATTCTGTCTTTGCTGATATTGTCGGATGGCCATTGATCACCACTCATGTCATGTGCAGTGTAGTTTCTAATAGGGCACGCTGTCTGCACATTATATCCTTGATTTTACAAATCCGACGTATAAGTGAAGGTGCTGTTTACAATTTCTTGTTTATGACGTTGAAGAAAAAAATGTTAAAAAGCAGTGGTCGTCAATTCGATCTATGCGCTGATTGATTCATATATAGGTAAGGCAAATTTAGTCTGCTAAACTTGGTAGATATCTATTTTAAACAATAGTGAGTCCACGTACTTTAATGCCACTGTCTTTCCATTCAATTTTCATACATTTTTTTTACTTTTTGATCCCCACTCCTTTTTCTCTGAGTTCGTCCATTACATACTATACAAAAAAAAAATGCCTCAGGAACTGAAATACCAAGCGTCATTTCCAGCTGAAATTACACACAATTTCTTTAACTAACAGATAGTTCGATATAAATATATTTCAATAGATACGAACATAAAGAGTAAAGTATCATCATGACCGTTTCCCTTTTGGGGTGGTCAAAAACCACGCTTATAAATAAGCGGATTCACATTTAGCCAACTTTACTATAGGCCAATCATGACAAGTGGCACGCTCGTCGATGTCTCCAGCGTACCAAACTCGAGAAATATCACAAATAAATTAAATAATAAAAAATGTGTTTATTTACATTAATAAATATTTTTGTGTCCCGACCAGGAATCGAACCCGGTACCTCCGAGTCTAAATCCACGGACTTAACCGCTAGACCACGGAGGCAGTTTCATTATTTTTGCAGAACATATCTTAAATAAATAAAAAAAAAACATATCATATTTTGAGAACCACGATGATATTATACGCTTATACAAATTGCCTTAAGGCCGGATCTATCTATATATATATCGGTCAATGTTTTTATCACAATGTGACGCTATCTCATGATTAATGATTGTCTAGAAATGTACCTAAAAGAAGTATTTTTTGCACCACCACATTAGTACGACCCCGTCAGAAGTTTCCTCGCTGTTTTTGAAACTTATGTCAGTTACCCTTTTATTATTAAAACTAAAGGAGAACTTACGGTACGCGCATTATTGTTCACTACAAAATGAGGAGCCGACAGACAACTACAACCAAAGTCACACTCACAGTTGCATCATCAATGTTGTTAACGAATGAGAGTGAATGCATTAAAGGCGCGTGTCCGTAAGGCTCGATAGCTAGCTTACTACTGAACTTTCTACTGATTCAAGTACGTAACAGTGAGTTTTTTTTTCTTTTTTTTATTTATTTATTTATTATATGATAAACCTTACAGCTATATTCCCAGATCATTAAAAAAGAAACAGATTAAAATTGCCTCAGCCAACATAGGTTCCACTATTTACTTGAAAGTTATGTATAATGAATTTAAATTTAAACAGATATTAAGAAAAAATAATAATAATAAACTATAACTAACTTAAACATAAAACATAAAAATTGCAATAAAAATAAAAATACTGAACTAAATATTGGGAAAAAACTTTTTAATAATATAATAACATATATACAATAATAAAATTTATACTAGTACGACATGTGACCTTACGCCCACCTGATGTTAAGTGGCGAGCGAGGTCCATGAATGTTAGCAACAGGAATCAGACACTCATGACTGACATCAGTTCCTAACACTATGCCGGCTTGACTGGGCATGACAGGAATTCGAGCCGGATTCCGAAACGTGTGGATACACTTTACTGGGTTTATCGGCACGAACGGTGGATACTTCCCCGCCTCGGCAGACTGGGCAGATTACCACCATCAGTCCGCCTACCACCTCTATAATGCGTAGTTTGCTATTTCACGTGTATTTCGCTTTAAATAATAATTTATACAATATTATTTAATTAGCTGTTTAACCCGGCTTTGCCTATAAAATATAAATAGTCGGCACAAAACGGTCAAGTAGCTGTAGGGTCACTTCTTCACAGCCCCTAGTAGACAGAGTCCTAGACTTGGCTTTTAGCCTACACTCGCCACGTGCTGGTCAGACAGTTAGCTAGGGTCTGGTTTTTTTTTTCACAGATTGGTATTATTTTATTTATTTATTACAGCCTCTAGAACACAGCGTCCTAGACCTCCACTGCTGGAGATGGGCCTTCCGGAACTGGAAAATTTGGCCTACACTCGCCACGCCGGCCAGACGGCTTAGCGAGGATATGATGTCATTTTTTTACGACAATTTATTAACGATTCCACAAGTTGGCATTAGTGGAACCGGGACCGACGGCTTAACGTGCTCTCCGAGGCACGGGAACGGTAGTGTCGTAAATCTATGACAAATGTACGACGAAAAGTGTATTTCTCATTGGTACATGCCGGGTGGGTTCGAATCGACCTTTATAGGATTGAAGGTACGCGTTCTTACAACCGAGCCACTACCGCGCCAGTTGGTATTAGTGGAACCAAATTTTCGGGCTTTCCGAGACATTTGGTTGATGTTGTAAATATGACAAATGTACGTAAGAAAAGTGTATTTCTCATTGGTTATTGGGGTTCGAACCGACCTTTTTAGAGATTTTTTACAACTGAGCCACCACTGTTCTAGAGTCACAAGTCGTGCTTTTATAGCAAAGTGGGTCCATAACAATAATCACTAACTTGCTCAGATAAATGATTGAATAAGAATCTTGCAGCGAAATGTTACTACAGAAAATTGCGACCCGAACTGACTAAGCCCCGACTGCGGACTGAGTAACTTCAATCTTTTTTATCGCCGCATTACAGTTGAAACAATGACTTATGTATGTATCGGGCTATTTAATAAATTAAGTCAAAGGAGATTGACAAAAAGCAGCATCGCCGAGATCTAGCTTCTCTGAGCGTGTTCTACCGGCTATACTATGGGGAGTGCTCTGAAGAGCTCTATAACCTAATTCCTTCCTCTCCATTCCGCAACCGAACCACACGCACATGTCAGAATATGCACCCACATACCGTAGACACTATCCCTTCGCGTACCTATAAATTTAGTGACTCATACATCTGTCGCACAATAAAGATGTGGAATGCTCTTCCAGCCTCTGTGTTTCCACTTTCCTATAAACTGGAGTCCTTCAAGCGAAATGTGAAAAGGCATCTAGTCAAGCCGGCATAGTGTTAGGGACTGATGTCGGACATAAGAGTCTGATTCCAGTTGCTAACATTTATGAACCCTGCGCGCCACTTACCATCAGGTGGGCGCAGGGTCACATGTCGTGCTAGTATTAAAAAAAAAAGTCTATGGAAGACTTGCGTCTGAATCAAATTGTCGAGAAGAAGGTTTTTTTTACTGAAGTAGAAAAGCGGATTTATTGCCTTTATTATTATTTTTTTAAAATTTTATTATTACTTATTTGACATGTTTATTCGAAGTTGTTTTTTACATAATATAAAATTAAACACTTAATCATAAATAAAATAAACTACACTACAAATAAAACACAATATTATCAACTAAAATTATAACTGTCCGATAGGCGTAGTGTGCTGAGGGCATTCAATGCGTTCCCCTGTTGAATGACGAGGCTGACTCTTCAAACAAAATATGTTATATATACTAAAATATCAATATACTAAAACCAATACATACATTATATTATACATAAATAATAAAATAACATTGCGAGAAATTGTGGAAATGTACCAATAATTTTTCCAATATGAAATTTAGGATTTTATAATTTACTAAATGTTAGGTTTTCTGTTTAAGTATATCATCAAACCCAATGCATCGTAAGTTGTCGTAAAAGTCAACTGCTGCTAGAGTATTTGAAAAAATATGTACAACTTTCAATTCAAGCCTACGATCAGCGCGTTTGGTAACCAAAAAAATGTGTAGATTTGCCCAGTGTTGCATATAAGTCAATGCACGAAAGACATTTCACCCCGGTTCGTATCCCATCAACAGTTTCGGTTCGGAGCGAGCAATCTCGCGTAAAATTATATTAACTTGTCAAATTTCACCATCTTAAATATTGTCAACCATACCTATTTGCAGTTTACACTTTAATTTGATGGTATTGTTTTACGTAAAAATGGTTCTAATGGTAAACGTGGTCTAGCGGTTTAGTCTGTGGACGTAAGACGTGGTACTAGGTTAGATACATTTTTTATATTTTATTTTTATATTTTTTATTATAGATTTTTTTATTTTTTTTTATTTATATATATTAGCATGACATGTGACCCTGCGCCCATCTGATGGTAAGTGGCGCGCGAGGTCCATGAATGCTACAAATCAGACACTCATGACTGACATGAGTCCCTAACACTATGCAGGCTTGACTGGGCATTGATTGGTACGCTACTGCTACTATCTCAGTTGCTTTATGTATTGTTTAATATATTTTTAATTTATTTTATTTTATTATGGTGTTTAGAATCATATCGTCACTTTTTATTGCGAAACTAAAAAAAAATGGTAGATGTATCTGGAGATAGTCAGTCTAAAACAATTGAAACAAAAAAAAAATTACGAGTAACATTGCAACGTAGGAATGAAGCCAGTACATACAATACTTAGTACTTTTAATCCTGAATTTCTTGTTGGTAGAGTTAAAAAAAAAAGTTATTTATCAGATTTTTTATTTTTATTTTATTGCACTATGTTCAAGAGGCGGGCTTAATGCCGCTAGGCATTCTCTTGCAACCAACCTTTGGGACAATCAAACCAATTGTAGGTACAACCATTAAATAGATTAATAGGTAATTCAAATTAAATCTAAATATTATATCTGTATAGACAAATACATGCTAATATGTACACAATACTACTACATACTATTAATATATTATATACACTACATATAAAACATGTACACTGTGAGGAATTGTTTAAAATAATGTGAGTATAACATCTTTTTAAAAACTGATCTGTTGGGCACTTGACTAATATAAAGGAATAGATAGAACAGAATTATGGGACGAACGGAGAGCTCTGTTATGAAACGAGGAAAAATTAAGAGAAAGAGAAATTATGTACTATTTTAAATTAATAAATGGTTTACGAGTGTGGTCTGAAAAGTTTCCAACCTCAACGTGAAGATGGCAGCACTCGTCAATAAAAGTCATTGAAAGTAGTTGTGCATCTTCTGATAGGTCCTCACCAAAGTTACAGTCATTATGGATTGCGCAGTTTGTTATTTGACAGTTGTTTGAGTGAGTCAATGTGAGTATTTTTGTGAAAATGGAAAAAATCGAGCTGTCATAAAATATGTGTTTTTGAAAGGTAATACGCCTACGCAAATCAAAGACGAGTTGGACTCTGTGTAGGGGACTCTGCACCATAATTTACCACAGTGAAATTTTGGGCAGTGGAATTTCGTATTTTGGGCAGTGGAATTTCGTATTTTGGGCAGTGGAATTTCGTATTTTGGGCAGCTCGTATACTATAATTGCTATAACTATACGCTACACCGCGAAGTCAATTCAAATTGTGTACATAAACGGGCGCAATGGAATACCGCCTTAAAGTCTTCGGCTTAAGTTCCAGTATCCGGCTGCAGTCTAGAGCTAATTTTAACTAAGATCTATTATAATATTTTATCACTAGGAACAAAAAGCGTACGTGGCATCCACAATAGAGTGGCCAAATTCTACGAAAAATCTCCGGATGATTATGCGGTGTGCCGCACTCTCGTAATTACGGCGTCACTCGGCTAAAACGAGGAAATAAATTGAAAAACCGACTCCCGGTGAAAATGTACGCTTGGAAAATAACTTCACGCATTGACTTGCATGTAAAGACCAGGCTAAAGTCCCAAATAACCTGATCAACGCGCGCTGATGTAGGTATTAATTAAATCAGTCACAGACGAAGTAGGTATTTATTTAATTTAAATTCCTTATTACATTCCAACATTTTATTTTAATGATTTATTAAAAAATAATATTCAGAAGGTTCCATAGCATTTATTTTTTCATTACAACCAACACCAGCAGCTGTATCAAACTTCATTATAATGATATCCGTAAACTATATTATATAGAACGCTATTAAAGTTGAGAATCATATAATATTTAGTATTTTTGACGCTAAATAAAATTACATAGATAGAGTATCTTTGTTGTTTTCTTAGATTTAGTTTTTAGGTATTACTTTTTTTTAGTTATATCATTACATTTTTATTTTTATTTCGGCTTGACAGGTCATGACGGCAATTCGACCCTGAACCCGAAACATACTCGTATGATTACACTCAAAACTCTACAGGGTTATTCGGCACGAACAGTGGACTTCTCCGCCCTGACAGACTGGGCAAATTACCACTATCAGTCCGCCTACTACCTATTTGTTGTTCTCGTTGAAAGTATGTTCCATTTACAATCATGTCAAATGCATTTCTTTTTTTTTTTAATATAATTAATATTGCAAGCTTGCCATGGTGATATTTATATACAAATCACACCAACAAAAGAACAGCGTGTCTATTTGCATAAATTAGTTACACACGAAGGCGACATCGTGCATTGCAGTGAACATCTTCGCTGTGTTTTTTATCCTTTAAGAACCAGTGCTCCTAACATAGGTCAATGTTGCCACGGTACTTGCGCCCGAACTGACAACGGTTCCAGATAATGTATTTGTTTCCACCGAAAATGACATTACCTACTTTTAAATTAATTTAATTATATTTGTTTGTCAACTCGTTTAATTTATATTCGTTTATTTTCTTTATCAATATTATCTTTCTGACCTTAATCGAAAATGTAATCAAAATAAGTTTTTTTTTAAATAAATACTAGATCGACATGTGACCTTGCGCCCACCTGATGGTAAGTGGTAAGACTAACACTATGGTGGCTTGACTGGGCATGACGGCATTTCGAGCCGTGTGGATACACTTTCCTCCTTTACTCGGTTTATCGGCACGAACAGTGGATACTTCCCCGCCCCGGCAGACAGGGCAAATAACCACCATCAGACCGCCTACCATCTATTTGTTGTGTGGTGTTTTAATGTATGTAATTTACAGCTGCATCTATCCAGCATTGGGCTTAACTGACTGTTCTTTGCCAACAATAGCTCAATCCAGTCACTATACTTCATTTACTGTTAACCTAGATATTTTTTTTAAGTTAAAGTTTTTTTAATTAAAAAAATGTGACCAAGATAAATCCAAGTGTTTCTATAGGTTTCTATGGACGAATAATAAACAATAAACAAAATGCGTAGCGATAGTGGCTACGATACGAGGGTATATAGTGCATTTGGCCTGTGCGTGTAATTCGGTCGGATAATAGAGAAGAAATAATAAGGATACTTACTTAAAATGTAAAAAAAAGTAAATGTCGTTTATAGGTAACTTGTAAAAGTTTTAAATCTTATAAAGTATAAATTTGCGAATGAATCTAACGTTCTAAGACGGCATCGGTTATATATTTTTTTTTGTTGTGTTCTGATAGACGATGAATGAGGTGATAGGGAAGGCAAAGGGTCTAGCCCATACAGCCAAGTCTGACGTAATATATCTTTGTTTTATATTAGTTAATTAAATTATCATTAAATTCCAAATGTTAAATTCACAGCGCGGGAAAACCGCAAAAAATTAACTGCGACTCGTGCCCCATATTTCAAGTTTAATTTATAGTTTTTGACTAACAATATCCACAGTAAATTAATTTACAAAACGAAAACTTGCACTTGACATGTCCGCGTAAAATGGCGCGAAGGAACCCCTTTTTTTCTTTTTTTTTATAGTGTGCGTAGATGAAAATACTGACAAGGAATTAAAATTACTATATGCACATAGTATATAAAACAAGGAAAACATCGTTTTTTTCTATATAAACAAGCAGTTAATTTTAATGTAATTTATTTATATTAATTTAATTTAATGTTAGTAACATTTATTAATATAATTAAAAACTTCTTAAAGAATATAAATTAAATATAAACTAAAGTAAAAATAAAAATTAAATATAAACTAAAGTAAACTAAACTATAAATTAATAATAAACTATAAGTAAAAAATGTCCTCTAGAGACGACTCTTTAGGGATAGTCTCATGACTGCTGGCAACATTTTCCTTCTGTATAGCGAGGCTAGAATAAAAAAGAAAAACAAGAAATTCTGAAATTGAAATGAACAATTATTGTTTGTTTTTTTAATGTAACAGTATTTATGGCCAGACCATGTTTATATAAAAAAGCCGTGCCGCTTTAGCTCGAAGCATCTGTACAACTTTGAAATCTTAGAGAGTATAAAATTTGCGAAGTAGATACATAAATTTTGTAAACTCTTAACTTTGGAAATTGAAGGAGCAGAAAATTTAAACCATTTGTTTTATTACAAGAGGTTTGATTTGGAACATGAATTTATACATTTTGATCCATCTTGCATTTAGTCAAACTTTGTAAGCTTATCCGATTTACGTTATACGATTTTAGTTTATACCGATAAGGGGTCTGTCCTAACAGAGATGGTGCTCTGGCACGACTTTTGCAGTGGAACTATCGACAGACTAGCGTGCTGCGTCTTTCTACTCCAGTTCGTAATACCAGACATCCTGATTAATGATACTGCCTCCGTGGTCTAGCGGTTAAGTCCGTGGATTTAGACTCAGAGGTACCGGGTTCGATTCCTGGTCGGGACACAATAATATTTATTAATGTAAATAAATACATTTAATTAATATTTAATTTATTTGTGATATTTCCCGAGTTTGGTACGCCGGAGACATCGACGAGTTTGCCACTTGTCATGATTGGCCTATAGTAAAGTTGGCTAAATGTGAATCCGCCTATTTATAAGCGTGGTTTCTGACGTTCGTGATGATACTTTACTTTACTGATTAATGATATTAAAATATATTTATTATTATATCACGCACATTTTTATTATTAATACTAGCACATGTGAATTTGAGCTTACCTTATGGTAAGTGGCGCACGAGGTCCATGAATGTTAGCAACTGGAATCAGACACTCATGACTAACATCATTCCCTAACACTATGCCGGCTTCATTGGGCATGATGGCAATTCGAGCCTGATCCCGAAAAGTGTGGATACTACACTCTTTCCAGCTCCGGCAGACTGGGAAAATTAAGACCATTAGTCCGCCTATCACCTAATTATTGTTGTCGTTGAAAGTATGTGCCATTTGCAATTAAGTCAAATGCCAATTTTTACTTTCAAGAAGAACTAATATTGTAAGCTTGCCATGGTGATATTTACCTTACTTATGTTAATAAATTACACAATAACAGAGGTAACAGTGTGGTTTGGCACTGGCCAACAAGAATTATCATAGATCCGGCTCGAAGGACCAAATTATGTTCTGATGCTTTTAAGGCAACATTTGTGTTTTATTTATTGATGTAATAAGAAACTTTTATTTTACACTTTATAAGAAATCTGTCTTTATTGACATACTTATAAATTAACTAATCTATGATAATTCTTGTTGGCCAGTGCCAACAGTGTGGTTTGGCTATGTACAATTCTACTCGCTAAATAGCGACGGTTTCCGCAACAATCGGTTTGATAGAGCGAATCGTATGCTATTTGGCTAGGGCCATAATGACCTGGGAGGCCAATTCTTGAATCTGATACATTAAAACTATTTAATATTGAAACTGCTTTCATGGTATTAACCGCTATAGTCCGTGGATATAGACGCGGAGGCAGGTTCGATTCGTGGTCAAGACAAAATAATTTATTTGTGATATTCGAGTTACGCTAGAGACATCGACGAGCTCGCCTTTTATCATTGTCTTATAGTAAAGGTGATTAAATGTGAATCCACTTAAAGCGTTGTTTCTTTCAACCCCAGATAGTGATCAAAGATTTTATGAGACGACGCGCGTTCCTCTAGTAGTGGCAATCAAACGTGTGACTTTCTCACGTACACTAATACAATGTTACAACACATAGATAACATATATATACATATGTCACGCACACTTGCAGCCGACTAACGGGTCGCTTCGATAAACGTAAAAAAGCACTCACGCAACTTGTTTGTCTGTTTTTCGACGTCTTTGTTTGCCTCAGAGAGGCACGGAAGCGGTGGGGTTGTAAATCTATGATAAGTACGTAAGAAAAGGGTATTTAAACACATAAAATTAAACATGTAGTTTTACTTTTATTTATTTTATAAAATGTTACAAGTTGCTTTCTGTCAGTATTGTGTAGTTGTTTATATTTATTGTATCGTATTTATTACATTGTGTAGTTGTATTCGTACGTATTTATTATATAGTATTTGTATGTAGGTATATGTATGTTTATTATACTTATATAGGTATATTACGTAGGTCTATATTATTTCTTAGAATTAAGATAGTAAATAATGTACATTATTCAATCTTTTTTTTTTTATATTTTGTTCACCTACTCCTGTCACTTAAAACTCTTTTATTGTCCTTAAGGTTAACAGGCAGAGAAAGTCTAACGACATTATGTTAGCCCTTTGTACTTATGTGAAATAAAGTTTTTAAATACAATAAAAAATATAAATATTTTTCATTGGTACATGCCATGAGCCACCACTGCTCGTTTGTAAGGATTTAGGTATATTCTTAAATACCTACAATTCTACCAGTTTGCTGGAACTTTTTTTCGGTTAAAATTATAAAATAAATGAATAAAAGTTAATTTACCTTTTTCTTCAGTGTTACCAGTTGTGAGAATCGCCCCCCCTTGCACACAAGAGAACAAGCTCTAGAGTGCCAGTATTGATTGGATAACTTCCCGTTATCATCGACTTATGTACGTAATAGACATGGGCATTCAGTACAAATTATTATAATATATTTAAGTTGATTTTAAAGTAAAACATAAAATGAACTTATTAGTGAAGTGACTGATGACAAATTGCCAAAAAGCAATTACACAAATTTAAATAAAGATAAAGAAGAAAGAAGAAGTTGGCTACTCCTACTCAGGCTACATCTTCGTAGTAAATAATATTTTTTTGGTCCTACCTTATAAGACAAATGACGTGTCATAAATGCCCAGTCCTTACATAGTCAAAGTCCATTTTTTTTTTTTTTTTTAACAGGTCACACAGCGCCATCTAATTTCCGTGGTAAGCTATGAGGCTTGTGTTACGGAAACTAGATGGTTGATAAACTACATATTATACTTTTTTTTTGTTTGTGAATATATACATATTATACATATAAACACCCAGACCGAGACAAATTATACAATGAACAACTTGACCCCGGTGGGAATCGAACCCACGACTTCCCGAGTTCACGGCAACCACTGTTACCACTAGACCACGGAGGCGTTCAATTATATATTATACTCGTGTACAACTTTAAATTTATAATTAAGAAAAATACGTTTAATGCGAGAAACGGAAAAAAGATTCGCAAGAAATTAATTCACGTTCCTACAGACTTAATCTCGTTCTAACAAGACCGTTTTTTTTTTATAAAACGTAGGACAAATCAAATTGCTCTTATAAGAAATACTAAATATAGTCAGTAATAAGCTTCGGAGTGACTTTGTTAGAATAATATGCGATTCTATTGTTTTAATAATAATTTTGATTCAGGTATGCATTCAATTGAACCAGTTTTAGTGTCAGCTCCCTTATAGTTACTGGAAGCTTATGAGGTGAGGTGAGTGTTGGTTAGCAAAGAGCCTATTTTACCAACAACTTATTACTTATCTCCCAGCTTCTTAGTAAACAACATAATTATGTATAACATCCCATCAAGTCAAAGCAAAGAAAGCGCTTCAATTCCGAATATCCCCGCAGCCAAAATAAGAAACATCCCTCACAAATTACACCTTTTACGACTTTATCAAAAGGTCCGAAAAAAATTAAAACCTATCTCAAAGGGATTTATGCAAACGTAAACGCGAAATATAAGTACATGTAATATTCATATACAGCTGTTTGACCCGGCTTCGCTCGTATAATAAATATCTTCGTCAAGTTCCAATTGAAAGATTCTAATTAGTAAAACAGTCGTACATATATAGTGCATAATGTATTTTTATCGGAAAAAATCTGGTATCAATCAGTGTTAGTCAATATTTGTTTTTTTTATTTTTATACTAGCACGACATGTGACCTTGCGCCCACCTGATCGTAAGTGGCGCGCATGGTCCATGAATGTTAGCAACTGGAATCAGACACTTATGTCCGACATCACTATGCCGACTAACACTATGCCGGCTTGACTAGATGCCTTTTCACACTTCGCCACCATGTTCCTGATAATATAATAAATTATTTAATTTCACCTATCACGACGAAAAAAAACACTGGTTGAAGTTGCAGTCAAGAATTTACGCAACAAAAGGGGGTATATAAATGTATTTACGGCTAAAAGCCAAAGTGGAGGTACATCTAATTCTAGCCGGCTAAAACTAGGTGCGACTGGCAACAGTGTGTTAATAGAGATTGCCCAAAACCAGGCCCCAACTTTTTTGCAGCGTGCCTCAACTAAATACAATTCATTAGGCATAATAAATAATTGTGTTCTTTCTTAAATATAATTACATCATCTCTTTTACCCCAGCATTAAAATATAATTTAATTAAATAGTCAATTGGTTCAAAAAAATGTATGAAATAGTTACAAAGCACTATTTATACGATTAGGTTCTTTATTATGATCAGGTACTTTATTATAGACAAACCACCAGACTCCGAAGCATTGAGTTGCGTCCGAATGAGCCCGACTGCTGAGAAAGTTGCACGGAAATGACCTTAACGTTTAGTTTTAAAATACTCATTCTTTTGTGTAATATGCATAAAATATCTAACGACATAAAATAGTCTTTCTTCTTCTTAGTCCCTACACTCTTGGCAGAGTGGTCGTGGTCGTCACTTGAGTGTCAGTGACACGCTTAACAAGCCGTCGCCACTCGTCTCGAACTGCAGCCTTCCTGGAGCACTCATGTAGGGGGTGATCCATTGCTGCTTTAACCTGGTCAGTCCATCTCATCGGAGACCTACCACGCATCCTCTTGTCATCGACTTTTCCCTGAACTACCAGTCGCTCAATGGATGTATCTCCACGCCGCGACACGTGTCCAAAGAAAGCGAGAATGCGTGATTGTACGATTGAGGAAAAGCGCTGTCCTATCTCCAGTTCCTCCAGGATGGATTTGTTGGTTCGGAACTCTGTCCACGATATGCCTAACATTCTCCGCCAACACGCAAAATAGTCTTACATTAGTTTTGAACACGCGACGTACCTACTTGAAGTAGATATTGAAGCAATATTAAAATGTAGATAGTCTACCTAACGTTGTTTAAAAAGGGATAACGGTTACGTTTTTTTTTTTTACCCATACCGTCTCAACTCCAATCTAGTTGTAGTCATTATAGAAGTAAAGAAGGCTAGACCTAGTTTTAGTCTAAAGAGTATTAGCCGTAAACATTTTGAGACTGATTTAAATTACCCATTACCAGACTAAAACCTCCCGTTAGCGTCCAATGGGTACCTATGTATGTTACTTTTAGGGCTATCCAACTGGACTACGATAAATTATCCATTGTTAGGCCCGGCATTCAGAGAGCTCGTTTTTGTTCATTCTTCGGCTCCTCGTCAATGGGAAATTTATTGCCTCTCCGTAGAATTCAAATATGGCCGATTATATCAACGAAGTTAAATGTTCTGAGCGCGCTGAGGTGAATATGTTAATTCCTAAATTTTATTTTCAAGATAAAAGCGTGTTCGAGAGCTTTATTGTACTTGTATGTAAAGGTGGGTTTAGACTCAAGAGAAATATATAACAAGACGAGAGCAAGAAACCAAACGGTATGAGAATGGGGTGTATCACTAACTTTTTATCATGATAGATGGGACCTAATATAACTGTCAGTTGCATAGAAAACTTGTATTTTTATTACGAAATTTATTATTTTCTGGATATTATGCCGAAGTGAGCAGCTTTAAGTGTACAAATCGAGATTTCTAAGCGAAATTAAAGATATGGTGATCTTAAAATTGACGTTCGTTAATAAAACCTTTTTTTCTTTTTAAAGAAACGTTAATTTAAAATACATTTTTTCTGTTATAAACATATAAAACTACGAAAACATTTTTAAAATAGTAAAGTAAAGTAAAGTATCATGACGACCGTTTCCCTTTCGGGGTGGTCAGAAACCACGCTTATGAATAAGCGGATTCACATTTAGCCAACTTTACTATAGGCCAATCATGACAAGAGGCATGCTCGTCGATGTCTCCAGCGTACCAAACTCGAGAAATATCACAAATAAATTAAATATTATATAAATAAATACATTTAAAACATTTAAAAAATGATGCAAAATCCTCTACCACACTCCCAAAGGTTAGCTGTTATAAAATGCCGAAAGGCTTTAAGTTCGCCCTTGTACATTACTTTTAAGTTTTTTGTGCAATAAAGAGTTTATAAATAAATAAATGCGATATATGTGTAAAATAAGGTACCATTGCCGCTAGCGACATCTACAAAAAGCTTTGCCTGAGACACCCCATTAAAGCTAGACTAATCGGTACAGAATTAGTGTATTAAAGTCATTGCCGGTCATGGTTGTGTTTAACGTGCATTTTGAAATTTAATATATTTTCTTTTTAAATATGGTTATAATTTTAAGTGCTGTAAAATCTATAACTAAATAAGTAAAGGAAAAAAAAAACATTCCTATTTTACCTGATTTTGTGAAGTATTCGCTAAAGCTAATAAACCGTTATTTGTGTACACAATATCAGATTCGCTGGAACAAAATAATTGGATTACTTATCATATATCTATTTTTTTGTTATAATATTTGTACAACGTGTTTTGTTGAGTATCTACTCGTATGATATATGTCATTTATTTTTTAAAAGATAAAGTATTATCACGACCGTATCCCTTTTGGTTGTTTAGAAACTTTAGCTCTAGTTCACATTTAACCAACTTTACTATAGGCCCATCATGATAAGTGGCAAGCTCGTCGATGTCTCTAGCGTACCACAATCGAGAAATATCTATTTTTTAGTTAACTGCCTACATGGTCTAGCGGTTAAGTCCGTGGATTTAGACTCGGAGGTACCGGATTCGATTCCTGGTTGGGACACAAAAATATGTAATAGTGTATATAAATACATTTAATTAATATTTAATTTATTTGTGATATTTCTCGAGTTTGGTACGCTGGAGACATCGACGAGCTTGCCACTTGTCATGATTGGCCTATAGTAATGTTGGCTAAATGTGAATCCGCTACTTCATAAGCGTGGTATCTGACCACCCCGAAAGGGAAACGGTCGTGATGATACTTTACTTTATTTTACTTAAATGTTTCTGAAAATAAATACATGCATTTTCTTTTTAAAATATATACCTATTTTTAAAGTTTTCTCAAATCAGATTTGTCCTAATTTCCACTCTATGTAACCCTATTCCCCCCATTTTAAACTTTTTTTGTGGTTTCACAATAATTATGCCAAGTTTTAATCAAATTTAAGACTTTTCGGGCATTATGTCCTATTGAATAGAAAAGGTGTGAATAATATTGGTCCGGGTTGATTCGGGTTGACCCCTCATGCAACATGTGACCGCGCGCCCCCGCTCCGGTGACCTCACACATTTCACCCATTCGTCGTCGGTCATTCGTTACTAAAGTATATCATCTATCATTTTTGTTACGAACCTGCGACCTTTTGCTTGACAGGGGGAAAATGCTTTTTCTCTTATTCAAAAGGAATATTACGGTATTTATTCTGTTGAAATAGACCTCCAGATATTCAGCGTGACGTCAGTCTGTCCCATTGCATTTTTGATAGCATATATAATACATATTTTACAAATATATATTATATATCAAATCACAGCAGCTAGAACACAAAGTCTTATATTCTAAAAGAATTGGCCTACACTCGCAACGGATTGGCGAGAGTCTGATGTCAATTTTTAACGACAATTTATTAACGATTCGACAAGTTGGTATTAATGGAACCGGACCGACCGCTTCACGTGCTCTCCGAGGCACGCGAGAACGGTAATGTTGTAAATCTATGAGAAATGTTACGAAAGTAAAGTTGTTTTTTTTTTCTTTATACTAGTACGACATGTGACCTTGCCGCTGCCTGATGGTAAGTGGCGCGCAAGGTCCATGAATGTTAGCAACTGTCCCTAACACTATGCCGGCTTGACTGGGCATGATTCGAAACTGATCCCGAAACTTGATCCCGCCTTGGCAGACTGGGCAAATTACCACCATCAGTCCGCCTACCACCTAGCAAACCATATGTCTCATTAGTACATGCCGGGGTTCGAACCGACCTTTTTAGGATCTTAATTGTTCTTACAACTTTATCCCTATAGTGGTATTAATGTACTTTTGTTCGAATATTTATTCTGTTGAACAAATATCAACCCACCACTATGCCGGCTTGAAAGTTTTAGATAAACCCACGAAGTTTAAGGACGAGTGAAGGGAAATAAAGGGTGATGCTATCAAAGAAACAATAAATTGGAGAAAAGAGGTTTTACCAAAAATTGGATTTAGACGATTCATCAGATAGCACTTCTCGCAAAAGAATTCCGTCCGCTCCGGTTCAGCTAGTACCAACTTGTAAAATCGTTAATAAATTGTCATTAAAAAATTACATCAGGCTCTTGCCAACTCCTGGCCAGCGAGAGTAGGCCAAATTCTCTAGATAATTCTGAAATTCTAAAAAAAAAACCTTCTAACAGTGTAGGACTAGCACTGCGGGAGTGTGCGTCACGCAGGTCTTATTTATTTATTTATTCAAGGAACAGTCAACAAAAGGTACAATCATATTTATAATATTACTAAAACTAACACTTGGTTATTGCCCTTTTTATTACAGACCATTACAGCATGCATTAATCATAACGTCTTTCAAAATACATTAAAGTTATTGAAAAAAAAAAAGAAATTATATATTTTTTTTTTTTTTTTTTTTTATACTAGCACGACATGTGACCTTGGGCCCACCTGATGGTAAGTGGCGCGCAAGGTCCATGAATGTTAGCAACTGAAGTCAGATACTCGTAACTGCCATCAGTCCCTAACACTATGCCGGCTTGACTAGATGCTTTTTCACACTTCGCTTGAAGGACTCCAAATTATAGGAAAGTGGAAACACAGAGGCTGGAAGAGCATTCCACATCTTTATCGTACGACAGATGTATGAGTCCCCAAATTTATATGTACGCGAAGGGATGGTGACTACGGTATGTGGGTGCATATTCTGACCTGTGCGTGTGGTTCGGTTGCGGAATGGAGAGGGAGGGATTAGGTTATAGAGTTCTTCGGAGCACTCACCATAGTATAGCCGGTAGAACACGCTCAGAGAAGCCACATCTCGGCGAAGCTGCAGGGATTCGAGAGTTCCAGATGTAGTGGCATCGTCCACAATTCGTACAGCTCGCCTCTGCAGGACATCGAGAGCATCTGTGAGGTACTTGGCGGAACCATCCCAAAGGTGAGAACAGTATTCTATACATGATCTGATCTGTGCTTTGTACAGCAACAGTCTAATTGAAGGCGGAAAAAACCGCTTCACCTTGTTCAGTATTCCGAGCTTTCTTGACGCTGTTTTGGTGATGCTCTCAATGTAGTTCCGGTGGCTAAGGTCTGAGCGTATTTCCACCCCGAGAATGTTGAAGCTGGGTTGTAGGTCCAGCGTGGTGCTCTGAAGAGTAGGGGGAGGAGAGAAGGGGGACTTCTTGGCCGTCAACGCGCAAGCCTGGGTCTTGTTGGCATTGAACTGGACAAGATTTTGAACACCCCACAAATAGATTTTGTGGAGGGTGTCGTCCAGTTCTGCCGTCATGATGCGCCGTGACTCCTCTAGTTGGTTGCCCACCAAAGCTCGAGGACTCAGATACCGCCCGTGAGCCGTGCTGTCATCTGCATAACAATGAATGTTGCCCAGAGACAACATATCATTGATATGCAGAAGGAAGAGTGTTGGTGACAACACAGAGCCCTGCGGTACGCCGGCGTTCACTGACATGAGATCAGACGCATTCCCATCTACAAGGACACGAATGCTGCGCTCATGTAGGAAGCCAGCTATCCAGTCCACCAGCCGTGGGGGCAGACCATATGCCGGCAACTTGGACAGTAAAGCCTTGTGCCAAACCCTATCGAAGGCCTTGGAGATGTTAGATGTTAGATGAATTAAATTAAGTTAACCTAACAAGACCTAAAACTAAAAGGAAAATAAAAAATAAATCTTAAATTAACAATAACACCCTAACCCTATCCAAACACAATTAAACACAACTAACAATGACTAAGCAACAATTCTGTGGCCAGTGACTCGTCAGCAACAAGGTCTTGAAACGATTACGTTGGCATTTTGGGAGTATTAAAAATCCCATATAAAAAAAAAATAAAAAAAATACCTATAATTTAATAGGGTGTTTCACTATAATATGAAGAAAAACAAAAGTTTTATTTTGACTTGTAATAAAAGTGTATCTTATTATTATAATACTTAACTGCCTCCATGGTCTAGGGGTTAAGTCCGTGGATTTAGACTCGGACGTACCGGGTTCGATACCCCGGTGGATACAATAATATTTATTAATTTGCATAAATAAATTTAATTTATCTGTGATATTTCTCGAGTTTGATACGAAGAGACATCGACAAGCTTGCCACTTATCATGATTGGCCTATAGTAAAGTTGGCTAAATGTGAATCCGCTTCTTTATAAGCGTGGTTTCTGACCACCGTGATGATACTTTACTCTAGTTAATTGTAAAGTTATACAATTACTACTACTACTTGTAAATGACAAAATCAATCACTTTGAGGTTGTTAGTTTAATAAAATATTTACAACTACCCACAAATATTTTGTGTAAATTTTTGGTATCGTTTGTAACTGTAGACGTTATTCTAATATAAACATTTATTAATATTATATTATACAGATTGCAATAATATTTTATACATGTCATAATAGTTTCAAATGACAACATATTAGCTTTTAGAAAGCATATAAAAAAAAAAAATGTCTCAATCAACTAACTATTTAAGTAAAGAAATTCCACTAAGGAAGAATTCAGTTACCGGCCGTGAGGCGTTCAACTCGTTCCACAGAATGGATCGAAGACGATAATCGCAAGAGACACCGGTCGTAAACGTCGGGTCGGCTCATCCATCAATCTCATCGGCACTCAGTCCCCTGGCTCTGACAGTTTGTCCTATCATTGTTAAGTGTTAATCACGTCCTGTACACTATAGACATATAAACAGTGACCAGTACAAATAATGTTATTGAACTAGAATTTTCTAGCTATCCGTGACCAGGCTTCGCACTCGACCTATCGCCTAAACACAATCTATTTTTGTCTTTTCTTACTGGATAACAAAATTTCATTACAACCGTATCCTATCTGGGTGATGAGAAACCACCCTTTTTTTTATAGAAACGGTATTACATTGAACCAACTTTACTACCCAACTGGCAAGTTCGTCGGTGTCTCTAGCGTACCAAACTCGAAAAATATCAGAAATGAATTAAATAAATTATTGTTGTCCGACTAGGATTCGTACCCTAGTCCTTACCTCCTAGTCTGAATCCACGGACTTAACCGCTAGACTACGGAGACAGAAAGAAAAAAAAACGTTTTTCATATGGAACAAATAACATGACATACTCTTACCTACCTACCAGTATTTTATTTATTTTTCTTTTAAGGCGAAATTTGTGTTGTAAATATGCAAGTATACAAAATAGGTAGGTTACCATGAACCACCAATTTATAAATAGATACTAAATATATAAGAATTAATCCACACTACCTATTATGGGATTATATGAACATCATTATATCTTTATAATAGGTAGGTAGGTAGGTGTAGGTTGAACCTACATTAATAAATAAAATTAAACATCATGCCAACTTTAAATCTATGTAGATAGATCCTAAATGGTCACTAGAAATTCATTTATTTTTTCTTTTCCACAGTTGTACGTTACTGAAATTTAAATAACGTCATATTCAGTGACACTCGCACGATGAAGACGAATCGATTGACGTAAGAAAATAAGGCTTGCATTATAACGTATATTTAAGTTAATATACGTCCACGATATACAATCAATCAGGGGGTTGTTCCGGATACCTTATCGAGCATATCATACCATTTGCATACTGCAGCTATCTGCCAGCGATACGGGTCTATTAAATACTTTTTAATTAAAATTAATTCATTTTCAATACAATTGGGATTAAATTCCACGCGAATAGCTTCAAATAATTATAGCGTCTGTTTTGTTCAATGCTGTTAGGAATCAAAGTGTGTTGTTCATTTAATAATCATGACCATCAAAATTAAGCATGAACGTTTTGGTAGATGATAAGTAAATATAATCTCTATGACAACCTTATGTCATAGAGACTTCCATTTAAATATAAAATATAGTAATTCATCTACTTGTTCCACAACAATATACAGGGTGTTTGGAAGGGAGCTGTACATACGCCTAGGGTAGAAACTAGGGATAACTTTAAAACTAAAAGTGATAATTACACTTTTAGCATATCGTTAGAAAGGGCATGGACTGAGGATGTTTTAAAAAAATCAGAAGAACTCCAACCCTGTTAGTTTTTTTTTAAACCCCATAGAAAGTTGCCCTTAAAATTATTTCTTTACCTTACTACGGTACTTCAGGCCCCATAACTTTTCTTCTCCACAATTTTCTGGTGTAAAATATTTTTTTGCAGGACCCTAAGACTCTAACGATTAAAACAAGACCATTAGCAGACCGGTCCCATGGATAGATTTTGAGCTACAGGTAGTTTTAGTAAAAAATTCACAAAAAAAGTCAAATAAAAATAATAAATTAAAAAAAAACCTTGAGGCCAAGGTCAATATATTGGGCGGGAGTAGGTAGCAGACTATCCCTAGTTTCTACCTTAGGCGTATGTACAGCTCCCTTCCAAACACCCTGTATAACATATAATATTATGAATTAAAAATATAAAAACAAAAAAAACGAAATTGTTAAGTAAACTAAAAACTGAAACATATAAATTCCTACTAATAAAAAAGCTACTTAATAATTAAAAATACAACTAAAAATTAAATAAAATAATTGAAAAACAAAATTAAAGCCGATGGGTTCTATGACGGTCAAACCTTCGGGACTGCCGTGAAATTTGGTTCAAGTTCAAGTTCAGCCTAACTTCCATGACCTTTTGTCATTCTTCTTCGTTTATACCATGTTCCTTTGACATAGTGTTGCATAAATAACTCTATACTCGTATGTATGTAAATATGATAAAAGTTGCCACAACAACAAAATAACTAGTTACGGTTTGATAAAACTTAAATCTAGTTAGACCGACATATTCACAAGTTACCAACTACTTGGAACTTAACAATCCGGTTAGGGGTGTGTAAAGTGTAGATCCATTGAAGCTTACTCCACTCCAACGAACCGGAATACTTAAAGGGAAATAACAAATTGTGAATGAAATAAAAGTTTGACAAACAACTCTAAATATTCTGGTATTGTATAGACAACAAAAAAACCTATTCTACCCTATTTTTATTAAGTCAATCAATTCATTCTGCATGCCATTGTTGTCAACAAGCGAACTATACAACCTTAGTAAAAAAAAATGTATTGTGTATCTTTTAGTACCTGCCTATATATCGTATAGTACCCCTCATTCCGAATCGCGCTCAGAGCGCTTAGAACGATTATGATACTGACCGTCGTTCCGAATCAAATATTTGGATGCTCAGAGCGTGATATCAATTCGGAACGGTCTAAATCACATTTTCATTCATAAAATGTAAGTTTTTTTTTAAATGCATGGAAGATAAATTGCGGATTCCACATCTTTGAATATGAATACTAACAAATATACATCTCTCAGTTTATTCATCTTTATATGTGTAAAGTTTAATATTATTAACTTATTTTGGTAATTTAAAATAACTTGCCGTGTTACAGATTTTTTTTTTCACTTCCTACTTAAATATTAATTATAGATTTGTTTTAGAAGTAATATACAAACAGTGTAAACCATGGATGCACAGACCGCGGCCCGCGGGCCGCATGCGGCCCGTGGGTCGAATACTGGTGGCCCGCCGACAGCAAAAATAATACTCTCGTGCATTCGAAAAATATTGAATTCTATTCCAGAATAAAACAAAAAAAAAATATGTTCGAAAAGTAATGTGAAACTCGCGCGCGCGCAATTTGAATCTAGCGCCCAAAATTGCTAAGTCAAGTAACATCGCTCGCTATAGAAATCAAGAATTTTCTAGCGCGGTGAGCAAGCGAGATAGATATAGTCCCGTATTCCCGATTGCTCGCGTATCTACACGAAGCTTCCAGAGTCGTTTGCGCGGTATAAAAATCACGTTAACCGCAGCGGCCGAACAGTTCGCTTTTCATTTGAGTGAAGTGTCAACAACAGAAAGAAATAAGCGCGAAAATACAAAGCGAAGTAATAAGTGATTGAGAATAAGTGCAGTTTATTAGTGTTTTTGGGAGGCAATAGTTCTAGTGTAGATTTTAACTCGACTAGCCGGTGTCATATATTTTGATCCACATTCAACGTAGATTTCCTGTTGCAGTGTTAACCCGTCAAGTGCCGTGTATAATTGTGTTGTGAAAACGTAAGTAAAACTCTGTTATTAATAAGTGTTTCCCTACCTATTTAATCAATTTTAATCAAATTTAGCTTTAATGTTGGCTAAATATTAAAATAAACAAAGAAATTACTATTTTTATAAGAATTTCTCTAACTGTAATAATTACGTCATTATTTCAGATAAAATCTGTATAAAAATCTTAAAATTTCTGAGAAATAATATTTAATCAATTATTTTTGATAATTTAAAAAAGGATAGGTAATTTAAGTGGGTACTGTAATTGTTTTTAGGTGCTGTGTTAATCCTAGCCAGGATTAGAACGCAACATGGAGAAGCCAGGACCTAGTAAAAAACGTAAGGTTAAAGATGAAAATCGGCAGTTTCAAGAAATTTGGACTGAGAAATACTTTTTTGTATGGTCGCATAACAAAGTCGTTTGTTTAATTTGCAAGAATTCTGTTGCGATTGCAAAGGATTATAATGTAAAAAGGCACTATGAAACGCAGCATCCTTCTTTTACCAAGTTTACAGGCGAATTAAGAAAGCAAAAAATGTTGTCTTTAAAACGGGAGCTTATTGGTCAGCAAGCTATGTTTACAAAACACATTCAAGATTCAGAAACGGCTACAGAAGTTAGTTATGAAATTTCTCGAATGATAGCAAAGCGAAGTCGCCCCTTCAATGATGGCGATTTTGTAAAAGAATGCATGGAAATTGCCGCTAAGAAAATGTGTCCAGAAGCAGCAAAAAAGTTTGAGAAAATTCAACTGAATCGTATGACTATCCAAAGACGAATTATGTCCTTGTCAGGTAATATTGCGGAACAATTAATTGAAAAAACTAAGATCATGGAATTTTTTTCATTAGCACTCGACGAATCGACTGATATTAGTTCCACAGCTCAACTTCTCATATTCATACGAGGTGTTACTCAAGATTTTGAAGTCTTCGAAGAGTTATTAGGAATGTGTTCATTGAAAGGTCAAACCAAAGGAGTTGATATACTCAATGGACTTTTGGACGAGTGTTCAAAAACTGATTTGGACTTATCTAAGTTATCGGGAGTTGCGACTGACGGTGCTCCTTCCATGATTGGTATCAATTCCGGGCTAGTTACTTTGCCGAAAAAGCACCTGCAAGAAAAAAACATAAACACTGAAGATCTCATGCAGTTTCACTGCATTATACACCAGGAAGCCCTCTGTTCTAAAAAAAATGAATTTCAAAATGTAATGAAAGTAGTAGTTTCGACTGTAAATTTCATAAAATCACGAGGACTCAATCACAGACAATTCAAACAATTCCTTGATGACATCGAAAGCGAATACGGAGATTTAATACAGATTATACAGAAGTAAGGTGGCTAAGTCGTGGATTGACACTGGAACGATTTCTAAATTTAATAGAAGAAATTGGAATATTTCTGGCGGAAAAGCAAAGGGATGTCCCGGAACTTAAAAATCCTGATTGGTTGTGTGATTTAGCTTATTTAGTTGACATTACAAATCATTTGAATGTCTTGAACACACGGCTTCAAGGCAAAAATCAACTGATATCCCAGCTCTATACTCATGTAACATCCTTTCAATGCAAGCTGACACTTTTCAGATCACAATTGAATTCTGGAAATTATAATCATTTTCCGAATTATAAGAAAATGGCTGAAAAATTCAACAAAACTGCGATTAATTTCAGTTATGTAGAAAAGCTAGATATTTTGATTCAATCTTTTGAAGACAGATTTTCGGAGTTTAAAAAAGTGAAACCTCTGTTGGACATATTCAGCAATCCTTTCACTATTTCAGTTGAAAATGCGCCAGAGTCAATGCAGTTAGAAATTATCGACATTCAAAATGACCAAGATTTACGCAACAAATTCAACGAAGGAGACTTGCTGAACTTTTACCGCTGCATTGATAAAAATATGTACGAAGAGTTGCGCATAAACGCTCTGAAATGTGCCAGCTTATTTGGTTCTACCTATATATGTGAACAAACTTTTTCAATACTAAATAATAATAAAACAAAAAATCGAAACCGCCTTGCAAATGAAAGTTTGGAAGCAGTTTTACGTGTTGCTACAAGTAAATTTGAGCCAAATATAAAAAAGATTGTAAGCACTATGCAGTGCCACGCTTCAAATTAATAATTTCTTTATTAATTTTAATAAATTTTTATCAATTCTTTATTGTCTTTAACTACCTATACCTACTTCTGGCGGCCGGCCCGCTATCAGTTCATGATTTGGCCGAGTGGCCCCTAGTATTAATAAGTCTGTGCAACCCTGGTGTAAACGAATTACAATATTAAATAATTTAAAAGAAAACTTAATTTAAATAAACTTGAAAATGGCGCGCGACATAATGACAAAAAAACTGACAGCGCTCAGAGCGATCTACCTCGATATCGTTAGCAGTCTAAGCGCGAGAAATGATGTCGTTTGTGAGGTCACACAGCTTTGGCAAAACAGTTTAAGCGCGTATCGGAACACCTTTAAGCGTGCTTAGGTTACTATTATCGCGTGTCGGAACGATGGAGTAAACTAGTAACAAAATACATAATATTTCAAAAGTTTCGCGCGCAGTAATTTATTTGCGGGTTCAAAAATCGAATTTCGGATATACTATTCATTCATAGGAGCTATATTTATATATTATATAAAATTAATTATATTTAAGTTTAAAAGACCCGACGGCATGACCGTTGGGCCGTGGAAACTTGGCAGGTCCTTGGTGTGGGATGCGACATGTGTAGACACATTAGCCCCATCACACATCCAGGCGACCTCGTCAAGCGCGGGAAGTGCGGCGGTTTCTGCTGAGAACCTCAAGCTGCGCAAATATGCCAACCTTAGTACACGTCACACCGAATTCGTTTCCAAGTCGTTTGCGGTGGTGGCTGTGCATCTTTGGAACCAGTTACCGGTGGACATCCGTCAAGCTCCAAATAGAACACTATTTAAGAAACTGGTCTATGCGCACTATTTAAATTTACCATAAGCTTAACTCTCTGCTATATTTATTTCTCTCATTATAGTCATCATATAGTAGGTATATTATATTTATGTATATTCATAGAACGTATGTATGTAGTTTTATTTGTATGTATTTGTGTATGTATTAGTATGTAAATAAGTATTTATTCACTAGTATATATTGAAGTCTAATATTTTTCTATTACTTTTGATAGCACCTGCCTTATCTTGTCGTAACTGCTTTAGTTGCCCCAAAGGTTTGACCAGTATAGAATGTCTATCGGCATTAGGTCCGCCTTTGTACTTTGTGCAATAAAGTTTATTATAAATAAAATAAATAAATACGAATTTGCGCCGTTTGGGGTCGTGACGATGGGCCCTCTGGCCAAGGAGTTGTCCAAACAGCTAACACTATGCCGGCTAGACTTCGAGCCTGATCCCGAAACGTGTGGAGACACTACTTTACTGGGTTTATCGGCACCAACGGTGGATACTTCCCCACCCTGGCAGATTGGGCAAAATATCACCATCAGTCCGCCTACACCTATCAAAGTTTGCTTAAACTTAATAAACTATGTGAATGCGTTTCAATATGTACTATTCACTGTTTTGCAAATTAGGCTATTGGGATTAGTAACTGACTCTATAACACATATTTTGCTTCAACACTCATAAATGGTTCAATCAATCGCATGCTTCGTGTAATGTAAAATGATAGTGAGACGTGACAAGCTCCGCTTACAGCTACCGTACGCAGCTCCCGTAATTATTCTATAGTGTTCTTAAAACCGGGTCATTTGCCATTATATACAAATACGTTTATTTGTTCACAAAAATTGTTTATATAATTCTTTTGGAGGAACTCTGATCCCCAGACTAGAATTCTCTGGGTTAAGTTGACGATCAGTTTCTTCCTTGGTTACATTTTACTATTTACGTGTATAAATGATATGCCTCAATATTATTTTTGTTTTATTATTTATTAAATTAATTTATCATGCCATGCATTATACTATTATTATATTATATTATATTATATTATATTATATTATATTATATTATATTATATTATATTATATTATATTATATTATATTATATTATATTATATTATATTATATTATATTATATTATATTATATTATATTATATTTCACCATATTTATTTTATGACTATTATTAAATTTATAAATCTATTGGTATATAATTTGAGTAGTCTGGTGTATAGTTATTTCTGGTGTATTTATATTAACGTTTATTATATATTTATTTATTTATCTATCTATCTATTTTTATTTCTATGAGTTTTTCTGTTTGGGTATAATCTAAGGTACCAAGGTAGTTTATAAGGAGTTTCTTGCAAAAATGTCTTGTATAGGGTAGGAAACTAATGATTTTATTAAATTTTGTGTATATGTATGGACCCATAAACTCAAATCTTTTTTGGGCAAATGTTGTCTTACAGGGAGGTGCATGCCATGTTACCGTTCTTTTTATGTGTGTGTATAGCTCAGTTAACATTACTAATACTGTCAAGAGAATAAAAAATAAAAAAAATACACTAAACACATATAATATAGAGTATTATTTTAATGTTTTTTGTATATTTTCCTGAAGACTCCGGTGAGTTATTGTTACGACTTATTCGTCTCCATCGCTCTCTTAAATAGCACTTCTGAGTTCCCCCAAAGAAAAACAAAAAGATATTGACTTTCACCTTAAGACCAGAGGCCTATTTATGATATTCCAACCTTATTTTAGAACTGACAAATATTTATTTTTTACGGAGAAATAACGCATTAAATACAAAACTATGCCATCTCATTGAGATATAACTATTGCGTATAGAGAGGCTAATTATAACAAATATGAGTCGTAAATATCAGCGTGTGAAAACATTATGTCGTCTAACCAAACTTAAATGCAGCTAGTATATTTTTATATTTAACAATATAACATATTAATACATAGGTAAATACACATTTTTTTAAATTACTGTTAAAAACATGTCTATTTATATAAACAATATATATAAATGAAAATATATCATAAATAAACATGTTTTTAATACGCAAATAGTAATTTAAAATTGTTGTGTAGTCGCAAATTCGGCTCGGAACGCTATGATTTTGATGCGGCATGGCACAAACATATGTTTGCGATGTTGATTCTAGTATTATCACTCCACTCAATTAGATAAATATAAAATTGTGTTCTGTTTTTTAGATTTGACATATGAATAGTAATCGCAAATTATTTTTAAACAACTAAATAAGTAATAGAGAAGAATTATTTATTGTTATTTTAAGTATTTTTGGATAATAAATAATTTTAGTTTAAGTATTCATTTATTCAAAAGAAATATTAACTAAATATAATATAAAATATAATTAAAACTACGGAGACGGATATTTTATAGATAACAGTTTAAAATTCAGTCACAGTTAATGTCAACCTTATCAATAATGTTTTTAAGGCTATAATTGTGTGCATCTATAATAGCGCCATCTATGATCAAATAGCGAGACTATTTCGTAATAACAACATCTAGAACGTTCCGTGTATTTTAATTTAGCTCAATATTATAAAAGACCGGTTTTATTATATTAAATCAAATGAGACCAACAAGTGAAATTGAGGTAGTTAGATCAGAAATGTTATTCCGTTTACGCATTAGATAAGTACCCAAGCATAGGGCCTTCTTTTTACTGAATAATTTATGCTAATAATAAGTGTTTGTATTGGCTTTTATGAAACATGATTTATTATACTTCAATTTGCGTAAAGGTACAGATGAACATGCTACTCAAAATCAAGCTTAGAGCTAGCATGCTCCGCAGTTGTGGGGGAGATTTCCAACTCTCTCATGGGGTGGTGGATGAGTGGACTGTATATGGTTTCGGGGATTTGATGACGAGCCAGCTCCGTGAAGTCCAAAGAAAGCAGCAGAAGCATTTATCACTTCCAGCAGCAGCTGACAACGTCTCAGTGGAGTCGACTTAGGGTTCCAGAAGAAGACCGGCTCTTCTGGTACTAAAACTCTTTTCACATAAACTAATAATCCAAGTAACAGTTCCAACCTATAAAATACACGAGCGTGGCTATTCAGCAGACACTGCTGCAGCACCGGAAATTGAGCACTCGCTGTCACACAGTCACCGAAACACAAAATTGTTGACGTCCGCCGCCGACCGAGACTGGATCAGATGCGACTGGATCCACCGATGGGTCACAAAACTGGCTTTAACAGCAGTTGTTAATATTTTGTCTAAAATATGTGACCCCATATATGTACGAGTATGAGTCTCACTCAAATCTCCTACTCTCTGCAAACATGATTTTCGAAATATAGGAATAGATATAGCATATCAGACGTCAAAATCTAAATAGGACATGTCATACTTTATAATACACGGGCAACGCCAGGTGAAACAGCTAGATTATAATATTACTTAGGCACCAAAATGAAATCTCTATAATTGTAATCTTATATTTTCGACGCCATTTTAAACTTTAATCTTTTACAACCCAGACTTGGTATTAAATATAATTTTAAAAAAATATTGTATTGTTTTTTATTCTGTAATTATGCCTTCTGCTTGCGTGGATACTGCAGCAATTTTGCAGGCTGTGTACAGTTTAGAAAAAAATAGGTCGGCGTGGTGTAGCCGCTGTTCTTATTTCAAGGGAAAACGTTTTCTACCAAAGCGTTATTACAAGCATCGTGATAAATATCTGGTAGTGGACATAGACGTATAACTAAAGCAGGTCCTATATGCAATTTACATAAATAATTATTAAAATAATAATAATAAACCAAAAATTAATTAATCTTGCTCACGACCGAAAGAGTAAAGAGAGAAACAATTACGCGCGATCGTCGACCTCTTGCTACCTACTTGATTAGGATCGGTATGAGTGGCCATATTTTGAGGAAAAAATCTCTGGGCCGTAACTTAAGATTTTATTACTGAGTAATTAAAATAAAAAATATGTAGGTTTTCAAATCAAATCAAAATCAAATCAAAATAATTTATTTGCTAGAAAACATGGTTACATTGCAAGATCTTATAGCTATAAAATTCGCTTCACATGTTTCACCTCAATGGCATGCAAATATTGGGCAATTACAATATGAGAAAAGTCAGACTGCAAAATAGTAGGTACATTGAAGCTACGCTTTAGCATCAGTTATTGCTTAGATATTCTTTAATTGTATAAAAACATTTTTTTATTAAATAATTGTACAGATCCTTTTTGAAACCGTTAATCGGTAATACCTTGATATTTTCTGGTAAGTTATTAAAGAGTTTAATTAACATTGCATGACTGTTTCTAGAACACATTGTTGTTTTGCAAAAAGGTAATACCAAACGATTTGGATATCTTGTATTAAAAGTACAAACCTGATGATTTTTTGTAAACAAGTTGTAATTAAGCTTTACAAATTTGCAACATTCGAATATATATATACCTACTAGTGTCAAAATGTTGAGTTTCGTAAACAGGGGTCTGCACGACTCAATGGAACTTACACCAAACATAGCCCTGATGCATCTTTTTTGGACTAGGAATACACGATCTATGTCAACAGAATTTCCCCAGAGAACAATTCCATATCTTAATATAGAGGCAACGTACGCATGATATGCAATTAAAGCAGTTTTTTGATCAGATATTCTGGAAAGCCTATATATTGGATACACAAATTTATTGATTTTTTTAAACACATAATCTATGTGTGACTTCCACGATAGCTGACTGTCCAAATATATACCTAAAAATTTAAAACTATTAGATTCATGTATAGGTTCATTATTATAATTTATGTTAATACTTTTTGGATGTCCGTTTTTGTTAATAAATTGCATGTAACTAGTCTTACTTATATTAATTTGTAAGTTATTTATATTTAACCAGTCTATTACTCTAATTATTGTATTATTTATGTCAAACTCGTATTTGTCGTTATATTTAATTATTATAGATATGTCATCCGCAAATAAAGTGCATTTATGATTTGTAATGTCAGGCAGGTCATTTATATATAGTAAAAAAAGGAGGGGCCCCAATACGCTGCCTTGCGGCACACCATATTTATTTTCAAGGTAAGGCGACTGATAATTTTTACTTTCTGATAATTTATTAAGTTTTGTTACTGTTACACATTGGGTCCGTCCAGTCAAATAGCTGGTGAGCCAATCAATAGCTGGGCCGCGAATACCGTAACGTACACATTTTTGCAAGAGTATATTGTGGTCTACAAAGTCAAAAGCTTTTGTCATGTCGAAAAAAATTGTCATAATTGGTATCCTCTTGTCCATATTTGCAGCTAACTCTTTGACCAGAGTATAACATGCTAGTGTAGTCGATTTTCCTTTTTGGAAACCGTTTTGTTGGCGTTTAATTATGTCATATGTTAATAAAAATGATGTTAGTCTATTGTGCATTATTTTTTCAAATATTTTAGATATTACACTTACTAATGCTATCGGACGGTAGTTACTTGGATCTGATTTGCAACCTTTTTTTAGTAGCGGCTTAACAATAGAGGATTTTAATAGTTTAGGAAATGTACCTTGAGAAAAGGATTTATTTACCATATTGGTTAAAATCGGAGCAAGTTCAAATGCACAGTGTTTAATTATTTTTGTTGAAATGTCATCAAAGCCAGTAGAGTTTGTGTTGTTCAGATTTATAATAGTTTTAACGATTTCAAACTCGTTGCAAGGTCGTATAAATATACTACTATTATGGTATTGAATGTTATTTGCAGCACTGTTTTGAGACCCTGTTTTAGATTTAGTAAGTTCAATAAAATGTTTATTAAACGCTGAAGCAATTTTTCGCGGATCTTGAATTATTTTTCCTGAAATTTGTATTTTGTCAATATCGGTTATTAGTTTAGTGTCGTTATTTTTCTTTATTAGGTTCCATGTAGCTTTACATTTATTCTTTGAATTTATTATATAGTCATGATTATAGTTAATCTGCGCGTGCTCTATGCAGGATCGTAGTTTTTTTGAGTATTGTATGTATTTTAGTTTATTTGTTGTATTTTTTTGTTTGTAGTACTTAAAACGAAGTTTTCTTTTTGTGAGACATGATGATCTTAAACCCTTACTGAGCCATTTAGGTTTGTCGTAAGGCAAGTTATTTATTTTAATTCTAAATGTTGGAAAACATAAGTCATAGTACAAACGAAATTCTTCGTGGAAAGATGAGTAAGCTTCGTCCATGTCATCTGTATTCATTATGTCTGACCATGAGAGACTCATAATACATTCTTTAAATTTTTTTATATTATTGCTACAAAAATCTCTTTTAAATTTGAACCATTTTTTTATAACTTTTGGTTTCTTTTCGACCTTTACAATGAGCACTTGAGCTGTTTCATGATCAGATATACCTAAATGATGAAGTTCACTTATGCTATCCTTGGTGTTACTTATTATTTGATCTATACAGGAACCTTGTCTAGTAGCTGAATTTATATGAAGAGTCATGTTATAACAACACAGAATATTTTTTAGGTTTTGGCATACTTTTGTAATTTTAAGGGTGTCAATGTTAAAGTCACCAACGATAATTATTCGTTTATTTAATTTAAATTTAAGTTTATCTAGTAGAAACTCAAGTTTATCTAAAAATATTTTTGCATTTGATTTGGGAGTTCTATATAGACACACTATAATTATTTTGTATTCTATTAACTCGATACCACAGCATTCAAAATTTAATTCCTCTGAGAGTTCGTTTACTATTTTTAGTTCTTTAATTTCCATATAATTTTTACAAATTATACACACTCCTCCACGTTTTTTAGTCCTACTAAACGATGAGGCTAGTCTATAACCGTTCACTAGAACGTTAGATTCATTACCACGTAAAATAAAAGTTTCTGACAGGCAGATGATGTCAATTTCTTTTCCTTTTTGTGCTAATTCATAAAGTGCACATTCGAGAATATCTCTTTTGCTTAAAAACCCTGCTATATTTTGATGCAATAATTTAATATTATTGGTCGCGAAAAAACGTATTTTTTTTATTTAAAGAGACGTTTTTACTTTTTTTATTTTGTTTCCTGCTGCTTTGAAAGTAATCCAGTAACGTTTTTTTTGGTTTATTATTTATTGATTTTATGGAGTAAGGGTGAAAGTAATACGGTATTGTGCCCTTTGTTGGTACTTGATTTATAATTTTATTGTTCACTCCTAAAATGGTAAGTTTATCATTCTTATTTATTGTAGGCCTAATAAATTTATTTACTTTTGAGTCTGTAAAATTTGGAATTGAAAACTGTAGAAACCTTTCCTTATAGAATATTGTGTCAATTAGAGTATTTATTTTAAAACAAAGGTTCTTAATAAATTTAGAGTCATATTTGTCATAGTTATTGCCAATGTCCAAGAATGTGCAATTTTCAAAACTGTTACATAATGTTCTTAATTGATGATTTAATGGTTTTTCATTTAGGTATGTACTTTTAACAACACTAAGAACAATAATTTCTATTCTATTGTTACATTTTAAAAAGTAAGATAATTCTGAAAATATTTTCATAGGGTTTGTATCGTGTTCTCCTATACTTATAATTAGTTTGTCATTAGGGTTCTTAATATTTAAATTGGTTTTTAGTAGTTCCTCAGAGTTCGCAAATGGTTTGGTGATTGACAAGATCTGATAGTTTTCGTAGCTTGTTCTTTGTCGTGAATGTGTCAGGGCTGGTCCCATACCGACACATTGTTGGCCACCAAGTATTATGATTTGTTTTCGAGAGAACTTTGTCAAATTATCATTAGTCATAACTTGTTTTTCTCTAATAGGTTTAATAGGTGGAGCGTCTTTAGCCACTGTTGAGAATGAAATTAGTTCCTCAATGTCTTTGCATTTTCTGGCGCCTGCTGTAACAGATGGTGTAAGTAGTAAACGTCTGGGTGGTATTTTCTGTCGCCTCTTAATAGCAGAGTCGGTAGTTTGTAACATGCATTGTGCGGGGCTGATAGTATCTGGCAGGATTTTCTTAAATATTTGTATTGTGCCAGATAACTTGTCATTTTTTTGTTTTAATGTATTAATTTCGTCCATTAGTGATTCAATTTCTTGATGGGCACTTTCAAGTTGTTGTTTTAGAGCACAATTTTCCCTTTTTATTTCTTGAAACTCTTCATAAGAAAGGATTGTGGAAAAATCAGGTAAACTGCGTCGGTCCACATCTAGTAGTGTTGAATTCAATAAACTGCTTTTACTGCAGTAATCATGAAATGATTCATATGCTTGTTGTTTTTTTTTGTTTCGTAAAGTAATAGTGTCCAGTGGCGATGTCATTTTGTATGTCTTCTATTTAAAATAAATGTAATAATAATAATAAAACGCTTGTCGAAGTCAGTTAAACAGAATAAATTCACTAACCAAATTTATAATCAATTTTATTGAAAAAAAAAAAAAAAAAAAAAAAAAAAAAATCTTTTTTTGAGTTGGTTTGAACCGAGTCAAGTTCTAAAACAATCAGACGGACTCGCGGTGCATCTATGCCACTGGTACGCTTTGTGGTTATGCGAAATTTAGCGTACTGAAGCGCTACCGGTAGGAGTGACTAATGGCCGCCTGTGCGTGTACGCAGAATTGTTTGCATGTAAAACTAATTTGATTTAAAGTTTTTAGCACTAAAATCACTTTGTTAACACTGTTTCACTATCATATTTTGATAAACATAGTTTGTTATTTACTATTTTATAGATTTTAGCATCAAACGAGTGCTTGAAATAGTTTATTTTAATTAAAATAACACGGAGCAAACAAATTGACGTCTATTACGATGCAACTTCACGTTTTATATGGCCGACTAAATTTTAGATTATAATATAAATATATTCGCTCTTTAACTAATTCCACGCAAGATATTAGGCTCCTGTCGTGATTCAAAATGATTACAAACATAGGCACGATCAGGGCCCCGATTCTCGCGCTTTCAACATGCATGTCGATTCGATTAGTTTGTACGAGTATGACCCTGAGAGTTTTCTATTGAGATCTGTCACTTTTCAATTGAATATTTTGAACCGACGCATAAGTCGAAAGTGCCAGAATTAGACCCCAGGTAGCTGTTTATGCCCTATTTGTAAATACCCTCCTGTTTGTCGTTCTTGAAAACCAAACTCATCAGCATTAATTTGACGTTTTAAAATTAGTTTTTTTTTTTGTACGGTAACGGTAACGCCTGCGGTTGGATGTAGTTGCTTTTATTTGGTACGTAGATGATGCTACAGAACTCCTATGTATTAAAAAATGTATAAAACGTTTTATTTTTTATATTTTTAATATAATTACAAATTAACAATTTACTTAGCGATTGACTTTAACCGGAATATTATTTTAATCCTAATATTTAAAAAAATACTATCTCTGTCGACCTCTCGGTCCGAGCTCCCGATTCCCTTTTTTTTTGGATTTTGCCCTCGACGATGTCATTGTCATATCAATGACATTATTATTCTCCATTAAAATTCAAATACACCTCTGTAACCTACATATACCCGTTACATTACGTTAATTTCAAATAGGTAGTGTCTCAAAGGTTAACCATGTCTTGCGGCTTTACGTACGCCTATTGCATAAGTTTACTAAATAAACAAAATAAATATATAATAATAATAATGGTTTGTTAGTATAGTACTTAAGGCTATTTGTTAGTTGTGCAAAGGGTGTATTACAGTAGACTTGCTAACTCTACACCAAGCTACTTGTGTTACGGAAGTTTCTTATTCAAGGTTATAAATTACAAACAAAAATATAAGTGTAAGTAGTTAGATAAATAAATAAAACATAACAAATATTGGTATGTATAGTTAGACGACCAGATCAAGATATTCTTCTTCTTAGTCGCTACACTCTTGGCAGAGTGGTCGTGGTCGCCATTGGAGTGCTAGTGGCACGCTTAACAAGCCGTCGCCACTCCTCTCGGACCCCGGCTTTCCTAGTGCACTCATGTAGGGGATGATCCATTGCAACCTTAACCTGATCGGTCCATCTCATCGGAGACCTACCACGCATCCTCTTGCCATCGACTTTCCCCTGGACTACCAAGCGCTCGATGGATGTTTCGTCACGCCGTGACACGTATCCGAAGAAAGTGAGAATGCGTAATTGTACAGTCGAGGTAAGGCGCTGACTGATCCTTAGTTCCTCCAGTATGGATTTGTTTGTTCGGAACTCCGTCCATGATATGCCGCCAACACCACATCTCTAGAGCATTAATTCGTTTTTTACTGTTTCGCGTAGGGGCTACGTCTCCGCAGCATACAGAAAAATAGGGAACACAAGAGCTCTAACCAGCCGGATTTTAGTGGCTTTGGTAACGTTTCGGTTCCTCCATATCTTCTTCAGCTTGTCCATAGCAGATCTTGTAACTACCATTCGACGCTTGATTTCATTTTCGCATCCACCGTTATTAGATATTAGTGCTCCCAGATAAATGTAAGATCGGACCACATCGCACTTTGCTATCCTTTTAATTTCAAGATATAGATATATATAATACTATTCAAGGGCAGACAGAAGCTTCTCAGACTGGTTGTAGTTAAGATTTTGTAACCAGCTTGATATTTTCTTTTTAACCACCGTATTTATTTAAAATGTATATGTCTATGGCAGTGAGTATCGTAGCTACACGTTGTCTGTCTGCTAGAGACTGCTCCTAGAGGGCGCGCGCCGAAACTTCTCTTGGCTTTTAAAATGAAAAATGCGAGCTTTTTGTCCTAATATTTCAAACTACCATTTATTCTGCTTTAGCTCCGAATTGTTTAAGTTGAACGTTTCGTATCGTGGGACGGGACTTTTTGTCGGCGATTTAAATTATGGCTTTAAATGGCACAAATGTGTTTTAAATGATTTAAGACATGCGATCGTAGTTTAAAAAAAATCCTTTACAGCCGGTTGCAGAAAAGCTACCTATGTTTTGACACTAACTACCAATTGACTACAAAAAACCATTGAATATTTTAATTATTCTTTCTGCAACCGGTCGTCACTGTCAGTTTTATCAAATTTACTAAAATATTAACTACTAATTTCCGTGCGTAATCCGTCATTGCTCAAGACTATTGAAGAGTTTTTCGTCGGTCTGACTAGACGTTTCTTTTATATGGCCGACAACAGACACTTCAAGCATATCGCTCCGCCTTGCGCTCAACGTCCAACTGGAGACTACTTCCTAAAGAAAACCTAGACCCCTGGGTTTTATTATTAACGGCGCCGAACACCATAAGTGACAGGAAAAAGAGGGAATGTCCCCATCCCCAACTCAGGCATCCTGGCCTGAACGACCCAAAGTCTATCTATTTGTATCTATGTCGACAACCTATAATGATTCTAAATTTTAATTAAATTCTAGCTTTAAAGTGAAGCCCTGGATTATGCTGCAGCATACATACATTAGGATGATATTCTGCTCCAGATATAAGCAGATTAGGTCAAGCACATTAGCCGCCAAGCTTACAAAATGACCAAAATATAGTTTAAGGAAAAACGAATATTTAGTGAAATATATTTTTGCCAGTGCTATGTTTAATGACCACTATAAATGAAAACATATTAAATAATTCGCCCGCGAAATATGTAACCTAAACTGAATGTCATTATTCATTTCAGTCCATAGAACACAGAGTCCTAGACATCTACTGCTGGATATGGACATATTTTACAAATTATCCTATATTTAATGTATTTGCTGGCAACACTAAATACTTAAATATCCAGAGGGATTATTCAACGTTTTGTATAGTTTTAAAACTAAGTCTCCCTTATTACCTTGTTACAAATTATCCTATATTTAATGTGTTTGCTGGCAACACAGGCAGGTAAACGTATGCCACTAAGGCGAATTCTACAATCCTATAATGATCTCTTTCATTGTGTCGATCTCTTTGCATTGTCGCCTGTCTCTTACAGAAACCAGGTCTTGCAAATGTTAACTTTAGAAGAAAGAGATAATTAAAATGGTATATATCTAGCAGTTACATTACTGTACAAAAAGGTTGTTTTTTTTTTTTTTTTTTTTAATATTATTATGGTTTTAAAACAACTCATGGGTTACATTTACTTCTTTTAACATTTGGATTACTGAAGCTGGTTGTGCAGATATTAATATTGTTTGTAAAACCAATTTATTGTGTATTCTCTCTCTGTACAATTGTTTGTAATCCTGTATAATATAAAATAAAAATAAAAAACACTAAATAATTAAAATAACTTCGAGAGAGATTATTCAACGTTTTGTATAGCTATAAAATTGATTTTCTCTATAAAAGCCTTGTACAAATTATCCTATATTTAATGTGTTTACTGGCAACACTAAATACTTAAAATAATATCGAGAGAGATCATTCAACCTTTTTGTATAGCCATAAAATTGAGTTTCTCTATAATAACATTGTTGCAAATTATCCTGGCACGATATTGTGGATGCTTGAGTAATGTTACTTGCGGTCCTGCGGCAATGAATGCGGGGTCGTTTTCAGCTTTTTATCTACACTGTACAGCCGTCAGCTGTCCAAGTTAAATACCCAGTATCCGCAAAAGTAAATCTTCTTTATAGACTAATAGTATGCTGTTACCGATCAATCTCAGCAGGGGGTCTAGCTTGGAAAACTTATCATAATAAAACTGCAATATTCCACTTATAATTTTTTAGACCTCGTGTCAAAATGTCAACAAACAAATATGTCATATAAAAGTAAATAAAATATTAAAACTTAAAAGGTATTAAAACGCGAGACAATGGATGCCTAACCGTCGGCTATATATGCCTTTAACATACGTCTCAGCCGTTAAGAGTTGTACGCTGTTACTTCAGTTGTAAACATGCTTTCCAATCTAAAAAGGCTCAATCGAACTCTGTCATTTACCTCAGACAGCACTTTAAACCATCGGTCTTGGTTCACTAATACCAACTTGTTGTATTGTTAATAAATTGTCATTGAATTGACTCGCTAACCCGTCTGACTAGCGTGGCGAGTGTAGGCCGAATTCTCCAGATATGTGTTCTGGAAGGCTCATCTCCAACAGTGAAGGTCTAGGTCTTTATGTTCTAAGGGCATGCATAATAATGTGTATAATTTATCCCGACCTTCCAATACAAATCACCATTATTCCTATGTTCGAGCATTAGTGTTTTGTTTTTTAAACCGTTATACGTTAAAATTTTTGAATCTCTGGGCCAATGGAGTCACAGCGCCAAAAAATTGTCAAAGACACACCACGTCTTGTCGTCTCTTTCGATGGCAAGAGGGCTGGCTCTTTCTTCGCCAGATTTCTTGCTTCCATTCCACACGGACGTATCAAGTAATTATATTATCTATTTTAAACCCTATGACAAAGCCTTTTTACAGCTCCATCTATTATTGTTTTATTATTTTAGGACATATCTCTTTTTATTTTTGTTTAGATTTAATTTTAGTTCAAAAGAGACAACACCTATTTCACAGCTGCTATTTGTTATTTTTGAATAGGTATATATTTATATAAAATAAACAACTGTAATGAGCTATATTTAATAAAATTAACATTACGTACTATGCATCCAGCTTCAGATTATTTCTTGCCATCCAGCCAAGCCGTCTGGCCAGCGTCGCGTGTCTAGGCCAAATTCTCCAGATATATGTTCTGGAAGGCCCATCTTCAGCAGTGGATGTCTAGGACGCTGTGTTGTATTGGCTGTAATGATGATAATGATGATCCAGCCATTAATCTTCATTTACTGCTTCCGTGGTCTAGCCGATTGTTAATTCCGTAGATTTAGAATCGGGGTATCGGGACACAAGAAGATTTTGTAATTTCAATTAATAAAAACTTATAAATTTAATTAATATTTAATTTATTTCTCGTGTTTGGTACGCTGGAGACATCGACGAGCTTGCCACTTGTCATGATTGGCCTATAGTAAAGTTGGCTAAATGTGAATCCGCTTCTTTATAAGCGTGGTTTCTGACCACCCCGAAAGGGAAACGGTCGTGATGATACTTTACTTTACAGTTAACCTAGATTTAAGTAAAAATTAGCTGAGACAAATCGAAGTGTTCTCCTATGGACGATTAATAAACAATAAACAACAATTTCGTAACTTTACGATACTGACTTATTACATTGGACTGCCGTGGGGTCCGCTTTAACCTTGCTCTGACCGCCTGCCGTCAGGTACTCCCGACTCGTCACGCCACAAATCACTGGGGTGAGTTCCTACCCCTTTTTAACTCTTTTAAGATGTGATTTATAATTTCGCTGTTGAACTTTCTTAGGCCTATTGTCTTATAAGACTTTTTGCAACAACGATTTTTTATATAGTTGATACGACCTCCAAAAACCAACGTATAAAAAAAACGTTTCCATTCCGGGGTGGTCAGAAACCACGCTCATAAAGAAGCTGATTTACATTTAGCCAACTTTACTATAGGCCAATCATGACAAGTGACAAGCTAGTCGATGTCTCAGTCAAGCGTACCAAACTCGAGAAATATCACAAATAAATTGAATAGGTAATATTTTTTTTTCTCATTTTAATTTTCACGTATAATACTCGTATAACTTATAACTAAACAATAGTATAACAAAATATAATAATAATTAAGGTCAAAGGAGTCCTTCGCGCCATTTTGCGCGGACATGTCAAGTGCAAGTTTTTGTTTTGTACATTAATTTACTGTGAATTAACATGGTCAAAAGTGGTGTTGTTTTGTTTAATAATATTTTACAATGTGAATAGTTATGGAAAACGATAAATTGGACTTTAAATATAGGGCACAAGTTGCAGTTTATTTTTTGCGGTTTTCTCGCGATGTGGACTCCCATATTTTACCCGACGTGTTTGGGCTATAATGCCGCGAGTGACTCCAAGAAAAGCATCAAATTCTGCAGCATCTGGAATTTGATGATTACCTCATTAACTCAAAAAAAAGAAACATATATTACGTCAGACTTGGCTGTATGGGCTAGACCCTTTGCCTTCCCTATCACCTCATTTATCATCCATCGGGAGAAGACAACAAACAAAATAATAATAATTAAACAATAAAAATGTAAACACAATAATTTATTTAATTTTAAATAATATTATTAAAAATATTATATACATACTTTTTAGTGATGAAGCATTACTTTTTCATTATCTTTTTCTAAATATTCGATGTAATTTAGATTCTGAATTGGACGTCAAAAACTTGATAGTATTTCGGGAGGATTTCTGGAACCCGGCCGCTTTGTTCAAGTGCTTTTCATGCTGCGAACAATGACTTATATACATGGCGAGGGCAAATAATATTAATTTATTGAAAAGAAAACTTAATTAATATCAAATAAATAACAAACAAAAGAAAATAAGATGCCAATAAGAAGTTACTAAAAGTTTACTACAAAAGTAATTGTAAAAGTTTAGAGAGCCGTGCGATTCGGATAGTTGACGATACCTCAGGGTCTAAAACTCTCGAATCGCTGCAGCTTTGCCGAGGTGTGCCTCTCTGAGCGCGTTCTATAATCTATACCATGGTGAGTGTTCTGAGGAGTTCCATAAACCTACCGCAACCAAGCACATAAAAAATGTTTCTTCCCGTACTCATAAAAACGTAGACTCTTACATCTGTCGCGAGCTGAAGATGTGGAATGCTCTTCCAGTCATTGTATTTCCCCATCCCTACAATCTGGAACCTTTAAGTGAAGTGTGAAATGCATTTTTTTAGGTCGGCATAGTGGTAGAGACTGATGTCAGTCGTTAGTGGCTGGCGTCAGTTGCTCCTATTCCTACCTCGGTACGCTGGGTGCGATATCACATGTCGTATTCAGTATAAAAAAAAAGAAACAATTTAGCAGAATAACTAAATACATCTAAAGCATATTGGTAGTTCCAACGTTTTGGGATCTCTGGAATCTTTGGCATAGTGCGAGGGTGTTAGTTTAAAAAAAAAAGAAAAAAAATCGACTTTAAAACTATACCTATTATGTACAAACTTAAATTAAAAAGTAAAATATTATAATATAATAATACTTAAAGGCCAATCAACAAAATAATTGCTACTTATGATATGAAGAGATACGGTCATGATGATACTTTCCTTGAATTGACTAATTAATTCTAAGATGATTGTCATAATAATAATAATCAATTATTTATTTCAGAATTAATTCTATAATTGATAGTAACATTTTAACTTAGAACTATGTTAGTAGGTATACACATTAATTAAAAAGTTAAAAACACCAGCGCTTAACAAAAGCGCTATCAAAGCGCGACGATTTCATCATCAGAATGCTGTTGTCACTGTCTCTCACTCTCTGCAGTATTAACGCTGCCTTTTAGCGGTTTATGGCCGGAAATCCATCCACACGCGCCTCCGCAAAAATGCCTGATGCATAGCTTTAATTTTTGTACAGTTTGACTTCGAGCTCCGTCTTGTTATTAAGTGTATATGTGCTGGTCCTTGAGTTTAAGTCAATCTGCGCCTCTTAAAACGACCGACCCTGTTTGTATTTTGTTCACGAACTTTCGGAATATATTATTTTCAGTAGGTAGGTCTGTGCGGAATGTGGAGGGAACTGATTTAAGAGTGCCTATTGAATGGCCTACTAAAAGGGCTTTACGAATGATGGCTCCACTTCGATATATTTGTATTTAGCCATTGAAAACTGTACTCACACGTTCGACGTTTTTATTCGCTCAAGAATTCATTTTAAATAATATGTTATGCGAGTAGACTTCGGCAAGTTACGACATGTACTGTCGCACATCCACAGTGTATGAAGACATTTTTTTTTAAATCATTCTACTTCTGCTAGTGGAAGTAAAGGGAACAAAAGACCAGCAGCTTAGTAGATACATACACGCCAAATCCCTTGCGGGGTAGGCAGAGACAATTGAGCGCCACTTGTCACGGTCACGACATACGTCTTTCGCTTCTTCGACATTCATCAACCTTTTCATACATGCCCGTTTGTTTCGATAGCTTTTTAATGCACCTTCAGCTATTGTTTTATTTATTTGATCGTGATAGGTAAGTCTGGGTCTGCCAGGGTCTCTTTTACCCACGACTTTCGCATTATATATCTGGTTCGTCAATCTCTCTTCACTCATCCTTTCGACATGTCCGAAACATCCCATGCCTTTCCTTATTTTTGTCACTTTTGTAGCTTAGTAGATTCTAGTGAAATGTTTGTTTAATCTGACTGACAAATTAATCTGCAAGGAAAACTCAGCTATATCAGATTTGCAAAATAAAACATATACAGAATTACACAACAATAAATACCTTTTAAATTACAACAAGTGGTACCACTAGTTATGTCATAATTAAGATTACAACATAGCACAATCAACCCTAACACTTTCACCTAGCGCTCAAAACTGGTTAAGTGACCTATATCTAGAAAGTTATATTAGGTGGATCTGTACATTTTATTTTATTTTAATTTCTTAATTGCACTAAAACTTAAAATTAGTTACATAGGAGAGTTAAATACCTGTTAGGCATTTTCTGACAACTAACCTTTTGGATGGTGAGACATTATAGGCAGGGTGCAACAATCTAATGGTCTAATTTATAAATACACTACATACCAAGCAATTAGATAAACTATACATAAATAATAATAAATATTTCCAGACAGGTCACACAGCGCCATCTAGTTTCCGTGGTAAGCTACGAGGCTTGTGTTACGGAAACTAGATTGTTGATAAACTACATATTATACTTTTTTTTTGTAAATATATACATATTATACATATAAACACCCAGACCGAGACAAATTATACAATGTACAACTTGCCCCCGGTGGGAATCGAAGCCATGACCTCCCGAGTTCACGGCAACGTTTGTTACCACTAGACCACGAAGGCGGTCAATATGTCACTATGTATATACATATATGTTTATGTACATATATATAATTATGCAAATAAACATACGTCAATATATTGTGTACATGTTGAACTGAGTAAGAAGCAGACAGATTCTGTTTACTAAAGCGCAAAAACTAACATCGAACGAGAACGATGTCGTCCAATCCAAAATGACAAAATTACTATTTAGGTGGTAGGCGGACTGACCGTGGTAATTTGTCTAGTCTGCCGAGGCGGGGAAGTTCCACCGTTCGTGCCGATAAACCCAGTAAAATGTATCCACACGTTTCGGGATCAGGATCGAATTGCTGTCATGCCCAGTGAAGCCGGCATAGTGTTAGGGACTGAAGTCAGTCATGAGTGTCTGATTCCAGTTGCTAACATTCATGGACCTTGCGCGCCACTTTCCATCATGTTCTGCTCTGATACATCTAACTAATCACCGGAGGCAGTATCTAGACAACTCTTATCCCGGACTGACTTTTTAAAATACACTTCGCTTGCTAATATACGAATACTGCTATACACGTATATATAGTATAATTTTGCTTCTGCCTCTCATTCATTCATTTTGTCTTAGGTAAATAAACATTAACCTATTGGTTTTCACTTATTTATTATTATTATTATTTTTCTTTTACTTTTGCAAGTCACAGTTCAATTGCACTATTAATTTAAATCTAATAACTATGTTTTACCATTATTTCTGTTTTAATTGTTTTGTCTAAATAATATAAAATCTCTTTGGCTTGTGTTCCACTATTGCTACTTTGTTTATATGTTTAATATGATAAGCTATGATTTAAAAAAAAAAAAGGCGCAAGGCACATGTCGTGATAGCATGAAAAAATAAAAATAGATACTGTTTATTTTTCTTAATGGACAGAAGAATACAAACTTCTTAGTAACATACATATGTATTTAATTGGCGAGTGACACGGGCTTGCCATATTTTTAAATATAAATTTGTATGGAAACTAACCTCTGTGGTCCAGAGGTATGTTATACTTTATATACAGGGTTTAGGGTTCCAATAATCTATTAATAGCCTGTAATATATTGTAGATAATATCCTGTTTTGAACTCTTAAGATACTTTGATGTAACTAGTTATAAGGCAATTATTGTGAAGAAAATAAATGATGATTATTATTATTATATGGCTATATATAAATACAAAAGACAATACTGCAGATAAGCCGAGTTATATATATATATATATATATTTTCAGTTTAAAATTATTAAATTTGAGTTTGTAACAAAACTTATGATACTGGCTCTTGTTGCCGCATTGCCGCCGCGTTCCAATATATTTATTATTTTCGTCGTAAATGCATAAAACTATATTTTTAAAATCTGCGTGTAACGGTCAAAGGGATCACTACCGCTTATAAATTAGTGTTTTGCATGTTTACGTTGAGGAGTATCGTGGGGTTTCGATAGGCTTGCCAGATGAATTTAGTGCTGGGCGTTGCAGAGACGGAACGTTTTTAAGGACCGTTTTTTGTTCTGCGACGAAAGAACCGTTTTCGTTGCGCGTACTATCTATTTAGACCCATCTACTTAAAATACATATAAATATTACGAACTTATAGGTAACCTAACAGTTTTATCCATTTTCTCTTGTATTTAAATCTATATCACCCGCATTCGTTTAGTTTGATAACCTACTTTTGTCATATGGCCGCCGAGAACCGTTTCCGCAACTAGTTTTCGTAACGGTTGCGTATCGTTTCTAAAAATTCCACAATACACATGTTTTATAAACGTCGTCCTTGATTCATCATCCCGTTCTTTTTTATGACATCGGAAATCGGCATGTAAGTTTTTTACTATCCAATGCGTCTTGCATACATACATTTGCAAGTAGTCTGTCGGTCAAGAGGATGCGTGGTAGGTCTCTAAAGAAATGGATTGACCAGGTAAAGGCGGCAATTGACCATTCCCACATGAGTGCAACAGGTAAGCTGCGGTCCGAGAGGTTAAGCGAGCGAGACAGCTTATTAAGCGTGCCACTAACAAACACCCAATGCGACCACGACTACTCTGTCAAGAGTGTAGCTACTAAGCCTGAGTGATTTGGCGATCTAAGTGCATGATTGCTTTAACATGCACAGGCAAAAATATACGCACATATCGTAACCAATATTCTACGCGTATTCCTACAAATTTTGGAGATTTGTATATTTGTCGTACGATGAAGATATGAAATGCTCTACCTTACACTGGCTAGTCAATATTCCATTCCTATAACCTTCAGCCCTATTCTGTTACGTTTTAGCAAACGTTTGATTGTCAAAATAGTTAATTCTGTTATTTACCACCACTTTTAGCCCAAGTTTCTCCGATCATAGCCGACCTTACGTCAATATTTTTTGTCTCATGCCTAATTACGGAAAATAAACGAATTGAATTGATGCCGGTCGTCAGTGGCTGGCGTCAGTTGCAGGCTTACCTTCATGTGGTTTCGATGTCACATGTGTTTACTAAAAAAAAGTGTTGTAATGATACTGTTTTGAACCGGTTTATTCAGATTTTCTCGGTCGGACATCCAAAACCGGAGTATTTAGAGGTTGAAGGTCCGGATCTACAAGATGTTCATCCGTTCCCGTCTTACCTACACTGCGCCAGCCTGGCACCACCTTCTGGCCAAGACTAATAGGGACAAGATCCAAAGTCAGCAGGACATATCGCTCTGAGTGGTCTCCCGAGTGCCGTGGTTCGTGCGTAATTCCATCATAGCTCGAGATCTGGAGATGCCTACTATTGAAGAGTTTGTCGTTGGACTGACTAGACGTAAGGCCGACAACGGACACTTCAAGCATCTCCAGAATATCACTCCATCTTGCGCTCGGCCCCCCAACGGGAGATCACTTCCTAGAGAAGAGCTCCTGGAGGAGAACTGAAGTAGCTGAACCCAGATCCCCTGGGTTCGTGAGCCATACGGGCGCTGTTATACCAGTAACGGTGCCCAGCACTAAAGGTGCATGAATTATCAGCGGGTGCTTACTCGCTGAGATCCTGCCGGGGAGAACGGGAGAATGTTTCCATCCCCAACCCAGGCCCCTTTGACATCCGGGCCTGGACGACCCCACTGTATCTGTATTTAGATGTTATCTAAAACTGGATATCTGGCGACCCTAGCTGTCGATTGGGCTGCGCAAACAACGACAACAATTTACATTTTAAATAGCTGATAACTGGACCGACTGCCTCTAATTTCCTTCTTTCCGAGACGGTTTCCTTTGTAAGATAAAGAACGTTGATATCTTTCGCTCCCAGATTTTTTTAATTTAGATTTTTTCTTAAGGAAAACCGCAATCAACAGAGGCCGAGGCTGAATGATATTTCGGAAGAAGGCGACAAATTTCTTAGCAATATATTTACCGTCTGTATAATTTTGTGGTCTTATGCCTTCTACTGTATTGTGTTCCTATGCTCCTTTGTCTACGATGCATGGTGTTAATAGCATTACTGTTATTATTTTAATATTTGTTAACTGACATACCAAAATATAACGATTGTTATATAGGTGAAATATACAAATATACAAAATAAATATACAAATAAATATACCGTGCGATGGAGTAGTCACTAATACTAAATTTAAAAGATTATTAATTGATCGTTGTGGTGAAGTTCTGTATATGTTTTATTTTGTAAATCTGATATAGCTGAGTTTTCCTTGCAGATTCCTTTCTCAGTCAGATTAAACATTAACAGGTCACTGGAATTTGCTAAGCTGCTGGTCTTCTGCTAACAGCTTACTTATTGGACCACTTTGCTGCTTAGTCTTCTACTAGCAGGAGTAGAATCATTCAAAATAATTAAATTAATGACGTTTCATAAATGCCTGTAATAGGTTTACGTGAATAAAGATATTTTGACTTTGACTTTGACTTACTATACGTGTGTATAAAGGACATTATTCTTGTTGTATGAGGATTTGGGCTAAATTGCATTGCAAAGGGTTTTTCTACTTCAATTGTGTATCAATAGTTTATCTAAATATGCATATATTATAACTGGGAATGGAATAGCCGAAATCCCTGAAACTGCCTCCGTGGTCTAGCGGTTAAGTCCGTGGATTAAGACTCGGAGGTACCGGGTTCGATTTCTGGTCGGGACACAAAAATATGTATTAATGTTAATAAATACATTTAATTATATTTAATTTATTTGTGATATTTCTCGAGTTTGGTACGCTGGAGACATCGACGAGCTTGCCACTTGTCATGATTGGCCTATGTAGAGTTGGCTAAATGTGAATCCGCTTATTTATAAGCGTGGTTTCTGACCACCCCGAAAGGGAAACGGTCGTGATGATACTATACTTTACTTTACCCTTTGAAGTAATTCAAATATTTTTTTTTACTTTTTAGTTAATTTTTGCATCAAATTTGACAGGATTATTAATGAAACTAATTTTAAGAGTGACGATTTTAGAAGATTGATATTAGAAGCATTCTAATGCCGAATAAAAACAAAATAATATCTCATTTACAACTAAATTTCCATTATTTATTGCGGAAAATTTCAAAAACTGTCCAATATAAATCACAAAAGTCCACGTTCCGGAGCGTAAATTAAAAAAGTTATACCAATTTTAAATGAGTTATTGTGTAAATGCTCACTGTCAGAGGCCGCGAAATATTGACTCTAACACGAATAAACAATAATTGAAAAGTACTATTTAACATTGACCTATAGGCGCGGTGGTGGCTCGGTTGTAAGAACGCGTTCCTTAAATCCTACAAAGGGCGGTTCAAACCCACCCGGCATGTACCAATGAGAAATACACTTTTCTTGCGTACATTAATTATAGACAACACCACCGTTCCCGTGCCTCGGAGAGTACGTTAAGCCGTCGGTCCCGGTTCCACTAATACTAACTTGTGGAATCGTTAATAAATTGTCATTAATAATTTACATCATATCCTCGCCAAGCCGTCTGGCCAGCGTGGCGAGTGTAGGCCAAAGTCTCCAGATATATGTTCTAGAAAAATACTATTTTTTAAAAAAAATTTGTTATAAATACGAAAGTGAATCATTTGGTTATACAAATTTAATTTTATATTTATTACAATAAGAATAAGTTAAATATAAAAAAAAGTGGATTCTCTATCTTAGTCGAGCATAAACGAACAATGTGACAATTAATATCGGATTTGTGAATCTTATGATAAATAAAATAGATATTATGATTATGTGTCTATAGTGTTGTGATATTTTTTTGCGGTGTGATGTATTCTTTGGAGGATGCGGCGCCGAAAGTGACCCATGGCTAATTCCCCTGACCTGAGCTTGGTTGCAGCCAGCCTGCTTCGACTGATCATTGGTGAGTTTAGTATAGTAACCTTAAATACATATAACTTATTAAATAGCCCGCCAAACTGTAACCACAGTTTGTTGGCGGAGACAATTACTCTCGAAGTTTAATAAATAGTTATAGTAGGTACATACAAAGATGCGCTGGACCACTCTCCCCCCGCGCGACCACCCCGTCCGCCTACAGATACCATTAATACAAGTCTATGTCTTTCTTAGGATGAACATTCATCTATACCGAAGATTATTTTAAATTTTGAAACTAAACTCAATAGGCAACAAACGAACGACTGCGTAGCCAACTTCAGCAAAGAAGCCGACAGACGCATTCAGCTAGGATGGGCGGCATTCAGGAAGCTGCGCCACATCTTCCTATCAAACATACCCCAGTCTTTGAAGACGAGAGTTTTCAACCAGTGCGTTCTTCCAGTGCTGTCGTACGGAGCAGAAACGTGGACACTAACAGTGGGTCTGGTCCACAAATTTAAGGTTGCTCATCGGGCTATGGAGAGAGCTATGCTAGGTATTTCTCTGATGGATAAAGTCCGTAACGAGGAAATCCGTCGGAGAACCAAAGTTACTGATATAGCCTTCAAAATTAGTAAGCTGAAGTGGCAATGGGCTGGACATGTCTGTCGTAGAACCGATGAACGATGGAGTAGACGAGTTCTAGAGTGGAGACCACGTACGGGAGGACGCAGAGTGGGTCGACCCCCCGCTAGATGGACGGATGACCTGAGGAAGGTCGCTGGTGGGGGTTGGATGAGGGTGGCAGGAGATCGTGTGAAGTGGCGAGCCTTGGGGGAGGCCTATATCCAGCAGTGGAGAGACACAGGCTGATAATGATGATTGCACTATGTACCTTTGGGATGGTTCAGCCAAGTACCTCACAGATGCTCTCAATGATCTACAGAGGCGAGCTGTTCGAATTGTGGACGATGCCACTATATCTGGAACTCTCGAATCCCTGCAGCTTCGCCGAGATGTAGCTTCTCTGAGCGTGTTCTACCGGCTATACTATTGTAAGTGCTCTGAAGATCTCTATAACCTAATTCCTTTCTCTCCATTCCGCAACCGAACCACATGCACAGGTCAGAATATGCACCCACATACCGTAGTCACCATCCCTTCGCGTACCTATAAATTTGGTGACTTATACATCTGTTGCACAATAAAGATGTGGAATGCTCTTCCAGCCTCTGTGTTTCCACTTTCCTATAACCTGGAGTCCTTCAAGCGAAGTGTGAAAAGGCATCTAATCAAGCCGGCATAGTGTTAGGGATTGATGTCGGACATGAGTGTCTGATTCCAGTTGCTAACATTCATGGAACACGCGCCATTTACCATCAGGTGGGCGAAACGAAAAGAAACTGACACGAGGTTCTTTTCTCGATAAGAACGTCTTTTACACTTCCGTAGCACGCAAGTCGGTATATTATCCGTATTACAACAAAATTATCAATTGAAAAATGCTTGTCAAACACATAACCGGTATCACTGTCATACAATTCTCCACCTATTGGTCTAACATTTGGTTTCTATAGCGTCTTGTTTTTTATTAATGTCTCTGGTGTTTTCTGGTGGTATTACGGTCTGTCATGGGGAAAGTGGTAACAAAGAAATATAACTACAAGAATAAATATATACTATTAACTATTTATAAAAAAAAAGAAAAATTAAATGTAGGTAAATAAAAAATATAAAAAAAAGATATTCTACCCGGGGGTCGTGGTTATTAAAAGAGGTGGTCAGTACAATAGCTTTCCGCCATGACACGGAGCGGTACTCCCCTGGCCAACTCGCTGTGCCGTGAGGATCTGGGCGCTGGGCGTAGGCAGGCGGGGGCTGGTTGTAGTGCAGGTGGAGAGGCCGCTCTGGATACAGGCGACTAGTACAGTTTATGTAGGTTAAAGGTTAAAGAGAAACGTTGAACCCTGGAATACACCAAACCAGGTGATGTAAAACGACATATTGGCTTCGCGCATCATCCACCTACAGCTACAGTAAGCTGGTATAAAATATGTTGATATTTATAAATATTTAATATAGCTGCCTAGAATTGTGACAGCGCCAAATATTTGAACAATCTTGCGAAATGAAGATTGTTACTTTGTGTTTTTGTTAAGCCGTTGCGTTAATTTGCAAAGACAAATACGAAAAACCCAACAATTGAAAATTAAACTCTGCTGGTGACATAGAAATCTGTTCTTTAATTTGGACAACAAAGAATGTTATTATTGTTCAAATAATTAGTACCTACCCGCTTCCATGGATTAATTAAATTCACTCAACTTCGAAAACAAAATAATTCTTCAAGGTTGTTTATTTAGGCGTAAACTTATTCGTAGTCGTCATTTAGTAGTATCATCATCATCACAGCTCCTAGAACACAGCGTCCAAGACCTCCACTGTTGGAGATGGGCCTTCCAGGTTTTTTTTTTAATATTTGACCTACACACGCCACGCTCTGGCCAGACAGGGTTGGCGAGAGTTGGATATAATTTTTTTATGACAATTTATTAACGATTCAAGTTGATATTAGTTTAACCGGAACCGACAGCATAAGGTGCTCTACAAGGCACGGGAATGGTGGTTTTGTAAATCTAGGACAAATGTACGTAAAAATTTTCATTGGTACATGCCGGGGTTCGCACTCACCTTTTTTGGATCTTACGGAAAGAGTTCTTACAACCGAGTAATAATAATAATAAATATCTTTATTTACAAGATATAAAAACAATAACATATATTATCATGCATTATGATACAGGAAATACATATGTATGTATAGGTCTGTCCGTCGGCAGTCAACGCCCAGACACCCTTTTTTATATACATATATTATTAATTTTCATTTCAAAATAAAAAATAACAAAATGTACACAAAAATAAAAATTGTGTGGTTAAGATCCTCATTTTGTGTATGATGTAAGTGTGTGAGTGTGTCTATGAGGGTGTGTAAACTTTGCTAACTTTGTTATTATCGCATTCCTACTATTTTACTATTGACAGTAATTCCTCCGTTATATTATAGTCAATAGCAACCATTGTGTGACATTATTTCTACATATCACTTTAGTGCATTAATATATGGCTACCTCTTTATTAATTTTATTATATAAATTATTTATTTAAAAGCTACCTATTTTGTCACTGCTGGAGTACCCGCGATCCTAGAACCCTCTGGGATTGCGCGGAGCGATGGCAAAAGACCCGACGGCATGACCGTTGGGCCGTGGAAACTTGGCAGGTCCCTGGTGTGGGATGCGACATGTGTAGACACATTAGCCCCATCACACATCCAGGCGACCTCGTCAGGCGCGGGAAGTGCGGCGGTTTCTGCTGAGAACCTCAAGCTGCGCAAATACGCCAACCTCAGTACAGGTTATTTGTTAATTCAAAAAAATAAACTAAACAAAACCTTAAATTAAATAAACTAAAAGATAAACCTAATTAATATAAAAACTAAATACTTACAAATAATTTGCCGTAAAGACGATGGGCCCTTGTCTGAGGACGCTAAATCGTTAATACGCGAAATACGCGTTGCCATCCGAGCGTCAACAGGTGATCCTTTAAGTAGGGAATATCTTATTCAGAGGATCAGTGTTGCCATCCAACGAGGCAACGTCGCCGGAGTCCTCGGAATATTGGTTTCATCTTCTCCTGGATTCGATGACATGTAGATTATAATCAAGATATTTATATAAATAGTAAAGTAAAGCTGAATATTGATGCTGAATGACATAATAGTCTAAAAATTTTCTAAAAAAAATTGTCATAAAATACTACATTTTAATTAATCTATAATATGCTTTGTATATAATTTTAGCATGCTCTGACACCTGAACTATTTATGTGGGGTTTCATGAGTCAGTATTTCATGAGTTGTATTCTCCTACTTGGGTTTATAAGATGTTGATGGGATTGTGTAACTACAAAGTAGGTACCTACTGCAGTAGAAGCTGCATCAGTTTCTAGCTTTTACAAGTTTTAATCTTACTAATGCATCGTCTTGTGCACTCACTTCACACTCTAGTGCCGGGGGTCTACTCTCTAATTACTGTTTTATTAGATTACTACAAAAAAAATGAATTAACATTTAATAGGTGGTAGGAGGACTGATGGTGATAATTTGTTTTGTCTGCCAGGACGGGGAAGTATCCACAGTCAAGCAGGCATAGTGATAGGGACTGATGTCACTCATGAGTGTCTGATTCCAGTTGCTAACATTTGGTAATTTATAAAAAAAATGTATCTAATATATGCTATCTTTATAATATCAGTGCGGTAATTGTGGTTTGGTTGTTAGAGCTCTTTTCTTTGTTATCTCATGACATTTATTTTTAATAGATAGTTTTCGCCTTTTTTACCCGACTTTGACACGTAAATAAGGGTAATGTTTATCAGCCTATGCATGTATCTATGTTTGTTTCTTTTTGGCACACTGTAAATCAAACGCGTGGGCGGTTTCTAATGATTGTCACGTCATCAAAACATAGTGGATTTAGCAGTAACTATAAAATTATTTAAATGGTGTAGTTATTAAACTTGTATTAGCGTTGCAACCTGGTGGAGAATAGTAAGGTTAGGAGAGGAAACCCACTAACTAGTAGATGCGGCGATCGAGGCTTCCCCTGGCGTCCTTCGGCTGGTTCACTATTCGATTTCCCCACTGATTTCACAGTGATTATTGTTTATTGCGTGGTATTTTTTTGAGCACTGCACTTGGACAAATTGCGGCGTGATTTTGCGAGATTTATTTTTAACGGCGGAGCGTGGTAGGTTTGCGGACACGTCCAAGCGCGGCTTTACTTAACTTTTTTTTTTAGTTCATATTTAAAATATTATTTTACACAGTTAAATTTATTGAATCTTTATTTATTTTTTTATTCAGTTTTTTATTAACGTATAAATGTTTATATTTCAAGGAAATGGATCAGTTTAAAAAGTTAGGTAGTTATATATTTATTTATACGAAAATAAACTTTTATTATATCCTGTAAATTTGTTAGTCTCGCTTTACACTTTTTACGTTTCCACTGACGATATGGATTAAATCGTACGTTTAGAGTATGCCTCCTAGATGTTGTGGGAGGCCGACAGGCAACACTTTGTTGTCAACAACAACAACTCTAGATAAACCTGGACATGAAATAATGATGTTATATTTCGGTTTTGACGGTAGAAGTAAATTTGACAATATATTATGATCTTACTTTATGCTTTTACTGTATTGTATCATGTCAATTACAGCTTTAACCTGGTCAGTTCATCTCAGTGACATCCTTATGCCATTGACTTTACCCTGGACTACCCGGTCACATGTCCTGCTGTAAAAAGGCTACAACACCAGCAGCTCTGCAACCTTAAAAAGATTATGCCCTTTCATTTCGGTTCCCTTCTTAAAAACAATGTCATTATAGACTCCTTCACCAGCTTTGTGGATCACATTGTTATGAGCCTCAAGTAATTCAACTAGTGAAACCGAACCACCGCGACACTAATACCCTTGTGGCAAGTTAAAATAAAATAATATATATAAATAATAATAATAAATAATTAATTATTAATTACATGGACGGAGTTCCGAACAAACAAATCCATACTGGAGGAACTGGGGATCAGACAACGCCTTTCCTTGTCACGGCGTGGAGAAACATCCATCAAGCGCTTGGTAGTCCAAGGTAAGATCGATGGCAATAGGATGCGTGGTAGGTCTCCGATAAGATGGACCGATCAGGTGAAGGTTGCAATGGATCATTTCCTACATGAGTGCACTAGGATAGCCGGGGTCCGAGAGGAGTGGCGAACCAATGGCGACCACGACCACTCTGCCAAGAGTGTAGCGACTACGAAGAATATAAATAATAAAATTAATAATTAAAAAGTGACTTAGGTGTGTGGAAGTGTGAGCATGAGCGAAACTACTGAAAACTGTCAGTAGCACATTGCAAAGTGAGTAGGCATGATTGTAGAGTCGATAAAAAAAGCCTGATCCCCAGTTCCTCCAGTATAGATTTGTTGATTTGAAACTCCGCACACTTTAATAAAAATTAAACAGAGATAATGTAACTGATAGTTACAACGGAAAATGGTTTGTTTAAAGTGACATAAACAACCTATTTCGTTTATGAAGTAACATTGTGTAATGAATAGCTGAAGTTGAGAATTCAATATAGTTACAGTGACCTATATATATTGACCGGGCATTAATACTAAAATTAATACACGCGTAAATTTATTCAAATAAATTAAACATACTCGTACACATAACAGCTTCTAGAACACACAGTCCTAGTTCTCCACTGTTGGAGTTGGGTCTTCCAAATATTTCTGGATAATTAATAATAATAATAATTCTTTATTTATACAGAAGAAATTAGTTACAATAATAAATACAATAGTGAAATATTTATATAATAAATTACACGATGTGAACAATATTGACGCTACATATTTCCAATTGTATTGCACGTTGGAGCCCAAACCAAGAATTTTCGTCTTGTGTCTCGGGCTCCAGCTGCACTAGCTACCCTAGTATTCTACATAATATTTACATTCAAAAAAAATAATAATAATTTTGATAAAACTTTAAGCTAAAACTATTCTAATCTATTGTTAATGCATGCAAAAGCAATAAAAATAATAAATAAATAATAAATTACAATAAAATAAATAATAAATAAGATAAAATTGCCATCGCCACATGTTAAAATTATGATCCAATAAACGTACAGGTCGCGCAATTAAAGATGAGTACAAGACATCATATCCCTCTAGCTTGCATGGTATTATTGACAAAAAAGAGATGGTAGCTTTCTTTTCTTATTAAACAGGCTGCTCTTACATTATTTCGTTATTATTTCTTGCAGAATTCTTAAATAACAATTCACTTCTTTCCGTTCCATCTCATTATTCCGGATTTGTTTCGAATTCCTTTGCGGTTGTTGCTACAAATCCGTGGAACAATCTATATTAACATAAGGCAGGCATCTACCAGATCATCATTTAAAAAGCTGGTCTACTCACATTTTCTAAATAGCTCCATGTTTATTATTGTGTATGTATTAGTATTTAGTATATTTATATTTATAAGTAGATTATATATAAGTAAGTTTATCATATAAGTATTTATATCTAGTTGATATGTCACTTATACTTTCATTGCACCTACAGTTGTTCTAATTAGTCCCAAAGCTTTGGCTGTTAGAAAATGTCTACGGGCATTAAGTCCGCCTTTTGTACTTTATGCATTAAAGTTTTGAAATAAATAAATAAATAATTTACAGTCGTCTCAATTCACAGTCGTCTCAATGACACATGGTTGTAGATTTAAACATAACTACTTGTGTATTATGCAGTGTTTATCTTTCTCTGCGTGTCCTGTATGTGTAAGGATTGTGACTACGGTATTTGGGTACATATTTTGGCCTATGCGTGTAGTCAATGACGGGTCCTTAATAAAGTCAATGAATATATATAATTAAGTTTGTGAGCCTCACTCCGCGTTCAAAATGATTGCAAGTGAAAATTTACTCCAATACACTTGGAAGCAACGAAAACAGGTCTTTAATAGTATATATTTATTAAGGGGATTTGCATCTCTCTCGCTCGCACAATCCAATAATAAATAGTGTACTTTTGAGAAATATAATGTAGTCTATATATATCAGCTTAGTAGGGAATAAAAATACTGACTTTTTAGAGATACATTTCTCATATTTTTGTTTTAGCAAAAAAATGAAAATCGTTTTTTTTTCTCTGTCTAAAATTTGGTATATGAAAGTACAAACAAATACAGAAAATATTGGTTTTTGCGAGGTAGAGGTATGCAAATATGTTTAACCCTCTTAACGGCGCTGCTGCCTAATATATTATAAACAATATGTTATTGTAGACAGTTATAAACTAAAACATAAATTATTACATAGAAATTAAAAACATTAAAATAAGCAAAAATATAATAATACAGAAGCTAATAGAAGTTTAAACTAAAAATTTGTACTCTACTAAGAAAGATACCACATTGGGTTTAGTCAAAAATATATAACTCCAAAACTAAGATTAATTTATATATTTTTATACAAATTTGCTGTTTGTTAATGCACGACGTTTGATTTTACACCAACTTATGATTGAAATGAATGGCAGTTTAGTCGACCTACGAGTATTTCTAAAAAGTATCATTACGACCGTTTCCCTTGTCTAAGCTCGTCGATGTATCCAGCGTACCAAACTCGAGAAAATATCACAAATAAATTAAATATTACCTAATGTATTTATTTACACTAATAAATATTTTTGTGTCCCGACCAGGAATCGAACCCGGTACCTCCGAGTCTAAATCCACGGAATTAACCGCTAGACCACGGAGTAATGAAACAAAAAATAAAATTATAGAGACAATGGAGCTAATTTCTTATGATAGCTATATGCTATTGTTTGCTTTTGGGTATATATTTTAGCTATTTATTGTTATTGTAAAGTATCAATATTCACATCTAGTTCTATTGATTTATATAGAATTCCTACTGCATTAAGTTCGCCCTTGTACACTACTCTTGGAATCTTGTGCAATAAAGTATTTTATTACTATTATAGTTTAAAGCTAATTAGCAATAATTTGTGTTTCATTTATTGAAGATATTATATTGCTTCATTTAGTAACAATGGCGACCAATAAAGTTCGAAGTTTGAGTGACCCGTTAACTTTGGTTTCAAATGTAATGTAGTCGAGTCAAGTGCCAAAGTCAGCACATGAGAAACTTTTGAGTTTATTATTAAGTTTAGAAGTGTGATAATTAATATCTGTACATCGCCTTTTGTTTAGTGCCTGGGCCTCGATTCTCACGCCTATTCATGTCCGCTCGATTTGTTCGAATGAAACTGACAGTTTTCTATGGAGATCTGTCGCTTTTCATTCGAATATTTCGAACCGACACGCAAGTCGCAAGTGCTAGAATTAGGCTTCTGGGCACACCGGTTTCGTATAGTTGGCGTCTCATAAAAAGGTCGCTAATTGACATATGTCAAAATGACATTGGAGGGTATGTGTTTGCGCATGGGTGATTTTTTTTATTATTATGTATTTTTTTTTCGTTTGAAAACACAATTTTAGAAACAATACCATCACAGTGATGTACAAATACATTACAAATAGGTGGTAGGCAGACTGAATGGTGGTAATTTGCCAGTCCGCCGGGGCGGGAAAGTATCCACCGTTCGTGCCGATAAACCCAGTAAAGTGTATCCATACGTTTCGGGATCAAGCTCGAATTGCCGTCATGCCCAGTCTTCAATTTATGTACTTTTGGTGCTGGGTGCCGTGTATCTCACGATTCCAGGGATTTTTAGGTTTAACTTCTTCAGCGGGGGGAAGTCAGGCACATGCGTTACGTCCGTGATCGGGTGCTGCTGTGGAACCCTGGTACCGAGGCCCAACACGTCCAATTTATTGTTCTTAATTTGCAGAGGATTTTCTAAGGGGTAATACTAGAGTCCTCTGTCTCCTTTACTCTGTTTTAAATGAGCCTGCGACACCGAAATACCTCAAGGACAAATTCGCTTATCTCTTTTCTTTTCATGATAAATTTCTCCGATCTTCTCACAACTCACTTCTTTCCGTTCCATCTCATCATTCCGGATTTGTTTCGAATTCCTTTGCCGTTGTTGCTACAAATCTGTGGAACAATCTACCTATTACCATAAGGCAGGCATCTACCAGATCATCATTTAAAAAGCTGGTCTACTCACATTTTCTAAATAGCTCACAACAAAATTTGTGAGTTGTATATGTATGTTTATTATTGTGTATGTATTAGTATTTAGTATATTTATAAGTAGATTATATATAAGTAAGTTTATCATATAAGTATTTATATCTAATTGATGTGTCACTTATACTTTCCTTGCACCTACAGTTGTTCTAATTAGTCCCAAAGGTTTGGCTGTCAGAAAATGTCTACGGACATTAAGTCCGCCTTTTGTACTTTGTGCATTAAAGTTTTGAAATAAATAAAATAAATAAATAAATAATATTTTATTTTTTACATATCTGTTAGGGTACCACTGTCAGGTATTCTCATATGTATGTAAGAGAATTTACAGACTCCGTTCGATAGTTCTAACAATAAAGCCAGTCTAAATTCAGGAAAAAAAATTTACAAGTGGATAAATATTTCAGACAGACAGTACCTAAAATTATGTTATTTGCGGATTGCAGCAGCTTTATGAAGACTGCGCTTTCTTAATGAATTCCGATGCAGCATAATTACTTCAAAGAAGGCAATTAGCGTCAATTAGGCGTCGTTTTGTGGTAAGCATTTTTGTGTTATATTTATAAAGGCAAGAGGGTAAACCATAGACCATAGAAGGAACCAGAAATGACTTTAAAACCGTCTTAAAGAATCTGTGCGTGTGTAAAAATCATTTAGAAATTTTATGTTATAATCAATTATAATATGTATTGTTCCTTCAAATAATGGTGGGTCGTTGTCGATTTTTTTAAAACGAAACGCAACCGTTTTTAGATGACGACACTAGTTGTGAAAACGGTTCTCGTTGCAACTGGTTTTAAAACCGTGTAGCATGGTTGCATGAAAATGGTTTTAAATAATACCTTTTCCAAAAAATAGTTGCTGGTGATACAGATTACAATACGAGAGAAAATGGATAAAACTATTAACCTTATAGATCGTCTAATTAGTTCCTATAAGTACATTATAAGTTAGAAATGAAATTATAAAAAATAATATAAAGAATCAATTTTATTGACAAAAAATGATACATTATTATAAAAATTAAGGTACCAAATTTGTGCAATTTTTATGTTTCCTTATTAGTTCTATTAAAAATGAGAAAAAATGTTTAATTTTATTTTAGAACTCATATTTTTATTTTGTAAATTTGTTAGTTTTTGTTAAATTTATTTTTTTGTTTTAACAGTAATATGTTTCTAATTTCTTCTTCTTCTTTATATATTGGTGAATGCTGTGACACCTAATTGGTACATATATTAGATAAGTTATAATTATACTATGTTATGTGTGTGATAATATATGTACTGCTGTGTGTACTATATAAATAAATAAATGAAACAAAACTGTAGGTATTTTGCAAGCGAAACTAAAAAGAGTTGTACAACTGAATAGGTTTTAGTCAAAACCTAAAAACTATCGTCGCAGAACATAAAACGGCCCTTAAAAACGGTTCGTCTTGGCTACGCCCACCACTACTCCCTAGTCTGTCTGCATACTGTAGTCTATGTCCAAACCTGCTTTTGCAGGCCGCCCGTTTTTTACTTACTTTTATTTACTTACTTGTACGTGCAAGCAAATTAAAATAGTCGTTGGTATTTTAGTGAATTATATGGTCTGTGGTCCAAGCTTAGAAGTTGTAGTGGTTGGCGTCGCGACAGGTCAAGTGCTAGACGGCTTCTCGACCTCGCTGTTCCCAGTCAACACGCTACTGCAAAAAAGAAATAAATGTGAGCATTTAAACCAAATTTAGGTAGGTCCATTACGAAAGAAGTTAAACTCTATTCCACGAGAACTGATAGTGACGTCATTGCGTCTAAACGTATACCGTTATACACAAGAATGTAAATATTGTTTTCATGTTGCTAATTTTCTATAGTTAACAATGTCAAAATGGCATTTAAATTAACAAAGCGACATTTCGTGGTACCCGTCTGTGTTTAGCCATGCGTAACAAACAATTGATCGCCATTTTAATCATTCAGTATCCCACGCACTCGAACAAAATACGTTTTAATTGTTATCTTTTGTTTAAACTGTTATTTTTGAGTTATTAGTTGTATTACTCGTAAAGGACTAAAATAGTAAAAAAATAAAGAGATTTTTTTTATATTCTAAACAATGTTGAACACACCTGCATTGTCTGATGACGTCATTATCAGTGCTCGTGGCACAGTTTAGGTACATGCATAATGAAACTTGTACGAGTATAATACCTGTGTTTGGTTCGTTATGCAAAGTTTAACTTAAGACCTATTTGATTCCTGATGAAGAACACAGAAGACACATAAAATAAGAAGTTTCTCGAGACATCGACGAGCTTGCCACTTGTCATGATAGACCTATAGCAAAGCTGGCTGAATGTAAATCTTCTTAAAAACGCGTGATTTCTGACCAGGCATACAGTAAGCGCTATAGTAAAATTGGTTAAGGGCATCACCGTCGTGAAAAACTTTTTAGGATGAAATTATCCTATCCAAGTAGGCACCGGGTGTCCAGATAATGAATAAAATATTAAGGGTGAAAAGTGATATAAGAATTTAATAACATAGGCCCACGTTTTGCGTAGCACCGCGCGCGGAATGTTGATGTGGTTTTTGTTCGCTTCGGCAAACAACTATATTACACACAATATCCACCACATTTGTTATCCTTGAAAATGATTTATCTGTATTTCGGCATGAGTAATGAGCGTTGGTAATGGTATTCATATATTCTTCTTTTTAAATTGCCATTAAACAAGACAGGACAGTAAACGAAATGGTATAAAAATAAAGATAGACCAATCAATGCAGTGTATCAATATGTGCGGTGGTACCCCCGGCATGGCGCCTCCGTGGTCTAGTGGTAACAAACGTTGCCGTGAACTCGGGAGGTCGTGGGTTCGATTCCCACCGGGGGCAAGTTGTACATTGTATAATTTGTCTCGGTCTGGGTGTTTATATGTATAATATGTATATATTTACAAAAAAAAAAAAAGTATAATATGTAGTTTATCAACCATCTAGTTTCCGTAACACAAGCTTACCGCTTACCACGGAAATTAAATGGCGCTGTGTGGCCTGTCTGAAAAAAAAAAAAATAATAAAAAATGTACCAATGAGAAATACACTTTTCTTAAGTACATTTAACACAGATTTACGAAACCACCGTTCCTGTCCCTCCGAAAGAGCGTTAAGCCGTCGGTCCCGGTTCCACTAATGTCAACTTGTGGAATTATTAATAAATTGTCATTAAAAAAATTACATCAGGTCCTCGCCAACCTGTCTGGCCAGCGTGGCGAGTATAGGCCAAATTCTCCAGATATATGTTCTGGAAGGCACATCTCCAATAGTGGAGGTCTAAGATGCTGTAACAAACGACTGATGAATATTAAATAATAAATTTACCAAATTGTATAACATTGAAATGTGTGTGAAATTCACTTTTTTTTTCATTCTAAATTTGTACGTGCAATTTAATTTCTGTGAACAAGCGTGACCCGAGATATTTTTGTCCGGAGTCTCTGGGGTATAATAGTCTTTTGATTACATTAATGATTCTGACCGGAAACTGGTCCCGAAATTTGGCGAAATTTTGCCCGCGGGTTCTCGCTAATATTTGACAAAAATACTCCTTCAAGGACCTTTCAGTTTAAACCGTAACTACCCAACTCCGGTCAAGAATACAGAAAATAGATCACTATTTAGAAACGAATGTCTAAAAGAAGTAATAGAAGACTTGAGCTGTTTTCATTAATATTAAAAAAAACTATCTATGAATCGCAAACGAATTAACAAAAAAAAAAATGTTTAGGATGTATTCTGTACCATGTCCTGAAAACAAAATTTAAAAAAATGTTATTTTACGCAGACATGTCAAGTGCAAGTTTTTGTTTTATAAATTAATTTACTGTGAATATTAAGTGGTGTTGTTTTGTTTAATAATGTGCTACAATATGAATAATTATGGAAAACGATGAATTGGAGTTTAAATATGGGTAGTTGACAAGTTGCAGTTTATATTTTGCAATGTTCCCGCGCTATGAACTCCCATTATACCCGACGTATTTTGGGCTATAATGCCGCGAGTGACTTCAAGAAAAGCAACTAATTCGGCAACAACTGGAATTTGATCATAACCTCATTAACCCATAAAAAATAAATATATATTACCTTAGAATTGGCTGTATAGGCTAGTCCCTTTGCCTTCCTTATCACCTCAATCACCATCCATCAGACGAAGAGCACATAAACAAACAAAAATAGTTTAATGTATGATTTAAAATATCGTTTCCAATTCCTATGTGATCATAGCCTTTCACTTCGTTCTTCACATAATAATCTACTTAAAATCCCTCCCCACTCTTCCAGCAGATATTCAAATTCCTTCACAGTATCTGCAGCTCGCCAGTGGAACCGACTTCCTTTAATTATCAGACAGGCACCATCTCTTAAAATATTTAAAGATAAATTATACAAATACTTACTTCACAAACAGAATAAGTCACCATAACTTACTTACTATATATATATATATATATGAGGATGTACAAAAGGGCATGTATGAAGAGGGTGATGAGTGTCGAAGAAGCGAAAGAGGTATGTCGTGATCGTGAAAGTGGCGCTCAATTGTCTCTGCCTACCCCGCAAGGGATTATTATTATTATAAATTAATCCTCGTCAAATTTGATAAATAAACAATTTAACCAAATATATTCGATCATTGCCTAGCTAAAATATATTTTGAAAAACGAAAAATGCACTATGCCGTCAAAAGACCTCGTAAAAGTTCCAGATTTACAACACACACTTCAACGTGGAATATACGAGCTCAAAAAATTGTTCGTTACAGAGTTTTTTTTGTTTTTTATTAGTCTGTATTTTTACGACGAACACAGCCAAAAAAAGGGTCCAAATAAGCGACACGGGCGGTGAAAATTAATTAGCAAATCTGCACGCCACGGGCGACCGCAACGTAGCCTGCACCAGGCACGCTGCGGTCGTGCCGCGCCGCAACCGAGCCGCTCACCTGTCTCCCGACCATAGACATAAACCACACTTTTTTTGGATTCTCAATAAATTAATAAAATACCAGTTCGTTTATTTGATTTTTTAATGTAAAGTAATACATACATACATATCTACACGCCAAATCCCTTGCGGGAAAGGCAGAGACAATTGAGCGCCACTTGTCACGATCACGACATACCTCTTTCGCTTCTTCAATATTTATCAATCTCTTCATACATGCCCTTTTGTTTCGATATAATAAAGGAATAATATTTAAAAACTTAAAATTTAAAGGGTGTAAGGGCGTGTGAAGTGAAGTGAATGCCGACGGACAGACCTATAGATATATAATATATACATATGGTTTCATTGGAAAAGTTGTTTATTTTTGTCAATAGAATAACATATTATTCTAACGTAATGCCATACAAAGTCACCCTGTATAACAGTTTTAAAAATATATATTTCTACATATATATTATATTTATTTGATTTCTGTAGTATTGGTATGTAATATATATATATATATATATATATATTTCTCTATGTATTGTATTTATATTTTTTTTGTTTAAATTTATCTATTTTCACCATACTCAATTTTAAATCACCCAATATCCCAAAGGTTAACGGGAAGAGGATGTTTTGCAGCATTACGGGAGTCAAATTTTTCACGGAAATAAGGATTAAATGACACAGACGCAGGATATAACTGATTGACTGAGGATACTGGATAAATAAAAAATATTGGATCGGTATTATTAACTTATACGTCTATGAAACCAGCTCACGCTATACCGTAATCCGATTACCATTTTCGTTTGTATTGCAAGGACAACCAACTTTAATTTGGCATTCTCAAAACAGCTTTTATAGTAAGGTTTTTTAAAGCCCACAAAAGTCTACAAAGGGTATTTATTCTGTCGCAAAGTAATCAACTTGCCGTTGTTTCTTCTGTTTTGTTATATTTTGCTTGCTCTTCCTTAATTAATAAATACAAAGTACTCTGTAGTAAACAACATAATTTCTCCACAGATTTGATTAAATAATTTGATTTAGGTAAGCACATCTCTTCTTGATTAATTTTACACTCCAACTTTGTACAGCGCCATCTAGTTCGCGTTAACGGAAGCTTTACGACATTCTGTCTCCGTCTGCTCCTTGTAGTTTTACTTTCCTTCGCTAGATGGCGCTTTAAGTTTACTAGTTGCTAAACGTGGCAAAGCTTTGCCTCAAAGCTTGTTAGCTTGTACTCGACAGAACACTCTTGTTCGCCACGGGATGGCACCACATTGTATTTTAACTAGTCTGTCAATTACATAACAGGACGTTAACAATGAGTGAAATGGCCTGGCGGATGTTCGCCCTGTTATGAATTCCAGTTTGCCGCTCTTACTTACGCTACGCTAACCAGAAGAAGACCAACAGGGACAAGATCCTAAGTCAGCGAAACGACGCTTAGAGTGGTCTCCCGAACATCGTGGTACGTGTGTAATTCCGTCATAGTTCGAGATCTGGAAATGCTATTGAACAGTTTTTCGTCGGCTAGACGTATCAGCCGGACAACGGACACTTCTAGCAGAATATCGCTTTGCCTTGCGCTCGGTCAACGAAAGACGACTTCCTAGAGAAGTGATCCTGGAGTCGAACCTGGACTGAGAATGTAAACTGACACGGCCTCTTTACAGCCACGATCTTATTTAAGTAGTTTCTAAGTTAGTTAGTTTTACTTGCTTGTAGCAATAATGTTGTGCATAGCATACCATACATAAATATGGGTTATTGCCTGTTTACGGTCCAACCATTATTACCACTTTGATTAGTACATAAGTATTGATTTAATTAGTTCTGACTGTATCCAAGTTGTTTTGAGAGAACCAATGGAAATAAATTATTTTGATTTTGATTTGAGTTCGTGAGCTACAGATGCGCTGTTATACTGGTAACTCTGCCCAATCCCCAACCCAGGCCCATTGGTCATCCGGACCAGAACGAACCCACTGTCTGTCTTTCTGCCAATTACAATATCTAGCACCACTGGCTAAAATATTAAAGTTGTATATCACATTTTCATTATTATTAATTATGTTTTATTTTTTATTTGCAGGTAAGACAACAAACTATACGTCATAGACCAAAATACAATGAATGTACCAACTGAAGGTAAGTAATATTTATTGTCTATGGGTGGATCATTTTTTTAAATGTACGAAACAAAAATTAGTTAATAATTAACAAGTAGAAATTTGTAAATATGCAGCCTAAAGCTAGCTTCCCACGGTCCGTGATATCGCGGACGGACGCGGACCAGCTCGCCCGACACACAGTGGGAAAGGGTCTCGTCCGTGGTAGCACAGTACGTCTGGGGCGGTGCGCCGGTATCCGTCGCGAGGTGGTAACTTCAAAGGTGCGCGTATTATGATAAGTTTTTCCAAATCATTCCCTATGATCCCACCGGTAGGATCACTCACAGGACAGGAAATATTTTATGTCATTCGTTAATTTTCAACCGTGATCAAAACAGAAAATAAAATTAGTTATTTAGGTACACTTACCTTAAACGACTTTTGTTGTATGCTGATATCCACCAGCGACGTGGTTCCTTTTTACTATTACTAGATCACATAATTTGGTAATTGTTAATTTATACCACAGCCGCAGCTGCAGCGACGGACGATACGTTCTCTTTCACTTTGCATTTTGAAATGAAGCTATCAAAAGATTTACACAGACCGACACGCACCGTTGAAAAAGTCCTGTCTGTGTGCGTTGCCGTACGTGGTCGGCTGTGCTTGATGATCCGCAGAATCACGCACCGTGGGAACCCAGCGTTATAGTTAAAGAAGTTATTACGACAGATTACCGCCTATTAGAATTAAATCATTGTGTAGGAATTCTTAATTTAAATTTAATACTAAAACACTTATAGTCTAAGACTTTGGTAAAATCAAATTTATTATTCTGAAATGGTTAACTAAATTGTGAAACCGCGAGCTCCAATAAAATTATTTAATGAGGTTATTATTTATTAATGGAGTTTGGTAAATCGGAAAATTATATTGAAAATCTAAACGAAATTGAAAAGTCAAAATCAATAGGAATAAATGGTTGCCGCGTGATTTGACAGGAAACACAAATAAATTTAATTAAATCAATGGTAACTCGGTTGTGGTGGCAGTGATGCTGACCAACAAACGAACAATGAGAAATATCATGTTTCTTATTGTGCCGGATCGCGAGGTTTAGTAGTGGACTGTATATTGGCTTCCCTCGATGTTAGTAGGTGACGTATCCTCACGACCGGTGTAACGACATCATGCGGGGTAGACAGGGGGGTTCGTTGTTAAGATCCCGGACGGCTTCAGGCGGAATAAAACTCCATGCTTCAGGAAGGTCTTCTCAGGTGTCCTCGGGCTTGCAGTTCTTCTTGTTGGCTCGGCGAAATCGGAATGTCGGAACCGCAAGCCCGTCTGTCTTTTATAATACTCACTTGACCTCGATTTTGAGCTTACACGTGTTTGTCGGCTTCCTTTGCCAACACGGTAAGCCCCGCCCCCTATTGGAATAGTCCTATTAGAATGTTTACATTATAACCAATAGGGGACAGAATGCCCGCTCCGACCGAGATGTAAAGTCGATGGAGCGAGCACCAAAATTTCCCGCTGAGATCAAGTGAGCAATAAGACAACCCTCGAAATACTTTATTTATCACAAAAGTCCCTAATACAATGTCTGCATCTGAGCAGGGAGACTTACACAATCATTTTAAGCTGGGCTGACCTGGAATACGTCCTAGACCCTCTCCAGATCAGCCCAGGTACACACTGAGGCACCTGGACGGCTTCCAGGCTACCTAGGTCCTCACTAGGATACCTAGGCAGCAGCCGCGATCGACTTTCCTAGACTGGCCATAACAAGTCCGAGATCCTCTCGGGACCAGTCCAGGTTCCGTCCAGGATACCAATACCCATTCTAGGCAGACTAGGCACTCGCAGAGCTACCTAGCGACCTGAATTTACAATATTCCAGGCTGGCCAAGAATACACTCGAGACTCTCTCGTGGCCAACCTGGATACCCTACAATAAAACATCTCGTTTTATTATCACAAATAAGATTAATATTGTTATCGCGAACAAAGCGTACCTTCCAGGTACGGCGACATAGACCAAACGTTATCGCGAACAAAACGCATCCCTTGGGTGCGGCGGTAAAGACCAAACATATTACCGCGAACAAAGCGCTTCCCTTGGGTACGGCGATAAGGACTACAACACATTGTCGCAAACATAGCGCACCCTTTAGGTACGGCGATAATAAGCTAGGCTTGACCGAGATGACGTCATCACACCGTCTCTCGGCCAGGCTAGGGTCAAAGGTTATTCTTTATTATCACACACAAATAAAAAACACACAGTAGTCATCAAATAAACACAAGTAAAAATACACAGTAATCGTCAAATAAACACACGTAAAAATACACTAAGAAAATACACGATTAATACACAATTATTATTATTTCCTGGTTACGACCAACGCAAATTCCTAAGCTATCACATAGCTATGTCCGGGCTACGACCACCTCTTTTGTTATTGTCTTATCTTTATCACTAGTAACTTTTATCACTAATTGTTCGTGATTGATAGGCGGCCGTCCCGTACATCCTCCCGCCGCACATCGCCGTCCGTCCTGGAGGGCCGATGTGTTAACTGCTGGAAGGGTCGGCCGGCTCCGCGCTTGCAATGATGACGAGTTTCTTCGTCGGTCGCCGCAGGAGTCCTCCCGCCGTCTTCACGTCGACGGCTCGCACGATGCCGTCAGCTCCCGGGAAACACCTCTCCACGATCCCACGTGGCCACGAGTTGCGGGGAAGGTTGCCGTCCGCTATCAGGACGACGTCTCGCAGCTGGATTGGAACCCCTTTTCCGTGGGGCTCCCGCCGGTGTTGCAGCTCGGGCAGGTACTCCCGGACCCATCTCTTCCAGAAGTGGTCGGCAAGTCGCTGGGCGGTGCGCCAGCTGGCACGGCCGATGAGCTCGCCGTCGTCAAACCTCCCTGGCAGAGGTACGCGGGCCGGTCCACTCAGTAGGAAGTGGTTCGGAGTCAGCGACTCCTCGTCTTCTGAGTTCACAGATACGTGCGTGAGGGGGCGGCTGTTAACGGTGTACTCCGCCTCGGCCAGCAGAGTAGTCAGCACCTCCTCCGATGGATGCCGCTCGTGTAGTGTAGTGGCAAGGGCCGTCTTCACCGACCTCACCAAACGTTCCCAGGCGCCGCCCATGAATGGGGCACCTGGGGGGATGAAGCGCCATCTTATGGCGCGGAAATTCGCCTCTCGCTGTGTGGCCTTCTCCGCAGCGTCCCTCAGCTCCTTCTCGGCGCCCCGGAGATTTGTCCCGTTGTCCGACCACATCTCGGTCGGGCAGCCTCGGCGCGCAACCATGCGCCGCAAGGCCATCACGGCGGAGTCCGTGCTCAGCGAACCCGCGAGCTCCAGATGGACCGCCCTAGTGGTAAGGCAGGTAAAGAGGGCGACGTACTTCTTCTGGGTCCCTCTCCCAAAAGTCACGCTGATTGGACCAAAGTAGTCCACTCCGCAGAAGGTGAAGGGTCGACGGTGGTGGCCCAGGCGACATTCGGGATGATCTCCCGTGGGCGGCGTCGGCGGCTTCGTCCTCCTGATCCTGCAGAGTAGACACCTGCTAATGATAGACCGAGCAGTCGGCCGGAGATGCAGAATCCAGTAGCGTTGTCTGCACTCATTGATGACCGCTTCGGTGCTGGCGTGGTGTAGATCCCGATGGACGCGCTCGATGATGAGACGAGCGACGTGATCCCGACCGTCGAGAACTGGTGGACTCTTCATTTCGGGGGGCACCTCGGTTACAGCCCCTATCCTCGGCCGAAGTCTGATGAGCCCGTCGACGATCACCACCGCCAGTGGATGCAGCCTGCTGGTCTTCATAATGTCCCGTCCTGCTGCCAAGTCCTTCAGCTCCATGGTGAAGGTCTTCTCCTGGCTATTCCTCAGCAGCAGGAACTCAGCTCTCTCTAAGTATTCAACGTCAATTAATTTATACTTATCTTGCGGAGTTTCTTTTTTCACTATACGCGCAGAGTTATTCGTTTTAGACGGCCAATTTTTATCCGTATCATTACGGCGGTTTCGCTTATAGTGTGTTATCACTTTTTGGCGTCTACACAGTCCGACGAATTGTAACACTCTCGCGGTGGCTCGGAGAAGTCGCAACCAACTGGAAAATCGCGCACTATCCGGTAGGCATGTCGACGTTTCTTTTTTCAATACGGTGTTTACTCTTTCCTCACCGGTGTCAACGATTTCCATTATGTTCTCCGAAGGCCACTTCGATCTCTCTTGTTTGAGAAACTCCGGTCCATGACTCAGTCTGTGGTGTCCGTCTTCTCTGCGGATGGCACCTTCCTCAAGGGTCTTCATGGCCCTCTCTTCGTGCATCTCACCATCAGCTCTCACGTGGTGGTTATAGTGGACCCTTTGTCCCAGAGTGCGCGTGTGGGCGCCGTGCAGCACCCAACCCAACTCGGTGAGAGAAGCGACCGGTTGGGAACGCTTCCCACGACGTACCTGTGACGCTAGGAGAAGTTGCCAATTATCTTGGCCGATCAGCAGTCTCGGCTTGGTCTTCTCGTACACTAGTTGATCCCTGATGTCACTAAGGTGTCCGCACTCTTCGATGTCCCTGCCCGCTACCACCTGCGGGGACAGGTCCAGGTTGCTCATTGTCTTCGCTGTAGCCGTGGTCGACCCCGTCCTTCCATCGAGTCGCACTCTAACTCGCCGGGATGTCTTGGATAGCCTACTCTGTGAGGCTATGCCCTCAATGGCTAGGGGCTCCTCGGGCCCTCTAGCTCCAATCTCCCGGGCGAGCTCTTCATCGATGAGTGTCACAGTAGAGCCATCGTCCAACAATGCTGCAGTCCGCACCTCTCCCGCCGGTCCCGAGACAGTGAGTGGCACTATCTTCAAAAATACCTGGGATCGGCATAGGTTCCAGACTGAGGCCACCGTGTCTGTTCTCGGGGCGGCCTCTTCTCGGTGTAGCAGCTTATGATGACTCTCGCGGCAGTCGTTGATTCCGCACGACTGCCGTTCACATCGATGGTATCGATGGTAGGGGTTGAGGCAGCGAAAACATACCCGTTTCGCTGTTGCCGTAGCCCACCGCTCCTCAGTCCCCATTTTCCTGAACTGTTGGCACGACGCCAGCTCGTGCCCCTGTCTGCACAGGCAGCAGTTCCTCTTCTTTGGGGGCGGTGTAGCATCCTGCGGCTCCTCCACTATCGCGACCGCGGTGTTCGCTCTTTGAGCCCTCTTGAGCGAAGGTTTCTGAAATCTCTTCTCTTCGTGTCTTGCGTCGACTCTTCTGTTGTTGGGCCAGCCAATATTCTTACCTCCCATTTGTAGACCTACGAGCGCCTCATCGATGGGCATCGTCTCGGCGTATACTGCGGCTTTTCGCTTCATAAATGCTGCAACCAGGCTCACATTCTCGGGAGCTCTGGAGATCAGGTAGAACTGTGTCCATCGGTGAAACTGCGTTGTGGATAGTTTCGAAAGTACCTGATCTGTCAGCCTCGGGTGGTGTAGGTACCTTAAGCATTTGAGCGCCGTCGCCGCCGCGATGATGTTGTTGAGGCGGCTTGAAAACTGGACGATGTCCCGCGGTTTGTCAGAGATGTTCGGGAGGTCGAGTAGCTTCGTCTCGTACACACGGCCGACTAACTTCGGTCGGGCAAAGCTGGTCTCGAGTCCCTCGATGATCTTGTCCGCTGAGCAGTTGGAGTACAGGAGCGCTTCTGAGTCTTCCCGTGCTCGTCCTGTGAGGCTGCTTCTAAGCCGTGACACGTTCTCCATGTTCGAGAAGTATGGTGCGGTGTCCCGGTATGATGTCACGAACACCATCCATTCCAGAGGGTTGCCGCTGAACTGCGGGAGTTCTGGAATCCTGGAGAACGGCATCTGGTGCCATGGCCGCTGCCTACCTTGCTCAAATTGCCCCTTCCGCTCCGGCTGGTTGTCTTCTGGGAGCCATTGGATGGCCTGGGAACCCTGCTGTCCGAAGGAGACCCTTCCCTGGGGAGGGGCCGTCGGCAGAGTTCGGTTGCATTGCTCACCTGGGAATGCGCTGGAATACCTCTCCAGATGAGGGCCCCTCTCCAGGGACGTGGAAGCTTCTCCTGGCTGAGAAGCGATGCGGTGCTCCCTGGGCGCCGCACTGGATAACCTCTCCAGATGAGGGTCCCTCTCCAGGGACGTGGAAGCTTCTCCTGGCTGAGAAGCGATGCGATGCTCCCTGGGCGTCGCGCTGGAAAACCTCTCCAGATGAGGGCCCCTCTCCAGGGACGTGGAGGCTTCTCCTAGCTGAGAAGCGATGCGGTGCTCCCTGGGCACCGCGCTGGAAAACCTCTCCAGATGAGGGTCCCTCTCCAGGGACGTGGAGGCTTCTCCTGGCTGAGAAGCGATGCGATGCTCCCTGGGCATCGCGCTGGAAAACCTCTCCAGATGAGGGCCCCTCTCCAGGGACGTGGCGGCTCTCGGTCCAGGAGCAGGGCCCGCTTCGGCGATCCGCGCGGAGCGGGCAGGACAGAGACCGACGGACTCGTGGATCGGCAGTGGCTCCTCGGGACGTGGCTGCGTGGTCCTCGCTGAATGCTGTAGACTCCGGTCTACCCATTCTTCCACGTTCACAGATGCCTCGTCGCTGGAGCTTCCGCTGTCGATCCTCCTACGTTGCTTGCTTAAGAAATCTTCGAGTTCCGCTTCTTTCTTCATTATCTGAAGTTCTCTTCTTAATTTGGCTTCCCGGTCTTGGGCGCGCGTAGTCTTCACAGACACGACGGAGGCGCGCGAAGACGCGCGGGAAGCTCGCTTTGAAGGGACCCCCACAATGGTCCCCATGGTCGACGTCCTCAGCGTACCCTCTATGGACGCCTCGGTCGACCCATGGGACCAGGCGGGGTCCGTCACTCGGGATTCACCCGATGTCGATGGCGTTGATTCCGATGTCCGGGGCCCGGATCCGAAGGCAGCCTCCGCAGTTGACTGGGCGGAGGGTTCTTCGGCCGGCACTGTCTTCCCCGTGAGCGACCGCGTAACTGGCATCCTCTTCCTGGTCTTCTATCTTCCTTCCTGAAGATGGAGCGTTCCGACGATTCCCCTGAAGCCGTCCTCTAGTCTTGATCCGGTTCCGAAGGTCCAAACGATGTACCGGATCCGGCTCCGAAGGACCAAACGATATGCCGGATCGCGAGGTTTAGTAGTGGACTGTATATTGGCTTCCCTCGATGTTAGTAGGTGACGTATCCTCACGACCGGTGTAACGACATCATGCGGGGTAGACAGGGGGGTTCGTTGTTAAGATCCCGGACGGCTTCAGGCGGAATAAAACTCCATGTTTCAGGAAGGTCTTCTCAGGTGTCCTCGGGCTTGCAGTTCTTCTTGTTGGCTCGGCGAAATCGGAATGTCGGAACCGCAAGCCCGTCTGTCTTTTATAATACTCACTTGACCTCGATTTTGAGCTTACACGTGTTTGTCGGCTTCCTTTGCCAACACGGTAAGCCCCGCCCCCTATTGGAATAGTCCTATTAGAATGTTTACATTATAACCAATAGGGGACAGAATGCCCGCTCCGACCGAGATGTAAAGTCGATGGAGCGAGCACCAAAATTTCCCGCTGAGATCAAGTGAGCAATAAGACAACCCTCGAAATACTTTATTTATCACAAAAGTCCCTAATACAATGTCTGCATCTGAGCAGGGAGACTTACACAATCATTTTAAGCTGGGCTGACCTGGAATACGTCCTAGACCCTCTCCAGATCAGCCCAGGTACACACTGAGGCACCTGGACGGCTTCCAGGCTACCTAGGTCCTCACTAGGATACCTAGGCAGCAGCCGCGATCGACTTTCCTAGACTGGCCATAACAAGTCCGAGATCCTCTCGGGACCAGTCCAGGTTCCGTCCAGGATACCAATACCCATTCTAGGCAGACTAGGCACTCGCAGAGCTACCTAGCGACCTGAATTTACAATATTCCAGGCTGGCCAAGAATACACTCGAGACTCTCTCGTGGCCAACCTGGATACCCTACAATAAAACATCTCGTTTTATTATCACAAATAAGATTAATATTGTTATCGCGAACAAAGCGTACCTTCCAGGTACGGCGACATAGACCAAACGTTATCGCGAACAAAACGCATCCCTTGGGTGCGGCGGTAAAGACCAAACATATTACCGCGAACAAAGCGCTTCCCTTGGGTACGGCGATAAGGACTACAACACATTGTCGCAAACATAGCGCACCCTTTAGGTACGGCGATAATAAGCTAGGCTTGACCGAGATGACGTCATCACACCGTCTCTCGGCCAGGCTAGGGTCAAAAGGTTATTCTTTATTATCACACACAAATAAAAAACACACAGTAGTCATCAAATAAACACACGTAAAAATACACTAAGAAAATACACGATTAATACACAATTATTATTATTTCCTGGTTACGACCAACGCAAATTCCTAAGCTATCACATAGCTATGTCCGGGCTACGACCACCTCTTTTGTTATTGTCTTATCTTTATCACTAGTAACTTTTATCACTAATTGTTCGTGATTGATAGGCGGCCGTCCCGTACACTTATGTACCATTATGTAAATAAAAAAAAACAAAAACTGACTTTGAAACTATAGGATATAATAATAATAATAAATAAAAATCGTTTATTGATTGAACTTAAATCTATTACATTTTTATATGCTCAATGACCAGCACTGGTAGCAACCGTGCCGCAGGTCGTAGCATACCATTTTGTTTTATTCGGACGACAGCAAATACAATTTATTTTATTATTAAACAACAGCACAAACAAATACCCACCAAAATTGGCCTGTGTGAGTATGTAGGTATAAGTGTATATGTAGTTGTGTGTGTATGTGTGTCTATATCAGCGTGGGTCTGTGAAGAGGCCAGACTACCTGACGACAGCTAGAAGGTTTTCAGTTTCCGTGTAATCCCTCTGACTGAGCCATTTTTTGAACCTAGTGAAGAGTTTTCTATGTAATAATGTTTCTATCTTGTCACCTCGTAGATCTTGGACATACTTATTATATATATTGGCTAATGTAAATACTTAAACTAAAAATTGAAAAATATTATTTTAATTACTTACCTACTTTAAAACAAGAGCCTTAAAGGGCAATCAACAAAATTAATAATACTTATGTAACTATTTAGTATTTATAAACAGAAATAACCTACCTACCTACTAAATTAATATACGAATGCGAAATGGAACGATAGCTGATAATTGCAAAGAAGCATACTAAATTTGTTATGCTTTAAGACACGACCATCAACTTCGTCTACCTTCACGCGTATGCTCGCTTTCGAGTAGTTCACTCAGGCACATCACCCCGCTGTCCCCCTACTCCGGCCACTAACCGCTGCGCGCCAAACCGGGCAGGATTAAACTGTCCTTCTTGGCTGGCACCCACTCCAAATGTAACTGTTTATAAATATTAAATACATACTAGTACATAAGTCATCAATCATTTTGTTGATTACCACACGATTAGGTACTTTATTATAGATAAAACACAGTATTTTAAAGTGTAAATCTAATTATAACTATATAATTATTAACGTAAAAAAAAACAATTAAGTTCATTACAGATTATGAAAACACAATATATTAACTATCAAATAAATAAGAAATCATAATGGCACGAAAACATTTTGTTATGCCCATTTCACTAAGAAAAATGGGCATTCTTTTTTAAAGTTTTAGGCCTGATCTGACAATGCTGTCAAAATAACTTATGTAATTACTATCACAATGCTGTCAGTAAAAAAAAAAACACGACTCTTCATGACCAAGAAAGGAACGATCACGTCTCAAAGTCAAAGTCAAAATATCTTTATTTACGTAAACCTATTACAGGCATTTATTAAACGTCATTAATTTAATTATTTTGAATGATTCTACTTCTGCTAGCGGAAGACCAAGGAGCAAAGTGGTCCAATAAGTAAGAAGACCAGCAGCTTAGCTTTGTAGTGCATAAAAAAAAAAAAAAAAAATAGATAAATACATGATCAAATGACCAGTTCGCATATATGTCTGTGGTCCATTTAGATGCGTTTTGTGTCCCGAGCCATTCCGTTGTTGCGGCCGGACGCTCGAACCGTTTCCGTGTTCAATACCTTCCATTCACCTACCATAAGGCCGACATATACTGCCGACTCGACATAAAGCGAGAAGCTGTAACTTAGTTCTATAACTATTTCACGGCACAGTGGTGGCTCGGTTGTAAGAACGCTTTCCAAGGTCGGTTCCGGTGAAAAATGCTTTATGGCGTTATAGGTCGCCTACGTAAAAAAAAGTTAAGTCTCATCACGAACGATTCCCTTTCGGGATGGTCAGAAACCAAGCTTATATAGAAGCGGATTCACATTTAGCCAACTTTACTATAGGCCAATCATGACAAGTGGCAAGCTCGTCGATGTTTCCAGCATACCAAACTCGAGAAATGAATTAAATTTTATTATTATTGTGTCCCGACTAGGAATCGAACCCGGTACCTCCGAGTCTAAATCCACGGACTTAACCGCTAGGCCACGGAGGCATTCAGTCGCCTATGTACTAGAATTTTAAGTGCAATAAAGTATTAAAATAAATAAATATCCTCGGCTATCGGCAATATATTGCGGAATCGAAACCGATGTGAAAGCTCCTGTCGACTCGTCCTCCGTGACTCTCCAAGGTCAATGCAATTTGACTGAAATCTGGGAAGAAGTATTTCTCATCACGTAAAGGCCCATATAATTGTTATTAAAACTATCTTATCCACTGTCTCCGTGGTCTAGCTGTTAAGTCCGTGGATTTAGACTCGGAGGTACCAGGTTCGATTTCTGGTCGGGGCAATAAAAAAAAACATGTAAATAAATACATTTAATTAATATTTAATTTATTTGTGATATTTCTCGAGTTTGGTACGCTGGAGACATCGACGAGCTTGCCACTTGTCATGATTGGCCTATAGTAAGAATAAAAATACTAATATGACATGAATGGCCTATACTAAGTCAGAATACATATTAATTTTAGTTATAGATTGACGACGCCTCTATACAGCCAAATTAATAAAATTAACAAAATTTATAATTACTTATTACTATTAGTTTTTAATATGACAGGCTTATTAATAAATGTATTTATATATTTTTTTTTTCTTATTTAGTTTTAATGACGATGCCCTTGTGGGCAGATTATTTGACATATTTTAGTGTTGTTTACAATATATATATATATTAGACTAGTTGTTTCGTACTGCACGGCCCACGAGTGGACCGTGGGGATTGTCGTGAGCGTGGTCTGCTTTGTGTCTGTTGTACTTAAAAAAAATCCCTATCGAAAATATAAAATCTACATGGTTACTTTCTAATCGATAATTATGATCATAATCGTTAGCTAAAACTCAATAAAAGAATCTAGTCAAAGTATTTAAAAACAAAGTATTTAACTAAAATTTATATGTCTAAAATAAAATATGTTTGATCCTAAACCTCGATAATAAATTCCTGTCGAAATCTTAATTACATTTGGGATCAAATTGGTAAATTACAACTTGATAAAATATTTCAATGGAAAACTCATTAAAAATCAAAAACTACAGTGAGGATTGTCGTGAGCGTGGTCTGCTTTGTGTACTCGTAGGTTGCACTTTAAAAAAAACCCTATTGATAATAATTTTTTAATTGGGATCAAAATCGTTAGCTAAAACTCAATAAAACAATCAAGTCAAAGTTATTAAAATACTAAAATTTAAATGTCAAAATAAAATTATGTTTGATCCTGAAGCTCGATAACAAATTCCTGTCGAAATCTTAATTGAATTTTGGATCAAAATCGTCAATTTCCACCTGATAAAATATTGCAATCGATAACTCAATAATATAAGTTCTTCAGAAAAGTCGCACACTCGCCAACCTCGCTTCGCTCAGTTAGCTCCTGTAGCTCAATGGCATATTTTTTATATGAAGAATTTAAAAAAAAATAAAAATTAAAAAAAAAAGTTTATATCTCCTCGTCTCCAAGGGTCCTCTAGAACATTAGTTTAAGCACTTCCTACCCATCTCTTATAGTTTCATGGGAACCCGTCAGCGTTACATCAGGATGACTACTTAAATTTCTCCAATTACTTTTTTGCAGGTTACTATACTCAGTTCTTTATAAATGTCTAACACTCGCCAACCTCGCTGCGCTCGGTTAGCTCCTGTAGCTCCATGGCATAATTTTTATATGGATTTTTTTTTTAAAGTTGGTAATAAAAAAAAAAGTTTACATCTCCTCGCCTCCAAGGGTCCTCTACAACATTAGTTCCGGCACTCAACACCTATCTCTTATGGTTTAATTGGAACCCGTCAGCGTTACATAAGGATGACTACTTAAATTTCTTCAATATATTTTTTGCAGTTTACAATACTCAGTTCTTCATAAATGTAGCACACTCGCCAACCTCGCTGCGCTCGGTTAGCTCCTGTAGCTCCATGGCTTAATTTTTATATTTAAAAAAAAAAATGGAAATTAAAAAAAAAAAGTATACATGACCTCGTCTCCAAGGGTCTTATACAACATTTGTTTTAGCACTTTCTACCCATCTCTTATAGTTTCATGGGAACCCGTGAGCGTTACATCAGGATGACTACTTAAATTTCTCCAATTTCTTTTTTGCAGGTTACTATACTCAGTTCTTCATAAATGTCGCACACTCGCCAACCTCGCTGCGCTCGGTTAGCTCCTGTAGCTCCATGGCCTAATTTTTGTATGGAGAATTTTTAAAAAGTGGAAAAAAAAAAAAAAAAGTTTACATCACCTTGTCTCCAAGGGTCCTCTAAAACATTAGTTTCGGCACCCACCACCTATCTCTTATAGTTTCATGGGAACCCGTCAGCGTTACATCAGAATGACTACTTAAATTTCTCCAATATCTTTTTTGCAGGTTACTATACTCAGTTCTTCATAAATGTCGTACACTCGCCAACCTCGCTGCGCTCGGTTAGCTCTACAAATACTAAAAACTACAGTGAGGATTGTCGTGAGCGTGGTCTGCTTTGTGTACTCATAGATTGTACTTTAAAAATAAATTATATATATATTGTTGTACTATTAATATTTCTTATAAGTTGTTACATGGGAACCCGTCAGCGTCATACCAGAATGACTACTTAAATTTTATCATTAACTTTATTGCAGGTCACTCACTATACTCAGTTTCTCCTAAATGTCGCACACTCGCCAACCTCGCTTCGCTCGGTTAGCTCCTGTGGCTCCATAGTATAATTTTGGTATAAAAAAATAGATAATACTTTACAATAAATCCATGTCGAAAATCAATGTATCGATAAAATATCCCTATTAATATTTCTTATAAGTTGTTACATAGGAAACCCTTTAGCATCACACCAGAATGACTACTTCAATTTTATCATTAACTTTATTGCAGGTCACTATACTCAGTTCCTTCTAAATGTCGCACACTCGCCAACCTCGCTGCGCTCGGTTAGCTCCTGTGGCTACATAGTGTAATTTTTGTATGAAAAAATAGAAAAAGGGGTATCAATTTAAAAAAAGTTTACATTACCTCGTCTCCAAGGGTCGTCTATAACATTAGTTTAAGCACCCCCCACCCATCTGTTATAGTTTCATGGGAACCCGTCAGCGTTAAATCAGAATGACTACTTAAATTTCTCCAATGACTTTATTGCAGGTCACTATACTCAGATCCTCCTAAATGTCGCACATTCGCCAACCTCGCTTCGCTCGGTTAGCTCCTGTGGCTCCATAGTGTAATTTTTGTATGAAAAAATAAAAAAGGGGTATCAATTAAAAAAAAGTCTATATCAACTCGTCTCCCAGGGTCCTCTACAACATTAGTTCCGGCACCCACCACCCATCTCGTATAGTTTCATGAGAACCCGTGAGCGTTACATCAGAATGACAACTTAATTTTCTCCAATATCTTTTTTGCAGGTAACTATACCCAGTTCTTCATAAATGTCGCCAACCTCGCTTCGCTCGGTTAGCTCCTGTAGCTCCATGGCATAATTTTTATATGGAGAATTTTTTAAAAGTTGAAAATTTAAAAAAAAAAGTTTACATCTCCTTGTCTCCAAGGGTCCTCTACAACATTAGTTTAAGCACTTCCTACCCATCTCTTATAGTTTCATGGGAACCCGTGAGCGTTACATCAGGATGACTACTTAAATTTCTCCAATATCTTTTTTGCCGGTAACAATTCTCAGTTCTTCATAAATGTCGCACACTCGCCAACCTCGCTTCGCTTGGTTAGCTCCTGTAGCTCCATGGCCTAATTTTTGTATGGAGAATTTTTGAAAAGTTGGAATATAAAAAAAAAAAGTTTACATCACCTCGTCTCCAAGGGTCCTCTACAACATTAGTTTGGACACCCACCACCCATCTCTTATAGTTTCATGGGAACCCGTCAGCGTTACATCAGAATGACTACTTAAATTTCTCTAATATGTTTTTTGCAGGTTACTATACTCAGTTCTTCATAAATGTCGCACACTCGCCAACCTCGCTTCGCTCGGTTAGCTCCTGTAGCTCCATGGCCTAATTTTTGTATGGAGAATTTTAAAAATAATTTAATTAAAAAAAAAAGTTTACATCTCCTCGTCTCCAAGGGTCCTCTACAACATTAGTTCCGGCTCTCACCACCTATCTCTTATAGTTTAATGGGAACCCGTCAGCGTTACATCAGGATGACTACTAAAATTTCTACAATGAATTTTTCGCAGGTCATATTATTCAGTTCTTTATAAATGTCGCACACTCGCCATCCTCGTTTCGCTCGGTTAGCTCCTGTGGCTCCATAGTGTAATTTTTGTATGAAAAAATAAAAAAGGGGTATCAATTAAAAAAAAGTCTACATCACCTCGTCTCCAAGGGTCCTCTACAACATTAGTTCCGGCACCCACCACCCATCTCGTATAGTTTCATGGGAACCCGTCAGCGTTACATCAGGATGACTACCTAAATTTCTCCAATATCTTTTTTGCAGGTTACTATACTCAGTTCTTTATAAATGTCGCACACACGCCAACCTCGCTGCGCTCGGTTAGCTCCTGTAGCTCCATGGCCGAATTTTTGTATGAAAAAAAAAAAACTTGGGAAATTAAAAAAAAAAGTTTACATCACCCCGTCTCCAAGGGTCCTCTACAACATTAGTTTCGGCACCCACTACCTATCTCGTATAGTTTCATGGGAACCTGTCAGCGTTACATCAGGATGACTACCTAAATTTCTCCAATATCTTTTTTGCAGGTTACTATACGCAGTTCTTTATAAATGTCGCACACTCGCCAACCTCGCTGCGCTCGGTTAGCTCCTGTAGCTCCATGGCCGAATTTTTGTATGAAAAAAAAAAAACTTGAGAAATTAAAAAAAAAAAGTTTACATCACCTTGTCTCCAAGGGTCCTCTACAACATTAGTTTCGGCACCCACTACCTATCTCTTATAGTTTTATGGGAACCCGTCAGCGTTACATCAGAATGACTACTTAAATTTCTCCAATATATTTTTTGCAGGTTACTATACTCAGTTCTTCATAAATGTCGCACACTTGCCAACCTCGCTGCGCTCGGTTAGCTCCTGTAGCTCCATGGCCTAATTCTTGTATGGAGAATTTTTAAAAAGTAGAAAATTAAAAAAAAAAAGTTTACATCACCTCGTCTCCAAGGGTCCTCTACAATATTAGTTCCGGCACCCACCACCTATCTCTTATGGTTAACTTGGAACCCGTCAGCGATTCATGAGAATGAAGATTCCATACTTCTTTGTGACCTTCTTTGAATAAAAAATGATAAAATCTTTGCAAATATCGTAATTTTGAAAGTAGCAATCTTTTCGTTTGGCTACTACAGTTTTTTGAAAATTTTGTATGCAAAAAAAAAAAAAAAAGGGAAATTAAAAAAAAAAAAAACACTTTTCCTCGTCTCCAATGGTTTCCTACATGGGGTTAAATTTAGCACGACTTCCCGTTCCTGGTTCCCTACGAACCCCTCAATGTTACATCGAGATAGACTTCTTAAAAAATATTGAAGACCTTTTTGAAATACCATTTTTTCCCGGGCATACAACCAGCTAAAGAACGCCTCTCTACCTACGCTCAGCTGGTGCCGGTGAGTGCTCAAAGTCAACTTTTAATCAGAAAAAAAAAAAAAGTCCGAATTTAAAAAAAAAAAAGTCACGACACCTTGTCTCCCAGGGTCCTTTATGACATTTGCTTGAACACCCCCCGACTATCTCTTATGGTTCCCCGGGAACCCATGGACGTTTCATCAAAATGACAACTCTGCCCCCCGAAAGTCATAGCGCCTCTTCACCAGGCCCAACTGTATACAAATATCAATACACTTCAACTATTGCTCCTTTCGTATGGTCCCCAGAAGAGGGGGAAGATTTTGTATGAAAAAAAAAAAAAAAACGCGAATTTAAAAAAAAAAACACGACGTCACCTCGTCTCCCAGGGTCCTCCACAACATTAGTTTCGGCACCTCCCCCCTAACTATAGCCGTTTTCCGGGACCCCTCATCGACTTTTTTCCCTGGTGTAAAACTTCGGATATTGGATTTTTCCCATAGGTTTGAGCACCATACCAATACGATCCGATAGCCGCCTAACCCCCAACTATGACAGTTTTGGCCCTGTATTTCTGTCAGTGAGTGGTAATTAGAGCTTTATATATATAAACTAGTTGTTTCGTACTGCACGGCCCACGAGTGGACCGTGGGGATTGTCGTGAGCGTGGTCTGCTTTGTGTCTGTTGTACTTAAAAAAAATCCCTATCGATATTTATTTTAAATTGGGATCAAAATCGTTGGCTAAAACTCGATAAAAAAATCTAGTCAAAGTTGTTAAAATACTAATATTTAAATGTTTAAAATAAAATATGTTTGATCCTAAACCTCGATAATAAATCCCTGTCGAAATCTTAATTACATTTGGAATCAAATTCGTAAATTACAACTTGATAAAATATTTCAATGGAAAATTCATTAAAAATCAAAAACTACAATGAGGATTGTCGTGAGCGAGGTCTGCTTTGTATACTCGTAGGTTGTACTTTAAAAAAAATCCTATTGATAATTATTTTTTAATTGGGATCAAAATCGTTAGCTAAAACTCAATAAAACAATCAAGTCAAAGTTATTAAAATACTAAAATTTAAATGTCTAAAATAAAATATGTTTGATCCTGTAGCTCGATAACAAATTCCTGTCGAAACCTTAATTGAATTTGGGATCAAAAAGAAAAGAAACTCCATGGCATATTTTTTATACGAAGAATTTAAAAAAAGTTAAAAATTAAAAAAAAAAGTTTACATTTCCTCGCCTCCAAGGGTCCTCTAGAACATTAGTTTAAGCACTTCCTACCCATCTCTTATAGTTTCATGGGAACCCGTCAGCGTTACATCAGGATGACTACTTAAATTTCTCCAATTACTTTTTTGCAGGTTACTATACTCAGTTCTTTATAAATGTCGCACACTCGCCAACCTCGCTTCGCTCGGTTAGCTCCTGTAGCTCCATTGCATAATTTTTGTATAAAAAAATTCAAAAAAGTAGGAAATTAAAAAAAAAAAGTTTTCATCACCTCGTCTCCAAGGGTCCTCTACAACATTAGTTAAGACACCCACCACCCATCTCTTATAGTTTCATGGGAACCCGTCAGCGTTACATCAGAATGACTACTTAAATTTCTCCAATATCTTTTTTGCAGGTTACTATACTCAGTTCTTCATAAATGTCGCACACTCGCCAACCTCGCTGCGCTCGGTTAGCTCCTGTAGCTCCATGGCCAAATTTTTGTATAGAGAATTTTTAAAAAGTGGAAAATTAAAAAAAAAAAGTTTACATCACATCGTCTCCAAGGGTCCTCTAAAACATTAGTTCCGGCACCCACCACCTATCTCTTATAGTTTCATGGGAACCCGTCAGCGTTACATCAGAATGACTACTAAAATTTCTCCAATATCTTTTTTGCAGGTTACTATACTCAGTTCTTCATAAATGTCGCACATTCGCCAACCTCGCTGCGCTCGGTTAGCTCCTGTAGCTCCATGGCCTAATTTTTGTATGGAGATTTTTTTAAAAGTGGAAAATCAAAAAAAAAGTTTACATCACCTCGTCTCCAAGGGTCCTCTAAAACATTAGTTCCGGCACCCACTACCTATCTCTTATAGTTTCATGGGAACCCGTCAGCGTTACATCAAGATGACTACTAAAATTTCTACAATGAATTTTTCGCAGGTCACTTTACTCAGTTCTTTATAAATGTCGCACACTCGCCAACCTCGCTTCGCTCGGTTAGCTCCTGTAGCTCCATGGCTTAATTTTTGTATGGAGAATTTTAAAAATATTGGAATTAAAAAAAAAAAAGTTAACATCAACTCGTCTCCAAGGATCCTCTACAACATTAGTTTTGGCACCCACCACCCATCTCTTATAGTTTCATGGGAACCCGTCAGCGTTACATCAGAATGACTACTTAAATTTCTCCAATATCTTTTTTGCAGGTTACTATACTCAGTTCTTCATAAATCTCGCACACTCGCCAACCTCGCTGCGCTCGGTTAGCTCCTGTAGCTCCATGGCCGAATTTTTGTATGAAAAAAAAAAAACCTTGGAAATTAAAAAAAAAAAGTTTACATCACCTCGTCTCCAAGGGTCCTCTACAACATTAGTTCCGGCACCCACCACCTATCTCTTACGGTTAACTCGGAACCCGTCAGCGATTCATCAGAATGATGATTCATTACCCCTTAGTGACCTTCCTAGGATAAAAAATGATGAAAGCTTTACAAATATCGTAATTTTAAAAATAGCAATCTTTTCGTTTGGCTGCTACAGTTTTTTTAAAAAAATGTATGAAAAAAAAATAAAAAAATCGGAAATTAAAAAAAAAAAAAAAACTTTTACTCGTCTCCGAGGGTTTCCTATACGTGGGTAAAGTTCACCCTATGCACCTCTTCTGGTGACCTGGGAACCCCTCAGCGTTACATCATGATGACTACCCAAAAATCATTGAAGACATTTTGTGATATGGGGTGACCCACGTGACTACAACCAGCCAAAAATGGGCATTCTGGGTATGCTCGAAGTATGCTCTGTGAGGGCTCAAAGTCGGCCGCGAATGCAAAAAAAAAAAAAAATGGGAATTAAAAAAAAAAAAAGTCACCACACCTCGTCTCCAGAAGCCCTCTCCAAAATTGGGTTCTAGCGTTTTTCGCCATCTCTTATGGTTTCCTGGGAACCCGTCAGCGTCACATCAGGTTCACTTTTAAAATTTCATTGATGACACTTTTGCTGTTCATCAGCCCCAAGTGTATGCAACCATGCCAAATTTGCAGTTGTCACTTGGCAGGTTTCGCTTCTACGAGCCTCCAAAGTACGTGTTTCGACTTTTGTATGAAAAAAAAAAAAAATCGCAGAATTTAAAAAAAAAAATGTGACGTCACCCCCTCTCCCAGGGTCCTTTATGACATTTGCTCGAGCACCCCCCGACTACCTCTTACGGTTCTCCGGGAACCCCTCGACGTTACATCAAAATGACGCTTCAGCCCCCCTCGATGACCTTTGTCGTATTAACCAAGACAAAGTCTATACAAAATTTGCAATTTGGCAAGTTGTGCTCTTTTCGTTTGACCCACAAAGTTTTTCAAAAATTTCCATACAAAAAAACAAAAGAATTTTGGAATTTAAAAAAAAAACCATGACGTCACCTCGTCTCCGAGGGTCCTCTACAAAGTTTGTTCGAACACCCCCCCCCTAACTATAACCGTTTCGCCGGAACCGTCACCGACTTTTTTCCCTGATGGAAAGTCTTGGTTTTCGGATTTTTCCCATAGGTTTGAGCACCATACCTATACGATCCGATCATCACCCAACCCCCAACTATTACAGTTTTGGCCCTACATTTCTGTCAGTCAGTGGTAATTAGAGCTTTATATAATATAACTAGTTGTTTCGTACTGCACGGCCCACGAGTGGACCGTGGGGATTGTCGTGAGCGTGGTCTGCTTTGTGTTAGTTGTAATCGATACACAAATCTACATTGTTTCTTTTCTAATCGATAATTATGATCAAAATCGTTAGCTAAAACTCAATAAAAGAATCTAGTAAAAGTATTTAAAAACAAAGTATTTAACTAAAATTTATATGTCTAAAATAAAATATGTTTGATCCTAAACCTCGATAATAAATTCCTGTCGAAATCTTAATTACATTTGGGATCAAATTGGTAAATTACAACTTGATAAAATAGTTCAATGGAAAACTCATTAAAAATCAAAAACTACAGTGAGGATTGTCGTGAGCGTGGTCTGCTTTGTGTACTCGTAGGTTGTACTTTAAAAAAAAACCCTACTGATAATTATTTTTCAATTGGGATCAAAATCGTTAGCTAAAACTCAATAAAACAATCAAGTCAAAGTTATTAAAATACTAAAATTTAAATGTCTAAAATAAAATATGTTTGATCCTGAAGCTCGATAACAAATTCCTGTCGTCAAAAAATCGTCAATTTCCACCTGATAAAATATTGCAATCGATATATCAATAATATAAGTTCTTCAGAAAAGTCCATGGCATATTTTTTATATGAAGAATTTAAAAAAAGTTAAAAAAAAAGTTTTTATCACCTCGTCTCCAAGGGTCCTCTACAACATTGTAACAAACATTTAAGCACTTCCTGCCCATCTCTTATAGTTTCATAGGAACCCGTGAGCGTTACATCAGGATGACTACTAAAATTTCTGCAATCACTTTTTTGCAGGTCACTATACTCAGTTCTTCATAACTGTCGCACACTCGCCAACCTCGCTTCGCTCGGTTAGCTCATGTAGCTCCATGGCATAATTTTTGTATAAAGAATTTAAAAAAAGTTTGAAATTAAAAAAAAAAGTTTTCATCACCTCGTCTCCAAGGGTCCTCTACAACATTAGTTTAAGCACTTCCTACCCATCTCTTATAGTTTCATGGGAACCCGTCAGCGTTACATCAGAATAATTACTTAAATTTCTCGAATGACTTTATTGCAGGTAACTATACTCAGTTCTTCATAAATGTCGCACACTCGCCAACCTCGCTTCGCTCGGTTAGCTCCTGTAGCTCCATGGCATATTTTTTGTATGAAAAAAAAAAAACATTAGAAATTAAAAAAAAATAGTTTACAACACCTCGTCTCCCAGGGTCCTCTACAACATTAGTTTAAGCACTTCCTACCCATCTCTTATAGTTTCATGGGAACCCGTGAGCGCTACATCAGGATGACAACTTCAATTTCTCCAATATCTTTTTTGCAGGTTACTATACTCAGTTCTTCATAAATGTCGCACACTCGCCAACCTCACTTCGCTCGGTTAGCTCCTGTAGCTCCATGGCCTAATTTTTGTATGGAGAATTTTAAAAATGTTGAAAATTAAAAAAAAAAAGTTTACGTCTCCCCGTCTCCAAGGGTCCTCTACAATATTAGTTTCGGCACTCACCACCTATCTCTTATAGTTTAATGGGAACCCGTCAGCGTTACATCAGGATGACTACTAAAATTTCTACAATGAATTTTTCGCAGGTCACTTTACTTAGTTCTGTATAAATGTCGCACACTCGCCAACCTCGCTTCGCTCGGTTAGCTCCTGTAGCTCCATGGCTTAATTTTTGTATGGAGAATTTAAAAAATATTGGAATTTAAAAAAAAAAAGTTTACATCAACTCGTCTCCAAGGGTCCTCTACAAAATTAGTTTTGGCACCCACCACCCATCTCTTATAGTTTCATGGGAACCCATCAGCTTTACATCAGAATGACTACTTAAATCTCTCTAATATCTTTTTTGCAGGTTACTATACTCAGTTCTTCATAAATGTCGCACACTCGCCAACCTCACTGCGCTTGGTTAGCTCCTGTAGCTCCATGGCCGAATTTTTGTATGAAAAAAAAAAAACCTTGGAAATTAAAAAAAAAAAGTTGACTTCACCTCGTCTCCAAAGGTCCTCTACAACATTAGTTCCGGCACCCACCACCTATCTTTTACGGTTAACTCGGAACCCGTCAGCGATTCATCAGAATGATGATTCATTACCCCTTAGTGACATTTCTAGGATAAAAAATGATGAAAGATTTACAAATATCGTAATTTTAAAAGTAGCAATCTTTTTGTTTGGCTACAACAGTTTTTTAAAAAAAATGTATGAAAAAAAAAAACAAAAATTGAAAATTAAAAAAAAAAAAAAAACTTTTCCTCGTCTCCACACGTTTCCTACACGTAGTTAAAATTAGCACGACTTGCCATTCCTGGTTGCATCGGAACCCCTCATCGTTACATGAGGATGTCTACCTAAAAATCATTTAAGACTTTTTGTGATATGGGGTGACCCACGTGACTACAACCAGCGAAAAATGGGCATTCTGGGTATGCTCGAAGTATGCTCTGTGAGTGCTCAAAGTCGGCCGCGAATGCAAAAAAAAAAAAAAATGGGAATTTAAAAAAAAAAAAGTCACCACACCTCGTCTCCAGAAGCTCTCTCCAAAATTGGGTTCCAGCGTTTTTCGCCATCTCTTATGGTTTCCTGGGAACCCGTCAGCGTCACATCAGGTTCACTTTTAAAATTTCGTTGATGACACTTTTGCTGTTCATCAGCCCCCACTGTATGCAACCATGCCAAATTTGCAGTTGTCACTTATCAGGTTTCGCTTCTACGAGCCTCCAAAGTACGTGTTTCGACTTTTGTATGAAAATAAAAAAAAATCGCGGAATTTAAAAAAAAAAATGTGACGTCACCCCCTCTCCCAGGGTCCTTTATGACATTTGCTTGAGCACCCCCCGACTACCTCTTACGGTTCTCCGGGAACCCCTCGACGTTACATCATAATGACGCTTCACCCCCCTTTGGTTACCTTCGTCGGATTAATACTCTCGAAGTCTTTACAAAAATCACAATTTAACAAGTTGTGCTCTTTTCGTTTGACCCACAAACTTTTTCAAAAATTTCCATACAAAAAAACAAAAGAATTTTGGAATTTAAAAAAAAAACCATGACGTCACCTCGTCTCCCAGGGTCCTCTACAAAGTTTGTTCGAACACCCCCCCCCTAACTATAACCGTTTCGTCGGAACCGTCACCGACTTTTTTCCCTGATGGAAAGTCTTGGTTTTCAGATTTTTCCCATAGGTTTGAGCACGATACCTATACGATCCGATCATCACCCAACCCCCAACTATTACAGTTTTGGCCCTGTATTTCTGTCAGTGAGTGGTAATTAGAGCTTTATATAATATAACTAGTTGTTTCGTACTGCACGGCCCACGAGTGGACCGTGGGGATTGTCGTGAGCGTGGTCTGCTTTGTGTTAGTTGTAATCGATACACAAATCTACATTGTTTCTTTTCTAATCGATAATTATGATCAAAATCGTTAGCTAAAACTCAATAAAAGAATCTAGTCAAAGTTATTAAAATACTAAAATTTAAATGTTTAAAATAAAATATGTTTGATCCTAAACCTCGATAACAAATCCCTGTCGAAATCTTAATTAAATGAGGGATCAAAATGGTACATTATCACTTGATAAAATATTGCAATCGATAAGTCAATAAAAATCAAAAAGTAAAGTGAGGTTTGTCGTGAGCGTGATCTGCTTTGTGTACTCGTAGATTGTACTTTAAAAAAAATCCTATATATATTATTGTACTTTCCAAAAAATCCCTGTCGAAAATCAATGTATCGATAAAACATCCCTAATAATATTTCTTATAAGTTGTTACATGGGAACCCGTCAGCGTCATACCAGAATGACAACTTAAATTTTATCATTAACTTTATTGCAGGTCACTATACTCAGTTCCTCCCAAATGTCGCACATCAAATCATAGTATAATTAGGCTCCATAGTATAATTTTACTCAGTTTCTCCTAATGGCATAATTTTTGTATGAAATAAAAAAAAAAATTGGAAATTTAAAAAAAAAGTATACATGACCTCGTCTCCAAGGGTCTTATACAACATTAGTTTAAGCACTTCCTACCCATCTCTTATAGTTTCATGGGAACCCGTAAGCGTTACACCAGGATGACTACTTAAATTTCTCCAATATCTTTTTTGCTGGTTACAATTCTCAGTTCTTCATAAATGTCGCAAACTCGCCAACCTCGCTTCGCTCGGTTAGCTCCTGTGGCTCCATGGCCTAATTTTTGTATGAAGAATTAAAAAAAATAGAAATTAAAAAAAAAAGTTTACGTCTCCTCGTCTCCAAGGGTCCTCTACAACATTAGTTTAAGCACTTCCTACCCATCTCTTATAGTTACATGGGAACCCGTGAGCGTTACTTCAGGATGACTACTTAAATTTCTCCAATATCTTTTTTGTAGGTTACAATTCTCAGTTCTTCATAAATGTCGCACACTCGCCAATCTCGCTTCGCTCGGTTAGCTCCTGTAGCTCCATGGCATAATTTTTGTATGAAAAAAAAAAAAAATGGAAATTAAAAAAAAAAAGTATACATGACCTCGTCTCCAAGGGTCTTATACAACATTTGTTTTAGCACTTTCTACCCATCTCTTATAGTTTCATGGGAACCCGTGAGCGTTACATCAGGATGACTGCTTAAATTTCTCCAATGACGTTTTTGCATGTCATTATATACAGTTCTTCATAAATGTCGCACACTCGCCAACCTCGCTTCGCTCGGTTAGCTCCTGTGACTCCATAGCATATTTTTTCTATGAAAAAAACGTAAAATTTCGGAATTTAAAAAAAAAAAAAAAATTTTTGCTAATCGCCAAGGGTCCTCTACAACAAAATGTTCTAGAGTTTTTTGATATCTTTTGTGGTTTCCGAGGAACCCATCAACTTTACACCACCACGACTACTCACCGACATAAAAAAAAATTTGGGATACACAAAAGCAAGAATCTTTACTATATTGAAATTTCGCGACTTGCGGTCTTTCCGTTTGGCCACAGCAGTTTATTCAATTTTTTGTTCGAAAAAAAGAAAAAAAAAATGGAATTAAAAAAAAAAAATAAAAAATTTCCTCGTCGCCAAGGGTCCTCCATATGATGGTGTTAAAATTTTTTTCCCATCTCTTTTGGTTCCCTGGGAACCTATCGGCGTTTCATGAGATTGACTACTTGAATGTTATTGATGACTCTTTTGGGGGTCAATAGACCCAAATCTTCACAATTATCGCAAATTCGCAATCCTCGCTTGGCCAGTTTCGATTTTCGCGAAATTTGTATGAAAAAAAAAAAAAATCGCGGAATTTAAAAAAAAAAATGTGACGTCACCCCCTCTCCCAGGGTCCTTTATGACATTTGCTTGAGCACCCCCCGACTACCTCTTACGGTTCTCCGGGAACCCCTCGACGTTACATCAAAATGACGCTTCAGCCCCCCTCGATGACCTTTGTCGTATTAACCAAGACAAAGTCTATACAAAATTTGCAATTTGGCAAGTTGTGCTCTTTTCGTTTGACCCACAAAGTTTTTCAAAAATTTCCATACAAAAAAACAAAAGAATTTTGGAATTTAAAAAAAAAACCATGACGTCACCTCATCTCCGAGGGTCCTCTACAAAGTTTGTTCGAACACCCCCCCTCCAACTATAACCGTTTCGCCGGAACCCTCACCGACTTTTTTCCCTGATGGAAAGTTCAGGATATCGGATTTTTCCCATAGGTTTGAGCACCATACCTATACGATCCGATACTCACCCGACCCCCAACTATTACAGTTTTGGCCCTACATTTCTGTCAGTCAGTGAGTGGTAGCTTAGAGCTTTATATATATAAACTAGTTGTTTCGTACTGCACGGCCCACGAGTGGACCGTGGGGATTGTCGTGAGCGTGGTCTGCTTTGTGTTAGTTGTAATCGATACACAAATCTACATTGTTTCTTTTCTAATCGATAATTATGATCAAAATCGTTAGCTAAAACTCAATAAAAGAATCTAGTCAAAGTATTTAAAAACAAAGTATTTAACTAAAATTTATATGTCTAAAATAAAATATGTTTGATCCTAAACCTCGATAATAAATTCCTGTCGAAATCTTAATTACATTTGGGATCAAATTGGTAAATTACAACTTGATGAAATATTTCAATGGAAAACTCATTAAAAATCAAAAACTACAGTGAGGATTGTCGTGAGCGTGGTCTGCTTTGTGTACTCGTAGGTTGTACTTTAAAAAAAACCCTATTGATAATTATTTTTTAATTGGGATCAAAATCGTTAACTAAAACTCAATAAAACAATCAAGTCAAAGTTATTAAAATACTAAAATTTAAATGTCAAAATAAAATATGTTTGATCCTGAAGCTCGATAACAAATTCCTGTCGAAATCTTAATTGAATTTTGGATCAAAATCGTCAATTTCCACCTGATAAAATATTGCAATCGATAACTCAATAATATAAGTTCTTCAGAATAGTCGCACACTCGCCAACCTCGCTTCGCTCAGTTAGCTCCTGTAGCTCAATGGCATATTTTTTATATGAAGAATTTAAAAAAAGTTAAAAATTAAAAAAAAAGTTTATATCTCCTCGTCTCCAAGGGTCCTCTAGAACATTAGTTTAAGCACTTCCTACCCATCTCTTATAGTTTCATGGGAACCCGTCAGCGTTAAATCAGAATGACTACTTAAATTTCTCCAATATCTTGTTTGCAGGTCTCTATACTCAGTTCCTCCTAAATGTCGCACACTCGCCAACCTCGCTTCGCTCGATTAGCCCCTGTAGCTCCATGGCCTAATTTTTGTATGAAGAATTAAAAAAAAAATAGAAATAAAAAAAAAAAAAGTTTACGTCTCCACGTCTCCAAGGATCCTCTACAACATTAGTTTAAGCACTTCCTACCCATCTCTTATAGTTACATGGGAACCCGTGAGCGTTACATCAGGATGACTACTAAAATTTATCCAATGAATTTTTTGCAGGGCACTATACTCAGTTCTTCATAAATGTCGCACACTCGCCAACCTCGCCTCGCTCGGTTAGCTCCTGTAGCTCCATGGCCTAATTTTTGTATGAAAAAAAAAATTATCTTAAAAATAAAAATAAAAAAGTTTACAAGACCTCATCTCCAAGGGTCTTATACAACATTAGTTTAAGCACTTCCTACCCATCTCTTATAGTTTCATGGGAACCCGTGATCGTTACATCAGGATGACTACTAAAATTTATCCAATTAATTTTTTGCAGGTCACTATAATCAGTTCTTCATAAATGTCGCACACTCGCCAACCTCGCTTCGCTCGGTTAGCTCCTGAAGCTCCATGGCATAATTTTTATATAAAAAAAAAAAAAAAATGGAAATTAAAAAAAAAAAGTATACATGACCTCGTCTCCAAGGGTCTTATACAACATTTGTTTTAGCACTTTCTACCCATCTCTTATAGTTTCATGGGAACCCGTGAGCGTTACAACAGGATGACTGCTTAAATTTCTCCAATGACTTTTTTGCAGGTCATTATACACAGTTCTACATAAATGTCGCACACTCGCCAACCTCGCTTCGCTCGGTTAGCTCCTGTGACTCCATAGCATATTTTTTGTATGAAAAAAACGTAAAATTTCGGAATTTAAAAAAAAAAAAAAAAAATTTGCAAATTGCCAAGGGTCCTCTACAAAAAAATGTTCTAGGGATTTTTGATAGCTTTTGTGGTTTCCGAGGAACCCATCACTTTACACCACCACGACGACTCACCGACAAAAAAAAAATTTTGGGATACACAAAAGCAAGAATCTTCACTATATTGAAATTTCGCGACTTGCGGTCTTTTCGTTTGGCCACAGCAGTTTATTCAAATTTTTGTTCGAAAAACAGAAAAAAAAAATGGAATTTAAAAAAAAAAATAAAAAATTTCCTCGTCGCCAAGGGTCCTCCATATGATGGTGTTGAAATTTTTTTCCCATCTCTTTTGGTTCCCTGGGAACCCATCGGCGTTTCATGAGATTGACTACTTAAATGTCATCGATGACTCTTTTCGCGGTCAACAGAGCGAAATCTTCGCAATTATCGCAAATCCGCAATCCTCGCTTGGCCAGTTTCGATTTTCGCGAAATTTGTATGAAAAAAAAAAAAAAACGCGGAATTTAAAAAAAAAAATGTGACGTTACCTCCTCTCCCAGGGTCCTTTATGACATTTGCTTGAGCACCCCCCGACTACCTCTTACGGTTCTCCGGGAACCCTTCGACGTTACCTCAAAATGACGCTTCAGCCCCCCTCGATGACCTTCCTCGTAATAAACAGGACGAAATCTATACAAAAATCGCAATTATGCAAGTTGCGCTCCTTTCGTTTGACCCCCACAGTTTTTCAAAAATTTCCATACAAAAAAACAAAAGAATTTTGGAATTTAAAAAAAAAATCATGACGTCACCTCGTCTCCGAGGGTCCTCTACAAAGTTTGTTTGAACACCTCCCCCCTAACTATAACCGTTTCGCCGGAACCGTCACCGACTTTTTTCCCTGATGGAAAGTCTTGGTTTTCAGATTTTTCCCATAGGTTTGAGCACAATACCTATACGATCCGATCATCACCCAACCCCCAACTATTACAGTTTTGGCCCTGTATTTCTGTCAGTCAGTGGTAATTAGAGCTTTATATATATAAACTAGTTGTTTCGTACTGCACGGCCCACGAGTGGACCGTGGGGATTGTCGTGAGCGTGGTCTGCTTTGTGTCTGTTGTACTTAAAAAAAATCCCTATCGAAATCTCTAGTGAGATTGGTACCAAAATCGTTAGCTAAAACTGTATAAAATATTATATTCAAAGTGATAAATATAGTAAAATTGAAATGTATAAAATTAAATATGTTTGATCCTAAACCTCGATAACAAATCCTTGTCTAAATCTTAATTACATTTGGAATCAAATTGGTAAATTACAACTTGACAAAATAATTCAATGGAAAACTAATTAAAAATTAAAAAGTACAGTGAGGATTGTCGTGAGCGTGGTCTGCATTGTGTACTCGTAGACTGTACTTTAAAAAAATCCCTATCGATATTTATTTTTAAATTGGGATCAAAATCGTTAGCTAAAACTCAATAAAACAATCTAGTCAAAGTTTTTAAAAGACTGAAATTTAAATGTTTAAAATAAAATATGTTTGATCCTAAACCTTGATAACAAATCCCTGTCGAAATCTTAATTGAATTTGGGATCAAAATCGTCAATTACCACTTGATAAAATATTGCAATTGATAAGTCAATAAAAAACTTAAAACGTACAGTTGCGATTGCCGTGAGCGCAGTATGCTTTGTATATATTGTTGTACTTTACAAAAAATCCCTGTTGAAAATCAGTACATCGATAAAATATCCCCATTAATATTTCTTATAAGTTGTTACATGGAAACCCTTTAGCGTCACACCAGAATGACTACTTAAATTTTTTAATTAACTTTTTTGCATTTCACTAAACTCAGTTCCTCGTAAATGTCGCACACTCGCCAACCTCGCTTCGCTCGGTTAGCTCCTGTGGCTCCATAGTGTAATTTTTGTATGAAAAAATAGAAAAAGGGGTATAAATTTAAAAAAGTTTACATTACCTCGTCTCCAAGGGTCCTCTACAATATTAGTTTAAGCACCCCCCACCCATCACTTATAGTTTCATGGGAACCCGTCAGCGTTACATCAGAATGACTACTTAAATTTCTCCAATATCTTTTTTGCAGGTTACTATACTCAGTTCTTCATAAATGTCGCACAATCGCCAACCTCGCTTCGCTCGGTTAGCTCCATGGCATAATTTTTATATAGAGAATTTTTAAAAAGTTGAAAATTTTAAAAAAAAGTTTACATCTCCTCGTCTCCAAGGGTCCTCTACAACATTAGTTTAAGCACTTCCTACCCATCTCCAATACTTTCATGGGAACCCGTGAGCGTTACATCAGGATGACTACTTAAATTTCTCCAATATCTTTTTTGCAGGTTATAATTCTCAGTTCTTCATAAATGTCGCACACTCGCCAACCTCGCTTCGCTCGGTTAGCTCCTGTAGCTCCAAGGCCTAATTTTTGTATGGAGAACATTTAAAATGTTGGAAAAAAAAAAAAAAAAGTTTACATCACATCGTCTCCAAGGGTCCTCTACAACATTAGTTTCGGCACCCACCACCTATCTCTTATAGTTTCATGGGAACCCGTCAGCGTTACATCAGAATGACTACTTAAATTTCTCCAATATCTTTTTTGCAGGTTACTACACTCAGTTCTTTATAAATGTCGCACACTCGCCAACCTCGCTGCGCTCGGTTAGCTCCTGTAGCTCCATGGCCTAATTTTTATATGAAAAAACAAAAACTTTGGAAATAAAAAAAAAAAAGTTTACATCACCTCGTCTCCAAGGGTCCTCTACAACATTAGTTTCAGCACCCACTACCTATCTCTTATAGTTTCATGGGAACCCGTCAGCGTTACATCAGAATGACTACTTAAATTTCTCCAATATCTTTTTTGCAGGTTACTACTCTCAGTTCTTTATAAATGTCGCACACTCGCCAACCTCGCTGCGCTCGGTTAGCTCATGTAGCTCCACGGCCGAATTTTTGTATGAAAAAAAAAAACCTTTAAAAATTAAAAAAAAAAGTTTACATCACCTCGTCTCCAAGGGTCCTCTACAACATTAGTTTCAGCACCCACTACCTATCTCTTATAGTTTCATGGGAACCCGTCAGCGTTACATCAGAATGACTACTTAAATTTCTCCAATATTTTTTTTGCAGGTTACTATACTCAGTTCTTCATAAATGTCGCACACTCGCCAACCTCGCTGCGCTCGGTTAGCTCCTGTAGCTCCATGGCATAATTTTTGTATAAAGAATTAAAAAAAAAATTAAAATTAAAAAAATAATAATTGCGTCTCCTCGTCTCCAAGGGTCCTCTACAACATTAGTTTAAGCACTTCCTACCCATCTCTTACAGTTTCATGGGAACCCGTGAGTGTTACATCAGGATGACTACTTAAATTTCTGCAATGAATTTTTTGCAGGTCACTATACGCAGTTCTTCATAGATGTCGCACACTCGCCAATCTCGCTTCGCTCGGTTAGCTCCTGTAGCTCCATGGCATAATTTTTGTATGAAAAAAAAAAAAAAATTGAAATTAAAAAAAAAAAGTATACATGACCTCGTCTCCAAGGGTCTTATACAACATTTGTTTTAGCACTTTCTACCCATCTCTTATAGTTTCATGGGAACCCATGAGCGTTACATCAGGATGACTGCTTAAATTTCTCCAATGACTTTTTTGCAGGTCATTATACACAGTTCTTCATAAATGTCGCACACTCGCCAACCTCGCTTCGCTCGGTTAGCTCCTGTGACTCCATAGCATATTTTTTGTATGAAAAAAACGTAAAATTTCGGAATTAAAAAAAAAAAAAAAAATTTTTGCTAATTGCCAAGGGTCCTCTACAAAAAAATGTTCTAGGGTTTTTTGATATCTTTTGTGGTTTCCGAGGAACCCATAACTTTACACCACCACGATGACTCAGCGACAAAAAAAAAATTTTGGGATACACAAAAGCAAGAATCTTTACTATATTGAAATTTCGCGACTTGCGGTCTTTCCGTTTGGCCACAGCAGTTTAATCAAATTTTTGTTCGAAAAATCGAAAAAAAAAATGGAATTTAAAAAAAAAAAAAAAAAAATTCCTCGTCGCCAAGGGTCCTCCATATGATGGTGTTGAAATTTTTTTCCCATCTCTTTTGGTTCCCTGGGAACCCATCGGCGTTTCATCAGATTGACTACTTAAATGTCATCGATGAATCTTTTCGCGGTCAACAGAGCAAAATCTTCGCAATTATCGCAAATTCGCAATCCTCGCTTGGCCAGTTTCGATTTTCGCGAAATTTGTATGAAAAAAAAAAAAAAACGCGGAATTTAAAAAAAAAAATGTGATGTCACCCCCTCTCCCAGGGTCCTTTATGACATTTGCTTGAGCACCCCCCGACTACCTCTTACGGTTCTCCGGGAACCCCTCGACGTTACATCAAAATGACGCTTCAGCCCCCCTCGATGACCTTCCTCGTAATAAACAGGTCGAAATCTATACAAAAATCGCAATTATGCAAGTTGCACTCTTTTCGTTTGACCCCCACAGTTTTTCAAAAATTTCCATACAAAAAAACAAAAGAATTTTGGAATTTAAAAAAAAAACCATGACGTCACCTCGTCTCCGAGGGTCCTCTACAAAGTTTGTTTGAACACCTCCCCCCTAACTATAACCGTTTCGCCGGAACCGTCACCGACTTTTTTCCCTGATGGAAAGTCTTGGTTTTCAGATTTTTCCCATAGGTTTGAGCACAATACCTATACGATCCGATCATCACCCAACCCCCAACTATTACAGTTTTGGCCCTGTATTTCTGTCAGTCAGTGGTAATTAGAGCTTTATATATATAAACTAGTTGTTTCGTACTGCACGGCCCACGAGTGGACCGTGGGGATTGTCGTGAGCGTGGTCTGCTTTGTGTCTGTTGTACTTTAAAAAAATCCCTATCGATATTTATTTTAAATTGGGATCAAAATCGTTGGCTAAAACTCAATAAAAAAATCTAGTCAAAGTTATTAAAATACTAATATTTAAATGTTTAAAATAAAATATATTTGATTCTAAACCTCGTAAATAAATCCCTGTCGAAATTTTAATTACATTTGGAATCAAATTCGTAAATTACAACTTGATAAAATATTTCAATGGAAAACTCATTAAAAATCAAAAATTACAGTGAGGATTGTCGTGAGCGTGGTCTGCTTTGTGTACTCATAGATTGTACTTAAAAAAAAAATCCTATATATATTGTTGTACTTTCCAAACAATCCCTGTCGAATATCAATGTATCGATAAAATATCCCAATTAATATTTCTTATAAGTTGTTACATGGGGACCCGTCAGCGTTACACCAGAATGACTACTTAAATTGTATTATTAACTTTTTTGCAGGTCACTATACGCAGTTCTTCATAGATGTCGCACACTCGCCAATCTCGCTTCGCTCGGTTAGCTCCTGTAGCTCCATGGCATAATTTTTGTATGAAAAAAAAAAAAAAATTGAAATTAAAAAAAAAAAGTATACATGACCTCGTCTCCAAGGGTCTTATACAACATTTGTTTTAGCACTTTCTACCCATCTCTTATAGTTTCATGGGAACCCGTGAGCGTTACATCAGGATGACTGCTTAAATTTCTCCAATGACTTTTTTGCAGGTCATTATACACAGTTCTTCATAAATGTCGCACACTCGCCAACCTCGCTTCGCTCGGTGACTCCATAGCATATTTTTTGTATGAAAAAAACGTAAAATTTCGGAATTTAAAAAAAAAAAAAAAATTTTTGCTAATTGCCAAGGGTCCTCTACAAAAAAATGTTCTAGGGTTTTTTGATATCTTTTGTGGTTTCCGAGGAACCCATAACTTTAAACAACCACGATGACTCAGCGACAAAAAAAAAATTTTGGGATACACAAAAGCAAGAATCTTTACTATATTGAAATTTCGCGACTTGCGGTCTTTCCGTTTGGCCACAGCAGTTTAATCAAATTTTTGTTCGAAAAATCGAAAAAAAAAATGGAATTTAAAAAAAAAAAAAAAAAAATTCCTCGTCGCCAAGGGTCCTCCATATGATGGTGTTGAAATTTTTTTCCCATCTCTTTTGGTTCCCTGGGAACCCATCGGCGTTTCATCAGATTGACTACTTAAATGTCATCGATGAATCTTTTCGCGGTCAACAGAGCAAAATCTTCGCAATTATCGCAAATTCGCAATCCTCGCTTGGCCAGTTTCGATTTTCGCGAAATTTGTATGAAAAAAAAAAAAAAACGCGGAATTTAAAAAAAAAAATGTGATGTCACCCCCTCTCCCAGGGTCCTTTATGACATTTGCTTGAGCACCCCCCGACTACCTCTTACGGTTCTCCGGGAACCCCTCGACGTTACATCAAAATGACGCTTCAGCCCCCCTCGATGACCTTCGTCGTAATAAACAGGACGAAATCTATACAAAAATCGCAATTATGCAAGTTGCACTCTTTTCGTTTGACCCCCACAGTTTTTCAAAAATTTCCATACAAAAAAACAAAAGAATTTTGGAATTTAAAAAAAAAACCATGACGTCACCTCGTCTCCGAGGGTCCTCTACAAAGTTTGTTCGAACACCCCCCCTCCAACTCTTACCGTTTCCCAGGAACCGTCACCTACTTTTTTCCCTGATGGAAAGTCCAGAATATCGGATTTTTCCCATTGGTTTGAGCACCATACCTATACGATCCGACACTCACTCGACCCCCAACTATTACAGTTTTGGCCCTACATTTCTGTCAGTCAGTGAGTGGTAGCTTAGAGCTTTATATATATAAACTAGTTGTTTCGTACTGCACGGCCCACGAGTGGACCGTGGGGATTGTCGTGAGCGTGGTCTGCTTTGTGTTAGTTGTAATCGATACACAAATCTACATTGTTTCTTTTCTAATCGATAATTATGATCAAAATCGTTAGCTAAAACTCAATAAAAGAATCTAGTCAAAGTATTTAAAAACAAAGTATTTAACTAAAATTTATATGTCTAAAATAAAATATGTTTGATCCTAAACCTCGATAATAAATTCCTGTCGAAATCTTAATTACATTTGGGATCAAATTGGTAAATTACAACTTGATGAAATATTTCAATGGAAAACTCATTAAAAATCAAAAACTACAGTGAGGATTGTCGTGAGCGTGGTCTGCTTTGTGTACTCATAGATTGTACTTTAAAAAAAATCCTATATATATTGTTGTACTTTCCAAAAAATCCCTGTCGAAAATCAATGTATCGATAAAATATCCCAATTAATATTTCTTAAATATTGTTACATGGGAACCCGTCAGCGTCATACCAGAATGACTACTTAAATTTTATGATTAACTTTATTGCAGGTCACTATACTCAGTGCCTCCTAAATGTCGCACACTCGCCAACCTCGCTTCGCTCGGTTAGCTCCTGTAGCTCCATGGCATAATTTTTGTATGAAAAAAAAAAAAAAATGGAAATTAAAAAAAAAAAAGTATTGATGACCTCGTCTCCAAGGGTCTTATACAACATTTGTTTTAGCACTTTCTACCCATCTCTTATAGTTTCATGGGAACCCGTGAGCGTTACATCAGGATGACTACTAAAATTTCTCCAATGAATTTTTTGCAGGTCACTATACTCAGTTCTTCATAAATGTCGCACACTCGCCAATCTCGCTTCGCTCGGTTAGCTCCTGTAGCTCCATGGCATAATTTTTGTATGAAAAAAAAAAAAAAAATGGAAATTAAAAAAAAAAAGTATACATTACCTCGTCTCCAAGGGTCTTATACAACATTTGTTTTAGCACTTTCTACCCATCTCTTATAGTTTCATGGGAACCCGTGAGCGTTACATCAGGATGACTGCTTAAATTTCTCCAATGACTTTTTTGCAGGTCATTATATACAGTTCTTCATAAATGTCGCACACTCGCCAACCTCGCTTCGCTCGGTTAGCTCCTGTGACTCCATAGCATATTTTTTGTATGAAAAAAACGTAAAATTTGGGAATTTAAAAAAAAAAAAAAAATTTTTGCTAATCGCCAAGAGTCCTCTACAACAAAATGTTCTAGAGTTTTTTGATATCTTTTGTGGTTTCCGAGGAACCCATCAACTTTACACCACCACGACTACTCACCGACATAAAAAAAAATTTGGGATACACAAAAGCAAGAATCTTTACTATATTGAAATTTCGCGACTTGCGGTCTTTCCGTTTGGCCACAGCAGTTTATTCAAATTTTTGTTCGAAAAAAAGAAAAAAAAAATGGAATTAAAAAAAAAAATAAATAAAATTCCTCGTCGCCAAGGGTCCTCCATATGATGGTGTTAAAATTTTTTTCCCATCTCTTTTGGTTCCCTGGGAACCCATCGGCGTTTCATCAGATTGACTACTTAAATGTCATCGATGACTCTTTTCGCGGTCAACAGAGCGAAATCTTCGCAATTATCGCAAATCCGCAATCCTCGCTTGGCCAGTTTCGATTTTCGCGAAATTTGTATGAAAAAAAAAAAAAAACGCGGAATTAAAAAAAAAAAATGTGACGTCACCTCCTCTCCCAGGGTCCTTTATGACATTTGCTTGAGCACCCCCCGACTACCTCTTACGGTTCTCCGGGAACCCCTCGACGTTACCTCAAAATGACGCTTCAGCCCCCCTCGATGACCTTCCTCGTAATAAACAGGACGAAATCTATACAAAAATCGCAATTATGCAACTTGCGCTCTTTTCGTTTGACCCCCACAGTTTTTCAAAAATTTCCATACAAAAAAACAAAAGAATTTTGGAATTTAAAAAAAAAACCATGACGTCACCTCGTCTCCGAAGGTCCTCTATAAAGTTTGTTTGAGCACCCCCCCTCCAACTATTACCGTTTCCCCGGAACCATCACCGACTTTTTTCCCTGATGGAAAGTCCAGAATTTCGGATTTTTCCCATAGGTTTGAGCACCATACCTATACGATCCGACACTCACTCGACCCCCAACTATTACAGTTTTGGCCCTACATTTCTGTCAGTCAGTGAGTGGTAGCTTAGAGCTTTATATATATAAACTAGTTGTTTCGTACTGCACGGCCCACGAGTGGACCGTGGGGATTGTCGTGAGCGTGGTCTGCTTTGTGTCTGTTGTACTTAAAAAAAATCCCTATCGAAATCTCTAGTGAGATTGGTACCAAAATCGTTAGCTAAAACTGTATAAAATATTATATTCAAAGTGATAAATATAGTAAAATTGAAATGTATAAAATTAAATATGTTTGATCCTAAACCTCGATAACAAATCCTTGTCTAAATCTTAATTACATTTGGAATCAAATTGGTAAATTACAACTTGACAAAATAATTCAATGGAAAACTAATTAAAAATTAAAAAGTACAGTGAGGATTGTCGTGAGCGTGGTCTGCATTGTGTACTCGTAGACTGTACTTTAAAAAAATCCCTATCGATATTTATTTTTAAATTGGGATCAAAATCGTTAGCTAAAACTCAATAAAACAATCTAGTCAAAGTTTTTAAAAGACTGAAATTTAAATGTTTAAAATAAAATATGTTTGATCCTAAACCTTGATAACAAATCCCTGTCGAAATCTTAATTGAATTTGGGATCAAAATCGTCAATTACCACTTGATAAAATATTGCAATTGATAAGTCAATAAAAAACTTAAAACGTACAGTTGCGATTGCCGTGAGCGCAGTATGCTTTGTATATATTGTTGTACTTTACAAAAAATCCCTGTTGAAAATCAGTACATCGATAAAATATCCCCATTAATATTTCTTATAAGTTGTTACATGGAAACCCTTTAGCGTCACACCAGAATGACTACTTAAATTTTTTAATTAACTTTTTTGCATTTCACTAAACTCAGTTCCTCGTAAATGTCGCACACTCGCCAACCTCGCTTCGCTCGGTTAGCTCCTGTGGCTCCATAGTGTAATTTTTGTATGAAAAAATAGAAAAAGGGGTATAAATTTAAAAAAGTTTACATTACCTCGTCTCCAAGGGTCCTCTACAATATTAGTTTAAGCACCCCCCACCCATCACTTATAGTTTCATGGGAACCCGTCAGCGTTACATCAGAATGACTACTTAAATTTCTCCAATATCTTTTTTGCAGGTTACTATACTCAGTTCTTCATAAATGTCGCACAATCGCCAACCTCGCTTCGCTCGGTTAGCTCCATGGCATAATTTTTATATAGAGAATTTTTAAAAAGTTGAAAATTTTAAAAAAAAGTTTACATCTCCTCGTCTCCAAGGGTCCTCTACAACATTAGTTTAAGCACTTCCTACCCATCTCCAATACTTTCATGGGAACCCGTGAGCGTTACATCAGGATGACTACTTAAATTTCTCCAATATCTTTTTTGCAGGTTATAATTCTCAGTTCTTCATAAATGTCGCACACTCGCCAACCTCGCTTCGCTCGGTTAGCTCCTGTAGCTCCAAGGCCTAATTTTTGTATGGAGAACATTTAAAATGTTGGAAAAAAAAAAAAAAAAGTTTACATCACATCGTCTCCAAGGGTCCTCTACAACATTAGTTTCGGCACCCACCACCTATCTCTTATAGTTTCATGGGAACCCGTCAGCGTTACATCAGAATGACTACTTAAATTTCTCCAATATCTTTTTTGCAGGTTACTACACTCAGTTCTTTATAAATGTCGCACACTCGCCAACCTCGCTGCGCTCGGTTAGCTCCTGTAGCTCCATGGCCTAATTTTTATATGAAAAAACAAAAACTTTGGAAATAAAAAAAAAAAAGTTTACATCACCTCGTCTCCAAGGGTCCTCTACAACATTAGTTTCAGCACCCACTACCTATCTCTTATAGTTTCATGGGAACCCGTCAGCGTTACATCAGAATGACTACTTAAATTTCTCCAATATCTTTTTTGCAGGTTACTACTCTCAGTTCTTTATAAATGTCGCACACTCGCCAACCTCGCTGCGCTCGGTTAGCTCATGTAGCTCCACGGCCGAATTTTTGTATGAAAAAAAAAAACCTTTAAAAATTAAAAAAAAAAGTTTACATCACCTCGTCTCCAAGGGTCCTCTACAACATTAGTTTCAGCACCCACTACCTATCTCTTATAGTTTCATGGGAACCCGTCAGCGTTACATCAGAATGACTACTTAAATTTCTCCAATATTTTTTTTGCAGGTTACTATACTCAGTTCTTCATAAATGTCGCACACTCGCCAACCTCGCTGCGCTCGGTTAGCTCCTGTAGCTCCATGGCATAATTTTTGTATAAAGAATTAAAAAAAAAATTAAAATTAAAAAAATAATAATTGCGTCTCCTCGTCTCCAAGGGTCCTCTACAACATTAGTTTAAGCACTTCCTACCCATCTCTTACAGTTTCATGGGAACCCGTGAGTGTTACATCAGGATGACTACTTAAATTTCTGCAATGAATTTTTTGCAGGTCACTATACGCAGTTCTTCATAGATGTCGCACACTCGCCAATCTCGCTTCGCTCGGTTAGCTCCTGTAGCTCCATGGCATAATTTTTGTATGAAAAAAAAAAAAAAATTGAAATTAAAAAAAAAAAGTATACATGACCTCGTCTCCAAGGGTCTTATACAACATTTGTTTTAGCACTTTCTACCCATCTCTTATAGTTTCATGGGAACCCATGAGCGTTACATCAGGATGACTGCTTAAATTTCTCCAATGACTTTTTTGCAGGTCATTATACACAGTTCTTCATAAATGTCGCACACTCGCCAACCTCGCTTCGCTCGGTTAGCTCCTGTGACTCCATAGCATATTTTTTGTATGAAAAAAACGTAAAATTTCGGAATTAAAAAAAAAAAAAAAAATTTTTGCTAATTGCCAAGGGTCCTCTACAAAAAAATGTTCTAGGGTTTTTTGATATCTTTTGTGGTTTCCGAGGAACCCATAACTTTACACCACCACGATGACTCAGCGACAAAAAAAAAATTTTGGGATACACAAAAGCAAGAATCTTTACTATATTGAAATTTCGCGACTTGCGGTCTTTCCGTTTGGCCACAGCAGTTTAATCAAATTTTTGTTCGAAAAATCGAAAAAAAAAATGGAATTTAAAAAAAAAAAAAAAAAAATTCCTCGTCGCCAAGGGTCCTCCATATGATGGTGTTGAAATTTTTTTCCCATCTCTTTTGGTTCCCTGGGAACCCATCGGCGTTTCATCAGATTGACTACTTAAATGTCATCGATGAATCTTTTCGCGGTCAACAGAGCAAAATCTTCGCAATTATCGCAAATTCGCAATCCTCGCTTGGCCAGTTTCGATTTTCGCGAAATTTGTATGAAAAAAAAAAAAAAAACGCGGAATTTAAAAAAAAAAATGTGATGTCACCCCCTCTCCCAGGGTCCTTTATGACATTTGCTTGAGCACCCCCCGACTACCTCTTACGGTTCTCCGGGAACCCCTCGACGTTACATCAAAATGACGCTTCAGCCCCCCTCGATGACCTTCCTCGTAATAAACAGGTCGAAATCTATACAAAAATCGCAATTATGCAAGTTGCACTCTTTTCGTTTGACCCCCACAGTTTTTCAAAAATTTCCATACAAAAAAACAAAAGAATTTTGGAATTTAAAAAAAAAACCATGACGTCACCTCGTCTCCGAGGGTCCTCTACAAAGTTTGTTTGAACACCTCCCCCCTAACTATAACCGTTTCGCCGGAACCGTCACCGACTTTTTTCCCTGATGGAAAGTCTTGGTTTTCAGATTTTTCCCATAGGTTTGAGCACAATACCTATACGATCCGATCATCACCCAACCCCCAACTATTACAGTTTTGGCCCTGTATTTCTGTCAGTCAGTGGTAATTAGAGCTTTATATATATAAATTATAGCTCCCCTATAGCTCCCTCTTATCTTAAAACACACTTTGAATTTCTTTGTGATTCGCACGACCGCCCTCTTCGTTCTTCTCATAACAACCAACTTAAAATCCCACCCCACACTTCCAGCAGATATTCAGATTCATTTACCGTATCGTCTGCTCGTCAGTGGAACAAGCTTCCACTGACCATCAGACAAGCTCCTTCCATTCACATCTTTAAAAAACTACTTAATACTTTCTTTTTAAACAAGCAGAACAATATATTTTAACGCCACAAATTTCTACTTCCTAATAATATATTATCCTCATATATGTATATCTTCTATAATACTTATATATTGATGAGTATTTATGTAGTCTATGTATTCATACTATTTATGTAGTTTATTGGTTAGAATTGCACCCCACATATTTATACTGTCTCACTCTCCCAAAGGTTAGCTGGTAGAAAAAGCCGAAATAGCTTTAAGTTCGCCTTTGTACATACTTTTAAGTAAAGTGCAATAAAGTATTTAATAAATAAATATAGTAGTACCTTGTAGTACTTGACATTTTAATTTTAACATAGTTTGACATTAGTAGTATTTAAATTTTATTTTCTGTATTTGACTATATGGCATTCAATATGGCTCTTCCATAATTGTATTGATAGTTTCGGCTGTTTCTGGTCTTTGTCGTGTGGTGTCGTATTAAGCTATCTGACCATGATTGTGTTATCTCGTTTACTGTAGGTAACTTATATGAATTACAGAGTATTATAAATTGACTCTTAACCGATTGTTCCAGATGGCCCCTACGGTGATATATAAATGAAATGAAAAAATATAAAAAAAGTAAAGTTGGGTAAATGTGAATCCGCTTATTTATAAGCGTGGTTACTGACCACCCCGAAAGGGAAACGGTCGTGATGATACTTTTTTTGGTCACAATTTATAGTTTCTCGCCAGCAGTGACACAACGCCCTAACTAACTCGTATCGCCTATTCACCGCTTGCTTTTAGCCACTGTAATTACAACATTCACGTAAAAATAGGTTTTGGTGAAATGCACTTGCTTTCACTATTTTTTCAACTATCCAGAAGCAATCTTTTTTGGACTGTTGTTTTGCTTTATTCTTGTCACAAAATATTTGAATCACTGAAAAAAAAACCCGACTATTTAAAAAGTTAACCAAAAAGATTCCACCAAGTTCGAGAACCGCTTAACTACACCATTGAAATAATTTTATGATGAAACATAGCGACTTCAACAGTCGTGAAGTGAGTGTCGTGTTGGGAAGATTTGAGCCGGTCGCGGTTTACGCCTTACTGAAATTTGATAAATGTCATATCTTCAGTGACACTCGCATGATGAAGACGAATCGATTGACGTAAGAATTATCAACCTCGGCCAACACACGAACGAAGATCAAACATACATAGCTAAATGAAATGTGGGACACTATTCACATGTGTTTTGTTTCATATTGGGATGAGAGATAATGTTCGTTGGAACATTTTAGCAACTGGTATTAGAGTCCCGAGCGCTTTCCCGCGTAATTACAGCAGCATTGTGCATGCCTGCCGCACCACTGCTGGCTCTTTATACCTCTTAATTTGGGGCGGAAGACCATAGATGTATATTGAAAATTAGGACCAGAACAAAATCATTAAATAATTATTTTTTATTGACTGTTTTAATTAATTTTTAAACTGCCTCCGTGATCTAGCGGTTAAGTCCGTGAATTTAGACTCGAAGGTACCGGGATCGATTTCTGGTCGGAACACAAAAATATTTGTTAATATAAATAAATACATTTAATTAATATTTAATTTATTTGTGATATTTCTCGAGTTTGGTACGCTGGAGACATCGACGAGCTTGCCACTTTTCATGATTGGCCTATAGTAAAGTTGGCTAAATGTAATAGGTGTGATTTCTGAGTACCCCGAAAGGGGTCGTGATGATACTTTATTTATTTTATTTATTCTTTATTGATTTACTAATAGGTGGACTTAAAACAAAAAAAAACAGCTTTTTCTACCTTTGGCTTCATTGATGATCTAATACGAATCCATTATAAGTATAATACACAAAATTTAACCATACACCTAAAACACACAATCCTAGACCTTCACTGTTGGAGATTAGCCTTCCAGAAATTACTGGAGAATTTGGCCTACACGGGGCCAAATTCTGGACAGACGGGTTGGTGAGGGTCTGATGTCATTTATTGATAATTTACTAATGATTCCACAAGTTGGAATTAGTGGAATCGGAACCGATGTCTTAATGTGTTTTCTTGTGTTGTAAATATCTAGCAAATGTACGTAAAAAAGGCGTATTTCTCATCGGTACATGCCGGCGTTCGATGTGACGTTTTTAGTATGATAAGAAAAGCGTTTTCACAACCAAGCTACTACAGCTACACTCACACATAAATAATTTTATTCAAGATTATACACAGTTACTCGTCCAGAATAATAATAATAAGATATTTATTTTTTATTTATTTATTTATAAACTTTATTGCACAAAGTACAAAGGCGGACTTAATGCCCGAAGACATTCTCTGACAACCAAACCTAGATAAGATAATAAGAGAAATAAATAACTATTTAAATTAACAGCAATTTAATATATTCTTACTTACAATATATATGGAATAAATATTATAATATCGATACACTAAATACTAATACATACATATTAATATACATAAACATACATATATACTACTTACTAACACTGTGTGGAGCTATTTAGAAAGTGTGAAAACACCAGTTTTTTTAATAATGTTCTGGTAGTTGCTTGCCGTATGTTAACAGGTAGATTATTCCACAAATTAGTAGCAACAACTACAAAAGAGGTAGACACAAATGAAGAGTGATGAGACGGGACAGATATAAGAGAGTTGTTAGCAGAGCGAAGGGATTTGTCATGGAAAGAAGAGAGATAGGCGAAATTGTCCTTGAGGTATTTCGGTGTCGCAGGCTCATTCAAGACAGAAAAAGGAGACAAAGGGCTCGAAGATTTCTGCGACAACGAATAGGCAGCCACTTCAACTTAGCACGATATTCAGAGATGTGATCATATTTACGTAAACAATAGATAAACCGGTCCATCTTATTGAGCAACATCTCAGACATATCAATGCTACACACGTCACCATAGTCGAGCAGAGGTAAGAGAAGATATAACGAGGATATACAGAAAACTATAATAATAATTAATTATAATGAAGCTTTACATTACGGAAAGAAAAGTTAAAGTATTGAGTAAGTGAGGATCCAGGTCCAAAAAGATGTTTTATGAGCAATATCTTAAAACATCCCCTGGAAGGCGTCCTACGATTCTCAATCGGTAGCTTATTCCAAAAACGAGCTGCTTGCACAGCAAATGACTTGTCAAGAGCACCAGAGTTATGCAACGTTTTTTATAAATTATTTGTAATTGTTGGCAATAATTGTAACTATTATTGTTTAAACAAATATTATGATAATAGTTGATGAACGGAACACTATGACTAAGTTTTTGTGTCATTATTTTGATATGAATTTTAGATGATAATATTTTAGTTTTGTGCTATATTTTTTCTTAGGTATAGTTATATTTTTATTTATATTTATTAAGATTTACAGATCAATGTAAGGGCCAACCAGCGATTTAGCGTAAATACCTAACAGCTATGCCTACTCAAGGTGAGCTTCGATGAACCCCAATGCTTCTTTCATTTCCAAGAATTCACATACCAGTATTGATTATTTTAGGGTTTTGTCAAATATATCGCTTTCCAAAAGGGTTCCGTCGTTAAAAATGTTCGAGAGCCTTACCGTGTTAGAACTTATATATTAAATATTATGTCAGTAAAGCGAATTCATACGCAAAGACGCGCCAAATGTACCCGAGTTAATTTTTCTTATCTACCTAAGCAAATGCATGCTCAATTGACTTTAAAGAGTTTGATGAAGTCTAGAGCACATGCCGTCGTCAGACAGATGCTGACCCGCTGGCCAGCCGATCTCTCCAGCGGACGGCTGCTCAAACCACTTCGCGAGTTTGCCAAAGACAGGAGCGGTACGCAGGATACGCGTAGATGGTTCATTCGGAAAATGGACGTCAACGAATGCAGATGATTTTTTAAATAAATTTAAAATAATAATTAATCATCCCTAGCTGGTAGCAAGCCGGTAATGTTTTTATTCTTTCTTGGATATACAATGGATCCGGCAACCGCACGGTAAATCCATATAATATTAAGAAATTTGTCTTTTCGAAATAGTCCTTGGTAGAATAAAATACGAGACTACGGAGAATAAAGGTTGTGTTTAGCACCTAGAAGGCGAAGTCAGAGGGTACCTAATTTCGCTTGAGCTGTCAGAATGGCCTCGATTCCGATCATAAACCGTCACGCAATTCGGATGGGTGTCTGGCGTAGACTAATTTATACGGACAGGTCAAGCAACGAACATTATTATATTGTATTTCGTTTAAAAAAATAAAAAATAAAAATCTATTTATTGTCACATAAACACATAGTTTTACAATTTCGAACAATATGTGACAAAAGGAATCAGGTGTCAGCTGTTGTAGTGCAGCAGTACAATTTTTAAATAAGTTTTTAAATAATTAATATTATAATATAAAAAAAAAATTCTACATTCTGTTTTTTTATGGTAAATATTGCTATGAACTATGTATAGTCACATTTAGATAAAACTGAACACACAGGAGGCGTTCATGTAGATCCACGTCTACGTAGGTGTGCGACTCACATAGTTATCTACCTAAATATATCCTATAATTTTTTCATTGCTTATTATAATGTAGTTATTTAAGATAAAATCTGCAGAATCTCACATTAATTTAAGTAATAAGCATTGTATTCGAAAAATAAACTCTTTAGAAATCAAAATGTTTAAACGCAATTTCCCAAAAAAATATTTTTCGTATTATGTCCTTATATAACTAACTGTGTGATATATATGTCTATGATTGTCGCATCGATCGCACTCACCAAGTATTATGGAGGTATATGTCGTGTCATGATAACAATGCTTAAAGCATTGACGAGTGTACTAGAACCAGACAGTTAGTACGTTTATTATTGCCCACGAGGGGCTATTTACATACAACAAATTACCTAATTAAATCAGTGACATGCAAAATATGTATTACTTCTAACCTTTTCAGTAAATAGCTTTTATTATGTCTATTGCTGATACAACTGAGCAGACCGTACAGAAACCACGCTTATAGTGGATTCACATTTAGACAATTTTACTACAGGCCAATCATGGCAAGTGGCAAGCTCATCGATGACCAGGAATCGAACCCGGTATCTCCCAGTCTAAATGCACGGACTTAACCGCTAGACCACAGATGCAGTGCAATAAAGGCATATTGTTTATAAATAAACCTAATCTAAGATAGTAGGCATTGTCACTTATATCTACACCTAAATAAATAAATAAAGTTAAATATAATAATGCCTTTGACCTCTAAGGACCCTGGCACTGCTGCATTACAACAGAGAACCTTAAAGCGCAAATACACCCAGCTTATTGGGTTTGTTGTGTTTTGCGCCGTTTGGAGTTAAAAGTCTCGGGCCGTGGTGACCAAATGCACATTAAATTTTCAAAGCGTAGTCAAAACAGCTCGTCATCACCTCGGGAGACAAGAGGGCTGAGTAATGTTTGGGCCAAAAGATCAGCATTGTCATTCAACGTGGTTATGCTGTCAATACTTGGCACTTTGCCCATTGGCAGCGATTTGAAGCAAATTTTTTATGTATATTTTTATTTTATTTTAGGTTTATTTTGTTGTATTTTTAATTATTAAGTAGTTAGTTTTTATTTGTAGTTGTTATAGGTAATTTATATGTTTTATAATTTTAGTTTATTTAATGCTTTCTTAATATGTTTAATAATGTCAAATTGTTAAAAAACAAAAAAAAACGAAGGGTAAATGGCGAGATACTTAATGTTGTCAAATAACGTTGGCTTATATATCACAAATAATTTAATGTCTCGTAAACTAACATATTTTTAAAGACGCGTTTGATGACTAGGTCCATCACGACAAGTGGCAAGCTCATCGATATCTCTGGGGTAACAAAATAGAGAAAAAAACAAATTCGAAAGCGTCTTTCCTTACTGAATTATTTAGGTCACAAAGGTATCTTTTCTTATGCCCAGTTTTTTATTAGTCAAAGGTATGACCACTAAGTCTTGGACCTGTCCCTTGTATCTTGGAAGGGACTAAGAAAGGTTATGTTAATTGTATCTTAGGGTCAAACGAAATTTCCGGTTCGCTTCACAGTGTCCGTTAAAACCACTGTTTTAGAAATAACTATTTTTATTTCCGTTGTGTAGATTTAAATGTGGAAATATCAGGTTTCTTCTACTAAGGCACAACGTCAAATTATTAACGATTCTACAAGTTGATACTGGTGGAAACGGAACCGGACGACTTTACATACTCCCTCACGGGAAGTTGTAAATCCATGACACAAGTGTATTTCTTAGTGGTACATGTTGGGTTCGAATGTAAACATTTTGTTTTTGAATTGACCTTTCCTAATTGGCTTTTACATATGGACAACCACCGCTTCAAGAATATGCTTCTTTAAAGTGCGGGAGTACCATTTAAAAAACATTGTACGTATCATAAACCAAGCTTAAAAATATTTTTGTTGATATCTTCAACTATTCTATCGTAATATACGAAAGTACAATATGAAAGTTGTGGTTAAAAGTGACCCTGGCAGACCAAGACTCACGTATGACGATCAAATAAATAAAACACTGGCTAAAGATTACGATTAAGATTCTACGAATCAACCTTTATGAATGTAGACGAAGCTAAAGAGGTATGTCGTGATCTTAACAAATGGCGCTCAATTGTCTCTGCCTACTCCGCAAGGCAACTGACGTGAAGTTATGTACGAGTATGTATATGCTTACGTACAGCGATTTTAATTGCTGTCAGTTTGAACGTGGAACAAAATTAATTTACAATATAAATATGTGAAAATAAAAGATATTAAATTTCAGCTGGTTCAACAGAAAATACAAGTTTAACCGAAAATAAATAAGTCACACAAAATATGAGTGTAACGAGAGATACACAAACAAGCGATGTATGGACAGTTTTCGTGTCAATAGTAAACAGTACGAGTAAATAGACTCAGTATTTCGTAGTTCGTAGTTTTTTCACATCAAAAAATGATTTTTACTCGTGGACATAAATACTAGACTAGTCTACAGTTCAATTTATTTTTAACCTGGCAGTTGTTTATGGGCATCATTAAATTTGTCACACGTGAAGAGTTACAGCTACTAGTATTGCAGCAGCATTTAAGAGTCACAAAATCTACTTAACTAGCCTTAGGGAAAACTCTTCAATTAATGTTCTAATAGAATTTCTCTCTGAATACATTTCTCTACTAAGTCTTTTATTTATAACATAAAGCTTTGTATAATATCACTTTCACGCCTGAGGAAAGGTTAAGTGTTTTTTTAAAGACTAACGGATAAAAAAAAATCTTAGTTTAATAAATACTATAGAATTTTATCATAGAAAGTGTGTCTGAATATAATTACCAAATTACGTAGGACACCTTTATTGTAAGACAATATTAGTTACAGGAAAATATTTAGACCGGTTTTGACAGACAGACAGTTCAGTCGTCCAGGTCCGGATGGCTAAATAATGGGTATAGAGACATTCGCCCGTTTTCCCCTGGCAGGATCTCAGCGAGCAACCACACTTCAGCTCTCTCTCAGGAGCAGGTTTCTAGGAAATCTAGCCGACGACAATCTCCTCAATAGTAGGCATCTCCAGATCTAGAGCTATGTTGAAATTACGCACGAACCACGGCGCTCAAGAGACCACTCTGAGGACATGTTTTCATGACTCATGTCCCTATTGGTATTGGCCAGAAGGTGGTGCTAGACGTAGCACAGGCGAGACGGGAACGGATGCACATCTTTATAAATCCGGATCTTAAACCCGAGCGGCAAGCTGGAATTCATAACATGGCATTGTAATGTCATAGCATTGTAACGGCTAATAGGGCAGCTCTAGTATTTGACGGTTGGAGTCCACTTGATCGTATGTCCACGAAGCTGCAGTAGTGGAGGCATATATATATTATTCTTACATACGCCATCTAGCGAAATGTGATGGTATTACATTGAACTATATCATTGAGTCGTAAACAGGGCATGTCCTTATAATATTTGTCTATGTTTTTTTTATTTCAAGAGTAAATAGTACGGGCGGTCGGCCAGGCCCATTATTATGAGTTAGTGGACGTTATCTGCTCCAGTTTTAAATCCCGTCAGAGTACCCAACGCAGTGTCAGTTATTCTCTTTGCAATTCCAACAACTAACTGAAGTTATAAATTATCATTTTGTTTTAATCATTGAATTTGTATTACCTCAGGCTAAAATTGCAGTAGTGTTGCAACTAATTTATCAAATTAAACAAAAAACTGTCTCCGTGGCCTTACAGTCATTTAAACGTCATTAATTTAATTATTTTGAATGATTCTACTCCTGCTAGTGGAAGACCAGCAGCTTAGCAGATTCCAGTAACCTGTTAATGTTTAGTGTGACTGAGAAATAAATCTGCAAGGAAAGCTCAGCTATATCAGATTTACAAAATAAAACATATACAGAACTGCGCCACAACGATCATTAATAACCTTTTAAATTTAGTTATCAGTACCTATGAGATTACAATACCTGGTACAGCGGTAACCCACCAGGCACGTCACAATTTAGATCAGGGTTGCACAGACTTATTAATACTAGGGGCCACTCGGCCAAATCATGAACTGATAGCGGGCCGGCCGCCAGAAGTAGGTATAGGTAGTTAAAGACAATAAAGAATTGATAAAAATTTATTAAAATTAAAAAAGAAATTATTAATTTGAAGCGTGGCACTGCATAGTGCTTACAATCTTTTTTATATTTGGCTCAAATTTACTTGTAGCAACACGTAAAACTGCTTCCAAACTTTCATTTGCAAGGCGGTTTCGATTTTTTGTTTTATTATTATTTAGTATTGAAAAAGTTTGTTCACATATATAGGTAGAACCAAATAAGCTGGCACATTTCAGAGCGTTTATGCGCAACTCTTCGTACATATTTTTATCAATGCAGCGGTAAAAGTTCAGCAAGTCTCCTTCGTTGAATTTGTTGCGTAAATCTTGGTCATTTTGAATGTCGATAATTTCTAACTGCATTGACTCTGGCGCATTTTCAACTGAAATAGTGAAAGGATTGCTGAATATGTCCAACAGAGGTTTCACTTTTTTAAACTCCGAAAATCTGTCTTCAAAAGATTGAATCAAAATATCTAGCTTTTCTACATAACTGAAATTAATCGCAGTTTTGTTGAATTTTTCAGCCATTTTCTTATAATTCGGAAAATGATTATAATTTCCAGAATTCAATTGTGATCTGAAAAGTGTCAGCTTGCATTGAAAGGATGTTACATGAGCATAGAGCTGGGATATCAGTTGATTTTTGCCTTGAAGCCGTGTGTTCAAGACATTCAAATGATTTGTAATGTCAACTAAATAAGCTAAATCACACAACCAATCAGGATTTTTAAGTTCCGGGACATCCCTTTGCTTTTCCGCCAGAAATATTCCAATTTCTTCTATTAAATTTAGAAATCGTTCCAGTGTCAATCCACGACTTAGCCACCTTACTTCTGTATAATACAGTAAATCTCCGTATTCGCTTTCGATGTCATCAAGGAATTGTTTGAATTGTCTGTGATTGAGTCCTCGTGATTTTATGAAATTTACAGTCGAAACTACTACTTTCATTACATTTTGAAATTCATTTTTTTTAGAACAGAGGGCTCCTGGTGTATAATGCAGTGAAACTGCATGAGATCTTCAGTGTTTATGTTTTTTTCTTGCAGGTGCTTTTTCAGCAAAGTAACTAGCCCGGAATTGATACCAATCATGGAAGGAGCACCGTCAGTCGCAACTCCCGATAACTTAGATAAGTCCAAATCAGTTTTTGAACACTCGTCCAAAAGTCCATTGAGTATATCAACTCCTTTGGTTTGACCTTTCAATGAACACATTCCTAATAACTCTTCGAAGACTTCAAAATCTTGAGTAACACCTCGTATGAATATGAGAAGTTGAGCTGTGGAACTAATATCAGTCGATTCGTCGAGTGCTAATGAAAAAAATTCCATGATCTTAGTTTTTTCAATTAATTGTTCCGCAATATTACCTGACAAGGACATAATTCGTCTTTGGATAGTCATACGATTCAGTTGAATTTTCTCAAACTTTTTTGCTGCTTCTGGACACATTTTCTTAGCGGCAATTTCCATGCATTCTTTTACAAAATCGCCATCATTGAAGGGGCGACTTCGCTTTGCTATCATTCGAGAAATTTCATAACTAACTTCTGTAGCCGTTTCTGAATCTTGAATGTGTTTTGTAAACATAGCTTGCTGACCAATAAGCTCCCGTTTTAAAGACAACATTTTTTGCTTTCTTAATTCGCCTGTAAACTTGGTAAAAGAAGGATGCTGCGTTTCATAGTGCCTTTTTACATTATAATCCTTTGCAATCGCAACAGAATTCTTGCAAATTAAACAAACGACTTTGTTATGCGACCATACAAAAAAGTATTTCTCAGTCCAAATTTCTTGAAACTGCCGATTTTCATCTTTAACCTTACGTTTTTTACTAGGTCCTGGCTTCTCCATGTTGCGTTCTAATCCTGGCTAGGATTAACACAGCACCTAAAAACAATTACAGTACCCACTTAAATTACCTATCCTTTTTTAAATTATCAAAAATAATTGATTAAATATTATTTCTCAGAAATTTTAAGATTTTTATACAGATTTTATCTGAAATAATGACGTAATTATTACAGTTAGAGAAATTCTTATAAAAATAGTAATTTCTTTGTTTATTTTAATATTTAGCCAACATTAAAGCTAAATTTGATTAAAATTGATTAAATAGGTAGGGAAACACTTATTAATAACAGAGTTTTACTTACGTTTTCACAACACAATTATACACGGCACTTGACGGGTTAACACTGCAACAGGAAATCTACGTTGAATGTGGATCAAAATATATGACACCGGCTAGTCGAGTTAAAATCTACACTAGAACTATTGCCTCCCAAAAACACTAATAAACTGCACTTATTCTCAATCACTTATTACTTCGCTTTGTATTTTCGCGCTTATTTCTTTCTGTTGTTGACACTTCACTCAAATGAAAAGCGAACTGTTCGGCCGCTGCGGTTAACGTGATTTTTATACCGCGCAAACGACTCTGGAAGCTTCGTGTAGATACGCGAGCAATCGGGAATACGGGACTATATCTATCTCGCTTGCTCACCGCGCTAGAAAATTCTTGATTTCTATAGCGAGCGATGTTACTTGACTTAGCAATTTTGGGCGCTAGATTCAAATTGCGCGCGCGCGAGTTTCACATTACTTTTCGAACATATTTTTTTTTTGTTTTATTCTGGAATAGAATTCAATATTTTTCGAATGCACGAGAGTATTATTTTTGCTGTCGGCGGGCCACCAGTATTCGACCCACGGTCTGTGCATCCATGATTTAGATAGACTACATGCCCATTTGCAACCCGAAAATTGACAAAACGCAAAAAACCTCTGCTAATTTAAGAACAATAAGTTTATATATAATTTGAAGCCATTAATTATCATTATTTTAATGCAATTGTATAATATAATTATTTTATAGATATGTAAATGAAAATTTTAAGCTCCATTGATAAGGTGAATTATTTTTGTTATCGTGGTATCTTAATTTATTGCACCAATCGATTTATGAGTATTTTATACGTTATAAAAATACTGAATGAAGTGACTGCCAATTTTACTGTTTGCCGCATCCAATTTATAGTTGCGATCATTGACTTGTATCATAACCGGGCATTTAAATTTCTGGCGGCTCTATTCTGTTACATAGTCGCAAACGTTATTAGTGGAGTTTGTTATTTACGTCAGAGATTGCGTCATAATTACAAAATATTATTCAATTCTCAACTCTACAAGCGCTCGACCTTGATAGCGGCCGTGCAAATACCAACGTTAATAGATTACATTATATAACGTTTGCGCTTAAGTAACATAATAAGGCTGCAGTACTCGGCTGTGTGTGTCGCAAATACAAGTCAGTTGCTAATGACTACGTATTTGTGCCTTTTGGCCTTGAGACAATGGGACCGTGGGAGCCAAGTGCTAAGAAGGTTAAATAATTGTCTAAGCGGGTGGTTGATGCTGTATGTGACAAGATAGCAGTTTTTTAGCTTATCAGCATCGCTGTGCAGCGGGGGAATGCTGCAAGTATTCTTGGTACTCTGCCACATGATCAAGTCATGGGTGAATACTTTTATATATAGTTTAGTTTCTAATTTTATTTTTAAGTTAGTTTATATAGGTGTTCGGTACCTAGGTTTAGTTTATATTTATAATATTTTTTGATAGGGAATTAGAAATTATATACTGGCTGGTAAAATCCTTGTTCCCTATATTTCCATTGAATTCCTAACGTGGCGCCATCTAGTGGCTTACTTCAGAACAATGGCTGAGGTTAAAACCCTCTAGAGGCAGCGAGTCGTCATCGATCAGCCGTCGCGTATGGTCATGATTTCTCAACAAAAATAAGTAGTTCATCGTACTACTATCAGACCGCGTCGTGTCTACGTCTTCCTTCGGTGATCTTCATCAGGACGTCTACGACCGCTTGTTTCCGAGTGTGCGCTAGCTAGCCGGCTCAACCCAAAACTATAAACTTTCGTGAAAGTGCTGTGCTAAAAAACCTTATGTGAAACGATACAGTTCACATATCTGCTGGATTCGATTTGGAGGCTTCCAGGAGGAAGACAGGTGACAGCCGGACCCACGTGAGTAACCTTTCTTTTCCTTTCCCTAAACTGTCTCCGTCAGCCAGTAGGTATTTTCCCCTACAATAGGTATTTCTATTAACTTATTTTTTTAAATTTAATCATTGTACTTTACCAACTATAATTAATAGTAGATTGGATTTTTAATCATATTGTTAAACAAAACATTTTTTTTTACTAGTTTTACTCACTGTAAACACCCGTGCATTTGTGGCCAAAAACATGGATTAATTGTCCGGTGTCTTCAATGTTAGTCCACGGTAGCGCTATTGATCTTGTTTGGTACAAACTGCATTCATATTTCACCACTTGGTGGCGAAAACAACCATCTGAAACTTTTAGTCCAAGAGGTAACAAACTAACGAAAAATGTACAGTATGGCCGTAACCAGGTTTCGCAACTGAATTTTATTTATTTATTAAGAAAATCCAAAGCAGCAATACATTTTACAAAGCAATACAATTAACAATTTACATGCCGGACCGAAGGATTTTACCGTTTACATTATATAAAATCAGTTGTAATTTGTCACAAAAATAAATGTTAATAAAAATATAAAATAAGAGTTAAAAATAAAACAATAATATACCTATATGTAGGTAAGACATAAAAAAGGACTCCTTGGCGCCATTTTGCGTAGACATGTCAAGTGCAAGTTTTTGTTTTGTAAATTAATTTAGTGTAGATATTATTGGTCAAAAGTGGTGTTGTTTTGTTTAATAATGTGAATAATTATGGAAAACGATAAATCGGACTTTAAATATGGGCCACAAGTTGCAGTTAATTTTTTGCGGTTTTCCCGCGCTGTCAACTCCCATATTTTACCCGACGTGTTTGAGCTATTGTGCCGCGAGTGACTCCAATAAAAGCATCAAATTCTGTAGCATCTGGAATTTGATGATGACCTCATTAACTCATGAAAAATAAAGATATATTACGTCAGACTTGATTGTATGGGCTAGACCCTTTGCCTAAATATCCTGTCTATATGTCTTAAAGGTTTGGCTGTCAGAGAATGCCTAGCGGCATTAAGTCCGTCGTTGTACAATATGTACAATTGTGCAATAAAGTTTAAAAAAAAAACTGTACTAAATGTTTTTGAAGCCGAATCTTTACCGTAACTTGGTTTAGAGCCGAACCTCGCCGAACCTTTGACCAAGCACTCGCGTGTAACAAAAAGTTTGCAAATCATAATTGCCAGAAAACTTTCCAGAGTGCGCAAATGTCCTTTTCAATCTTGAATTAGCCTAAATTTATACTCTTCGCCAAGTTTTTTTCTACAATATTTCCTAATTACCATGAGAAACCTAGCAAGTAAACATATTTATAAATTTCCTAATTTATTATCTACATTTATTTTTTCAAAATAAAACTTTCTAAATATATTATAGAAAGAGTAAAAAAAAAATTTTTTTTAATATATTTGTTCACGTAAACCTATTACAAGCTGTAAATGTATGTCAATTTTAATGACAATTTATTAGAGATTCCACAATTTGGTATTTGTGGAACCGGGACTTAACGTGCTCTCTGAAGCACGTTGTCTGGTGTTGTAAATCTATGAGAGGGCGCTGTGCTCGCGCGGTGTCAACACGCAAATTAATGTGCTCCGTGTATTTTTAATTTAAATAATAAATATAAAGTGTTAATCTATCGAAAAACAGTAAATATAATAAAAATACAAAGTGAAGAAACTGAAATAATAGTGAGTGTTAAAGAATTAGTGCTTTAGTGCTTAAATTCAATAAGATCTTAAGTATAAGGAGTATCTACTACTCATTTATTCAAAAACATCATTGGCATCGCACAATTCTACGTGTATTAACTAAAATACCAGTGATAATGAGAAAGTGAAAGTTATTTAGTGCTTAAAATGACAAAAAAGTGAATGAAAGTGCGGGTAATTAATGGACTTGACCAAATATGTTTAAATGCTTCGAGAATATTCGTACGCCGCTATCGATACCAAAGCATACGATATTTTCGCTGTTCAAACTATCGCTTTAACAGCTCAGCCCACAGAACGTCTGCCGCGGTAAACCTACGGGCGGTGGTTCAAATCCAGTCGGGTGTCGTGTTTTTTTCATTTATTTGTTATCAATATTCATTGCTCCGAATATTTAAACAACGACATCTAGTGAGTGGACATAAAATCATATAAATAAAAATGAAATAAATTAAAAAAAAAAAAAAAAAAAAAAAAGTAGAAGTTTGTATAACGTCCGTGACGAGAGGATATAATTTAAAGTAATAAAAATGAACAGCAAAGCCTCAAAAATTATTCCTACACGGACTCAAACTACAAAAAACTTGGAAAATAAACTATCAGAACAAGAATCTAAGATTATTAGCATGGAAAGTAGCATAAAAACATATGAATTACTAATATCAGATTTACACAGAAGACTAAGTGAAAAGGAGAAAAAATACAAGGCACTGTCAGAAGAACAAGAGCAAATGCATGCAGTCCAAGAAGAAAATAAAACTTTACGCGCAAAAATAGATGACTTAATGAATATAAATAACAAACCATATGACAAGAGAGTTGAAGAACCACGTAAAATTAAATATTCATTATACAAAAACAAAAAAATATGCAAGAAAAATTATAAACAGATTAGAAAAATAAAACGACTACAGAAGCAAAACTCACGAATATGTAAAGAAAACAATATACTGAGAAAGGAAAAAATCACATCAACAAAAGATAATAAAAGACAGGAAACAAACCAATCTAATATAAAAAATAAAGATAATGTGTGCAGCACTGCCAAGAAAAAAATAGTTATTTTTTCAGACAGGAATGGCAAAGGTTTAGGACGATTTATAAACGATAGACAGTCGATGACCTATGACATTGTTAATATATGCAAACCTGGAGCTACAATTGATGAAATTTTACTATCATATGATCAATACACGAAAGATCTGAACAAAGACGACATTGTTATAATACTAATCAACACGTATTATTCTAGTTTTAGTGCTGCAAAGTATGATCAGATGTTAAGGAATTTATTAAGAAATGGATATGAATATAGAATTATAATTACAAACATAAATAACAATGGGTATAGAAACAATAATGTGGATAAAATTAACGAAGTAATATTAAATTTTGCAAAATACAATCATTCAATTAGACTTGTGAACCTTAAACCTACACTGGATAAATACAATATTATAGATAACTTTAATCTAATCAACTATTATATCACTAATCTGCTACCGACAACAAACCTAAAATTCATTAAATGTACCAGTCAAACTAATAATGCAATACAATGTAATCAGGTTTTTTGTCAGGGGCAGAAACATTTACAAATAACATAATTATAACTCACAGTAATGTACAAAGCATACGAAACAAAATTGAAGATCTAGAATTGTTAACTTATAAACACAACTGTGATGTACTCTGTTTAACTGAAACTTGGATTAAAGCTGCAAACATTAGCCATATAAACATAAGTAACTTTATGCTAGGGTCCTATTACTGTAGAGCTAACCATAATCATGGCGGTGTTGCCATATTTGTTAAAAATAACATAAAATTTAGAGTTCGCAATGATATTAATAAACATTCTCAAGAGTTACATTGTGAAGTAACTGCTATTGAAATAAAAAAATCAAAATTAGTTATTGTATGTGTTTATCGCGCTAATTATGATATCAAAGTATTTTTGGACACTATGTCACAGGTATTAGCATCAGCGACTAACGATAACAAAAAAGTTATCATAGCTGGAGATTTTAACTTAGATCGTATCAAAAATAACAATAATGAACGTGACTTTCGAAATGTATTGTATAATTTTAATGCACGTTATTTGTTAAAAAAACCAACCAGAATATGTAACAATACAGCTACTTGTATTGACAACTTTATTGTCAACTTTAAGGATAAAGGCTTAAAAGCAGATGTGCTTAATTATAACATAGCAGATCACAAGGTTATACAACTGGAATTAAATTATACAAATACGAGTAGACAGGTCATAAAAGATGTTGTCAATAAAAACTTTAAATTTAAAGGAAGAATTCTAACAAAATCAAATATATCATATTTCCATTACCTAGTATGTACTGACAAAAACTTTATAAACGATGTTATGACTATTCAGGACGCTAATGACAAAGCAAATTTTTTTTTATCAGGTCTGAAACATTACTATAATATTGCTTTTCCAAAAAAAAGTATACAATATACCAATAAAAGCAACTGGATAAATATGGAAATATTACAACAAAAAGAAGCCATTAAAGATATAGAAGTAATGCAAGAAATACAACCAACAGATGAAAGTAAAATAAAAATACGTAAATTAAAAAAACAATTAAGAAAACAAATGTTAATCGCAAAGAAAAATCACTACTCTAAAATAATCAATAAATCTACAAATAAAATAAAATCGTCATGGAAAATAATAAATAGTAACGTTAACAATAATAAAATAAAAAATGACATAGACTGTATAATAAATGATCATGGTGATATTATACATAACCCTAAATTTATCTCTGAACTGTTTAATAATTATTTTTGTGGCGTAGCAACTAAATTAACAGAAAAACTAAATATTAACATGCACTCCAGTCTTAATTATTTATTGCAAATAAAACAACCGCTGGATAAATTTAATTTCTCAAAAATTTCTTTCAATACACTATCCTTAATAATTAAAAGAATTAATAACAAAAAATCTTGTGACATTTATGACATGGATTACAGAATACTAAAATTAATTATGACTAATGATAAATTATGCAATCTTTTATTGGACATTCTAAATAAGTGTATTAAACAGGGAGTTTTCCCCGACAGTTTTAAAATCGGCAAGGTAATACCATTGTTTAAAAAAGGTGAAAAGGACAAACTAAATAATTACAGACCAATATGTATATTACCTGTATTATCAAAGATATTGGAGACTCATATGAAGAATGATATTATTAATTACTTTGAACGACATGAACTATTCTCAAATAAACAGTTTGGTTTTAGGTCAGGAAAAACCACAGCAATGGCTGTAAGAAATGTCGCAGATTTTGTGTTGGGGTCCTTGGATGAGTCGCGGAAATGCGCGAGCATATTCTGTGATTTATCCAAGGCTTTCGATTGTTTGCGCCATGACATTCTCATCAGTAAACTACAATACTATGGTTTTGATAACAATAATCTTGATTTAATGAAAACATACCTGAAAAATAGATGTCAAAAGGTGTTAGTGAATAAAGTTCTTTCAGATGATGCTGTCAATATCGTTGGCATTCCACAGGGTTCAATTTTAGGTCCAGTATTATTTCTAATCTACATTAACGACCTGCCTAGTAATATACCTGAACCCGCAGTTGTCAGCTTATTTGCTGATGATACTCACGTAGGATTAAATGGTGCCAATGAAGTGGAGTTGAATGGCAATATAATAGATACAACAGCTATTTTAGAAACATGGTTTGAGGCAAATGGCATACTACTTAATATAGAAAAAAATGTAATTGTTAAATATACTACCACAAATAGATATAATTTAAATAATATCGTTAAAAATACATTTCTAGGGTATACTATAGATAATACATTAAGTCATAAAGGTCATATAGAAAAAACCTGTAAAAAACTAGCATCTGCGAATTATGCCTTAAGTAAGCTAAAACATTTGGTTGATTTTGTCACCTTAAAAACAGCCTACTACGCATTTGTTCATTCGATAATTGCTTACGTTATAACCATATGGGGTAACGCGGCAGATATTCGAAAAGTGTTCATACAACAAAAGAGATCAATTAGAATATTGTTTAATTTAAAAGCCAGAACCACAGTACGAAATTATTTTGTTGATGCCAAGATTATGACAGTCACGTCTCTGTATGTATATAGTTGCTTACAGGAGGTTCATGGGAAAGCTAATGAACTTCCAAAAATATCTAGTTTGACTAAGTATAACCTAAGAAACAAGAATGAAATCTATATAAGGCAAACCAGGTTAAGAAAAACGTTTAAACAAGGTTTGCAGTTGAAAATTACATTATACAATAAACTACCTGAGATTATAACTAGACTACAACCAAGTGAATTTAAAACAAAATTGAAAATCTTTTTCCAAAATAATGCTTTTTATAACCTGTCAGAATTTATTGACATGCCTTTGACGGAAAATTCTTTTAAATAGTTGTATAGTTTTGTGGTTTTATGCCTTCTACTGTATTCCTGTGTTCCTATGCTCCTTTGTCTACGATGCATGGTGTTAATAGCATTACTGTTATCATTTTAATATTTGTTAACTGACATACCAAAATATAACGATTGTTATATAGGTGAAATATACAAATATACAAATATACAAAATATGACAAATGTACGTAAGAAAAGAGTAATCCTCATTGCTACATGCCGGGGGGGCTTTAACCGACCTTAGGATTTTAAGGAAAGCGTTCGAGACTGGCAACTTTTTCTGTGTAAAGCGAGGCTTATACGTTGGTAGAAATAATTGCCAGCCTTTCTATCTCCAGAACTTTTTCCAAACATTTCAAATTTTTGCAAACTTATCAAATTTTTCCAAACTTATCAAATTTTTGCAAACTTACCGCTAGTTTAACATATGCTTATGAGCCTCGTTTTTAGTCGAAATAACCAAAGTGACAAGCTAACTACCAATCGCGAGGCGTATATAAAAATATTGATTAGTGATTATTTTAAACCTACCCTATTTGAATTTATAACGGAGCATAGACGAAATACCAATCCAAGTGAGTCGCGAAAGAAAAATGATTGGGAACGCCTGGTCTAAATCTACGATCGTAAGAAGTTGGTTTTAATGATTCTTTTTTCTTTCCATCACTTCAAATGCACAAGTTCGTTTTTATAAGAAGCGTCTCAATTTCCCCGGCTGCGAGGAGCAATTTCCTAACGTTTGTCGCCGCGATTCGCCAACTGCACGGACCTAATATAAATTACCAAGACCATTGAATTACTGATCAAAATTTCTGACCCAACACAGCAGTCTCGACATTTGCAGTGATCGCTATCATAGTGTCAGTAAATCATAGAAAAAATATTAGGCAAATATCATTAGTTCCAATAACGGTTATATTATAGTTGCATAAGCTGTGATCACAGGTCGACTGGAGGTGCGCGGTGTAGCCTTCGTGCATAAACCTACCCACTTATAACTTCAAAAGTTCTCGTCAACCCGTCTGACGGCGTGGCGAATGTAGGCCAAATTCTCCAGATATATGTTCTGCAAGACCCATCTGCAAAAGTGAAGGTCTAGGACGCTGCGTTCTAGGAGTTGTGATGATGATAATGAAATTTGGCTAAATGTAAATCCGCTTCTTTATAAGCGTGGTTTCTGACCACCGCGCAATGGATACGGTCGTGATAATACTTTACTTTACTTTTTACGAGTACGTGTTGTATACCAATGGCTTGAGCCACACGGCGCCGAGATCCTGCCGAAGAAAACGGGTGATTACTATTGAACTTCCTGGCCTGGATGACTCCGCTGTCTGTCAGTATATACCTATCGATTTAAACATAATATTTACCCCGTTGCAACACTAGAAGCAAATCCCAATGTTTAGTATGTCCGTATATTATATACTTCTTCGTCTCCGCGTCATTTGGGCGGATCTCGCCCGCCCTGCGCGATGGACGTGCCTTTACGACGACTCATTCCGCTGCACTTTTAGCTCAAGCACCTCATATTTTTAAATTGCTTTATTTCTCCAGAAACATTCGAGAAAAATCTTGCTTCTATTCGTACGGAATCCTATTTGTACCACACCCCTAGCCACTTATCGAAGGCACATTACGGATTGGATTAATTAAAGAAATAAATAAAATAAATATCGCATCATCACTCTAGTCTTCATCATCAAAAGCCTGTGTCTCTCCACTGCTGGATATAGGCCTCCCCCAAGGCTCGCCACTTTTCACGATCTTCTGCCACCCTTATCCATCCCCTAATAGCGAACTTCAGGTCATTAGGTGTTGGCCCCCGCCAACGTCCCACACTCTGTCTTCCAGTACGTGGTCACTTCTCCAGAACCCATCCGTCTACTCCATCGTTCATAGGTTCTGCGACAGACGTTGCCCATTGCCACACTGCTTGCTAACTTTAAAAGCTATGTCGGTAAATGTGTACAAAAAATAAGGTACAAAAATATTAAAATAAAATAGCATAAAAACTAATTATAAATAGGTATGTTTAACTTAATTAAAAGTACCTATGAAAATAAAACTATTCTACAAAATAAACTAAAGGCTTACCACATAGGAGGGTACCAAAAACGCTCGTCGTATTTCCTCGCTGAATAATGAGGGAAATATTTAGTTTAAGGTAGTTATGGCATTATTGTAGTAAATTACATACTGCCATTATTATCTAGCGGTTAAAGCCTTAGATTTAGACATCGTGGAACTGATATCGATTTGAGAACTTAAATATATATTTATTTGTTACAATTCTCTCATCTGTTCTTATAAGTAAGGTGACACAGCCTTTTCACAGCCACGAATATAAACTAATGTCATTTAAAATATAAGATCATATATTACATCCACAAATACATGTTTAATTGATATATTATTGTTATTTATATTATAAGACACGGCCCGCTTACAGCCACGAACTAGTATTAAGAATTAGGTGGTAGGCGGACTGATGGTGGTAATTTGCCCAGTCTGCCAGGGCGGGGAAGTATCCACCGTTCGTAACGATAAACCCAGTAAAGTATATCCACATGTTTCGGGATCAGGCTCGAATTGCATTGACATACCTCTTTCGCTTTCACGACATTAACTTCTTCATACATGCCCTTTTGTTACGAATGTTTTTAATGCACCTTCAGATAGTCTTTTATTTATTTAATCGTGATATGTGAGTCTTGGTCTGCTAGGTCCTCTTTCACCCACAAATTTCGCGTTATACTGGTTCGTCAATCTTTCTTCGCTCATCCTTTCAACAAGCCGAACCATCGTAGCATGCCTTTCCTTATTTTTGTCCCTATGCTTTCTTTTATACCAACCCTTTTCCGTATTTCCCACCCAATTCACGCTTTGACATAGTAAATTTTGTATATGTGTACGTTTATTTAATTGTTTATTTATGTACTTATTATATTATATTATTATTTTTATTACTATTTTATATAAGTATTTGTTTGCATTATTATTATAAGTAAATTTGACATATAATTTAATAATTAATCTCATAAGTATTTATTTATATCTTTATTCATGTTGTATCTATACTATTATTATTTCTAATCTCAATCACTCTATTACCTCACTTTTTACCATCACAAAGGTTAACTGGTAGAGAATGCCTTCGGCATTAAGTTCGCCCATGTACACTACATTTGTAAATTATGTGCAATAATTTTTTTTATTATTATTATTGTTATTTCGACGTTACGAATGTATGTACGACGCCGCATATCCGACGCTACGACCTCATTTCTACTGCATTAACCCTACTCTCATGAGTATTCTGACGTATCCACGTCTCGCTTCCATACATCAGTATTTTAGTGCTGATAATATTCAAGTTGTAACGAGATAATCAAAGGAAATATATGATTTGATTTTAGTTAATATACGATACGTCTAAGAGCGATCGGTTATCCGATTGAAATTCATTTTTTTGTATAATAAAATACGCTAACAAAATAAACATATATAGAAAAGGTATACTCGTATTGTCTAAAGGATTAATCTTCCAGTGTTAAACACAGAACATTAATATTCTCACACTTGTCGCTTTTCAAGTTAGTGGAACAAATGGCAGCGGCTTCTAAAGTTAGGACCCTGTTTCACCATGGACCATATATTTATAGGACTGACCTACAATATGAATTTAATTTATTCTCGCCGAGACGAGGAACGCAACGACGAAGCAACACGATCAGACGAGTCCAATTTTAATAGTTAGGATTGTCAAATCAGAGAGAAGTTAGGAAAAAGTTTTATATCTCAACATAGAACGTTGTACTTTAAAAGTAAATTATTTATGTATTTATTTAAAATTTTATTGTACACAAATATACAAATGCGTGACATAATGTCGCTTGACATTCTCTGCCTGTCAGACCTTCGGGACAAAGATAACATTTAAGTGAGGTAGGTGCAGTTAGTATATAAATTAAAATTAAATATATTGAAAATATAAGCGTATAGAATATTATTTAATAATAAAATTACATACGAATATAGGGAAATAACAAACAAATTTAAACGGCTAACGGAAAAGCCTGAAATAATTTACCTGAGATTTTTTTTTTTAATCAACTTGTACGAATAAACCGGTAGGAGAATAAATTTTTCAAAAATCGAATGTTGCAGTTTTAGTTTTAATCTAAATCGGCCCCGTGACTTCTTTAAGCATTTTTCGATATTCCTTGTAGTTTAGGATAATTCTTGGGAAAAGTTATTTATTTCTATCAACAGAATCACATATTGTCTAACGTTAGGCAGTAAAGTCACTCCGTATATTATATATTTTTTTTATTAACTCTTTAGATACTCTTAACAAAGATGTAATATAAATAATTACAGACAATAGTCTGCTCCTTCCACACATGATACATCCTAGTTTTGATTCATCATCATCAGCATCACGACCGTTTTTCTTCCGTGGTGGTCAGAAACCATGCTTATAAAGAAGCGGATTCACATTTAGCCAACTTTACTATAGGTATTATTATTATTTATTTATTTAAAAACTTAATTGCACTATGTACAAAGGCGGACTTAATGCCGTTAGACATTCTCTGACAGCCAAACCTTTAGGACATTTAGACAGTATCAATGGTAAGTAGGTGCAATATTATTAAATGACAATTTGTAAGATATATGTAGGTATATGTAGACATAACAACAAATACATACTAATAATACTTAATAATTACATTCTAATACATAAACAAGTACATATATAAATTATTCATTATGGATTATATATATATATATATATATATATATATATAATATATAATAACAGTACACAAAATAAAACCAGTTATTACTTACAGTTCTGATTCTTTAACACAATATATGTCCCTGACAATAGCTCTAATCTATCTATCTCTGGAGTCGATAGACGCGACACAGCTGCGCGTCTCCAGCGACGTAACGAGCAATAAACCATCGCTAGTGTTCAGGGAAATTGCATTTACTGATGCCTGCTACTCTTGCGATATAAAATAATCATTAACAACCTATAACATCTGACACAAAAGCACTATGGTCAATATTACCCACTACATTTCACCATCCTCACAACGTATATAAGTTTATATTGTATGTAGCATATACCGGGTGACTTTGTATGGTCTTACATTAGACCTTCTAACATATACTGTTAATACGAGGCCAATACCAAGCCAGAGCTGGTTTAGCCTTAAACTAGCTTTAAGGAAATAAACACACTTAAAAATAATAAATTAATTTTAAATTTAAATAATAAACCATTAGGTGGACGCTAAGACACATGAAATGAGTATAAATAAAAATAGAAATCCTTCGACAATATACACAGTCCTTTAGATAAGTCATTTTTTTAAACGTGGTTTATACCAAGACATCGCTGGCTGGTCACTCTGTCTTTGTCTAAACCTTGTTTAAACGTCTCCTCACTAGAACCCATCTACTCAATCGCTCGTCGGTTCTGCAACAAACGTGTACTATATTTAATTTTTAATAATGCGATAAATTATTAAAATTGCAACGAAAGTTGTTTCTGAAAGCAATATTCCTGAAGGTGAACCCGTAGGATCATTAATTTTCTTTAGCTACGAAAGCAATTTATGTAATTTTTAAAAAAAGGTCTTCTATTGTTGAATAAGAATAAAATCGGGATTTAAGGTCTGAGCATACCAGATCGTCGCTACCTTAAAAACGAACATTGTGAGTTCACGTTCACGAACATTAAGCACAATAGCGTGTGTTAGAAAGAGAGAACTGAAGTAAGCTAGCTATTTAAAACAAAAAAACACTTTATTTTCCAATACATATAACTTATTAGCCCACCAAACTGTAATCACAGTTTGTTGGCGGAGACAATTACTCTCGTAAGTTTAATATTAATGTACGTACCCGCTCCCCGTCCGCCTACAGATACCATTAGTCTATCTCTCTCTTAGGATGAAGGACCTGTCCTGAAGATTATTTAAGTTTTGGAACGCAAACTCATTAGATAATTAAAGAACGACTGCAGGCAGAAGGCGAGAGCGCGCGGGAACCGATACGTGGCTTACAGTCAGCCACTCATCAAACCCATAAACTTAATAGGTGGTAGGCAGACTGATGATGGAGTGTCTGACACTATTTTTTTTTTTTTTTTTTTTTAATAATAACACGACATGTGACCTTGCTCTCACCTGATGGTAAGTGGCGTGCGAGGTCCATGTTATCAACTAGAATCAGAGACTCATGACTGAGTCCCTAACGCTATGTCGGCTTGACTGGGTATGACGGCAATTCGAGCCTGATCCCGACGTGTGGATACACTTTTCTGGGTTTATCGGCAAGAACGGTGGATACTTCCCCGCCCCGGCAGACTGGGCAAATTACCACCTAGCATAGTTGCAATTCATGGATTTCGCATGTCACATGTCGCGCTAGTATATATCTATATCTATAACGTAGAAACAGCACACGCCTCGTTTTAAAAAACGATGACGTCAGCATTACTGCTAACATCATGGTCTTTATTGGCTACTTAGTCACTCGTGGTTAAAAGTAAATGCTAAATAATGGTTAAACATTTGAATTAAATCAGAGAAAAACTTGAGTTTATTAACTTTAAGAGCTCGACATCCAATTACAGGTTATCAATTTATAACTTTGGTTTAATACTAAGATGTGTTCTCGAAAGTTCCTCGTACAAAAGTTACACTTTTACAGTTGCAGCGTTCGATCCCTGGCAATTGTTTTGCGCCATAAACTAAAGGTTTGTAATTGGTCGAATTACGAACCGTGGGAATTGTCGTTAACCAATCAGAAAGAGCATTGTAATTACGAATGTTGCCACTGAGAATTAAATTGAATTTTTTTCATGTCCGAATACATCAATACTAAAAGTATTCGTATTCGAATTTTATTATTGACTTAACTCTATTGAATGGTTACTTTAAATCGAGCTAATAATTTCTTACAATTTGGGGTTATCTGTTATTTTCTTATAACTAAAACTTATCATTAATAGTGACACATAGCTATTGCGCCGATATATATCCGATATATTAATTTCAATTACATATAATATAAGTGTGTTACAGGAAGGCTGGCAATTATTTCTGCCAACGTATTAGCTTAGCTATACATAGGGGAAATGTTGCCAGTCTTCTTGGGGCTATCACTGAAGGGTCGTCTCTAGAGGACATTTTTTACTTATAGTTTATTTTTTATTATGTTTAGTTTATATTTATTTTAATTTTTACTTTTAAGTAGTTTTAATTTATATTGTAATTATTTTATACTGTTTGTATATTACTTCAATAAAGTATCTAAGTTATCTCCGTTTATATATGTATTATATATATTATAGTTGTCTATGTATGTTAATTTTTTATATAAGTGTGATATGTCTGTCTGTCGTTATTTTTAACACAATTTAATAACTTTCTTGAATATATAAATAATTAATTGTGTGAGAGTGAAATAGTGTCAACGTTGCCCTGGGGTCACTGATCGCCAGTCGAAATGTCAGTGACAAAGCTCGACTTGCCATACACAATGCCATGCTGGTACCAACACTTATGTAGGGAAGCGAGACGCGGATATGTCAGAATACGCATGAGAGTAGAGTTAATGCAGTAGAAATGAGGTCGTTGCGTCGTCACTTTGACGGACCGCATACGTAATTGTCTCTGCCTACCCCGCAAGGCGTGAAGATATGTATGTGTGTTTGTATAAATAATTAAATTTCTTGGAGACTTTTAAGAATGCGGCGACCGCAAATGACATAACTACCTAAAACAAAATATTACTATTATTATTCAGCAAGAAAATGCGGCGAGAGTTTTAGGTACCCTCCGTGGTAGGTAGAATGATTTTAAATTATAATAATATAATTTTATAATTGATTTTTAAACTATTTTATTTTTATTATAAAATATAAGTAATACCACTTGGACAACTATTAATTACCTCCCTCTCCATTCTGCAACCGAACCAGACGCACAGGTCAGAACATGCATCCACATAGTCACCATCCCTTCGCGTACGTATAAATTTGGGGACTTATACATCTGTCGCACGATAATGTGTGGAATGCTCTTCCAGCCTCTGTGTTTCCACTTTCCTATAACTTGGAGTCCTTCAAGCGAAGTGTGAAAAAGCATCTAGTCAAGCCATAGTCTTAGGGACTGATGTCAGTCATGAGTGTCTGATTCATCATGGACCTTGCGCGTCACTTACCATTAGGTGGGCCCAAGGTCACATGTCGTGTTAGTATATATAAAAAAAAAGAATTACAAGATATACTCTTAGACATTTTCAATTTATTTTCATAATAACAAATCTATCGAAAATAACACATTTCTTCTTTAGTTTTAAATATTTATAAAATAATAGCGAAGCAAAGGTTGATCCGATACAATAGTATTTGCTTTACTTTATTTGTACAAATTACATTAGACATTACATTTTTGGGTCCTTAATTGCCAAGCAATAAGAGCCATAAGACGCAATGCATTCTGTGTCCCAATGTGACCCTTTTCTATCTCATTCACGCTGACGCAACTCTGGTGTGACTTTGCGTGTATCGGTTCCGTATCATGTAGTGAAACATATAGCGCTGCCGTATTTTCTCCTTTTCTGACCACACAACAATTTATGAATTTATCCTTTTTTTATATATTTGCAAAGGTACGAAGTGAGTGACAGAAACAGAAAACAAAGTCGAAGCTGGAGTTTTTACGATCAAAAACGAGTTCGTGATTTTTTTTAACTGTCAGACCCATTGTTGACATTCGTTCATCACGAGAAGAAAAAGTCTTCAAATGTGGGCGGAGGAGTTTAGGGAGTTGGATTAGGGTTGGCAATTTTTTAACTTGAGTTTTCTATAAAAAGTGTACATGCGAAACATGTTCCTAATAAATATATATATGATCATTCCCTGTTGATCCAACCAACCCGTCTTGGCGTGGTGAGTGTAGGGCAAATTCTGCAGAAATATATTCCGGAAGGCCCATCTACAGTCAAATCAAATCAAATTGTTTATTTATTCGAAGTTTTTCTTACAAGGACTTATAAATAACGTTGCTGTGCCAATGTCAGTATGACACTGTGTGACAGCAATTGTTAGCTCCCAGGGGAACATAATAAAACATGCAGCAGACAAATACAAACATGCATTGAATATTTTTTGAAAATAACAAACACAAATCTAATATATAGTATAAACATTTATATAATAAAATCAAAACTTATATATAATTACTAAATATGCTAAGGCATAAACTGCATAGGTATTGCAGTAAGTAAGAGTGTTAGTGTACTAATGTTTGTGTGATGTGAGTGAGTATGTAAGAATGTGTAGTATGTAAGTGTATGGGGATTTGTTTGCGTATATTAGTCTGTGTATGTGTGTATTCATGTAACCGTCCATTATTATATAATTACCTTTAGTAAATCATCGGTTTCATTGTATGTTAGATTATATAACCAATCTCTTACCACTATTTTACATTTACCTGAAGTAATGGGATATATGTTAATTTTTGCATTAACAGTATTGTATAGTCTGGAGCATAGTATGTAGTAAGCGGACCTGGCCAGTACTGTGCTACACGAGTCGATGTTGCATACTCTGTTCTTTCTTCGTCTTTCATTTTCGTCTTTTTTCACAGTGGAGGTCTAGTCTCTGTGTTGTGTCCTGAAGCTGTGCAATAAGAATTTTAAAAAGTTAAGTATATAACGAACATATCCCTTACAGTCAGAAACCACGTTTTTATTTTTTTTATCTTTAATGAATTGGTTTTACATTTATCCAGCTCCACTATAGACCCATCATGACAAGCTCGTCGATGACTCTAGTATACTAAAAAAAAATCAAATTGAAAATTATTTATTGTATAGATTGCTTATTCTAATTACAGTTGTATGGATATGTCATGATGATGCAATCTACCCATATTCTGAGCATACAATATGCTTATATCACCGCAGTACCGATATCCTGCACTACAGGGCAACCACTTGTAGGTATCGCAAACACATCACCCTATATTGTTCACCTATTTTTTTTATTTTTATTAAATCTAATGTTTTTAATATATAAACGAGTTCGGGCACTACAACATTTTTACTCAAAAACTAAGGTTTCACATATAAATGACTTTGGTACCTACATATTGTTATTAGTAGTTTCTGTCTTCACTTCACTCAAACCAATCACTTCGATGCACTGACATAAGTACTCATATATTTAAAGTTGGCAACCCTAGACGGTATGTCCACCTCGCGTTCGTATCAGTCCCCAACCACCCGCTACTAATGTGTTATAAATAGACATATATATAAAGGGACCGTTGATAAATAATACAACATATTAACGCAAGTTTCGCATGTCTTTTGAACTATTCTAAATTGTATCTTACACTACCTTTACAAAATTGACATTAAATATTTATGAATTAATCCACATTACCTATTATGCGATTATAATTAAATTTGATGGGCCAATAGTAAAGTTGGCTAAATTTGAATCCATTCTTTAAAAGCGTGTTTGTTGACCATCTCGAAAAGGATTTCGTCGTAATGATATTTTTTTATATAATATTTATTATATGTAAAACTTAAATATATTTTTTTAATGATAATGTTTGCTAACCAACTTTAAATTGTTGTAGATCCTAAATGCTCACTCGAAATAAAAAAATATAAAAGCAACCTCAATATAGTTCGTCGAATTGATTTATTTTATTTTCAACAATATGGCGTCTGGTTGTCGTCTTAATGAAATTTAATTAACGTCATATCTTCAGTATAACTCGTGTGATGAACACGCATCGACTGACGTGAGAATCATCAAAATCAGCCATCGCGTTTGGTCTCCAGTGTGCCATAAGGAAACAAACATGCATACATAGGCTGACCACACATAACCCTTTTTTGCGTCGAAAGGGTTAAATCATACATATATTTAGGCTCTATTGTAAATGAAGAAGAAGACCACAGTTCTGAAATAATTGCCACAATTAAAATGAGCCACCCAGTTATGCAATCGCAATCTTAAACTTCCTACAAGATGCCGACTGGTCCGATGTTACATATTTTCTATTCTCCTGTATGGTGTCGAATCATGTACCCTGACAAACACAATGTCGAAGAAGTTGGAAGCTTTTGAACACAGAAGAATGTTGAAGATATCATGGAAGGACAGATTGAGAGACGAAACTTTCTTGCAGAGAATGAATAAATACGTTGAATTACTTAAAATAGTAAAGCGAAGGAAGTTGGAGTACGAGTACATGGGACACATCTAAGCAAAAAAAAAGTATAACTTGCTGCTGCTCGTCATGCAAGGCAAGATACAAGGCTCCAGAAGACCGGGGGGGAGATGCACTTCCTGGCTCAAGAACTTCAGGGAGTGGTAAGAAGAAGAAGATGAAGTCGGGTAAAAAGGCATCGGAAACAACTGCATAACATATTCTATTTTAAATTATTTAAATAGAAAGCCAAGAAATAAAGATATATTCATTTAAATAGTTTCGTCTGATTGTATTTAGTATGACTAACAAGATTGTTTGAGCCACCAATAGTTAAAACAAAAATAAATTCCTGTATTCCTAATATATGTCTAAGAGTAGAAAAAAACTAAACGACAGATGCGAAGGACACTGTTTACAGCTAGCAGCTGGGTTTTGCAGCTCAGACCACTTCTCTTGCGGATATGAAATTTTACACAATTCTGAGACTTTGCTGCACTTAAGGAAAATGTGGAATCTGGAGTATCTTGCACAATTTTAATCTAATTATTAATAAAGAATGTGACGGACACATATTTTTATAATTATTCCATGTCACTTTTGATAGATAGACTGTCTTTTTTATAACAAGCTAGTTTGGTGAATTAAAATAGGTGAAACTAATCATATTTGATAAGACTTTCATTATTTTCTCTATCAGATTTATTAGGTCCATTATCACCCAAAAATTTTGGGTCTCAAAAAAAATCACCAATGTTTATTCACCCAACTAGCTTGTTATAAAAAATACAGTCTATCTATCAAAAGTGATATGGAATAAATATAAAAAAATGAGTCCGTCACATTCTCTACAGTCCATGTTTTTCATACTATCACGACAATTGACCTTGCGCCCACCTGATGGAAAGTGGCGCGCATGTTGTATAAGTGGTGGCGTTAATGTTAGCAACTGGAATCAGACACTCATGACTGCTACCAGTCCCTAACACTATGCCGGCTTGACTCGGCATGACGGCAATTCAAGCCTGATCTCGAAACGTGTGGATTATTACCACCACCAGTCCGCCTATCACCTATAGTAAAGTTAGATGAATGTGAGAAAAAAATATACTACGGGCTTAACTGCTAGACCACGGAGGCAGTTATGGCAAATATTCAAAGTCATATTATTATATTAAAGTTACATAAACTATAGTAATTAAATGAGTATCAGATATGATTACAATGGTACTATGTTGACGCGGAGGTGATTTAATTTCACTTGCGGTTTTCTTACTTAAATCCCGAGACGTATATTTTTAAAGACAAACCTAACTACACAATTTTTTCAATAGTTCGAAAACTATTTTTTGTCAAGGATTAAGGTTTCGAATGTACTTTTATATTCAATTTTGTTTGAGACGTTTATTATTAAACAATTTTTTATTTGTTTTATTTTGTCCATTAGTCATTCGCAAAGCATTTGGCCCTACTCCAAAATAACTTCTATCATAAATAGTTTTTTCCTGTGACAAAACTAACTAAGAATAATAACTATAGAATAAAGCTAAATAGACTTAAATTAATTTAATAAACGATTTAAATATTATAGTTCCCATGAAACTAATCAAAACAGTCTATTTAGTTTGTAGTCGCATCTGATTGGTCGAACAGTACTCCAATGTTGGTGCGTTGCAAGCAGCATGTGTTTAGACAGCTATTGCACGTTATTATTATATTTGACTCAATATTTTGACAAAAAATAAATTATATTTACCAATTAGGTTACAACAGTATATTTAAAACTATCTAAAATTAAACAAACATTCGGTAAACAAAATGAATTACTTTTTAAATTCCAATTATTGACTTATTTTATTATTGAGTATACCATTTTTATTATTGCATTCATTATGCCATAAACAATAATTATAGCAATGTTTTTCTTTCTTAAAAGTGGAGATAGGATTATTTGCCAGTTTACAGTTCTCAGACGATATCTGAATTTTTGTAGTGCATTACTATATGTGCATTATATAAATTGAAGCTATAAAATTTAACTTGTTTTGTAAATTTATTAATATCGAACCAACAATGGACATAACATGCTGATGATGTTTTCCATGATACGCTAGGTGATGATGATATTTTTCTAAAAAATAAATACAAAACTGTATAGTGCAATACCTTTACCATTGCTAAAAGAAATAAAATTACTTTTTCAAAATTTATGACAAAGACCTTCAGTCACTGTCACTGATGACGCCGCTCCAAAGAGAGGCGAAATATTTGGCAATAAAATTTTATAGCTTCAATTTATATATTTTACCAAGTAAGAAACACATCTAACACACTTTATTTGTTGCAGATAATATATGTGCATTATATAATATATTTATATCTTATTTACTTCTTTCTTTTCTTATTCCTTTCTTTCTTTCTTTAAGACAGTAGCGAGTTTTTTTTTATTTTTTTTCTTGCCAACTCGTCTGGTCAGCGTGGCGAGTGTAGGCCAAATTCTTAAGATATATGTTTTGTTAGGCCCATCTCAAACAAGTGTAGGTTTAGGACGCTGTGTTCTAAATACTGTAATGAATAAAAAAAAACAATTATATTTATGAGCTACGACACATGCCATATGTCTATGGGTAAAATATGTTTCTAGGCTTTGGTTTGAGGTACCACAAGTGTTGCGAGCTTCCATTAGTGTTAATGAAATGTTGGTTGTTTGCGTGTTGGTTTTATTGAAGATAAGAAGGGTGGTTTTAATATTATGTGTCTTGAATAATATTAAGGGACGCTATATTAATATTAAAGCTGTTTTGACGAGTGGCAGGATACAACGGGATTAAACTTGGGATTCGTGAAGCGTTCTTCTACTTTGCCTACTAAAATATTTTCTTCTTATATATCAATTCATGTAAAGTATTAGGCGCGGTGGTGGCTCGGTTGTAAGAACGCGTTCTTTAAATCCTACAAAGCCAGTCTCCTTGGGACTATCTCTGATGGAACGTCTCTAGAGGACATTTTTATTTATAGTTTAGTTTTAATTTTATTATTTTTATTTTATTTTATTATGGCACAAACAGTCATTACAAATGAAGTTATATAATTTAAAAAGAATACATAAAAGAAGACCTTTAGGGCCAATAGTTAAACAAATTGTAAGCAGTTAATTATGAATATTGAATATTGAAATTAAGACAATATTTAAAAATTTAAAAGAAAGAAACAACAAGGTATGATATAGTAATAACAAGTAAGTAAGTTAAACAGTTACAGTTTTAATTTTATTTTGGATAAGTCTCTTAAAGGTGGCTGGTGAGGTATTAAATATATCTATTTCAGAAAAATGGTTATTATACAATGTAAGAGAGTGAATTATAAACCTATTTCTAGTGTAGTTATTTAGGGCTCGCGGTGGAACAAAAATATTAGAATAACTATGTTGAAGTTTCTTATTTCGTGGTGCATGAATAAGCAAACGTGAACGGGCTACGAATGGAATTCTTTTTAGGATATCAGGGCAATTAATTTTGTTATTAAGTATTTTATGTAAGGTAGCTTTTAATTTATATAACAATAATATAATACATACTTCAATTAATATATTTAATACTATGGGGTCACATGTTGTGTTTAGTGAAAAAAGGCCTGACCGTTCAACGTACGTGACGTCATAGTTTCTTCCGGTTTTTCTCATGTTTGATGTTCTTTTTGCTCGATAAAATAAACAATTGAGTTGGATTGGGTTTTCCTGTTGATTTAAGCGCCACACAAGAATCTAATTGGTGGGTATAAACACAAAGAAACAAGTAAAGTTAATTTACACTTGATGTCTATTTATTTTCACTTGGTGGCTATTTATTTACAAAAGCTCTAATTGAAAGAAAAAAAAAAAAGATTTTTAGATAATATACTAGTTATTTCATTCGTCATCTCAGATATAAATTTAAGCTATCATTTTTTTTTTTATACTACATGTGACTCTGCGCCCACCTGATGGTAGGTGGCGCGCAGGGTCCATGAATGTTAGCACCTGGAATCAGACCCTTATGTCCGACATCAGTCCCTAACACTATGCCGGCTTGACTAGATGCCTTTTCACACTTCGCTTGAAGGACTCCAGGTTATAGGAAAGTGGAAACACAGAGGCTTGAAGAGCATTCCACATCTTTATTGTGCGACAGATGTAGGAGTCACCAAATTTATAGGTACGCGAAGGGATAGTGACTACGGTATGTGGGTGCATATTCTGACCAGTGCGTGTGGTTCGGTTGCGGAATGGAGAAGAAGGAATTAGGTTATAGAGCTCTTCAGAGCACTCACCTTAGTATAGCCGGTAGAACACGCTCAGAGAAGCTACATCTCGGCGAAGCTGCAGGGATTCGAGAGTTCCAGATATAGTGGCATCGTCCACAATTCGAACAGCTCCCCTCTGTAGGACATTGAGAGCATCTGTGAGGTACTTGGCTGAACCATCCCAACGCTTGGCTGAACCGCCCATACGATACTATGTGTCATAACTTACATCTTCTTCCATTGGAAGTTCGACGCAACATCACTGATGTTGCATATTTAATAAATGTAGCAAATGGTACAGTCGATAGTCCTGAGTTGCTGTCTTGTTTGGGTTTACGAATACCTAGGTTTAATCTTCGATGTCCCCCACTCTTGTTCGTACCATATGCTAGTACCAGGTATAGACAGAACAGTTATTTATTAAGAACATGTAATAACTATAATATTCTTGCGGAAGATTTGGACATAGACATGTTTAACTCCAAAGCAACATATATTAGACGTCTAATGACGCTTCGTTACGTTGAATCGATCATCGGCAGCAATTCCTAATGAGTGATTTATTTTTCATTACCAACTTACTCATGGTTCTCTTGCTCTTTATTACTTAACTTTGAATTTATATGTGAAAACCTTTAATAGTTCTTAGTGAATTTACTGTATAATATTTACTATAATATTGTCAACTGTTGGTTTTCCAAAATATTTAAAAAAATATATAGAAAAAATTGGTGGTTATACTACTACTGAATTGATTTCGATAAAATTTAGCAGAAAAGATCCTCAAAATTCAGGAATAAATAAGGAGAATACGACGTCAAAATATAAATATGACCCTACGGCCATATGAAGGATTTTTTTCGCTTTCGATTCATTCATTCATTACAGCCCCTACAACAAAGAGTTCTAGACCTCCTGGCCTGGATTGGCCTTCCAGAACATATATCTGGAGAATTTGGACCACACTTGCCACGCTGACCTGAGTATAAGACGTCAAAATAAAAATATGACATGTGACCCTACGGCCACTGTATATTATTTATTTATTTAAATCTTTATTGCTCTATATACAAGGATAATGCTGCTAGACATTCTCCGACAGCCAACCTTTGAGACAATATAAAGTATAACTTGGATCGAGGAGTAGGTGCGAAAACGTATTTAAGACTGATCATTATTAAATATTATATTTATCACTAATATATATACTACATACTAATAGTACTTACATATATACATCACTATACTACATACACTATCCATTTATACGCGGGAGCTGTTCAAGTAATGTGAGTATCTTTTGATTATGATTCTGTTGGATGCTTGCCGAATATTGACCGGCATATTGTTCCAAAGATTTACTGCAACAACTGCGAAAGGGTCAGACATGAAACCAGAATGATGTGAAGGAATGGAGAGGACAGAGTTGTGTGACGAACGAAGAGACCGATCATGAAGAGAAGAAAGGTAGGTAATTTTGTCCTTGAGGTATTTCGGAGTCGCAGGCTCATTTAAAATTGAGTAGGATAAGCAAACGATTCAGTTTTTTTTTTATACTGAGCATGACATGCGACACCGCGCCCACCTAATGGTAAGCGGTACGCGAGGTCCAAGAATGGGAGCAACTGACGCCAGCCTCAGACGACCGACTTCAGTCCCTACCACTATGCCGGCCTATAAAGATGCTTTTTCACACTTCGTTTGAAGGGCTCCAGGTTATAGGAATGGGGAAACACACTGGCTGGGAGAGCATTCCACTTTCGTCATCTTCAGCGTGCGACAGATGTAAGAGTCTCCAAATTTGTATGTACGCGTAGGGATGGATAGTGGCTACGGTATTTGGATGCATATTTTGGCCTGTGCGAGTGGTTCGGTTGCGGAATAGAGAAGAAGGGATATGGTTGTGGAGCTCTTCAGAACATTCACCGTAGTATAGCTTGTACAACACGCTCAGGGAGGCCACATCTCGGCGAAGCTGCAGCGATTCGAGAGTTTTAGACACTGTAGTATCGTCGACTATTCGAATAGCCCGCCTCTGTAGGACATTGAGAGCATCTGTAAGGTACTTAGCGGAACCATCCCAGAGGTGAGAACAGTATTCCACGCATGACCTTATTTATGCTTTATAAAGCATAAGCCGGAGTGAGGGCGGAAAAAAACGTTTTACCTCGTTCAGTTTCCCTAGTTTTTGGACGCTGTTTTGGTGATGCTCTCAATGTAGTTTCGGTGGTTGAGATCTGAGCGTATTTCCACCCCAAGTATTATGAAGCTGGGTTGTAGTTCCAGCACTAGGTACTGTATTTCTATTGATGTATTTCTGCGACAACGAATTGGTAGTCACTTACCTAAGCTATTAACCTATTACTACAGACTTTAATGTTATACTTGTCGAATAAAATAGGATTCAACTAAATAGCTGTTTTAAGCTGGCAGTAGCTAACTTGTTTTCAAAGAGTTAAACGAATATTGAAAATGAAGCAAATACTTAATATGAATTCCCTCCTCGTCGTTAGTTCCGAGAATAACAATAATAAAGGAATAAATTTGCAAGTTCTCGGTCTACTCTGGACGTACGGAAATAAAACGGGGTTATTCAATATTGTATTTTGTTATTCGTTTATTTTCAGAAAGTGGACATAATTACATACACTTTTACACGTAATTTTTCAACAAATGATCCAATCTACACACAATAAGTAATTAAAAAACATCACATGGACATATCTGACAAATGTATATACATTTTATAAAAGTAAAGTATCATCACGACCGTTTCCCTTTCGGAGTGGTCAGAAACCACGCTTATAAATATGCGGATGCACATTTAGCGAACTTTACTATAGGCTAATCATGACAAGTGGCCAGCTCGTCGATGTCTCCAGCGTATCAAACTCGAGAAATATCACAAATAAATTTAATATTAATTAAATGTATTTATTTTCATTAATAAATATTTTTGTGTCCCAACCAGGAATCGAACCCGGTACCTCTGAGTCTAAATCCACAAACTTAACCGCTAGACCACGGAGGCAATACATTTCATATCATAATAACAATCGTACATAGCAGTAGTCCAAAATAGACACCTATAATCCGACAAATTTATGCATACTTGCTATAACTGATACTTAGGTTAGCATGGCAATTTATGTTCCAAAATGTATTAGACAGTCAAATTAAACGTAATTAATAAAATGTTGCATAGCATCAAAATTGAGAGCTGCGTAACCGATCAACTGGACGTTGCAAATTGCTTGCGTAATTAGGGGGGCTTTATTTTGGTAGTCAGGAAAAAGGAAAACTTGAAGAGTTTAATATTAAACAAACAGAAAATATAAAATAAATATCATCATCATTACAGCCCCTAGAACACAGTGCTAGACCTCCACTGTTGGAGATTTGCCTTCCAGAATTTTCTGGAGAAATGGGCCTACACTCGCCACGCTGGCCAGACCGGTTGGCGAGGATCTGATGTCAATTTTTTAAATTACAATTTATTAACGATTCGATAAGTTAGTATTAGTGGAACTGGGACCGACGGCTTAACGTGCTTTCTGAGGCACGGGAACGGTGAGGTTGTAAATTTATGAATGTTACATACATTGAACCGACCTTTGTAGTATTTAAGGAAAGCGTTCTTACAACCGAGCCACCACCGCGCCAATAAATATATCAGAACAATAATATGCGATAGCTAAAATTCAGTATGAACCAACATTCTTAATTTTCTGCCTATGTTCGATAATAGTAATGTCCATATTGACCGCGCATTTGTGCACGCTAGACCCGACTATACTCGCCAACGTATTTGTTTTCTATAATCTCTATACAGGCTGGATTTTTGAGACGTAAAATTTATCTTAATCCCCCTGCATAAGGTACCTGCATGTAAGCATGGTCTTGTGACGTACCATTGTTTCTGTACTCAATCTAATCTGTATCAGAATATCTGACCTGAATTAAAAATCTTTTTTTTAGCATTGTATAAATTGTAATCGAAGTTTAAATCGAAATTTTGGAATGTCAGAGTAGACCCTATATCGAAAAGTATTAAATAAATTCGCTGAACAAATCTAAAAAATACAAGGGATGAATGTTTTACATGCGGGATCATAACGATATCAAAATATCTGGCGTAACGTTGGAATAACATCTGACACACGACATGTGTACCGATATTTTGATACCATAGACATATATGCATAGGGAAGGTCCTACTATCAATGGGAATATCGCTTGGGTTTTAATACAATTACCAAAAAAGTGATACGCAAAACTTATAGTAGAAGATCTTTAAAATAGCCGGATTAAAACATTTCGAGTACCTGCGTGACTCGCACTACCGCTTCCTTCGGTGTACTCACAACAATCAACTCTCAATTCCTCTTTACTCTTCCACCAGATATGCAGATTCTCGTACTGTTTTTGCAGCTGGAACAGGCCAATGGAACAGGCGCTACCTTTGTCAATTAGACAGGCTCCATCTTTGTATATATTTAAACATTTATTAATTACATTATTTAACAATTACAAAAGTTGTCATTTTAGTAACATCTGTATGTATTTCATCATTTGTATGTATTTGTATATAGTGTCTACGGAAGTGTATTTATGTGTATCCTGAGCAGTTAAATTATGTGAATAGAATATTATACTCATATTAATATTTAATATTTTATCATTAATGACCCCAAAGATAGACTGGTAGATAAAGCTGTTTTTAGCTTTATTGGTAAATCAATAGAGTATTAATAATACGTAGCTATGCATTTATCGCATTAGGGCCAGCAAAATAAAAGTAATGATCTATAGCATTATGTCTATGACATAAGTTGAAATATTACAGAGACATCGTTGGCTTTTGGGAATAGTTGCGATAACCAAAATAACTTGATCGGACCAAAACAACTTATTCTATTCTGCTGCTTCTCTGTTGCGGCTGCCCAATTTAAAAACCTAGCAACTGAGACAGTAAAAAAAAATGTCTCACTGTGCTTCAGCATGCAATGCTTGATTGGCATTAGAGGGTACTTATGCGATGGTGGCTCGGTTGTAAGAACGCGTTCCTTAAATCCTACAAAGGTAGGTTCAAACTCAACCTGTCATAGATTTAAAACACCACCGTTCCCGTGACTCGGACAGCACGTTAAGCCATCGATTCCGGTTTCACTAATACCAATTTTTGCAATCGTTAATAAATTGTCATAAAAAATTACATAATATCCTCGCCAAACCGTCTGGCCAGTGTGGCGAATTCTCCAGATATGTGTTCTGGAAGGCTCATCTCCAGCAGTGGAGATCTAGGACGCTGTGTTCTAGGGGCTGTAATGAAATGAAAAATGTCAGAGAATTGGTTTCATTTTAGTTTTTGACTTTGACTACTTTTGGCTTTTCCCGGTAACCCGGTACCCCCGAGCCTACGAGTACACCCAGGGACTTAACCGCTGGACCACGGAGGCAGTAAATTAGTGAGTTTTTAAATTGGTCAGCCAAGGGTATAGTAGGAGTAAAGATGTAGGCAAGGAGTAAAGTGGTTGGGGTACACGAGGGTAACGAGTGTGCGGTATTTGCGGTAGACAGGCTAGCAATTTAAACTAACAACACTACGATACGGATAAATAACTCCGATAAACTTAAGGTGGGTTTTGTCGTATTAATTTTATTGCATTTGTGTTAAGGTTACTTCAGATCGAATATATTTAAAATAGAGTGGGCACTGGTTAATATTTCGTACAATTTTTTTTGCTGTTTTTTCTTTTGCTTTTTTATGCATATGCATATCAATTTTAAATGGCACGTCAAATACGTCCATAAACAACATTGCACTCTCATAGACGTTACACGCCCGTGTCGCTCACGAAACCAGGGGACTAGGTTCGACTTCTTAAGCTCTCCTCCAGGATCACTTCTCTAGGAAGTGGACTACCGTTGAAAGGCCACGCGTTAGGTCACTGGAATCTGCTAAGCTGTTCGTCTTCTCCTAACAGCTTACTAGAATCATTCAAAGAATATTAAATAATGCCTGTAATAGGTTTACGTGAATAACTTTTGACTAGGCAGGGTGTTATTCTGGAGGTTACTAAAGCTCCATAACCTTATCCCTTCTTCTGCATTCTGCAACTGAACCAACACACAGCACAGGCAGAATAATGCATCCTCACTAGAAATTTGAAGACTCACATATTATATGTGAAATCCTAACCCAGCGAGTGTGTTTCCCACATCCAATACAACCTTCAAACTATATAAGAAAAATCATCTTGATAGGCCAGCATAATGGTAAGGACTAACGACGGTCGGTTGATCCCATTCTTGACCTCGCGTACAGCTTACCAACAGGTAAGCTTGGTGTATATTGTATATTATATACACACAAAAATATTTATTTACTTAAAACTTTATTGCACGTTATACAAGGGGCGGACTTAATGCCGCTAGACATTATCTGACAGCCAACCTTAGGGACAATGTGGACCATTTCAAATGTAAGGTAAATGCAAATGCAAATATTTATATATGATAATAATAATAATAAATATTATATACACAAATCCCTTGCGGGGTAGGCAGAGACAGTTGAGCGCCATTTGACACAATCACGACATACCTCTTTCGCTTCGTCGACATTCATCAACCTCTTCATACATACCCTTTTGTTACGAAGGCTTTTTAATTTACTAGTAAATTTTCAGCTATTATTTTGTTTGATCGTGTATTTTATAATTATTAAAAAAAAAACTAATTTATATATTCTTTCGGAAACTGGCAGTCAGCTCAACAAAATAATCACCTAAAACGTTTCTTCCATCCAATTTAAAAAATGATACGTTAAGCGAATTATTTCACGTTTAAAAACGTTTTGGCTTACAAAACATGAAAACATAGCGTTTAGTTGCTTTCATGTGAACCTCGCTCAAATATTACTAAAGTTATATAATTGGTTTTTCCCGACGAAGTTATTCAATTTGTGTAGGTAAAGAGACTTTAGCAAATGTACGTTGGTTTTTCTTTTTTCTCTCTCGAGTGTGGTTTACAATGACCTATACTCATGGGCTAAGGCAATTCTACAGACATTGACGAGTTTTTTTTTTAATAATAATAATTTATTTATACAGTAGAAGTTAGTTACAATAATAAATACAATAGTTTGGGAGTGTTTAGGATCAATGAAACTCGAAGTATGGATTGATGATTTTATTGTCGGAGAAACTAAAATATATACAGCCCCAGTGTGTTTAGTGGGCAGTTTTGCAACCCGCATTTTGTGGAGGGGGATTGATACTACTGCAGACTGGTCGCGAAGGGTTGTGTGTAGACGCCACAATAGTAAAATATTTAGATATTAAATTACTCGATGTGTACAAAATTGACACTACATATTAACAATTGTATTGCACGTGAGCCAAAAACCGGGAATTTTTGTCTTGTGTCTTGGGCTCCAGCTGCACCAGCTACCCTAGTATTCTACAGTTATTTATTTCACCTGAATTTCACAATTAACGTATTATTTAATTAGTAAAGTTACCTAAATAATAAAATTAAAAATAAACTAAACTATAAATAAAAATGTCCTCTAAAGACGCCCCATCCGAGATAGTTCCAAGGAGACTGGCAACATTTCCCCTCTGTATAGCGAGGCTAATACGTTGGCAGAAATAATTGCCAGCCTTCCTGTCTCCAGACCTTTCTGTCAGCCGCTTTGACAACTCCTTGGCCAAGCGCCTCTTAACATTGTGTGTCACTTATTTCCTCACACCGAAAGTTGACAACTTGTTAGATTAAGCATTGATAAGGTTTAGTTTATTAAACTATTAAACGTAAATTGTTTTTTTTTGATCCTCTGGCTGTCGCTCGCTTAGTTCACTTGACATGTCCGCCCAAAATGGCGCCAAGGATAGATATTTTTTTTTTAAATATGGTCCTTATATTAAGTCAATGTGTTTGCGGTGTCTTTGACTGTGTGTTGTGTTTTGGTTAGTATTTACTTTATTTGTGTTATTTTCGTTTTTTCTTCCAAAGTATTAGATACTGCTATTTAAAGTATCATTACGACCGTTTTATATAGCAGAGAAACTAAGCTTTTAATTATTATACGTATATTTTAGAATATAGATCATTTTTATTCGTGTTATTACTAAGCACCTACTATATAAAGTTTATACGTTTTATAAAATGCATTTTATTATTTGTGTAAACTAAAATTGAAGTTTTACATGTACCTAACACTAAATTGCAACATTTTGTATAATTTACTTCTAATACATAATTAAAATATATAAATACGATGTACAATGTTTATTTATAAATAGATAGACAAATTCTTTATTGCGTTTAATAAATGCTATTAAATGCTTTATAGGCGTTGCGGAACAAGTAGATTTTTGAAGTCTCTATGACAGAAGGTTGTCATACTAAATCTAATATACTATATACAAAACTATATACTAATCAGTAGGTATACACTAAATAGACTACATACTATCATTATATATAAATAGAATACATAGGTACATATAAATAATAATACATACATATTTATATAATACATATATTTATATATGGGTTCTCTCGAAACAAAATTTTTAAATAGTCAAATTCTCAAACCTTTAACATGGTTAAGATTCATAGATGATATTTTCATGATTTGGCCTCATAGTTTACAAACTCTTAATACATTCCTTAGTCAACTAAATTCATTTAGCAGTCTAAGATTCACTCATGAAATTTCTAAAACTAACATAACATTTTTAGATGTAGATATTACTTATAATAATCATAATATTTCAACTTCTGTTCATTTTAAAGAAACCAACAAGTTACAGTATCTGCATTACAGTAGTTGCCACCCGTCGCACACAAAACGGTCTATACCACATTCACTTTCTATCCGCGGTAAAAGAATTTGTAATAATTCAACATCTTTGGCTAAATATCAAGGCAAAATCTTTAATGGGTTATGTAGGCGCGATTATCCCCCAAACTTTTTACACAAACACATGAACAGGCCTTCTAACACTCCAAACGCTATACACACACAACAACAAAATTCCCTTAGGCTTATAATACCATACTTCCACGGGGCACACAAAATTCAAAATTTATTAAAGGATAGCTTTTCTATCCTTAAGAATAATAATATTACACGAAATCTTTTGGAAACGTGCCCTAGTGTAACGTATAAAAAAAATAAAAATTTAAAAGCTATTTTAGCAAAAAATAAAATACACGGAGTAATAATACATTGTTAGGTACACACAAGTGCAACCAATCTCGTTGCAAAACATGTCCCATAATAAATTCCGATATCAATATACAAACTCATCATAACCCTGTTGTCATCAAAATTCAAAATTTCGCACAATGTACTACTTCTCATTGCGTATATATGCTGGAGTGCAGATTTTGTAACAGTTTTTATGTGGGAGAGACTACGACACCCCTTCGTACTCGCATGAATGGACACAGACATTCAGTAGATTCTCAAATTAATAATATTTTACCTGTGCCCACCCATGCGCGTATACATAACACTACCTTTAACAATTGTTTCACAGTAAGAGTATTAAAGAGTTTTCCTAAAACTATTCGGTCTATTGATTTAAAAACATGGGAAAGCTCTTTTATATGGCAGCTTGGTGCATACTATAGCCCTGGTCTGAATGTAATGCATTAGGTTTTGTCTAACTTGTTTTGTAAATTTATTAATATCGAACCAACAATGGACATAACATACTGATGATGTTTTCCATGATGCGCGAGGTGATGATGATATTTTTCTAAAAAATTAATACAAAACTATATAGTGCATTGCCTTTACCATTGCTAAAAGAAATAAAATTACTTTTTTCAAAATTTATGACAAAGACCTTCAGTCACTGTCACTGATGACGCCGCTCCAAAGAGAGGCGAAATATTTGGCAAAAAATATTTTAAGCTTCAATTTATATATTTTACCAAGTAAGAAACACATCTAACACATTTTATTTGTTGCAGATATTTATATAATACAATATCATATACTTATATATTTATATAATACTTCTTACAGTTACTGGGAGCTATTTAGGAAGCGTGTAAAGACCATTCTTGTAAATAACAATCTGTTTGGCGCTTGTCAAACATCTACAGGCAGGTTGTTCCACAAGTTTGCGGCAACAACTGCAAAAGAGTTGAACATAAAGCTAGAATGATGGGAAGGAATAGAAAGAACTCAGTTATGCGATGACCGCATAAATGTAACCATATAGTTATAACCATATATGTTGTTATTGAGATACAAATATGATGATAATGACGATAATCGTATATATATATATATATAGGACACAAAAAATATATGTTATTAATTTAATTAACTTTTTTTTATTTACTTAATTTTATTGTATTAGTTTATTATTTTTTCTTAAATATACAATAAATATATAGGACAGCTCATACATATTGTCATGTTATGTGGTCTGGTTTTAATGAGCATTTTTTTTAAATGGTAATTAGTATATATAGTAATTATTTCCATATTTATCATATCTATATTACACTTTACACCTTGAACTTTCTACATTGTCCCAAAGGTTGGCTGTCAGAGAATGTCTAGCGGCATTAAACCCTTAATAAAGATTTAAATAAATAAATTAATATCCATCCATGAAGTTGAAAACATGAGAGTTTTTAAGTCAAAGCTTCAAAGCTTTCTGTCTGAAAGATGCTACTACAGCGTAGCAGACTATCTTTCCGAAACATGAGAGGAACAATTAGCAAGCCCCTTACCATCACCCATCAACAACATTGTAAAAACCTTTTGTAATGTTTAAAAAGTTATTGTATGTCCAATGGACGGGACATAGCGATCATTATAACAGCATGTACAATACCTATACTAAAAACCTATGATCCACAATAAAAATATTTTGATTTTGATTATTTTAAAATTAATTGGTTTACAATTTCTATAACTACACTATTTATAAAGGTGTCCACCAGACTACACGTCAGTTAGGGAAGGTTAAAAAAATATTTACATTAATATAAGTGTAGTTTATTTTATTTTTTTATTTAGTGTTAGGTTTTTTTTTTAAATATTTTATATTGTAATTCATTTATACTGTTTGTATATTACTTGGAATAAAATACGTTATTTATTATTATTATTATTAAAATACTTTATTGCACTTTAACTTAAAGTATGTACAAAGGCGAACTTAAAGCCATTTCGGCTTTTTCTACCAGCTAACCTTTGGGAGAGTGAGACAGTATAATATTTGGGTTGCAATTTTAACCTTATTTTAAATTTGAATAAACTACATAAATAGTATGTATACATAGACTACTTAAATACTTATTAATATATAGTAGATATATATAAAGATAATATAATATTATTAATAAGAAATATTTAAATTTAAAATATACTGTTCTGCTTGTTTAAAAAGAAAGTATTAAGTTGTTTTTTAAAGATGTGAATTGAAGGAGCTTGTCTGATGGTCAGTGGAAGCTTGTTCCACTGACGAGCAGCCGATACAGTAAATGAATCTGAATATCTGCTGGAAGTGTGGGGTGGGATTTTAAGTTGGTTGTTATGAGAAGAACGAAGAGGGCGGTCGTGCGAATCACAAAGAAATTCAAAGTGTGTTTTAAGATATGATGGAGCTATAGGGTTATAAATAATATTGTATAAAAAGTATTTACATTATTTTGTTTGTAGTCATTTCTTCTACGAACTGTGGTACTTCTCCGGATTTATTAGCTTTCAATCTAAATGAAATTTAATGATGAAGTGGCATAAATCAATATGAGATATCCTGCTGAACATTTCGCAGGCTGTCACACCGTTCGCAATATATTAAATTATTGCCAAATGTTACATTGGAGATTTATTTGAGCGCGTCATGACACACATAATTTGCGCATTAACTTGTCACAATATGAAATCATTTGAGTATATATAAGCCCATTTATTAAGCTTTGAACAATAGTTTATAACAAAATTTGGACGGATAGGATGATCTCTATAACAACGAAATCCAGATTCGTTTAGTTTTCTTCATATTCCTGTATGGTGCTGTGACATGGAAAGCACTGAACGAAACCTTCGAGATGTTGTGTTGGCAGAAAAAATACATAACACAGCAAAATAGAAAGGTAGCAAAATCGTATACAAAGCTTTTTGTAGATGTCGCTAGCGGCAATGGTACCTTGTTCCTACCTACATATATCGCATAATTTTTTGTAGTTTTTTTTATTTTTATAACAGAAAAATGTATTTAAAATTAACGTTACCTATCTTAAAAGAAGAATTAAGAAAGCGCACACCGTCTTTAAAAAGAAAAAAGGTTTTATTAATAGAACGGCAATTTTGAGATCACCATATCTTTGATTTCGCTTAGAAATCTCGATTTGTACACTTAAAAGCTGCTCACTACGGCATAATAACCAGAAAATAATAAATTTCGAAATAAAAATACAAGTTTTCTATGCCACTGACAGTTATATTAGGTACCATCTATCATGCCCCAACTATCGTGATAAAAAGTTAGTGATACACCCCATTAATATATCTTCAAAATGACCGTAATTTTATTTCCTAGAAAGTCTATAGACTACATTCTGAAAAGTATATAATATTAATTATTATTATACACTCAAAGGGTTTATCGGCACGCTACTACACCGCCCCGGCAGACTGAGCTAATTACCACCATCAGTCCGACTACCTTTAAATAGGTGGTAGGCGGACTGATTAAGCCTTATCATGTATCTTAGACTTACTGTAACTGCATCCGTGGTCTGGCGGTTAAGTCCGTGGATTTAGACTCCAAGGTACCGAGTTCGATTCCTCGTCGGGACACAAAAATATTTATATAATTAATTTTAATTAGTATTTAATTTATTTGTGATATTTCTCGAGTTTGGTACGCTGGAGACATCTGGAATTAAAAAAAAAATAGATTGAAAAAGAAGATATTTTTTTTAGATTTCGTCATTTACGTCAGAGATTGCGTCATAAATACAAAGTATTATTCAATTTATAACTCTATAAGCGCTCGACCTTGACAGCGACCTTGCAAATATCAACTTTAATAGTGTGATATATGTATATATAGTTAACGGATTCCACTATATACACTTTTTTTTTACTTTTTTTTTACTTTTGACTTTTTGACTTTTTGCGCTTAAGTGACAGAATAGGGCTACTGCTCTTTCGAGCCGGATGTTGGATTGTCAATGTCAGACAATGTCAGTTCGTTAAATATATCTTATCTATATATCCCATACACAACGTTTGGAATTTGGCTACAGTTCTTTTTAATAAGAATCTTTTAACCGAAACCCGAACTATTACCCGGAGTATTTCATTAAAGTTGTGCCATGTTCTGGGGCGTGACCGCTGACACAATTAACTACTTACCCTCGCAGGACGCCAAAGGTCCGACACCTCGCCGTGGTCGACAGAAAACCACACCTCACATTGCTACCTACAAGTATATCAAAAATAACTTTACTTTAATTCAAAGCTATTTCAAATTACTGCCTCCGTTGTCTACGGATTACCGGGTTCGATTCCTTGTCGGGACACAATAATGTATTTAATGTAGTTGTGATATTTCTCGAGTTTGTTACGCTAGAGACATCGACAAGCTTGCCACTTGTCATGATGGGCCTATAGTAATTATGGCTAAATATAAATCTGCTTTTTTAAAATCATGGTTTCTGACGACCCTGGATGTGATACGGTCATGATGACTATGTGTGATCCGTATAGCTCATAAAACATAAAAACAATAACGCATTCTTACATTTTTGGGAGACGTGTCGAGGATATGAGGTGGTCAGAACCTGAGAGCCGTCGGATACTTCAGTAGTTCGGACAAATTGCCAGGAGATAATCTGGACAAACTTTTTGTTACTGGCATGGTGAAAAGAAATAGACCGAGAGGCCGAAGCCCGGTACGCTGGTCCTACCAAGTTCGCTCCACCAGCAGCACATGCGTTCACATGTGCTTGCCGCCAAAGTGCTTCCATCAAGTCGCACCCCAATTCTTCAAGAGTTCACGGCCCACTGGTATGAGGAAACACGACGCAAGGATGAGGACCAGAGTACTGCAGTCCACAAGAATTGGCCACGGCTTGAAAAGTATTTTTAGTTCGTTAGGTTTTTCCGTTATTTTATATACTATCTATGAAACGTTGCTACCTATAGCTCTGAACAGCTGCTTTGGCCCACTTCGAGAACGAGTTCCCCAACTCCAAAGCCCCATCGATGTTTCCCTAAGAGCGACATGAGCCAATCCAATTTTCTGTCTGCGAGCGAGAATACCAGTATCCAGTCTTGGCCTACTCTCAACGTACAAAATAATTTATTTACATACCTATGTTTTAAGCATAAACATCTAAAATTTTATTCGAATGATTACAAATTTGCCTTCCAAGACGGCAATAGCAATTCATCAATAAAGCAATATTTGCTTAGGTTATCTTGGATTGCGCAATAAAAAAGGAGAGGGGCTTCCCCTTAAACAAGCCATAGTCACAACACTGTTGTCCCTCTCTTTACTAATAAATAATAATAATATTAAATATTTCCAGACAGGTCACACAGCTCCGTGGTAAGCTACGAGGCTTGTGTTACGGAAACTAGATGGTTGATAAACTACATATTATACTTTTTTTTTGTAAATATAATCGAACCCACGACCTCCCGAGTTCACGGCAACGTTTGTTACCACTAGACCCCGGAGGCGGTCACACACGATGGATGCACGGTAAATAGGTTATAATTAAGAAACATGTTCTTTGTACAAGTCAAAGAAGAATTTAATTAATTGAGAAATGAACCCCCATTTCAACCTACTCAGGTTTATTTTTATTTTCTATATTAGGATCAACAAACAGCATTGCTGACATTTTAACAACAATAACATCCATTAGATCATACAACTTAGACCACATTATACACTATATTTGCATGAACTTTACAGCTAAATAATAAAAAAATCAATAGTTAATAAATTAAACCAAAAAAAAAAAACCTACCTGATGGTAAGTGGCGAGCAAGGTCCATGAATGTTAGGAACTGAAATCAGTAACTTACAACTGACATCAGTCCCCAACACTAGCCAGCTCGGCTTTTTCATACTTCGCTTGTAAGGACTGTAAGTAAGGACTCCAGGTTATAGGATAGTGGAAATACAGACTGGATGAGCATTCCACGTCTTTATCGTACGATATAATGTATGAGAGCTGTTGGGGCCTGCGACCTCTGCCGAACACGTCTAATTTTTTATTTTTAAATTATCAGAGGATTTGCGTTTTGTCGGCTTTCGGTTTTGCCATATTGACATGCCTGGTATGGAACAACTGTACCAGGGTTTGTATTCACATAGGTACTCAGGTTTATTTAAAAAAAAAAAATATAGTGTAATTCTGTATTTGTTACATTTGTGGGTTTTCATTGCAGATTCTTTTCTTAGTCAAATTAAATATTAACAAGTCACTGGAATATGCTAGTGCAGTATAAAATCATTCAAAATAAATTAAATAATGACTTGTCATATATGCCTGCAATGTTAATAAAAATATTTTTACTGAAGTCCCCAAATTTACGCCTAGGGATGGTAACTACGGCATATGGGGGCATACCTGTGCGCGTAGTTCGATTGCGTAATAGAATAAATAATTTCATTTGCGATTTGAGTGTAGACCCCCAATTTGTATCTGAACACAGCGAGGAAACAATGTATGTGTCGTCATCTAACGACGACATCCCGTCCAGATAACACCTATTCAAGACCCGATTTTAGTTCATAGTCATTGTTCTACCGGGCTACCTCTTTAACGTGTTCATATTTATCATTCTCAGAATTAAAACAATGTAACTACATTTACTAAATTTCTTGTGATCATCATAATCCCGACCACCTTAAGGGGTGGTCAGAAACCACGCTTTCAAAGTAGCGGATTCACCATCAACATTACTATTGGCCCATCATGACAAATGTTAAGCTCGTTCATGGCTCTTGCGTACCAAACTCGAGATATATCACAAATAAAATATGCCGACCAGAAACCGAACCTGATACCTTCTTTATATCTGTTTCTGATGATATTTTTTTATTCATGATATTCGATCTGCTTATGCGGTTCACTGTTATTTATATATACTATAGATATAAATGTACAAATAATACAATGTATTATACATACAATAATATACGGATACTGTCAAATAATGTAGATTCGACTTGCTTTTTGTGAAAGTGTTTGGTAAGTAAATTTTTAAAACTAATGATTGATGGAGCTTTACGAATATAAAGAGGTAGTCGATTCCACTGGCGAGCTGCTGATACTGTATAAGAATCTGAACATCTACTAGAAGAATGTGGCGGAATTTTAAGTTGATTATTATTCCACAAGTTGATAATAGTGGAACTGGGACCGACGGCTTAACGTGCTCTCCGAGGCACGGGAACGGTGGTGTTGTAAATTAATGACAAATGTACGTACGAAAAGTGTATTTCACATTACAATGCTGTTTATTTGTAAAAAGCCACCCGGAACTTTTTAAAACTCTTGGGGATAATTGCAATTTTAAAACGCGTTATCCTAGTAGAATAATTATTCCAGCACATAAAAGTACTCAATATAGCCGAAATTGTTATGCAATGGCAACAAAGATATTTAATAAGCTTCCAGTTACTATAACAGTTAGTTATAAGGGAGCTGCCACTAAAACTGTTCAAATTAAGAGTCAAACAAATGCTGGTTAAAAAATGTTTTTATTAGACAAAAGAATACCTAGACACTAAGCTCGACAAAGTCATGTGACTAAATAAATATTTGAATGCTAGAAATGGCGAAGCATGTGATATAATTACATATAATAATTAACATCCCTGTACCTACCTGACAAATAAATTATTTCATTTCATTTCAACCGAGCTACCACGGCGGTGTTTTGACTTGGTTAGACTAAATTTCTTTATATGATGATGCAAAGACTTTACGAGAATTAAGTAAGGATACTGACCCAGTTTCTATTATGGCAAAATGCTTTTAAAAAACACAATCACTTACATGCAACTCAATTAACGAGCGGCCACAAAAAGCAACATTAATTCGAAATAAAAGGGATGGCTTTTAATGATTTACTTTCAAGTTTGCCCTTTTGTATTTATTGGCAGGATCACAAAAGTCACGGAGATCCTCTTCTAAGAGGAAGTTGAAAACTGTGATTTATTTGTTCCAAGCTTCGGCTCGAGAAACTTAGCTAAGATTTAGGATATTTTACTTTTTTCTTTGTAAAGAAGTATTTAAGAAATAATGAAACTTTTCGTATTCCTAATACTGTCTTCATAACTTTTCTATATCTAAATAAAATATCACTTTTAGAGTTATTCTAAGAAAGGAAAATATAAAAAAAATATAACTAAAATAAAAATATTCACGAATGATTTGATCATATGTGCTTAGAACACTTGCAGCATTCCCCCGCTGCACAGCGATGCTGATTTGCTGCGCGAGAAATATGCCAGCTCTCTTGTCACATACTCGTACAGCATTAACCAGCCACTTAGACGGTACGAATAATTTATTTATTTATTTATTCAGAAAACATTAGTCTTAAAGCATAATTACAACAATTCTAAAAGTTACACAAATTTCCACTTAAATATTAAACGTAGATTTTGCAAAAAAATAAAATAATAGGAAATAAACTTAAAAACAATACCTATATAACAAATAGAACTAAATAAAATTATGGAAAATTAATATATTTGTATATTTCACCTATATAACAATCGTTATATTTTGGTATGTCAGTTAACAAATTTTAAAATAATAACAATAATGCTATTAATACCATGCATCGTAGACAAAGGAGCATTAGGAACACAATACAGTAGAAGGCATAAGACCACAAAACTATACAACTATTTAAACGAATTTTGTTTTAAATTCACTTGATTGTAGTCTAGTTATAATCTCAGGTAGTTTATTGTATTATGTAATTTTCAATGGCAAACCTTGCTTAAACGTTTTTCTCAACCTGGTTTGGCTTATATAGATTTCATTCGTGTTTCTTAGGTTACGAGTATGCTTAGTCAAACTAAAGTATAGTCAAAATTAAATAAAATCAATTAGAAATAAAAAAGGTAATGTCAAAAAGTTGGTTGGTTATTTTACGTATTACTATAAACTCATTTATTCACTCATTATACCAACATGTCGTTTTTTATTTGTGGAATTTGGAAATAATCTTTCTTTGAAGCTACAAGTATAAACATGAATCTTGAATAATGTCGTTTTGAGTGAGTGTTTGTAGGTTTCGCACGTCCTGTTTCTTTACTGTTTGCTTTATTAAAAAAACGGTGTAAAAGGTTTTTTTTTTCTCGATTTAAATGTAATTTGCCGACGGAAGGTTTTTTGCGCCATCTGCGGCTGTCATAAAGGAGCCCGAGACGAAAAAATACATGTTTTCGCAACACATGCTACATTAGTAGGAGCTAATGTTTGCGATAATTTTGGATGAATTAATTTTCATCTTCAACCATCATCATCAGCCTGTATCTCTAATTCACTGCTTAAATAAAAGGAAGGGTCAGGCCATATGGATTACTAGCTGTGTAATATAATGGTCAGTAATAAAAACCTTCAGGTAATATTTAAATAGTTTTGGATTAATTATAATTAATATTATTAAATAATTGTGTTGTCTATACTCGTATATGTTATTTGTTACCTGAGATTAAACGATTTATTATTAATAATATTTAAAAAAGCATACAGTTGTTAATTAGGTAAACAATATAGGGTGATGTGGTTGTGATGCCTATACAATGTTGCTCTGTATTGCTGGATATCAGCGCTCTTCCATTTTTCACTAGTTCCATAAATTAGTAGCAACTACTACGAAAAAGTTAGAGACAAATGCAGTGTGATGTGAGGGAACAGATAGAAAAAAATGTGTGAAGATCGAAGAGATTTGTCATGGAAAGAAGAGAGATAGGCAAAATTGTTCTTAAGGTATTTCGGTGTCGCAGGCTCATTCAAAACCGAGAACAGGAGACAAAGTACTCCAAGATCTCTGCGACATCGAATTGGTAGCTACTTCAACTTAGCACGATATTCAGATATGTGGTCATATTTACGTAAACAATATATAAAACGCATACATGCGTTGAGTAACCGGTCCATCTTATTGAGTAACATCTCTGACATATCAATGCTACACATGTCACGTAGTCGAGAAGAAGAACAACAGCTGTGAACAAGGGTTATTTTAGCTTTTAACGGTAGATTTTTAAAAAAAATATTGAAAGCATGAAATAAAGAAGCATAAATTTTACCACTCGTTTTGGTCACCTGGGTCCAGCTCAGATCTTTCTATATCTATTTAAACACCTAGATTCTTCACCTTGAATATTTGATGTATAAATTTATAACTTGTCCAGCTGAAACCTAAAGCTTGCTACAAAAACAAGCAGATACAGTATTTCAAAAGAAGACCTGCCTCATAATCCAAACAATGCAGATTCAATCAAAAGGTAAGTAAAAAAGGTTTCTGTATTCCGAGCTAAATATTCCACTTACGCTCATTATTTTGAAGTATTCTGTGAGTGGTCGTTTGCTGGGTTCATCAAAACCCTATAGAGCCTCCACAATGACTGTGGGTTGCATCTTTGTAATATTTTCTTGGCGAATATTCGGCCAGACCAGGTCACTTGAATAAAAGATTTCTATTTTATGCGGAGCTACTCGTAACACAATAGTCCCGAGACGAGACGCACACTTTGACTTCGACATAGTGACTGGGCTTACAATACAAGTCATTTATTCTGACGGCCAGTGTAGGACCAACGTTAAACTAGGCCTAGAAACTGGGATTGCGTGATAGACCAGGTGACAGTGAAATCTTACTCTAATACTTTCAAAATTAAGTTTATTTAAAATTCTATATGCCGTTTGTTCGCGGAATTTCATTATGAGAAATACACTTTTCTTACGTTCATTTGTCATAGATTTACAACACCACCGTTCCCGTGCCTTGGAAAGCACGTTAAGCCGTCGGTCAGGGTTTAAGTTAATACCAACTTGTAAAATTATTAATAAATTTTCATTAAGAATTGACTTCAGATCCTCGCTAACCCGTCTGGCGAGCGTGAAGAGTGTAGTTAGGCCAAATTCTCCAGATATGGTTGGCCCATGTCCAACAGTCGCAGTCAGGACGCAGTGTTGTCCCTAAGGGATCCCTAGGGATTGTGATGATGATCATACAGACATCATTTATTTTGGGTACTTATAGACCTTACATGTTACCGAAAATCAAAGCGTTTAACATGTTTAAAAAATGTGTAAAGTCCGGGTCACTTGTATATAATTCAATGGACACACCACTGTAATTCAGCCAGAGGCTTACGAGCTCGCATTATGTGTAGCTTTTAGAGGCAACCGATTTAATTTAACAGTACGTATCTACTGAGACCTTTGTTCAGTAATACGCACACTAAATCTCTATTTACAAACGTCACAAATAATGAGAAATTCAAATTTAAACCAAATTCAGTGTTAGACTTTAATTGTTCTATAAAGAAATCCGTTACTGACCGAACACTCAATGTCAACTGCTATAAAAGTTGATATTGGTACATATTTGTTTTATAGACTTAGCTCATGCATGGTGTTGTTTTTAGATCTCGCTAAAGCTTTCAACATGGTTTCCACGCTAATAATACTGCTTGAAAAGCATAGAAATATGGGCATAAGGGGTAGGTTCCGTGATTACTTATCCAACAGAAAGCAAGTGACAAAAATAGACAATTTCCAATTCCTTTACTCAGTACCTTTGGTGCACCGCAGGACAGTATCTTGGGACCTACCCTCTTTATTGTATACATTAACGACAAAGCCGCTACTCTTCCGGATTCATGCAAAGACTCGGATATCTGTTACGCTGATGATACATTATCTTTAATAGACCTACCTTCAATCAATTGCGTGGCTTGATATGATTTTTTATTACTATTGTCTAGATCAGGGACAATCACAAAACTATCCTGTATAAATTGTGAAAGTAAAATTATATAATATTTTTAAGAAGCTCTTTTGTAAACTCTTGTTATAAAGTCGGTTTTTAAATAAATATCTAGCTTGCTCGGTATTGATATTCAGCAAATAAAATACTATTGTGGAGAAAGACGCAAATCGAGATCGTCACGAAGCCGGCCAGGGTCACGCGTCACTGGGCCTTACCATGGAAGTACATACATACACCTGATGATTAAACGCGGGAAATCTTCTAAGCGCAATCGTGTGTAATTGTTTTTTTTTCTATTAATGTTGTCGATACTTTTAGGCACTATTACCCCTGTGTTTATTACAAAGTGAAAAGAACAGGCTAATCGAGTATGATTCAGTACGAGGACACATTAAATTCAATAATAAACACATTAACAAATATCGACAATATAAAGATGCAAATATACTGAACATATTTTTTGAAGCGTGAAATTTTTTAAGCACCAAAATATTAACTTATTATAGGTTATTAATTAGTTGAAGTGTATCATATATTGTTTATACGTAATTAGCCATCCTTCCATTCTGATAGCACCTCGTATAATCGTGATAGTAATGACATGAGTTAGTTTAACGGCATTGTATTCTTCTCGACTGATGTTAACAGCGTAATCATATAATTTATAATTAACTGGCAATTTTCCATATAACATATTTTTCTCAGTGCGTTCTAAAGTATTATATATAGTGCATTGCTTGTTTTATTTTGTCTTACAATTATAAATTATATCATATTTTACTTTCTTTTAGATTCCACCATCATTGTTAAAATTAATCTTACTTGCTAGTCCAAGGGGTGTTAACTGATACACAGGTATCTTCTAGCTAGGAATGCTTTCAGGCACCGGCTCTCATGATCAGCAAGTTTTTTTTTGTGTACAATCCCAACTAGGTATGTAGCTGTTATTGCAACTATAACTATAATAATAATATTTAATAATATAATATAATAATATTTTTATTGCATAAGTACAACAATTTGATAGTGATATACTTTGTTAATACAGTACTTAAGGCTATTTGTTAGTTGTACAAAGGGTGTATTAAAGTAGTCTTTCTAACTCCACACCAAGCTACTTGTGTTATGGAAGTTAGCCTATTATTCTAGGTTATAAATTACAATTAAAAATATTAGTGTTTACAAATAATAATTAAATAAATAAAATAATAAATAAAAATATATATTATATGTATAAATATTTTATGTACTTCTAGACTAAGTTATGATACCAACATAAAAAGTAGGTAAAGGTATGTATAGTTAGACGACCAGATCGAGATACTATAATACTATTCCATAACGGACAGAAGCATCTCAGTCTGGTCGTAGCTCAGATTTTGTAACCAGCTTGATATTTTCTTTTTAACCTCGTATTTATTTAATAGGTATATGGAGTTTATTTTATTGACTTCGTTGTACAACCTTGAACTTAAAGACTCATACTGCCTGCGTGCAAATGCAGTTCTACATTTCATACCCGGACATATTAATGCACCAGAGCGTTTTTGAGCTACGTCATTGCTGAAAGGGAGGGCCGAGTGCCGACGAAGAATGACGGACAGAATGTACAGTTTTCTCACCGACAAGACTTGGCATTCCTGGTACAGTTGAGAGGTTGGGTAGTCTCTGCGCTTAAAGTGTATTACTTTTAGGACTGCCCTCTGGGCTCTCTCCAATGCGATGAATGTTGTTTTATATGTCCCACCCCAAATGGTGATGCAATATGATAATATTGACTGGCAGAGGGAAGTATAAACTGTGTACATTACTGTGCCGTCCGCTGAGTTCCGTAGGTTTTTAAATATGTAAATGAGTTTTCTTACTCTTGCTGTCAGAGCCTCCACCTGCGGTTGCCAGTCGACTCTTTCATCAATTACGACACCGAGGTATTTAGTGTACGCGACTCGCGTTAGCGTCAGGCACTTGCAGGTTTCCGGACTGACACAATCATGAGCAACGAGTGCATCAGAGATCACTGGTGGTTCAGGAGAGTTGGGAGGGTAGAAACGAATGATCTTGGTTTTTTCAAAATTGAGTGTGAGTAAATTGGTTGCTAGCCAATTCATCACAACCTGTAGACCTTTTTCAGCGTGAGATTTTGCAGTATTCCAGTTCTCCCCGTATGCCAGAAGAGCTGTGTCATCTGCATACGTGAATATATCACAGTTAGTCAATGGGAGTCTGCATAAGTCGTTGATATATATCAAAAATAGGGTAGACGATAAAATACTTCCCTGTGGCAGACCGTAACTGATACATTCTTCATCACTCACGACTGTGTCAATCCGGACAGTCTGTTTACGATCAGAGAGATAGTCCAACGTCAGTCCCCGTATGCCAATGTTCTCCATCTTAGATATAAGGGTAGGGACAGAAATCGTGTCGAAAGCCTTTGACAAGTCGAGGAAAATTCCAAAGCACTTGTTTTTCCTATCCATCTCTTGAGTAACGCGCGCACTGAACTTTGAGACTGCGTGTACCGTTGATAGTCCTCGTCTGAAACCATATTGGTTGTTGGATATGATGTTAAATTTTTCCAAGTAGTTAGTGAGGCTAGAGTTTAGTGCACGTTCAAGGATCTTTGACAGCGTACTAAGGACCGAGATAGGTCGGTAATTCGTGACACGGTCTCTGTCCCCACTCTTAAACACGGGGGTTACCACAGCTTTCTTTAACGCTCTGGGAAAGACACCTGTGGCAATAGAAATGTTACATATGTGCGTTATCGGTGGTATCAATGCAGAACGAGAGAGCTTGATGACTTTAGTCGGTATGTTATCCCAACCAGTGGCGCAGTCCCCCTTCAAGGACATGATCAATGTTTCGATGTCCTCATTACTAACGGGTATGAGCCCTAGGGATTGGGTTTGTGAATGATGCAAGAAAGCATCAGAGGAGGCTTGTGTGTTTTGTGGTTTGACAATTTTTGCGGCCAGATTCTTACCAATGTTGACAAAGTATTGATTGATACCATTTACTGATGCTTTATAACTGTTACATTGCGTTAGGAGCTCTGTTGGAGGTTGCCGTTGGCATTTCCTACCAGAGAGTCTATTAATAACTTCCCATGTTGCCAATGGATTATTTTTCGCCTTCTCAAATTCGTTTTTTTCATATTGTATCTTTATCTTTCTTAGAAGGGTATTACAGAAATTGCGGTACCTTTTATAGGTTATAAGAAGTATATTATTATCTGGATTCTTTCTAAGTCTCTTATGCATTCTATCTCTGTTACGAATACAACGCCGTAGTCCAGGCGTAATCCACGGCTTTAGTATTTTATTTCTTTTAGTAGTCGTTACAGAGGATGTGTTTTTATTAACAATGTCCTGAACCAAAGCAATTAAGTTATCGGCAGCCTGATTAGCGTCCGTTGCATTGATAACCGATTCAAAGCTACAGCTGTCCAACTCCTTTTTAATTTCAGCATAGTTTAATCGGGAAGAAGTTTTTGTCATTCTTGTTCCCAGTTTGAGTCGTTGGTTTAGGCATAGAACTGTTGGTAGGTGGTCTGTGATTTGAGTATTTATAACCATTGTGATCGCTGGTAAACGTGTGTTTAACAAAATGTGATCTAAGCAGCTGTTTTCCCTCGTTGGATGTAGATGACCTGGCAAGAATCCTAGTGATGCCGTTAATGTAAGAAAGTCACAGGAATTACGGTCCTTGTTATTTTGTTTAATATCGATGTTTAAGTCACCCATAATGACCATAGTTTTTGAAAGCTTTAGGGAGAGAATAAGTTTTTCTAAACTGTTGCAGAAGTCAGTTATATCACTGTATGATGGTGATCGATAAATACCAATTATTGACTTGTCCCCCAAAGTACACACCAAACAGTTTGCGTCGACGAGTGATGGTTCAGTAACAGAGCATTGGAGTCCTGTTCTTGTATATATAACAACTCCGTCATTTTGTATGGGATTGTTTTTTGTGGCGTAAGATAGGTAACCGTTCAGCTGAGGAATAGAACCTAAAGTCTTCAATCTGCATTCGCTTAATATGATTATGTCAAATTTAAACCTTATTATGCTCAAAGCTGTTAAAAAATGATCGAAATTCTTGTTAATGCTTCGTATATTGATATGAATAATTTTTATTTTTTCATTAGGGTTTGTAATAATATAAGAGCACTCATCTGGAGTACAGTTAAAGAATTTGGCCGCACTTACGTCGTCAATGTCATTTGAAATTTTATCTATATTGTTTGCCATTTTCATAATACGAGTAATAGTAAAATCCATTTAAGATGTGTAAGGTAAGATACAACTTTATGCTAAGTGTAAGCTCTTTTCCATGTGTGTATTTTTTTTGTAAATTGTTTTTAGTTATGGTAGTTTTATTTGGGTTATATGTTTTGTTTAGAGTATGGGTTACTTTAGATTTAGCTGGTATATAGAATAGTATTCGCATATTATAACTAGTAGTTTCTTTTATGTTGGTATCGGTAAAAATGCAATAGTATACAAAAGTGTGAGTAAATATTAAAATAAGCAAAAATATAATACTATGGTTAGGTTTACAGTGGTATATGTAAAGAATATGATAACTAAAACGGTATATTGAGCAGAGCCGAGGGAGTCATTGCTTAGCTCTAAGATCGAAGATGCATTTCTCAGATTTTATAGTGTGGACTTCTTTTGTATCTGGGTTCTTTCGTAGGAGTATTTTGTTGTTTGAGGTCCAGCAAAACTGATATTCGTGAGTCCTTGCAAACTCACGGGCTTGGAAGAACAGCTTTTTGGTCGTCGCAGAAAGGTGTTCGTCTATATAAATAGGTTTACGGGTTCCTAATAAACCAGCATTTTGCGTGTTGAGCTTTTCTTCTATGCGCTTGTCTTTATTGTATGAGCGCGCTGCGGCCAAGTAGGCGTTTCTCACAATTACTGAGGCAAATTCTGTAACTATAGGTCTTATTGTTCCAGGTTTTCCAGGCATTCGATAGGTATCACGGATGTCACACTTGTCAATTTCTGTACCAGTTGTTTTACCAATTTGTGAGGCAATTGCAAGTAAGTCGTCAGCACTTTCTTTATCCTTTTGGGGTACGTTTCGTATTTCTATTGTTGCGGATCGTATTTTCTTCTGGATATCCTGGACCTGCCTATCCAGGTTGCACAATGAGTCGTTGTTTTTCTCTCTTTCCTTCTCTAGACGTTGTATCCTGTGTCCCATTTCTTCGTACTTCTTATTTATGTAATCCATAGCTTTCTCAATGTCACAGTTAGACTTTTGAATTTCCGAGCATTGTATCTTTAAATCATAAACGTCTGACACTAGTTTTGTCAAGGTTTTGGATTGTTCAATCTTCCAATTTGATAACATTTCCATTAGTTCATCCTTGAACTCATCAAACTGTTCTTTTGTGGTGTTGTTGAGCACGAGATCAGGAGATACAGAAACATTAAGGGGTTGTTTCGTCCGGAAGGCCATATTAGAGCTTGACGTGTCTTGAGTTTTGGTAGCTGTGGAATGAAGCCCAGCGACGATTCCGCGATTTAGTCCCGAATTTAGAGTTTGAGGCGGAGTGCACTTGAGCTTAGGCATGATTTGTTCAAGATTCCGATTTAATTGCGGCGACGTATCGTATGACACTATCAGTGATAAGTTAACTGTTACTGTGACTGTAATCTAACTATTACTGTAATTGTAACTAATGTCAGGTATAGGTGTCACATGAGAGATTTTTATTGTTTTTATTGTTGTTATTTTATGACCCGTCCCTAAAACTTATGTCTTTGGCTCTGACTTTATTTGTCAGAGTAGATCGAAAAGCAATTTCTCCTAACTGGAAACTATTTGTCAAACATAAAACGTGATGTATGATGCGAGGTGGAAACAGACCTCTCGATAGCTGATCCTTAGCCGGGTCTGATCTGGGAGACGGTCTTGACATTTCTATTAGGCTTAACTAAGCTTCCAGATGTGATCGGAATAAATAACTGATTTTTATTTATTACAACATGAAAGCATTTTTTTGGTATATTTTGTAAACGAAACGAAATGAAACAAGAGAGTATCATCACGACCGTTTCCCTTTCGGGGTGGTCAGAAACCACGCTTATGAATAAGCGGATTTACATTTAGCCAACTTTACTATAGGCCAATCATGACAAGTGGCAAGCTCGTCGATGTCTCCAGCGTACTAAACTTGAGAAATATCACAAATAAATTAAATATTAATTAAATGTATTTATTTACATTAAGAAATATTTTTGTGTCCCGACCAGGAATCGAACCCGGTACCTCAAAGTCTAAATCCACGGACTTAACCGCTAGACCACTGAGGCAGATTGTACAGAGATCTGTGAATTGAATAATATATATATACTGAATAAATAAAATAAAACCAGCGGTAAGTCGTAAAAGCAACTTCAAGATTTAGCTCTTTTTCATTACAAATCTAAATGAAGAATTTGCAAAAAAGTTACCTTGTTTTTGTTTGCTAGTAACGGAAATGGGTTGTGCAGAAAAAGGTCGGCGATAAAACAAATAAGTGTCTTTGTGATGCTCGAGAAGCTTCTAAATCGAGACGTAAGCAAATGTGAAGCCGGAGCAAATGAGCCGCGGATACGCCTTGCCTAACTGTCCCTAACTCTATCTAAGTTATTTTCTACTGAGAATAAGTTTTAAGCGCTTATTGTAAAGTGTAGTGTTTTTCTTACATTACTAAGGGATTCACAGATAATACGATAATACGAGACGAAACGAATACATATGGAATGATCTTCCAGTAAACATAAGGCAGGCAACTAACAGATTGTCGTTTAAAAAACTGGTCTATTCACTTTATGAATAGCTCTAAACCACGTTAGTAAGTTGTATTTGTGCATGTTTTGTCTATGTATTATTATTTAGTATATTGATTTATAATACATATATAAGAATATATAAGTAGGTATATAATATTTGTTGACTTAACCTATAATTATAAATTACTGTTACTTTCATTGCACCTATATTTGTTCAAATTTGTCCCTAAGGTTTGGTTGTCAGAAAATATCTACGGGCATTAAGCCTTTGTGCTTTGTGCAATAAAGTTTTAAAATAAATAAATACATTCACATTAATATTTTGATATATGCCCTCCTTACATGAGGCAACCAAAAGAAATCTCCAATGAAACTTAGCTGAAACGTCAGGAAAAATATGTATCTAAGGTAAATTGCGTAAAGACCCGTTCAAATTATAAAAACATATATTTCGTGTTATCATTAAGCAAAGCACAAGAATATAAAACGCATTCTTTGTTGTTGACAAAGACAATTCACTGCAATTTATTCGTGTTTTTTTTTTGGTTTCTTTTCAAAACAGAAAGTTGAGTAGGTTGCCATTAATCATTGATCGGCAGTATCTCGCGTTGTGTTCAATGATGTAACTGGCAAAGAGATAAATTTCAGTCGCTGTACGCTGCCATATATCATTTGCATTATGCTCGTGTCGTGATGCGTGAGTACCTGCTCCAACACTTATCGCTCGTTATCTCTTTTTGCGTAACGAGTGTTCCACCAACAACTTAATTTGTGGGTTTGTTGAGTTTATTGTGTGTGCATATTTTTTTTTATGAAACTATAAACATAAACCCACGCCAACCTGTCTGGCCAGCGTGGAGAGTGCAGGCTAAATTCTCCAGATATATGTTCTGAAAGGTCCAACTTAATATCCCTTTTTGGGGTTGTCAGAAAACAAGCTTTTTAGAGCAGTGGATTCACATTTAGCCAACTTTACTATAGGTCCAACAGTGACAAGTTCGTCGTGTCTCTAGCATATCAAACTTGAGAAATATGACAAATAAATTATTGTGTCCCGACCAGAAATTGACCCCGGTACCTTTACGTTTAAATTTACGATTAAAGAACAAAAACAATGTTTTAATATAACTAGTGTTGCCTAAAGCTTTTCTTGTATAAGAAAAGCTGTACCCCTATTCTCTTAGTTAGTCGCAAACGTTATTAGTGGACTTCGTTATTTACGCCAGAGATTGCGTCATAATTACAAAATATTATTCAATTCCCAACTCTATAAGCTCTCGACCTCGACGGCGTTCGTGCACATATGAACTTTAATAGCGTTATATACATATATAGTTAACGGATTCCATTATATAACGTTTGCGCTTAAGTAACAGAATAGGGCTGCTGGTCTCAGTCTTGTTCTTGCGCTCCTAATCTTAGTCTGGGTATTGGTCTTCGCAAGAGTCTCAGAAGACTCTTTCTCTGGCTGAAAATATATATTCGTTTATATTTTTAGTAACAAAACCTTGTGAGACTGTCCGCAAACTATTTTCTCGAGAACTATTGGTATCATTTACATGAAATTTAGAACGGTTATAGATATTGTTAACCAACATGTATTCAGAGGATGTTATTTATTATTTGGAGATATTTTAAGTCATCTACAATAAGGGTTCTATATTTTTACCTCTAAACCCGAAAAAAGCCGGATACGAAAAAGCAACACAAATATATAAGCTCAAAAAAAATTTTATGCAAAAAAGCAAGACCAAGATTGGGCAACACTAAATATAACATATTAACTTACACATTTTTTTCGCTGACTAATACACGGACAACAGCTAGTGTATACCCACTTATAAAGATATTTGAAATTAATATATAGGCAATTTTCTAACAACAGATTATGTTATAAAGTTACATGGTTAGCAAATATCAGCCCAAACAAATGACTTACATCAAAGACATTAAATAGATACAAGATAGGGCAAGAAACCAAACGGGATGAAAATCATCGGTTCAGAATTAATTAATGTATGGCAGACATTACCGGTTATGGTCATGTTCGACTTGCACTTTCAAATCCATTTGTTTGTTGTTTCACGGATAATATGCCGACCTGCGTGCTACGGAAGTGTAAAACAAGTTCTTCTTCGACTTAAGTACCTCGAGCTAGTTTACAACTTAATTGTTGATTAAAGTATATTTTTTTAAGTTTCTAGAAGTTGTCATTAAGAAATAGTACCGTTACTCGATCATAGATGGCGCTATTATAATTTTACACATTATAATGGAGACCACTTACTTGAGAAGTGCTTTTGGAGGAGAGCTAAAGTAGTCGAACCTAGACCCCCTGGGTTCGTGAGCCACACCACCACACCAGTAACCAAAAGTGGATGAATTACCAGCAGGTGGTTTCCAGCAGAGATCCTGCCGGAGAAAACGGGGGAATGTCACCATCCCCAACCCAGGCCCATTAGCAATCCGGGCCTGGACGACCCCACTGTCTGTCTGTAATCTTAAAAACAAAGACCATCATCCAAGACGTAAAGGCATAAATTATTGCTCAATTGACCAATAGTAAGTATCCTTAGTCGATTATAGATGGCGCTATTATAGTTGCACACAATTATAATCTTAAAAATACTATTAGGTTGACATTACTATATGCATTGCTCAGTAGACATGTTTTTTTTTATTCAAACAGTTATCTATAAAAAATAGATGTTTTGCTAGTGCACCTAATGGCGTTAAAAATAATGTTAAAAACATTCTGAATGAGAATATGCTCGATCTCTTTATCTTATATTTAAGTAATTGTAAAAAACAATATTAGAATCAATCTTTTTGCGCATTTAGATATAAACTTTGTGTCGCCTACCTTCACGCGTCTTCCCGCGTTCGGGTAGTCCACTCAGTCACATCACCCCGCTATCACCCACCCTATCGCTGCGCGCGCCGCTGCTCTCTACCGTTCGAATGTTTGTTGCAAAGGCAGGATTAAACTGTAACAAAAAAAACTGTTTACAAATATTAAATAGATATATTTTCCATTAAGTTTTTAAATTAATTAAAGTATTTATTTTTACTTTAATTAAGTACATACAGGTATGGTTTCAAGTCGAATTTAATTTTTTCAATCAGTCTAGTATTGAGGTATGTGTATTATTTCATCTTTCTTCTTTATTTTTGTTATTTTTCTCAAAAAGCGCTGAATCAATTTCGATAAAATTTATATAAAGCACTTCATGATTTGCGGACTGATCGGGTATATGTTACATACAAAAAAATATACAGTCGAATTAGAACCTAATTTTTTGAAGTCGGTTAAAATAGTCAAAGTCAAAGTCAAAATATCTTTATTCACGTAAACCTATTACAGGCATTTATGAAACGTCATTAATTTAATTATTTTGAATGATTCTACTCCTGCTAGTAGAAGACTAAGCAGCAAAGTGGTCCAATAAGTAAGCTGTTAGCAGAAGACCAGCAGCTTAGCAATAACGACCAATGCCTGCTCTATCTAAAATTTGATCTCTTTGCTTACAACTAAAACTAACTTGTATAAGGCCTCATTAATAATATAAGGTTTGGTTGTGGTTGGGAGAGGATTTAGATTGATAACGCCGCGGGGTTGCTATCTACAGATTGTCCCTATTGACCTATGTATAAACCGTCGAGTGTAAGCAAATTTCTGGAAGGCCCATCACCAACAGTGGAGGTATACAACAGTGTTCTAGGGGCTGTTATCTTTATCATAGTGATAAAATATTTACTAATATTTTTTCTTTTTGTTTCAGGTATGAATTGAACCTTTTATGCTGTTTTTTTTTATTAAAAAAAAAAGGTAAGTAAAAAATGTTGGTGATAGTCGTAAGCTGACCTGTAAGAATAGTGCTTATTCTGTTACTTAGGCGCCAACGTTATATAATGGAATCCGTAACTATATATATATATATATATATATATATATATCACGCTATTAAAGTTCATATTTGCACGGACGCCGTCGAGGTTGAGCGCTTATAGAAGAGGAAGACAAATTTCTAAGCATTCCATGGATTCACCGTGCGGGTGCCGGGTCCATCGTGTGTGGGTAAGAGATGAGAAGAATGGTGTCTCGGGCTTGCGACCGACAATAGGCTGGTTTAAGAAAAGAAGGCCTCCTTTTTTTTCTATTGCGCGATAATACGCTCACCATCCACCATTCTACTTCTCTCCCTACCCAACCAAATACTGTATGATTCCGTTGAGAATTGAATAATATTTCGTAATTTTGACGCAATCTGACGTAAATAACGAAATCCACTAATAACATTTGCGACTAAGTACTGGCTACTAAGGGCTACTGAACTAAAGTTCCGTCATATATAAATGGGAAATACACTTGTCTTACGAACATAAATTAACGTTCTTTCCCAGGCGTTGGAGAACACGTTGCCTTCGTTACCGGTTCCACTAATATTTATTTATTTATAAACTATTTATTCAATTTATTTATTAACCATAAGATACATTAAGTACACTCGGTTTTGTCAGTTATACATATTCTTGTTTACCAATCATGGCAGGATAGCAGAAGTATGCCATTAATAGCAAAGAACAGCCATCGTCATTTACACTTAACACTACAAACAATCAATATCTTCATAGATGCTGCTGTACAAGGGCGTTGTCACTTCAAATCTAGAAAATAAACTATATTAAAATTATATAATAAAATAATAATTATTATTTAAATAAAATAAAATATTAAAAAAAAACTACAAAATTGTGTATGTCAAAATAAATAATCAAATTAAATTTCAAAAATAATAACAATGATAATAGAATAACTAAAAGAAAGCAGCTGTAGACTGCTGTATAAACTATTTATTGGACAAAAAACTTTAAAATAATGTACAAGGGCGAACTTAATGCCTTAAAGGCATTTAATAACAGCTAACCTTGTGGTAGAGGATTGCGGGGTATAAACATACAATTACATACAATACCTAATAGTCGTAATACGAGTATATATTTATTACTTAAATAAATATTTTAAAATTAAAATAGTTTATTAATCAAAAATACTTATTACAATATTTCACAATAAAATAATCCTACAAAAGATGTAGGTAGGCACTTTTACAAATAATATCTAAACTAGTAATATTAGACAAATGTGTCGCTGCTAGCTAAACTAATAGCCTTTCAACTACTGTTCAATATAGCTAGCAGGTCTCTTTCCGGGGCACAACATTTTCAAAAGTTACATATTATTTTTATAGATCAATTAGGTATATTATACATACATACAAAAATAGTTAAGTATATAGTACTGTTTACACAGTAGTATAATAGATGAAATAAATACTTGAGAGCTATGTTGTTTGTTGAGAAAGTAAGAGATTAGGAAATTTTAAAATATATTAATAGACGGCGCCTGTCTGATAACCAGAGGAAGTTTGTTCCACTCTGAATATCTGCTGGAAGAATGGGTAGGGATTTTGAGCTGATTGTTATTAGCAGAGCGAAGAAGGAACTGGAAACGAGACTTAAAATATGAAGGAGATTGGGGATTTTAAATAATTTTGAGTATTTTGGGAAATGTAGAAATAAACACTATGACTGTGGTAAAATTAAATATAAAAAAATTAACAACATAAATTAGTATATTTTTCTAAAAGAACCTAGATATTAACTTTTGTTTTCAGTCTCCATGACAACCTAGTGTCATAGAGACAAAGATTTCAAAATAAGAACGTAAGTCATGTACTTGTTTCACAACAACATCAGACTCCCGTCAATCGGTCTCGCTAGTGTGGCAAGGTTAGCCAGATTCTCCATTAATGTTTATATTACGAGATTATATATGATTACGAGACTCACTTCTAGCTGGTGTTATAAAATATAATAAAACCAACCCTAATGACAAAGTAAATACTTCCCACATAGGCATGGGTGGTAACAAACAACCGATCTATATCATGGAACATCTCTCACCTTTTAACAAAAAATTGCATGCAGCAGCTCGTCAGGTGGCCAGGGAGAAAGGATATAAGTTCGTATGGATAAAGCAAGGACGAGTATTTGTTCGCAAAACTGAAACGTCTGAATTTATTTATGTCAAAGATTACAACTCATTGGAAAAGCTCATATAATCGCACATATATTATTATTATTATAAATTCTTTATTGCACAGAAAATAATACATTTTACAGTACATAGGCGAGCTTAATGTCTAAAAACATTTTCTAACAGCTAACCTTTGGGAGATGTGAGCAGGGATTGTAAGGTGCATGACCGCTAATATTTATATCTTTAAATATGTATATATATAGATATATATTCTATTCTAATTATTTTGGAGACACGATTGGAACAATACTTTATAAAATTCACATCTTTAAATCTAATATACCAGAATGTTCGAGGTCTTCGGACAAAAACTCATGATTTTTATTGTAATATTGTTTGCGCTAACTATGACATTATAATGTTAACAGAAACATGGTTAAATAGCGGAGTTAAAGATACAGAACTCTTTGACAGTCGTTACATAGTATACAGACGGGATCGGGAAACTACTGGTTTTCACAACCACAAAGAAGGTGGCGGAGTATTAATAGCTGTTTCAAAACAATTAAAATCTTGTCGCTCAGTTGATAAAGAAAGTGAATGTGAAGATTTATGGATAAGTGTCGAAATGCCTAATAATAATTATATATATTTCTGTGCAGTTTATCTACCACCCCCCATAAAACAATGTATTCTAAAGCATTTTATGGACAAGTTTAACAGTGTTTCCGAAAATATGAAAAATATATGTGTCGTCGGTGATTTTAATATGAGTTCAATTAATTGGCCTTCACCTATATCTAATCAGCCACCGTTAAATAAATGCTCATTATTGGGTCAATTACTTATAGACTTTGCATCCTTGAATAATTTTAAACAGTTTAACCAAAAATTTGTAATAATAAGAACAAAGTACTAGATTTGGTTTTAAGTAATGTATCTAATACTAATGTAAATGTATCTCATAACCCATTAATAAATGTGGACCCCCTACACGTACCGTTGGACATATCTTTAAAATTTATATCTCAAACTAAAATTAAAGTTAATGATAAGGAATTTAAATATAACTTTTATAAAGCAGATTACGATAATATAACCTCTGAACTAGAAAAAATTAACTGGTATGATGAGTTGGACAAATTCGATGATGTAAATTTAATGGTCGATAAATTTTATATAATTTTAAGGGAAACCATTAGTAATTTCGTTCCCAAAACTAAAATTTACAATCGCAAAAGCCCCCGTTGGTTTTCAAAAGAACTTATAAAACTTAATAAAGAAAGAATAAAGATATTACACAAATATAGAATTTATAGAAATGCACTAGACGAAATTTCGTTAAAGATATTAACTAAAAGATGTAACTCATTAACATCAGTCTGTTACAAAAAATACATACAAAATATTGAAAATAGTATTAAATGCAATCCAAAATACTTTTGGTCATATCTTAAAAATAAACGTGACCCACCAAATCAATATCCTGACACAATGACACTTAATAACGTTTCGGCCACAGAAGGTCCTAACGTATGTAATCTTTTTGCTTCATATTTTTCCTCTACCTACACTAGTTCACACTCTATAGCTCATCATAATGACAACAATAATGATAATATTAATGTTAATACTATAAACATTATCCATATCACTGAAGCAAATATACATAAATACCTAAAAAGACTTGATCCCTCTAAAGGGGCCGGACCTGACGAAATTCCCTCTTGCTTTATTATTAGATGCTCCTTGGTATTAAAATTACCACTATATATTATTTACAATAAATCACTCACAACAGGTATATTTCCAAGTAAGTGGAAAGTAGCTAAAGTTGTCCCAATACATAAAAATGGAAAGCCGGAACAAATAACAAATTATCGACCTATCTCAATTTTATCCTTCTTTGCAAAAGTTTTTGAAGCATTGCTATATCCATATTTACAATACCATTTCAAGCAATTGCTAACTGATGATCAGCATGGTTTTGTTAAATATAGGTCCTCTAATAAAAATTTGGTCACTTACCATGATAACCTTGTTAATGTAGTTGATGAAGGTCACCAAGTGGATGCTATCTATACTGATTTCTCTAAAGCGTTCGACAGAGTTTCACATATTATTTTAAAACAAAAATTAGAGCGTTATGGTATAAGTGGTCAAATGTTAAAATGGTTTTCTTCATATCTTACAGATCGTCAGCAATATGTCGTCTTAAAGGGTTTTAAGTCTCAGGCCTATACTGCAATTTCAGGTGTCCCCCAAGGGTCCCACCTAGGGCCCTGGCTATTTAATTTATTTATTAATGATATCGTTTCCATTATTAAAAACAGTAACGTTTACCTTTTTGCAGATGATCTTAAATTATGTAAAAAAGTTTCTACAATACAAGATAGCTTGTTACTACAAGATGATTTAAATAATCTTTATACATGGTGCTTGAATAATGATATGTTATTAAATAGTACAAAATGTCATCATATAAAATTTACACGTAAACATAATAGTAATATTGTTCACACAAACTACAATATAAATAGTATTAATTTACAGGAATGTAACACTGTACGCGATCTAGGAGTTATATTTGATACCAAACTTACATTTATTCCTCATCTCGATCATATTATAAACAAAGCCTCGAAAATGCTAGGATTTATTATAAGAAACGGGAAAGTATTTAAGCATTCAAAAACTAAAATACTAATTTACAATTCCTTTGTTAGAAGTATTATTGAATATTGCAGTGTAGTATGGTCACCAAATTATACTGTCCACCACTTACGTATCGAGCGCTTACAAAAAAGATTCTTACGACATTTATCGTACAATTTGAAAATACCTAATAAGCTTCTGACCTACCATGACAAACTTCAACATTTTAACATCGACAGTTTAATAGTTCGTAGACACATTCTCGATATGAGTTTTCTATATAAACTATTTAGAAACCAAATAGACTGTCCACAACTATTAAAATTATTTAAAATCTGGATTCCAAACCGACTGCCACGATATCCTACTGCACTACTACGCCCACCTCAAGCCAGAACTAATCTTAAACAAAGCTCTCCTGTATCTAGATTATCAAAAAATTATAAAGAGATTGGTCAAGAAATAGATATGTTCAACGATTCGCTTTCAAAATTTAAGTTATATGTTAGATACATTGTTCCTATTAATATTATTATTAAATTAGATTAAGTACAATATTTTATTTTATGTTTTTAAGACGTGGTTCATTTTTTTATTTTTATTAAGCTTTTATTAAGCTTTTTGTATGTCTAAACTTAGAATTTAATTTAATTTCATTTCATTTTATATTTTTTTTAATTATTCTTATATATATATATATATACCACTTGTATTTTGTGCATGTTGTGGCACCTAAAGGTGGTACATTTATCGTTGAATTTATGTCCTAGTTTTTAAGTAAGCAATAATGTAACCGACCACTGGTTGTCCTTAAATAAATAAATAAATAATAATAATAATAATTTATTTATTTGCATAAATGTCATATTTACAAATTTATAGGTCTTAAAGTAAACTTAAGAGTTGGAGAAGAGAGTGTGGTGCATCCAGGTCCTAAGTTGGTTGCCTGGACGCGGGGTGGAAGGAATACAGGATGGTGAAAGACTCACGTGCAGGGTGGTTCGGACTCCTCTTACTTCCTATCCCAAAGACTACAGCGGCGCCGCTTCTTCTTTCTTGATGTGAACACACTTTGCACAACACCAGGAATAGGAAGGACACTAGCACACTTCACACTTGCTACAGTAGGGGCTTGAAGAGCTACAGTTTTGCATAAAACGACACAATACAGAGAGGACGTCTACAATGACATCTACAGACTACAGTGTTCAGCGTTGAACTTTCTTCAACGACTTCAGATTGACGACTCGTAAAATAATGGCACTGACACACAGTTAAGTGTTGCCAGATATATAAAGGTTTCCCTTAAAATTGGGAAACTACAGTTGAGAGTGAACATACTCCCCGGGAAGAAATAATTAAATTTCTTAACTACAGAGATATTAACCTAATAAACTACATAAGACGCATACAAATAAAGATAAAGGTAGTAAAATTAAGCTAATTACTAATTACAGTATAAAATGAAAAATATACAGCTAATGTGGCAAAATGCAAATTTTGCCAACGGGACGCTTAACCGACCCTACAGAGGTTTTTAGAGTGACCACTCTTACTACCCCATCTGAACTGGGATGTAAGGCTGTTACCCGACCAAGCCTCCAGTTTAGAGGTGCTAAGTCACCCATCAGGTACTCAGAACGTTTAAGGCGCGTTCTGAAACATTTAAGGATTACAGTACAAATTGCCTTACAAGATAGATTCCATTCAATAAGAGAAATAGAACCAAGTTGTTTAGAAGATGGATGGCGACAATTATACAGAGAACGTAGAGTCATAGCATTTAAGTTAGCAAGAAAGCTATAATTACAGATTAAACCAATATCAATTTGAGATCGGGCTGTGACTACATTACAGAAAGGTACAGATGAGTCACCTACAGAAAGTTCAGAGACAAGATTAACAATGTTATGTTTAGGCCAAGTATGAAGCTCGCCAGCCAACCATGGAGGCGACCACCACAAGGCATGCCCAAGAAGTTCACGAGGGGACAGCCCTCGCGATGCAACATCAGCAGGGTTTAGTGCTGAGGGCACATATCTCCATACAGCAGGAGAACAATTGGATAAGATCTGAGAGACTCTATTACCCTCAAAAATCTTTAAAGTATGTACTGGTGTACGTAACCAGGACAAGACAATACTAGAGTCGCACCACGCACACACGAGCTGCAACTCTAAAGTATTTAATACAGAGATACAGTGTTTAAGTAAAGATGACAACATCAATGCACCACAAAGCTCCAACCGAGGTATGGTAAACTTTGTTTTAATAGGAGCGACTCTGGACTTAGACATCAACAAGTGAATGTCAACCTGACCATCACCATGCTCCACACGGAGGTACACCACAGCAGCGTATCCGTGTTGAGAGGCATCACAGAAGCCATGCAGTTGAATATTGTGTACAGATTGTGGAAGAATAAAACGGGTAAGTTTGATATTTTCCAGTTCAGAAAATTCAGATAAGAAGGAAAGCCAGTATTCCTGCAGATCAGCAGGAAGTGGGTCATCCCATTCGAGACCAAGAAGCCATAGTTTCTGCATAAAGTACTTGGCAGAAAATGTAACCGGTGTAAGCCAACCACACGGGTCATAAAAACATGCAATGTTAGACAACACAGCACGTTTCGTGGTTCCAAAGTTCCTAACACGGCTGTGATAAGTAAACACATCCTCGGTGGGGTTCCACTTGATACCCAACACCTTGATAATCTTATCACCTTCGGCGTCAAAGGTCATCGATGACTCACGTAAAGAATCAGGCAGATCTGAAAGAAGTTCAGGATGGGAGCTAGCCCATTTTCTTAATTGAAAACAAGCCTGGCCCAGTAAAGCATTAAGTTCGTCTCTACACAGTTTTGCAGATGTTATGTCAGGAGCACCGCTGACCACATCGTCAACGAAAATGTCCTGCTTCAGGATTTTACTTGCAAGGGGATGGGAGACCTGTCCCTCCTCTGCCAAGTGATGAATACATCTCATAGCTAGGTATGGAGCCGATGAGACACCGAAGGTTACAGTATTCAGCCTATACTCGCGTAACGGTTGGTCTGGGCTCTCGCGCCAAAGTATCACTTGATAGTTACAATTTTCAGGTTTGATTAAAACTTCACGGTACATATGACGTATGTCGGCCACAAAAGCAACTTCATTCAGACGGAAACGAATAAGAATATCCGTAATATTTTGTTGAAGTTTAGGACCAGGGAGTAGAGCATCATTAAGAGACATACCACATGATGAAGACATAGAGGCATCAAAGACGACACGAACTTTGGTAGTGGTGGATTCCTCCTTTATCACACAGTGATGGGGGATGTAGTACTTGGCCATATGATATTCCGATACAGCTATAGGTGTCATGTGACCTAACTCCAGGTACTCCCTGAGTACAGCACAGTACTTCTCCTTTAAAGCAGACTGCCTGGAAAGCCGACGTTCCAGGGCATAGAACCTCCTGACAGCCAGGTCACGTGTATGCCCAAGCATCACATTCTCCCTAAAAGGCAGACACACCACAAAGCGGCCACTGGAATCTCTACTTAAGTTATTTTTGAACATTTCTTCACACCTCATGTCATCGGGATCGAGACATGAAGGTTCAGGTATGTTCTCTACAGTCCAGAATCGCTCTAAACATTCATCCAATGTCACATGATGAGACATCAGAGATGTTTCTACAGGAGCCATGTTGGCAGTGCTTCCAATGACGACCCAACCAAATACAGTGGAGTATGCCGAAGGGAGCTCCCTTGGCATACAGAACTTGTTACCGAGATAAATGTCATTGTAAACATCACTACCCAGTAAAATGTCTACAGATTGAGGCTGATAAAACATATCATCAGCTAATTGGATGTTCTTATACTCCTTTAGGATTTCAGGAGAGATAGGAAAAGAAGGCATATTGCCTGTAATACGCTTCTGAATTATAGCCGATACAGTGACTCTATCTTCAGAGAGACGTGACTTCAGATGAAGTGTAACGACCCCGTTACATGGGAGTGGCTTCTGGGAGCCAACACCCGATACAGATATGTGGCTACGCGAGCGTGCCAACTGCAGGTTTTGAACACAGGATTCAGTCACAATACTGCATTGTGATCCTGGATCCAAAAACAAACGAACAGGTTTAAGACTGCCATCACCAGTAGTGGCGAGGGCTACAGCAGTGCCAAGAAGAACATTCAAAGACTTGTGCTCCTTGGCGTACAGAGGGACTACAGCAGATAGAACGCTATCAGCTGGTACAGATACAGCAGGTGACAGGTCTGAAGGACCCTCACTACAGTGACCTACAGGGTTATCCGAGGTGCTCGGAGAACTTACCACAAGATTGGTTACAGGTTTGGTTTTAAAACACAAAAGTGTATGGTGTTTTCCTCTACAGACCTTACACTTAGATACAGATGTACATTCAGAATACCTATGATCACCAAAACAATTAAAACACATACCCTTGCTTCTAGTGAAAGAGTTCCGTTCTTTAAGAGACATTGCCTTGAACTTATCACAGGCATAAAGCACATGCTCCTTTCTACAGCACGGACACTCAGCAGCTATTACATGGTGAGATGTCTTAACGTTTCTACTAGGTAGCACCTTCCCATGTACAGACGGGTTAGACCGGAAAGGTGTGGTTACAGAGAACTCATAAGCCTTACAGCGTAACTCCAGAAAATCTAATAGAAATTTATATGTTGGAATCTCATAAGGAGATTTTAAGGTTAACTCGAATTGGTTACGAATGTCAAGGGGTAATTTCTTAAGAAAAATGTGCAGTAAAATAAAGGACCAATTCTTAACTTCAAAGCCTAAGGCCTTGAGCGCTTCAGTATTCTCATAAATAACATTAAGACAACCTCTCAAGTCTGACTTAATGTTACTTATTACAGGAAGTGACAACAGTGACTCCAGATGGTTACTCGCAATAAGCCGCTTATTGGAATACCTAGATTGTAACAAGTTGATGGCTACAGCATAATTCTGCTCAGTAATTGGAAGGTGTTTGATGAGATCAAGAGGTTCTTTAGAGAGGCAAGTCAACAGGTAGTGGAGCTTGCAAACCTCGCTTACAGAATCATCATCTATTACCAAGCTTTTAAAGAGATTATAAAAGTTTGTCCATTGTGTAATGGTGCCATCAAAATGTGGTAAAGCTATTTTGGGTAAGTTCGTACTTACCCCACTGGATTGCCTTTTTACAGGTACAGGCGATAATCTTTTTAAAATTACCTTTATCTGATGTACAGACGAGTTATAGCGACAATATTCTTCATTATGCTTCGCGGCATCGAATCCAGCCTTCTTTGCCGCTTCAACCGATACGTGACAGTCGAAAAAATTATCGTAAAGTTTGTCGACTTCTTGCGCACGCACTAGGAATTCTTCCCGCTGGTCGATATCCTCGCACGCAGACTGTGCACAAATATGCAGTTCGTCGATGCTTTGCTTCACTAAACGATAACGTATTTCGACAGACATTTTTAAATAATAGTTGAAGCGCAAAACGAAACAAAATAAACAATGTTACAGGGTGAGATTTGTAAACAAACCGGCAACTTTCTAACTGACAGCTGACAGTTCGGAATGTCACTATAACCACAGACAACTCGAATGATAGACCACTGACAATCAAGTTTTACAGATTTTGAAATAAAAAATAAAACATAGACGACGATTGTCTATGAATTATGATTCATGCTAGAAACGAAAAAAAACAAAATATGATTTTCGTCTTAAAAATATCGAATTTGTATGCGTTTTATGCAGTTTTTACAGGATATGAATACAGTTTTGTGCCAAGGACATAAAATAAATAAAATACAGATTACAGTAACATTAGCAAGCGTAAAAGGGGTGCTTTCAGGATGATTTAGGATAGGAAAAAAAGGATATCCCAGGTTCGAAGGGCCAAAAAGAAAATGGTGCATCCAGGTCCTAAGTTGGTTGCCTGGACGCGGGGTGGAAGGAATACAGGATGGTGAAAGACTCACGTGCAGGGTGGTTCGGACTCCTCTTACTTCCTATCCCAAAGACTACAGCGGCGCCGCTTCTTCTTTCTTGATGTGAACACACTTTGCACAACACCAGGAATAGGAAGGACACTAGCACACTTCACACTTGCTACAGTAGGGGCTTGAAGAGCTACAGTTTTGCATAAAACGACACAATACAGAGAGGACGTCTACAATGACATCTACAGACTACAGTGTTCAGCGTTGAACTTTCTTCAACGACTTCAGATTGACGACTCGTAAAATAATGGCACTGACACACAGTTAAGTGTTGCCAGATATATAAAGGTTTCCCTTAAAATTGGGAAACTACAGTTGAGAGTGAACAGAGTGAGTACATTTGCCAAGTTTTGGTGAGCAAATATTTTATACATGTGTGTTCTACTAATGCGTTACATTTAAAAAAAGATAAACAATACTAAGATCACAAATAGTAAACCAAGACATTTTTTGTAATAGTGAAGAATTCTACACAGTTTGTTTGGTAACTGTATAATTTCTTTAGGTATGTTGTTGTAAACCTTGATACACATAATATATGAGTTCACACTAAATAATTTACTTTTATGACTGGGAATTTTAAGTTTTGTAGTGTCCATGCGACTAAATTTTCTTCCTGTATCACATTTGACAAATAAGTCATTATTTTTTCCAACAAATTTTACTATTTCTAGGATATACAAGGATGTGAGGGTTAATAGTTTTAATTTCTTAAATATTTTTTTAAAAAGGTTCATTTCCAACAGTGGAGGTTATGGTACTCTGTATTCTTGGGTTCCAATAATAAAATAAAATAAATCATCGGAACGTTTTAGGACTGCGTTTTGTATATTGATAATCTTGATAATCTTGACGTATCCTTAACGGCTCCTGTCAGATCTTAGACGCTAAATGCAGAAGGCCTATCACCTAAGTCCAAGATCTGAGCAAATATATAAATTATAGTGGTAATTGACGTTTGACATCATTGCTAATTTTACATACTTTCAACGAGAACAACAGGTAGGTGGTAGGCGAACTAATAGTGATAATTTGCCTAGTCTGCTGGGGAAGGGAAGTATCCACCGTTCGTGCCAATAAACCCAGTAAAATGTATCCACACAATCAATGCCGGGGCTCGAACATGCGACCACTGGCCACAATCGCTGATTAAAAGTAGTACTTGTTAACATTTTATTTATTATTAAATATATTCTCTTGCAACTTTACGAGGGTCGTAAAGTTTGTGCCAAGAAATATATTAAATTTTCTAAAGATGCATGAATACCTAATGTTAGAGGGAGGTTACACGATCAATATTTTATCAGTTCGGTTTATCACTTTTGTCGAATGTTCGTCTAATCCACGGATGCACTGATGATAGATTATATTAATTCTTTTTTGCACAGATATTTTAAAAAAATAAAGTACATTCTCCTCCTCTTCCTCCTTAGTCGGTACCCCACGGCAGTCCATCCACTAGCCGTTTCCAGTGACTGCGGTCCTCGGCGCAGTGGATGGCTTGGTGGTGTACTGGGATGTTTAGGTGGTCAGTCACCTGACTAGACAACTGACTTCAAGCAATGTGGCCAAAATATTGCATGAATTCGGGTAAAGCAGACGGCAGAAAGTCTCTGTCTCTTGGCAAGTTTGAGCTGTTCAAGCCCCGAAACGTTAGTGCGTCGTGTGGTCCAATGGATTCTGAGCAAACGACGCCAGCACCACATCCCAAACGAAAAAAGTACATATGCAAGCTTAATGTCAAGAAACATTAACAGCTAACCTTTAGGAGATTGTGGGCGCATGACCGCTAATGTTACACAAATATTTTTATTGAGAATTCCTCTTATATCTAAAAATAAAGCTATAGTACTTATCTACCTATATGCTGCGTGTAATTTATTAAAGAGCAAATATTTTTATATTTTAATCTGGAATAAAAAAAAGAGTTATGTAGTTTTTTATTAATAAACAAAGCTATAATTCTTATTCTTATTCGTTTATTTCTGTAATTAGGCATAGGACAAAAAAAAATGTATTTTGCACTTTTACATGTCAAATTTACAATAAGTATACTTTAATATTAGGCTACATAATTTCACAGCATTCTACCAGGTAGAACGCCATGAAACTACACAACCTTACTTAAATGTAGAGCAGTGCGTTACAATACAAACATAAAATAACATTTAAAAAAAAAACTACGTGAGTTATATACACAATAATTCCACACAAAACTACACTTATAATTATAGCTGCTGTAAATAGGCATTGTCATCTTATCAAATAATATACAAATATAAAAAATATAATTGTCACTTAAGATTATAGCTACTGTAAAGAGGCATTGTCATTCTAGAAGCTAATGCAACACAAATATAAAAAATTAAAATTAAATGTCACTTAAAATTATAGCTGCTGTAAAAAGGCATTGTCATACTATAAGCTATACTATATAAACACAATTAATATGACAGACACTGTGGTATCTTATGTAGCGTAACTTCTTGAATGCATGACTTGATCCTAGTTGAATGCGCCTATCAGCTATCTTGCTAAAGTTGTTTTAGTTTAGTACTAGTTAGAAAAAGAAGAATATAATAAGCATTCCATGGATTAACCGTGTGGGTGCCGGGTTCATCGTGTGTGGTAAGAGAAGAATGGGCTTGCGACCGACAATAATCTGGTTTAACTAACAAGACGCTCACCATTCTACTCCTCTTCCTACTAAACCAAATACTGTAAGATTCCGTTAATGCCGTCTTGAATGCTCTTTCCATAAATGTATTGACGGCAAACCTACTTAGGCCCAATTCTTTCAGTAAGTAGTCCAAAGATTCTGGTGAAACTCCTATCGCACCAACTTCCACATCGTAAAGATGATTCTTGAACCCTTTCCTGATCAGAAGAAGAAGACAAATTTCTAAGCATTCCATGGATTCACCTTGCGGGTGCCGGGTCCATCGTGCGTGGGGGTAGGAGATGAGAAGAATGGTGTATCGGGCTTGCGATCGACAAAAGGCTGGTTTAAGAAAAGGAGGCCTCCTTTTTTTATTTTATTGCGCGATAATACGCTCACCATCCACCATTCTACTTCTCTCCCTACCCAACCAAATACTGTATGATTCCGTTAATGCCGTCTTGGAAGCTCGTACCATAAATGTAATGACGACAGACCTGCTTAGGCCCAATTCTTTCATTAAGTGATGCAAATATTTTGCTGGAACTCCTCTCGCACCAACTTCCACTGCGTAAAGCTGAGTCTTGAATCCCTTCCTAATCATTTCTTCTATGAGATCATAATATTTATTCGACTTCATGTTGTGGTTTTTTGGAATATTTGATTCCCACGGAACAGTAAGTTCAATAAGGATAACTTTTTTCAAGTTCTGAGAAAACACTAAGATGTCTGGCCTATAGGGTGATACAGTTAGTTGATCTGGGATCCTATAATGGTTTGTCCTATAGTTTGTGCAAGGTAGACGTATTTTTACACAACTTCGAGGGAGGCGAGACGTAGATGTGCTAAAATGTCCCTAAGTTTTCCTCTATTAAAATTTTAATGATATTTAACAATAATGTACGAGAGAACCATGAATTGCTAAGAATCTAGCCATCATATAATTTGAAAGAAGATGCTTGGAGTTTTAACCGAATTATTGAGAGACATAAGTACATTTCCAAATGTGTTTGCTGAAAGTGGCTTCGTCGCAGCCGGCAATAGCGACTTCGCTACCGGAAGTCGAAGTCTGGTGTCTGGCAAACATTGCTGCAAAACAACCTGACAGCATGGACATATACACTAACCAAACATTATAATGGAGGATCTTATGGGTATGCAAAATTGTTTGAAACCTAATCATAATTGATATTGTACGAGTTTTTTTTTTAATCGCTCTCTCTCTCATTCAGTAGCGAGAAATTTATTTGTATTTTTATTGCACAAAATATACAAAGGCGTGACATAATGTCGCTTGACATTCTCTGCCTGTCAGGTGCAATATATCAAATTTCGCTACATTTATTGACAAGAATAATGTAATTTTTACTATATTTGTATTGCTAAATTTTCTCATTAGCTTCATTCTGTGGTCACGACGGGAAAATATCATTGTGTTCAACCTAAACAAACACCTAAACGTTCGTGCCGATAAACCCAGTGAAGTGTACCCATAAGTCTCGGGATCAGACTCGAATTGCCGTCATACCAAGTCAAGCCGGCATAGTTTAAGGGCCTGATGTCAGTCATGAGTGTCTGATTCAAGTTGCCAACATTTATGGACGTTACATGTCGTGCTAGTATTTAAAAAAAAGGAATAGAGGAAAAGGGATAGATATTAATTGTCCAGTAGTTATATCTAGGTCTCTGGCGGTTTGCCTAGTTTAGATGCTTGGCAACCAGCCTCGACCTGACAAGAACTTCGGCCTATAGCTCGTTCAACTTTACGAATCATTAGTTCCTTACCCATTCACTTAATTCTAAGACCGAGATCGATACTGCGTTATTACTAATGCTATGCTTTAACGTCCCCATTTCTTATTCTTACGTAAAGTACTTACTTTATTCGTAGCTTAAACATTTACTGGGGTTCTTCGTAACGGTAAAAGTATACGAGCCGAGTGGCGGGGCCGTGGCCACATCTGCAGGTAACGAGCATAGATTTGTCTATTTGGGTCAGCAGCCGCGTTCCATTACCTAAGATGCTTTGCATTCCTCTCGCTCGCACAATCCAACAATTACAATATTTTTTTTAGCTTGAGTATACCTTTTTAGAAACGAAGTCAATCAGCTTTCTTGGATATATAATTACTGTAATTTTACACATATTTTTACTATCTTATACCTTATTTTGGACAAATAAAATAGCAAAAACAAATATATTTATTTTCCTCTATGCCGGCAGCCTCTGTCAATACATTTATGTAACGAGCTTCCAAGACGACATTAACGGAATCATACAGTATTTGGTTGGGTAGGGAGAGGAGCAAAATGGTGGATGGTGAGCGAGCTGCGACAAACAAACTTGTTCAGTGTTTCCATCTGCTATTCACGTAGGAACTGGGAGTATTCGTACTTCACTTATAGTGAGTAATAGCTACATTTCTAATGTTGTTTTATTCGGTATTTTCCGTAACTAGTACATGTGATTGTGATTACGGTAGCTTTTCCGCACTTAGTCTCCATTGGACCATTGTGCGTGACCTTTACTCCTTCAGCGGAGCCATCCGATCTCCTCCAGGAAGGCCAGGAGACCCGTTACGTTCCTGCAGACCTCTGGAAGAGTCCTCGAAGTCTGGAGGAACCTTAGTCTAGGCGCAGCCACACTGTCGCACTCCATGAGCATATGCGCGACCGTCTCAAGACCCCCACCACTATTCGAAGCCTGGCTCTGTCAAGTCCAAGGAGATGTCGTGAGAGGCGCCTGTCTGGTTTGGGAAGGGCCTCCCTGTACTGTCTGCAGTCTGTGGTCGATGCCCACACCTGCTCGTGTAACTAGTACATATTTTAAGCTATATGTATTAGGCTTTTTGATTAATGAAATATTTGAATTTTTGCACCACCCCAAAAATAAAGCGTGTTGTAAACGTTTGATGACGTCAATATATATTTTATATAAAATATATTCTTAGTACGCTGCGAATCCTACAGTGCTTATAACAGTTTAAGGCGTAAAGTGAGCTACGTGAACATAGGATTAGAATCACGACATTCCTCGAGCAACGCCGGGCTAAACAGCTAGTTTGTAATAAAACCTTGTTTTCCGCATCACCTATATGTCTAAAGCTCGTAGCTTTGAGGAATATTTCGCTGAACCGTCAGACTTCACCTTCTCGAGACACCTACGTACATAAAATTTTACGACTTATCTAAAATGTCTTCGCCCGGATTTTTTTATAATATATCTTTTAATAACATTTTGAAACAACAATTCCGTTGCTCGTGTAATACGAAGAACCTCTTGCATATATATATATATATATATATATTATATTCATATATAGTCAGAGCACAGGTAATAACTATTTCAAGTAAATCAGGCCAGTAGTTGGCGAGATAGTAGTTTGCGGACAGACTCACAAGATTCCTTAGTAAAATTATTGAAAATATATATATCCCGGATGCCTGGTCAGGACACAATAATTTATTGTGATATTTATCGAGTAATTTTATTACTTTTAAAAAATAGTAAAAATCAGACGGAGACGACACAATTATAATTTATTAAAAACAAAAACCCCTAAAAAAGTAAACATTTATCCTTCTTAGTCGTTACACTCTTGGCAGAGTGGTCGTGGTCGTCACTTGAGTGTCAGTGGCACGCTTAACAAGCCGTCGCCACTCGTCTATATATATATATATATATATATATATATATATATATATATCGCATATAGCAAATATAAAAAAAATAGGAGTCTTACGAGACTCTTGCGGAAGACCAAGATTAATGTAGCCTTGCAACCATATCAGTCTTCCAAAAAAGCAGGACCAAGATCAAGACTAAGATTAGGTAACACTATTTGGTACGCTCGAGACATGGACGAGTTTGCCATTTGTCATGATTGGCCTATAGTAAAAATGGCTAAATGTGAATCACCGAAAAAAAGTGTGGTTTCTGACTACGGTCTTGATGATACATGTATTACTAAGTACTACTCTTCGTTGAATTTGGTTAAAAATTACTAATAATAAATTTGCTATTATTTACCGGATTCTAAAAGCTCTTCATCATTATTAATATACAGTACACGTGAGAGCAATGAAAACGGATCACTAGGACAAACTTAAAGTTAGTGGTATATATACTTTATATATATATTAGAATTAGGTTTGTTATTTTCACAAATTATTCAACATATATTTGAATTTGACTGCATGTTTGCTTATGTTCCCCTGGGAGCTATCGATTGCTAACTCACAGTGACACACTGACATCGGCACGGCAACGTTATTTATAAGTTCTTGTAAGAAAATCTCCAATTAAATAAACAATTTGATTTGAATTAGCTGATTAAACATGCCTCGATTCTGGGCCGCAGCAGTCACAATTGTTAAGAGGGCAAGGATGTATGAATGAGATAGTGGTGGGTCAATTGCCATAATGGCCGCCATAATGGCCGCCATAATTGTTACAAAATTGTTAAGCTAATTAAAAAGTTTATTTATTGCTTAATTTTGCTTATTTTTTTATATTATTTAAATGTTTTAATTCTATTTATTTATTTATTCAATAATTTCCACAGCATAATGTAATTATATGCATATGTAATTATTCTATTATAGAATAAAGGTTGATATATAATTGAGTTTATACATTGGCCAAATTAGGAAACATACTTTGTTACTGATACTTAGGTGTCATAGAAAAGGAGGTAAAACAGAAGAAATACAACCAAAAGAAAAACAATTTAAAAAGAAAAAAGAATGCAAATAAAATATAAAACTAAAAATTAAAGAATTCTAAATTATGAAATTCTTGGCCGATCTACCTACAGAAAAGTATTCTCTAACAGTGAGGGAGATGTGGAGTACCATCAAACCCAATACTAATACTTCGGTAGATACTCGTATGTATAATATAAAGGCTGTGACGTTTCTTTAAAATCAATAAATAAAGCCAGATTGACAAAAAAGCCCGTGGGACATAGCTAGTTTAATATAAATAATCGGGTCCTTTCACGATTTGTCTCAGTCATACTTCTCAATGTAACGTAACGTTTATGAATAGCTGTAACATTTTAGTTAAAAGCTAGTGATCCCTTTTCTTTGCCTCCGAGTGTATAAATTGCAAGAGAAAAGATTTCGTAGCAAGAAAGTTTAGCAACTCTGCTTAGATTTATTTGTTGAGCGCTACGTGTTGTGTGCTCTCAACAACTTTTGGTATTAATTTAACGAAGAATGGCTCACCTTTTCATTGTACAGCCATTGTTAGTATTTTAAATTAAAATTTAACATTGAATTGTTGTTTTTTATAGCTTTAATCGTCCTTGCCAACCCGTCTGGCCAGCGAGCGTAGCGATATAAGTTGATTGTAATAATTAACTGGAGCTAGCAACTTTTTGCTTTTATACCATTTTTCCTGTTATAGTTATTTCGAATTTGTAATGGTTGGCACCAGAAGACAATTAATCATATCCGGTACAGCAATTTCAAAGATAATCCCGAGCGGATCTGTGTTTATGCGCGAGTGCAGACAAATGGCAAAAAACTGTAGTTATTCAACGCCAGAAATAATTCATTCAAGCCTTAAGATATTAAACGTCTGCAAAGTTTTTTTATAACATCTAATCTTATATATCATTAGATATCATTATTAGAAATCATTATTACGATCTACGAAACTACGTTTTTAAAGAAGCGGATTCAGATTTAGCATACTTTGCTATAGACCCATCATATATGATCGAAACTCGATAATTATTACTTTTATTTTTATTTTTGTGTCCCTCCCAGGAATCTAACCTGATACCCGATACCTGATACGTCTAAATCGAGCTTAAACGCTAGACCACGAAAATAATCATTTATTAGATAAATTAATTGTTTATAGCATAGTAAAGTGACACTAAATGTAATGGACTAAGCTATTATTTATTGTTATTACTGTCAAAGATAGGACTTCTCGCACCTGCATATAAAACAAGGAAACCACGCGTGCTGCGTGTGTCCGTGGCCTCAAGCAACAGACAAAACAAGTAATCTGCAGAGCATGCAACAAAATAAACACATCTTGCTCCAAACGAAAGTTAGATACGAGTACATCATAAGGGCATCAATTGAGACAATATTCAGGTAAAAATCACTCTGATAAAAACGGACATTGGTAAAGTTAAGTTATTTTCTAAAATATAGCGGTTAAAGTTTGTAATTTACTCATAGACTTATACAAATATTGTGTATATTATTACAATGGCTATTATCATCAGCCTGTGTCTCTCCACAGTTGGATGTAGGCCTCCCCCAAGGCTCACCACTGCACGTGGCCTTTTGAATCCTACCACCAACAGCGACCTTTATCTATGTCGCCCCGTACTCTCCACTCTAGAACCCGTTTGGCCCATAGGTCGTCGGTTCTGCGGCAGATGTGTCTGGCCTTTTAACACCTCAGCTAGCTAATTTTGAATTGGCTGTAACTTTCCAAATAAACATAAATAAATAACAATAAAATATTGTAAGATCATTTTGCCATGACACGGCAGGTTAATGGAAGATCACAGTCGACGGAATTTATTTTGTGATTAATAGCAATCTTATCAGATTCCAACACTATTCATTAAATGGACCGTTCACAGTGAACTTAATCGGGCTACCGGTCGAAAGGTAAAATTAATTACACTGATACCCTTTAAGGATTATTTATACAAGTCCGAACCGGATATAAACCGGGTGTAAATCCGATTTAAAACAGCATAAACATATTACCCACATACCAACATTGCATTCTATAAGTAACATCATTTAACTATTTGTTTATTTTCCATGAAAATGTACTATATTTTATTTTTTAAAACTTAATTGCACAAAGTACAAAGGCGGACCTAATGCCGCTAGACATTCTATGACGGTCAAACCTTCGGGACAGCGAGAGCAGTAAGTACATAAGGTAGGTGCTATATTAAATAAACTTGGAAGAGTTTTAATGCAGATAACATATACATACATTACATACTACACTGTAGTATAGTATACACTGTATACTATACTAAAAATGGAATTTTAGTTGTCCTGTCTGGAACCATTATTACCACTTTGATTGGTACATATGTTTTAATAATTGTATTGATTTTATTAGTTCTGACTGTATCCAAGTTGTTTTAAGCGAACCAATGGAAATAAACTATTTTGATTTAACCCAATATATATGTATATAGAAATATTTCTAAAAACTATGACCAAATATACAGACAAATATAATTAAACAATAATAAGTAGATCGGATCCGTATTGTCTAGCACCGCCCTTAAGGCAACATTTTATGAAATTAATCGAGTATTTTATTATTCCGATACTTTTAATAGATAGGGTTCGCTGCTAATTTATTATTTCAAGGCATCTTTTTGATTAAAATCTTGATCGGAAGATTTACTACCCTTTACGATGCTATACAAATTACGTCACAAACGTGTTTACTGGAATTACGAAGGTTATAGCTCAATAGAGCCACCCGGCACCCGACCAGGACGTCGCGTTGTCCACCAGTGAACCTCGCGTGGTCATTAACTGAACCACGTGTGGTCAGCCAGTGAACTTCGCGTCTGAAAGTGAAGTTCTTTCTCGAATATAAGATCTTTTCACACTTCGCTTGAAGGACTCCAGGTCATAGGAAAGTGGAAACACAGAGGCTGGAAGAGCATTCCACATCTTTATTGTGCGACAGATGTATGAGTCCCCAAATTTATAGGTACGCGAAGGGATGGTGACTACGGTATGTGAGTGCATATTCTGACCGATATGGTTCGATTGCGGAATGGAGAGGAAGGAATTAGGCTAATCAAGACATTTTAACAGCCCGTTCGCCTATATGTTTTTAAAGTTGTTTTTTATATACGCTTGGAACCTTGCGCACACCTGATGGTAAGTGGCGCGCAAGATCCATCAATGTTAGCAACTGGAATCAGACACATATGGCTGACATCAGTCCCCTATGTATAGTAACACTATACCGGCTTGACTGGGCATGACTGCATTTTGAGCCTGATCCCGAAACGTGATGCACTTTAGTGGTTTTATCGGCACGAACGGTGGATACTTCCCGCCCCGGCAGACTGGGGAAATTATAACCAACAGTCCGCCTACCACCTATAATAAATATACCCATACGCACTTATCTTATTGTAGGATTTATTTATTTTAATAAAAACATTTTGGATATTAGTTTATTTATTTTTTCGTAACGTTACAAATGACATAGGATATACATATATGGCGTCATATTTTTTTTTATTATACGGATAATCAACAATCTTATCCGATATCTTCGCATCTACGAGTATTTCTTTGGTCTTAATCAATTAATCGAGTATCCATGGAGATAGTAATTTTGTAAATTCTCGGATCAAATCATCCAAAATTTAACCACGTTTTTTTACAGCTACAATATATTTGAAATGTAGGATTAAATTTTAATTAGGTGAGGAATTTTTAATATAAATTTAAGAGCTCGTATCGTAAGTCGTGTTGCGAACTGTAAATAATTAAGGCTCTGGGAACATGCTATGTTTTAACATAACATGTTATTATATTGAATTATATCCGTTTGAATACGAGAAAAACCAAGGTACTAGTGTTTAGAAAAAGAAGGATGACAACCGTGAAGATGTTATATAGGGCAGTGTTTTCAATGCGGGTGGGATCTATGATAGGGATGTTGAAAGAAGAGTGAACGCGGGAAATAGTGTCAACGGTGCCCTGGGGTCACTGACCGCCAGTCGAAATGTTAATGACAAAGCTTGACTCGGCATACACAATGCCATGCTGGTACCAACACTTATGTATGGAAGCGAGACTTTGACATGTCAGAATACGCATGAGAGTAGAGTTAATACAGTAGAAATGGATCGTTGCGTCGGATATGCGGCGTGCGTCACTTTGACGGACCGCATACGTAATGACGAAGCACGCAAAAGGGTAGGTATGAAAGAACGCATAGGGACAAAAATATGGAAAGGCATGCTCTGATGGTTCGGGCATGTTGAAAGGATGACTGAAGTGATATTAACGAACCAGATATATAATGCGAAATCTGTGGGTAAAAATAAAACAATAGCTAAAAGTGCATTAAAAAGCCATTGAAACAAAAGGGGATGTATGAAGAGGTTAATAAATGTCGAAGAAGCGAAAGAGATATGTCGTGACCGTGACAAGTGGCGCTCAATTGTATCTGCCTACCCCGCAAGGGATTTGGCGTAAATATAGGTATGTATGTACATAATATGTTGTTATTAGAGAATACAATCCCAAGCATGTTTTTCAATCTAGGGATTACGGGATTTTTGATGCGCAATGTGATTTCTAATGGGGTGTATCACTAACTTTTTATCACGATAGATGGCGCATGATAGATGGTACCTAATATAACTGTCAGTTGCATAGAAAACTTCTATTTTTATTACGAAATTTATTATTTTCTGAATATTATGCCGAAGTAAGGAGCTTTTAGGTGTACAAATCAAGATTTCTAAGCGAATTCAAAGATATGGTGATCTTAAAATTGCCGTTTATTAATAAAACCTTTTTTCTTTTTAATGACGGGGTGTGCGCTTTTTATCCGTCTTTTAAGGTAGGTAACGATAATTTAAAATACATTTTTCTGTTATAAATATATAAAACTACGAAAACATTTTTTAAAAATGATGCGATATAGGTGTAGAACAAGGTACCATTGCCGCTAGCGACATCTACAAAAAGCTTTGCCTGATACACCCCATTGTGCTCAAATGAAAAAAAAAACATGACTAATATCTTAAAAAAAATGTTATTTGCACAACATAAATCACAATATGTGAGAAAAGTAAGAAAAGAAAAAACAACACAAAAAAAAAACTATTTAGTATTTCGAATACAATGTTTGACTTCCAAGCCTGCTTCGTAGTTTATTGTGAATGTAGCTGAAAACGCTAGCCCAAGTTCTACGCTGGTTCTACTTGTCTGTGGCAATCCCGAAAACCTCGAAATTAGCCAAGTTCAGTCCCAGTATTTTCGGGACAAGAAAACAGCCGGGATCCCGGATTGTATTCTCTAGCTGTAATACCTACGTATATTTATTTAATCGCGGATTGTATATCTGTTCTCTGACATTTTGTTTAAATTCGATGTTTTGCTTGTATCGTATAAATATATAAAAACAGTAACAAATATGTATAGAGGATCATTACGAAGCCAATATTGCATAGGTATCTAAAAATATATCGTTTTGACAGCTTGCATGCTTGGCACTATCCGTTAATGTAAAAATTTATTTTGTCGATACCTATGTACATAAATACATGCAGAAGTTATTATGAGTTTATTTTCGCAAATATACTTGGAAAGTAACTTCGCAGTTTCCTTAGAATTTGTTATCGAAAGAATTTTATATCCTTGCGATGGATGTTTGTCCGTATTTGCTACGAGCTTGGCGGGGTTCCCTGCCTCAGTCCGCTCTCGGCAGTCGGCCCGCGCACCGGCTTTACGCCTCCCGGAATTTACGCCTAGCTTTGCAATCAAACGTAAAAATAACGACAAAACAGTGTTTATTTAAAAAAAAGTAAAGAAGCTATAATATAATAAAAAAATTGTTAATAATTTTGTGTTTAAATAAAGTGTTGTTTGGTTAAGTGTTGTGTTGTGGGAGTGCTTTGTAATAGGCGCTGACAGATAAAGTGCAGTATGCGGTGAGGTGGCCGCAAGTGCTGAGCCTGGGATATGGTGGACCCACTCAAAATATTCTGGGTTTTGACTAATAGCACTTATTTAGGTAAATATTTGTAATTTTATTACTGTCTTCATGGTTAAGGGTATCCATTTGACGCACAAAATAATATTTAATTTATTTGTGACATCGACAAGTTTGCCACTTGCATGCATGATGGGCCTATAGTAAACTCGCGAATCTTTTCCATTAAAAGCATTGTTTACCAATATGGTCGTCCTATATTATAATTCAATAAAATACAATTCAATTATTATTGTGCAGCGTGGATTAATTTGATCCATAGAGTCGTAACTTTTATCTAAATAAAATTGCTTACATCACGCATCTTAACGTTCTCTGATAGAAGACTTATATGCAACGTCCGGGACTATCTTTGCAACTTTTTTGACACCAACACGCCGTGCCGTGGTCTTTAAGTTTCAAGTGAATTTTTGAGAAATATAATTTAATAAATAAAATTTAAGTTATTTTAGACATATTATATTTATTTTAATGTACCTAATTTTAGACAGAAATATAACAAATACGATTTCCCCTGTATTGCTAAAAAAAATCTATGTTGGCAAATTTCTAAGCATTTCATGGATGGACTTGCGACCGACTATAGGCTGGTTTACAAAGGAGGACTCCCCTTTTTTATTGAGCAACAAGATGCTCACCATCCACCATTCTGCTCCTCTCCCTACCCAACCAAATACCTACTGTTCGATTGGTAATGCCGTCTTGAAAGCTCGTTCCATAAATGTATTGACGGCAGACCTGCTTAGGCCCAATTCTTTCAGTAATTGTTACTTTTTTTATCGCTTAAATATCAGTAACGTTATTACCTAGAAAGCTGATTGACTACACCTTTTAAAAGAATACTAAGATTTTAAAAAGTTCGACTTGAATTTACTACGCTTTGTGTCAGAGTTAGGCATTTCAAGGACTTACCCAACGCCTCGTTGATAGATTTAAATGCCCAATGCTTTTAACCCTTTCAACACGACAAAAATATAATATAAATTGAAGAGTTTAATGATAACTGTAAGATCCTTGAGGTCTACAATATCTCATATAAATAGTGAAAAAAATCCTCTTTTAGGGACTTCTACAAAACCCCCTCCGCAAACTACTAGCTTACGTTGGGTAATACAATGGAAAAGTTCTAACATAAAAAAAAAAAAAAATGGTTGCCTGTAAAGTCGGTATACGGGCGAAAGTTTTACGTGACAACGACTTTGAGTGGTAAAATAATTTTAATGTGAATATTCATTCGTATAGTAGGAAGAAGGATGAAATAATAGTAACAATTTAAAACATTTATTTATACAAAGAATTATATTTAAAACATTAATTTATACAAAGAATCTCGCACTGAATTTCATATTAACAAAATTTTATTTTTACCTTTACACATACATACGTATTTATATACAAATATACATACAATAACTTGCAATACATTTGCGTACAATGAAACAGCGTTTACTACAACTTAACTTGTTCCTATCTGAGTGATTTTGTTGAGGATAGGGCGATGATAGGAGAAATATGAAATGAAAGGAAGTGTTTCTGCTGTAATGTGCCTAGAAAATGTCAAGTCTATGTCTTTCACTTTTTATGTCTGTCTCTCTCGCTCTTAGGCGGGCTAACCATGCCCGAGTGGAAGGGACGCGTGCCTCTCACTCGCTCTCATTGTGAGCGCATAACGTGAGCGGAGCGTAACGCAGTTTCTTGAAGTGTCACCCGGCAAACCAATTTATAAGACGTTGTCACGTCAAAACGTAAAGTTATTTATTTACTAGTGCTAACAATTTAATATAAATAATTAAGCTAGATGAGTGCACGAACTAATCGTATTGAGGCCGTTCAGAGCGTCAAACAGAATTAAGCTAGCTAACTAGATTTTTAGCGTAATAGCGCTTGGTAACGTCCGTGCTGAAAGGGATATATAAGTCAATGTTAGAGGCTGTATTGGTTTTGTGGGGCAATATAACTAGGCAGGTCATTTGCCGCCTCTTTTATGGACCATTCTGCGAGCGTGGCACACCGCGTATTCTACAAAGTCGAGGCCATTTGACAAGACTCAAAACAAGGTATTTCAACAAATGTGCCAGTTACGTTTATATTAAAACAGGTAGTAATGTTATTGTCATATGTTTGTACACTACTCTGTTGTTTTGCAAAAACGTAGTAAGGTGAGTTGGGGTAAATGTAGACGTGGGAAAAGTGTAGACATTCCTTGTAGTAAAACGGTAGGTAGTAATTTTATAAAATGGCAACACTATTTCGATAGTATTGACATAAGTCATAAGTAATTTAAATAGTTTTATCTTTATTTTGGACGTAGAATATTATTTAGGTATAATACTTAAATTTAGTTTTAGTTTTGGTTTACGAGTATAAGTGACCTCAAATCTAATCGAATCATTTATTTCCTTAGGTTAATACAAACACTTGGATATTGTCAATACATATATTTTTATACAATACAACAGAATATATATTTGTAAAAAATATACTATCAGCAGCCATGGATGGACCGAATCTAACAGCAATACAATTATAATAAATAAAACATTGTTGCATTAAGCGATGATTTTGTACTTATTTAAAACTAGATACTTAAAATTAAATTCGTGGCTGTAAAAGGGCCGTGTCAGCTTATAATCCAAAACAATAATTATAATTATTATTAATGTTAACAAAACCCAATTCGTGGCTGTCCAACTTAGATCTAAATATTACTACAGTGATTATACGAGTATAACCACTATGCGCGAATATATATTAACAACATACAAAAACTATACATACAATACACTATTATATAGCACATCATATACATTATAACTTAAACAAATACACAGTTATTTAAATAGTGTTTTATTCTGTTTCTCCAGGAACGATGTGTTCATCAAACGTTTAAAGACGCTGATAGACGGTGCACGTCTAATCACCAAGGATAGCTTATTCCACTAACGAGCCGCAGATACAGAAAAGGAATCAGTGTATCTGGTTGAAGAATGAGAAGGAATCTTAAGTTGGTTGTTGTAAGAGGAGCGACGAGCACACTGCGTACTTATGTAATGAATAATTTATACATACATGTACTTGTATGTATTAGAATGTAATTATTAAGTATTAATAGTATGTATTTGTTATTATATCTACATATACCTACATATCTTACAAATTGTCATTTAATAATATTGCACCTACTAACCATTGATACTGTCTCTAAATGTCCTAAAGGTTTGGCTGTCAGAGAATGTCTAACGGCATTAAGTCCGCCTTTGTACAAAGTGCAATTTAATTTTTAAATAAATATAAATAAATAAATATTTCAAATTAACTTAAAGCTGGATTTAAGACATGAGCGGAGTGTTAGGATTATTAAGAATGTTATAAAGGAAGGTGAGAACATGGATAGACCTACGAAAGACCTAAGAAATATCAACCAATGTTCGCTCTATTTCATTTAATCTCTTTAGTACTTACCTATATTTTAGATAAATAGGTAGATATATTTAAGGGGTAAAGTGTAGATTCAGTTCATTATCTAAGGATTTCGTGGAGATGAAATCTGTATTGTTTTATATCGCCGCGAAAAGGGGCCCCTTCTCACGTATACAAAGGCGTTTAGTCATTAAGGCCATTGTAGGGGCTATGCCATGCTCAAGGCCTCATTACACCAAATTTATTATCAGACCATTTTCTGACCTTTTTTAAGATGTTAATGGGGGAATAATTTTAGTGAGCAATTGCCGGTATTTGATAATCCATAGGTACTAATGATATATTTATTTATTTATTAAAACTTTATTGCACAATGTATAGAAGGGGCGAACTTAATATCGCTAGAGATTCTCTGACACCCAACCTTAGGGGGACACTGTAGGTGCAATTTAAAGAAATAAGATTACGTAATAAATATGCGATATTATCTAAGCTACAATAATAAATACTATAATAAACTGAATACTAATAATACATACACATAACGTTTTATTAATATATTAGGTACATACATAGGCCTTAGTGTGGGATGCCACTTGTGTCGACCTTAGGGGAATAGCGCTAAAAGCGGGAGCCGCAGCCGAAAGAGTCTGGCAAGCGGCGCAAATACGTATCTATAATCATAGACTACGTGTTTGTGCCGTTTGCTGTAGAGACTTTAGGCCTGTAGGGTAAGCGGTAAAACATTTTTTAAAAACATCACCCTTCGTCTAATTGTCTACACTGAGGATAAGAAGGCAGGTTCATTCCTCGCCCAGAGTATAAGCATAGCGATTCAGCGAGGAAATGCGGCCATCGTTCTTGCTATCACGCCGCGCGGATACGATTTATATTTAAATTAGGTTTTGTAAGTAGGTTTTTTTTTGTTTTAGTAATTTTTTTATATCATAATTAGTTTTCCTTTAAATAATATGAATATATACATTTTTTTTTGAAAATGCTTCGGTTAGATGCTTGTCGTATATTTATATACCGGCAGGTTGTTCCACAGGTTTGCAGCAACAACAGCGAATTGAATCGATAAAAGCTATAACAATAAAAATTGTCTACCTAAAAAATGTCCTCTAGAAACGTATCCGATATAGTTCGGAGGAGACTGGCAACGTTTCCTCTCTGTATACGTTAGCATAAATAATTGCCAGCCTTCCTGTCAGCCGCTTTGACAACTCCTAGGTTTATCCATCACTCAGTTTTTTTTTAATGTTTATCTTTACTTTGCGATTTAAATAATTATTTTTTTCCTTAAATAGAAAAATACGTAAGCATTTTAACGTTATTTGTAATAACAATTAATTAATATTTTTTACTGAATTTTATGTCTAGTTATTTTGCTAACTGCCTCCGTAGTCTAGCGGTAAAGTTCGTGGATTTAGACTCAGAGATACAGGGTTCGATTCCTGGTCGGGACACAAAAATATTTATTAATGTAAATAAATACATTTAATTTATTTGTGATATTTCTCGAATTTGGTACGCTGGAGACATCGACGAGATTGCCACTTGTCATGATTGGCCTATAGTAAAGTTGGCTAAACGTGAAACGTGAATCCGCTTATTTATAAGCGTGGTTTCTGACCACCCCGAAAGGGAAACGGTCGTGATGATACTTTTGTTTTGCTAAATTTAATGAGTAAATAATGTTAAGTTTACTGACGTAACCAACCACAAAGTTTCTATAGGAAAAAAAGGAGAGATCGCTTGCCCGGAAATAGTTTGGAAATCCCTGTTAAAGACTAACTATCGCTACAAGGGTAAAGCCATGTCAAACAGCTAGTACATAGGTATATACTAATTATAAAACCATCCCTAATTAAATCTATGGCACGTCTTAACCGAAAGACAAACGACGCACTTTGAAATTATTAATTTAATATCCTTAACCCTATCTAAACTGCCTCCATGATCTAGCGGTTAGCTCCGTGGATTTAGACGCGAATGTACCGGCTTCAATTCCTGGTCGAGACACAAAAAAATATTTTTTTAATGATATTTTGTCGAGTTTTTCTTGCCACTTGTCATGATGGGCCTATAGTAAAGTTAGCTTCATATAAATCTGCTTTTTTGAAGCGTGTTTTGTAACCACCTCAGAAGGGATACGGTCGTGATGGTATTTTACTATAAAAATATACAATTATGTGGATATTGGTGTATAATAATTCCTAAAGATATATTTAATTACAAAATGTATAAAGCTGTTACATTGAATTTATTATTTATTGATAACACAAAATGTGAATAGGTTTGTTTACATTGTTTTTTTTTTTTTTTTTTTATATTTGAATAGTTTATTCGAAGTTAATTATAGTACATTAAATATAAATTAAAAGCTACCTAAATAGTAAAATTTAAAAAAATCTAAACTATAAATAAAAAATGTCCTCTAGAGACGTCCCATCCGAGATAGTCCCAAAGGGACTGGCAACATTTCTCCTCTGTATAGCGAGGCTAATACGTTGGTAGAAATAATTGCCAGCCTTCCACAAAATTAAGTCGGTCTACATGAAAAATTAAACCTAATCAATAACTAAGAAAAAAGCGCGGGACTTACGGCAGTGAGCCCAAAACTGCGTAAAAATACGCAATCCTACGTTGTTACGTTACGAGTTTGCGCCGTTTGTGGTCTAGTCGATGGGACCATGGGGACCCTCAGCCAAGTACCCTGCCAAGGCGACCATACGGCTGACGGGTAGATCTGGAGACAGAAACGCTGGCAATTTCTGCCAACGTATTTAGCTTATTATCCTCTTGCTCACGTACTGAGCAAAGCGCGCTTTTTTACTGAACATTGCTATGAAATAAAAAAATGAAGTATCATCACGACCGTATCCCTTCCCAGGACGGTCAGAAACCACGATTTTTTTTAAGAAGCTATACTATATTTATTTATTTAAAAACTTAATTGCACAAAGTACAAAGGCGGACTTAATGCCCGTAGACATTTTCTGACAGCCAAACCTTGGGGACAAATTAGAACATTTATAGCTGCAATGAAATAAATATTAATAGTAGGATAAATTCAACAACATAATTATAAATACTTCAACATACACTATAATATAAATATACTGAATACTAATACATACATATACACTACTATATATAATATATAGTTAATACTATAGGCTCACCATGACAAGTGGAAAACTCGTCAATGTTTAGCGTACCAAACTCGAGAAATATTACAAATTAATTAAATAAATTTGTGTCCCGACCAGGAATCGAACACGGAGGCAGTATTGCTATGAAGTTAATGAAAACGCTACTTGAACGCATTCATCAAAGCAAAATTTATATAATAAAAAAACGCGTTTTAGCACCAAGTTGAACACAGCCTATACAGAGGAGAAATATTGTTCTCTCATAGGTAATGCTATTACAAAATACAATGCACTCTCCTTAAATACGGACTTACATTTTGGTAAGTAATTCATTCACATCATATTTATCTTAAGTTTAAACATTGTCCTATTTTCTCAAGAAGAGACCAACTTTGTTAATGAAACATGATTTTATAACGAAGCGTTCATGCAGATCTTTAAAAAGTTACAGGATTTATTAAGTATTCTTACAGCAGTTTGTAGCAATATTTAAAAATGCATTACTTATCTTTTTTTATGTTTTAAAACAATAAAATGAATTATTACAAAACCTCTCGGCAAACTGCCTCCGTGGTCTAGCGGTTAAGTCCGTGTATTTAGACTCGGAGGTACCGGGTTCGATTCCTGGTCGGGATACAAAAATATTTCTTAATATAAATAAATACATTTAATTAATATTTAATTTATTTGTAATATTTCTCGAGTTTGGTACGCTGGAGACATCGACGAGCTTGCCACTTGTCATGATTGGCCTATAGTAAAGTTGGCTAAATGTGAATCCGCTTATTTATAAGCGTGGTTTCTGACCACCCCGAAAGGGAAACGGTCGTGATGATGATACCTCTCGGCCGTACCGGGTTCGATTCCTGATATTAATAATTAAAACAAATAAACTTAATTAATATCTAATTTATTTATGATATTTCTCGAGTTTGGTACGCTAGAGACATCGACGGTTGCCACTTGTCATCATTGGCTTATAGTAAAGTTGGCTAAATATGAATCGGGTGCTTTATAAGCGTGGTAACGATATTATTGACTGTCATTTTTTACTCCATGTTCCTTTATAAAATACTGAACAATGTTATAGACTCTTCTACACTCTTACAAAATATATCATAACGTGTCCCCACACGTAGCACTCGCAGCAACAACTTATTTGTTATTTCTAATTCATCTACTAGGTATACGGCTAATAGATACTTTTGTCGCTCTCTCGACTACTACGATAAGGAATTGTCTCATCTTGACTTATTTAACTCTAGTGTTAATAAATTTAAAAGCGACCTTAAACTATATGTTCTCCAAATTAAAATAATATAACATTTCTAATGAGTAGCTGTTTATATATGTAGTATTAGTAATATTGCTTCTGATATGATATACTCGTAACTTACTATCTTAATTCAATTTTGATGTTAATAATTTTATTTTTTTGCTTAATTATTAATCTGCTGTGCTTGTTTTTGTTTTCGTTTATTGTATTTTGTGTAAATTCTCGACACTCAAGGTCTTGTTAGTGGTAATTATGTTTGTAATATTATGTAAATGACTGTTTGCTGTCAAAATACAATAAAATAAAATTATTAACAATAATAATACTCATACTAAACAATTTTGCTGACATGGCCTTTTTACAGCCACGAATTTATATTTATATTTATGGACATAATTATTATTATAATTAGATTGTAAGCTGACATGGCCTTTTTACAACCACGAATTTAATATTAAGTATGTAGCTGTAAGTAAAAACAAATTCCTCGTTTATGGCAACAATGTTTTATTTATAATTATTGTATTGATGTTGGGTTCGGCCCAGCCATGGTCAATGGTAATATTTTTTATTTCTTAGCTTGTATGTATTGACAATATCCAAGTGTTACGTATTAACCATTAATTATTTTGATTTTCAAAACAAATCACAGATGATTTTGTGACGTATAAGTGAGACAAATCGATTTGACAGTTGTTTTCTTTTTTTGTGTTCTCTTCTCCCGATTGATGATGAATGAGGTGATAGGGAAGGGAAAGGGTCTAGCCAAGTCTGACGTAATATATCTTTCTTTTTCATGAGTTAATGAGGTCATCATCAAATTGCAGATGCTGCAAAATTTGATGCTTTTCTTGGAGTCACTCGCGGCACCATAGCTTAAACACGTCGGGTAAAATATGGGAGTTGACAGCGCGGGAAAACCGGCAAAAAATAAACTGCAATTTGTGCCTTATATTTAAAGTCCAATTTATCGTTTTCCATAATTATTTACATTGTAGCACATTATTACACAAAACAACACCACTTTTGACCAATAATATCCACAGTAAATTAATTTACAAAACAAAAACTTGCACTTGAGATGTCCACGTAAATGGCGCGAAGAACTCCCAGTTATTTATAAAAATCCACTTCCAAATAACGCAATTTATAAACGCGATTCCAGCGAATACTTTAATGTTAGAATTTTTAGAGTAACCCTGTTTGCGAATGTATACTGGGTTAAAAATTGTTTTTAGAGTGTTTCGAATGTAAACAGAACGTGCTAAAGTCAGGTAATAACTTTGGGCCACTTTCGTACGGGGAAGTTTATCATGTAGGTATTTAGGCGAAAATAATATTGTAAAACATTGACTTAGATCATACTTAAAAGGGTTTAAAGGACTGTGGCCCTAGATTATTTCTTCCTATACCTTATTTAAGATAGTAAAAAATATTACGTAACCAGGTTCGATTCCTGTTCGGGACACAAAAATATTTATTAATGTAAATAAATACATTTAATTAATGTTGAATTTATTTGTGATATTTCTCGAGTTTGGCACGCTGGAGACATCGACGAGCTTGCCACTTGTCCTTAGTAAAATTGGCTAAAAGTGAATCCGCTTATTTATAGGCATGATTTCTTAACACCCCGAAAGGGAAACGGTCGTGATGATACTTTACTTTATTAAGTAAACAAGAAAACAAGTGGTTCTTAAACTGTTTTTATTATATATATAAAATAATGTACAATAATTTATTTAATGTAATTTAGCCCCTAATAAGTCAAAGTCAAAATTACCTTTATTCACGTAAACCTATTACAGGCATTTATGAAATTTAATTTAATTATTTTGAATGATTCTACATCTGCTAATGGAAGCAAAGCAAAGTGGTCGAATAAGTAAGCTGTTAGCAGAAGACCAGCAGCTTAGTATAAGGTCTAAACTGTGAAAATTTAAACTATATATATGTTTATACACCTATTTTATGGCAATAATTCCATAACATGAAACAATTTAAAAACAAGAGTGCGCCAGCGAGACTTCGCGAGTATGTAGGGCAGAAAACACAAATTGTTATCCTAACAATAACATTGTTACAAAGGCATTTTTTTACGTGTTTTTTTTACAACTATTAATCTCAAAATCGTTTGCTTACTCTTCTTAATTTTAAATGAGCCTGCGACTCCGAAGTAGCTCAAGGACAAATTTACCTACCTTTCTTCTCTTCATGATCGGTCTCTTCGTTCGTTACACAACTCTATTCATTCACATCATTTTTTCGCATTTCGCAGTTGTTGCAGTAAATCTTTGGAACAATATGCCGGCCAATATTCGGCAAGCATCTAACAGAATAATATTCAAAAGATTGGTATACTCACATATTTATTTTACAGGCACGAATTTAAATTTAAGTTTACTTACTTGACATAGAATGCTTTATTTAGATTGTAAGGTGACACGGCCATTTTACAGCCACGAATATTAATTAACATTAATGCTATTGGAATATAAGATGACACGGCCCATTTACATCTATGAATTTATGTTTAATTGACATATCATTATTAGTATTTAGATTATAAGATTCTTTGAGAAGAAGTCTTTTTATTATTATTATTATTTTGTTTTATACATTTATAAATTTTCTGACATATGTATATAATTTCTATACATCATAATTATTAAGTATTTAGAATGTAAACTGACACGGCCTCTTTACAGCCACGATCTTATTTAAGTAGTTTACAAGTTAGTTAGTTTTACTTGCTTGTAGCAATAATGTTATGCATAGCATACATAAATATGGATTATTGCCTGTTTACGGTCCAACCATTATTACCACTTTGATTAGTACATATGTTTTGAAAATTGTATCGATTTAATTAGTTCTGACTGTATCCAAGTTGTTGTAAGGGAACCAATGGAAATAAATTATTTTGATTTTGATTTTTTTGATTCCTTGAACAGCTCCCAACAGCGTGTATAAGTAGATATTGTATGTAGTATAGTTATGTACATATATATTATTTATACATCTAGTTATTATTTAATAATTATCAGTCTTAAATAGGTTTTCGCACCTATTCCTTGATCTAAGTTATACTTTTTATTGTCCCAAAGGTTGGCTGTCACAGAATGTCTAGCGGCACCTATTTTATTTTTGACAGCTGTTTGTTTATTATTTTTTTTGCTATACGAATATATAGTAGGTAGTTAAATTTTCATTCGTTTGTTACTAACTTAGTCTTTAAAAGGTTGAGCTTTGCAACCCTTGCATAAGTAATCTCATGTAATCTTATTTTCTATCTCATGTAATCTTATTTTCTTTAAAATGCTCAACATTGAATAGATGGTAACCGTACTGATGGTGGTAATTTGCCCAGTCTGCTGGGATGGGGAAGTATCCACCGATTGTGTCGATAAACCGTCATGCCCAGCCGGCATAGTGTTAGAGACTGATGTCAGTCTGATTCCAGTTGCTAACATTTATGGACCTCGCGCGCCACTGACCATCCTCAGAGGTCTCCATCGTAGATTCGGATCCGAACACCTATCCTACGAAAAACTGTGCACACACTACAGACTGATGTCGCTTACTGACCGAAGACTTGTGACTAACATGACAGTGTTGCATGGCATTTGTCGTGATCTATTTAGTTGCCCGACTTTGACTGAAAGTATATGTTACAGTGCCCCCTCGAGGCAGACTCGTTCCAGGGACCTTTCCTATATCACCCGCACACGCACAGTCGCCGGTCTCCGCGCACCAGTACGCCGAATGTGCGAGACGTACAACAGTCGGTTATTAGACGTCGATATATTTAGGGTTGGTATGAAGGAAAGCATAGGGACAAAAATAAGGAAAGGCATGCTACGATGGTTCGGGCATGTTGAAAGGATGAGCGATGAAAGATTGACGAACCAGATATATAATGCGAAAGTTGTGGGTAAAAGAGGCCCTGGCAGACCGAGACTCACATATCACGATCAAATAAATAAAACACTGACTGAAGGTGCATTAAAAAGTCTTCGTAACCAAAGGGCATGTATGAAGAGGTTAATGAATGTCGACGAAGCGAAAGAAGTATGTCGTGATCGTGTCAAATGGCGCTCAATTGTCTCTGCCTACCCCGCAAGGGATCTGGCGTGAAGATATGTATGTATGTATGATATATTTAGCAATTCTCGCGCCGCATTTAAGGCCAAAATAAAGAAGCTGTTGTTGTCGGTTTAGCTCGCTGGGTGGGGTTTGCTTCGGAGTTCATTGATAGTTCCATAAATTCGAACACTGCAATTGTATTGTCCATTATACCTGGCCAAGGTATAATAAAAATAAAATAAGGTACTAACGTATCTAAAAATATAATTGGTGCACTATTGTCCACAGTGGGAAATATTTTGGTGGCGGGTATAATTTTAATGGCTCCTACTGTATCGTTTCTTAATTGTTCTTATACTGCCTGTCTCTGTTCTTTCTCTTCGAATAAATAAAAAATAAATAAAACATTTTGTGCGATACGCATTGCATATGCACTTGACCGGATATTAAGAGCTCAGGCCAGGACTCCGCTCGGATTTTTCTTCGATACGCGCAATGACTGCTGTCAGCTCGTTTTCCGAAATTGCATAGAATGGCGGATGTTGCTCTACTTCGAATGTGCCTTTACATTTTATTATTATACTACAAGTAAGCCAGCCCACGCAATTCGACGCGTTCCTTTACCACGCCACCTGTCAACTTACATACAAAATTAGTTTTCTTTCACTAGTTCAAGCCGAAACTTCACCTTTGCAAATTAAATGGCAGGTGTAACGTTTGAGGAAAACAATAAAGTTCGCTGGAAGGTTTCTTGCGAGGAAATGCTAAGAAATTCTTGAGAAAAAGTTATAGGGTAAAGTTAAGCCTGAGCAGTGAGCACATTGCATAAGTATATATATAATAATAAATACGTTTATTTGAGAAGTACACTGGTAATACAAAATAAAAAAATACAAAAATTGATACAAAATAGGTTAGTCTATAGAGGAGTAAGGTTAGTCTGCATCATTCAACATTTAGCAGTAAGACCCAGCTTACTATATAGTCTTTCAATCGTCTCTGTTTATTTCAAAGTTAAACACCCAGTATACAGTATATAGGATTATACTTTAGTTAACGTCCCAGCCACTGCACCAAAGTGATGTGCCGCAGAGGTCGGGGGGTGTGCTGATTGTCAATTCAATAAGAGATATGTATTGTAAGGTGCTAATTAAAATTATTAACAATTTAAAACTACAAATTTAAAATCTCTTGTTTGTGTACATAACAGTTTGTGTGTGAGTGTGTACGAGGGTGTGTTTATGAGGGTGTGTATGGCGGTGCGTAAACGTGTGTAAATCTATGTGTGTGATGTGGCGAGTATAATGTTCATGTTCATGTGATGTCTAAAATTCTTTTGCTATGCTAGGACAATGACAAAAACAGAGCCTCACAGGAGTTGTACTTCAGTGTATATATTACTTTAATGAAGAGGTGCACAGTGCCCACTTTTTATATTATAATACTAGTTAGATTATAATGCGTTATGACCTTTACTCTCTCAGCGAAACCATCCGATCTCCTTCAGGAAGGCCAGGAGACCCGTCACGTTCCTGACGACCTCCGGAATAGTCCCTGCAGTCTGGTTCCTCCCCTTAGTCTAAGCGCAGCACACTGTCGCACTCCAAGAGTACATGCGCGTCCTCCGGCATGCATCCTCTACATACTGGGCTATCTGTAATGTTTAGAGTATATATAGGTGTTTGTTAAAGACTGTCCTGCAAAACTCCCACCATTATGCGAAGCTCTGTTAAAAGAAGAAGAGCCTCTCTGGACTGTCTGCAGTCTATGGACGATGTCCACATTTGCCCGTACAGTCTATCAGTTCTTTAACGAAGCTAGCCATGTCTGAATTGGAACGGTAGGGGGATTATTGGTTCTGGGCCTTTCGGTGTTGTGGATCCCCTTCTGACCAGTTCATCGGCCTCATCTTTACCCAGCGTACCACTGTGACCCTTTGTGGCAGTCTAGGACGCTGTGTTCTAGGGGCTGTAATAAAATGAAAATAGTTAATATTAAATACACGCACAAATATTGAGTTCAGTCGTTCATATTAAGATTGTTTTGTTTCCATGCGAAAACATATCAGAGAGGTGCAGCCAAGTGTTAGAGGAAATGCCTTTTGTGGTTTTCTCAATCGGAAAATGTTGTGTGAAGATAAATGGATAAATAGTTAACTTTGAAGAGATTTGTTTATATATTTAAAAAGTTTATTGCACATTGTGCAAAGGCGGACATAATTCCCGAATACATCGTCATGATCGTAGAACAGTGACGGATCTGCTATATCTAAAATTTTCATGGCGGCCATTCAACTGTCATTTCGACTGTTTTTTTGACACTTTTTAAGTCTCATAATAAGTGCAAACCTTCTAGATTTAATTTTGGAACCCTTTCTAATATTTGCACTATAAATTACAGACCACAAACAATATAAAACTATATATAAATATATATGCAAAATTATGGGTATTTTTTTAAATCCGACACTGTTCTACGATCATGACGACATTTCCTGACAGCCAAACCTTGGGGACAAATTAGAACCATTTTAGTTGCAATGAAAGAAAAAATAATAGTAGGATAAATTCAACATAATATATACTTAGATAAAATACATTTATATACTTAATACTAATACATGTACATAATAATACATAAACATATATTAACATTGTCGGGAGTTTTTTATAAGGCGTAGATATGCGAGTTTTTTGATGACAAATTTATAGATAGTATTTTTAAGATTATAATTGTGTGCAACTATCCTAGCGCCATCTATGATCGAGTGGCAAAACTGTTTTTTAATAACAACTTCTAATATGTTCAGGCAAAGCTTTTTGTAGATGTCGCTAGCGGCACTGGTACCTTGTTTACACCTTTGACTAATCATTTTTTTTTAATTTATTTGTTATTTTTCATTTTTATAACAGATAAATGTATTTTAACTTAACGTTACCTACCTTAAAAAACGAATTAAGTAAGCGAACACCGTCTTTAAAATAAAAAAAGGTTGAATTAATAGGACGGCAATTTTGAGATCACCATATCTTTGCTTTCGCTTGGAAATTTCGATTTGGACACTTAAAAGCTGCTGACTTCTGCATAATATCCAGAAAATAATAAATTACGTAATAAAAATACAAGTTTTCTATGCAACTGACAGTTATATTAGGTCCCATCTATCATGCGCCATCTATCGTGATAAAAAGTTAGTGACACACCCCATTGAAAACTTAAAAACTATTACTTTAATCAATATTAACTTACGAAAATAATCTGACACGAGCGTCTCTTATCTATGAAGAACGTGTTTCTACTTCCCTAGCCGCAGGTCGGTATATTGTCCGTAAAACAACAAAATAATGAGCTTGAAGGTGCACGTCGAATGCGGCCATACGGCAATGATTATCATAAACTAATTCATTCTGTACTAGCTTTGGTTCTCTTACCGTTTGATTTCTTGCCCTGACTTGTTTAATATTTTATGTCATTGTCGGTTATAGTAGTGTTTGAGGTGCACTTTCAAATCGCATTTTAAAATAATGTAAAACTTGGCTCAGCTAGTATCTCCTGGTACACAGACAACTTTTTCTGGGGATAAGAGAGAGACAGAAGGATTAAAACAAATGTCAAAAGATCTTCTTGTAAAGAGCCTCGTAGATTGATTGACAAGTAATAAAGCTATTTGTGATTTGTATATATTTTTTTAATTACTACCTCCACTTCTTATGTGAAACTCATATGTTAAAAATAACGATAAAAATCTAGGATTTTCTTTGTCTGGGGGGCTATATAGAATCCTGGCTACGCCCTAGCCCCCACTTCCTACCCCCACCAGCTAACCGTATCATCCTGCTCACCGCTCAATTTTCTACCATATTTAGCGATATAGGGGTCGTCGAATGCAAAGCCTTTGTATTGTTTATCTAGTTTAATTAACTTGTGTTGTAATACTCAGATTACGATATCAAACCGCACCTTGTTGCTAATTACGTAAATATAACTACGTGTATAATGTTCCTACCATTTAGCCAAATTGTGTTTTTTTAAGCGTAAACGTTATATAAAGGAATCCTTTAACGAACGAACACTGTCAATGTCTAACGGCTATTATTAATTTATATTTTTTTCTCTCTTCAACTAAATACTAATACTGCCCCCGTGATCTAGCAGTTAAGTCCGTGGATTTAGACTCGGAGGTACCGGGTTCGATTCCTTGTCGGGATACAAAAATATTTATTAATGTAAATACTTTACATTTATTACTTCTCGAGTTTAGTACGCTGGAGACATCGACGAGATTGCCACTGGTCATGATTGGCCTATAGTAAAGTTGGCTAAATGTTCCGCTTATTTATTAGCGTGGTTTCTGACGACCCCGAAAAGGAAATGGTCGTGATGATACTTTACTCCAACTAAATACTATATGATTCCATTACTGCAGTCTTGGAAGTGAAAATTAAGAGTTTATAAATGTATTGACGGCAGACCTGCTTAGGCCCAATTCTTTCAGTAAGTGGTGCGAAGATTTTGCTGGAGCTCCTCTCGCACCACTTCCACTGCGTAAAGCTGAGACTCGAACCCGTTCCTGATTACTCCTTTTTGAGATCATAATATTTGTCCTACTTTTGCCAACGATTAAGGTGGTATTTCTAGAAGAGTAACGCACGCTACAATATGTGTCTAGCAGGTCCTATGGCAGTAGACACAATGTGCGAGTTATTCTCCATAGCTTTTCTATACCTCTCTACCTTACGAGATTACTCTGGACTGGTAGGGACATTTAAAAATCGCACTTCGGGGCTGGAGGGATGCAGAAATCGTCCAAAGTTAATTTGAACTTCCAGTCATCGCGTGCACTCATCTTTCCTGAAGGATTATATAACCTCATTGTCATTTTCTTTTTTCTTCCAGCCAATATGCCTCTTTTGTAAGTCTGGTCAGTAATTATATTGTAATTTCTAACGATAGAACTGAACTGTCGTTAGCGTTTAAATAAACAGACTACGGCCTCTGAATTATTATTATCATGCCACCGGATAGGTTTCCTTATTTATTTACATAATTATTTTAGCATACCCTTACACCTTTTAAAATAAACAGTTTGGGGTTTCATACCGTGTAGAAATGTTTATTTATTAGTTCTGTTCTCCAACAAAATTAATAATTTTACAAAATTAGAGTATATATATAAATATTTAACAAGGTAAATGTAATCTTAATTTATTAAACAATGTCGGATTTGTTTTTTTATTTTTTCTACAATTTTCCATGTTACTTATAGTTATTCTGCTATTCGAGACAAATCCAACAAATCAAAAACCATGAAAATCGGTCCAGCCGTTCTCGAGTTATAAGTGTTTTAACAAACACGACTTGTATATTGTCACTATTAGTGAGAACTTATAAATGGCATTCTGTTTATTTTTATCTGTATTTATTATTGAACTGTCAATAGATTTTCTATAAATAAATAAATAACAATACTATTCTTAAGTTTAAAACAGAATTAAAATAAGTAAAAAAAAACCCTTGACAATGATAGACAAGATGAAATTTCTGACTTTCCTAAAGTTTAGCATTTTGTGTACGCGATCCAACGAAGCCTGCATTTTTAAACTCATACTTCGTCTTCAAGAAGTTTTCAATTTTGTCGTCAGAAACTGCAAATTATCTCGTAAACTTTACAAATATTTGTATACTAGACTAGCTTATTACACCCGCGACTTTGGCGTTCAAATCATCATAGAATAAGATCCGTAGAAGAGCGAACTTCACCGATCAGAAATATAATCCACTTTTTATAAATATAATACATATGTTCACGCCAGATCCCTTGCGGGGTAGGCAGAGACAATTGAGCGCTATTTGACACGATCACGACATACCTCTTTCGCTTCGTCGACATTCATCGACCTATTCATACATGCCCTTTTGTTACGAATAATTTAGACTCTTCTAGTCTCTAGAGGTACCGGGTTCGAGTCCTGGTCGGAACACAATTATTTATTGGTATGCTAGAGACATCTACGAGCTTGCTACTTGTCATGATGAGCCTAGGTATAATAAAGTTGGCTAAATGTGAACTCTTCCCTTATAAACGCGTGGTTTCTGACTACCCCGTAAGGGATACGGTCGTGAGGATAGTTTACTTTTTTTTAGTATCGTTTTTTTTAAGCCATTGCATAGCTTTTATCGCGGGCTTTGAGCGCGGCGACCGAATCAAGAAATTCCGTAACGAAAATAAACCTAACACCCCCCACTCCGACCGGCACAGCAGCGGTGCGACGTTGAAAGCCGTGCATCGTCTAATGTCGTTTCAGTTCGGCAGACTTCGGCACGGTGTTTGTGTGCGTGCGACTAGACGTATGCGTGTAGACTAGCTGCTAACTGCTCATAACTCATTCTATCTCTTTTAGACACAATGCTAGGTGAGACAACGTGCTTTTTGGCCGCGTCCACGAGTGAGTTCGAGCCCGTGACTAGTTGAACCTTACGTGTACGTAAAAACTTGAATTAATATCAAAGAAAAAAAATACTGCATAAATAAAATAAATAAATAATTATAATTGCATAAGTTAATAAAAAATGCTATGCAATAGCTTTACCGCGTCAGTTTCCGAGTGCCACACGTATTTGTTTTTCTAGCCCATACAGCGAAGTCTGACGTAATATATCTTTCTTTTTCATGAGTTAATGAGGTCATCATAAAATCCCAGATGCTGCAGAATTTGATGCCTTTCTTGGAGTCACTCGCGGCGTCATAGCTCAAACACGTGAGGTATGGGAGTTGACAGCGCGGAAAACCGCAAAATTAAACTGCAACTTGTGCCCCATATTTAAAGTCCAATTTATCGTTTTCCATAATTATTCACATTGTAGCACATTATTAAACAAAACAACACCACTTTTGACCAATAAACTCCACAGTAAATTAATTTACAAAACAAAAACTTACACTTGACATGTCCACGCAAAATGGCGCGAAGAACTCTCCGTATTTTTTTTTCACTGATGACCTCTAGTTTTTTTGTTAAACTCCTACATAACTTATTATACAATATGTTTCTGTTCTCCCTCTAGGTACTTATGTATTCCATATTAACACTCGAATTAATTGCGCCAATAAATTAAACAGTATTTTACGAATTACAAATATGTTTTCGTTAATGAAGTTTAAATTTCTCTTTATGTTTGTGCATCGGTTAAATTTATTAAATGTATCCTCAATTCCAGCTGTACACTGGCAAGCAATGAAATCAGATTTGAATACCTAGACACAGAGTGGGACGATTCTCTGCCAGATGGATTAATGACCTGAGGGATAAAGGTGGCAGGAGATAGTGAGTGCAGGAGGAAGCTATTCATTAGTTTGGGCACCAGTGGCCAATTCTTAACAAATTTACTAGTTTTTTAAGTAAAATAAAAAATTTTAAGCAGTGGCGGCTATTTAATGGTAAATGTTCTTAAGTAGAGTTAATACAGTAGAAATGAGGTCGTTGCGTCGGATATGCGGCGTCACTTTGACGGACCGCATACGTAATGACGAAATACGCAAAAGGGTAGGTATCAAAGAAAGCATATGGACAAAAATAAGAAAAGGCATGCTCCCATGGTTCGGCCATGTTGAAAGAATGAGTGAAGAGAGATTGACGAACCAGATATATAATGCGAAAGTTGTGGGTAAAAGAGACCCTGGCAGACCAAGACTTACCTATCAAATAAATCTAACAATAGCTGAAGGTGCATTAAAAAGCCATCAAAATATAAGGGCATGTATGAAGAGGTTGATGAATGTCGAAGAAGCGAAAGAGGTATGTCGTGATCGTGTCAAGTGGCGCTCAATTGTCTCTGCCTACCCCGCAAGGGATTTGGCGTGAAGATATGTATGTATGTATGTTCTTAAGTGCATTTGTCAAAGACTTACAACACCTTAGCACCCGTGCCTCGGAGAGCACGTTAAGCTGTCGGTCCCGGTTCCACTAATATCAACTTGTGGAATCGTTAATAAATTGTCTCTTAATCCGTCTGGCCGGGGTGTGGCGAGTGTAGGCCAAATTCTCCAAATATATGTTCTGGATGGCCTATTTCCAGCAGTGGAGGTCTAGGACGCTGTGTTCCAGGGGCTGTAATGAATGATGAATGAATGAAACGATTTTTCTATTATTAGTGACCCGTTTTCTGTGCTCTCGAGTGTTACAACTAAATTATACTAACATTATAATAACGGTCGTATATTACGGAGGCTGTAAGCTATTTCCGGTAAAGGAAATGGAATAATACATACAAAGTGAATTAAATTATCATAACTGACCTTGGATATACCTAATCATCTCAATATTCCACCTATTAGTACACCATACCAGTGCGTTTTACTAAATAAAGCCAGTTATCGCCTTGACTAAAACAAAAGAACATATACATACTCCATACTGTAGTTAGGTTTAGGTAGGAGGTTGCCCCCACGTATAGGTAAGCGGTACGCGAGGTCCAAGCATAGGAGCAACGACGCCAACCACTGACGATCGAAATCAGTCCCTACTACTATGCCGGCCTATCAAGATGCTATTTCACACTTGAACTACTCCTGACTGCCTCCGTGGTCTAGCAGTTAAGTCCGTGGATTTAGACTCGGATGTACCGGGATGGTCGGGACACAAAAATATTTATTAATATAAATAAATACATTTAATTAGTATTTAATTTATTTGTGATATTTCTCGAGTTTGGTACGCTGGACATCGACGAGCTTGCCACTTGTCATGATCGGCCTATAATAAAGTTGGCTAAATGTGAATCCGATTATCTATCTATAAGCGTGATTTCTGACTACCCCGAAAGGGGTACAACAAGGGGTAAAACGGTCGTGATGATACTTGTAGTTTGTTTAGGTAGGAGGTTGCCCCCACGTAAAGGTAAACGATACGCGAGGTCCAAGCATAAAAGTAACTGACGCCAGCCACTATACCGGCCTATCAAGATGCTTTTTACACTTGAAGTACTCCAGGTTATAGGAATAGGGAAACACCTTGGCTGAGAGAGCATTCCAGCGTGCGGCAGATGTTAGTCTTTAAATATATAGTGAAATATATACGTGTAGCGATAGTGGATATTGTGGCCTGTGCGTGTCCTTCGGTTGCGGATTAGTGAACAAGGGATAAGGTTGTGGTGCTTATCAGAACTACTCACCATAGTACTTATAGAACACGCTCAGGGAGGCCACATCTACTAACCAAATCGCCCGACTCTGCAGGACATTGAGTGCATCTGTAAGGTACTTAGCGGAACCATCCCACTCATTATATCATATTTACTAATTTTTATGTCCTAATATGTGTATCATATTTGTAATAGTATTTATTATTTTGCAACACTAGAAGCCAATGCCAAACTGTCAGCCAGCTGCTGTCAAACGGTAAATTGTATCGATAATAATCATTTTTATGACAAAACGTAGGCACTATACATCGAATTAATTTATTACACAATTTGTATTTAGTTATAGTCCAGTTTAGTATGACATGAGCAGCTATAATTTTAAGTTACCTTTTTTTTTTTTTTTAAATTGTTTGTTCTAGCTTATAGTATGACAATGCCTCTTTACAGCAGCTATTATCTTAACTGACATTTATATTTTTATTTTTATAATTGTGTCTGTCTTAGCTTATAGTATGACAATGCCTATATACAGCAGCTATTATCTTAACTGACATTGACATTTATATTCTTATAATTGTGTCTGTCTGAGCTTATAGTGTGACAATGCCTATCTACAGCAGCTATAATGTTAAGCGTTATTCTGTATTTATAATTTTGTTATTTTATTGTTTCTCTTTTCAAATGATGGTTATCATGTACTGCTCCAGATTCACCAATATGTACTATAAAATTATATCGCTTTATATCAATATTATAAAAATTGACGTGTAAAAGTGCAGAATACATATCTTTTTGTCCTATGCCTACTTGCAAAAATAAACGAATTGAATTGAATTGAACTGCACACAGTTTTAATCGAACTATTCGAATAGACGTGCGTCCAATTATTTAGCAGACTATTGATCAATTATGGCATTTAGCGTTCGCGATGCCATTTTCAACGAAAGATTATCAAGCTGACGTCGTCACTGGCGGCGGCGCAACGCAGAATAAATTAAAAATCCAAGGCTGTGACGACGTTTCGACAATCATGAAGTCAAATGTGGCTACGCCATTTGGTCTGTTAAAATGCTTAATGGCCACCTTAAATCGCTAAGTTAGATCGTTATTAAATGTCGAGTCTGCTGCCCCAGAGGTGAGGACAGTATTCCACGCATGACTTTATTTGTGTTTTATAAATCGTAAGTCTAAAATTGACGCTCTATTTTTGTGTTTTGCAAGAAATATTTGGTTATAGTCATGACAATTCATTTCTTATGATAAGATGTGTGTTCAGAAATCGTACACACCACTTGGGAGCAAACAGAATCATAGATCGTGCACCTTTGGGAAATTATTTTACGATTCCTAAAATCTTACATCCATATACCTTTATTGCTGCTGTCCATTTCAAATAATACTATTGTGTATAAATTTTATTAGAGCTCCCTAGAACACAGAAGTTGGAGATGGGCCTTCCAGAACATATATCTGGAGAATTTGGCCTGCACTCGCCACGCTGGCCAGACGGATTGGCGAAGATGTGATGTCAATGTTTAAAGACATTTTATTTACGATTCCACAAGCTGGTATTAGTGGAACCGGGACCGACGGCTTAACGTGCTCTCCGAGGCACGGGAACGGTGGTGTTTTAAATCTATAACGAATTTCCGTAAGAAAAGTGTATTTCTTATTGGTACATACCGGGAAGGTTTCGAACCGACTTTTGTAGGATTTAAGGAACGCGTTCTTACAACCGAGCCACCACCGAACGTGTATAAATATATCAACCTAATTGTATTGGTCTAGCGGTTAAGGTCGTAGTTTAAACGCAAAGGTGCTAGGTTTGATTCCTGGTCGATATACAAAAAAAAGTAATAAAAAACTGCCATTTTTCAATTTTAGTCTAGAGACGAGCTCACCACTTGTCATGATAGGCCTATAGTGAAGTTACCTAAATGTAAATTCCGTGTTAAATAGGCCTGTTTTCTGACTACCCCACTGCTAGATATAGGGCTCCTCCAAGGCTCGCCACTTTACGCGATCTCCTGCCACCCTTATCCATCTCCCAAGGACCTTCCTCAGGTCATCTATTTGGCGGGGGTCGTCCCACTCTGCGTTTTCCAGTACGTGGTCTCATCGGTTCTGGGACAGACGTGACAATTGCTTCAGCTTGCTCATTTTGAACAATGTTTCTGATTTTATCCTTCAGAGAAATCAGCTCTCTCCATAGCTCGCTGAGCGACCTTGTACTTATGCATCAGACCCAATTTCAGTGTCCATATCTCTGCTCCATACGACATTACTGGAATAACGCACTGGTTAAAAACATTTTGTCTTTGAACACTGTGGTAGTATGTACGGTACAAATACGGTCGTAGTTGGAATTGTCTAAATAAAAGAGGGAAAGCTTTTGTAAATATCTTTAGTTAAAAAAATACACAAATATTAATTCAACCTTGTTAAGTACACAACGGTGATTGAATTCCCGTCTTTTACACGGACATATGTATCAACACAAATTTCTTTGATTTGTAAATTAATTTACCTGCTGTCTGCTTTACCCGAATTCTGCAATATTTTGACCACATTACTAGAAGAGGCGCCGACAATCTGGAAAAACTCTTAGTAACGGGAAAAGTAGACGGTAAAAGAACAAGAGGAAGAAGCCCCAAACGATGGTCCAGTCAGGTGACTGACCACCTAAACATCCCAGTACACCAAGCCATCCACTGCGCCGAGGACCGCAACCACTGGAAACGGCTAGTGGATGGACTGCGACGGAGTCACGATCCCCAACAGCGGTGTACCGACTAAGGAGGAGGAGGATGTATCAACTCAAAGTTCTTTGTTTTGTCAATTAATTTACCATGGATATTGTTAGTCAAAAGTGGTGTTATTTTATTTAATAATGTGCTACAATGTGAATAATCAACTGCCTCCGTGGATTCAAACTCAGAGGTTTGATTCCTGGTCGGGACATAATAATTTATTTGTCTTATTTCTCGAGTTTGATACGCTAGAAACATTGACGAACTTGCTACTTGTCATGATTGGCCTATAGTAAAGTTGCCTAATCGGATTCTTTATAAGCGTGGTTTGTGATCACCCCGAAAAGTAAACGGTCGTGATGATACTTTCCTTTTTTACTTCTAATGTAAATAATTATGGAAAACGATAAATTTGACTCTAGTACATGTATATGGGGCAGAAGTTGTAGTTTGTTTTTTGCGGTTATTTTGCGCTATAAACTCCCATATACCCGACGATGTTTGAGCGATATTGCATCAAATTCCGCAACACTTGCAATTCTATGATCCACAACTCGGTTATGAACATTATTATGGACAAATATTATCTATAAATTACGTGTTAGGATTGATATATTATGTATTATATGTATATATATGATATATTACCAGAATACAATATTTGTTGTAATATTTTTAACAGTGGTAATAAAGGGTGTATTGCAAGAGTCAGGTCTGGGCTCCTTGGTAGTCAGTTAATGACTCCTGGGTGAATTATAACTCTGTCAATAATTCGTGAATAGCAGCTAAATAGTCATATAAGTGAAGAGTGGATACATCTTGCTAGGAAAATGTGTTGCAATTGTATCCATTTGCAAACGGTTGGTTTTCACAAATAAAACTTAATAATTAATCTTTTGTTTAGTATTAAATAAACCGTATTAGAATGAATTCTGATGTCTTTTATTTAAATATAAAAAACGAAAAACATTCTGAGACACCCTTTATTTTACATTTTTATTATTAGTTGCAAGCCATTAAAAGTTCGCTTTCGAGTACGTTAGTGTTCCACAAATGGAGGTTTGCGCGTTGGACTTTCAAGAGGCCCTAGATGATTGCTTGCTTGTTTTAAACTTATCAGCATTAAACTAACTTTTATAGCAAACATCGCAACCCATAGAACACAGTTACCTAGACTTCTACTGTTGGAGATTGCCCTTCCAGAAATATGTGGAGGATTTGGTCTACACAGCGACACGCAGGCTAGACTTTTAATAGGTGGTAGGCAGACTGATGGTGGTAATTTGCCCAGTCTGCCGCGGCGGGGAAGTATCCACCGTTCGTGCCCATAAAACCAGTAAAGTGTATTCACACGTTTCGGGATCAGGCTCGTATTGCCGTCATGTCCAGTCAAGCCGGCATAGCGTTAGGAACTGATGTCAGTCATAAGTGTCTGATTTCAGTTGCTAACATTTATGGACCTCGCGCGCTACTTACCATCAGGTGGGTACAAGGTCACATGTCGTGCTAATAAAAAAAAAAAAAAAAAAAAAAAAAAAACCTGAATTGTGCTAAATTATAAAGTTTATTATTACCTTTTAACTTATGTACATGTCCATAAATTTATGATGCATAGATCTAAAAAGTGGTAAAACAAACGCATGGTCCACTTGCGACTTAAAAAAAAAAGACTGATGCGAGGGTCTGAGGGCTTAACATGCTTTTCTGGAAACAGTGGTGTTGTAAATCTATACAGGTATCATTAATCATTGTTTTTGGCATAGTTAAGAATTAACTCACAATAAACCTTTTTAAATGAGCGTTCCGGTGTGGAGTGATAATTAATTCTCTTTTTATGTAAAATTTATTACTCTGTCGACCATTTATTCTGCTTGAAGCGATTTCGATACAGATCGTTAAGCGTAAAAAGCAAAAGCTCGATTTTGTTGCAAAACCCACACTCCGTTCTACTGGTAATTGAAACTGGAATCGAAGTGTAATGAATGGGCCGATCTGGACGTATATACATTGTCTAGTCCAACAGTTCAATGCAATTCAACCAAATAAAATAAAATAATAATAATAATAATAAAATTCTTTATTGCACACAAAATATACAATATAAAGTGTTGTACATAGGAGAGCATAATACCATGAAGGTATTCTCTACGAGCCAACCTTTGGGAGAGTGAGAGATTAATATTATGGGTGCAGGGTGTGAAAATGGAAATAATATAGTAAAAACCAGAATTAAAATATGTAAATAAATACAATATATACATTTATAATACTATAATACCTAACAGAAAAATAATAATACATAATTAAGATAAATACATAAATAATTATATATACATATATAGGTACTAATAATATGTCAGGTGATTAGGATTCGTTTTGCTTTTTAAGGAAATAAGAGAGAAGAAGTTTTTTGAATATATTTAAAGACTGTGCCTGTCTGATAAACAATGGTAGCCTGTTCCATTGACGAGCTGCTGACACGGTGAGAGAATCTGAATATCTGCTAGAAGAGTGAAGAGGGATAGAAAGTTGGTTGTTCTGTGAAGAACGAAAACTATAATTAATTAATTAATTAATTATATAATATATAAATACTTACCTAATCATCATCAGCCTGTGTATCTCCACTGCTAGATATAGGCCCCCAAGGCTCGCCATTTCACACGATCTTCCGCCAACCTCATCCAGCCCCCACCAGCGACCTTTTTTGTCGGGTTCGTCCCACTCTGCGTCTTCCAGAAGAACACAGAAGTTCTTCCAGAAGCCGTCTACTCCAACGGTCATTGGTTCAGCGACAGACGTGTCCGGCCTATTGCCCTAATAAATAAAAACTATTCTACAAATTTAACTTAAAGTCGGATCTATAACACCGTCAATTAAGAGCGTTTACTAAACAGACTTAAAAAATCTTTGATAATATTAGTTGTGCGCGCGAGAGTATAATAGTAAAAGTAAAGAATCATCACGATCGTTTTACTTTCGGAGCGGTCGTTTATAAATAAGCGGATTCACATTTAGCCAACTTTCATTACAGCCCCTAGAACACAGCGTCCTAGACCTCCACTGCTAAAGATAGGCCTTCCAGAACATAGAAATGGAGAATTTGGCCTACACTTGCCACGCTGGCCAGACGACTTGGCGAGGATATGATGTCAATTTTTAATGACAACGATTCCACGAGTTGGTATTAGTGGAACCGGGACCGACGGCTTAACGTGCTCTCCGAGACACGAGAGCCAACTTTACTATAGGCCAATCATTAGAAATGACAAGCTCGTCGATGTCTCTAGCGTAACAAACTCGAGAAATATCACAAATAAGTTAAACGTATTTATTTACATTTATAAATATTTTTATGTCCCAACCAGGAATCGAACCTGGTACATCCGAGTCCAAATCCACGGACATAGGTAACCGCTAGACCACGAAGGCAGTATTCTAATTCAATTAATTAATGTTCTTAAAACAATAAAAAATAAAATTTAACAAAAATAATTAAAATAAGAATGACAGAAATATTTATTATTTTATTTTATTTTATGGCCACACTAGTGTTTTCTAATGTGTAATGGCTATAATTTATTTAATACCCAACAATTTATTAGTTAGGGTTTTAAAAAAATGTTTACAATATGCATTTTTCTATAGTTTCAATCATTTGATCCTTATAAGCGACCACTGGTGTAATAATACAGCATGAGTAAGTTTTTTTCAAAATCAACCGGTTTGATACTTGGTAGGAGAGTATTTTTTTCGAAAATGTAATTATGTAGTTTTAGTCTTTATCAAAATCAAACCAACTCAATAGACTTTGGGACAACTATATGAATTCAAGTCTAAGTCAAAGTCAAAATTTATTCACATAAACCTACTACAGGTGACACGTCATAATTTAAATTATTTAGAATGATTCTACTCCTGTTAGTGGAATACTAAGCAAAAAAGTGGTCCAAGGAGTGATCCGTTAGCAGAAGACTAATAGCTTGACAAATTCCAATGACCTGTTAATGTTTAATCTGATTGTGAAAGGAATCTGCAAGGAAAACTCAGCTATAACAGATTTACAAATGAAACAACAACAATAAATAAATAAATATCTATTTGAATATGTTATATATGGCTCGTCTGTTATCATGTACGTCTACGGAACCCAGTGTAGTCCCTGATCGTCTACCCGGAGGAGTGCCCGCAAAACTTTACTGCCAGTATATATTTTTTCATCATAAATACTTGATAGGCAAAATAAACGAGACACTTGTGATATAGTTATGTTTTCCTTTTCTTGCGCAAAAACACTCGAAATAAATTCACGACCGCAATTACTAGTACGTCGAAAACTACGCTTTTATAGTTTGTTAACGTTTAAAGTTTCAAACCAGCAGCCCTATGTTACTTAAGCGGAAAAAATATATAATAGAATCCGTTAACTTTATATATATCACGCTATTAAAGTAGATATTTGAAGCAAAGTTAACGTGCGTATCGTATCTTTACGCGATAATAACAAGATGATATATAACAAGATGGGGCAAGAAGCCAAACTGTATGAGAATCAAAACGAGGACAATTGTCTTAGAATTAATTAACCGATGAATCACAACACGGTATACTTGGTCGTCAACTATCTTTTTTAACATCTACCTACATTTTCATTTACTAATTTAACTTTGCAATAATTATTTTGATTCATTGTCTACAAATAGTGTTACATTTTTGTATAAAAACATTAGGATGTTTCAATATATGTAATTAGGTAGTTTTCTATATAATCTATTTTTAATATATATTTATCTTACTTATATGTATCTTATTTTATTTATATAAATACTATATTTTATCTATTCTATATAAAAAATAAAAATATTATTATGATTGCTTAAAGTTCATTGAATATCTATTTATTCCATCATAGTTTCTTAGGTGTATAAATACATATATCGAATCATACTCATTCCGCACTCAATGAATACTGCTTCCCGGAACACAGGTACTCTTCGTTCGGGTTGCAGGGTTTAACAAATACTGGAGGATAGTTTACGTCACTCTATGATCTGCGTTAAATATTTGTCTTATACCTATTTCCTTATAAAATGTAAACTTGAACTCTTTGACTTCAAATAAAGATATTTTTATTTTATTTTTATTTTTTATTTTTATTTTAATTAGTCTATGATAATGCCTTGCCGGTTATTGTCGCGTTTGTAGTGCACTTTCAAATAGATTTTCTTGTTTCACGGACAATATTATTATTATTATTAATTAATAGGCGAGCAGCGCATTGCTGATATGCCTATATCAATCACTGGTGTAAAGTTTATAAAATAGACAGTTATCACCATAGTCTATTTCGATTGTCACTAGCCACTTGACAAGTTTGTTTTTAGTTAGTTACGAGTAGTTAGTGTTAACAGTTAACTTATTTAAGATTTACATATTTATGTCTTCTATTATTTTGTTCCACATATTTACAATTCTCTGTTATTTATGAAGCGATATCCTACATTTGTATTGCTGGATTTTCTTATTAGTTTCATTCCGTGGTCACGACTGGGAAATATCATTGTGTTCAAACTAAACATTTTGGCTAGATGGGGGCAGTTATACCTTCCTCTTAGAATTTTAAATGTCTCAATTGTATTTCCCCTAATTCTGCGATCCCTAAGACGTGTAAGCTTCGAATATTTAAGCCTCTGGTAATATAACTTCTTCCTTAAGCAGTGTGGAAGTTTAGTTGCCGCATCTGTACTTTTTCAAGAATTTCTATATCTTTCTTGAAGTGTGGATTCCATACTTGAAAACCATATTACAATAATGGTCTTATGTATGTTTTAAAATACAATCAATATACCGACTATTCTCGACCAGCATGCTACGGAAGTGTAAAATACGTCCTTCTTCGAGAAGAGAAGAAAAACAGTTGGCTTAAAAAAGCATCTGAGAAAAATTTTGTATGAAAATAACAACCAATGCCCGCTCTATATATTATATGATCTCTATGGATTGTGGAGTTCTTTAGAACGCCTTGGTATTGCTGTAGATCACGCTCAGCGTTGGAAAAAAGTGACAAATAAATAGATTCTAACTGAAAATTGTCGTCGGCTTTAAAAAAGGAAAGGAAACAATAGCCATTTATCTTCGGAAGCAGTTTGAGGCGATCCGTTAAGTCGATGGAATCGAGACGTCCCAAATTGCCACGTATTTGGAGTCGACGCAGACACCTGACTTTATGCATTAACCGGGCATTCAATTAAATTTATTGGTCTCAGTTTTTAATTTTTGATATTTTTTAAAATAAATAATAATAAAATTTATATTTTTATTATTTATTTATTTAATTCTTTATTGCACTTTGTACATGGGTCGGGCTTAATACCGTTAGACAGTCTCGGACAGCCAACCTTTAGGACAATGTAAAAAGTTCAAGGTGTAAGGTGCAACATTTTATAATAGGTATGGTAAAAATTGAAATAATTCTACATAAAATTATATACATACCTTATAAACTACATTCAATATATATAATAATTATCATTCATCATTACAGCCCCTAGAACACAGCGTCCTAGACCTCCACTGCTGGAGATGGGCCTTCCAGAACATATATCTGGAGATTTCGGCCTACACTCGCCACGCTGGCCAGACGGCTTGGCGAGGATATGATGTCATTTTTTTATGACAATTTATTAACGATTCCACAAGTTAGTATTACTGGAACCGGTACCGACGGCTTAACGTGCTCTCCGAGGCACGGAAACGGTGGTGTTGTAAATCTATGACTGCAGTACGTAAGAAAAGTGTATTTCTTATTGGTACATGCCTGGTGGGTTTGAACCGACCTTTGTGCCACCACCGCGACCACAATACATATACACAAATATACTACTATAGGTAGTTGTTTATGTACATTGTAGGGAGCTGTTGTAGTAATGCAAGTGGACCAGTGTCTCCTTACTAGTCTTTGAAAAAGTGTTCTGTTTGGCATTTCAAATTCCAACATGTAAACTATACTAGTTCCATAGTCATTTAAATTAATTTATTTTAAAATAATATTTATTGCCCCAGTTACATATAAGTCGTTGAGTAAACGTCTCAAGACACCTCGGTTTATCGCAAAAGCCCGTTGTCCCGGCCGTATCTCTGCCACGTCGACATATCCCTATGTGAAGGCACGTAACCACTCCACTCTGTGCACCTCTTGATAAAGAATTTCATTACCCACGGCAGCTATGTGAATGTGTTCTGCGATAATGCTGTGCGATTTTCTGCGATTTCAATGCTTTGAAATATGCATCGGATTTTCACATTTCGTTTGCGCTCCAGAACGCCCACTCTCGATGTAAGAAATACAAGTAATTCAGTTTTTTTATCCTAAGCTGAAATCGTGGTAGTCTTCATTGCACTTTAAAATTTCATCAGCTGATCCTGGGCATCATGAAATGTGATGAAAAATTTGAAATATTTTATTGCTAAATTAAAAAAAATATATAATAAATTATCATTATACGACCGTGTCAGAAACCACGCACTTTACTATAGGCCCACCATGACAACTGGCAAGCCCGTTGAAGTCTAGCGTGAAATAAATATACACGTATACGAAATTAATAGATACACAGGTACTTATACAACATACAATACATACATACACATAACACAAATAAATACAAAATACGAAAAATGTGTGTCTCGGAGAGCACGTTAAGCCGGGTCCTACTAATGCCAACTATTGGTAATAAATTGACATTAATTGACCCTCGCCAACCAGCTTGGATAGCGTGGCAAGTGTAGGCCAAATTATTTAGATATACTCGTATGTTCTGGAAGGTCCATCTCCAAAGGAAATAAAAAAAATAAAAAACAATATCTCCATTTTTTTTTATTCAAGCTACACGAACACTGGCTGCATTCTCACGTTGCACTGCTATAGATTTTTTCCTTGTTCACAATCGGCTAGGTTAGTGGTAGAGAGAAAAAGGGATGTACGTGGATTACCAAAACCGTTTAGTCGGCGGGTAGAGGAATATCGAAGCGGAGCGTTGCTGGGAACCGGAGCGGAGCATTGCTCGTTGAAGTTGCGGCGCGGGTTATTCTTTTTAGGCGTGCGCTCTGGAATGCGCTTAGGCGGATTTCCGTAGTACCGGGGTTGCGGGGTGAGGTACAAGGAAGGATAACGTGTTGTGTGTATTCATTTGAGTTTGTGTGCGTGTAAATAAAACATAAACAAAAAATGCATATCATTTTGCACAGTTTTGTTCATTTATGTTACGGTTCGATGAGGCTGTCATGCTCAATTTGATTAAAAGCTAATAAAGTTGAAAAAAAATCTATTGCGAAAAAATGTAAATAAAAGATCGACATCATATACTTGTAGTTTAAATAACTGTAAGGGTATCCATCCAGATTGCGTTTGTTATTTCCACTCTGTTAATATTTAAATTAAGTGCTTTTTAAAGTTGCATGCATAGGAATGCTAATTTAGTCGCAGTGGATTTTTTCTCTCGCCCCTTGCTCGTTGCTTGTGAAATTTTGTAGAGCTCTACTTGATTACTTTTTGACACAGATCAATATCTGTAGATTCCGCTTTTTACTTATTATCCACTACTACCAACTTAATGCTAATAATTATTTTAAATCATACAGAAATTCACTCGGTATTTTTATTCGTTTACCCTCATGTGGCAGGTGAATTTAAATTAACACTTTGAGATACGTTATTAGTATCCAAAAAGTCGATTTCAGAGAATATCCTTAAATGTGTACGTTAATAAAATCATCTTTTCGGAATCTAGCGGTAAATGCGAAACGGATTCAAGACTCAGCTTTACGCAATAGAAGTTGGTGCGAGATAAATTTCAGCAAAATCTGAAAGCACCACTTACTGAAAGAATTGGACCTAAGCAGGGCTACCGTCAATACATTTATGGAACGAGCTTCCAAGACGGCATTAACGGAATCATGCAGTATTTGGTTGGGCCCGATGAGCAGAATGGTGGATGTATTTTTTATACAGAGACTGATGAATCGGTACGCGAGGTCCATGAACGGGAGCAAATGACGCCAGCCACTGATCATGACCGACATCATGCCGGCCTATCAAGATTGAAGGACTCCAGGTTATAGGAATCGCGAAATATACTGATTGGGAGAGCATTCCACATCTTCAGCGTGGTGAGCGTTTTGTGGTGCAATTAAAGATAAGTTTAATTGCCTCTTTGTAAACCAGGCTATGGTCGGTCACAAGACCACACACAATGAAATTATTATTTATTTAAATACTTTATTGCACAAAAAAAAAAGTACATAGGCGAGTTTAATGACGGTTAGGGATTCTAACTGACCTTTGGGAAAGTGAGAAATCATGGGCAGGGTGTGCAAATAAATATAATACAAGATTCTTAAATTAAAACATATACTACATATGACTCAACTACATACTACACACTATAAATATATAACTTATTATATGTATATAATATACTAGCTGACTCGGCGAACTTCGTACCGCCTGACAGTCAATAAATGTACCCTCGGTCGGTATGCCCCACAAATCAGCGCTGATGCGCGCCACCTATCGGACAACTGTAGTACTATGTCAGAAACCTTCGCCGATGTTCACACAACATATTCCCAAAGTTTCATCCCGATCGGTCAAGTAGTTTTGAAATGCATAGGGAACATACATACACAAATATATATTATGCCAAATTATTATATTATGAATCGAATGCTTAGAAATATGTCTTCGTCTCGTTCTCATCTGCCACACAGAGACAAGGTAATTGTTTTACCCCAAAAATAGTAGCTCTAGCTATTTGTTTTTATATCTCTGTGACCAAAAGTTTTCTTCGGCGACTCAATGCTGCCAGGATCGTTAGGTTTTTTACGCCATGATTAGTTTTTATGACCGGCGACTTTTTAACTTGGAAACTTTTTTGGGAATGCCCCGAGGGCTATAAAATCAATATTAACCTCACCCTCAGGACGCGGGACCGCTTTTGGGTAATTGTTAAACCGGTTTTTGTTCTAATTATGACTCTATAACTCTACTGCGAAAAAATATATTTGATGTAATCGTTGTTATGTATGATGTAAATGTTGATCGTCTTCTCAACTTATGCATTCGCTATGTATTTGGCTTGCGTAAGTATGATCATGTCTCCCAATTTCATATTCAATTAAAGTGGCTTAATATCCGTTTTCGCAGACATTTGCACGCTCTCACCTTCTTGTATGGCATTCTTAACAACCCCATGGCTCCTTCTTACCTGAGGGATCGTTTCCAATATCTGTGCGATTCGCACAATCGTCCACTTCGCTCATCTCATAATAATCAACTTTCTATCCCTCAACACTCTTCTAGCAGATATTCAGATTCACTTACTGTTACGGCTGCTCGCCAGTGGAGCAAACTTCCATTTTATTAATTAAGTTCGCCCTTGTTCACTACTTTTGTAATTTTTTGCAATAAAGTATCTTATTATTATTACGTATAATGTAATTTACAAACGTAAATTCACAGTAAATATTAAGGTTTATATACAGGTATAAGATCAGTCTTTACTTATATAACTCCATTATTGCCATTACTATGACGATACTTTACGAGGTGCTGGCAGTCATAAAATATCACAACCTTTTATTACTAATAAACGAATATGGCTAAATTCTTAGTTCTCCGTGTTTAGAGAGTGCCGTCATGCCTAGTCAAGCCGGCATAGTGTATGACTGATGGGAGTATGGAACTGATGTCAGTCATGAGTGTCTGATTCCATTTGCTAACATTTATCTTCTGCGCCACTTACCATCAGGTGTGCGCAAGGTCATATGTCGTGGTAGTAAGAAAAATAAAAAATAAAGTTTAAGGTTTGGAGTTTATCAACTTTCTAGGAAATAATATTACGGATATTTTGGACATATGTTAACCTTCATATAATAATAATAATAAATAATAAATAAATATTTCCGGACAGGTCACACAGCGCCATCTAATTTCCGTCGTAAGCTTCGAGGCTTATGTTACGGAAACTAGATGGTTGATAAACTACATATTATACATATAAACACCCAGACCGAGACAAATTATACAATGTACAACTTGCCCCCGGTGGGAATCGAACTCACGACCTCCCGAGTTCACGGCAACGTTTGTTATCACTGGACCACGGAGGCGGTCAAAATGTGATGGCTCGGTTGTAAGAACGCGTTCCTTAAATCCTACAATGGTCGGTTCAAATCCACCCGGCATGTACCAATGAGAAATGCACTTTTCTTACATAGATTTGTCATAGATTTACAACACCACCATTCCCGTGCTTTGGAGAGCACGTTAATAATTATTTTGTATGGAAGACTAAGCAGCAAAGTCGTCCAAAGAGTAATCTGTTCACAGAACTTAGCTATATCAGATTTAAAGAAATTAAACATATACATAATTACACAAAAATGCCCTGGCAGACCAAGACTCACTTATCACGATCAAATAAATAAAACAATAGCTGCCGGTGCAATAAAAAGCCATCGAAACAAAAGGGCATGTATGAAGAGGTTGATGAATGTCGAAGAAGCGAAAGAGGTATGTCGAGATCGTGACAAATGGCGCTCAATTGTCTCTGCCTACCCCGCAAGGGACCTGGCGTGAAGATATGTATGTATGTATGTATGTATAATTACACAAAAACGATTAATAAATTACCTTATAAATTTAGCTATTAGTACCTATGAGATTACAATAATTGGTACAGCGGTACAGAATTAGGATAGACTACTTAAAGCCGCCTTTTTTATGTTTACCTACTATGTTTAAGGTTTACCTGTATAACTGTTTTTGGTTCTTAAAAAAAAAAAAAAAAAACACACATTCTACATTTATTCAGAGCTTCACTCATGTAACGATATTCATACAAAATTAAGTAAAGAAGAGAATTCGTTTAAAAGACTATTAGCTTAATCCAACTGGGAGAATTCGGCGTTGAAAATGTTTGTAGGTTTATTTTCCAAATTTTATTACACGATTAATCTGCGTCGAGGAGCTTAAGCGAAATTCCTAATAAATTTACTGACACTCAAAAAGTTGAATCGTACATGCGTGGGGGGTATCTTTGGACTTTTAATTTTATTTTTAACAGTTACAAAACTCTAGTTTATTCGAAGGAACTTACAAAACTTACAAAAAATAGCTCCTCCAAATCGCTGTCCTGTGGCATGTTGCCCAATACACTAGCAGCATATCCCCTCAGAATTAAGATACTTAATTTTTCAAAGAAAAAACTGCCAGCCATATAACCGTCACCAGAGACGGCTTGGAATATTTTTTTAAAGAAAGCTTTGAATTTTGAACCCATCGTTTTTACAGCAAACGTCGAAAATTAGTAACTATTGCAAATCGTTTCATATTTTCGACGCTTGCTGATCTGCGCTTATTCCTCTGCAGCACCAGCTCTATAAGAAGTGCCTTGAAGGTGAAAAGGGGCTAGGGAATTCCAACAGGTAAAATCCCACACCAGGGATTGGCCCAATCTCCAAGGTACTAATGTCTGGACGCTTGCTATAGTCTCGACTCAGACCGGTTGGTGTCAAAATAGATGGGACTAAGACTACTGTAAGCGTCCTACGAATTAGATTATAAATGGCGCTATGACGGAAAAGCGACACGCTTTTTTGAAACACGACAGCCCGTGGTGACCAAGCTCATCGACATCTTTACCACATGGACAATTTTTATTTTTGACTAAACTCTGTTGCACGAGAACTGATAGTGATGCAGATGTGTTTAACCTTTTAGAGAATTAAAAAAACAAATACTAAGTACCAAAAATTAAAAATAAAATAAATTAATAACCAAACCATAAATAAAAATATTCATCAATGATTTAATCATATGACAGTGTGCCAAGAACACTTGCAGCATTCCCCCGTAGCACGGCAATTTGCTGCGCGAAAATACTGCCAGCCAGCCCTCTTGTGACATAGTTCTTTAAATAACAATTTAGCACATTGTCTAAAGACATGTATTGTTATTATTTTAATGCATTATAGTTCCTATATTTCCCACTAATAGATAAGCAAAATCCTTAAAATGTGTTCGAAAATTTACAGGATGGGTCTTGTCATTGTAATCTAAAAGTTATATGGCATTTAGCACCTTTTTTGTAAATTTGCCAACACTACCGAGTTTGGAACTAATTTCCATAACATCACACGTTTTGGGCTCAGTTGTGCAAAAACCCACAAATATTTGCAAAAACAGCTGCTATTTTAACCATCGGCAACCATAAACATTTGTCCATAGAGTAATAATTAGTTTCGCTTATTGTTGTGTTCGACTTGAAAGCAAAACGTTCAATGCGCTTTTATTACCGATATTTGCTTAGAATGAAAGCTATAGAGCAACGCCAAGTCGAACGATTTTTAATAATAAATAAAGAATAAAAAAAATGCGCTTAAAACATCAAGTTAAGCGCATCTTAGTATAACCTATCGAATATTACATATTATTATACAGCTGTAACGGGGGTTTCCTGCGGTATGTAGAAATTAAAGAACGTGATCACCAAAAGTGACAGATCATCCAAAAGAAAAATTTTGTAGAGAGAAGTGGGTAGGTACGGTCCGCGCGATTTTCGGTACGAATCGTCGCCGGACACGAGCCAGATCCTGATTCGTCCACGACCTGCGGAAGCAGCTGCAGACTAGCTTTGATTATTATTATTATTATTTTAAAGACGAAGATCGCAAAATCATCAATGATACGACCCTATCCTGAAGGGCCACCGCGGCAGGTCGCATGCCCGACTCACCGTGAGGCCTCATAAGGAGACCCCTAGGCGCCTACGGACTAAAACCCTATAAACCATCTCTCTTTCACTGTTGGCCCTGGGTGCCTTAACAGCTAAGTCTGAGTCGTCTGCTACGGAGTGAAGGCACTCGCTTTAATTGACGGTTTGTGGCGGTTTATATAGACTGCCGCGCAGAGGTGGCGATGGCGTCGTCCTCTGCGTAAATCTTGCGTTGATGACGTAGGATGAGGTCCGTTTGCAATTTTTACGCGAGGGTAGGTCAGCTTGCTACACAACATTTTATAGGTGCGTTTTTACTAAGCAGAATGCTTCAGTTATGAGCAAGCATAGCTTTTTTACAAGATAAATGAAAAAAAAACATAATTAAATTAAATGAACCGAAACGAAATGAATTGAAATAAAATATATAATATATACTCATACATGGTTACAATTATTATAGGTCCTAATTACATAATTAACATAATTTGCCAGATTACTATTTAGAAACATTGGCACAGTCATAAAATAATTAGTCCAATAGATTTTTATGTCAAAATATAAGTTTCTAGATGTCATAATTGTTAGTTAATTAATATTTGTCAGGTACATATTTTTTTATTTTATCTTAATAGTCTTTGTAAAAGTTTGGAAACCACTGCTTTCTTTGTTCATATTTTGGCCCGATTAATGCCGTATAGGTCTACAAATTCAGGTAAAAGGAACGCGAATGATGCGAGCAAAAAAGTTTCACGCTCTGTCGTTTTCTTTTAGCAATGTTGTAAAATTGCTTCACGTCTGAAGAGAGTTACTTAACCGTTATCGTCTCAAATGGCTGGAATAATGCTTTTGTACCAACTGCTCGCTGTTCGCAGAAATAGATTAGCTCACTTTGACTTGGGTGTGACGGGACATTTTGTACGAATTACTAAATTCGAATACGTCATTTTTTTTTTTTTCTATTTAACATACTTTCTACACACAAGCCAATACTAATGCCTTAGCTCCTATTAAAACAGTCATCGATCCGTTCATGTAATGTTTATTTATTTATTATTTACCAATTTTCTTTTTGATTCACTATTATAATTTTATTATTGTGTTAACTCTATATATATATATATATGTATTATGATTAATTAATTGGCTTAAATTTAAGCGCTTTTGAAAATTTTAATAAAGTATTTGATAAAATACGCGGCGCGGTGGTGGCTCGGTTGGAAGAACGCGTACCTTAAATCCTACAAAGGTCGGTTTAAACCCACCCGGCATGTACTAATGAGAAATACACTTTTCTTACGTACATTTGCCATAGATTTACAATACCACCGTTCCCGTGCCTTGGAGAGCACGTTAAGCCGTCAGTCCCGGTTCCACTAATACCAACTTGTGGAATCGTTAATAAATTGTCATAAAAAATTGACGTCATATCCTCGCCAAGTTGTCTGGCGAGCGTGGCGAGTGTAGGCCAAATTCTCCAATTCTGGAAGGCACATCTCTAGCAGTGGAGGTCTAGGACGCTGTGTTCTAGGGGCTGTAATGATGGTGATTTAATAAAATCTGACATACTCGTACTAGTAAAAACTAATGCAATCTGCTGTAAAAGGCAATCAAAAATAAATACTAATTTCATTTAAAAAATAATTTAAATAAATAAATACTAGTTGTACGAGACGCACCTCCGACGTACAAGCGTGGATGCCAGTATTGTACGTACGCGGGAGACATGGAAGAGATCGCAGGTTCGAGTTGAAACAATTGAATGGCTGGTTTAATAGTGGTCCTTGCTTATGTTCAATGTTAGCAGTCTTTTTTGTTTTGTGAAATCTTATTGACTTACTGTCGCTGTATTATTGAAAAGATTCAATGTTACGCCGTTCCTTCAGACGTACATTTTTCCTTGTTCATTTCTTAGGAAATAAATAATACTATTTTAATGTGTGTTTTTAGTTTATTCTAATTATTATGTAGTTATATGTGTATGTATGTATTATGTATATATGAGTATATGTAGGTTTATATATGATGTATATTAAGTAGTATATGTATTTGATATTAGGTTAAGTATTAGTTATAGCAAAATCTGTCTCTTTTAACTCTCATTTTTGCACCGTCTCATATTTCTATTTGATATCTCCTTTGTCCCCAAGGTCGACTGTCAGAGAATGCCTAACGGCATTAAGCTTCGTCTTTTGTACATTGTGCAATAAAGTTTTTAAATAAATAAACATTAGCTTATAATTGGAATAATACCTACGTTTTTACTTACGGCCAGTTACAAAAAAAATAATTTATGAAGAGAGGAGACAAATTTCTAAGCAGTGTGGGTAGAGATGAGAAGAATGGTGTCTCGGGCATGTGACCGACAATAGGCTGGTTTACATCACGACATGCCTCTTTCGCTTCTTCGACTTTCATCAATCTCTTCATACATGCCTTTTTGTTTAGATGGCTTTGTAATGCACCTTCAGCTATTGTTTTATTTATTTGATCGTGATAGGTAAGTCTTGGTCTGCCAGGGCCTCTTTTACCCACAACTTTCGCATTATACATCTGGTTCGTCAATCTCTCTTCACTCATTCTTTCAGCATGTCCGAACCATCGGAGCATGCCCTTCCTTATTTTTATCCCTATGCTTTCTTTAATACCTTCCCTTTTGCGTATTTCGTCATTACGTATGCGGTCCGTCAAAAGGACGTCGCATATCCGACGCAACGACCTCATTTCTACTGCATTAACTCTACTCTCATGCGTATTCTTACATATCCACGTCTCGCTTCCATACACAAGTGTTGGTACCAGCATGGCATTTTTTATTTTATTGTGCGATAATACGCTCACCATCCACCATTCTACTCCTTATTTTGATGTACGCTACGTAATTGGCTAACGCTTGTCACTTTGATTATTTCAGCCAATAACGTGCCTTATAGGCATTCGTTAAATGTTAAAACATAACCTGCCTTTTTGTAACTCTCCGTATATCTGCTACTCATACTTTTGAGTCTCATAGTCTTTTTAACTAACCCAATTCGGTCGCAAGATGAACCCGGCATGGAATATCTATAGAATGCTAAGAATCTTCTGTTCTTGAGCCCTAACCCTTTAATTGTATAAAAACGTGTTAAAAACATGTTAAACAGGTTGAGAAAAACGTTTAAGCAAGGTTTGCCGTTGAAAATTACATTATACAATAAACTACCTGAGATTATAACTAGATTACAACCAAGTGGATTTAAAACATAATTGAAACTCTTTTTCCAAAATAATGCTTTTTATAACCTGTCAGAATTTATGGACATGCCTTTGACGGAAAAATCGTTTAAATAGTTTGGTGGTCTTATGCCTTCTACTGTATTGTGTTTCTAATGCTCCTTTGTCTACGACGCATGGTATTAATAGCATTATTGTTATTATTTTAAAATTAGTTAACTGACATACCAAAATATAACGATTGTTATATAGGTGAAATATACAAAATAATATAATATTTATGAGTGGTGGTGGCTCGGTTGTAAAAACGCTTTCGTTTAATACAAAAGATCGCGGTTCGAACCCTAGTATGTATTAATGAGAAATACATTTTTCTTCCGTAGTGATAGATTTTCAACACCGCTGTTCCCGTGCCTTGGAGAGCACGTTTAGCTGTTTCCACTAATACTAACTTGTGGAATTGGTAATAAATTGTCATCAGTGCAATTGGCCAAATTCTCCAGATATATAATATTGTTAGTTTAAGCTGCGCAAGTATGTATCCATATTATATATTTGTGCCGTTTTCTGTAGAAATTCTGAACATATGGAGTCCAAGCACCAATAAGTTTTTAAAAGATATAACACTGTGGTCGTCTTCTCTGTCTTTCTTAGCCCAAACAATTATTATATATTAATATTATTTTATATTTTGATATTTCATGTTTTACAGTCAGTCTCTATTTTCGTATGTTAATGATGACTAATAGTGTTTTTTTCTTTGTCAACAGTGACAAAATTCATCCGCATCGGCATTGCTGACAAGAATGACAACCCGCCGTACTTTGACAAGGACCTGTACGAGGCGGAAGTCGACGAGAATGAAGATATCCAGCACACTGTCCTCACTGTCACCGCCAAAGATCACGATGAATGTAAGTTATTTTATACTTTGTTATGCAAGTATTGGGAAATGTTATTTATTAGCTCAACACCATAATTTGGGCTGTTCTAAAACATTATGCTCCTTGTATTTAGGTCGATTTCTTCATATCGGCGCGAATAACAGTCAGTTGCGGCAGGCAAGGGCTTAAGCAATGTTTCTGGGGTTGTAGGTTTGTAAAGTTATTTATATATATAATATCAATTATATACACGTATAACATTACTTGAAAAACCTTATTAGAATATAAATCGTGTCCGCATTTTCCCAGTTTTCGGCAGTTACTTCCGTACATGCATTTTTTAATAAATCTAACATCTTGTTTGGCGTAAAAGGGGGATGGGTATTGTTTCTAGCAGCGTGTCCTGTGATTTGTGCCCATATTAGTTCTATAGCATTGTACTGGCAATGATACGGCGGAAGTCGAAGAACCCAATGACCACATTCGGCAGCTATTTCGTCGATAAGATATCTTTTAGGGAGGTTTTTTTCGATTTTAAAATATTCACTAATTGTACTTTTAATAAAGTATTATCCACATTTTCGCCACGACGTTGGAGACGTCAACTATCTCTTATTTTTTATTGGCCTGCGTCGGCATTTTATCAATTTGTCTGGAATGATATGTAGCATTGTCCATAATAATTATCGACGGTTCTTTCCGAGATTGCACCATTTCTTTAAACCATTCTTCGTAAATCTCCGCGTTCATTTCTTCGTGGTAGTCTACTGTTTTCTTGGATTTAAAGGCCAGTAAAGAATCTGACACGAATCCTTTCGTAAACCCTGCATGGAATATGATAAGGCGTTCACCTTTTCCCATTGGCACTGAGCTAGTGGAAGCGGCGGTGTCGTCAGTCCAGTTCTTAGACACTGTGTGGTTTGCATTTAACCAAGTCTCGTCAGTGAAAATAACATTTGACGAATCTGATTTATTTTTGCCTGCGATCGATTTCATTACTTATTTGACCACAACACTACAACTATCAAATTAGATCTGTCATCGAGAAAATAAAGAAATGGAAATAGTATAGTATAGTAACTATACCTGTTACTGTTAGTTCGGAAAGTAATTTGATACATAAATATCCTTTTAGGTGGCAGTATTTTGTTTTCCTTGTAAAAATATTTTTTATCTACAGTGTGCAGGCGATCTCATAGAAATATGAGGCAATGATATGAACCGCGAGGGTCGTAAGCGGCTTTCCTATTATAAATAAGGCACCAAAAGACATTACCCGTTAAATACTATGTAACTTTGCTGACACCAGCAGTATTCTGTAGGCTGTATACAAGCCTTTATTGGCGCGCAATATGTTTATGTATGTATGTATATGTTCATAATACTTACATGTAGTTTATGTAATTGTATATTTAATTAGTACATTAAATATAAATTAAAAGCTACCTAAATAATAAAATTAAAAATAAACTAAACTATAAATAAAAATGTCCTCTAGAGACGTCCCATCCGAGATAGTCCCAAGGAGACTGGCAACATTTCCCCTCTGTATAGCAAAGCTAATACGTTGGCAGAAATAATTGCTAGCCTTCCTGTCTCCAGACCTTTCTGTGAGCCGCTTAAACAACTCCTTGGCCAAGCGCCTTGCTGACGGTCCCCATGGGTTGGCGTGTTTGCGCAATTTGAGGTTCTCCGCACAAAACGCCGCATTTCCCGCGCCTGACGAGGTCGCCTGGATGTGAGATGGAGCTAATGTGTCTACACACGTCGCATCCCACACCAGAGACCTGCCAAGTTTCCACGGCCCAACAGTCATTCCGTCGGGTCTCTTGCCATCGCTACGCACAATTCCAGATGGTTTTAAGATTGCGGGTACCCCAGCAGTGACAAGAGCCCTTCGGATGATGTTGTTGAGAGCCACGTGACGAGGAATGCGGCCAGCACTTCTAGCACAAGAAAGCCCGTGGTGTCCGAGATGATCGACTGGTTCTCCGCATCGACACTAATGCGGGTGGACAGTCCGAGTTTCGAGACGAAGGCACACCGCCATTGTAAATTTATAAATTAGACTATTATTATTAGATTGTAGCACCCTGCCTATTATCTCTCACCATCCCAAAGGTTAGTTGTCAGAAAATGCCTAACAGGCATTAAACTCGCCTATGTACTTAATTTTAAGTTTTGGTGCAATAAAGAATTTAAAATAAATATATATTTATTTTATATATATAAAGACTAGAATCACCGCGTTTAAAAATAGAACACTTAATTTAATTATTGCACTAACTATGATGGTAATGTAATCAAATTTTAAAGACAAAGAACAAATATGAAATAAACCGTATTTATTTATATTTTATTGACAGATAATTACATACTGATTATAATCCATGGATTTACTCTGCGGGATAGAGTTCATCGTCAAAATTCAAATTAAAAATATTTTTTTGTCAGAATGGTTTACATGTAAAATTTCAGAAACATTATCTTCATATACATCAATGTTGAAACAATCTGCCCACATTAGGCATACAATATTTAATATTTTAACTAAACAAAATTATATTATATTATTATTATTACTTTCAATACAAATTAGTTTTAAATTTTACTATACCTACTACTTATCTCTTACTTATCCGTCTGTGGGAAAGAAGGAGAAGAAAGATATCTCGGGCGTGCGACCGAATATGGGCAGGTTCGAAAACAGCCTATAGCGGAGACTCTTTATTGCGCAATAAGACGCTCACCACATTCTGCTTCTTTCCCTACTCAACTAAAAACTAAATGATTCAGCTAATGTCGTCTTGGGAGCTCGTCCCATAAATGTTCTGACAGCAAACCAAATTATCAATTCTTTCAGTTAGTGGTGCCAAGGTTTTGCGTAAGCTAAGTATTGTGTCTCGAGCTTTCTTGCTTAAATTCCCGCAAACCATTTTAGACAAGATTATTGCAATTACAGCTTGATTCTTTCGACTAGCAAGACTTGTATACCTTCATTATCATCAGATACAGGATCTCGCCACTTCTGGATGTAGGCCTTCCCTAAGGCTCGCCACTTAACGCAGTCTCTTACCATTCCCATCCAATTAACAACCTTCTTTAGGTCATTCGTCCATCTGCGTCTTCCCGCACGTGATCTCCTCTTTAGAACCCGATTGCTCCATTGTGTGTGTCCTCCCCACTGCCACTTAGCTATCTAATTTTAAAATGAAATTAAATTATTTATTTGCATAGAACATGGTAATAGTAAATATTAATAGTAAGTTAGTTCTGCACATTCAGCCATTTCTGGCACACAAATTTTGTTAAACATTATTTACAATGTTAAAATCTTATTTATTTATTTAAATCTTTATTGCACTATGTACAAGGGGCGGGCTTAATGCCGCTAGACATTCTCTGACAGCCAACCTTTAGGATAATGTAGTAAGTTCAAGGTGTGAGGTAGGTGCAACATGTAATATAGATATGATAAATATGGAAATAATTAGGCTCTAGATAAAAGGATATACTTACATACTAAACTACATCCAAGAATTCATATACTACATACAATATACATATATATACACACTACATATAATACATACACATACTACATATAATAAGTACTTATATACTTTGTAGGGAGCTGTTGTAGTAATGCAAGTAGACCATTCTTTTAAAAAGTTTTCTGTTAGGCGCTTGTCGAATTTCAACGGGCAGATTGTTCCATAGATTAGCAGCAACTACAGTGAATGAATTAGAAATAAAGCCAGAATGGTGAGAAGGGATAGAGAGAACGGAATTGTGAGAAGAACGAAGAGATCTGTCATGAAGTGAGGATAGATATACGAATTTGTCCTTGAGGTATTTCGGCGTCGCAGGCTCATTGAGTATCGAAAAGAGCAGGCAGAGTATTCTGAGGTTCCTACGACAACGAATTGGTAGCCACTTTAGCTTGGCGCGATACTCAGAGATGTGATCGTATTTGCGCAAACAGAAGATGAACCGGATACATGCGTTTAGTAACCGGTCCATCTTGTTAAGCAGCATCTCAGAGAGATCGACGCTACACACGTCACCATAGTCGAGTAGAGGTAGGAGTAGGCTTTGGGCAAGGGTAATTTTAGCTTTTAATGGCAGAAAATTTTTGAATTTATTGAGAGAGTGCAGTGAAGCAAATACCTTTCTACTCGTATTAGTTATTATTATATTTATAATTTTAGTCACACTTATTATCAATGATAGATACATACAGATTATATTAAAACATATTGCACAGGTAATTGTTATAATACACATAAAAAATAATTAAAATTTGTGGTTGAAATATTCACTTAGCGAATAGAAGCAACATTCTATAAATAGTTGCCTAATTTGGCCTTTAAACTGATTGTCAGGTATTTTTTTGAGAAACTCAGGTAACTTATTGTAAATTCGAATACACATCTTGGATGTCGACTACTTTTAAATACATCTTTATGGAAAGTAAATAAGTTACTATGTATGTACTAAGCCATGTGTACCTATAACGCTTTCAAATTCGTTAACACTTTCAACATTGTTCAATAGTTAACAATAGCTAAAGTAATTAAAAGTATTTGTTAATATCGGGTCGCTGACAGCTCTTGCAGTAGGTACTATAAAAGCGAAAAGCAGTCCCAGGGCGACTGCGGCACAAAGTTTCTCTCAAATTGTTCCCTTCACCTTGTGCTTGATCGATGAGCCCAGAGCTCAGTTGCTAACTTATTATACATGTACAATGACTTATGTATATTCTAACATTTTTACTTTACAAAAATATATTTCAAATTGAAATGCTTTTTAGTCACTACACTCTTAGCAGACAATGGTCGCCATTTGAGTGCTAGTGGCACGCTTAACAAGCCGACTCCACTCATATGATGTTTTTGTCAACTAGTCAGTCTATCTCATAGGAGATCTACTACGCATCCTTTTGCCATCGACTTTCCCCTACCAGGCCCTCGATGGATATTTCCCCACGCCATGACACGTATCTAAAGAAAGAATGCGTATAGACGATAAAACTGTAAAATGACATAATTGTAGGATATAGAATTCCTTATAACTTTTATTGAATAAATTTTAATGAAATAAAATAACCAGGCTGTAACTGATGATGAATATGGGCCATTTAAATGTGAAGCCTAGAATCGATTCGTTGCGAAAAAAAAAACCAGTGTAGCAATAAAGATAGACATGAGTAAATTATCTATTCTTATTTGCATATTTTCTCCTGTACATCGTATAGCTAAAAGCCATTATTTTTTTAATTTTAGTATACAATATCATTCGGTACCTTTGTGAGGTAGGCAAAGACAATTGAGCACCATTTGTGACGGTCACAACATACCTCTTTCGCTTTGTTTGACCACCACTGTGAAATGGCGCAGGTGAAGTCCAACTTTGCCGCTTTGTACGAAGCCAATGACATTTGAAGCCTACATCCGTGATCGACTTACGTACGCCGCGCCGTCCTGGTACGCTCTCACCTCAGCAACGCTGAGAGCACGTTTACAAGCGCAACACAATCTGGCGCTTGGTACCATTGTCGGCGCCACGCTATACGTGAGGAACGACGTCATACACAGGGATATGCGATGGAAACACCAGATGAATTCGTACGTCGTCTAGCGGCTGGCATGTTCGCACGCGCAGAGGCTACAGTGGGAACACTTACGAGAAACTTGGCACCTCTGCACGCCCGTCGCCACGGCCCCGCCGCCAGGATCGTATATTTTAACCTTTAATGCCATATGCCCTGTCCGTAGTTACGGAAAGCGAATACAACCTCTGTAATTAGGCAAAAAACCTTGATACAGATTACCCACTCCTTCTTGCGGGGGGTTTGAGAAGACCAGCTAGTATATATTCTATATTTTCATACATATTTCATTCCTGCCTCCGTGGTCTAGCGGTTGAGTCCGTGGATTTAGACTCAGAGGTACTGGGTTCGATTCTTGGTCGGGATACAAAAATTATTATTAATGTAAATAAATACATTTAATTTACTTGTGATATTCTCGAGTTTGTTACGCTAGAGACATCGACGAGCTTGCCACTTGTCATGAATGGCCTATAGTAAAGTTGACTAAATGTGAATCCGCTTATTTATAAGCGTGGTTTCTGACCACCCCGAAAGGGAAACGGTCGTGATGATACTTTACTTTTACTTATATTGTATTCCACTGCATCTGCACATAATTTATTTATTAACACAAGACATATTAAATTGTGTAAGAATGAATAAATTGTATTAATTTACAACCTGGCTTTCACGTGTAAGTCAATGCATACGTAGCGATAATAGGTAACGCTAGCGTGCGTTATAATGGAGCGACACCTTTCTAAAACTGGTTAAGATTAACACTTTTGCAACCATCTCGCCCGTATAATAATACATTTTTAAAGATTATTTAATTCAATTCAAATTCAAAAATCTTTATTGTATAGATTGCTTATTCTAATTACAGTTTTATGTACATGTCATGATGATACAATGTGCCCATATTATGGACATACAATATGCTTATGTCAATAGATATTTATTTGTATATAGTTTATATTTATTATTGTTCTTGTCAATTTATATAGATAGATATATCAATATAGATAGAGAGAGGGGGGTTATAAGCTATCTTCATCGTGGAATCCAGTAATCAATAGGTTTCGACGCCCGGAAAAAACGCCCGGTGTCGCCAAGGATATTGTAAGTGTCGTGTGTCGTGATTTTTAAAACCTTTTAAAAGTGATAAGTGGGTAGATTTACATCTACCGCCCAGTATGTACGAGACTACACCGCATAGCTTTAGTCGACCCGTGACCACGGCCAATGCAACTTGGCTGAAACGTCGGGAGAAATATGTCTCTAAGGTAAATCGCGTAAAGACCCGTTAAAATTATTTAAAAAAATCTTGTAATACATAAGAATTAAGCAGATAAGGTAACCAAAGAAACCATCTATTTTTTCACTCTGGTTTAACTATAGCCTCTCCATTGAGACGCACGCATTCGCAAGTCCCACTCAACTTCGTCAACCTTGAGCTTATTAAAGCTCAATAAAGCTTTCATCAGTGTTCACTGTAACGATATTACGGGACCAAGTTCTGTCGGGAGTTGCCAGCATAATTAACTTAATACTTTAAATTACCCTCTTGCGCGTAGGCAACGAATTCACAGGTACAACTTGACAGTTAGGGTTGCCATTTATTCGCACCATCATAGGTATATCGTCTAATTTTCGATGGTCATACGCTTTCCTACAAAGGTCGGTTCAAACCTAATGAGAAATATACTTTTCTTACGTACCTACCTGGCTTACGTTTCTGTGCCTCGGAGAGTACGGTAAGCAGTCGGTCCTGGTCCCACTAATACCAACTTGTTGAATCGTTAATGAATTGTTATTAAACATTTACATCAGATTCTCGCCAACCTGTCTGGCCAGAGCGTGGCGAATGTAGACCAAATTCTCCAGATATATGTTCTCCATGAAGGCCCATCTCCAACAGTAGAGTTCTATGATGCTGTGTTCTAGGCTGTAATGATGATACGATATTGTAATCAAACACATTAAATTTGTTAACCCTATTTGCTATACCTTGTCCTGTCTCTTTCTCACACCTTCCTTTCCACAATGTCCATCCCGCTCACGTTAGTTAAAATAATAATCAACAAGTTTAGACTATTAGTACAGTATCATCACGACCGTTTCCCTTTCGGGGTGGTGAGACACCACGCTTATAAATAAGCGGATTCACATTTAGCCAACTTTACTATAAGCCAATCATGACAAGTGGCAGCAAGCTTGTCGATGTGTCCAGCGTACCAAACTCGAGAAATATCACAAATAAATTAAATATTATATAAATAAATACATTTACATAAATAAATATTTTTGTGTACCGACCAGGAATCGAACCCGGCACCTCCGAGTCTAAATCCACGGACTTAACCGCTAGACCACGGAGGCAGCTTCTCAATAGTTCTTACGTAAGATTACAAAAATGCGCAAAGTTAAGATTATTTCAGTGGCAGATCCACTTTCCGAGTGAGTTTTAAGCCCCTGGACTGATGAAAGCCTTTAATATTACATACATACATACATTAGTTGATTTTAACGATAAAGAAAGACTTTAACAAAAATAATATCTGTAATAGAAAATTATTAAATCTATTTGTCATTAACAGCGCAGTACAATTTACACAAATCCTGACGGTTTGGCAAGTATGAATGACAGCCCTTATGCTGAACCCCGGGAGAGGTCTCGTACGCTTTATCTTCACCTCGTGGACCATTTTCGAAGGGTGAAATTGAAAGTATAATAAAATTTCCACCCACTACATCGTAAATCTTGCCAAGCCTATCGTTGGCCGGTCGTTTGTTTTCACCATGGGCCATTTTCTAATGAAATTTTTCAGGACCCATATAAAATAACAATAAATATTGTTTATTTATTTCTTGAGAACATTTTTTATTCATAGTTTTTTTTTTCTTTTTTATAAAGTCAATTTCAAATGGTTTATTACAATTTGCCTTGATCAGGCTATACTAATAATAATTACAGTGATGATTAATTTTATAAAACAAAGTCCTCCGCCGCGTCTGTCTGTCTGTGTGTCTGTATTCGCTCTCAACTGTAGTTTCCCAATTTTAAAGGGAAAACTTTATATCTGGCAACACTTCTAACTGTATATCATTATTTTTTGGCAGTAGTTAATTTGTAGTCGTTGATGAGAGTTCAACGCTGATTACTGTAGTCTGTAGATGTCATTCATCATTACTCTTCAACCTCCCTATTTTGGCAAGTGTGACATGTCCTTCCTATTCCTGATGTTGTGCAAAGTGTATTCAGAAAAGCAAGAAGCAGCGCCGCTGGAGTCTTTGGGAGTAAGAGTATGAGGAGTCCGAACCACCCTGCACGGCGAGCCTTTTACCATCCTGTATACCTTCCACCCCCGCGTCCAGGCAACCAACTTAGGACCTGGATGCATCAGTCTGTTCCCGATAAACTTACAAATTACTGCACCGATTTTCATGCTGTTTTCATCAATGGATAGAGTAATTCTCAAGGAAGGTTTTGGTATATAATTTGTTGTGTTTTTATATACATTAACGATATTTGTTGGAGGTGTTGGAAAAAAATAAGCCGATTGGGAGCTTTCAACGAAAACGCTGCCTAAACCCTTTGTGATATAACCAAATAATGTATGGTGGAATTGTGTATGGTTGGCATATGTCTGTCTTTTAAGGATAACATACTATATCCATTTTAATACTTTAAAATATTTTTTATTTATTTATTTAAAAAACTTTTTTGCACAAAGTACAAAGGCGGACTTAATGCCCGAAGGCATTCTCTGACAGCCAAACCTTAGGAACAAATTTGAACAATTATAGGTGCAATCATAGAAATAATAATAATACAATAATTATAAAAGGTTGTTTGGTGGTTTGATTGTTGTATCCGTAATTAGTATTATAAGTATGTATTTATAAATTACTATTATAGCATCTGTTAATTTAAGTATCTTTTATATCATGTTTGAGTTATTACTCTATCCTTGTTTTTATTTTTATATCCAGTTTTTTTTTCCTTTCCATAGTATTTGTGTTTAACTTCTATTATGTATAAAATATTTTTGGCTGTCAATGTCTTCTTATTGTTATTAATTTATTACACAGATGTTCAAACTTGTCACGTGCCGGCAAAGCCTTTAAAGGGGCCCCTTAGTGGTTCATATTATTTATTAGTTTTCAATTTTAGTATCTTGCAGAGTGACAATTTTGTTTATCTGTAATATTGTTTGTGTATGTTGACTGTTTGTTGCCTAAATAAATGAAAATAAAATAAATAAAATAAAAGGTAATTTAATAGGATTAATTTACATCATATATATATCATAATATCAATATACTAAATACTAATAATATACATTATTTTACATATATACGAGTACTACTTACTAACGCTGTCAGGAGCTATTTAAGAAGTGTGAATACACCAGTTTTTTAAAAGATGACCTGGTAGTTGCTTGCCGTATGATGACAGGAAGATCGTTCCATAAATTAGTAGCAAATATGGGCAATTATAAAGCAGTATTTGGAAAGCTATTTATACAAATGTTGTATATGTAATACTTATCATTTTAAATACGTTAGTTGGCTAAAGCTTTTCATGAAGATTATTTTTTCCCTTTAAACCGTGCAAATTAAATAAATACCTTAGGAGATATAGCAAAATCAATATAATGCGCAACGAAATTAATTTCGTGTCGCCATTTACACGGGGAAAGCCGGGTAAAACACCTAGTAACAATAATATTGTTTTTTCCTTCCTCACCTTTTTTTCTTTCCATTCCGCAACCGAACCACACGCACAGGTCAGAATATGCACCCACATACCGTAGTCACCATCCCTTCGCGTACCCATAAATTTGGTGACTCATACATCTGTCGCACAATAAAGATGTGGAATGCTCTTCCAGCCTCTGTGTTTCCACTTTCCTATAACCTGGAGTTCTTCAAGCGAAGTGTGAAAAGGCATCTAGTCAAGCCGGCGTAGTGTTAGGGACTGATGTCGGACATAAGGGTCTGATTCCAGTTGCTAACATTCATGGACCCTGCGCGCCACTTACCATCAGGTGGGCGCAGGATCACATGTCGTGCTAGTATTAAAATATATATATATATAATTCTTTATTGCGCAATAAAATAATGTACATTTTTTGCTTTTTAAAAAAGTAGGTTCTAATTCTATAATTTTTGACAGTTTTTTCAATAATTACGAGTTACATTACGTTACTCACGCTGAATAATGTTATGAGGTAACGTTTGGAACGTCTCTTAAAATAATGCATTAAATGATTTCGTTAATTAAATAGAAAATCATTGAGATTTTAGGTGCTCTGATAAAACAAAAAACAGATATATATATATTTTTAATTTTAATAATTTTCATATTTTTGTCCATTCGTCCCATCACCTTTCGTGATCCAGGCTAGCTTATAACTTATATTATAACTTATTTAAATATTTAGCTGATAACATCTAAATCAGTTTGCGCTGTTTGGGATTTTACTTGTGGATACATTATTCTGTTAAAGAAAATTCAATTTCCGCATTTTCGCGCCACGTGTAGGTAAAATTGCTAAGTCATCTGATAAAACAGCTATTTTGTAATCCTATTTGATACTGACAGCATAATAACATACTTATGGTAATTAACTTAAAAATCAGTATAACAAAGACTTTATTTTACACCTGGGGGGAGGTTTTTGTCGGGCTCGCACCGACTAAAACCTGATGGTATTCTTCTGGACGCCCCGTTCTGGATGGTGAGCGACAGGAACTGACTGTGGACACACCCACCGCCCGCCGGCGTCGCCCGCTAGTGTGCGCGCGGAAACAACCGCACGCGCCGTCTCGTGGGGCCCTATGCTAGCGATGTTACCGGACGTGACACCACTCGGACTCCTTAGATGGGCAGGAGGGCGGCGTATAACCGCCTCCTGCGCTTTCTTCTCTGGCGGGAGGGAGGTGCGTTCAGATTGTTTTCCCGCTTCCGTTCCGCCGCCTCCTTATGGAGCATTGCACGCTCTCACTGCGTCCCACGACGCTTCGCTCGCTACCATCGATCTCACTGACACTGCGGAGCACGCTCAGCGCGGAACAGTGCTCTCTCTATAACAAAGGCACAAGTACACTTTTTTGTTTTATTAAGTACTATTTATATTTTTGTAACTAAATAATTTTTTGAATTTTTATACTTCATTAAAAAAAAATATATATACTTCATGGTCTAGCGGTTAAGTCCGTGAATTTAGACGCGGAGGTACCTGGTTAAATTCCTGGTTGGGACACAATAATTTATTTGTGATATTGGTCCCCATGGTTTGGCTGTCAGAAAATGTGTACGGGTATTAAGTCCGCCTTTGTACTTCGTACAATAAAGTTTTAAATAGATAAATAAATATTTTTCTAGTCTGGTACGCTAGAGACATCGACGAGCTTGCCAATTGTCATGATGGGCCTATAGTAAAGTTGGCTAAATGTATATGCGCTTATTTAAAGCGTGGTTTCTGACCACCCCGAAAAGTATACGATTGTGATGATACTTTTAAAAAGATAATATTAATATAAATATTTATTACTTCAAAAAAATTAGATACAGCGTGCACCTATAAATTAAAAATCGATCCACTGTCATAAATAAATTTATTGAACAAAAATAGTTTTTTGATGAAATATACATATTTTTGTTTGCGTATTTGCGTACAATTGCTAGTTAAAATAGAGCGTCGACATTTTGATATGACACGCTAAAATAGCTTTGGAACAAACAAGTTTTCCATTGATCTTTTTTTCATAAACCTCCCAGCGTAGAGAGACGGCAAATTGATTTTTCGCGTGAAAAGCCGACATCAACCTGTAACAAAGAACCGAGTGAATATTGACATGTAGACTAACATTATCTTTATCATAACCGGGCATTTAATCTAGATTTTTCAACTCTGAGTGTACATTTAAGAAATGTAAGTAGTCTATCAACAACTATGTAATTCAAATTACAAACAATATTATTAAAAACAGAGCTCTTTGTAAACCAGCTTATTCTCGCCTAGCTCGAAACATCATTCTTCTTTTCTTTTACGCACACACGATGGACAAGGCACCCGCATGGTGAATCCATGGAATGCTTTGAAATTTGTCTTCCCATACTACTAAAACAGAGAAAAATCGTTATAAAAGTTTTTGCTATTTTTCTCTGCCTATAATTAGATATCATTAATTATCATTACAGCCCCTAGAACACAGCGTCCTAGACCTCCACTGCTGGAGATGGGCCTTCAAGAACATATATGTGGAGCATTTGGCCTACACTCGCCACTCTGGCTTGCCGAGGATATGATGTCATTTTTTTAAGACAATTTATTAACTATTCCATAAGTTGGTATTAGTGGAACCGGGACCGACGGCTTAACGTGCTCTCCGAGGCACGGGAATAGTGGTGTTGGAAATCTATGACAAATGTACGTAAGAAAAGTGTATTTCTCATTGGTACATGTCGGGTGGGTTTGAACCCACCTTTGTAGGATTTAAGGAACGCGTTCTTACAACCGAGCCACCAACGCGCCTTAATTAGATATACGAGGGGCGTTCAAAATATTCTCGGTATTGATACGTTACAACCTCTTTTATATATATATTTGTTACTGGCCGCTAAGATTCATCCATTGACATTAAAAAAAAGTAAAATTGGAACCGAGATGTTCTTTTGTTTTTCTGCAATTGCCGAACAAACATGAACACCATGAGCGAATTAACAGTTTTAACGAAATTAGAGCACCGATCCATCATAAAATTCTTGACAAAACAGGGTAAAAATCAAAAAACCATAAAAGAGGAAATGGATTGTGTTTACCGTGAGTCTGCTCCTTCTTTATCTACTATTCAAAAATGGTCAAGCGAATTTAAGCGTGGAAGGGAGAGTATTGAAGATGACCCTAGACCTGGCCGGCCTGTAGTGGCTACCTCACAAGAAAATATTGATAAAGTGGAAAAACTTATATTGGAAGACGGCCGAGTGAAGGTAAAATCTATAGCTCAAGTAACCAATCTCTCTATTGGTACCGTACATGACATTATACATGACCATCTTAATATGTCAAAAGTAAGTGCAAGATGGGTTCCGCGAATGCTGACGCTTCTTCAAAAGGATATGCGTGTGGCTTGCTGTTCAGATTTTATCGACCTGTGTGGTGAAAATCCCGATGAGGTGCTGCAAAAAATAGTTACTGGAGATGAAACCTGGGTTCATCATTATGACCCAGAGAGCAAACAGGAGTCCATGCAGTGGCACATTAAGGGTTCAGCTCATCCCAAGAAGTTCAAGGTAATCCCGTCAGCTGGCAAGGTCATGGCCACAATATTTTGGGATTGTGAAGGAGTTTTGCTTATCGATTATAAAGAAAAAGGTGTAAATATCACAGGGCAGTACTACGCTAACGTTATACGTCAATTAAGAGATGCGATCAAAGAAAAGAGGCGAGGAAAGTTAACCAAAGGTGTTCTGCTTCTGCATGACAACGCCCCTGTCCATACTGCTCATATTGCCAAGGCAGCTATTGTTGAATGTGGGTTTGAAACTGTTACTCATCCACCCTATAGTCCGGACTTAGCCCCAAGCGACTTCTTTTTGTTTCCCAATCTTAAAAAGGATCTGCGTGGAAATAAATTTTCTGACGATGAAGCGTTGAAGACGGCCGTGGAGGAGCATTTTTACACCAAAGATAAAAAATATTTTTATGAGGGATTAAAAAAAATAATTGATCGATCTTATAAGTGTATGAACATAGGGGGGGAGTATATTGAAAAATAAAAATATCAAACTTTTCGTACTTGTTTGTTTTTATCCACATACCGAGAATATTTTGAACGCCCCTCGTACGAAAGTAAAAATATGTCTAAAATGTCGCTAATGTTATTTCCTAGAATAGATATTTGTCAATAAACATTCTAATCTCTTTAAAAAATATAATACTTGTAAAAAAATTGTACCTAGAGATTATACCCGACTAATCTACCGAAGATGTGTAAGTGAATATTACAGCAGAAACTGCCACATAATGTGCATTAGAGTATATAATAAAATTCCTAGAGAGATACGAGAGTTACCTATAAAACGTTTAACTATTGAGTTAAAGAAAATTCTTATTGACAACTGTTTTTACTCAATAAAATAATTTTCAACATGCAAATTTTAACATTAAAATTGTATTCTAATAAATTGATATGTACAATATTAATTGTCAACGATGTATAAATAAATATTGTAAATAGTTATATTTATTGACATAGATAGATAGATAGATAGATAAATTCTTTATTGCACAGAAAATAATACATTTTACAGTACATAGGCGAGCTTAATGTCTAAAAACATTTTCTAACAGCTAACCTTTAGCATATTTTATGTCCAGAATATGGGCAGATTGCATCATCATGACAACTGTAATTAAAATAAGCAATCTATACAATAAAGAATTTTGAATTTGAATTTTAAATTTTAAATAGACTGCATTTCTCAAAGTTCACTCAGACTTGACAAATCTTGGTAAATATTTGATTGTGCGAGCGACAGGAATGCAAAACTGTGACTACGGAATGTGAGTGCATATTCTGACCTGTGCGTGTGGTTCGGTTGCGCAATGGAGAGGGAGGGATTAGGTTATAGAGCTCTTCCAAGCACTCAACATAGTATAGAACACGTTCAAAGAAGCTACACCTCGGCGAAGCCCACTGTCTCTATTATATTTAATATGTTTTATGTTTTTACTGTTAAAATAAATAATTATTATTTATTATATCTGCAAGATGAATTGAAACGTAATTTTTTGGATAACAGTTTGGAGCAAAAGTCGCTTCGGGAGCTTTTATTACACTCTATGGAGCTTTACGACCAAATGTAATATTTCCTTTAAGGTAGACTTTCGAACCAAGAGACAGTAACGTCGCAACTAGACACAACGACAGACTGCGAACATTTTCAACATTTTTATAATTATTTAGTTGTTACCCTCAGATACTTGGCGTATTACAATTATTGAATCCATGTTCACTCACAAGATAAACAACACATTTTTTAAATACTGTTATCATCTTTCTTGAGTATTTAACTCAAAAAAAATACTCGCTTACTGGCCCCGTTGCTTTCTTTACCGGTAAAAAAATCACCTATATCACGTAATCGTTATAATAATAATAAAAATAACAAACAAATAATAATAATAATACATAAATTAGAAAAAGTATCAACTGTACCCATATTAGTATCTACGACCGGAGTAATACCCAAAACATTACATGACAGCCTCGAAACTATTAACGTAGACCAGCACATATATATATACAGACAATTGCAAAAAGCTACAATCCTTAATACTTGCCAGAAAGTTTGGAGTTAAAGAAGCGTGATGCTCACTTGACCGAGACCCGTGAACATCATTAGGTTAACCGGTTAAATACCGAGAATCTTTAAGAATACACTTTACATAATAATAATAACGTTTATTGGCGTAAAAATGACGACAGACGACGTCGCTTGCTTCGGAAGTCTACATTTGAAAAGCACAAACAACATTTATACAATGTAAAGTTTATGATGAACAATTTTATTTGTGTAGGTGTTTGTTTTGCTACTTTTTTCTGTCCCATGAAATATCATGGCAATCGGTCGAGCCGGTTTTAACTGATCTTAACAAGACAGAATGCGTAATTGTAATCAATTAAAGGAATTGCTTAAACCTTACACATTCAGCACGATACGATTATTTGTCGAATAAGGCCGTTTGTCCACCGCCACCGTCACGAGACTATTTTATATTTAGTTCGGCGGATGGGGTGGCAGTGCTCTGTTGACGGGCATGCAATGGACAGGCGGCCATATATCTGATGAGTGGAGCATCCTCCACCTGTTTTAATTGTGAAATCTTGAATACTATGCTGCAAAGAATATCTAAATCCAGCAGGGTGACGCGGAGTGCACAATCGTCCAAGAATGAGTCGTCTAAGAACGATTACGTCTGTCAAAAATGTAAAAGCTAGACGGAGTGGCCAAGAACGCACATTCGCTTCGTCGCCACAAATATTAGGATATACTAGGAAGCACTTTTAAAAGTATTTTCATCACTACTGACAGTTGCACGTCGCGTAGACGAATGTGCTCAACCTAGCTTTTAAGACGAATCATCAGCTGTCAACGGACGAACGTAAGTCAATACGATAGTGAAAACGATTGTGTTCCGGTGATCGTTCGGAATGATTTAAGGTTACTTAATGTGAAGTAATTCTAGTAAATCCTCCCTCAGCTCCCACAGCACATAAGTTCTGGGGTTCTTAAGACTTCCATTAACCAGTAACTGTGGTGATGGAAAAACAGCCTTAGATAAACTCAAAACTTACATACAAATCACGACGCTTACGACACGATAATCTGTCGTCATAGTAGGAACGCGTCCCAACATGCATTTCACTCGTATATCTTTATTTTGTCATTTTTAAACGAAATATATCGCTTTGCTCATCATTTAAGCATTCTCAGAATACATTAACGTTGATGAGCTCTAATAATCTGCGTGTTCTGTTGTAATCGAATGTAGCTTAGCACGTATTATAGCATGTCATGTTACAATTACAGACTAACGATGTGTAATAATCTGAATCGTTTGTTTTTTAGTAGTAGTTCAACCTGGCGTTGTCCGTGTTACAGCGATGTTGTAGTTGGTGAGGACGCATCATATTTAGATGTTGAAGCAAGGCCAACCCTGAGGTAGCAGTCTTGAGATTTCATAACGATCGTTAACTTAGTGGTTTAAGGAATTATGACATTATTATTTTTATTATATTACTATTATTATTATTTTTTAATTATCATTGTTATTTATCTTTTTAATGTACGTATAACATTTTTTTATTTTTTGAGACTTAGGTTAGTTGAAATGTTTTTGACATTTGTTTATTTTTTATCATTACTATTGTAAGGTATTATAAAATTATAATTTAGTAATAAGTATGACAATGCCAATTTACAGCTGCTATTTATTATAATTTCAAAAAATAGAATACTTATAATTTGACGAGGCGGTATCTACTGTTCCTGACCAGTAATTTATGAAATCCATTACCTATTATTGAGTTGTTCAGCTGATATTATGATTCTGTTTTAATCACTAGTAAATATTTTTATTAGAACCAAAGTTACTGACATAGCATTCAAAATTAGCAAGCTGAAGTGGCAATGGGCCGGACACATCTGCCGCAGAACCGACGACCGATGGGCAAACGGGTTCTGGAGTGGAGACCACGTACGGGACGACGCAGAGTGGGACGACCCCCCGCCAGATGGACGGATGACCTAAGGAGGGTCGCTGGTGGGGGTTGGATGAGGATTGCAAAAGACCGCGTGCAGTGGCGAGCCTTGGGGGAGGCCTATATCCAGCAGTGGAGAGACACAGGCTGATGATGATGATGATGATGATGAAATATTTTAATGTATACATTATGTAAATTATAAATAACTGTTATGACGTGTAAAAGTGCAAAAAATGTTGCCTATTTACTGAATAAATTATTGGATTTGATTTGATTTGATAAGGTTGACGAGCCTTCCAACAGACCAAATCGCGTGTTCACTTTTCAGAATTTGATCATAATTGTCGAAAACGTATACTTATTGTTTTTTAAACGACGTCACAGCCTTGGATTGCATCTACTTACATTTAGTTTATTTTGCGTTGACGCCGCCAGTGACGACGTCAGCTTGATAATCTTGTTGAAAATGGCGTCGCGAACACTAAATGTGATAATTTATTGTCAGTCTATTAACTAATTGGACGCAATCTTCGAATCGATTAAAACGTCGTGCGTTTGGAGATATGGTCAGTGCCTACCTTTAGTTTTAATAATTTTGGAAACGTATATAATTTATCTGTTAAATTTGCTAGTTTCGCAAACTATTTAGCGACGAAAATTGACAGTCCGCAAAGTTATCGAATATTATCGTTACAGTTTTACCGTGTGACAGCAGCCAGCTGACATTTGCTTCTAGTGTTGCAAAGGAATAAATATTATAAAGGGCGAAGGGCGGTGATGGGTTTGCCCAACGAAATATGTTCAAGCCTGTATGGAGATTTTTTTAATATAGATATAGTCTAAACTATGAATGCTATGACTGTCTTAATAGATTAGTTTGCCTTAAAACGCCTAAATTACTTGACCGATTTTACTAAATTTAGGCAGAGTTATTCCCAGCGGGGTGAGGCGGAGTGCACATACGTCGGAAAACAATATCGTCTAAGATCTATTACGTCTTACAAATGTCAAAATCTTCGGCATTCCGCCTAGCTTTTGACATTTCTGACAGACAAAATCGATCTTAGACGATACGTTTTCGGATGATCGCGCACTCCGCCTCACCCCGCTGGATTCAAATTTTAGACAGTAATGTCAAACGTCAAACGTAACTCTTTTTTTTTTATAATGCATTTTTATTTAATATTCCTTGGAAAATAATAATTGAACGATAATTAAATTAAATTTCGAGTACTTAAATTTATTATATAAATATTTAAAATTAGGATTTGTTTTCGTAAAAACTTTCCGATAGCTTGGAGGCGTGCGCTCGGTTTAAGGTGACAACCAGATTGCATTCACTGCCATTGAATTACTGGAGAAGACTTCACGAGTTCCTCTGGGTAAGGCGAGAGCTGAAAAATAAGAGCGTTAGTGGCTCGTTTCCTTGCAAAAATCCAATGCGAAACACGTACGTACATTTGTCATAGATTTACAACACCACCGTTCCCGTGCCTCGGAGATAAATAAATTGTCATTATGACATCAGACCCTCGCCAACCTGTGTGGCCAGCGTGGCGAGTGAAGGCCAAATTCTTTCTCCCATCTTCAGCAGTGAAGGTCTAGGACTATGTGGGTCGTGATGACGGAAAATTTAAATGTAAATACATAAATAAAACTTTAATTTCTTTAGAATATAAATACTTTTTTGAAAAAAAAAATTGTTGAGATTTAGTAAGATAAATAAGATAATTTATAGATATAATAACTTACTTCAAAGAAAAACTTTTTTATTTTTTTAATATTACATAGATAATTAATATTTTACTACTATCTTCTACTAATGACATTTTATTTAATATTTCTTAGTTAATTTCCCATAATAGTTGCAAATAATTACGTCAGTGTAGATTTTAAGTTAAACGTATAAAACATATCACATTTTTTCTTAAATAATATTGCTATCTAATAATACGCCTGTCAATAAAATAAGTCGTGAGTTTGTAAAAGAGTTTTTTTAATTAAAACGAATTTCACGCGTAAAATATCATATTTATAAAAACAGCGCACGCTAGGCGACCTCTCAAAAAACGAACGTGGGAAGGTAATATTTTCTCCCTGCCAGCACCTCGTAGTATCGCGATATTAATGACATGAGTTAGCTTTTAACGGCATTGTATTCTTCAAAAAAGATCTTAACGCTTAAAATTTATCGAATAACCATAGTCACGATATAACTGTTGGTTAGTTGGCCAGCGCTACGAGCGGCCACTAGCAGATTTAATTCTACGCACACCGGGCGGTGACACGATTTTCTTACATTTTAAAAAGGAAATGCAGTCGAGTATTCATTTGTTAATTCTACTGCTGCAATAAACCAATCAGTAATAAAGTCATCTTTAATTGAGCTATCGAAGACCTGCAACAGAATCCCTACGTGGTTAGCTAAACAGAATAGAGCCTGTACAAACCAACTTTATTACATCAAATATTTTTTCAAGCCTATTAAAGTTGACTACATTTACAACCAAAAGCTTAAAAAAACTACAGATTCTGACTAGTTTTTTTTAGGCCGTGGATGGATAAGTGAATACTGGTGACTGGACCATAACTCCTACCACTACAAAAATAATTCGCGATGTCTCCACGAGTAAGTCAATGTTCCCTGTAGGTATTAAAATCGTCAACCGTCGCCGGCAGATGTCGCCCCGATCTGCCTTGAAAATGCCCCTTTTGTCTGCCTCAGGGAAATTAAATGTAGCTTCAAAATGAGGATGCACTTTTTAGCTATTATTTTTTTAAATCCATCGCCGCTTTTTCTAGATTATATTTGTTTTTTTATAGTGAAATAAAGCTATTCATTACGTTAGAGAACCTTCAGAAGTTAAGTATTATCACGATCGTATCTCTTCCGGTGTAGTCAGAAATTACGTCGATAGGAGTATCATTTTTTTTTAAACTGCACTAAATGGACTACTTATTAAAATAATGGGCACTGACCGTGTAGTACCTTTTTTTTAAATTTTTTAATTTATTATTTTTACTCATTATTAATTTAAATTAACAACAAAATTGTATGTGTTAGTGCTAGTATTCACCCGTACAACACAAAAAGAAACTTAAATAATAATGTAATTTGTCGATAATTGTATTCCAATAAATTGACAGTAGAAATGAGATCGTTGCGTCGGATATGCGGCGTCACTTTGGCGGACCGCATACGTAACGTCGAAATACGAAAAAAAGGTTGGTATAAAGGAAAGTATAGGGACAAAAATAAGGAATAGGCATATTGAAAGGATGAACGAAGAAAGATTGACGAACCAGATATATAATGCGAAAGTTGTGGGTGAAAGAGGCCCTGGCAGACCGAGACTTACATATCACGATCAAATAAATAAAACACTGACTGAAGGTGAATTAAAAAGCCTTCGTAACAAAAGGGCATGTATGAAGAGGTTAATGAATGTCGACGAAGTGAAAGAAGTATGTCGTGATCGTGTCAAATGGCGCTCAATTGTCTCTGCCTACCCCGCAAGGTATGTGTAATAAATTGACAAGAACAATATTAAATATAAACTATATAAAAAATTAATATTGTAAATAAATATCTATTGGCATAAGCATATTGTATGCCCATAATATGGGCAGATTGCATCATCATGACATGTGCATACAGCTGTTATTAGAATAAGCTATCTATACAATAAATTATTTTGAAATTTGAATTTGAAGTTACGGTCACATTAATAGAATGTTTTTCGATTTTTTACTAATATTTAAAAAAATGTATAATTCTATATCGTTAAAAAAAAATACGTGATAGATACTGTACTTTAGCCGCCTTAACGTTAGACCTACGATCTACGATCTACGCCACACCCTATATATTTCAATAATTAATAATTTTACTTTATTTATTATAGAGATTCTTGTTCAAACTACAAATTCATTCTTATACGGATAATTGCGACAAGAAATGCTACACGCGAATGAAAAGTGCACTTGGAAAATGAGCCAAAAAAAGCTTTTTTATAGGTAATTGGAGATACCACACGCGATTATCTGATCACGTAAATGGACAGTGTTCAGTATGTTCAGATACCAATTTCATTGCGACGACCGTTATTCTTTGCAGGTTGGCCAGACACCACGTTCTTAAAGAAGCGGCTGTCACGTTAAGCGGGACATTAAAATAAAACAAATGAATTTAAGCAAAGGAAGTTAATATATTAAGTAAAGTGAAGTTAACAGAGCAAGATAATCTACAATTATATAAGGGAGGGTCGTAAGCCAAAACTTAGCCCTATCACTCTTTATGCATCCGTTGACCGTACGTTGGGATACCTTCCCTCGGAGAGCCTGAAGATGGGGACCCGGAGAGCGCTGCCGATCCCAAGCAGACAACGAGGCGTCACGGGGATCCTGGGCAGCGGGGTTATCTTCTCAAGCTGGGTCCCAGCTCTAAAGTCCAGACATAGAACCCTGGAACGCACGAGGAACACGCGTTACGTTCCATCTCCAAATCCACCACCACTTCAGTCTACACCAAGACAAGATACCAGATAGATGGTGAAACTGCAGCAGTGGTGCACAAAATAAATTAAGAGTCACTGCACGTGGTCATGAAGTGACCGCGTACTATTTTCTTTTCAATACTTACCCAAGCTACGGGGGCGCAATATCCAGTAGGATGATCCTATATATGTATAGTTAAGTTTATATATTAAGTTACTGTTGTTAAATAAATTTATTAAGCTGTGCGTTTCTTGCAGTCTGATTTGAAAAAGGGCTTAATGTCAAAATCTATTTTTGACAGGTGACGTCTTAAATAAATGCAAGATGCAGTTGTAAGATCGCTTTCCAATATAACGAAAAAACATTAGCGGTTCGAGCCACGAAATGTACCATGAGAACTTGTACCTATGTCATATCTTGCACACATTTGTCATAGCTTTACAACACTATCGTTCCTGTGTACCGTTCCTCGGAGAGCACGTTAAGCCGTCGTTCCTGCATCCCTACTCAGTTAGTCGCAAACGTTAGATTGTCAAAATAGTGAATTCTGTTATTTACTACCAGTTTTAGCCCGAGTTTCTCCGATCATAGCCGACCTTACGTCAAAATAGCGTTTTCCACTATTTCAAAGGTAACCCATGGGGTTGCAACTTCAAAATCATTGGGAAAACGTGAATTAAAAACTTAAATTGTCCGCCTCGAATTTATATTAAAGTTGACAACATTTATATAAATTAAACTAAGATTATATATTTACAAATCAAAAATATGGCAAATACTAAAGAAATATATAATATTTTTTTTTTTAATTAAAGTATCGTAACATTATTTTGCTGTCATCTGTAGTGGAAACCTTTATACGAGAATACCAATTTTAATAGCGTTTTACACTGACAGTTCCATTATATAAGGGATTCCACTATATAACGTTGGCGCTTAAGTAACAGAGTAGGGCAGCAGGTTTCACTAATACCAACTTGTAAATACGTTAATAAATTGTCATTAAAAATAAATTACGTTAGACCCTCACCAACCCGTCTGGCCAGCGTGACGAGTGTAGGTCAAATTTATGTTCTTGAAATTTTCTAACTATCTCCAATAGGACTGTGTTCTAGGGGCTGTAATGATGATGCATTATTGTGTGTCAACCAGAAATCGAACCAGATACCTCCGCGTATAAATGTTAGGAAAATGTAAGTTGCCAAATCGACGAATTCTATATTTCTTTGTTCGTACTATAGACCGAAAATTTTAAACAATTCTGTAGTTTTAATAGTTGAAGCTAATTCTAATTAGGACTAAGCCTAAATATAAAACAGATAGGCTTATAATTTCAGATTTTATGTGGCCACAAAAATGGTAGCCTAAAAAGGGCTTTTGTAAAAATTACGCAAATTGAATTGCATTGACTAATATGTAAGATTTGGGCATTTAATCTATTTTAGATGTACTCTGGCATTAAAGTTAGCATTTCATATTTTGCTCAGGTATTCTAAATTTTTTTTTAAACTGATAGTGACGTTATCGCGTATAAACATACTAGACAAAAATGTAAATATATTTTTAATGTCGCTTGCTATTTTTCTTAAACATCTTATAGCTATAAAATTCTCTTTACATGTTTTACGTTAATGTCATGCAAATATTTGGCAATTACAACTTGTAAAATACAAGTAGGTACATTAATGCTAAACTCAGGCCACGCTACACTTTAGCATTAGTTATTGCTTAGATATTCTATAATTGTATAAAACTTTTTTAAATAAATAATTTATTAAGTAATATTTTTGAAATGGTTAATCGGTAATTTACACTAAAATACTATTATATTATGTAAGCAAAGTGAAAAAGGTATACGCTTTATATCTCTATTGTGTCTAAAACTAAAGTCCATAAAGAATTACGGTCGTACGTGATGAAAATGGTATCCAAACATACTGAGCTCCGTTCATTTACGTGATCAGATAATCGCGTGTGGTATCTCCTATAAGAAATACTTTTTTTTTGCTGATTTTCCAAGTGCACTTTTTATTCGCGTGTAGCATTTCTTGTCGCAATTATCCGTATAAGAATGAATTTGTAGTTTGAACAAGAATCTGTATAATATACTCGACTTGATAAAGTAAAATAATTAATTATTGAAACCATATACAAAGTGTGGCGTAGATAGTGGTTCAACGTTAAGGCGGCTAAAGTACAGTACCTATCACGTATATCTTTTTTAACCATAGGTTTTTGGAATTATACATTTTTTTAAATATTAGTAAAAAATCGAAAAACATCTTATTAATGTGACTGTATTTGTCTAATATGAGAATAAATAATAATGAATGCCCGATTCATACATAAGTCATTGTAAGTTAGTGTCTTGTTCCAGTAATCCGCTGAGAAACAGATGTTCTTTGATTAATTAAAATTAATCGACCTTTGGATTATAGAGGCTTGCTCTTTATTGCCCTTAGATGGATCAATTACTTCATTTAACAAGTCTGTTCCTTACGAGTAAGATTCGGTACCATGACTCATTATTTCTGGATTTAAGTACCTACATTTTTCTCGAGAATGTTTTATTTATTTTTATTATTATTTTATTATTACAGGTTTTAACAATAATTAAACTTTTTTTTTATACTAGTACGACATGTGACCTTGCGTCCTCCTGATGTTAAGTGGCGCGCGAGGTCCATGTTAGCAACTGGAATTAGACACTCATGACTGACATCAGTCCCTAACACTATGCCGGCTTGACGGCAATTCGAGCCTGATTCCGAAACGTGTGGATACACTTTACTGGGTTTATCGGCACGAACGGGGGATACTTCCCCGCCCCGGCAGACTAGGCAAATTACCGCCATCAGTCTGCCTACCACCTCCAACTTGTAGTAAAGTCCTTGTAATCGGTTATGATGTACGATAATTTCCATAAAAATCTATGACTTTTTCTGTTATCCTTGTTTAGACGAGTGGTATATATATATCTATATATATTTAAAAGAGTTTATAATATGTGTACAAAACTAACTTGATAAGGTGATTACAGTCCGATTGTTTTGAACAAACGAGAATAAATCATAGCTCGGCTGCACTATTGGGCGTGTTCTCGCGGCTCTAATTAATTCTCGAAAGACATAGACGTGTATATAAGGACTTGTCCGACCATTAAAGTTATTAACGCCTAATATAGAGCGCAAAAAAAAATGTAGCTTGAAATAATATAGTTTGATTTCTCTACGAAGATAGAAGTAAGTAATTAATTTTATTGTTTTTTCCAGGCACTTTCTTAAAAAAAAATTGTGTTTCGCATCGCAACTACAATACGATTAGTAAATATTTTTTACTGAACTGTCGTACATGCGCGTTGTTATAGACAAACTTCTAACGTTTCTACAGCAATTACGTTTCCTGAAAATTGCATTCCACGCGGATACTGAACACTCAGTGAAGAGTCGTCCCACTCTTCATTGCCTATACTAAAACAATGGAATAAACGCATATGTAGGCCAAATCGTCATTTAAAAAACGAGTCTACTTACATTTTCTAAATATATCCAAACTAAATTTTAAAGTTGTATATGTATATTTATTATTCTTGATAGTATATTTATATTCATAAGTAGATTATATATAAGTAAGTTTATTATCTAAGTATATGTTTAATATTTAGTTGTAACATTATATATTTGTTATGTGTTACTTATACTTTCATTACACCTACAGTTGTACTAATTAGTCCCAAAGGTTTTGCTGTCCGAAAATGTCTATTAAGTCCGCATATTGTACATTAAAGTTTTGAGATCAACAAATAGGTTCTAAAGAAGAGGACGACAAAGAGTGAGACGACTCCTGCTAAACGGACGGATGACCTAAAGAAGGTCGCTGACGGGGTTTGGATTAGGGTTGCAGTTGGCGAGCAATGGCGAGAGGCTGATGATAATAATGATATACGGCAGATAGGCGTGAAACAAGCGCAGGTTTAGAACTTGATATATGTCTCCCAAATGGATATTAATACAAAGGATGATGGTTAAACTGGTCGGACATATTTTGGCCTTAAATTATTGTGTTAGGTCGGTCCTTAAGTTATAAAATGTCTATGTATAGAGAGAACATTAATAACATGCTCGAAATAAAGCCGTCGTTTGCCGCTTCATCTTTAGCTCTGCATGCAGAAATAACTTTAAAACATAGACATATAACCTTGTGATCCACCTTAGTTACTGCCGGGATACCATCGGTTCTTAAACTGCCCAGGACTTCTTGCGGTAATGGAAAAATACCCGACAGATTAACCTTGGTGCCGTTGTCCATGGGTCAATCATTGCTGTGGGACCCTACGTGTGTCGACACCCTTGCTCAGTCTCATCTCCAAGTCATATCTGTCAGGGCTGGGGCTGCAGCTGACTCGGCTGAATAGGCCAAATGTAAATACTAAATAATAATAATGTTTGTGGCTTTAGACAATGAGACCGTGAGAGCTAAGTGTTCAGTTGTTTAACTATCTAATCAGCTCATTAATACTGTATGAGACAAGAGGCCTGGCTGATTTTGTTATTAGATTGTAAACTGACGTCTCTTTTACAGTCACGAATTAGTTATTAACTTGATTTTTAAAATATAATTTGTCCATTAAGCTGACATACAGTAACGGCGCCCAGCACCAAAAGTTCATGAATTACCGGCCGGTGGTTGCCCACTGAGATCCTGTCGGGGAAAATGGGGGAATGTCCCCATCCTGGGCCTGCCCATTAGCCATCCGGGCCTGGACGACCCCACTGTCTGTCTGTCTTTAAAACAGAATTTCAAATACATAGTTGTAAGTAATAACGAAAACCTTGTCCGATCCTCTTCAACCCTATGGTGATAGAATATTTTGCATTAATAAAACTTTTTGTGTCCCGACCAGGAATCGAACCCGGTACCTCCCGAGTCTAAATCCACGGATTTAACCGCTAGACCACGGAGGCAGTCCTTAGTATTAATATTAATATATATATTGTAAATATTTTTATCGAATAAATGTTTTAATTATATGAATTATTCTGTTGTTAAGGCCTGACCGTATAATTACGTCTATGGTTTTATTTAATGTACAAGTATATCATTCGAGATGAGCTTTCAACTAATGGAAGCACTTTCGTCATTTTATACATAAAATATTAAATACAGATTAATTTGCTAACGATCCTAATTAATTACTTTGTTGTACAAATACTTAAACAAGTCAACATTACATTCGTTTTTGGAATTCAGTTGGATTCAATAAAAATACTGTATGGTATTTTAAACGTAACAGATTTCAGAGACAAATTTAGTTGTATAAAATAATTACCTATATAATTATTGCTTTATTTATTTCCATGAAAATGTACATAACAGATTATACGTCTAAACAATACATATTTCATAACAACATTAAAACACGAGTGACTAGATGTGCGAATTAATATGGCTCCAAGTACTTTAGGACAATGTTTTTACTTTCCACATCCGTTGATGCGAACAAAATTCTCATCGGACTGCAGGATTTTGTTTAATAAAACGATTGCACGGGGAACGGGGGCACTCTGGAGTAGGTGTGTACGAGCACTCTCCTCAGCAAATAGCCGATGGCCGCGCGCGCGCAGGTACTTGTTAGGTACAAACAATGAAATTAATTTTAATATAGTAGGTAGATATATTTTAGCTCTAAGAATATTTGATATATATAAGACTAGTGCTTTATTGCGTCTAACTTCTAAGGAGTTATAACGCAGCATACCTAATATAAATAATGTGGGGTACAGAAAGGGGTAGTAACCATATGTCTTCTGGTACATGGCTCTGAGAAATAGTTTCTGCACCTTTTCCACCATTAGTGTGTATGTACTTTCTCTTGGATTCCAAACTAAAGCGTTGAATTCAAGAGAACTGCGGACATGTGAATTGTACAACACTGCCAGTGTACTCGGGTCAGTAAAGTCTCGCCCTTGTCGCATCACCCATCCTAAGTTTCTTCTAGCTCTTTCACACATTTTAATCATATGCGCATGGAAGGTCAGGTCACTTTATTGAAGTTGTTTATTCAAATCGCTGAGAATATTAAAAAAACAATAATTTATCTTATAAATATAAATAAATAAATATATATAAAGCGTTTCTTGCAGCTTTATTATTATTATTACCTATGATAGTACTCAGATTTAACTTAATGTTAGAATTATATTCCGCCGTTTTCTTTTTCTGTATGTTTTTTATTGCATATTTATGTGTATTATTTCTTAGTTTGAAATGTAAAGGTTAGGATTATTAATTAAATCTTCTTTATACTTAATACTATCAGCCTTAATCTTAGTAATTTCTTTTAAATAAATAATAATTAAAAACTACTTAAATAAAATTAAAAACCTATAAACTTAACTTAATAAAATCTAAACTATTTATAGATAAAGATACGCAGTAGTCGTTAGTTTTATGTTTTATGTAATAGCTTTCAGGCCATTTTATTTAAGCCCTTTTGTGACAAAATAAGCCTTATATCTTGTTATATATTTGAGATATTGCAGCTTTGAACGATTGTCGGGCAAGGACTTGGATTAATTGCTTCCACGTCGGGCAGTACGGAACCCAGCCCGAACAATGGCATCTATAAGAACTGGTCATTTAATCTCATAATTATTTTTAACGCAGCTGTTAATGGGGTGTATCACTAACTTTTTATCGCGGTAGATGGCGCATGATAGATGGTACCTCATAGAACTGTCAGTTGCATAGAAAAATTGTATTTTTATTACGAAATATATTATTTTCTGAATATATTGCGGAAGTGAGCAGCTTTTAAGTGTACAAATAGAGATTTCCAAGCGAAATCAAAGATATGGTGATCTCTAAATTGCCGTTCTATTAATTAAACCTTTTTTCGTTTTTAAAGACGGTTTTCGCTTTCCTAATTAGTCTTCTAAAGTAGGTAACGTTAAGTTAAAATTCATTTTACTGTTATAAAAATAAAAAACCACAAAAACATTTAAAAAATGATCCGTCATAGGTGTAAACAAGGTACCAGTGCCGCTAGCGACATCTACAAAAAAGCTTTGCCTGATACACCCCATTGCTAAGATCGATAAAGCGGGAAAAAAAAATGATAGACTTCATTGTCTAGCGGTTAAGCTCGTAGATTAAGCCGCTAAGGTACAGGGCTCGATTCCAGGTCGGGAAACAGTAATTAAATTAATTTATTTCTGATGTTTCTCAAGTTAGGTCTATCTGCATATCGATCGTGTCTGCGAAAATTTTATTGACATTAACGATGCGTTTAGTATTTTATCACGATTGCCGTAACCTCTTATAATAATAATAATAATAAAATTATTTATTGCACACAAAATATACAATATAAAGTATTGTACTACCAATAATCTACCAGTGTGAAAATGGAAATAATATAGTAAAAACCAGAGTTAAAATATGTAAATAAATACAATATATACATTTATAATACCTAACAGAAAAATACTTTCTTGTTTTTGGCCACCTCTTCGGGGTGGTCAGAAATCAAGACCTTTTTTTTTTTAAAAAAAAAGAGACGGGTTTCTTTTTAATCAACTTTACTATAGTAGGCACATCATGACAAGTGTCAAGAGCGTACCGAACTCGAGAAATATCACAAATAAATTACTGTGTCTCGACCAGGAATCGAACCTCTTACCTCGGAGTCTAAATCCACGGAATTTCTAAAGTTAAATTTGATCTCTTGTGTGAAAGTCATTGAAACTTGTGTATGGAGCGGTATTCATATAGAGGTCAATAAGCCCGCGTCATTCTGACCGATTGGCCTTCTAATTGGGCGTGACGGGTCCCTCGCCAGCACTTGGGAGCCAGTGGCCTCACCATTCATTATTGCCTCAACCCTGTGACCAAATCAATTTCACACCCCACATACGAGTGGAATAAAATTCAACAATTCCAACCTAACATACTTTTTTAGAGCCTTGGTGGCTTGGTTGTACCTCGGCATGTACCAATGAGAAATACACTTTTTTTACGTACATTTGTCATAGATTTACAACACCACCGTTCCCGTGCCTCGGAGAGCACGTTAAGCCGTCGGTCCTGGTTTAACTAATTCAAACTTGCGGAATCGTAACACATTGTCGTTAAAAATTGACATCAGACCCTCGCCAAGTGTAGGCCAAATTCTCTGAAATAAATTAATAATAAATAAATTTATATAAAATCTCTTCGCTCTTCTCACAACTCCCTTTTATCTGTTCCCTCACATCACACTGCAATTGTCTCTAACTCTTTCGTAGTAGTTGCTACTAATTTATGAAACGATCTTCCTGTCATCATACGGCAAGCAACTACCAGGTCTTCCTTTAAAAAACTAGTGTATTCACACTTCTTAAATAGCTCCTGACAGCGTCAGTATGTGTATTATTAGTATTTAGTATATTGATATTATGATATATATGAAGCTATATGGTGTAAGTATATATTAATCCTATTAAATTAACTTTTATAATTATAGTATTATTATTATTTCTATGATTGCACCTATAATTGTTCAAATTTATCCCTTTGGCTGTCAGAGAATGTCTTCGGGCATTAAGTTCGCCTTTGTACTTTGAGCAATAAAGTTTTTTAAATAAATAAATAAAAATAAATAAATAATAAATTTCTGGAAAGCCAATCACCAATAGTGGAGGTCTAACTCTGTGTTCTAGGGACTGTAATGATTATGATCATGATGTACTTTTATAATGTTGTGTCCTAGATGTGTAAATTGTAGCCGATTTGTGATTTCCACACAAACTTTCGTCCCCTATTTCAACACCTTACAGCCCTTTTTTTGCTTTAAAGAGTAGCCTATGTGCTTTCTCAGGCTGTAGACTATCTGTGTACTGAATTTTATTTAAATTGTTTTAGTAGTTTAGACGTGATTGCGTAACACACGACAGACTATATTTCAGTTATCAGTTACTATCGCACTTTAATATTAGTAACGATGTTGGGAACTAATATAATTAATGTAAATAATTTATTCTGTTCACGTCATAATTTGGTAATGTCGAATATTGACATTATAAACTAAGTCTGTTATTACAAGTACTACATGAATAGAATATTAAACAATGTGAAGGATTAATTTTAACGTGTAGAATATATGTATTGTAGTCGAAATGTCAGTGATAAAGCTCGACTCACCATACACAATGCCATGCTAGTAGCAACACTTACGTATCGAAGCGAGACGTGGATATGTCAGAATACGCATGAGAGTAGAGTTAATGCAGTAGAAATGAGGTCTTTACGTTGGATATGCAACGTAACTTTGATGGACTGTATACGTAATAACGAAATACGCAAAAGGAAAATAAGGAAAGGCATGCTCCGATGGTTGAATGAAGAGATATTGATATAATGCGAAAGTTGTGGGTAAAAGAGGCCCTGGCAGACCAAGACTCAATATTACGACCAAATTAATAAAACAATAGCCGAAGGTGCGTTGAAAAGCCATCGAAACAAAAGGGCATGTATGAAGAGGTTGATGAATGTCGAAGAAGCGAAAGAGGTATGTCGTGATCGTGACAAGTGGCGCTCAATTGTCTCTGCCTACCCCGCAAGGGATTTGGCGGGAAGACATGTATTTATGTGAAGGATAAATTTCAACGTGTAGAGAGTATTTTTTATATTATAATAATATATTATGTATACCACGGGTAGTTGTGAAAAAAAGAGCAAAAATTTTTTTTGCTTCAGGTGTCATAAATAAAACCCGTTTTTGAAATAAAAAAGCTATATATTTTAGAGATAACAATTATTATGCAAAAAAGTGTTATTACGAGAATTATATTGATCTCACTTAAGAGAGACGAAATAGAAAGAGAAAGAATGACAGAAGTCTACGTTTGCGCGATCGTCGACTTTTCGCTACCTACTTGATTAGGCTCAGTATGAGTGGCGATATTTTTAGGAAAACTTCTCTGCACCGTAACTTAGGATTTTATTACTAAATAATAAAAATAAAAAATACATAATTCTTTATTTTTATTTTAGATCATAATATAAAATTATTTGCTCTTTAATAAATATCACGTAGTATATGTCTTATTTAATTTTATTTATTATTATAAAAAAAGGACATTCATGCTGTAAGGGGACTTGGGCTAAATTGTATTCACATTTATCTTAAAATACATACATTTATATAACTATTTCAAAAGTACTTTTCATTTATTACAGCCCCTAGAACACAGCGTCCTAGACCTCCACTGCTGGAGATGGGCCTTCCAAACCTGGAGAATTCGTCCTACACTCGCCACGCTGGCCAGACGGCTTGGCGAGGATATGATGACATTTTTTTATGACAATTTATTAACGATTCCACAAGTTGGCATTAGTGGAACCGGGACCGACGGCTTAACGTGCTCTCCGAGGCACGCGAATGGTGGTGTTGTAAATCTATGACAAATGTACGTAAGAAAAGTGTATTTCTCATTGGTACATTCGCTAATACACACATCAAAAGTGTCTAGGGATCAACATATATTTTTGCAATAACTTTTCTCCTGATTGATATTCATTAAAATTTTCTTTAAGGATTGATCAAATAAAATGTTTTCGTTTGTCTACAGTAACGATAAACCAAGTCACCTTTGCATTAGAAAAAAAAATTGCCATTTTCCTAATAAAGGGATTTTTGACATTTGAACCACTAACATTAAAGTTCGAAAAAAAGACTGAAATAACAGTTTTTTTTTTAATTTTATTGGGTAACTTAAGCAATTAATAATCCGTGTTTCTACCGCGAACACTAACAACACAAGAACATCGGTTTGGCATACTCAAAATGAGTTCATCCAAATCACGCTGTGGAATGGCCGCCCATGTTCGTTGCAACAACAAAAAAAGGTCTTCTTGCGACTGGATACCCTCCATATTCGGCAGAGCTCTTCTCTGAAGAATATCCCATGCATGCTCAATCGGGTTCAAGTCTGGCGACTGAGCAGGCCAGGGCAGGACATTGATGTTAGTTGCGGCGAGAGTCTGTCTTACAACTCTTGCGGTGTGCGGTCGTGCATTATAATGCATTAACTGAAATAAGGGACCGATATGCACTTGTAGAGGAACGATGACGTCTGATACAACCGTCTCAGCATAAATTTGAGCGTCGAGGTTGCCTCTGATCCAAATCAACTCAGTTCTTCCGCCGATCGAAATACCCGCCCATACCATGATGGTTCCACCACTATAAGGATGGACTTCCTGGCAGGATTTTAATCGCTGTTGGCGTCCAGGGGTTCTCCAGTGTCGTATACGTCTTGTATCCGGCCTCATACCAAAACGAGACTCATCAGAAAAGCACACGAAACGCCATTGTTCTTCTGTCCAATTTCTGTGTTCAAGAGCCCATTGATATCGAGTCCTACGATTGTGCATTGCTATAGGTGGTACCCGTAGCGGTCTTCGGGAATGAAGGTTCACTTCATGCAAGCGGTTTCTGACTGTTTGGTCGCTAATTAAGTTCCCTGAAGAGCGATGAAGGCTCACGGCTAACATCATGGCGGTTATTGTTGGAGTTCTTCGAGCTGTGATTTGAATGTATCGGTCTTGTCTCCGTGTGGTGCAGCGATACCGTCCTCCATGGCGCTCAGCCACGGTACCAGTGGTTCGGTAACGTGTCCAAAGTCGACTGATAACACTCTGACTTGTATTCAGAGCTAAAGCCACAGTACGTTGCCGGGAACCAGCTTCTATCATTCCCACGGCTCTGATCATTTCTTCCCTGCTTAAATGACGTCGCCGCTCCATAATAACGTTGGTTTTAATCAGTAGTAGGGAAACAGTAGCACTAATAATGTCTTCAATGCGTCTTATGTTTTTATAGGGAAAATATTGACAGCAGATTTTCATCTTTTACTCGAATTTGATTGACAGTTCCTGTTTTAAATTATGAAATGCACCAAAAAGGATCCATATAAATTTATAAAATCATAAATTTATTACAAAGCCACATCTCAATCACAAGAAATCCGCATAAACATGCTTGATCCCTAGACTTTTTTGATGTGTGTATATTGAATTAGAATGATTTAGAATAGTTGAAGCAGGTTGGTTAGATGGCGCTGCAGAAAGCAAATAAATAGAAGATTTGTAACAACTGTTAAGTCGGGACCCATTGTGGGGAGATTTGTAACAACTTCAACAGTCGGGACCCATTGTGGGAAGATTTGTAACAACTGTTAAGTCAGGACCCATTGTGGGGAGATTTGTAACAACTTCAACAGTCGGGACCCATTGTGGGAAGATTTGTAACAACTTTAACAGTCGGGACCCATTGTGGGAAGATTTGTAACAACTTTAACAGTCGGGACCCATTGTGGGAAGATTGTAACAACTTTAACCGTCGGGACCCATTGTGGGAAGATTTGTAACAACTTTAACAGTCGGGATCCATTGTGGGAAGATTTGAATCTGTCTCGGTTTTAAGCTTTGTAATAAAACACATAAAATTATTTCAATTAAGCGGTTATTAAACCTTTTTTGCGACGGAACCGTAAGGCTTGTTTTTTATTGTTAGTTTTTTTTTATCTCTTATCAGTTTTTAATGGGATGTATCAGGCAAAGCTTTTTGTAGATGTCGCAAGCGGCAATGGTACCTTGTTTTATTTTTATTATGGTACCTATATCGCATCATTTTTTAAATGTTTTTGTAGTTTTTTAATTTTTATAACAGATAAAATGTATTTTAAATTAACGTTACCTACCTTAAAAGACGAATTAAGAAAGCAAACACCGTCTTTAAAAAGAAAAAAAGGTTTTAATAATAGAACAGCAATTTTGAGGTCACCATATCTTTGATTTTGCTTAGAAATCTCGATTTGTACAATAAAAAGCTGCTCACTTAGGCATACTATCAATAAAATAATAAATTTTGTAATAGAAAAACAAGTTTTCAATGCAACTGACAGTTATATTAGGTACCATCTACCATGCGCCATCTATCGTGATAAAAAGTTAGTGATACACCCCATTAAAGTTATTTCTTTACGCAGTCGGGGTTTTAATTTTTTTATTAATATTTAGTTGTTGGAGTACTCGTATAACCGATTACATGAGTAAATATTGAATTTGCATTGTTGCTTTGTGAATAATGGAAATGGGAACGGGAAATCAATAAGGGATGTAGGACGGAACACAAAAGCCATTGCCTTGACGCTTGTAAGACTACTGTAAACAGATTGCGACATACATTAAATTACAAGACATCGTTTTATAATAACATGTATTTTAGCCAAATACAAATACAGGCCCATTTGGTTAGTAGCTAGGATGGGCGGCATTCGGGAAGTTACGTCACATCTTCCTATCGAACATACCACAGTGTAACTTACCACCGATCGTCATTATTACTCTAGAATAGTACGTCAACATAAATAAAAACACAAAAAAATCAATCGGGAGCTAAGAGATAAGCTATCTTCATCATGGACGCCAGCAAAAATCGCCCGGTGTCGCCAAGGATATTGTAAGTGTCGTGTGTCGTGATTTCTAAAAACTTTTAAAAGTGATAAGTGGGTAGGTTTACATCCACCGCCCAGTATGTACGACACTACACCGCATAGCTCCAGTCGACCCGTGACCACGGCCAATGCAACTTGGCTGAAACGTCGGGAGAAATATGTCTCTAAGGTAAATCGCGTAAAGACCCGTTTTAAGTAGTAGTTCTTCTTCGTCATTGGTGAAACGCTTCAGGGTTAACCCTATTTAGCGGGCATTAATCTCGGCGGGCGTCGACCCGCTGGTTTCTTGTTTTACCCAGGATTAATGCGGGGAAGGGACCACTGTAGGGTATGTGGCACCTGGGAGGAATTCACTATTTGTAGGGTATACCACGCTGCGTATGGGAGAAGAGTAGTTAGTACGACGACTGCAGGTTACGCCTCGGGCACCAGGATCTCCCGGGGCAGGCGGCGTCCATCCGGTGGCCGTGCGTGGGGAGGTGCGATGCCCCGAAGATGATCGAAGCGGCTGAGGTCGGCTCGATCGAACATGGACTTCGATAGCCTGGCCACGAACCGCTCGATGGTCTCCATCTTCAGGTCATCGTGGAAAGAAGTTTTTTTTCTAGGTTATCTCTTCCCTTTCTGGCAATATGTCAGAAAGAGTATCCTACGAAGACATATGGTGGATAGGATAGTCGATTTTTGGAGTTGTTTTAGAATCGAGACGTTTTGGTTCGATGCTCCGTCCATGAGATACCCAGCATTTTCCGACAACACCACAACTCGAAGGCTTCGATGCGCTTTCGGTAAGCGCTTTTTATGGTCCAATAAATGTGGATAGTCAGTATCTATGAGTTTGGTACGCTAGAGACATAGACAAGTTTGCCACTATTCATGATGGGCCTATAGTAGGGTTCGCCAAAACGAGAGAAATACCAAATTTAAATTTTAAGCAAACGGTGGATTGTGGTTGTTTTAGAATCGAGACGTTTTGGTGCGATGCTCCGTCCATGAGATCCCCAGCATTTTCCGCCAACACCACAACTCGAAGGCTTCGATGCGCTTTCGGTAAGCGCTTTTTATGGTCCAATAAATGTGGATAGTCAGTATCTATGAGTTTGGTACGCTAGAGACATAGACAAGTTTGCCACTATTCATGATGGGCCTATAGTAGGGTTCGCCAAAACGAGAGAAATACCAAATTTAAATTTTAAGCAAACGGTGGATTGTGGTTGTTTTAGAATCGAGACGTTTTGGTGCGATGCTCCGTCCATGAGATCCCCAGCATTTTCCGCCAACACCACAACTCGAAGGCTTCGATGCGCTTTCGGTAAGCGCTTTTTATGGTCCAATAAATGTGGATAGTCAGTATCTATGAGTTTGGTACGCTAGAGACATAGACAAGTTTGCCACTATTCATGATGGGCCTATAGTAGGGTTCGCCAAAACGAGAGAAATACCAAATTTAAATTTTAAGCAAACGGTGGATTGTGGTTGTTTTAGAATCGAGACGTTTTGGTGCGATGCTCCGTCCATGAGATCCCCAGCATTTTCCGCCAACACCACAACTCGAAGGCTTCGATGCGCTTTCGGTAAGCGCTTTTTATGGTCCAATAAATGTGGATAGTCAGTATCTATGAGTTTGGTACGCTAGAGACATAGACAAGTTTGCCACTATTCATGATGGGCCTATAGTAGTGTTCGCCAAAACGAGAGAAATACCAAATTTTAATTTTAAGCAAACGGTGGATTTAACGTCCGTGTGCCAAATCCACCATCGTATGTGGGAAAGAGAGTTGAAAACAATGGTAAATTTATTTATTTCCATGAAAATGTACATTACAGATTATACGTCTAAACAATACATATTTCATAACAAAATTCAAACACAAGGATAAGTGACTAGATGTGCGAATTAATATGGCTCCAAGTACTTTAGGATAATGTTTTTACTTTCCACACCCGTAGATGCGAATACATCAAATTCTCATCGGACTGCACGATTTTGTTTAATAAAACGATTGCACGGGGAAAGGGGGCACTCTGGAGTAGGTGTGTACGAGCACTCTCTTCAGCAAATAGTCGATGGCCGCGCGCGCAGGTACTTCGACCCTGATCATTTCTTCTGTGAGATCATAATATATTTGTTCGACTTCATGTTGTTTTTTGGAATATTTGATTTCCACGGAACGGTAAGTTCAATTATAAGTAAATCCGCGTTTAGAGGCGTGGATTCTGACCACCCTGACCAATTACTGTCGTGGTAACACGCCTTTCTTAAGACCCATCTAGCAAATGACCCATGACTAGGTATCCCAAAAAAATTTACGGTTCCTCGCCGAACATTCTATATTCTAGCAGTATTTTGCATTATAGTCTAGCGTTTAAGTTTTTGGATTTAGAATTGGAGGTATCGGGTTCGATTATTTCTGTACGCTAGAGATCGACGAGCTTGCCACTTGTCTGATGGGCCTATAGTAAAGTTGGCTAAATTTGAATCCGATTTAAAAAAATATAGCTTGTTTTCTGACCATTTCGGAAGGGATACGGTCGTGATGATACTTTACTGTTTTGCGTTGTCATGCCATGTTTGACTATAATTGGGGTTTATTGTGCTGCAATAGGACGGCAAAGTGCCTATTTAAATATACGAAAACGACTTCCTTTCATAGCATTTATTTTAAATGAAAAATTACCATAACTTATACAAAATTATTAGTTCAGAAACCACGCTTTTAAAGAATAGGGTAAATGTTTAGACATTTGTTTGGGCTAAATATTCACTTGCTTGATGAAGACGAATTGACGTGAGAATCATCAAAATCGGCCAACGAGTTTGGTTTCCACAAAGGACCAAACAGTCGGGTAAAAATAATGGTGGTCGCTAGATTTTCATAATACACCAATCTAGTGAGATGAGACGAGCGTCGCGGGCTTGCAGAGTCGCGATAATTACTCGCCCCAATATGCGCCGTACGCTCCACGACCGCTATTTGAATATATCCCCGCGGAGAAAGTTTGCGGGTACCCCGTTAGAAATACCACATTTCATTGCCTTATGTTTAAAAGTAACGACCTAAAATATATATATATATATATATATATATATATATATATATATATATATTACTTTATTCCACGAAGTACAAACAGAGATTTTCTGACATTTTCATACACACTTTATAACTATAATATAATATAACTAAGGCCTTCTGCCAATCATTCTACTCGAGCGGTCTGTGGGTGACGTATACGCGCCGAGCTTACAACGTCCTGCGCGTGCAATACAACAATGCATTCAGAATGCTGCTGGGATTTTGCGGGGTAGGCACAGACAATTGAGCGCCATTTGACACGATCGCGACATACTTCTTTCGCTTCGTCGACATTCATTAACCTCTTCATACATGTCCTTTTGTTACGAAAGCTTTTTAATGTGCCTTCAGCCAGTGTTTTATTTATTTAATCGTGATATGTGAGTTTCGGTCTGCCAGGGCCTCTTTCACCCACAACTTTCGCATTATATATCTGGTCAATCTTTCTTCGCTCACCCTCTCAACATGCCCGAACCATCGTAGCATGCCTTTCCTTATTATATATGCGTATATGTATGTATTTTATATTAGTTATATATTTATTTGTTTATGTAGGACATTTATATATATAAGTACTATATGTTTGTAATTAATGTGTGTTTTATATAGTAATAAATAATTTCAACTATCATTTTTCTCCTGCTGCACCCACTTATTACATATCTCAGTCACAAAGGTTAGTTGGTAGAAAATGCATTTACGGCATTAAGCTCGCCTATGTACTTGTTTTGGTTTTGTACAATAAATTTATTATTATTATTTTTCATTGTTACATGCCGGGGTTTAAACTCACCTTTTTTTAAGCGTTCTTACAACTAAGCCATCACAGCCCACTCTCTCACTGATCACAGTGTATGTATTTAGCTTGTAATGGATTTAACTTGAGGTATTTTTGGATTCTCAGATAAAATTAATTTTTCGGCCTGTTCATTTCATATTAAGTCAATGGCGGATAGAGTTTTATTAATGTCCAAAATGATAACGACATGTCGCGGAGCCGGCGTGCCAGGATTACCGACGAGCAGCTGAATTAATAACGCAGCTACTGTGCCAGTAGGCGAGCTTTATGGACCTAATTCCAACCAAGACGTACATTCATACTAGCTGTTTAACGCATGATATAATGCGTGGAATTTGTTAAGGAGCAAATCTTTTTATATTATAATCTAGAATAAAATTAAAGAATTACGTATATATTTATTTAAATTACTTAGTAATAAAATCTTAAGTTACGGCGCAGAGAAGTTTTTCCAAAAGTATGGCCACCCTTGCCGACCCTAATCGAGTAGGTAGAAAGACGCGATAGTTGACTTACGTAATTGTTTGTCTCTCTATTTCGTCTTTCGTCTGTGAGCGAGATTAATTAATAATGTTTTAAAAAGTAAAGTATCATCACGACCGTTTCCCTGTCGGGGTGGTCAGAAACCACGCTTATAAATAAGCGGATTCACATTTAGCCAACTTTGCTATAGGCCAATCGTGACAAGTGGCAAGCTCGTCGATGTCTCCAGCGTACCAAACTCGAGAAATATCACAAATAAATTAAATATTAATTAAATGTATTTAGGTATTTACATTAATAAATATTTTTGTGTCCCGACCAGGAATCGAACCCGGTACCTCCGAGTACCCGGTACCCTCAATCCACGGACTTAACCGCTAGACCACGAAGGCAGTTTTGTTTTGTTTTTCGGATACTTATTTTTACTTAAGACAAGTCACTTTGTTTATTTCAAAAAGGGGTTCTACCAATGACATATGAAGCCTAAAAAAGTATTTGCTCTTTTGACATTTACACGTAGTATAAATAGCGTATTTTACATAATACACCTTGTAAAGCAGCCGGTGACGTCACGAGCCTGGTCGACTTCCGGTATAGTTAGGAGACGAAACGAGTGACGTCAGCACTCATAATTATTGAACACAGCGCGCCCGAATATTTTTCTGGCATGCCGCTGCGGGCATCCAGCTATCTGGTGGCTCGGTTGTAAGAACGCTTTTCTTAAAAACCTAAAAACGTCTGTACGAGCCCCGGCATATACAAAATCATTTTTCTTAGGTACATTTGTCATAGATTTACAATACCGCCGTTTCCGTGCCTCAGAGAGCACTTTAGCTGCCAGTCCCGGTTCCACTAATAACGACTTGTGTAATCGGTAATAAATTGTCATCAAAAATGTACACCTGACCCTTGCCAACCCTTGGAAGGCTCATCTCCAACATTGGAGGTCTAAGACGCTGTGTTCTAAGGGGTGTAATAAAAAATGATGATAAATAAGGAATATTTTTAATTTATCCAAGCGGTACCCGAGGTCCACGAATGGGAGCAACTGACGCCAGTCACCAACGACCGGCATCAGTCTCTACCACTATGCCGGCCTAACGAGATGCTTTTTCACACTTAGCTTGAAGAACTCCAGGATTGGGGAAACATATTGGCTGGGAGAACATGCCACATCTTCAGCGTGCGACAGATGTAAGAGTCTCCAAATTAACAAGTACACGTATGGATAGTGGGTATGGTATGTGGATGCATATTTTGGCCTTGCGGAGAAGAAGGGATAAGGTTATGGAGCTCCTCAGAACACTTACCATGGTATAGCTTGTAGAACACGCTCTTTAATTCTAAATATACCCAATTACAACCATATAATAACGACATAGTAATGACAGCACTTACAAATTACACCCATCCAATATCATTATAATGTTTATTTGATAGTTAGTAATAAGGAAAGTGTTAAGTGTTAAGTCACTTGGGCAAATAACGAAACATGTATTAAAAAGGAAAAATACTATGTAATAACATCTATATTGGGTAAATAATTTTAAAAGAGTGACGCAGTAAAAATATATCAATCATATTTTGATTGCGAGAGACAGTAGTATTTTTAACAAAAAGCTATGTACTGAATACCCCATCATGGCGCCCCGACTCAGGTATGTTTTATTCCAAACGTTAGAAAAGCAGTGTACAAACTACACGACCTAAACTATGGCCCCGTCTCCACAAGGTAAATAAGCATATAGAGGTAGATGTATTGTTGGATGCTGATTTCATTTAAAAAACCTGGATATATCTTTCTATTCCTTGGCATAATTCTAGTTTCATTTCAAACTCGTTTGTCGTTGTCGCCACTAGTTTGTGGAACAATTTATTTAACAATATATTTCTCTCATCATACTATTTGTCAGGTCCTTGTGTTATTGTCTATGCCGTCTAAATTTTATTGTGGCCACTTTTGGACAAAATATCTGTCAAAGGGGCTCTATTAGCTTTGCTTGTGACATATTAATGGCTCCCTCTGCTTTCATCCTGTTTTGTATCAAAAATAGAAATGGAAATGATTTATGAATAATTAAAAAAATCTCATTCATAAGAATGTCTAACACCTGCGGTTTTAGCTTCATCATCATCTAACAAGTGGTCCTGTAATGAACACCAGTTTGCCGATCAGGTTGAAGGTGCGGAAGATGTTCATCTATTCCCGACTTATGCTGCGCCAACTTGGCATCACCTTCTGGCCAAAACCAACAGGGACAAAATCCAGAATCAGCAGAACATATAGCTCAAGGTGGTATCCGGAGCGCCGTGGTCAAAGTCAAAGAAAATATCTTTATTCACGTAAACCTATCATAGGCATTTATAAAACGTCATTAATTTAATTCTTTTGAATGATTCTACTCCTGCTAGTAAGCTGTTAGCAAAAGACTTAGCAGATTCCAGTGACCTGTTAACGTTTAATCTGACTGAGAAAGGAATATGCAAGGAAAACTGATCTATGTCAGATTTACAAATTAAAACATATACAGAACTGCACCACAACGATAAATTAATGACATTTTAAATTTATTTATCAGTGAGATTATAAAACCTGGTACATCAGTAACCGACGTGGGTCTTACGAAATTCTGTAATTGCAAGAGATGAAGATGCCTTCTATCATGGCATTTCTTATCGGCCTAGCTAAACGTATGTTTTACTGAGCTGACAACGCATCCTGTAAGCATCTTCAGCACGGCTCCCTAGGCCACCACCAGGGAGGTGTTATACTAGGAACAGCGCCCAACAACAAAGATGCGTTGAATCACCGGCGGGTAGTTACCCACTGATATTCTACCGTGGAAAACAAGAGATTATCCCATCAGGGTAGGCAGAGACTATTAAGCGCCACTCGTCACAATCTCGAAATACCTCTTTCGCTTCTTCGACATTCATCAACTTTTTAATGCACCCTTGGTCTTTGGCCCGAACCTTTGGAGCTTGCCTTTCCTTTATTTTTGTCCCTGTGCTTTCTTTCATACATGTCATTTTGCTTATTTCGTCATTACGTATGCGGTCCGTCTAATTGACCCCGCATATACGACGCAACAAACAAATTTTTATTTTGGATTTTTTCATAATGTGCGTCAGGTTAATGGTGGATTGTACCAAAACGAAATCGAATATATTAGCTGACGGCTGACCTTCAAATTAAAACTGATAACATTTACAGTAATTTCATTTAGGTTCAACACAGCTTTATTCTATATCCTATACGCAGAATGAAATAATTTCTGTCACTAACCGACTTTCGGTAGATTTATGTTATTGCAAAAGAATCCCTCGTTTGAATAAACATCTACATCACTAGGACCTGTGACAAATTGCTACGAGCCGCCATTTGCCGCCAAAAACCGAGACGAGCATTAGCTGGGACATAGACGTATATCTAGTTCAATAATATTCTAGCCGACGAGTTTTTAAACAAAAAAAATAATTGTAATTAAGAATTTGTTGGTAACTAGTGTTTTTATAAATATATGCTAAATAGGTGATAGGCGGTGTGTAATTTGCCCAGTCTGCTGGGGTGGGGAGGTATTCACTGAGTGTGCCGATAAACCCAGACTGGCCACCTGTTTGTTTTTGTTGGAAGTGTGTGCAATTTTGATTAAAATTAAATGCCAATTTTTACTTTTAAGGTGAACTAATATTGTAAGCTTGCCATGGTGATATTTATATTTAAAAAAAAACCGCTTGAAACAATACTTACATATGGATTACCCAGCAGTGAAATTCTTGGGGCTGTAATGATGAAACGAGAAAAATAGACTGGTCTTTAAATATATGTCGATGTGCTGAAATAATTCTTTTTAACAGCGACGAGTGGGCTCGACTTGCCGTCTAATTATTCATGCAGACCCTCAGCCAGAGCATGGTCACTGCCAACTTTACGTTTACCGTCAAATGGAACATTAATACCCCATACATTCAAGTTAAGATATAAATAAAAAAACAATAAATTTATGAAGTAGATAAGATTAAAAATTAAATTTATGAATGAAAATTGTATTGATAATGTAAAAACTGTATATGTGAGTAATTATTTTTTATTAAAATACATACATACATATCTTTACGCCAGATCCATTGCGATATAGGCAGAAACAGTTGAGCCCCACCTGACACTATCATACCTCTTTCGCTTCGTCGACATTCATCAACCTCTTCATACATGCCCTTTTGTTACGAAGGCTTTTTAATGCACCTTCAGCTATTGTTTTATTTATCTGATCGTGGTAGGTGAGGTCTGCAAAGGGCCTCTTTTACCCACAACTTTCGCATTATATATCTGGTTCGTCAATCTCTTCTCAACATCCTTTCAACATGCCCGAACCATCGGAGCATTACTTTCCTTATTTTATCCCTATGCTTTCTGACGTACCTACCTTTTTGCGTATTTCATCATTACGTATGCGGTTTGTTAAAGTTACGCCGCATAAATTCTTTAAATACAATAAATAATAATAATAATAATACTTCCAGACAGGTCACACAGCGCCATCTAATTTCCGAGGCTTGTGTTACGGAAACTAGATGGTTGATAAACTACATATTATACTTTTTTTTTTTTGTAAATATATACATATTATACATATAAACACCCAGACCGAGACAAATTATACAATGTACAACTTGCCCCCGGTGGGAATCGAACCCACGACCTCCCGAGTTCACGGCAACGTTTGTTACCACTAGACCACGGAGGCGGTCTGGTCAAAAATACTAATAAGGATTGTTTAACACGGAAACTTTTTAAATTATAATTAATGTGTTTAATAATTAAGTACCTAATTGGTTATATTTGGCCATTTATTATTTATTACACTGAATAAATCACTGTTGGATTTAATCATGACTCGGCCAATAAAATGTTTTTTATTTTTTTACACGGAAACTGCAAAAAGCTGTTTTGGCCTAAACAATTTTGGTAGGTATTTGTTTGTAAAAGTATAATCACGTGGTGGTCAGAAACCACGCTAATAAAGAAGCGGATTCACATTTAACCAACTTTAGTATAGGCCAATCATGTCAAGTGGCAAACTCGTCAATGTCTCTAGCGTACCAAACTTGAGAAAAATAACAAATACATTATTTTTTTTTATTTAAATTATTAAATATTATTGTGTGCCGACCAGGATATTATTAATATTATGTCATATTATTATTATTATTATTATTATTTGCACCAAATCCTGTCACTTGAAACTCTCCTATTTTCCTTAAGGTTAGCAGTCAGATCTAGTAGATCAGTCTAGCGACATGATCTTAGCACTTTGTATTTTTGGACAATATTTTTTTTTATTAAATAAATAGTTGGTAAAAAGTTTTTTTTTTTTTCATTCCGTCTTTTCATGTTAAACATGAAAATATACAATCACTTTATTATTTTAAATTGGGGATCCGCCCAACAACTTAAACTTAAAATTTAGTAAGGGTTTCGTAGCCAAAAAAAATGGTTACCGCTGTGCTAGAAAAATTGACGAGCTGGCCACTTGTTATTTTTATTTATATAGGGCCTATAGTAAAATTGTCTAAATGTGAATAAGCTTTTTTAAAATGATATTTTTAGTAATTGTAAGCTAAAAAGTTGTTCAAGCTAGCCAAAGTTTATTTACTGTCCTTTCAAAGTTTATTTTAGACAAACAGAAAAAAAACTTTCAAAGTAATTACGCAGTAGGATTTTCGTGAGTTTTTTCATCGCCAAGATAAAACCGAATTTATTTTTTATTCGAATATCTCATGATTCTTACAGAAACAAATTAAAACTTAATATAATATGAGTTGCTAAGCTACTATTTTCTTAGGTAAATAACCTGGCAATAAGTATTTGTATGCCAATGTAATGTCCCAACGTGTGGATCTACGGTGAGTGTTCTGAACAGCTTATTCCACAAACCGAACCACAAACACAAGCCAAATTACGCACCCTTAGTGTTCCCTAATCTTGGCCTTGGTCTTGCAGTCTTGGTCTACTAAATAACAAGACCACTGATATGGTTGCAAGACCATCTAAGCTGATGCAAGACCAAGACTGGCTAAGTTAAACAAAAAAAAAAAAACTACGCAACAACTATATTGCTACTACCGTATCCCTACGCGTACATATAAATTAAGGACTCTTACATCTGTTGTACGCTGAATATATTGAATGCACTCTTAACCCATGTATAGCCCCATTTCTATAACTCAGAGTCTTTTAAGCGAAGTGTGAAAAAGCATCATGATAGGCCGACATAGTGGTAGGTACTGATTGGACTTCTCTAACCTCTTACTATAAAGTCCCTTTATAAACCTGCCTATAGTCGATCGCAAGTTTGATACACCATTATACTCATCTTTTTTTTCCATATACGATGAACCCGGTACCCGCACGGTGAATCCATGAAATAGTTAGATATTTGTCTTCTCTCTCTCTATCATTTACTGTTTATTTGGTACATCTAACTTATAATTATCAGTGGTAGGATTAATTTCCGATGGCTATCGAGCGGACCACGCGTTCGGATAAGACTACTAATCTACAAGGGGTCTATACTAAAATTACGAAGTTTCAAACATCATTCGGATTGTTTAGTAACTATAATGACGTAAAGTAAAAAAAAGTATCATTACGACTTTCGGGCATGAAGAAGTGACGCACTTATTGTTACTAATATTTGTTGTTACACTTAATTAATTTTATTATATTGTATAATGTTGTAAAACGAGATCAGTATACAAATGCAATTGTTATTTCATATTTCATTGTTATTGTACTGATTTTGTTGATTCTTATTTTTATTATTTTTCATTATAGCTAACAGTGAAAATTTGTAAGGCTTTGAGATTAGATATTTTTTGTGTACATAATATTGCAAAGGCTGTAAATTTTCCTACGAATAAATAAATAAATAAACAGCTGGTGGGGAGTTGGGCTACGGACGAGATGAGTCTCGGAGGCCAAATTTTCTAGATATATAAGTATATAGAGCATGTTCTCATTAAAAACAATATTTGTTCGTAATTTGTTGTAGCAAATAGTACGTCTTCTGCTACGACTCGTGGGTACGCTAACTTTATCACACTTAACAACTGTCGGCAGTCTATAAGTCCATTAGTTATGTATTGAGTTAGGTTATTAAAATAAATCATACATACATAGATACAGGCCAATCAGCGCGCAAGATTTTTTAATATTTTCCTATCACTTTCATGTTTTTATGTGCACTTTAGATAAATGTCGTTTTTTTTTTAGTACGTTTCGGGTATGCCTCCTGGTTCTATCATATTAGAGCGTCAGTAATAGGGCTATGACTAATTCGCTCGATGCCACGTAATTGAATCGTGTTTGAATCATACCATTCTAGACCAATCCACATCATGCCATTTCTCATTGAATGCGATGTTAAGATTATCACTGCCGCCAGTAATCTCTTGTGAGGGAGTGTCAAATCATTAATACCATTTTGGAGTTGTTTTTTTAATCGCCAGCCGAAGTTATTTTACTGTTAACTTGTACATATAAGTTACCATACGATAATTAGATAGATCTTTTGACAGTTTATTATACACTTAACATAACTCTACATTGACAAGTAGAAAGCGAATGCCTTAGTTGATACAAAAAACTACAGTACATTAAAAGTTATCTTTTTTAAACTTAATCCTGCTCTACTAATTGTACGCTGTTTTTTTTAATAAATTATGTTCAACGAGTAAATCCTTATTTATAGACTTTTACTTATCGAAAATCCAACATCGGTACTAATAGGCCATTAACAGAATTTCACTGAAATTAAAATAATAATTAATTGTAAAGAATTCATAGGTAACAACGCTTATAGTGATTCGATACATTATTTATTTATTTATAAACTTTATTGCACAAAGTACAGAGGCGGACTTAATGCCCGAATTCATTCTCTGACAGCCAAACCTTGGGGACAAATTTGATCAAATGTAGGTGCAATCATAAAGATAATAAGAGAAATAAATAACTATTTAAATTAACAGCAAATTTATATATTCTTACTTACAATATATATGGAATATATATATATATAATATCGATACACTAAATACTAATACATACATATTATTATACATAAACATACATATATACTACTTACTAACGCTGTATGGAGCTATTTAAAAAGTGTTATAGTTATATCTATCTAGTTTCTTGTGTTCGTATATATAATAATAAGCCTGATACTATATTCTTCTTTTCTTTTCGCCTTACACGTTGAACCAGGCACCAGCATATTGAATTTATGAATTACTAAAAAAAATACTCCTAATAAAATAATCTCCCACTTCTCGTATTAGGAATATGCAATGGATGTGCATAGAATGAAAATAGATGATTATCCGTTTTCAAATTAGGGTTTATAAAATATTATAAGGATGACTCCACTGTCTGTCATCCCATGTACATTAACGTTAAAGTTGACGTAGAACATTAAGTTATTTTAATTAGAAAAACTCAAAACAGGCGCGTGGGATGCGACAGGTATAGTCTAGTTAGCTATTTCACTTTCTACTTTTGCCCAAGACATCCAAACAATGCAAGACTTTAAGCTCTTCGTCTTTCAAGGCTGACGTAGCTCACAGATATTGTCCTGCCGTTTCGGCATTGTTGATGACTTCAATTAACTCCTGCGTACTACAGCGTTAAATTATTAATGCCTAGCCCTATCTGATATTATGCAAAGTCCACAAAAGCTTTTACAAAATCGACTACATTACCGGCATTCCGTAATCTACTATTCTGTTTGAAGCTACAATAGAAATGATTTAATTTTATTTGGAATTGAGCCAAGTTTCAATAAGAGGTAGTTTTGTTGAAAAAATAACAATTTATTTTAGGGCTACTTAAAACTTTTTGTTTTTGAAGTACCTAATAAAAGTTTTACTACTTCTTGTACAAATACTCGTCAAATATTCATGCTATCACCTACTTAGGTGGTTTCATGAATGAACTTAAAATAATCTACTATCGCAACATTTTGAAAGTTCAGCTTCTATAAATTTTTAATAACCTGACTTTGGTTATAATTTTATAACTATGTATTTATTTTATTGCTTTATTATTTTGACTATTTATTATTATTATTATTGTTTAAAGGGAAATACTCGTAGATAGAAATATATTTAATTAAGTTTACTAATTCATTGATGTATAACACATATAGGAATGGGCTTAGAACACTGCCCTGTGGTACTCAGCATTTCTTACTTAATTGGTAACTGTCGTTGTATAATTTTGTACCCATTATAACGGATATTATAGCTTATACCCAATCAAAATCCCTCCTCCTGCTGAGGTCGTGGACGATGCTGCGCCATCCGAGTCTGTTTACCGCTGCATGTAGGGCATCATCCATCCGTATTTAGTCAGGTGTGGATCTGGTTAGACCAGCGTATGGGACTTCGGTCACGCGGTCTTTTGCCTTCGACTTTCCCTGTGATAACAAGCCTTCCCAGGTTACCATATCTTTTACGGGCTATATGGCGAAATATTCAAGGACTCGTTTTAGGCAGATGGAGGCCTAGTAGTGATTTTGAGCTCCTTGAGTATTGTGACATTGTTTCTTTGCGCTGTCCAAAGGATACGCAAAATACGTCTCAAGCACCACATCTCAAACGGCTACGATCACCGGCTTTGAGAGTCCAAGCTTCAGCGGCATAAAGAAATATGGAGTATAATAATTCAAATAACTCTTCTAATATTAAATAGGGTAATTAATGTTTTAAATAATATTTTAAAGTTTAACTAAATATAGGCCTAAAATTCAAATAGAATTTTCGAATTTATTATTCAAACATTTAATTTGAGTTCTTGTGTAAAGAGCTCTTATACTCGTATCTATTAGGAAGGGTCAAGTGAGACGCGGTGCGAAGGCGGCAGGTACAGGTCTAGTAAAAACCTTTCGGGAATTAGCTAAAGGACGAAAACTTAAACTTTAAACTTTCAAAACATGTCGTCTCCAATACCAACTGCCTCCGTGGTCTAGCGGTTAAGTCCGTGGATTTAGACTCGGAGGTACCGGGTTCGATTCCTGGACGGGGCACAAACACATTTATTAATGTAAAAAAATTCATTTAGTTTATTTGTGATATTTCTTGAGTTTGGTACGCTGGAGACATTGACGAGCTTGCCACTTGTCATGATTGGCCTATAGTAAAGTTGGCTAAATGTGAATCCGCTTATATTTATTTATTTATTTATTTATAAGCGTGGTTTCTGACCACCCCGAAAGGGAAACGGTTGTGATGATACTTTACTTTACTTTTTACTCCAATATCAAAAACTGTTCCATGTCAATATTTGTAGTTATTATTATATTTATTTTATTACAGCCGCGGTGGTGGCTCGGTTGTAAAAACGCGTACCTTAAATCCTACAAAGGTCAGTTCAAACCCACCCGGCATGTACCAATGATAAATTCACTTTTCTTACGTACATTTGTCATAGATTTACAACACCACCGTTCCCGTGCCTCGGAGAGCACGTTAAGCCGTCGGTCCCAGTTCCACTAATGCCAACTTGTGGAATCGTTAATAAATTGTCATGAAATATTGACATCATATCCTTGCCAAGCCGTGTGGCCAGCGTGGCGAGTGTAGGCCATATTCTCCAGTTCTGGAAGGCCCATCTCCAGCAGTGGAGGTCTAGGACGCTGTGTTCTAGGGGTTGTAATGAATATATATATATATACATAAATTTGTGTTATATGGAAATATTCGGATTGGAGTTTTAAGAGAGCACATAATATCAAAAGGCTTAAACTAAAACATGTAGTTTATCATACACGTAACGACTAACAATTGTATGAGCCTTTCAATGGTTTTGTGATTTGGATTTGTTAGAAAAGCTATAAATTGTGAAAGTTTTTTTTTCCAGTCCTGTACGGCAGCGTGGCACAGTCCACCATCGGACCAGCGCCGATATTATTCCGGGGCTCACGGATCTCATGCATATTCATTTCTGAAACCGGAGCCGCCATCGACGTAATATGTAAAAAACAATACAGGGTTTTTTACTGCAGGTTTAGGGATTCTAAATAGAATTTACGATTTTAAACAATATACCTACAGACAATTTCCATTCTAATTGGAGTGACATCGTTACACTGTTTTAGAAGCTCTGTTACTGGCATCGCACGTGATCTTTTGCCATTCTTACTAACATTACCAGCGATTTAATATAATTTGTTTGAGTGGTATCTACCATACATTCGTCTATTTAATCGCTCGTTAGTTCTACAACTAACATGATTTTGCTGGTAACTATAGATCTCTCGAACGTGGATACGGTTCGAATTCTATTTGTGATTATTTTTAGTAAAAGCCAACACCAATTGGGTATAATTGTTTATTTAGTACACAAAAGTAATTAAAATCGTATGAACAGAAAAATGGCGTAAAACAGAATGGGCAGAGACAATGATAAGTGGGTTCTCTATGCGTTTAGCCATAGACAAATACAAATGTGTTCTTAATTCCAATACTATTTGTTACATTAATATTTATATACTAAGCTCAGCTAGCTTATTTAAACTTTCTGACCCAACTGCATTCTGGGAAATAAACAAATTAAGGAGTATTTTTTTAACTGCTTCGTTTCACAGTGGAGTTGAATGTGTGAGAACGAGGAAAAGCTTTGCAGAGCCACTGTGAGTAACCACATTTCGGCTTGGTGTATTACTTTAAATGTGTATTGTTGGTCTGTTCATAGATTTTATGTCTTTGGGAGTCGCGTATTAATTTGCATCCCGATCCTAGCACCGTTCTGACCCAGCTACATTGTCCGTAGTTTCTTTGGAACAAACCCTGGCTGACCAACTGAAGCGCAAAATCATTTTACATGTAGTCAAACATGATAATGGCACGAGTCTTGAGTTATGAGTAGGATTTTTAATCGATTATCATCGTAGTATTGTCCAAATAGAATTCGCCTAGTTGTAGCTATGCTAGCTAATGTGTTGTTAGATCTACGAGTATATCAATATTATTTTTAGTTAAGAAAATAACATCATAATGTATCATTCTTATTTGTAAGTCTAGAGATATATACATATATACATACATATCTTCATGCCAGATCCCTTGCGGGGTAGTCAGAGACAATTGAGCTCCATTTGACACGATCACGACATACCTCTTTCGCTTCGTCGACATTCATTAACCTCTTCATACATGCCCTTTGGTTACGAAGACTTTTTAATGCACCTTCAGTCAGTGTTTTATTCATTTGATCGTGATATGTGAGTCTCGGTCTGCCAGGGCCTCTTTCACCCACAACTTCGCTCATTCTTTTAACATGCCCGAACCATCGTAGCATGCCTTTCTTTATTTTTGTTTCCTTATATATCCTTACAAACACTAGATAAAACCAAAATCAACAATGCGGTTGATTGTAACTCAAATTGTCTATTTTATTGCTTGGCTATTTCTGTGACACTAGCCCCCAGTTTTCTAAAAGTTGTTGAAATTAATCTGTGTTGAACAAAATATTGCTTTTACTAAACAATACTATGTGTTACAAGGCATTAACCAATTGTGTGCATTATAAAAAAAAATACATTGTGCTACAAAATATCAGATTTACTTATTAGGAAATATATATGTTTGAAACATGACCATACCATATAATATTTTGATCGGCTACAGTTCAGCGTGGTCGTTCAAAATTAATTGCATTGATTGGTTGGTCTCAATATGCAGGTCAGTGATTGTAGCTTTCAATGATCAAAACATTCCTCGTCTATTTCGGACTATTCATAACATTCTTTTTGTCATTTAGCATTGTTCATATTCAATACAAATCTAAAAAAATGTCTATAACGAATTCTTTTACTGCTCCATATTTGAGAATATATTTATTTAATTTTGCGTGGGGGATATTAGAATTTATTAAATCAAAACGTGAAATAATAGACGATATTCGACCTGAATATTATTGGTTAATATTTTTAACGATAAAACATCTTGGGACTAATTTTCTTTTAGGGTTATGTTTAACGACAATGACGTCAAATCCCACTGCTCTTGGGTTATGTCGTATACTAAGCACGACGTGCGACTTTATAACCGTGTGATTAATTTTTGATTCCTAATCAACTACTATCAGTTTATAACCTTCTTCAAATTATACAGAGTCATATATTTTGTCAGGTTGTCATATGCGAGTAACTCACTAGTTTGCTTAATATTTGATTTTTTAAGAACTTTCAGTATGACCCTCGTAACAAGCAAGAAAATAACGTTTTTATCACCTATTGTTATGTTACTGTATTACCTGCCTATTAATTGATGGTTCCTAGCAAAATTCTGGATATTAGATAACTGATCCTGCAATGTGATTTTTGTTGCTTAGCATTACTACCCTCATTTGCGGTGACAACATCTTATTTTTCTTCCCTCATCATGCAAGTAGTTTACTATTGTTTATTTATGATGTACTTTGATTTTTGATTGATTATTTTTATATATAATATATTTTAATATGTATTAGTATGTAATATTGTTATGTATGTATTGCTACTGTTAATAATAACTTAATTAATGATTGTACTATTGCAACTACTAAAAATGTTTAAATGTCTAAATGTTTTAAAGGTTATGTCCGCCTTTGTACAATTAAGCTATGAAATAAATAAAAACATTATATTCATCTAAGAACAGTGGAATACTTCTCTGAGCACCCTTTAATATAATTTAATAACCTTCCACCTACAGGTGAACTTCATAAAAAACGATGTACGTAAACCATATATCATCGTCTTCAATATTTATTACAGCAATGTAAATCAAATTAAATGCCCTCTCAGTACGTTTTAAAACACTTTTAGACTTAAATTCTATTGGACTAAGTGCTCTATAAATCAGGAGAACGGGAGACTTTATTTGGTTAGTGGATTCTAACGGCGTGGTTTCTGGGGCCTACACTGAGCGTACCAGACATATAACTTTGTATTTTTTTTCCTTTTTAATTCTTAGTTTTTTTTTTCACATATTGACGTCTGTGTCTTAGCGACGTTTTGTTTTTACGAATATTGAAGCACTTGTCTTAGCTAGGAGTTGCCAAATGTTTACTCTACCTAAGTAGAAGTAGCTATAGATAGTTGTCAATCTTTAGTTAGTTTAAAACTATCTATCACAGCAGATTTTTCGCAGCAAAATATAAAATAACTGGGATCGGTTGTTCATAATAATAATGCGTTACTGAGTAATACTGGCGTGGTAGTGGCTCGGTTGTTAGAACGCGTTCCTTAAATCCTACAAAGGTCAGTTCAAATCCCCCCGGCATGTACCAATGAGAAACACACTTTTCTTACGTACATTTGTCATAGATTTACAACACCACCGTTCCCGTGCCTCGGAGAATACGTTAAGCCGTCGGTCCCGATTATACTAATACCAACTTGTGGAATAGTTAATAAATTGTCATTATAAATTGACATCAAGTCCTCGCCAAGCCGTCTGGCCAGCTTGGCGAGTGTAGGCCAAATTCTCCAGATATATGTTCTGGAAGGCCCATCTCCAGCAGTGGAAGTCTAGGACGCTGTGTTCTAGGGGCTGTAATTAATGAATGTAATAAAGCGGGCTTATTCACTTAGTAATAAGGCACACTGGTAATCACAATATTGTTAATATACAAAATGTCTAAATGTTGTTTCCTTAGAGGCCCCCTAAGTACTGGTAGAATAATTATATTTTCTCCATATATCTCCATAGGACAACTTTATCCCACGATCGGGAAGGCAACCCCAAGAAGAATTTTGGTAAATTGTATTGTAAAATTAAGAATGAAAGAAGAAAGAAAGAAAAATATTTTATTTGTCACGTTAACAAAAAAAGTAAACTTAAAATTAAAAGTATGTGGTGACAAATAGGGAATCAGCTCAGCATTAAGCTGCGACGCTTTAAGAGTGACAACGCTTTTAACGCTTGCTAAATAAAATTCAATGCTGACATTTCGTGACATTAGACATTCAGCCTTTTTGATCATCTAATCTTGCCATGTTTGTTATAATACAGTGTATCAACAAAACTTGTACAATTATTACGCGACCATAACCGGCAATGCACTGTCATGGACATTTTTTTGAGGCAATTCGCCTAGATTTAATTCTTATACCCTATCTTGTTATAAATTTAATGTGTTACTGTTTGGCAAAATTTACGAAAGCTACAACGGTTAGTGCAGTCAAAAGTAGTATGTGAAGTTATAGTCGACCATCATCAATTTAATTTCAATTTATTTATTCTGGAAGTAGGCACAGGACAATAAATATATTGTTTTTTGCAATTTTACTATGTTAAAAATAAATTAATATAGTGTAAGGCTTATTTTCTGAAAAATAGCTTGTATTTGGAGTAGCACATTACGACCCTAGTAAACATAATACCATAAATCTTAAAATTATAGCTGCTGTAAATAGGCATTGTCATACTACAAGCTAAGACAAAAACAATTATGAGGATGTCGTCATCATTTTGCTTAATAATTTTTGATAGACAGGCAAATGTTGTAAAAAGTTGGTCTTATATAAGTTCAAATCATTGTAATTTCAGAGTAGACCCCTAGCTTAGGATACTCGGACCTTATGTCGTGCTATATTTTTACACTGCCTCTTTATCATGCATGTAATATGATTTTTTTCTTTTTTTAAAGGTTAGCAAGTATTTATTTTTTCCTTCGCATTTCGTCTCTCTTATGCAAATAAGAGATTTTAAATTCTGTCACACGCTTTAAATATGGAATGCTATAACAGCCTGTGTCCATTCAAAGGTCGCAGGATCTAATCCCAATCCCGAATAGTGACTAAAATAAAAATATTATATAAGCTGAGATTAATGGCTAGGTACAGCCCCTAGAACACAGCGTCCTGGACCTCCACTGCTGGAGATGGGCCTTCCAGAACATATATCTTGAGAATTTGGCCTACACTCGCCACGCTGGCCGCGTGCCGCTGGCTGGATTAATGGCTAATGCTTCGCAAATATCTGCCGTGTGCCACTTCGTGCATGTTCTCTGCCAAGACGTCAATCATCATTAGCACCCTCAAAATACATCTTGAATACGTGTATTAGGTTCATTTTCTGTTTACGCAAGTTTGACCATATTTCCGAATATCGATCCAAACTTAAATGGTTGCCAATTCGCTCTCGAAGAAATATGAGATCACTGTGCCTACTATACTCTGTGCTAAAGGAACCTAATACACCTAAATATTTAAAGGATTTATTTTCTACCTCAGCGCCTTTCACAATAAAACTCTTCGCTCCTCACATAATTCCCTCCCATCACACAAACTTTGTTTCCAAATCTTTTGTTGTGTCATCTTCATCCCTGTGGAACAACCTTCCTGTTGAAGTCAGACAAGCACCCAGCAGACCAATATTCAAGAAAAGAGTGTACAGTCATTTTTATAAGTCACTAGCTTAAATTTTAACTGACTTTAATCCATTGTAGGTAGTTATTATTAACATTAAGGTATTTATGTATTATTATATAATTTTATTGTATTATATTTATGTAGTATTAGTATGTATGTGTATATATTATATATATATACATTATAGTTGTCTAAGTATGTTAATTTTTAAAATTATTTATGTTTCATTTTAATATTTTATTTCTCTATTTGCACCGTACTCATATTTAAATGTCCCAATGTCCCAAAGGTTAACGGGAAGAGAATGTCTTGCGGCATTACGTTTGCCTTTTGTATAGATTTACAATAAAGTTTTTAAATAAAAAAAATAAAAAAATACAGAGTCCTAGACGTCCACTGTTGAAGTTGGGTCTTCCAGATCTGGAGAATTATGCTGCGCAGGCTAGAGTGGTTGGCGAAGGTCTGATGTCAATTTATTAACGATTTCACAAGTTGAGATTAGTCGAACCGGGACCGAAGGCTTAGCGTACTCTCCGAGATACGGGAACGGTGGTGTTACCAACACATCTATGTTCGAAAAAGTATTTATCAGTGGTACATGTCGGCTTGTGATAATGATCAATATTAATAGTGGTTGACATTGACAGTGTCATAGAATTTGGCTGATTTACCTAAACATTTCTGAGCTATTAATTTATGGAATGCAAAATATTAATTTAATTTGGTGAGTTATAGCAACCACCAGCAATGAAAAGTGCCATAAACTTAAGTCGAATTGCAAATTTAATATTACTGTAATAAAAAAAACTATAAACTGAGATTTATTCGTCATATTATTTGACTTCAATTTATTTCATTAAATACTGCGCTGTACAGAGGGGAAACTATGTCAGTCTTCTTGGGACTATATATGATGAGACGTCTCTAGGGGAATGTTTGCACGCGGAGAAAGAGTGTTTTAGTTAATAGTAAATATTTATATTGTTTGACAACCGAAATAATAATTAACTTGACAAGTGAAAGTAGTATGACAATAAACTTCCTTTAATTGTGATGGGCAAAGGCCCCACACTATCAATAGAATAACATTTTGTCGACGGTAAGAGCATACAAAATGACGTTTATACCTTATCCCAACTTAAAAAATACCTTGTTGTGGCCGTGATGATACTTGACAAAAGCTGCGTCATAACAACGTCGACGTCATTGTGTATTGTTTTATTTCATGTCTGTTAGTTGTTAACTCAGTTCGCGCTTGTCAAATCCATTCCATTCAACCCACACGCAGAGCTCTCGAACGTTATCCGATGCTGGCATAGACATATACAGAGTGGATATGTATAGGGCTCTTGTCACTGCTGGAGTGCCCGCTATCCTAGAACCCAGAGGTTTGCGCAAGAGACCCGACGGCATGACCGTTAGGCCGTGGAAAATTGGTAGGTAGCCTCATTGTTCATGTTGTACCGAGATCAATCTGCGTGGGTAATGCCGCTCTCGAAGTTGTACAAAAGTACGTCTACCTTGGACAGACTATGCAATTAGGCGTAGCCAACTTCAGCAAAGAAGCCGACAGACGCATTCAGCTAGGATGGGCCGCATTCGGGAAGCTGCGCCACATCTTCTTATCAAACATACCCCAGTGTTTGAAAACGAGAGTTGACGTACGGAGCAGAAACATGGACACTGACAGTGGGTCTCGTCCACAAATTTAAGGTCGCTCAGCGGGCTATGGAGAGAGCTATGCTTGGTATTTCTCTGATGGATAAAGTCAGAAACGAGGAAATCCGTCGGAGAACCAAAGTTACCGATATAGCCTTCAAAATTAGTAAGCTGAAGTGGCAATGGGCTGGACATGTATGTCGTAGAACCGATGAACGATGGAGTAGACGAGTTCTAGAGTGGAGACCACGTACGGGAAGACGCAGAGTGGGTCGACCCCCAGCTAGATGGACAGATGACCTGAGGAAGGTCGCTGGTGGGGGTTGGATGAGAGTGGCAGGAGATAGTGTGAAGTGGCGAGCCTTGGGGGAGGCCTATATCCAGCAGTGGAGAGACACAGGCTGATGATGATGAGCCTCATTACACATTCAGGCAACCTCGTCCAGCGCGAGGAGTACGGTAATAACTATTAAGTACTATTAGTATGTAGTGTATATATTATTGATAAATATAGTTATTATTTAATAATGATCAGTCTTAATTACGTCTTCGCACCTACTCATCGATCTAAGTTATACTTTTCGCTACCGATTCCACAGGGGCATAGTGTAGGATGTGTGTGAGATTACATCAATATTGATGATTAATTATTTCTCCAATAATCATTTCGAGTTTATCCTGAAGGAACTGGGGATAATACAGCGTCTTTCCTCAATCGTACAATCACGCATTCTCACTTTCTTTGGACACGTGTATATTATCCCAAAGGTTGGTTATCAGAGAATGTCTAGCGGCATATCCATCCAAACTTAAAGGAATAGACTACAGATATTAAACGGCGAAAACAAAAAAAATATATTTACAAAAAAAAAAAAAAAGTTAAGTCTTCATAATGGGGTTGCCCAACTTTCAACCCAATATATGTCTACGGATGTGGGATGGTGTTTGTCATCGATTTGTATTCACAACTCACTTGCTATAAATTTCATGCGCCAAGTGTGAATTTTCAAGCCTAGAAAAATTAAATAGTAAAATAAAATCATCACGACACTTACGCACACTCGTCATAGATTTACAACACAACCGTTCCCGTGCCAATAGAACTGAGTTCTAGGGGTTGATAATAAATACTTAAACCAACACAAACAGAAAGTCTCACAAAATAACAAATAAACAATTACAGCAATAGTGTTGACCATACACGACCGTTTACCTTCCGATCAGAAACCACGTCTATAAAGAAGCGGATACACATTTAGCAAACTTTACTATAGGCCAATCATGACAAGTGGTAAGCTCGTCGATGTCTGCAGCGTACCAAACTCGAGAATATCACAAATAAATTAAATTAATAAATATTATTGTGGAGAACTGGTTCAAGTAGCGAATAAAATAGCGGACTGTAAATAAAATATATAATGAAACCAAGACTTAAGACTACTTACATGATAATTGGGAAAAACCTCTCCGTCTGTCAGCACCGCCGTATTCAAAGTGAGTCATAAATGTGACTGACAGACAGAAGAAATCTTTCCCTGTCACATATTTAAAAACTTAAAATTATTATAAAGAAATTGTCCAAATAGTTGTTATTCCAATCTTCAACAATTATTGTGACCCGAACAGGAATAGTACCCGGCACCTCTGATTCTAAATCCACGGACTGAACCGCTAGACCACGGAGGCAAACAAACGCTGTAGTATTTAAATAGATACGAAAAAGTATATAGACTCGAAAGATATACAGTAACATACAAATAAAGATGAATATATACTAACATATAAAGGTAAGTATATAAATGAAAGCCACAATAAATTAACCATACAATTCTGCAAGGTTTGACTTTTGTAAAAGTTACAAAGAACGTGCCATGAATGAAACCAGACAAGTAAATAAATGTAAATAAGTACAGTCAGTAAAAGTTCCTTTAACTTTACTGGCATGTTTATTATTTGACTGTACCTAATAAACAGAATAAAATTCGAACCAAAGCGGATGGATTTTTCTTGCTCTTCGTCTGATGATAGGAAAGGCAAAGGGATCTAGCCCACACAGCCATTGCTGTCATATTATATTCTTTCTTTTTTATAAGGTTATTACCAAATTCCAGTTGCTGCGTAATTATTTATAATATGGAATTAATTTATTAACCGCATAAAATAAACTATAACTTGTGGCCCATATACTTATGGAGTTCAATTTATCGTGTTCCATAGTTATTCGCATTGTAGCACATTATTAAACAAAAAAACACCACTTTTGACTAACAATATCCACAGTAAATTAATTAACAAAACAAAAACTTGCAGTTGACATGATTGGCGCGAAGAACCCTCTATTTTTCGTTCTCTTTTTTCGATGAATTTCTATAGGAAAGGCAAAGAGATATAGGCTATACAGCCATGCTGTCGAAATATATTCTTTCTTTTATAGGAATTAATGAGGTTATTATCAAATTCCAGATGTTGCAGAATTTGATGGTTACGTTGGATTTACTCGCGGCATTATTGCCCAAACACAATATGAGTACAATATGAGAATTCACAGCTCAAAAAATCAAAACAAAATAAATTAAATATTTTTATATATAGTTAAGATTTTATTTATATTTTTTAATTTAGTTTTTTATATTATTATAATTATTAAATACTTTATTGCTTTTTCTACCAGCTAACCTTTGGGAGAGTGAGACGGTATAAATATGTGGGGTGCAATTCTAACCATTTTTTTTAAATATATATTTTTATTAGCTTAATTTATATTTTTATTCAAATTCAAAATCGTTTATTTGCTTTAAATGTGGTACATACAGTAATATGGTTAGTAAGTTGGCTCTGCACATTTAGCCATTGTTGTGGCTAAATTGTTTAGTTTAAATATATTCTTATCATTAAGTCATCATTACATAATTTAGGTCAATACATACATTAATTTCAATAAATACATTTAAATCATTGTACTGTTTTTCATTCCTAATTAATACCAATGTTGCGAGACATCAGTGGTCTTGGTCTTGGTCTTGCAAAGACCGCAAGACCAAGACCAAAATTGGGTAATGCTATTAAACGTATATGTCTGTCTGTTTCATCTCAATTACCTTTGACTTTTAAAAAAGATTTAGAGTTAGTTTTAACGAAACAAAAGTATAAGAGTTCTCATAAAATTAACAAGAAATAAGGTATTTTTTGTTAGGAAATTCACCAAGTTTCTTTAGCGTATTCTTGAAAGCAAATAAGGGTGAAAAGGGGTGATTCGCTGAAATTTGATAAAAGCCGCGAAATAATTAAATGTTTTACATAAACGCGGTTACACTTTTATTATTCCGTTAAAATGTTTAACAAATATTTGGTGAACGCACAAATAAATTTGTCTGTTGTATTAATATATATCTCTACGTTCCTTTCACAACTCTCTCCTTTCTATCTCTTCGCATAATTCTAGTTTCATTTCAAAATGTCGTTGTCGCCACAAATTTGTGAAACAATTTGCCTCCTAGCATCAGGTAAGTAACCGCCAGACCGCTATTTAAAAAAAATGGTCTATTCGCATTTCCTATCCCAATAAAGTTAGTAAGTATTTATTTAGTAAGTTGTTTGACTTTTTATTTATATATATATCTATTTATTTATAGTGTATGTTTATGTATGTATGTATTATATAGTATGTATGTGTGTTGTTTTTTTTTATATTGTGTATGTATATGTATATTTAATGAATGCGTAATTATGTTTATTTACTAATTTAAGCTATTTTAATATTTTTCTTTATCCTGCCCATCACCTTACATGATCCCCAAGGTTAGCTGGTGAAGAATGCCTTATGGCGTTATAGCTCGCCTATGTACTAGGTTTTTAAGTGCAATAAAGTATTTAAATAAATAAATAAATAAGTATATTATTATGTATGTATCTAAGTTTATACGAGTATATAAGTATGTATTATTTTATATTATGTTGTTTATTAAATATTATTTTCTATTTTCGAGTTCGATTCGTGGTCAGGACACAAAAATATTTATTAATGTAGATAAATACATTTAATTAATATTTCATTTACTATTTAAATAACCGTGTATTTATTTAAGTTATAAGTATATGATGTACTTGTATGTATGGTTTATGTATGTTTATGTGTTTAGGTATAATGTGTAGTATATTAAAATTAATTAAGTAACTTATTAACTGTATCATTAATATTTCTTTTTTTTTTCATCCTGCCTATCACCTTACTTGATTCCCAAGGTTAGCTGGTAAAGAATGCATGTAGTTCTTTAAAAACATGTTTCTTGTAATTTAACAGCCTATAATCGGCACCGGCTTCTACTAAAACTATTTAAAACCTTTTAGCAGAAAACTAACTTTTTTTGTTGCATGCCATTTTCAGGTTCGGTAAGGGAGAGAAATCTGTAAAGTTCGTAATTTGTTTGAGAGAAACTAAGAAGACTTCGAACACAAACTAATTAAAAATGAACATCGAAGATAGCGAACTAGGTACGCCTAGAAATTGCACAACATAAATACACCTTCATTTCGCTCTATTAGGAAAAACTTTTTCTTACCGGAATTCGCTAAGCTGCTGGTCTTACACTACCAGCAGACCTATTCTGTTACTTAAGCGCAAACGTTATATAATGAAATCCGTTAACTAAATATATATGTATATACCACGCTCAGCATATCTTAATGATATGCCCGCCGAGCTCCAAAGAATATACATTGATAATAACAAATATACATATAAGTCTAAAAAGTTTTACATGAGTCAATAGCAGAATTATTTCTCATACAGATTGTGAGTGACTCGCCGTACCCAGATAAACCTTAAAGGTTTTTATGGACGGCTATATAATATTGTTGATGTATTTTTGTGTATCTTAAACAATAAATAAAAAAATAAAAAACGTGATATTTGCACTGCCGCTGTCAGTCAAGGTCGAGCGCTTATAGAGTTGAGAATTGAATAATATTTTGTAATTATGACGCAAGCTCTGACGTAAATAACGAAATCCATAATAACGTTTGCGACTAACAGAATATGGCTGCAGGAATAAAATCAATTAAACACAAAAAAAAATATGTGTTACAGTGGGCTGCTACGGACGATTTTAAATATAAAGGAATCAAATCAAATCAAAATAATTTATTTCCATATGGTTAGCACGTAACACTTGAATATTGTCAATATATACAAGCCAATAAATAAATAAATAAAAACAAATAAAAAATATTACTATTGACCATGGCTGGACCGAACCTAACATCAATACAATAATTATAACTAAAACATTGTTGCCATAAACGAGGAATTTGTTTTTACTTACACTTGATACTTAATACTAAATTCGTGGCTGTAAAAAGGCCATGTCAGCTTACAATCTAATAATAATTATGTCCATAAATATAAATATAAATTCGTGGCTGTAAAAAGGCCATGTTAGCTCACAATCTAAAAATAAAAATATTGTAAAAATAATGTCATTAAATCAACTAGAATGCTATTTTGTTCCGCCATTGTTACATCGATAACCATTCTTATACCTTTTCCAATACCTATAGGGACTATTGGGCTATTGACCTAGACCAGACCGGGTCATTTGAAATATATTATCGCTCACCAACTTTGTTGACAAGACAACGACTTATGTCAGCCTATATCAAGCCAAGCTTTTATCATTGACTAAATGCAAATATCTTGATACTATCACAGTGTACTCCGTCGGCAACTCATTTTTGACTTCTACCATACTTATGCAATAATTATTATTACAAATAGTGTTACATTTTCGTAAAAAACACAATATATATCTACAAGTATTAGATAGTTATCTATCTAATATATTTTTTAAATATATTTATCTTACTTAAATGTATCTTATTTCATATAAGTAGTACTTTTTATCTATCTATCTATCTACATATATAAATATAAATGTGTGTCTGTTTCCTATGCATTTCAAAACTAATAATAATAATAATAGTTTATTGACACAAAATAAAATATACATATTGAACAAAAAATAAAAATTACATTGTTGTACATGCTTAATTTAATAGACGACTTCTGTCCCCTATACTAAGGTTGCCCTGGTCTTATAGGGGACAGCTAGTTGGCACTTTGAAAGCGGTCTTGCAGCAGAGTCGTTCAATATCTGATTCTGTTACATGTCTAATTTCACCTTATGTCATACTATTATTTTTTTAAAGCTGAGGGCAAGGCGGAATTGACAAATCGTGCGGTCTACACAACTAACTTATATATATTATTTAAGAACTATTTATTTAGACACATAGGTTTTTTCAACGATAATAGTATAGTAAACTACTTGACCGATCGGTATGAAACTTTGGGAATATATTGTGTGAACATCGGCGAAGGTTTATGACATAGTAGATTGCATAATAAATTTTCCTAATATATAAACAAGTCGGGTTTGTTAGAACACTTATAACTCGAGGACGGCTGGATAGATTTTCACGATTTCTGATTTGTTGGATGTGTCTCCGTCCCCAATAACAGAATAACTATAAATAAAATTGGAAAATTGAAGAAAAAACATTTTTTCCCATACAAAAAGTTCGTGGGTTTCCTACCTGTTAAACAATGTTGGTTGTCAAATATTTATATAAAATATCTACAAATAAAATTATATATTTTTTAACAATAAGACTGATCGGTGTCAGAGACAATAAAATATATATGAAATACCGTGTCCTTGCATATAAGTCAATACCGTTAACATCAGTACTGTCTTGGGACTTTCCCTTCTCTATATTTTGTGCCATTTATTTGTGTTTTTTCTTCTAATACTCTTCGTCTACTAGAAGAGGTCGTCGCGTCCGAGCAATACGCCCGACTTTTAGAATATCTTCAAGTACTTCAGCTTAAGACTGGTCTTAGTCTTTCATCATTCCATCATCTCGGATCACTATTATGTCAAGTTAACGGAGTTGATTAACATTATATATATATATATATCTATTAATTTATAGTGTATTGTGTTTTATATTGTGTACGTATTTTTGAGTGCCAAATGCGTAATTATGTTTATTTTAGTAATTTAAGTTATTTTAATATTTTTCTTTATCCTGCCCATCACCTTTCGTGATCCCCAAGGTTAGCTGGTGAAGAATACCTTATGGCATTATAGCTCGCTAATTAAATAAATTAATAACTTCAGAAAGCTCCAAAGATCTGGAACTTAGATGGTGGCTAGAGCCCTTATAGACGACTATTTGCCAGTTTACAAACAATATACAACTTTATAAATTTTCAAATCAATTATTTCATTATTTTACATTATTAAAACAGTACATTAAATGCTTTCTTAGCAGTTTTAATATTGTGCAGAGTAATAACAATAAAGACATGGTCGTAAAACATTACAACTAATACAATAATAGCAGAGTACTGTTAAATTTAGTTACCAACTTTTGTACTTAGAATAACTGTGTTATGGAAATAAAAGTTACCCAACTTTAATCTACGAAGAAATAGTCGCAAATTGACCTAGAGATTTTGGCTGGGGCTTTATATTGAGTGCGGTATAAAAACAAGCTCGTAATTCCTACATCCAAAACAACACTCATGCAAATAGTGTATTCTGTATGGCTCCAAAAAATAATCCTATACAACCATTTAAAAAAACACTGGCGAAAATGCTAATTAACAAATGCTACTACTCTGTGCAAGATTTTCTAGAAGATTAAATGAACAACATTAATTTCTTACATTGATATTAATTAATTAAGCCTATTTGTCATTTCAATTAATTTATTATAGCTTTCTTTAGTTTACCATATATGTAATAATAATAATATTTCCAGACAGGTCACACAGCGCCATCTAGTTTCCGTGGTAAGCTACGAGGCTTGTGTTACGGAAACTAGATGGTTGATAAACTACATATTATACTTTTTTTATTGTAAATATATACATATTATACATATAAACAAACCGAGACACATTATACAATGTACAACTTGCCCCCGGTGGGAATCGAACCCACGACCTCCCGAGTTCACGGCAACGTTTGTTACCACTAGACCACGGAGGCGGCCATATACTTAATTATTTAATCTTTATACGGCCATGGGCTAAACATAGTGTACTCAATGTATAACCATTGTACCATCCTATAAAATTCCTATTGGGAAAAATATGAAAGGTCAAAAAAAAAAATAGACGCTAAATGACCTAGAGATATTGGCCTTTATACAGATTTTTCATAATATTTAACGTGTTGGTTTTAGGTAAAACAGTTATGCAAATTACAGTTAAAATCTATACTTAAGTAAAGCATCACCACGACCGTAACCCTTGCGAGATGGTCAGACACCACGCTTTTAAAGGATTTACTTTTAGCCAACCTTACTATAAGCCCATCATGACTTAGAACTGAAGTAGTGTTCAAAACACAGCGTCCCAGACCTCCACTGCTGGAGATGGCCTTCCAGAACATATATCTGGAGAATTTGGCCTACACTCGCCACGCTGGCCAGACGACTTGTCGAGGATATGATGTCAATTTTTAATGACAATTTATTAACGATTCCACAAGTATTAGTGGAGCCGGGACCGACGGCTTAACGTGCTCTCCAAGGCACGGGAACGGTGGTTTTGTAAATCTATGACGTACGTAAGAAAAGTGTATTTCTCATTGGTACATGCCGGGGGGGTTTGAACCCTTTGTAGGATTTAAGGAACGCGTTCTTACAACCGAGCCACCACCGCGCAAGTATTACTGTAAACTAAATATGATATTATTAGAATTAATATTTGGATCTATTAAAAATAGTATAAAACCACATAAACGTCATAATTAAATAAAAAAAAATCCAAAGTGTTGAAAGCTTGATGATCTGACCTTGAAACAGACACGGGTTGTTCAATAACTGGGCAGCTGTGGCTCAGTGTTATTATTGTACACACACACACACACACACATCTTCACGCCAGATCCCTTGCGGGGTAGGCAGAGACAATTGAGCGGCACTTGACACGATCACGACTTTCGCTTCGTCGACGTTCATTAACCTCTTCATACATGCCCTTTTGTTACGAAGGCTTTTTAATGCACCTTCAGTCAGTGTTTTATTTATTTGATCGTGATAGTCTCGGTCTGCCAGGACCTCTTTCACCCACAACTTTCGCATTATATATCTGGTTCGTCAATCTTTCTTTGCTCATTCTTTCCAAATGCCCGAACCATCGTAGCATGCCTTTCCTTATTTTTGTCCCTATGCTTTCTTTTATACCAACTCTTTTCCGTATTTCGACGTTACGTATGCAGTCCGCCAAAGTGACGCCGCATATCCGACGCAACGACCTAATTTCTACTGCATTAACCCTACTGTCATGCGTATTCTGACGTATCCACGTCTCGCTTCCATACATCAATGTTGGTACCAACATGGCATTGTGTATGGCGAACCGAGCTTTGTCACTGACATTTCGACTGCCGATCAGTGACCCCAGGGCACCATTAACACTATTTGCCGCGATCACTCTTCTTTCGACATCCCTATCGTACTTTCCATCCGCAGTGAAAACACTGCCCAGATATATAATTTCATTTACTTACAGTTTCATAAACAGTTATTATTGTAAGATACCAGTACTGTTTTATTATGGACATTATTTCGCAATACATCGCATCTTTTCAACTTAAACATTGTAAGACCTCATGAATTTTGCCATAAAAGTTGAGAAAAACAAAAAAGTTAGTAGTTAGGATTGTTTCCTGAAGATTTACTCTGAACGTACGAAACAATTATATATACTTAGGGACAAATATGATGAAAAATATATTAGCTTGTAAATTATATTTTGACCTGTCAATTTTACCTACCTTCTCAAATTAATATTATTGCACTGATAAGCATTTGTAAAAGCATTAGTGCTCGCCTAGGCTAGCTAGTAAAAGCTTAAGTAAAGTTTTTTAATAAAATATAATGCCGTGTTTGTTGTTCATATCTGTGGAAACTTTTTAGTGGTTTAAGTGTTTATATTTATTTTTACACAAAATTTTGTAATCATAAGTTTTCTTATACAATAAATAAATAACAATACATACATGTATATACGCTGTGTGACCTGTCTGGAAATATATATAAACCGTTACGCTACGCCGTATGCCTAACACTAATGTTTTTTTTATTATTTCTTCTTTAGCATTGTAAGGTATTATGGAATTATTAGACGCGCCTCGAAAAGCTCAAACGTTATTGAAAGATTGTCAAACAGTTGTCAAAGTGTACATTCTGATTATAATAATACTCGAAGGTGCCAGGTTCGATTCCTGTCCTGGACACAATAATTTAAATAATTTATTTGTGATATTTCTTGTGTTTGGTACGCGAGAGACATCGACAAGCTTGTCACTTGTTATGATGGGCGTATAGTTAAGTTTGCTAATTGTGAATCCTCTTCATTGAAAAAAATCGTAGTTTCGGAGTACCCCGCAAGGAATACAGTTGTGATGATACTTTACTATGAAAATACAAAATTATTTTTATTCTTATCGGTTTTGAGAACGATTAGACTTGCTTAAAGCTTAATTTTAAATAGCAAAATCTTTTCATATCGCTCAATATTGTTTTACGTAATTTAAGAGTAGACATCCGTGTCCGCAATCAAGCTCGCTTTGTCCGCTCGCTTCAGTAGCTAAAGTCATACTGTTTAAAAGACCCCCGCCTTACAAATTCACTGTTGTTCCTTTATCGGTTTATTTGCTTCCTTCCTCGACTTCCTTAGAGTACTGTTGCGGTCGTATTTTTTTATATTCTTCATGATTATTACACTTTGTAGACGAATACTGTGTTACAAACTTTGATTAAAATGAAAGAAAGGAAAAATGCAGAACTGAAATACAAGATATAAAATATGGGACGACGTAGAGTGGGACGACCTCCCGCCAGATGGACAGATGGCCTAAGGAGGGTCGCTGGTGGGGGTTGGATGAGGCTTGCAAAAGACAGAGTGCAGTGTCTAGCCTTGGGTGAGGCCTATATTCAGCAGTGGAGAGACACATGCTGATGATGATGATGATGATGGAACATTTAATTTACTAAAACAAAAAAAAAACCTACTTACAAACCTAATTTAAATATAAATCGTATCCGCGCGGCATGGTGGCAAGAACGCTTTTCGCATTTTCTCGCTGAATCGCTATGCTGATTATCTACCAGCCCTCTTGCCACCAGAACAGACAATTGGATAAGGGGTAATATTAAAATACAGATTTACAATTTATTTTCTATTTAAATTTTAATCTTATTAGAATATTTTTTTTTATTTATTAAAACTTTATTGCACAATATATACAAAGGGCGGACTTAATGTCGCTAGACATTCCTGACAGCCAACCTTAGGGACACATTAGATCGTTAAAGACGTAAGGTGCAATTAGAGAAATATGATTACGTAATAAATATGCAATATTATCTAAACTACAATAATAAATACTATAATAAACTAAATACTAATAATACATACACATAACGTTCTATTAATACATTAGGTACATACATTACATAACATTAATACATACACTACATATAATAATATAATGAATAAACCAAATGAGTTGTTATGAGCTATTTAAATAAAATGAATATACCATTTTATTGAAAATGCTTCGGTTGGATGCTTGAAGTATATTTACCGGCAACTTGTTCCACAGGTTTGCGGCAACAACAGCAATATAAATCCATCTATACTATCTAAATGTCCTAAAGGTTTGGCTGTCAGAGAATGCTTAGTGGCATTAAGTCCGCCTTTGTACATAGTGCAATTAAGTTTTTAAATAAATAAATAAAAAAATAAAAAACAAACTACAAGGAATAGAAATAAAACAAAAACTGAAATTATAACCTCCCCATTGAACGGCAAGGTTGACCCTTTGGGCAAAATGTACCTACTTAAAGGGTCATCCGTCGCCAAGCGGAGTTTTCCCCCTAAAGAATAATAATACAATTTATCTCAAATCCGCATACACGATGAATGATGTCATTTAGTTTTTATTGTAATTGTATACCTAAGTAAATAACGATTTTTTATGTTAAGGAATTATATTACTCAGCCAATATGTCCCCATTCAATATATTTGTTTAAGTTAATTCGACTTGGAACATGAGAAATAATTTGGCATCAAATACCCATAAATCATTTATTTTCTTCAATAACATCTAGCTAAGATGTTTTTTTATTAAATAATGTTCTTCAAGGACTATTTAATAAAACATCTACCCCCTCGTGGTCTAGCGGTTAAGATGTAGACACGGAAGTACCGGGTTCGATTTCTGATTGATAATTTATTTGTGATATTTCTCGAGTTTGGTACGCTATAGACATCGATAACTTGTAACTTAAATAATAAATATAATAATAATAATAATAAATATTTCCAGACAGGTCAAACAGCGCCATCTAGCTTCCGTGGTAAGCTACGAGGCTTGTGTTATGAAAACTAGATGGTTGATAAACTACATATTATACTTTTTTTTTTGTAAATATATACATATAAATAGACCGAGACAAATTATACAATGTACAACTTGCCCCCGGTGGGAATCGAACCCACGACCTCCCGAGTTCACGGCAACGTTTGTTACCACTTGACCACGGAGGCGGTCTTGTTATGGATGTATAAATATATATTTATTTGTTTATGTATGTAAATGATATTGCTTATATTACGCTTAGATTACAAATGGCGCATACTTTCAACGAGAACAACAAATAGGTGGTAGGCGGACTGATGGTGGTAATTTGCTGGTCTGATGATGGTGATTTAGTAGTCTGGTGGCGCGGGGAAGTATCCACCGTTCGCGCCGATAAAGTGTATCCACACGTTTCAATATCAGGCTTGATTTTCCATCATGCCTAGTGAAGCCGGCATAGTGTTAGGGACTGATGTCAGTCATGAGTGTCTGATTCCAGTTGCTAACATTCATGGACCTCGCGAACCACTTACAAGTAAAAAGTTTGTAGCTTCGCCGAGATGTAGCTTCTCTGAGCGTAAGAAAAGTGTATTTACTGCATTGAGAGCATCACCAAAACAGCGTCAAAAAAGCTCGGAATACTGAACAAGGTGAAGCGGTTCCCGCCATCAATCAGACTGTTGCTGTAAGCACAGATCAGATCATGCGTGGAATACTGTTCACACCTTTGGGATGGTTCAGCCAAGTACCTCACAGATGCTCTCAATGTCCTACAGAGGCTAGCTGTTCGAATTGTGGACGATGCCACTATATCTGGAACTCTCGAATCCCTGCAGCTTCGCCGAGATGTAGCTTCTCTGAGCGTGTTCTACCGGCTATACTATGGTGAGTGCTCTAAAGACTAACCTAATTCCTTTCTCTTCATTCCGCAATCGAAGCACACGCACAGGTCAGAAATATACACCCACATACCGTAGTCACCATCCCTTCGCGTACCTATAAACTTGGGGACTCATACATCTGTCGCACAATAAAGATGTGGAATGCTCTTCCAGCCTCTGTGTTTCCACTTTCCTATGACCTGGAGTCCGAAAGTGAAAAGTGAGCGAAGTGTGAAACGGCATCTAGTCAAACCAGCATAGTGTTAGGGACTGATGTGGGACATGATTGTCTGATTCCAGTTTCTAACATTCATGGACCATGCGCGCCACTTACCATCAGGTGGGCGCAAGGTCACATGTCATGTTAGTATATATTTAAAAAAAAACAAGTATAAAAAAAAGCTTGCATATGTACTTGCACTTGTTTTGATTTTGTACAATAAATTATTATTAATCATAGATGGCTCTGAGTCTTGGCCATAGCCCATTTTACCCACAACGTCGGCATAAGATCATCTATAATAATTTATATCCATTGCTGAGTCGTTAATATGATAAAGGTCGGCGTGGGTCAATGAAATTATCTCCCGGCGCAGGCCTAGCGATTGTATTCGCAATTTCACGTTCCGACATAGCCCCGGGCCATTATTACTATTGAGGATTTAGGTACAGATAGGTTTCAAATACACTGATATAAAAATATTATAAACTAGCTGTTTAACCCATCTTCGCTTGCATAGCTTAATGTGAATTTAAAAAAAAACATTTAAATACGGTAGGTAGAGGTGGCGTTGCATTTTGTTCTCAGATGATTATATAATTAGGGATTGCAGTCCCGTAAAACAGGATCCCTCAATTCCGCGAAATTATTATATAAGCTGCACTTATTGGCCTGTGAGATCCCGCACCTTTAAACGCGGATGTTGCAACTTTGAAATATAGAGCCATTTTTTTTTTTATTTATCACCATAGTTTAGAAGTCACTGACATTTCGACTGGCGATCAGTGACTCCAGGGCACCGTTAATACTATTTTCCGCGTTCACTCTTCTTTCAACATCCCTATCATACTTCCAATTTGCAGTGAAAACACTGCCCAGATATATAATTTAATTTACTTGTTCTAGAGTTTCATCATCAATCTTTATCATCACGGTTGTCATTCTTCTTCTTTCAAACACTAGTACCTTGGTTTTTCTCGTCAAACATAATGTGACAAGACATTAAAATTCGTCGTCATATTGGCGTACCACATACGTAACGTTGAAATACGGAAAAGGGTTGGTATAAAAGAAAGCACAAAAATAAGAAAAGCCATGCTACGATGGTTCGGGCATGTTAAAAGGATGACGAAAGATTGACGAACCAGATATATAATGCCAAAGTTGTGGGTAAAAGAGGCCCTGGCAGACCGAGACTCACATATTACGATCAAATAAATAAAACACTAAACTAAAGGTGCATTAAAAAGCCTTCGTAACACAAGGGCATGTATGAAGAGGGTAATGAACGTCGACGAAGCGAAAGAGGTATGTCGTGATCGTGTCAAGTAGCGCTCAATTGTCAACCTACCCTGCAAGGGATCTGGCGTGAAAATATGTATGTACATTAAAATTGTAGCGAATGTACCTAGTTAATCTTATACGACGATATTGTTTTAAGAGCAATTTCGAGAGCTTATAAGATTGTTATTGTCTCCATCCAGTGTTATTATGCCGAGTTATTATTAAAACAATTACAAGAGTGCTTCTCGTAGTAAAACAAGTTCTCGCTTTGCAAGATACTGTATTTACTAAGATTATGCGGGCGGGTAATAATATAAATATTAAACGAATATTATCATTGACTTGCATATGAATACTGGGCTAACACATTCCTTTTGTGTTCTCGAAGATTTGCTGTTAATAGGTATGGTAGAATAAATACTGAAAGTAAACACTAGAAAACTGTGGTAAATAAAATATAATGTTAAAAATACAACTTTAGGTTTTTACAAATGTTGATCGAATTATTGACGTCTCCATGACAATCAAAGTCATGAAGACGTCTCAGATTTAAATATAGAATCTATCTACTTGTTCCACAACAATAGGAAAGGCATGACATCATCTTTTTTGGGTATTAATTTATTATTATTAGGTACACACAACAGAAATAGGTACAAAACATTTTTAAAATTTCGAATCTTTACAATACAGTTCCAGTACCATCTCCAAAAGCATGTGCACACAGCATGCAATTATGAAACATTTACATATATTTTAAAATAAAAATAACAATACAATATATTATATATACTATTTGGAAAAGATTACTATTATACATATATTATAAATAAGTCTACGTATCAATCAAGGCCTAAAAAAAATTACTAATAAAAGTTTACCAGAACTACATGCGACCTTACGCCCATGGTAAGTGGCGCGCGAGGTCCATGAATGTTTGGAACTGAAATCCGACGCTTATTTTTGACATTAGTCTCCAACACTATGCCGGCTTGACTAGGTGCATTTAACACTTCGCTTGAAGGAGTCCTTCATACCTTAAGACTCGTTTCCAGTTCCTTGGATCCTTCCATAATCTTCCTCTTTGCTCTTTTAATAACAATCAGCTCAAAATCCCTACCCATTCTTACAGCAGATATTCAGATTCTTTCACAGTTTCCGCTGCTTGAGAGTGGAACAACTTCCTCTGGTTATCAGACGGGCGCCGTCTATTAATATATTTAAAAATCTCCTTATCGCTCACTTTGTCAACAAACAACATAGCTCTTCTTAGTACCTACATCTATTATATTATTTTTATTGTGCGTAAACAGTACTATATACTTACCTATTTTCGTATGTGATATATATATTTATTTAAGTACTAGTATGTAACGATTATTATGTATTTGTATGTAATTCACTCCCAAAGGTTAGCTGTTATAAAATAAAGGCATTAAGTTCGACCTTGTACAGTTACGTACAGTACATTAAAGTTGTTTTGTGTAATAAAGAGTTTATAAATAAATAAGGACTCCAGGTTATTGGAAAGTGTAAACACAGAGGGTGGAAGAGCATTCCACATCTTTATCGTGCGAACGATGTATGATACCCCAAATATATACACGCGTATGGATGGTGACTACGGTATATGGGTGCATATTCTGACCTTTGCGTGTGGTTCGGTTGCGGAATGGAGAAATAGGAATAAGGTCTTCAGAGCACTCACAATAGTATAGCCGGTAGAACACGCTCAGAGAAGCCACATCTCGGCAAAGCTGCAGCGATTCAAGAGTTCCAGATATAGTGGCATCGTCCACAATTCGAACAGCTCGCCTCTGTAGGACATTGAGAGCATCTGTAAAATACTGTATTTTACGCATGATCTGAAGTAGATATTTTTGGAGATCTAAGAAATACATAAACAGACGTAAAGATGTAAAAAAAATAACGCGTAACGCATCACAATTCATTGATTATGTCGGCCACTATTTCAAAACCCGAGCGATTTTCAGCTTTTAGTTACAAATTGCAAAGACTTACAAAACTGATAAAATGTTTTTAATTATTTGAAGTTTATTGTGTTTACTTAAAATAAACAAAAGTTGTTATAATAATATGCATTTCTTGACAACAAAAAAAAAGGACAACGAATACGGGTAGTTGAAAATTATGGATGGCCCAGTTTTGTATATATGTCAATAAATATTACGGTGTTTGTACATACGCTTCAACACTTCTATAGTCGTGAATTATTCAAAGAGACACCGGGCTTCTCTCCCTTCAATGTCTTATGAAACAAATATACATCTAAACCAATTGTTTACCTCATCATGAATATCGCGATTTGAAGAATAAACACCATAGAAATGTTTATATGGACCGGTCAAAATAAACCCATCGCAATTATTTGGATACTGCCTCCGTAGGATAATGGTAAAGCTCGTGGATTTAGATACAGATGTATTGCATAATGTTTTCCATTGTATTTTATCGGAAAAGTTCGTATTTATCGTGCTCTCTCAATTAGCTTCTAAATAATAAAGATCAATATTAATAGATATGAAAATGTTACTCATTTAATAATAATAAATGATTGACACTTCGAGGGCCGTCGTATTCAAAGTCAAAGTCAAAATATCTTTATTCACGTAAACAGGCATTTGTGACATGACGTTGACCGCCTCCGTGGTCTAGTGGTAACAAACGTTGCCGTGAACTCGGGAGGTCGTGGGTTCGATTCCCACCGGGGGCAAGTTGTAGATTGTATAATTTGTCTCGGTCTGGGTGTTTATATGTATAATATGTATATATTTACAAAAAAAAAGTATAATATGTAGTTTATCAACCATCTAGATTCCGTAACACAAGCCTCGTAGCTTACCACGGAAATTAGATGGCTCTGTGTGACCTCTCTGTAAATATTTATTTATTTATTTATTACATAATTTACATTATTTGGAATGATTCTACTCCTGTTAGTGGAAGACTAAGCAGTGAAGTGGTTTGAAGAAGCAGAAGACTTTAGCAGAAGACCAGCAGCTTAGCAAATTCCAGTGACCTGTTAATGTTTAATCTGACTGAGAAAGGAATCTGCAAGGAAAACTCAGCTATAGCAGATTAAAATTGAGATTCCGATTTCTATTCCAATTGAGACCCGAGTTTTCCCGATGAAAATACATTATGCACTATATCTGTACCGGGTTTGAATCCTGGCCGGAACACAATCAAATATATGACGTCATTATCTGACTACGACATTTTACCCCACTTTATCTTTCTTTAATTCGCCTTCACGCCTTTATTACTGTACCAATTTTAATGAAATTTGGAAGAAATTATCATTAAAATTATTATTATTAAAATATCGAATAATGTTAATGCAATTGTTATTTTTTTTAATATATTTTTTTTAATTTTCCCACGAAGAAATAAATAGAAGTATAAGACGTCAAAATCTAAATTTGATATACCATATATTTGATACGCCTCTTTGAAGTTTATATATATATTACAGCTATTACAAATATATGCCCATATATGTGTATAAACGTGTAGATAAGCAAAGATCATTTTCAATTAGGTACCTTCTAGATATCCCTCACAAGGGGAGTAAATGCGTGTAATGACATCGTGACAGGAATGTGTGACCAAAATCGCCGTCAACTAATGTAGTCACGTAAGTCCCTATCCCTGCGTTCGCATTAACATCGACCTCGGAGATATCGTGCCGGTTTTTACAGTCCAAAACCTATGTCAAAGACCAGATACAATAAAAAAGAATTAATTGTACATATTATTGTATTATATTTTCTAACAGCATAACTGCCTTCGTGGTCTAGCGGTTAAGTCCGTGGATTTAGACTCGGAGGTACCGGGTTCGATTCCTGGTCGGGACACAAAAATATTTATTAATATAAATAAATACATTTAATTAATATTTAATTTATAGTAAAGTTGGCTAAATGTGAATCCGCTTCTTTATAAGCGTGGTTTCTGACCACCCCGAAAGGAAAACGGACGTGATGATACTTTTTTTTACACTTAGACTTGAATCTATAATAATATTTAATCTATAAACATACAGCATGTTGCGCATTGTGCGAACGAGAAGAATGCTAATGCGTTGAACTCTCTTAATGTTTCTGGCTTAACTGATTCGAAAGTCACACCCAACACCAAGGCTCGGACCCTACATTAAGTCCATGTTTTAGGGCATTTTTCGAGACTCCCCAAATCCCACGTCTCGTCATATTTAAACTTTTACACAAGGTTCCTTGCCTACATCAATCACGCCCTTTCTTTACACACACGGGTAAAATATTTTTACCTAACAACTATGTTACATCAAAATCATAAAATGGGAATATCACAATCTTTATTAGTACACTCTTTATAATATTAATTATTCATTACAGCCCCCAGAACACAGCGTCCTAGACCTCCACTGCTGGAGATGGGCTTTTCAAAACATATAACTGGAGAATTTCGCCTACACTGGCCACGCTGGCCAGACGCGTTGGCGAGGATGTGATGTCAATTTATTACCAATTCTACAAGTTGTATTGGTATTAGTGGGACCCGGACTGACGGCTTAAAACGTGCTCTCCGAGGCACGGGTGCGGTGGTGTTGTAAATCTGTCTATGACATTTTTACGTAAGGAAATGATACATACATAGCCACAATTTTGTCATAGATTTACAACACCACCGTCTGCGTGCTTTGGAGAACTCACTAATACCAACTTGTGGAATCGTTAATAAATTTTAATCAACATTGCCAACCGGTCTGGCCAGCATGGCGAGGGTAGGCCTAATTCTTCAGAAATTTCTGAAAGGCCCATCTTCATCAGTGGAGGTATATCTATATATACCTACAGCTCCTATGAGCTGTGATGATGATAATGTGGTTTGGTTGCGGAATAGAGAAGAAGGGATAAGCTTATGGTGCTCTACAGAACACTTACCATGGTAAAGTATCATCACGACCGTTTCCCTTCCGGGGTAGTCAGAAACCACGCTTATAAGGAAGCGGATTCACATTTAGCCAACTTTACTATATGCCAATCATGACAAGTGGCAAGCTCGTCGATGTCTCTAGCGTACCAAACTGGGGAAATACCTGTAATAATTAAATTAAATATTAACCAGGAATCAAACCCGTTACCTCCGAGTCTAAATCCACGAACATAACCGCTAGACCACGGAGGCAGTCGTGGTATTTATTTTTATTTTAAAACTTTATGTACAATGGCGGCACTTTAGGCATAGATTATAGAAAACGCTCATGGAAGCCACATCTACAGTGCTGCAGAAGATCGAGTTATAAATACTGTGCTGTCGCCCACTATCCGAATCGCCTGCCTTTTGCAGGTCAATGGCTATACAGAGTTGTAGAATTTTATTCTTCATTCATCGAAATATAATATTTTTTAAATCGTTATAAATCCAGGTTGAATAGTAAAAAAGCATTTTCAAGTTACAAAAAAATATCTGAAAATGAGAGCGATTCTTAGCCGAGTGTAATTCTATTACTTTAAGTGTCTTTTATTATTCAAGATGCCCATTCTACTTCCTTTTCATTGTTAGCTTTTTCATTTTATTCAGGGATTTGCTCTCGGCTTAAAATGTTGATAGATATCAGCATTGTTTGTATTATACAAAGCGGTCAAATGTTTGTAAGATAGAGCGGGCATCGCGACGTTGTCATACAAAATGTTTGTTACATTATTTTTTACTAAACTTTTAACTTTTATAGACATTGATGTAGTCGTATATAGATAGGCACTAACTGATATAAAAACGTTCCCGCATAACCAACCGAAGTCATGTAGCTGCACCAACAGTCGCGAGCCAGCAAGCGTCGAGAGCGCTTTATATTCATACAAGTATTTATGTCGAGTGAAACTAGTATTTTTGTATGCATTGTGACATAATTTCCGATAAATATAGCATGTGAAATTATCATTGCGTGAGAATTGGCCTTGAATTGGAATTGGTAGGTACACGTTGCAACGGCACGTTTAAGAATTGCGTTTTGAATTGAATATTAGGCTTATAGATAACAGTTTTAAAAGACAAAAGATGCTGAGCAATGCATGGAGCAAATGTCAACCTTAAGGCCACTGTTTTACAAATTATAATTCTGTACATTTTTTTATATATTTTTATTATGTATTTACGAGGGGCGTTCAAAATATTCTCGGTATGTGGATAAAAACAAACAAGTACGAAAAGTTTGATATTTTTATTTTTCAATATACTCCCCCCCTATGTTCATACACTTATAAGATCGATCAATTATTTTTTTTAATCCCTCATAAAAATATTTTTTATCTTTGGTGTAAAAATGCTCCTCCACGGCCGTCTTCAACGCTTCATCGTCAGAAAATTTATTTCCACGCAGATCCTTTTTAAGATTGGGAAACAAAAAGAAGTCGCTTGGGGCTAAGTCCGGACTATAGGGTGGATGAGTAACAGTTTCAAACCCACATTCAACAATAGCTGCCTTGGCAATATGAGCAGTATGGACAGGGGCGTTGTCATGCAGAAGCAGAACACCTTTGGTTAACTTTCCTCGCCTCTTTTCTTTGATCGCATCTCTTAATTGACGTATAACGTTAGCGTAGTACTGCCCTGTGATATTTACACCTTTTTCTTTATAATCGATAAGCAAAACTCCTTCACAATCCCAAAATATTGTGGCCATGACCTTGCCAGCTGACGGGATTACCTTGAACTTCTTGGGATGAGCTGAACCCTTAATGTGCCACTGCATGGACTCCTGTTTGCTCTCTGGGTCATAATGATGAACCCAGGTTTCATCTCCAGTAACTATTTTTTGCAGCACCTCATCGGGATTTTCACCACACAGGTCGATAAAATCTGAACAGCAAGCCACACGCATATCCTTTTGAGGAAGCGTCAGCATTCGCGGAACCCATCTTGCACTTACTTTTGACATATTAAGATGGTCATGTATAATGTCATGTACGGTACCAATAGAGAGATCGGTTACTTGAGCTATAGATTTTACCTTCACTCGGCCGTCTTCCAATATAAGTTTTTCCACTTTATCAATATTTTCTTGTGAGGTAGCCACTACAGGCCGGCCAGGTCTAGGGTCATCTTCAATACTCTCCCTTCCACGCTTAAATTCGCTTGACCATTTTTGAATAGTAGATAAAGAAGGAGCAGACTCACGGTAAACACAATCCATTTCCTCTTTTATGGTTTTTTGATTTTTACCCTGTTTTGTCAAGAATTTTATGACGGATCGGTGCTCTAATTTCGTTAAAATTGTTAATTCGCTCATGGTGTTCATGTTTGTTCGGCAATTGCAGAAAAACAAAAGAACATCTCGGTTCCAATTTTACTTTTTTTTAATGTCAATGGATGAATCTTAGCGGCCAGTAACAAATATATATATAAAAGAGGTTGTAACGTATCAATACCGAGAATATTTTGAACGCCCCTCGTATATAATAGTGTATAAGTATTTTTTAGCTTTAATTGTCAGTAATAGTTTAAGATTTTTATTTTTATTATTAATCCCGATTTTAATCTAGTGATTTACTCGTAATGCACCCACAATCATTGCTCACTATCCCAAAGGTTAGCTGGTAGAAAATGTCACTAGACATTAAGTTGCCTATGCACATTTAAATGTGTTTTTGTTTATTGTGCAATAAATAATTTATCTATCTATCAACAAACAATAATAGGCGCCATCTATGATCGACTAAAGGAAATTTTTAGTCTAATGGTCAACTGAGCAATAATTGGAGACAATGTCAACCTTATATACCTATAGTGTTTTAAAGGCTATAAATGTATGCAACTATAATAGCGCCATCTATGATCGAGCAGCGGAACTATTTCTTAATGGCAACTTCTAGAATGTTCCATGTATATTAAGTGAAAACTTAAAAAAGAAAAGTTTGATCATCTCTTACTTACGAAAATAAACTGACACGATGATATCTTGTCGAAAAAGAACGTGACACAACAAAATAATTAATATCAAAGTGCATGTTGAACACGACCATAACCGGCAATGACTGTCATAAATTCATTTATTTTGTACCGATTGGTCTAGCTTTTATTCTCATCCGTTTGTTTATTTTTGCCCTGTATTATTATATATTCATTGTTTCTGGTATTTTAGGATTTTACAATTCCACAAGTTGGTTATAGTGGAACCGTGACCGTCGGTTTAATGTGCTCTCCAAGTCACAGGAACGGTGGTCTTATAAGTTATAAAAAAAACATGGCGTATTATTACACTGACAAATATATAACCAGGTTTTTAATATGTATTATACGCCCGCTAGGCGTAAACCTCTTAAAACACGTGTAGGCATCCAATCCAATAATTCGCATTCTTTTCTTTGACATTATTTCAAATATACATTCTTCTCTATATGTGTCTTTTCCCTGGTCTTTTGGCATATACATATATATAATATTGGGTAAAATATAACGATAATGATGAAGCTGTAGCGATATTAAGATGCATTTGTAAATAAGGTTTATAATCGCAGCAAATGCTCCCATCTACGTTGCAGGGCGTACGTGTCTAACAGAACACACGACACTAAAAATCACTTGATGACACTTCCTTTTGATTTCTTAACATTGCCTTATTTGGTAATGTCGTCTCTCATTGGTTGAAGCTTTCGACTAAACAGCCACAAGCCCTGGAACGTAAGTCAGTCTTCCCGTAACCCTCTGACAGTCACTTCGTAGTTTCCCTACTAAATGATAACGCGCTAAATTGTATTAAAGTAAAGTATCATCACGACCGTTTCCCTTTCTGGGTAGTCAGCTTTACTATAGGCCAATCATGACAAGTGGTAAGCTCGTCGATGTCTCCAGCGTACCAAACTCGAGAAATGTCACATATTAATTAAGTGTATTTATTTACATTTTCTTTTTTTGTGTCCAGACCAGGACAGGTCTCCTGGTCCTCCGAGCCTAAATCCACGGACTTAACCGCTAGATCACGGAGGCAGATTGTATTAAATAAATAAATATTTCCAGACAGGTCACACAGCGCCATCTAATTTCCGTGGTAAGCTACGAGGCTTGTGTTACGGAATCTAGATGGTTGATAAACTACATATTATACTTTTTTTTGTAAATATATACATATTATACATAAACACCCAGACCGAGACAAATTATACAATGTACAACTTGCCCCCGGTGGGAATGGAACCCACGACCTCCCGAGTTTACGGCAACATTTGTTACCACTAGACCACGGAGGCGGTCGAAGTATTAGTAACCGATTAAACGTATCATTACAAAAAGCTAATCTTCATGTCGACGTCTAAGTTATGTTTAGAGGAAGCAGTTGTCTTTTTGAGAAAACAGAAGCGGCTTATGCATAATGTATGTCGCGTCTCGTCTCCCGCGGCACCGGCGGCATCAGATCGCCGATAACTCGGCTCTTGTTTACACGGGACGAGCTAATCCTCTGGAATTTTAACAAGATTTGAATGAGTTAGTTGTTATTTAGACCATTACTAACTGGACCCATGGGTTCACTTGACGACACACTAATTTCAGACCCGCAGACTAAAAGTAGGGCTAGTGTACCGTGGCTATTGCGCGGTCTGAACATTATCTCCAATGAATATGTAGTCACATATTAAAAAATAAGGAAAATATTAAAAACTTCTTTATTAATTATTTTGTTTCTCTAAGACAAGTCTCCTTGGCACAATCATCAGTCTCTTCACTATTGGAGAGGGCTCTGCACTGCACCCGGTCTTTTGCAACCCTTATCCATTCCCCGCCAGCGACTTTCTTTAGATCATCCGAGTCCGTCCATCTGGCGAAAGGTCGTCCCGTACGTGGTTTCCACTCTAGAACTTTGCCCTATCGGTCGTCGGTTCTACGAAAGATGTGTCCGGGCTACTGCCACTTAAGTTAGCTAATTTTGAAAGCTACGTTAGTAACTTTGGTTCTCTGACGAATGCCAACGTTTTGAACTTTATCCATCAGAGAAATACCAAGCATAGCTCTCTACAAAGCTCTCTGAGCGGTCTTAAACTTATTAAGATATAATATTAAGTACCATAACCAAACTAAACTTCTGAAGACACGGTCAAGCATATGTTATGGCAAATATGAGTATGTACGGCGTAGCAAGCTACAAGTGTAGACGCTGATCTCTTTATTAATGTCACACGTCTCGGGCCGATCCAATCAAAGTCGGACTTTTCATAGGATTGTCGATATTAGTAACGTGCATTCGCTCAGTACCCTCTCCTCGCATGGATGCATCAACATATATATACCATAGTACTAGAACTATCTATCTATATGACTCTGATATTTACTCACTTCAGCTTTATCTTGCCTGTATACTGAAAGACGAGATAGGAAAGCGCCTTTCCTTAATCGTACAATCACGCATCCTCACTTTCTTTGGACACGTGTCGCGGCGTGGAGATGCCTTCAGTGGTAGGTCTCCGATGAGATGGACTGACCAGGTTAAAGCAGCAATGGATCACCCCCTACATGAGTGCTCCAGGAAGGCTGCAGTTCGAGAGGAGTGGCGACGGCTTGTTAAGCGTGCTACTGACACTCAAGTGATGACCACGACCACTCTGCCAAGAGTGTAGCGACTAAGAAGAAGAGGAATATTGAAAGACAATTTCATATATTTATTTACCGATAAAAATAACGAATTTCTTGGGTCCAGTTAGCAATGGGTCTAGATGACGAGTAAGTCATTTGAATGATGTTCCTGTCTCCAACAAAATTTGTTGGCCTTCATACAGCGCCTTGGAGATTACGAAGACAAATTGCCTGCATATCTCGCTCAACAATCTTTAACTTTGACTACCTATTTAAATTTGTTTGCGAACGTCGTAAATATTTGAGGACTATTTGAGGTAGTTCAACATCGTTGATTTTCATTTCTTTAACCCAGTCTAGTAATTATGATTGTTTCTAGACCTACTTGTAAAAGTTGCGTGGTCCTAGCAGTAAGCTATTTTCGTCTTCTTAAGGTGCCAATCCCCCCTATCGGAGGTCGAATATCATTATGGCAATATTAGTTTTGTTGGCCGCTGTCCGTTCTTGAGCCTTGTATCTTTACTTGCATGACGAGCTGCATCAAGCTATACTTTTTTGCACATATTTATTTATTTATTTAAAAAACTTTATTGCACAAAGTACAAAGGCGGACTTAATGCCCGAAGACATTCTCTGACAGCCAAACCTTAATGTGTCCTAAATACTTTGACTTACTTTTGTTTGTAAGGAGTTCCACGTCTTTGTTTACCCTATGCAAGACGGTTTGTTTCTCACCCTGTCCTTTTATGATATCTTCATCATTCTCCTGTATATCCACATTTCAACAGCTTCTAACTTCTTTAACATTGTATTTGTTAGGGTCCATGATTTGACGCCATACAGAAGAATTAATATCAGAGACCCGTTAAAATTATAAAAAACTATTATGAATATGCGCGAAAGTTTAAAAAGAATTAATATCAGACGATTCGGCATCTTGTAAGGAGTTAATGATACGATTGCAGAGTAGGTAACTTATTTTGAAGCTTCTGACTTGTTCTATGCGGTATTTTATTTAACTAAGAAGAATATTATTTTAGTTAATTCGATGGAAAGAGAAGACAAACTTCTAAACTTGCGGTTGCCGGCTTCATCGTGTGTGGGGAAGATAGAGAAGAAGAATGGTGCCTCGGGATTGCGATCGACTATAGACTGGCTTACAAACGAAGCCTCCACCTTTTTAATTGCGTAACAAAGCGCTTGCCATCCACCATTCTGCTCCTATCCCTACCTAACCAAACACTTTATGATTGCGTTAACGTCGTCTTGAAATCTTGTACATAACGATGGCTAGCACGCGTTATGCGTGTTTATGCGGCCTGGGACCTCTACCAAACACCTTAAATTTATTGTTCTAAATAAATAATCTATCTAAATTCTGACTTACCTGGTAGAGTACCAATAGACCAGGTATTGTATTCTTATAGGTACTTATAGGTGAATTTTGAGATGATATATATGTATATATACACCTGTATTTGTTTTAAATTGTAAATCTGATTTCCATGCAGATTCCTGTCTCTGTCAGATTAAACATTAATACTCGTACATCATTGGAATCTCATAAGCTGCTGGTCTTCTGCTAACAGCTTACTCTTTGGACCACTTGGCTGTTTAGTCTTTCACTAACAGGAGTAAAATCATTCAAAATAATTTAAATAATGACGGTTTACAAATGTCTGTAATAAATAGGTTTACATGAACCAACGGCAGAACTGCTTAGGCCCAATTATTTTAGTAAGAAGTGCAAAGATTTATTATCTGAAATGAAAAAGTAATCAGCAGATAATATAATGTTTTACATGTTATTGGTTGGAGTCTCCGGAGACATAATTTGTTTGTTGTCTCGTGGAGAATTGCGTTGACGTGAAAGTATATTAAAATTGCGTATCCACAGCATTACAGAAGGCGATGAGACGTGGCTCCATTAGTTACCCACAATGGTGCAAACAGGCGGTACGCGCTTTTCAAGAACATTGGCGAGTTTCCAACAAAATTATTTGGCTACGTGATGAGACTTACCTATCTGCAAGAGGAAGTTAAAAACCATTTTCTGACTTTACGCTTCGGCCCAAATAATTTGATTGGGATTCGAATTAAACTACATCATTATTATCTTCTGTATCTTTTCACTTTTTAAGTCTTTATCATCACTGCCCCTGGAACATATACAGAGTACTAGAGATGGGTCTTCCAGAAATTCGTGCAAAGATTTAGCTGGGACTTTTCTTGCACTACTTTCTATTTTACTTCCTGTTAAGTTGATAGACTACATTTCTCAAATCTACACTTTTAAAAAATAATGGATTGTGCGAGCGGGAGATGCTCAAAGTAAAAGTTTATTCACATAAACCTATTACAGGCATTTGTGACACGTTATTATTTCAATTATTTAGAATGATTCTACTCCTGTTAGTGGAAGACTAAGCAGCGAAGTGGTCCAAGGAGTAAGCTGTTAGCAGAAGACCAGCAGCTTATCAGATTCCAATGATGTATTAATGTTTTTTTATTATTATTATTTATTATTGTTATTATTTTTTGAATAACCGGTTTGTATTCCACCGGGGGCAAGTTGTACATTGTATAATTTATCTCGGTCTGGGTGTTTATATGTATATATTTACAAAAAAAAAAAAAAAGTATAATATGTAGTTTATCAACCGTCTAGTTTCCGTAACACAAGCCTCTTAGCTTACAACGGAAACTAGATGGCGCTATGTGACCTGTCTGGAAATATTTATTTATTTATTATTTATTCTTACTTCTAACATGTTTTTGTTGTTTAATAATTCTTAATAAAAATCACCCCTACTAAAGCTAGTCCTCACATGACAGGATGTCCTAGCTTAGCAAATTCCAGTGACCTGTTAATGTTTAATCTGACTGAGAAAGGAATCTGCAAGGAAAACTCAGCTATAGCACATTTACAAATGAAACAAATACATAATTACACAACAACAATAAATAAATATCTTTCAAATTCACGCATGAGATTAAAAAAACTTGTTATAGTGGTACCCCACCAGGTATGTTACAATTAGCCTGTGTGCAACCCGAAAGCTGACTAAAGCCTTAAACCATCTTAAAGAATAATTACTGTCCGGATTATAACTTGTGTAACTCTAGAAATAGTTGTTTTCTTTCGTAGATAACTCAACTAGTAAATCTCTGGCAAACAAATAAAGCCGGGTAATCGGGAGTTAACTAGCCGTGTTGCGTTCGCTGTGGCTCGATAGCCGTGTAATGAGCGCGAGACAATTTTTTATTGTCTCTTTGGACTGGGATAAATGGTGACAGATGATGCTTTCGGTCTTCCAAACAGAGTCTGTGCTGACTTTCTACGATTTATAACTAGTACGGTATTCAGTCCACACTTATCCAGGGCGCATATCATGACACGTCCACACACCAACGAATTTAATATCATTTATTTTGCAAATAACAAACCTATTATTGTGTTTTTTTCTTTAAAATTTAAATAAATAGTTAAGGTTAGAATTTATGTAGTTATTAAATACATATTCACGCCGGATCCCTTACGGGGTTCTTCTTCTTCTTAGTCGCTACACTCTTGGCAGAGTGGTCGTGGTCGCCATTGGAGTGCTAGTGGCATGCTTAACAAGCCGTCGCCACTCCTCTCGGACCCCGGCTTTCCTAGAGCACTCTTGTAGGGGATGATCCATTGCAACCTTCACCTGATCGGTCCATCTCATCGGAGACCTACCACGCATCCTCTTGCCATCGACTTTCCCCTGGACTACCAAGTGCTCGATGGATGTTTCTCCACGCCATGACACGTGTCCGAATAAAGTGAGAATGCGTAATTGTACAGTCGAGAAAAGTCGCTGTCTGATCCCCAGTTCCTCCAGTATGGATTTGTTTGTTCGGAATTCCGTCCATGATATGCCCAGCATTCTCCGCCAACACCACATCTCTAGAGCATTAATTGCTTGCGGGGTAAGCAGAGGCAATAGACACGATCACGACATACCTCTTTCGCTTCGTCGACATTCATTAACCTTTTCATACATGCCCTTGTTACAAAGGCTTTTTAATGCACTTTCAGCCAGTGTTTTATTTATTTAATCGTGATATGTGAGTCTCGGTCTACCGGGGCCTCTTTTACCCACAACTTTCGCATTATATATCTGGTTCGTCAATCTTTCTTTCAACATGCCCGAACCATCGTAGCATGCCTTTCCTTATTTTATGCTTTCTTTTATACCCACCCTTTTCCGTATTCCGACGTTGCGTATGCGGTCCGCCAAAGCACCTTATTATAGATAAAGCACAGGATTTCAAAGTGTTAATAATTCTCTGATTATATCGGGTCGATCGACACTACTGTATGTTAATGTAAAAATGTTTTTGTCAATTTTTGTTACGCTTAGTTTTTTTTTATTGTTTATATAAACACAATATATTAACTATCAAATAAAAATGAAATCGTTATGGTACGAGAACATTTTTGTGGGCCCATTTATCTAAGAAAATAGGACATTCTCATTTTTTATGCTTTCTTTTATACCCACCCTTTTCCGTATTCCGACGTTGTGTATGCGGTCCGCCAAAGCACCTTATTATAGATAAAGCACAGGATTTCAAAGTGTTAATAATTCTCTGATTATATCGGCTCGATCGACACTACTGTATGTTAATGTAAAAATGTTTTTGTCAATTTTTGTTATGCTTAGTTTTTTTTTATTGTTTATATAAACACAATATATTAACTATCAAATAAAAAATGAAATCGTTATGGTACGAAAACACATTTTTGTGGGCCCATTTATCTAAGAAAATAGGACATTCTCATTTTTTATTTTTTTTATAATAATTATAATATAATAACATATTTCATCATGCATTATGGTACAGGAAAACAGACATTTGCAGCCGAACTAAGCCTATATGTATAGATCTGTCCGTCGGCAGTCAACGCCCAGATACCCTTTTAAATATCATTATTACTTTCATTTCAAAATAAAAAGAAACAAAATGTACACAAAAAGAAAAATAAAATAAAAATTGTGTGGTTGAGATCCTCTTTTTGTGTATGATGTAAGTGTGTGAGTGTGTGTAAGAGGGTGTGTAAACATTTGGAGACTCTTACATCTGTCGCACGCTAAAGATGTTGAATGCTCTCCCAGCCAGTGTGTATCCTCATTCCTATATCCTGGAGTCCTTTAAGCAAACTGTAAAAATAAAAAAAAGTACACTTTCGTATTGCAACTTGTTATATAACATTTATTCTTGAACACCTATCTTAATTTAAATAATCTCTAAGCTCGCCTATTTACTCTATTTAGAATTTAATAAAAAAACAAAAAAAAAACATAACAATAAACTATAACATTTGCTAAAATCTGCAAATGCCTACGTGGTCTAGCCATTAAGTCCGTGGATTTAGACTCAGAGGTACCGGGTTCGATTCCTGGTCGAGTTAAAATAAATTATTTGTGATATTTCTCGATCTTGGTACGCTAGAGACATCAACGAGCTTCCCACTTGAGCCTATGTGAACACGCTCTTAATGATAACTTTTTGCTATAATCTGCGATAAAATGTTAAGCAACAATCGCAACAGTAAATATCTACTGTGTGGAGGCACCATTAGACGTTTACTGAGTCCTCTCGAGCGACATGTTATAAAAAAATTGTCTCTCGTTTTCCGCATTCATTTCTCGTCTAATGAAATGCGAGCGGCGCGTGTACACTTTTTGTTAGCTACGCTTCGGAAAGGTCCTGTTTTCAGCATAATCCGTATGTAAATAGAGGGGTTTTAGTAATAACTAGTAAAGTATCATCACGACCGTTGTATGATAATACGCCTGTATCAGCTCCCCAAGGTTCTTTATAAAAATGCGGTCGTGATGATAATTTACTGTTTTTTTATAAAGAAGTTTTAAAAAATATGTATTAATTTTGTAATCGATGTCGGTGTAACCGGGTTCGATTCCTGTTCGGGACACAAAAATATTTATTAGTGTAAATAAATACATTTAATTTATTTGTAATATTTCTCGAGTTTGGTACGCTGGAGACATCGACGAGCTTGCCACTTGTCATGATTGGCCAGTAAACCGGCCTAAATGTGAATCAGCTTATTTATAAGCGTGGTTTCTGACCACCCCAAGAGGGAAACGGTCGTGATGATATTTTTGTATTAATTTACGTATGTGAGCGGTGGTGACTCGGTTACATGTACGCTTTTCTGAACTTCCTAAAAAGGTGGGTTCAAACCCCGGCATGTACTAGTGAGAAACACACTTTTCTTCTTAAGTACATTTGTACTTAACATTTGTACATAGCTTTACAACACAACCGTTCCCGTTCCTTGGAGAGCACGTTAACCCTTGGTCCCGGTTCCACTAATACCAACTTGTGGAAACCAATGTCTGGCCAGCGTGACGAATGTTTTTTTTAAACTAGCACGACATGTGCTATACCACCTGTGACCTTGCGCCCACCTGATGGTAAGTGGCATGCAAGGTCCATGAATGTTAGCAACTGGAATCAGACACTCGTGACTGACACCAGTCCCTAACACTATGCCGGTTATCTAAAAAAAAAACAATTTCAATCATTTATTTACTTTCCAATACATATAACTTATTAAATAGCCCGCCAAACTGTAACCACAGTTTGTTGGCGGAGACAATTACTCTCGAAGCTTAATATTAAATAATAAATATTTATAGCAGGTACATAAAATTTACCTACCTCTCTTCTCTTCATGATCGGTCACCTCGTTCGTCACACAACTCTGTCCTCTCCATTCCTTCACATCATTCTGGTTTCATGTCTGACTCTTTCGCAGTTGTTGCAGTAAATCTTTGGAACACTTTGCCGGTCAATATTCGGCAAGCATCCAACAATAATATTCAAAAGATTGGTATACTCACATTACTTAAACAGCTCCCTACAGCGTGTATAAGTAGATATTGTATGTAGTATAGTTATGTATATATATATGTATGTAAGTACTATTAGTATGTAGTATATACATTATTAATAAACATAGTTATTATTTAATACTTAATTATTATTTAATCTTAAATACGTCTTCGCACCTACTCGTCGATCTAAGTTATAGTTATCATTGTTCCAAAGGTTGGCTGTCAGAGAATGTCTAGCGGCATTAAGCCCGCCCCTTGTACATAGTGCAATAAAGTTTTAAATAAATAAAAAAAAAAAAAAAGATGCGCGGGCGCGAACCACTCTCCCCCCGCGCGAACAACCCGTCCGCCTACAGGTACCATTAATTTAAGTCTATCTCTTTCTTAGGATTAACATTCATTTCTCCCGAAGATTATTTTTATATTTTATATTTTTCTCCAGATACATGGTCTCCAGAAAATTCTAGAAGGCCTATCTCCAACAATGGAGGTCTAGGACTATGTGTAATAGGGGCTGTGATAAAGAGGGCCACGTCCGTGGAAACCTGCAGATTGTAGAGTTTTTGAGACAGTACTGATCTACAATTAAATCGCTTTTGCAGGACATTGAGAGGTTATTTCCCTCTTATGAATAGAAACTAAATCGCTTTCGAGGCTCAGCTTATTCAAACAGGCCGCTTACAGTCGGCCGAGTACCCGCTTTTACTAAGAACGATACAACCAGACCTCCTATTTCTGATTTTATATTTACTTTTCCAAAAATATTTTTTTGTAACGTTTTTAATTCCTGGACGGGACACAATTATTATAGCCATAGTAAAGCTTCCTTAAAGCGTGGTTTCTGAACACCCAGAAAATGATGGGGTCGTGATGATACTATCAAAGTGTCAGTCAAAATATTTACATCTCGGACACCACGGGCTTTCTTGTGCTAGAAATGCTGACCGCATTCCTCGTCACGCGGCTCTCAACGACATCATCCGAAGGGCTCTTGTCACTGCTGGGGTATCCGCAATCTTAAAACCATCTGGAATTGTGCGGAGCGATGGCAAGAGACCCGACGGAATGACTGTTGGGCCGTGGAAACTTGGCAGGTCTCTGGTGTGGGATGCGCCGTGTGTAGACACATTAGATCCATCTCACATCCAGGCGACCTCGTCAGGCGCGGGGAGAGCGGCGTTTTCTGCGGATAACCTCGAATTGCGCAAATACGCCAACCTTGGCATCGGTTACGAATTTGGACCGTCAGCGAGGCGCTTGGCCAAGGAGTTGTCAAAGCGGCTGACAGAAAGGTTCCAGACAGGAAGGCTGGCAATTATTTCTGCCAACGTATTAGCCTCGCTATACAGAGGGGAAATGTTGCCAGTCTCCTTGGGACTATCTCGGATGGGACGTCTCTAGGGGACCTTTTTTATTTATAGTTTAGTTTTATTTAGGTATTTTTAATTTTATTATTTAGGTAGTTTTTAATTTATATTTAATGTACTAATTAACTTCGAATAAATTTAGTTTTTCACATAAACCTATTACAATCATTTGTGACATGACATTAATTAAATAATTTTGAATGATTTTTTTTCTCTCCTCTCGCTAGTGGAAGACTAAGCAATAAATAAATGCCGTCCTTTAGGTCTTCTGTAACGATATGGCCCAAATATTTAAAGGACTCTACGACCTGCAGCTCAATACCATCTAATACCAAAGTATATTTGATTTACTGTGTTTATAGACTAGGTACATCTACATTATTGCGTAATGGAAAAGCTCTTTGTATAAAATTACCATAACTCCGGCAATATGAATAGACTATCTATAAACTCTAAGCTGACGCATTATTTATGAACATTGAGCGTAATCTACATACTTATCAGGCTTTTATGTTAATTGTAACTAAATTATGAAATTATTGGAAAAAAAATCTATAGTGGATGGGAAGCGTATCATGGCGATGTAAATGGTGCCCCTTTGAAATCAGTCACAAGCGGAAAACATATTTTTTTTCTCCTTTTTAAAATATGTTTGTCCGGGTGGTATTTTGTAATAGATTTTAAACTAAATTCCCGATTGGCTAGAGACTTGAAATTTGGTCAAAGCATGTAAAGGTTTTTTTTATGTACCATTATTATTATTATTAAAATCTTTATTTTACGAAAAAAAAATGTACAAAGGCGAAGATTAATGCCTACAAGGCATTTTCTAACATCTAACTGTGAGATGAAGGGTAGTGCTGATTTAAAAAATAATAATATTAAGATAACAAACAATATACTACATACTAAGACATACATACATACACTACATACTAATAAATACATACACTAAATCCTAATAAATACATACTCGTATTATAAAAGTATATATTTGCCAAATACTTATTGTGAGCCCGATGCTTGTTTGTCTAAAAATAATGCAGTAACCAAGCTTTTGAATACGTGGACTGACGGTGCGTGTCTAATAGCCAGTGGCAGTTTGTTCCACTGGTGGGCTGCAGACACAGTAAACGAATCTGAATATCTGCTAGTGGAGTGGGATGGGATTTTCAGTTGATTATTGATTTGATAACGGACTAATTTATGAATATGCGAAAGGATAGTCGCTATAGTATGTGGATGTATATTTTGGACTGTGAGTGTGGCTTGGTTGTGAAATAGAGAAGAAGGGATAAGGTTGTGGAGTTCCTCAAAACACTCATCGTGGTTTAGCTTGTAGAACACGCGCAGAGATGCAATGTCAGCGCGAAGCTGTTTTAGACACTGTGGTGTCGTCCACTATCCGAATCGCCCGCATCTGTCAGATACTTGCGAAACCATCCTGACCTGAGTTAGTTGAACGGCATTGTATTCGTAAAAACTAATTTTATAGGTTTAAAAAATAATTCAATTCAAGTACACAATTTTTTTTTTTCAGTGTTTGAGGTTTTTAAAGCTCTTAATTTTCTTTAACATTTTTAAAAATAGATTCGGTATATAAATTTTATATTTTTTTGATGAATCACTAAATTTAAAAGGTAATCCCAAACGCTTAAGAATACGTGAGTAATTGACCAATACACATTCCGGGCTATTCTATGATTATTTTTTTGTTTAATGGTGTATACTGTCACGTTCTGCTAAGCTGCGAATGAGAATCGAAAAGGAGTTGTTGTTCCAAAGCGGTCTAAAATCGCCGCGATCGTTATTATCACGTGCATTCGCAAACCCCGCATAATTTGTGATATAGAACAATTTCCAAGTGCTCGATGCCGTGGACATCAGATGAGTTCTTTTACCAGTTTCTTTTCTTGTATCTAATTTGAAGATCACCGCATCTCTGCACCACGATGTGCAGTGATGTAACTTAATGTTAAATAACTTTGTGTTTTGACAAATATAATGTAAAAAAAGAGTGTACTATTCGCCAACAAACTGTTATGCAGTTTGGCGTATAATTTAATAAATGTAATTAGTTTAAGAAAAAAAAAATACAGATACATAAACCTGCCACCTAACATCTATACTGTCTAACGGACAGTTCCAGAAAAGCTGCCATATTTAACATATGCTTATGAAACACGTCATTGGCCGAAATAACCAAAGTGACAAGCTAAATACTAATCACGTGGCGTATATCAAAATATTAATTATAGATTACATCGACGAGCTTGCCACTTGTCATGATTGGCCTATAGTAAAGTTGGCTAAATGTGAATCCGCTTATTTATAAGCGTGGTTTCAGACCACCCCGAAAGGGAAACAGTCGTGATGATACTAATTATAGATTATTTTAATCATCTGCATCTAGCCGTAAATATCCTGAAGGTTTGTTTGGCTATCGTAGATTGCCAAGCTTAAAAATAAATAACCGTACAGTAATTGTGTAACAAAATCCCAGTCGTGGCATATAAGTTAAGTAGCCACTCTTGGGTACACGGGACCGAGTGATTTACGCCCCCTCTCGGTGGGGCCAACGATATTGAATGCTCCGATTCAATGGAAGAAAAATCGTATATTTTGACATTTTCTCCAGGAAAAATTTATGACTACCATTTATTCTGTCTGACAAATGGCAATTAAAAGTCGCTCGTGGTTTTCTGGGCCGCACTGACAGTTTTATTTGCAAGTTTTTAATCTTTCCCGCTTTGATTGAAGAGCTTTCCCATCTCTAATTTGTTTTTTTTTCCTTAAGTACTATACATAAAAACTAGAACAGTGGCATATTATTGTATCATCATCAGCCTGTGTCTCTCCACTGCTGGATATAGGCCTCCCCCAAGGCTCGCCACTTCACACGATCTCCCGCCACTCTCATCTAACCCCCACCAGCGACCTTCCTCAGGTCATCTGTCCATCTAGCGTACGTGGTCTCCACTCTAGAACTCGTCTACTCTATCGTTCATAGGTTCTACGACAGACATATCCAGCCCATTGCCACTTCAGCTTACTAATTTTGAAGGCTATATCGGTAACTTTGGTTCTCCGACGGATTTCCTCGTTTCTGACTTTATCCATCAGAGAAATACCAAGCATAGCTCTCTCCATAGCCCGCTGAGCGACCTTAAATTTGTGGACGAGTCTGTCATACTACAATACTGTCATATTGTATAGTAAAGTATAATAACGACCTTATCCCTTCCGGATTTATGTCAGAAGCAACGTTTTTTTAAATATAAAATCGGATTTACTTTTAATCAACTTTACTATAAGCCTATCAAGACAAGTGGCAAGCTCACCGATGTCTGTGGCGCACAAAACCCGAGAAAAATAACTTTTTTTTTTTTAAATTTGTGGTGATACTTTTTTACTAAGTCGTGACTCAATGCAAAATTATAATGTCGAGCCCGCGTAGCAAATATCCGTATAATATTATAGTGTCTAGGAGCCATTACAAACAACTTTTGGGAATTAATTCATCATTACAGCCCCTAGAACACAGCGTCCTAGACCTCCACTGCTGGAAATGGGCCTTCCAGAACATATATCTGGAGAATTTGGCCAGACGGCTCAGCGAGGATATGTGTCAATTTTAATTTATTAACGATTCCACAAGTTGGTATTAGTGGAACCGGGACCGACGTCTTAACGTACTCTCCGAGGCACGGGAACGGTGATGTTGTAAATCTATGACAAATGTACGTAAGAAAAGTGTATTTCTCATTGGTACATGCTGGGTGGGTTTGAACCGACCTTTGTAGGATTTAGGGAACGCGTTCTTGCAACCGAGCCACCACCGCGCCAAGTTTGAAGATATTTACGTATCATGCTGAGTACTTTAAGCATAAATTAATTACGCTCATTTGAGATTTTTCGAGTGTCAGCCCTGCGCAAGTATAATTAATATAATTAGGCCAACTTTGTGACAATAATTTAGCCAGTGTTCCGACATTATATTGTGCACATAAGTTTTCAACAAGACCGCAATTTCTTAGTCATATCAAAGCGTAACAGACGCTGTAACGACGTAATAAAGTTAATATAATTAAGTGTATATTTGCCAGTGCGATCTTCGTGGCAAGGGTTCTACTCGGAACTAACAAAAAAAAAGTATTTTATTTATTAATAACACATTACATGGCTTAACAGTAAATCCCAAATTACCATGCAGTCAATCTTATAATTAATACATACATTTTCATTAAAAATGGAAATAATATATATATTTATTATTAAAATAAATGTTGACATTAAAAGTTGACATAATATTCGTGTTAAGCCGTCCAGCGTGGCGAGTGTAGGTCAAATTCTCCAGATATATGTTTTGGAGGGCCTATCTCCAGCAGTGGAGGTCTAGGACGCTGTGTTCTAGAGGCTGTAATGACGTAGGGTACAAAAAAGTTTAGTAGTCATAAACCTTCTGTCTAAATCTCTTAGAACTATTTTCTGCACCTTTTCCACCATAGAGTAATAAATGACGCGCTATTGAATAGAGAGCGCGATGTCTGTTGTTAGTATTGAAACAAGGCGATCCGGCTATGCGGGTGTAAGGGAGGGGCGCGAGGCGGGAACGATACTTTTAGTGATGTTTAGCGCTCGTTCATTATCGATTTTTCTGAATGCCGACAAATCAAAAAATATTTAATTTTAAAAACATTTATTTACCTAATATTTATAAACAGTTACATGCATGTTTATTAATAATAAGAATACACGTTTATTGTCAGGGTAATATAATAAGTAATATACATATCCATACTAATATTATAAATGTAAAAAAATGTTTGAATGTTCAATATTCCTACTTCTATGTTTTCCACCATGAGCGTTTGTTCTTGAATTACATATAATATCTAGCCATTGATTGTTAAGACGTCAACCTATAACATCTCAATGCTGATTACTGGTCTCGCCTAAATAAACAACGTTAATTTTAATTCATTTATTGTACAGGAATATAATTAAAATAATATACAGAACAAGTCAATAAAATCAAATAAATATAATGATCTCGCAGAAGAAATGATCAGGAACGGGTTCAAGACTCAGCTTTACGCAGGTTGGTGCGAGAGGAGTTCCAGCAAAATCTATGCACCACTTACTGAAAGAATTGTGCATAAGCTAGTTTGGTCAATACATATATGGAACTAGCTTCCATTAACGGAACTATACAGTATTTGAATACTAAAATAAAAATCCCTCATTTCCACGCATAATAGTCCAATAAAGACTAAGTGCGGAAAGCCACCGTAATTACAATCACACAATCACAAGCCTTTCTGACCTAAACCAGCTTATTGGCGGTCGCAAGCCCGAGACACCACGCGGAATCCATGTAATTTGTTTTTTATAAATATTATAGTATTTTTTTTGTTAACAAAGTAAAGTATCATCACGACCGTTTCCCTTTCCTTTATAAGTAAGCGGATTCACATTTAGCCAACTTTACTATATGCCAATCATGACAAGTGGCAAGTCGTCGATTTCTCCAGCGTACCAAACTCGACAAACATCACACATAAATTAAATAATAATTTAATGTATTTATTTGCATTGATAAGTATTTTTGTGTCCAGACCAGGAATCGAATCCGGCACCTCCGAGTCTAAATCCACGGACTTAACGGAGGCAGTTTGTTAACAGAGACTAAATATTTTATATTACAGGCATTGTGTTCGTATAGACAGATCATTATCGATTCATTCATTCGATATCAAGTATCGATTTTTCTCAGTGTGCGATTGCAATGGAGTCACGATCCTAACATTGTGGCACGGACTAAGGAGGAGGGGGAAATCAATCGAAGCTTAATTCGTAATTTTATTGTACACCCCCGTGCTTAGAGAAATGCGGTAGGTGCTCTTCTACCATGCGCCAGCGGTAATGAACGCGTGCCGTGGCGCCGCCTAATTGCCCAATAAAGAACCCGCCCTAGCAAGCCGCCCGCATTTCATTTTACACAACACCAGTTACTAATAAATCAAAAACATCCTTTATTTTGCGTTGTAGCTGTTTTAAACTACACATTAACATACGAGTTGTCTTTTTATTATTATTATATATTATTATTATTGCGCGCGGTGGTGGCTCGGTCGTAAGAACGCGTTCCTTATATCCTACAAAGGTCGGTTCAAACCCACCCGGCATGTACCAATGAGAAATTGACTTTACATGAAGAGGTTGATGAATGTCAACTAAGCGAAAGAGGTATGTCGTGATCGTGTCAAGTGGTGCTCAATTGCCTCTGCCTACTCCGCAAGGGATCTGGCGTGAAGATATGTTTTTATTTACTTATTTATTATTATTATTTATTTTTGAGAGTACCAATTCCGTATTATAAAAATTTCTCAATCTCCCAAAGGTCAGCTGTTAGATATTATGCTCGCCTATGTACATTATTTTATATTTTTAAAAAACTTTTTTACCTTTAGCAAACTTATAAAGTCACAATTAAATAACTTATTCTGTGTTACTGAACGGGATTTGAACCCGGTACGTTAATCTAAATCTTATTAAAAGTGTCGTTGACCTTCCGCAACATTGCTTTTGACAACTTGGACAATGAACAATAATCAAAAAGATACAAATCCGCCCCGAGCATATTAGGATTAGAACCCGACTGTTCAGAATAAAGGCAGTTTACACTCAAAAGCAATGTTAGTAGGTCACTTCTCTTCTTCTTACGGTGCCATCTCCTATCGGCGGTCGGCTATCATTAAGGCGATTTTGATTTTGTTGGCCGCTGTCCGCAATAAGGATCTGGTGCTCATCCTGAACCAGGAAGTTCGTCTTCTCCCTAGTAGGTCACTAACAAAACCTTAAATGTCTCTAATAGAAGGGCTAACATAAAATTCATGATTACTTTGTACTTTGTAGTGACTGCCTTTATGGTGCAGCGGTTAATGTTAAGGGTTCGATCCAGTCGTAAACAGAAAAACCAAGGTAACATTTTCCAAGTCTGGTACATTAGCGACATTAACGAGCTTGCCACTTGTCATGATGACCTTACAAAAGCATGCTTTATGACCACCCCGCAAAGTATACGGTCTTAACAATATATATATATATATATTAACTGGTTCATTATTGTTAACGATTCTACAAGTTGGTATTAGTGGAACCGGGACCGATGGCTTAACGTGGTCTCCGAGGCACGGGAACGGTGGTGTTGTAAATCTAGGACAAATGTACGTAAGAAAAGTATATTTCTCATTGGTACATGCCGGGATTCGAGCCACCTTTGTAGGATGTTCAGGAAAGCAAGCCACCACCGCTCATAGTGCGTGATATAACGGTGTCGTATCCAGTACTCTTAGAAAGTACTTATGAAGCAGGGGTACCCATAGTGATATTCTTTGAAGACAAGTATTTGTTGTAAGAACTCAGTCGAAAGAAGTACTTAGAGAATCATTACGTCTCACGTCAAGCAATCTAGTAGGAAGTAAAGTATCGTCATTATGACCGTTTTCCTTTCGGGGTGGTCAGAAACCACGCTTTTTAAATAAGCGAATTCACATTTAGCCAACTTTACTATAGGCCAATCATGACAAGTGTCAAGCGCGTCGATGTTTCCACGCGCGTACCAAACTCGAGAAATATCACAAATAAATTAAATATTAAATTAATGTATTTACATACATACATATCTTCACGCCAAATCCCTTGCGGGGTAGGCAGAGACAATTGAGCGCCACTTGACACGATCACGACATACCTCTTTCGCTTCTTCGACATTCATCAACCTCTTCATACATGCCCTTTTATTTTGGTTGCTTTTTAATGCACCTTCAGCTATTGTTTTATTTATTTGATCGTGATAGGTAAGTCTTGGTCTGCCAGGGCCTCTTTTACCCACAACTTTCGCATTATATATCTGGTTCGTCAATCTCTCTTCACTCATTCTTTCAACATGTCCGAACCATCGGAGCATACCTTTCCTTATTTTTGTCCCTATGCTTTCTTTAATACCTACCCTTTTGCGTATTTCGTCATTACGTATGCGGTCCGTCAAAGTGACGCCGCATATCCGACGCAAAGACCTCATTTCTACTGCATTAACTCTACTCTCATGCGTATTCTGACATATCCACGTTTCGCTTCCATACATAAGTGTTGGTACCAGCATGGCATTGTGTATGGCGAGTCGAGCTTTGTCACTGACATTTCGGCTGGCCATTAGTGACCCCAGGGCACCGTTAACACTATTTCCCGCGTTCACTCTTCTTTCAACATCCCTATCATACTTCCCATCCGCAGTGAAAACACTGCCCAGATATATAATTTCATTTACTTGTTCTAGAGTTTCATCATCAATCTTTATCGTCACGTTTGTCATTCTTCTTCTTTCAAACACTAGTACCTTAGTTTTTCTCGCATTCAAACGGAGTCCTTTTTCTGCACATCCCTCTTTCATTTTTGTAACTAGTGATTGCAGTTGTTGTTCGGACGATGCCATAAGAACAGCATCATCTGCATAAAGCAGGCAGTTCACCACTAGATCACTCATTTTTATCCCACAGTCACTCTCTCTCACTCTTTTTAGGCATTTGTCGAGATATAGGGTAAATAATCTGGCAGAAAGCACACAGCCTTGTTTGACGCCCATTTGGGATTCAAAGCAAGGCGACATACGTCCGTCCACCCGCACACAAGCTTTACAGCCCTTGTACAGGGACTGTATAGCTTGTAGCAGTTTGTCATTATGTATTTGTTTACATTAATAAATATTTTTGTGTCCCGACCAGGAATCGGACCCTGTACTTACTGTACTTAACCGCTAGACCACGGAGGCAGATAATCTAGTAAGAAAGTAACCGTATATCTTTTTGTATAGAAGGCAAATCATTTTTTTTTGTACTTTTACCAGTGACCCGATTTCCTTGCTCTACAGTGTACTAACAATCATCAGCCTTAGGTCCCTTCGAACTTGGAAACCGCTTATCTGCCGGCCCTGACCGTTTTTGGTAATGGAAAACCAATTACTATTTAGGCAAGATAAACCGTGAACGTGCGGTTTACTGGACGTCAGAACGAGTGTTTCCAACTTATATTGCTGATCATTGAAACTTTGCTTTTTGGGTTCATTTTATACAATAGAACAGAATGGAAAATATTACAAGTTGTACATGTTTTGGTTTTAAATTATACATTTGAATAGTCAAGTGATATCATTCGGTATTATATAAAGCAAACAATTTATACAGCAAAATTATTCACTGATATTAAAAGCGCGTTAAAAACTTTTTTTTTCGGTGGCTTTTTTTTATTGTATGAACCAGCACGAAATGCCACATTCGCCCACCTGATGGTGAGTGGCGCGCATGGTCCATGATAGTTAGCAACTGGTAGCAAACACTCGTGGTTTATCGGCACGAACGCAGACCTAGCTATTTGTTGTTCTCGTTGAAAGTATGCGCCATTTGAAATGGTGTCAAATGCCAATTTTTACTTTCAAGAAGAACTAATATTATTCAAATTCAAATTTATTTATTTATCAAAAAGGGTTAGTAAGTAAAAGGTGTTAGTAACAACAATAAATCTTTGGTCTGCACACTAGGACATCCTGTCATGTGAGGACTAGCTTTAGTAGGAGTGATTTTTATTAAGAATTATTAAACAACAAAAACATGTTGGAAGTAAGAATACAAACCGGCTATTCAAAAAATAATAATAATTAAAAATTAAAAAATATATATATATATCAGGTTTGGTATGCTTGTGTATTTATGCGTATGGGTGTGTGATGTAAGTATGTCTATGTCGTAAATTATAATAATATAATAAACTAAAATAATATATAGGAATTAAATACACACATCAAAAAAGTCTAGGGATCAAGCATGTTTATGCGGATTTCTTGTGATTGAGATGTGGCTTTGTAATAAATTTATGATTTTATAAATTTATATGGATCCTTTTTGGTGCATTTCATAATTTAAAACAGGCACTGTCAATCAAATTCGAGTAAAAGATGAAAATCAGCTGTCAATATTTTCCCTATAAAAACATAAGACGCATTGAAGACATTATTAGTGCTACTGTTTCCCTACTACTGATTAAAACCAACGTTATTATGGAGCGGCGACGTCATTTAAGCAGGGAAGAAATGATCAGAGCCGTGGGAATGATAGAAGCTGGTTCCCGGCAACGTACTGTGGCTTTAGCTCTGAATACAAGTCAGAGTGTTATCAGTCGACTTTGGACACGTTACCGAACCACTGGTACCGTGGCTGAGCGCCATGGAGGACGGTATCGCTGGACCACACGGAGACAAGACCGATACATTCAAATCACAGCTCGAAGAACTCCAACAATAACCGCCATGATGTTAGCCGTGAGCCTTCATCGCTCTTCAGGGAACTTAATTAGCGACCAAACAGTCAGAAACCGCTTGCATGAAGTGAACCTTCATTCCCGAAGACCGCTACGGGTACCACCTATAGCAATGCACAATCGTAGGACTCGATATCAATGGGCTCTTGAACACAGAAATTGGACAGAAGAACAATGGCGTTTCGTGTGCTTTTCTGATGAGTCTCGTTTTGGTATGAGGCCGGATACAAGACGTATACGACACTGGAGAACCCCTGGACGCCAACAGCGATTAAAATCCTGCCAGGAAGTCCATCCTTATAGTGGTGGAACCATCATGGTATGGGCGGGTATTTCGATCGGCGGAAGAACTGAGTTGATTTGTATCAGAGGCAACCTCAACGCTCAAATTTATGCTGAGACGGTTGTATCAGACGTCATCGTTCCTCTACAAGTGCATATCGGTCCCTTATTTCAGTTAATGCATGATAATGCACGACCGCACACCGCAAGAGTTGTAAGACAGACTCTCGCCGCAGCTAACATCAATGTCCTGCCCTGGCCTGAGCATGCATGGGATATTCTTCAGAGAAGAGCTCTGCCGAATATGGAGGGTATCCAGTCGCAAGAAGACCTTTTTTTGTTGTTGCAACGAACATGGGCGGCCATTCCACAGCGTGATTTGGATGAACTCATTTTGAGTATGCCAAACCGATGTTCTTGTGTTGTTAGTGTTCGCGGTAGAAACACGGATTATTAATTGTTTAAGTTACCCAATAAAATTAAAAAAAAAACTGTTATTTCAGTCTTTTTTTCGAACTTTAATGTTAGTGGTTCAAATGTCAAAAATCCCTTTATTAGGAAAATGGCAATTTTTTTTACTAATGCAAAGGTGACTTGGTTTATCGTTACTGTAGACAAACGAAAACATTTTATTTGATCAATCCTTAAAGAAAATTTTAATGAATATCAATCAGGAGAAAAGTTATTGCAAAAATATATGTTGATCCCTAGACACTTTTGATGTGTGTATATAAAAGAAAGTGTAATGTGTGCTTGTGTGATGTAGGGTTTGTGTTAGACAATTTAAGATAAATAAGGTAATTACTATAATAAAAATAAAGTAGGTTAAGTAATTATAAGCTTGCCATGGAGATATTTATATCAAAATGACACCGCTTAAAACAAGACTTACTGGAGTCAACTCAGATGCACACCTCTGCACGACAGCCGTCAGGACGTTTAGCTGGACAAGCACTGCCCTCACTTTGCGCTGTGTAATGCATATTTCACGCGTTAAAGTGCCGCAATTTGGCAGTGTGGGGTTGGCATTCCCGTCGTCGAGTCGGGAGTTGACCGCGAAATGAAACATTTGAGGGCGCTATGTCATCGCTGTAACTATATGGGCTATCGTCGACTGTAACCCATGCAAATGCTACACATGAATTCATTTGCTTTCATACAAATCTCTAACCTAAGTTTACGTGCAAATCGTTTCCGTGCGCAGCAATGGAACATAGCTCTTTTACAATTTGTACGCCAATGTAAATATATTTTTTACTGGGTAGAATTTATTATAGGACTTCTGACAAAGAAATGGTATGATATTTCACGCTGTCGCTGGTAGCGAAGCGTGAAGTTTCAACCTCGAAATGAAGTGGAACGGCCATAGACGTATAAATTAGGACCGGTCAAATTAAAATAAAAAAAATACCTGCTCTAAAGAACAAAAAACCACGCAAAATATTATACAACGAAAATGTTTTTGCTACCAATTAAACTTTTATATATATATAAAGTTCTAATATAAATGTACATTTCATTACAGCTTCTAGAACACAGTGTCTTAGACCTCCACTGTTGGAGATGGGCCTTCCAAAACATATATCTGGAAAATTTGGCCACACTCGCCACGCTGGCCAGACGGGTAGGCGGGATCTGATGTCAAATTTTAATGACAATTTATTACCGATTCCACGAGTTGGTATTAGTGAAACCAGGACTGACGGCTTAACGTGCTCTTGGTGTTGTAAATCTATGACAAATGTATGTCAGAAAAGTGTTTTTCTCATTGGTACATGCCGGGGAGGTTTGAACCTACCTTTGTAGGATTTAAGAAACACGTTCTTACAACCGAGCCACCACCGCGCCATATGCACATATAATGTTCATATATATTTATATGTATTTCTATATATAATTTCTGTACATCATAATTATTAAGTATTTAGAATGTAAACTGACACGGCCTCTTTACGGCAACGATCTTATTTAAGTAAGTTAGTTTTACTTGCTTGTAGCAGTAATTAATGTTGTGCCTAACATATATAAATATGGATTATTGCCTGTTTACGGTTCAACCATTATTACCACTTTGTTTAGTACATGTTTTATTAATTGTATTGATTTTATTAGTTCTGACTGTATCTAAGTTGTTTAAAGCGAACCAATGGAAATACACTATTTTGATTTTTGATATAAGTTCTATATTGTAACTTTTTTTTCTATTATTAATGGAAGTAACTGAGATCAGACAGGTCTAACTTGGTTAGACGTAGTGTAAGAGTCAGTGTTTTGATGAATTAATTGTACTTTTATGAACAATAAAATATTTTGTATTTATATAGAATTGCACCCCACATATTTATACTGTCTAACTCTCCCAAAGGTTAGCTGGTAGAGAAAGCCGAAATGACTTTAAGTTCGCCTTTGTACATACTTTTAAGTAAAGTGCAATAAAGTATTTAATAATAATATACTGTAGGTATATGTCTATGAAAAAGAGTGATCTAAGTTTCAGATGAAAAATCGAGAAAATAATGCATGCGGTATCAAGTTTGAAAAAATCTTGCACTTTGACAATACATTTCTTCATTGCTTTGTTAGTCTGCAACTTTGTTAGTTTTTCTTGAGTGCACATATTATTTTTAAACTTGTACGAGTATAAACGTATATATATATATAGTTACAGGATAAAAAATATGGATCACGTTAAGTCACTCTATATTTTCAAACCTCTTATGGTTTGAAATTAAACCGATATTAATAACTTACTGATAAATAAAATATTTTATATTTATTTATTTTATTTTTATTTATTTTAATATCTGACAGTCGACCTTTGGAACAAGAGAGAGATCAAAAATAAACCTAGGAGTAGGTTATTAAAATAATCTCTGATCATTATTTTAATATACGTAATTGATAGTTAGCTTGTCATTTTGTTTATTTCAGCCAATGACGTCAAAGTCAAAATATCTTTATTCACGTAAACCTATTACAGGCATTTATGAAACGTCATTCATTAAATTATTTTGAATGATTGTACTCCTATCTATTTAACTCCAATCTAATCATTATTAGAAGACTAAGCAGCAAAGTGGTCCAAAGAGTAAGCTGTTAGCAAAAGACCAGCAGCTTAGCAGATTAGCCCGACACAGACCTGTTAATGTTTGATCTGACTGAGAAATGAATCTTCAAGGAAAACTCAGCTATATCGGGTTTACACCACAACGATTAATTAATAACCTTTAAGTTTAGCTACGAGTACATATGAGGTTACAGTACCTGGTACAGCGGTACCCTCCCAGGCACGTCAGAATTAAGATATACTACTTGCCCATGAGCAACCCGAAAGCCGACAGAACGCAAAACCCTCAGCTAATTTAAGAACAATAAATTGAACCTGTCCGCCCCTACAAAACAAAGCGTAACGCATGTGCCAGCCATCCCCCATCCACACGTGCCACCACTGCAATGATCTTCTAAAGAAGGGATGACCACCAGAAACGCCACGCCATGAGAACCTGAAGACTAACAACGACCGAAACACATACAAGCATCAACATAACAATTACCTTCTAGGTGCCTCATAGGCACACGTTAAACATGTCAAAATCCTTTCTCCAACTGGTCGTGATTGTTATTAAAGTTTTCAAGAAAGGCGCTCTCATATTATACTGTCAATATAGAAAATCACAGACTATTTGATATTTTTAATATATTTCTCCCGTCACCTTCACGTTTCGCCGAAGCTCCAAGGAGAGTAATAATACATACAATAGAAATAATTTATGCAATAAAATATATATTTTTAAACAGTTTTCCAAATTTTTTCAACATACAAAACACAGTCCTCTGTACTACTTTAAATGAGCGTTCCAGGTCTGCTCACGGCGGCTTGCAGGTTTTTGTGCACTTGGGTGTGTAGTATGGTGGAGGTCTCTTGCCTTCAATCTTGCCCATGATTACCAGCCTTTCTTGCCAGAGCTTTTAAGTAAGCCTCTGACGTTCCACGTTCCAATACGGTGTGGTCGCGTATTAATAAATAATAATTAATAATATTTCCAGACAGGTCACACAGCGCCATCTAATTTCCGTGGTAAGCTTACGAGTCTTGTGTTACAGAAACTAGATGGTTGATAAACTACATAATTATACTTTTTTTTTTTGTAAATATATACATATAAACACCCAGACCGAGACAAATTATACAATGTACAACTTGCCCCCGGTGGGAATCCACGACCTCCCGAGTTCACGGCAACGTTTGTTACCACTAAACCACGGAGGCGGTCAAAATTTAATATAAATTATTGATGTCTTCTTGACGATGGTTTCGTTGTTGTCGTCAATAATATTCTTCCCTCTCGAGGGAATAAAACTATAATTCTAAACCCTGTAAAAACTGATTCTACATTTTCATAATGTCATTTTTTTTTGTTGCAGCATCGCGTATTCGATACGAGATTACGAGCGGGAACATAGGCGGGGCTTTCGCCGTCAAAAATATGACGGGCGCCATCTACGTGGCCGGCGCACTGGACTACGAGACAAGAAAGCGGGTATGTACTTAATTCGTCCAACTTTTTAATTACATGACAACCTTTAAAATTCCATGCCCAGCAGCCCTATTCTGTTACTTTATAATTACAAAATATTATCCAATCCTTAACTCTATAGAAATATTTGTCAATAAACATTCTAATCTCTTTAAAAAATATTTGTAACAAATTTATACCTAGAGATTATACCCGACTAATCTACCCAAGATGTGTAAGTGAATATTACACCAGAAACTGCCACATAATGTGCATTAGAGTATATAATAAAATTCCTAGAGAGATACGAGAGTTACCTATAAAACTTTTTACTATTGAGTTAAAGAAAATTCTTATTGACAACTGTTTTTACTCTTTGAAATATTTTTTGACATTAACATATATTCCAATAAATTGACAAGAACAATATTAAATATAAACTATATACAATTAAATATTGTAAATACATATCTATTGACATAAGCATATTGTATGCCCATAATATGGCATATCATCATGACATGTACATACAACTGTAATTAGAATAAGCAATCTATACAATAAAGAATTTTGAATTATAAGCGCTCGACCTTGACAGTGGCCGTGCAAATATCAACTTTAATAGCGTGATATATATATATATATATATATATATATATATAGTTAACGGATTTCAATATATAACATTTGCGCTTAAGTAACAGAATAGAGCTGAAGGCTTGACTGGGCATAACGGCGATTCGAGCCTGATCCCGAATCGTGTGGTTACACTTTAATGGGTTTATCGGACGAACGGTGGATACTTCCCCGCCCCAGTAGACCGGGCGAATTACCACCATCAGTCCGCCTACCACCTATTTGCTGTTCTCGTTGAAAGTATGTGCCATTTGGAATGATGTCAAATGCCAATTTTTACTTTCAAGGAGAACTAATATTGTAAGCTTGCCATGGTGATATTTATATGAACATAACATTGCTTGAAACAAGACTTACTTTTGCCAATTTATTTCTAAAATATTTTTTTATACTATTACAGGGCTCTATGTACCAATTTAATGTTAAGTTGATTTAAGTTTATATTCTAAGGGCTAGTTGCAGAAAGGATGATTAAATAATCTATGATTAATATTTTGATATACGCTACGTGATTGCTTAGTTAGCTTGTCACTTTGGTTATTTAAGCCAATTACGTGCCTCATAGAGGCATCTGAAAAGATAACCAGATTTTCTGCAACTGGCCGTTAGATGGGGGTCGCAATATGCGACAGCTTGAACTAAATGTTACCGTTCAGCGATACCTTTTTATATTCTATTTGTTAATTATTTTAAGTCAGTTTTTTGTACTAAATTATTTCATTCATTTTTTTGCTTTGACAGCAATATCAATTTATACCGCATGTAATTGTTAAAAGAGCAAATATTTTAATAGGCTTCAGGTGTCATTGGTAGAATCCTTTTTTTAAATAAAAAAGGTACATATACCTATTTTTAAATACTGTATGGTGAATATCACAATATTCATTGTTATTATTAAGTGTTATTATTAGTTGATCTCGAAATCTACACACGACGAAATAGAGAGAGAAACAATGAACTAAATCAACGTTCACGCGATCGTCGATCTTTCGCTACCTACTTGATTAGACTCAGTATGAGTGGCGATATTTTTAGGAAAACTTCTCTGCATCGTAACTTAAGATTTTATTACTGAATAATAAAAATAAAAAATACGTAATTCTTTATTTTTATTCTAGATTATAATATAAAAATATTGGCTCTTTAATAAATTACACGCAGTATATCGTGTCTGAAATGTCTTAAAATGTTTTTTTAATACTTTTATTTAACGACTATTATTTATAGCGAGATATCAGTATAGTCTATTCACGTTAAGAAAATTGTCAGTAATCGTTGTTCGCCGGCCTAGTCACGCACTCGATATATTTTTTTTATTTGTTATTAATAACATAAAATTATTATATGTATTGACCTAAATGTAATTATGTAATGATGACTAGACTTACTAGATAAGAATATATTTAAATTAAACAAGTTTTGCATGCCACAACGATGGAAAATGTGCAGAGCCAACTTACTAGCCATATTACTATATGTACCACATTTAAAGCAAATAAACGATGTTGAATTTGAATTGTGTCAAGTACGTAATATAAAAATAATGTTGTTGCCAATAACTCAACATTCAAGACGAATGACGATTGATTGATGATGACGAATTAAAGAGTATATATATATATATATATATATATATATATATATATATATATATATATATATATATATATATATATATATATATATATATATATATCAGCGTTACACTTACACCCGTATTTTAAGACGTTTTCTCAACGCCTCCTCCACTCAACATTTCCTTCCAGCTGTCAAACGAAAATTAAGTTTCTGTAATAGTTACGTTAAAGTTAAAAATAGAGCCGAGACAATAGTTTTATTTTGAAGGTCATTAGAGATTTATTTTTCGTTTGACAACAGGAAGGAAATTATTAGCAGAGGATCCATTAAGGCGTCTTCTTAAAAAAACGGGTATAAATCTCACACTCTCCCAAGGGTTATATATAAAACTCTCTTCGCCTTTATACAGACTTATTGTGTGCAATAAATATTTGAGAATAATATATATATATATATATATATATATATATATTATTTATTCGAGTTTACACACAAGTTATATTCTCAAATGTAAAATAAAGCAATCTATTAGTAGTTAATAGATTGGACTGTTAGGTAGGTAAAATATTTGTTCATATAATGTATATTTTTAACTACTATTTATTAAAATACCCGACGAGGCACCTTTACAGCTACAAACTAGACCTAAATAAATATTAGGCTTAGAAGTGGAAGAGATAGAAATATAAATAAATATAAATAAATATTTTTCAGACAGGTCACACAGCGCCATCTAATTTCCGTGGTAAGCTACAAGGCTTGTGTTACGGAAACTAGATGGTTGATAAACTACATATTATTCTTTTTTTTTTTGTAAATATATACATATTATACATATAAACACCCAGACCGAGACAAATTATACAATGTACAACTTGCCCCCGGTGGGAATCGAACCCACGATCTCCCGAATTTACGGTAACGTTTGTTACCACTAGACCACGGAGGCGGTCAAATAATAATGGAAATAATAATAATAATAATGGAAATTAGGTCTGTTCCTTGCCATACTGTATCACCATATCTGACCAGGTATTTTGTTTAGCATTGTTATTTAGAAAAAATGACCTAACCGAGTGTTCCGATAGGATCCTATAGCGATAAATATATAAATAAAAAATAATAATAATATCTATTGCATGCCTAGTTTTAAATTTATACTTGATGGTAATTATGAGCAGGTCGTTTTCTCTAATAAAAAATACATTTACCGTGTTAAATAACATGCATGTACTCTTAAATTATTAATAAATAAATAAAATAATTAAGTAAAGCTAACACTGACAAATATGACGCAATAATGTTAATAGATTTCAATCATTCGTAAAATATAATCTTTTGAAATTATTTAAATGGGATTCCGACTAATTAATACCTATAGCTAAAAATATGTTTTTTTTTTTTTTATATATACAGTTTCCCTGGTGACTTAATATATTCTTAACGCGAATAGAGTATAGTAATTTAGTATGAATAGTGAACCTCGTAACTTCCCGTACTAACCTATTGTATGTTTTTTAACCCATTGTAATTTCAATCCAAATCTGTATTTGGATTGAAATTGAACAACATCCAACTTCCAGAGAAAGGCAATAAAACGCAAATGTTTGAGTGTTTTGGTCGTAGCGGACTCAATAAAATGTGTACTCAATGGTTGTTTTACTGCTCTTTTGCTGTAATCTGCGTTTGGAACAATAATGGAAAGGCTAAGGTTCATAGACTTAATGATAGTCCTAACTAAACTATTCATTTTAACGTAAGTAGTTATAGTACAACATCCGTAGTAGAGCGACCTTCGCCGATCTGTTATTCGAATGAAATCCACTTTTTTATATAATAAATTACGCTTATAAAAGCAACGGTAAAAGGTATTTATTTAAGGTGGACTTATAAAAAAAATATATTAATGACCCCAATTTTAACACCCCAGGTATACATATAAATTACAAACTAGGAAATTATATAATTTATTTACAACATATTGAGCTAGAACTGTTAGTAAGTGCACTGGTTTTTGAATTAGATAATTCTGAAGATACCGGGTTCAATTCCTGGTCGGGACATAATCATATTTAATAATTTAAATAAAATAATATTCAATTTATTTGTGATATTTCCCGAGTTTGGTACGCTAGGGACATCGACGAGTTTGCCACTTATTATATCTTGGCCTATAGTATTAACTAAATGTGAATTTGCTTCTTTATAAGCGTGGTATCTGATCACCCCGAAAAGGTATCGGTCTTGATGATACTTTACTATAATAATAATATAGAGCTAGGTGCCACCTTAATTAAAAAACCTATTATAGGTTGCAGCTTTCAAATAAAAGTAAAAGTATCATCACGACCGTTTCCCTTTCGGGGTGGTCAGAAACCACGTTTATAAATAAGCGGATTCACATTTAGCCAACTATACTATAGACCAATCATGACAAGTGGCAAGCTCGTCGATGTCAAATAAAAGTAATAGTGAAAATATTAATACTTATTAATAAGATTAAGTTCAGTTGTTAAAATAAAACAATATTAATCAATAAAATGTTATAAAGTAATAATTCTATACAAAGATTACAATACTTAAAACTTAAATAAGATATATTAATATTACATGAATATCGAAAATAGTTGATATTACTTCCTGAAAAGAGATTGCCCAAAACCAGGCCCCAACTTTTTTGCAGCGTGCCTCAACTAAATACAATTATTTGTGCTTTTTTTTAAAGTTTAATTACAACATCTCTTTTACCCCAGCATTAAAATATAATTTAATTAAATAGTCAATTGGTTAAAATTTATGTATGAAATAGTTACAAAGCATTATTTATACGATTAGGATCTTTATTATGACCAGGTACTTTATTATAGAAAAAAAAATGGTTTTCAAATCGGCGCGGGATCGAAACTATGTAATTATTAACGTAAAAAAACTTTTTGACAATTGTCGTTATGCTAGGGTAAAATAAATAAAATTAATTAAAGATCTTAAAAACACAATATATTAACTATCAAATAAAAAACAAATCATTATAGCACGAGAACATTTTATTGGGCCCATTTCTCTAAGAAAAATGGGCATTCTCATATTAGCCTTATAACTGGGAACTGGGAACGTGTAAATCTGTACAGCGTTTGCGTTATCCAATGTTATGGGGCTGTGACTTAATGTCACACACAATAAACAATAATTATTATATTTGCATTGTTTTAATTTTTGATTAATGTGTATTTCTACTAACATAGTTCTAAGTTAAATTGTTACTAACATAATATGGATCAAGTCCGAAATAAATGAATTATTATTATTATTATAAGCGACACTATCAGCTATAGTACAGGAGAGTATATTATATAGTACAGGATCGTTTTATTTGATCAATAAAATAAATGAAAAATGCGATTTGTAGCAATTTATTTATTTATATATATATATTTAATTTACTTTTCCTTTATTTTATTTTTGTTTTAGGCAACCCCTTTTAGGCGATTCCTTTCTCAGTCAGATTAAACATTAACAGGTCACTGGAATCTGCTAAGCTGCTGGTCTTCTTCTAACAGCATACTATTTGGACCACTTTACTTTTTGAACCAATTAATGACGTTTCATAGATACCTGTAATAGATTTATGTGAATAAAGATTTTTTGACTATAACTTTGTCCCATCGCTTATTTGGCGTATTTTATTATATATATTTTTTGTCATTCAGATAACAGGTCGGTCAAGGCCACTCTTTACTATAACATTAACTCAATTTTAACTTTTACCCTTTTTTATTTTTGTGCAAAATCAATGTTTCATTTTTAAGTGGAAACTTTGCTGGATTGTTTAGTTTTTAAAATTTGTATAATTATGTTTTAAGATATGTATGTATGTATGTTTAAAAAAGCCACCTCGCAAAGTATTACAGTCGTAATGTTACTTTACTAATCTAAATAATTTAGAAATAAGTTTAAGATATCGTTTAATATTCAGTTTGTAACTATAGAAAGGGTTTGGGTTCGTTTCCAAGTCATGCTTTTAAGCAGACAACTTCTTTTGTCCAACGCTGGAAGGAGTTCAGCAAAACTTTTGCCAGATAAATAATTTAAAGTTTAATTTCAATTTAAACAAGCCGGCATTTATATTTTATAAGCATATTTGCAATACTAGGAATCGGTATCATGGGTCATGTTTTCTGACAATTTTATTATAGGTACTAATCCGAATTATCTACCTTTATTTATTTAGGAAAACTTAAAGCTACAATACAAATATAGGAAAGATAATTTATTTTTTTAAAAATCACAGCTTATTATATTAAACATATAAACAAATTAGCAATAGTGGAACACAAGACAAAGAGATTTTATATTATTTAGACAATGAAATTAAAACAGAAATAAGAGGAAAATATAGTAATTAGATTTAAATTAATAGTGCAATTGAACTGTGACTAGCAAAAGTAAAAGAATAATAATAATAATAAATAAGTGAAAACCAATAGGTTAATGATTATTTACCTAAAACAAATTGAATGAATGAGAGGCAGGAACAAAATTATACTATATATACGAGTATAGCAGTATTCGTATATTAGCAAGCGAAGTGTACCTATTTGCAAAGTCAGTCCGGGATAAGAGTTGTATTGATACTAATAATACTATAAATCCGATAACAAGAAAACTTTTTAAAAGAAAAACACGAATACAGGAACAACAATAAAATAAAAATAAAGATAAAAAAACAATAGATACGATAAAATAATAAATAGACATGACAATGCAATACAACTGCAGAAAAGAAAACAAAAATAACAAATAAAAAACTATAGGTCAGTCTACATATGTTTGTAATGTTTAAATATATTTGCACCTACCTCCCACATACCATGTTGTTAGGTTGATTGAGTAAGAATGTCTAGCTGCATTAGGTCCACCTTTCTACAAAAAAGATTTAGATTAATAAATAAATAATATTTTCTATACTCTACGAGCCTGCGACACCGAAATACCTCAAGAGTAAATCTTTCTTCATTCCAGTCTCTCCGTTCTTCTCATCCTCTTTTCTCCATTCCCTCTCATAATACTGGATTTATGGACGACTCATTTGCTCGCCGCAAACCTATGGAATGAACTGCCAGTAGAAATCCGACAAGCCTCTAACCAAAAATTGTTTTAAAACTGGTGTCATCGCATTATTTAAATAGTTCATAAGTTATGTAGTCGTACTACGTAATAATTATTATAATATTTACCATAAGTTGGAATTAAAAATTTGGACATTAATATATTTGAGTAATTAGTTGTATTTTTTTTTAAATTAATAGTACCTATATTTTATTTTTTAAAGGTTTAGTTAAATTAAAAATTTAGTGTTTTTTTAAATCATTACACCTTTTTTTGTGAATAATTGCCCCAAGTTATTTAAAATTATTTTATTCGTTAGGTAAAATACATTAAAATCGACTGGAATAAACATGACTCATGGTAGTGTTACTTAAATCGCAAACTCAAAGATAAATTTCAAGCATAATTTATGATACTGTTGGTTACAAATTTCTCTTTCGCTAGAAAAGCTTGTTTTCAGTCGACGACTTATGTTTTATGACTGGTTGCCAATGTTCTAACTAATGGTATTTTGGGCTATTTTTGTACTACTTGGACTATGTACATTAATATACAATGATAAAAAAAAGGAAACTTTAGTTAAAAATATTAGTCTAACTTAAGACCATACAAAGTCACCCAGTATAAAATAAATGGTTATTTCGTACTTAAATTATAATCTTGTTAGAATAATTTATCTAAAAATGCATATATTAATATGAATACAAGTTAGCCGAAATCCCTATATAAGATAAATTATGTCCTTTATGATAAACCAGCTTTTTGACCGCGTTGCCTGTAATACTATAGTCGTCAACGATGAAAACCTTTAGTCGGCCGTAGCTTCACATGTCATATTTTTATTCTTAATATCCATTTTTTAATTTCAAGTATAATTTCTATCAAAAACGCAAATTAAACATACAGATATGTGGTTGTGTGTTAAGAAAATGACGTTTAGATGATGACGTCATATCTACCAATTTTAGACAAAGCTTCTTTTACATTTATGGAGAGAAGACAAATTTCTAAGCATTCTATGGATTCACCGTGCGGGTGCCGCGTGTGGGTAAAAGATGAGAAGAATGGTGTCTCGGACTTGCAACCGACAATAGGCTGGTTTAAGAAAAGGAGGCCTCCCTTTTTATTTTATTGCGCGATAATACGCTCACCATCCGCCATTCTACTCCTCTCCCTCCCCAACCAAATACTGTATGATTCCGTTAATGCTGTCTCTGAAGCTCTTTCCATAAATGTATTGACGGCAGACCTGCTTAGGCCCAATTCTTTCAGTAAGTGGTGCAAAGTTTCGCTGAAACTCCTCTCGCACCAACTTCAACTGCGTAAAGCTGAGTCGTTCCTGATCATTTCTTTCTGTGAGACATAATATTTGTTCGACTTCATGTTGTGGTCTTTTGGAATATTTAATTCCCACGGAACTGTAAGTGCGTAATAAAATACCTCTTACCCTTTAATACATGTCGGGGCTCTACCACTATGCCGGCTTACCTTATTAATAGTTTGATTTGCTATACCAAAATGCAGCCTAAATATTTATTATATACAATCCAGACTTGACATTATTAATTGGTGATTGATTTGGTATTGTTTCACCTAAGTTCTGATTCATATACTATATCAGCAGCTCGCCATTGGAACCAACTTCCTCTTTATATTCGTAAAGCACCATGAATTGAAAATTTGCTTACCAAACAATTTCATAAAAAGCAAGACGAGTCTACATAACTTGACAGAATTCGTATATTATTGTATGTATTATAGACATTTATATATATATTTTTCATTTATTGACGAAATATGCAAAAAGGTGGGTATGAAAGAAAGCTTAGGGACAAAAATAAGGAAAGGCATGCTCCGATAGTTCGGGCATGTTGAAAAGATGACTGAAGAGAGATTGACGAACCAGATATATAATGCATAAGTTGTGGGTAAAAGAGGCTCTGGCAGACCAAGACTCACTTATCACGATCAAATAAATAAAACAATAGCTGACGGTGCAATAAAAAGCCATCGAAACAATAGGGCATGTATGAAGAGGTTGATGAATGTCAAAGAAGCGAAAGAGGTATGTCGAGATCGTGACAAATGGCGCTACTAAACCTACCCCGCAAGGGACCTGGTGTCAAGATATGTATGTATGTATTATTTATATATATATCGGTAGAGCATTACCTTAGCCTTATTTTTTATTAACAAGTATATTAGTTTTCTCAATAAAAATCTTTGTCATACAATAGCGGTCATGCACCCACAATCCCTGCTTACTTCTCCCAAAGGTTAGCTCTTAGATGATATCTGTTAGTAATTAACCTCGCCTATATACTTTAACGGTGGTGGCTTGGTTTTAAGAACGCATGTACCAATGAGAAATACACTTTCAATTGAACTTGATCTAATTTATATTAAAATCTGAAAAAGCATCTTTTTAGGCCGGCATAGTGGTAGAGACTGATGTCAGTCGTGGTGACCGGCGTCAGTTGCTCCGATTCTTGGACCTCGCGTACTGTTTACCATCAGGTGGGCGCGATGTCACATGTCGTATATAAAAAAAAAATCTTCTATAATTAAGGTGGCACTTAGCGCCATATTATTCTTATTATGTTGTAATGAATTGGTGTACATCTTGTTGGAAATCTAATAATTAAATAATAAATAAAATACACTTTTCTTACGTGCATTTGTCATAGATTTACAACATCACCGTTCCCGTGCCTCAGAGAGCACGTTAAGCCGTCGGTCCTGGTTTTAATAATACTATAATGGAATATTTAATAAATTGTCATAAAAAAAATATTTAGACTCTCGTAAAGCCGTTTGGCCAGCGTGGCGAGTGTAGGCCATATTCTCCAGAAATATCTGGAATGCCCATCTTCAATAGTGGAGGTCTAGGACTCTGTCTTCTAAGGGCTGTACTAGTCATTTTAGCTGACCAAATACAAACATTTTGGTAACCGGTTAAATAATATCTACCCGTAAACTAAATGGGTTTTACGTAAAAACTACAATTTGATATTGGTTATGTTTCGCCGAGGCGACAACGCTCAGCGGGGTTTCGGCCGGATACACATATCTGCCAGCTGGTTTATTTATGTGGCCACTGTAGTCCGTTCTGCATCTGCCTAAATCCGGTACAAAAACATGGACAAACATATAAGAACCGGGCAAAATATTTTTAATTAATAAATTTGTTGCACAAAGTACAAAAGGCAGTCCTAATGCCCGTATGCATTTTCTTTTATTATTTATTTTTTATATTTAATTTGGTGTCAGGTATTTTATATATTAATAAATTTATGTTGATAACTAACATACGATACCTACTAGCGATTCAATTATCGTCTGAAAAAACCTTTCTGTTTTTGTCCAGATTTTATCCATGTAGATTTTTTTAAATTCGAATTTGAATAGCTACAGACAGATAAAGCAATAGTCAGATTAAAGTAATACATATAATGATTTATTATTACAGCTCAAAGGAACATAGAGTCCTGGATCTCCACTAGAGATAGGTTTCTCAGAATATATCAAACGCCCTTTAACAGCATAGTATAGTATTTATCTGGTAATGACAAATATCGTTCCTTGCTAACATTAATTAGCTATGATACCATAATTAGTTAAATAATTAATTTGTTATCTGACGAAACCGAGTGTACTAATTGATGAATCATCATCATCATTACAGCGCCTAGAACACGGAGTCCTAGACCTTCTTTGCTGGAGTTTGGTCTTCCAGAATCTGGAGAAATTGGCGTACATTTACCACGTTAGACGGGTTAACGTGGATTTGATGACAATTTATTAACGTTCTGTATTAGTGGAACCTAATAATTAAATGTAAATGAAAATGTTTCTCATTTATTAGAGCGTTTTACAACCAAGCCACCATCACAATGATAAATAAATTAATTAAATGAGACTTTCTTTCTATATTTTTTTTTAATTTGTTTATAGAGACACTCATTTTTTAGGGCCAACGCGTCGCAATAATAAACAATATTGTTTGGCAGATCCTTATTTTATTATCTATGTCTATGGGGATACAAAGGTGGAAGTCAGTTTACCGAACAGAATAAATAGTAGGCCATTTATATTAGAACAAATATACACAGATTAAAGTATTTATAGATTCGATGCTTTTATTTTCCTTCGCCAAACACGCTCTTCTTTGATAGGAGAAGAACAAGGATGGCGTAAAAAAAATAACGAACGTTTTCTTATGAAAATAACATTCAATGCCCACTCTTTTTTTTTCTTTTAATTTAATTGTATATTTATTCGAATTCGAATTAAAATAAAATTGATTAAAAAACTAATTATAAATAAAACTAAAAATACCTATGAAATTAAAGCGTATAGCAAAATAAACTAAGGGCTTACCACTAGGGAGGGTACCTAAAACGCTCGCCGCATTTACTCGTTGAATTATAATCGACATATTCTGTTTTAGGTAGTTATGGCATTTGGGATCGCCACACTCTTGGAAAATTCGTTTACCCAGCTCAAGTATCAAGAGAATTTGTTGTTTCAACCCCAAATGCCACAAAGATATAATTTTGTATAATGCTATTATATATTAATAATTCATCGATGAGCTTGCCACTTGTCATGATTGGCCAGCAGTAAAGTTGTCTAAATGTGAATCCGCTTTTTTATAAGCGTGGTTTCTGACCACCCCGAAAGGGAAACGGTCGTGATGATACTTATATATTAATGCCCACTATATTATATGAATGTTAAATTTCGATTGTATAAATATTGCTTACATATTTATTTTTAATTTGTTTATTTATTTTTGTGCTAAAGTTTTATGTAACCGTTTGTATCCGAAAAAAAATTTTTTTTTGATAACAGCTCTTAAACGTGATCGTTGGCCTGAATTCCAATTCCTGATTCTGAACTAATATTGTAAATGTGAAAGAATCTTTGTCTCTATGTCTGTTTGCCCGTCTTTATCACCTATACCGTTTGTGATAAAATTTGGCAGTTAATCTTACCACGACATGATAGAGGCATATACGAGCATCTGTCCGCCGATTATTTATTTATACATTTAATTTTATGAAAATTTATAGCCTTTACAATATAACATTGATTCGTTATAGTGAACCCTGTCTCCTGCATGAGCTGAACTGTATAACAGGAGATTAACACTGACTTGACTGATTAATAAATATGTATGTATGTATAAATATGTTTTTGCATTTTGTCGACTTTCGGGTTGCACATAGGCATGTAGTCTACCTTAATTCTCACTTGCCTGGTGGGTTACTGCTGTACCAGGTATTGTATTCTCATAGGTACTGATAACTTAATTTAAAAGGTTATTAATTGATCGTTGTGGTGCAGTTTTGTATATGTTTTATTTTGTAAATCTGATATAGCTGAGTTTTCCTTGCAGATTCCTTTCTCAGTCAGATTAAACATCAACAGGTCACTGGAATTTGCTAAGCTGCTGGTCTTCTGCTAACAGCTTACTTATTGGACCACTTTGCTGCTTAGTCTTCTACTAGCAGGAGTAGAATCATTCAAAATAATTAAATTAATGACGTTTCATAAATGCCTGCAATTGGTTTACGTGAATAAAGATATTTTGACTTTGAGACAGTGTCTTCCAATAATGAACATACGACAATTTAGAAGAAAAATAGAATAAAAAAAGTTTAGTATGTGAAGTATAGTATGTGAGTGTAGGTGCGATGTATGTATGTGTGTATGTGTATGTGTGTATGAATAGGGGAGGGAGTGGGGAAGGGTGGAGAGGGAGGTTAAGCTTGTGTGTTTGGGATTTATAATTTTGCCTAGTTGATAATTGTGTATCTTTTTTATTTATAAGTGAATTTACATAATGTCATGTCATCATCAACAACAAGCTAGTACATTTTAAATTAAACAATAATAAATAATACCATTAAGAAAAAAAAAAAGGAATTTTAATCTATAATTAATAGTAATAGCTGTATATTTGCCTTCACGCCTATTTGCCCGTTTTTCATAAATCTTGGCAGATATGTTTTTTGATAGCCTCTACGGCTAGGGTTTTTTTTCCGATACCTTCCAACGGGACTGCTATTCCATATATGCACTGCTGACACAGCTTATCCTGGAAGTAATATCTTCTAGTCTCGTAGATCTATGGAGTCACAGTGTACAGTAACCACCTGCATAAATATCCCAGGTAATACACCTTCTAATCCTGGTCGTCAGCCTTCGTTTGCGAGTGAAATCCCCTAAGCTTTGGATCCTTAAGTCAATTTGCTATCGCAATTTGTATGTAAATACACTAGTATGTAATATACTACATATACAAACAGATCATTAATTGACCAAAATTTACATGTATTGCAGAGATTTTTAGTGGTACACTTATTAAAAATAGGAGGTGTAAAAAAAAAAAAAAAACTTTTATAAAAACCATAGAACTATTATTTAAAGCAGTATATATAGGTAGTGTACTCGTAGATAGATAGTCGTAGTCTGGGGAACTGAAACTTTCCCCTTCAAAACATAAACAGCGGCACAATTCAATCAAAGAGAAAATGTACAGAGTGCTAAATACACTCCAGTATTCGCGCCGCAACTCTCGCTTCGCTGCAATTTTGTCTATAAATTAACAGACACCTTGATTAAATTTATTTTATACAAACATACATATCTTCACGCCAGATCCCTTCCGGGGTAGGCAGATCCAATTGAGCGCCACTTGACACGATCACGACATACCTCTTTCGCTTCGTCGACATTTATCAACCTCTTCATACATGCCCTTTTGTGACGAAAGCTCTTTGATGTAGTCAGTGTTTTATTTATTTGATCGTGATATGTGACTCTCGGTCTGCCAGGGCCTCTTTCACCCACAACTTTCGCATTTCAACATGCCCGAACTATCGGAGCATGCCTTTCCTTATTTTTATTTTATTTATTATAAACTTTATTGCACAAAGTACAAAGGCGGACCTAATGCCGCTAGACATTCTATACCGGTTAAACCTTTGGGACTACTAAAGCAGTTACGACAAGATAAGGCAGGTGCTATCAAAAGTAATAGAAAAATATTAGACTTCAATATATACTAGTGAATAAATACTTATTTACATACTAATACATACACAAATACATACAAATAAAACTACATACATACGTTCTATGAATATACATAAATATAATATACCTACTATATAATGAATATAATGAGAGAAATAAATATAGCAGAGAGTGTATTAAGCTTATGGTAAATTTAAATAGTGCGCATAGACCAGTTTCTTAAATAGTGTTCTATTTGGAGCTTGACAGATGTCCACCCTTTGTCCCTTTTGTCCCTATGCTAACTTTTATACCTACTATTTCCGTATTTCGATGTTTATATATACAGCGTGTTACAATAAAAATAAGTGTAGTGTATATGTATGTTTTACTGTCTGCTGTTAATACATGAACGAACTTCCAAGACGGCATTAGCGGAATTTATTTATTTATTTGTACATATTTGTTTATATACCTGCTATTTTATTTTATCTTTTTCTTCTTTTTTATTTTTTATTATGTAGTTACGAGATCACCACATGTCTGGCAGTGCCGAGTTTGGAGATCACTGTAATATGTTTTGCTTGTATTTTTTTTGTCAATATTTTTTTTTTTTATATTTAATAATTTAGAAGAAATTACAGACATTAAGGTTGATAGTAAATAGTATAAAGATGATTAAATTAATAAGCTTAACCTAATTTCATTTATATTTCTTACTAAGATATAATACACAAAAATATAGAATAAATTACAAAGAGAAATAAAAAATAATAATAAAAGAACGGAAGAATATAATCAACAGTGGATTGCGAAAAGTGGATTTCTTATTGTTACATGCATGTAACCGACATTTGTAAGATTTAGGGCAAGCGTTCTTACAACCGAGCCACTGCTCTTACTATAGACTAAAATGTGATTCTATTGATAGAGACCAGAAATTATATTATAGAAAATTTATACAATGTATATTATTTATATAATAAATAAATGTCATCAATTTTTACGATTAAATAATTTGCGAGATGTTAATCAATTTGTTAATACAATTGATAAATTTGAGCGAACTGCCTCCGTAGTCTAGCGGTTAAGTCCGTGGATTTAGACTCGGAGGTACCGGGTTCGATTCCTGATCGGGACACAAAAATATTTATTAATCTAAATAAATACATTTAATTAATATTTAATTTATTTGTGATATTTCTCGAGTTTGGTGGTACGCTGGAGACATCGACGAGCTTGCCACTTGTCATGATTGGCCTATAGTAAAGTTGGCTAAATGTGAATTCGCTTCTTTAAGCGTGGTTTCTGACCACCCCGAAAGGGAAACGGTCGTAATGATACTTTGAAATAGTAAATCAAAAGTGAGCGGTGGTGGATCCGTAGGAATGAGAAATATACTTTTCTCACGTACATTTGTCATAGATTCACAACACCACCGTTCCCGTGCCACGGGAGAGCACTGAGAAATATCACAAATAAATTAGATATTAATTAAATGTATGTATATACAATAATTAATATTTTTGTGTCCCGACCAGGAATCGAACCCGGTACCTCCGAGTCTAAATCCACGGACTTAACCGCTAGACCACGGATACAGTTAATATAAAATATAAAAAATTATATATATATATATATATATATATATATATATATATATATATATATATATATATATATATATATATATATGTATAAGATAATATAAAAAAGGCGAATATGGTATTAGTAAAATAATATTATAATTATAAATAATAATTATTATTCAAAAAATATCAGACTCTGCACACATCATAAATAAAATAAAAATAATAAAAATCGTTTATTGACACTATATAACAAGTATGTTTTTTACACTTTAAATTTAGATTGGATGTCCTGACCCCTGTCGTAGATATTTCTGAATGACAGGAGTCATATAATATATATATAAATCTATCACTCTCCCAAAGGTTAGCTGGTAGAGAATACCTTCATGGTATTATGCTCGCCTATGTACATCTTTTTATTTTGTATATTTTGTGTGCAATAAATTTATTTATTTATTTAAGGAGTAGAAAACAATATTAGGCCTAAAAACATATTTTTACAGTGATCAATAGTTATAAAATACAACCTAATACCTTAAGGATCACACCACTTACATTTTATTATTATTATTAGTTAACCTAAATAAATATTGACTGTCTCCGTGGTCTAGTGGTTAAGTCCGTGGATTTAGACTCAGAGGTATTGGGTTCAATTCCTGGTCACAATAATATTTAATATATTCAATAAATAAAATTAATTTATTTGTGATATTTCTCGAGTTTGGTACGAACTTATCACTTGTCATGATTAGCCTATAGTAAAGTTGGCTAAATATCATTTTCCGCTTCTTTATAAGCTTGGTTTCTGACCACCTCGGAAGGGAAACGGTCGTAATAATACCTTAACTGGATTATTGTCATACAGTTTTGGTACAACTATTAAATTAAATGTCTTTTTTTTTGTCTAGATATTATTATTAAGAAAAGATAATCAGCCTTTCTGCAACCGGCCTTTAGTATTTAAATATAGTATATTAAACATTGTGGATGGATTGCAGTACGAACTGAAGTTGGCAGCATCGGATAACTTGAAGGAAAACTACACGACTGTCGTAATCCACGTGAAGGATGTCAACGACAACCCCCCAGTGTTCGAGAGACCGACCTATCGAACGCAGATTACTGAGGAAGACGACAGGAATCTTCCGAAACGAGTTTTGCAGGTCAAATACACGTTTTAGACGTGGACAAGCATGGCATGTTGATGTTGTTTTTAGTTGTGATTGTTTGTTTTTTGTATGCAATTTTTTGTTTGTATCTTTTCACATGCTGTATGCTAAAAATTCCGAAGTAAGTTTTCCAGCCTCTGTGTTTCCGCTTTTCTATAACTTGGAGTCCTTTAAGCGAAGTGTGAGAAAGCATCTAGTCAAGCCGGCATAGTGTTAGGGACTGATGGCAGCTATGAGTGTCTTCAGTTGCTAACATTCATGTACCTTGCGCGCCACTTACCATCAGGTGGGCCCAAGGTCACATGTCGTCCTAGTATAAAAAATAAATAAAAATAAGTAACATTATCTCAACGGCTCCTCGACTCGACCATTCATTCCAGCTGTTAAACGGGATCCTCTAAATCGGTATTTTTAGTTGTTACTGTAACTCTCCAAACCTTAATTTTTTTTAAGTGTCTTTAAAGGACATTGTACAGAATACATCAGCTCTAAACACGTAATTTATTTACATAATATATGTTCATAACAGAGTTCATAACTAAATTCCAAGTGTTGCAGAATTTGATGTTTTTCATGGAGTAATTCACGTCAATATCACCCAAACACGAAGGGTATACGGGAGTTCACAGCGCGGGAAACGTCTTTCGAGTAGTTAGTGTTATGTTTAGTTATCTGTTTTATTTGTTTAGTTCATCATGTGAAATTTAATTTAAATTCTCTCCCAAAACTGTGAAGTAATTTACCAAAGCACCGACAAATGAGTCAGTTTAAACTTGCTAACTTGCAAGACTTCAAATTGCAGTTGTTAAACATGTTTTACAACTAAGGTAACCTCGGGATTAATAACCTTTAAACGTGTCGTCTACTTACTATACAACATCTCTGAGTATTAATAAGATATAGTACAAAATAAAACAAATAAAAAAAAGCTTTAAATCTCTACCAACAAAAAGCTATTGGTTAATTTATTATTAAATATATTTTTTAAATGCTATTTTATTTCTTGGTTTTACAGTGATTGAAAGGAAGAAAAAAGTTTATTTGTCACAATAAAAAAACATTCAAGTTTACAAGAAGTAAACAAAATATACAACAAACAAGATAGTGTGGTGACAAATAGGGAATCAGCTCAGCAATACGCTACATCACTCTGACACAGCGCTGATTTTCAGCTGATCCCTCACAATAAGTTTTTACAAACCGCAGTTGTGGTGCAACTACACAAAAAGTCGTACAGAAGACTAAAGGTGCAATACAATGATGCCTTCAGAATTTTGTTTTGGCTCCCCAGGTGGTGTAGTGCATCCAGCATATTTGCCGAGGCACGTCTGCCGGTATTAGACGCGGTAATCCGACATCGTATGGCCTCATTTAGAAAATGCATAATGGACACTAAAAATATAATTTTAAAAAAATTCCATGAGCAAATTGCTTCATGCTCCAAAAATTATGGATAAATAAATTAGTATGTACATTTTAGATTAATTACTAACATAGTTTTCTCTAAGTTATCATTGTTACTAACACGATATGGTTTTTGTACTGAAATAAAAAAAAACATATTATAAGACCTACATACAAAATATACCTCAATATATATTAAATATAAATTAAAAGCTATATAAATAATAAAATTAAAACTAAACTATGAATGAAAAAGACGTTTAGACGTTTAGAGACGTCCTATCCGAGATAGTCCCAAGGAGACTAGCAACATTTCCCCTCTGTATAGCGAGGCTAATACGTTGGCAGAAATAATTGCCAGCCTGTCTCCAGACCTTTCCGTCAGCCGCTTTGACAACTACTTAAAATACTCATCAATAATTTGTATTATTACCCAGTTATCTTGCCCAAGCCGTCTGGCCCTCGTGGCGAGTGTAGGCCAAATTCTCCAGATATATGTTCTGTAAGGCCCATCTCCAGCAGTGGAGGTCTAGAACGCTGTGTTCTGGGGCTATAATGATGATAATGATATCTTGATTAGGCGTGCTGCTGCAATGACTGTTGAGATGTGATCAAATATAGTTAAGTTTGTTTTTAATAATGAAAAGTTTTGATTCTAAACACCAATGACCTAATGTTTCTGTTGCGAAAGGATGAAATTATATAATGATTTGTTTGACTTGAATATTGATTGTGTCGTAGTTTAACTGCCTTTTCGGCGGCAGAGCCTGGAAAAAAAAAACTTGTAGAGTCAATATAAAGTATCCACACATGTCTTACTGTACATATATTTATTTATTAAGAGGGTTTAAACCCTTTTGCATCCCTCTCACTTGCACAATCCAATATTTTCAAAGTTTTTTTAGTCTTAGTTTATTTTGAGAAATGTAGTCTAACAATTTTCAACTTACTGGGAAATAACGAACATTGTAGAGATATATTAATTGTAGAGTTTTCGTAACATCGTTATACATGTTTTTCCCCTTTTTTTCTCTGTCTAAAATTAGGTATATGTATATTGGATTAATCTATGTTATAGTTATAATAGGATGAAAAAAGTTATCGATTAAGGATGAGTTATAAAATTCACCCACTTCTGATCGACAGCAGCTGGGTTCTAAACTTTTCACTTTATCGTAAACAAGATATTTCTTTTTGGGTAAGATATTGAAATCAGCAGTCGCACTAAGTGAAGTTTTTGAGGAGAGAGGGGAGCAGTTCAGTGGGTCGCGTAACTTGATGACAAAGACGTATATCTAGACCTATTACAGGCATAGCAGAGTCGTCCAGTCTCAGATGTTGGATCGGGTTGGAGTTGGGGCCCCGGTAACTTAACGCACTCTCAGATATATAGACAGTAGATATTTCGAGGCCCAGATGGCGAATAGGCCTGGGTTGGAGATGGCGACAATCCCCCGTTTTCCCCAGCAATATTTCAGCGGATATTCTTGGGAAGTTTGAAGAATGTATAGTCAGACCGACGACAAATTTATTAATAGTTTTCCAGATCTTGAGCTATAACGGAATTACTCACGAACCACTGCGCTCGGGATGCTATTCTGAGCGATATGTTCTGCTGATTTTGGATCGTGTTGCTGTTCGACAGAAGGTAATGCCAAGCGCTAACTTGGAACGCCATTATTTTGTAGCACCATCTGCTGGGATATTATGTAACTAAAGTTCCAGGACTAAATAGATCGATGTGATAATAGAGGATAGATGGCGCTAAACTGTCACTGTAATGTTACAACATACCTGTCGATTGCTATTATAATACCTAGTTCTGTTTTCACATTTGCATTTTGTTTTACGCTTACCTGTATTACATGTGGCTCCCTTCTCATCCTCGCCGTGATCTTCCAATAAAATTATCGGCGTCTTGGTGATAGTCTATCTATCACCGATTCCTATCTCAAGGGCATAATATACATACAATGGTGTTCGTGGTAAAAAGAATTTAGTTGGAAGGCTTCGTCGTCTCGGTCTCTTTCTTTTCACTTTCTAATAAAAAAATAGTTTATGAAATTATCTGCTCTTTTTCTGGAAATATCTCGTGGATTATGCGTAGCCCTAATGCATTAAATGTAATAATATTTAATATCGATTATATTTCTTATATATATGTCTATGTTCGCGCCCAATATGATAATGTTGTTTCGAACGTCCGTCTATACGTTTTTAATATTTATTTACCCACAACCAGCAGTATTTTTTTAGCATACATTTTGTGAAGTACCTTCGAGTATTTTGAGCGAAACTTTTTGTTCGTATTTTTTTGTAGTAATAATGATGATATTGTTTATTTTATAAGTTTAATAAATTATATTTTTATTGTATTTAACTTTCATTTTATTGTATACGCAGAACTATAGTTATCATTTAACCGTAAAATATTATTAAAATTTATGAAATATAAATTATTTCAGTTATTATCATTTTATAAGATTTGTGAATGTATATTTTTATTGTTTTTAAATTAAGAGAGATAAATATTTGTATAAATAAACACTGACTTAATTAAAATATGTTATAATCATGGTTTAATAATAAAATATATATATAGTAAGGTAGGTGTAAAAAATATCGATTTAACATGAAGTTGCGCGCAGTACGAGCTGACGCTGGTCGCTTCGGACGGGCGCAACGAGAACTTCACGCGGGTCGTTGTTCACGTGTTGGATGTCAACGACTTGCCACCGCGGTTCACTCGCAGCGCTTACTTCACGCAGGCCCTGGAAGAAACTGGCCCATTCCCACATTCATTAATTCAGGTTTTATTTTGTTTACGATGTAATTTTAACACTAAAGTCTCTGATTATTAATTTATTAAAATATTTATCTTATTAAATCGCGTCTAATAAATTATTATTGTTAATCAGAGACTCATGGTACGGTGGCTGGGATCTTTTATGTCTTTTTCTTCGTTTAATATAACCTAAAACTCTTACAGAAATTTAATTGTTTTGTCAAACTTTCGGGAAATAGGGATTACGGTATTAACAACTTTCGGTCATGGTGATAACAATTATTTTTAGAACTTTTCTCTTTCTTCCACTTTTTATAAGTTTAACATTGTTTTTAAAACTCATTATTTATTCTATTTACGTATTTATTTAAGTTTAGCTATTAGGAGAACAGTATAAATTGTGATAATACAAATTAAAACAGAATTATAGATAAATAATAATATTACAACAAAATAGCAATATAATTATGTCTTAATAAATTATATCTTATACTGCGTGGAATTTATTAAAGAGCAAATATTTTTATATAAAAATCTAGAATAAAAATAAAGAACTAAGTATATTTTATTTTAATAATTCAGTCATAAAAACATAAGTTAAAAATATTATTAAATTTATTAAAATAAAGCGAGAGGTCGACTATCGCGCAAACGTTACGTACGAGTAATTCTTTCTCTCTCTATTTCGTCTCTCGGCTGTGGACGAGATCAATAAAATTAATAATAACACTCCCCAGCCTGTAGGTATTTATCACGATGAATATCGCGATTTTCAGACGCGGCCTTATCACCATGCAGTAATGTTTTGTTGTTTAGTGACTTTTTTTATTTAAAATAGAAGTTCTACCAATGAGACATCAAGCCTAAAATAAAATTTGTTCTTTTTAACAATTACACGCGGTATATATAATTGTAATAAATAAATAATTCAATGAAAAAATAACATACTGATGTATGGAAGCGAAACGTGGATATGTCAGAATACGCATGAGAGTAGGGTTAATGCAGTAGAAATGCGGTCGTTGCGGCGGATATGTGGCGTCACTTTGGCGGACCGCATACGTAACGTCGAAATACGGAAAAGGGTTGGTATGAAGGAAAGCATAGGGACAAAAATAAGGAAAAGCATGCTACGATGGTTCGGGCATGTTGAAAGGATGAGCGATGAAAGATTGACGAACCAGATATATAATGCGAAAGTTGTGGGTAAAAGAGGCCCTGGCAGACCGAGACTCACATATCACGATCAAATAAATAAAACACTGACTGAAGGTGCATTAAAAAGTCTTCGTAACCAAAGGGCATGTATGAAGAGGTTAATGAATGTCGACGAAGCGAAAGAGGTATGTCGTGATCGTGTCAAATGGCGCTCAATTGTCTCTACCTACCCCGCAAGGGATCTGGCGTGAAGATATGTAAAAAATAACAAATCATTCCTTATAGTAGTATTTAAGTATATACTCGGATAATATTTTTCCGTATCTATTTATTCATATTTATTTATCTATAACATAATATATATTTAAATATTATAAAATGTATATGTATGTATCTAAATATTCTATATTTATCTATCTATTTATTATTCCACACAACACTGACACAATTATTATTTTTTCTAATTACAATATTATTGTTACTATAATTTGTCTATAAGACAGTTTCTTAATAAATTCCCTTCCTAAATATGTATAAAGACAAATTTATGTTTATTTTATTTATTTATTATACTTTAATCTATGCTCAATCATTTACTCGTAACAAATATTTATAGATACTACAGGTATACACATTTTACAAATAAGGTAAGTACCCGTATCAATAAGTAACGTGGCATTAAGATAAAAATAAATATATACAAGTGTTATATGTAAATATATATGTTTAAATAAGCCCATTGTCAGTGCTAATGGTATATGTAACTTATAAAAAAACTCCTACATGTAAGTATTTTAGTTATATTGCTTTGCTTGTTGCATGATAACTTTACAACTATTTGACCTGCATGTTTTGTTACAAAGCTTGAATTATTCGTTAACATACATTTTTTTAATAAAAAAATCTAGTTTGAGTGTACTTTTAAAAAATGTAGTCTATCAAATTTCTAGGAAATAAAATTACGGATATTTGTTAAACATACCTGTTGGGAAACTAGCTGAGTCCTATCCATTTTCCTTTATCCAATCCAACCAAAACCACGATAACGCGGCAACGCCATCTAACGGTGTCGCCCGGAACTAAAAAGTGACAGTTCAAAAATTATGAAGAATTAGCCGCGTGCGCGCTCTCGTTATTTTATCAATTTAAATTAGTTAAAACAAGAAATAAGTGTAAAAACTGTTCTAATCCAGTGCTCTGTGAATCCCTAAATATCCGTAAGTACCTAGATCTTATCCACAGCTAGTGAAATCTACGAACCAGCGATATTGATTTTTATTTATGTACTACTCCATACCTATATTTGTTTTAGTAAAGTATTCAAGTTTCTCTTTTAAAATTTGGTACCTACATATATGAAATCAAAATCAAAAGTATTTTATTGCGGATCATAGGTTTTTGAATAAGTACATTATAGTGGTCGCTATGTCCCGTCCATTGGACATACAATAATTATATGCACAACATTAAACAATAATTTTACAATGTTGGTGATGGGTGAGGGCATGCTAACTGTTCCTCTCAAGTTTCTGAAAGATAGTCTGCTACGCTGTAATAGTATTTTTAGATAGACAGCCATGAAGCTTTGACTTAAAGACGCTCATGAAAGACGTTCGAAAGATGAACGTGAAATTCTTTGTTTGGCGTCTCTCTAATCTCTACTAAGCCTATTTATACCTATATATTACTTATATCTTAATGATTGAAAATCAATATTTTGCAATTGACAAAATATGGAAAAAAAATACAAATAAAAGAAAATAAAATAAATAAATATTTCAGACAGGTCACACAGCGCCATCTAATTTCCGTGGTAAGCGGTAAGCTTGTGTTACGGAAACTAGATGGTTGATAAACTACGTATTATACATTTTTTTTTTTTTTTGTAAATATATACATCTTATACATATAAACACCCAGACGGAGACAAATTATACAATGTACAACTTGCCCAAGTATCGGGTTCGATCCCTGGTCAGGACACAATTTTATTTTTGTGATTATTCAGGTTTGGTACGCTAGAGACATCGACGAGTTTGCCACTATAAATAAATAAATAAATATTTCCAGACAGGTCACACAGCGCCATCGAGTTTCCGTGGTAAGCTACGAGGCTTGTGTTACGGAAACTAGATGGTTGATAAACTAATATAAACACCCAGACCAAGACAAATTATACAATGTACAACTTGTCCCCGGTGGGAATCGAACCCACGACCTCCCGAGTTCACGGCAACGTTTGTTACCACTAGACCACGGAGGCAGTCTTGTCATGATGGGCCTACTCGTATATTGAAGTTGGCTAAACTAATTCCGCTTTTCAAAAGCGTGGTTTCTGACCACCCCGAAAGGGTACGGTCGTGATAATACAAAATGAAACTATTTTTTTTTAAATATATTTTTATATACTAACACGACATGTAACCTTGCGCCCATCTAATGGTAAGTGGCGTGCGATGTCCATAAATGTTAGCAACTAGAATCAGATACTCATGACCTGATGTTAGTCTCTAACACTATGCCGGCTTGAATATTTAACTCAATCAGCGTCGTTTGTTAATTTTTAATTGTTCATTCCCCATTCAAAATCACGAGTAGCTCTCTCCAAGGCTGCGGATTTTATAAAAATTGAGTTTAGAATCCGTAAATGATCCAAGTAATTACGCAAATGTCGACCCTTTTCATTTCTCCAGGGTATTTCCTTATAATTGGAGTGTTATTTTCATGTTAAAATGAATAGAATGAGCGTCTTTAAGGATTTTTAACCCTCATTCATGTCACAAAATAATGCTTCTGGAATATTTTATCACATTATTTATATTATTCAATATTTTAAATATACTCATCTATTACAATAACTCGTAAAGGATAACTACTAGTTTATCCAGTACATCATACCCGTAATGTCGTACGGAGCAGAGACATTGATAGAGCGTCTGGTCTTTAAATTCAAGGTTGCTCAGCGAGCTATGGAGAAAGCTATGCTTGGTATTTCTCTGATGGATAGAATTCGAAACGTTGATATTCGTCAGGGAACGAAATTTACTGACACATCAAACAGATTCTAGAGTGGAGACCACTTCCTTTCTTGTCTTTCCGTCACAGAGTCTTTATTGGATCATTGTGCGTGACCTTTACTCCTTCAACGGAGCCATCTGATCTTCACCAGGAAGGCCAGGAGACCCGTTACGTTCCTGCAGACCTCCGGAAGTCCGCAGTCTGGAGGAACCTTAGTCTAGGCGCAGCCACACTGTCGCACTCCAAAAGCACATCCGTCTCCTCCTCCGCCATGCATCCTCTACACAGTGGGCTATCTGTAATGTTCAGAATATAAAGATGTTTGTCAAAGGCACAGTGTCCCATCGAGACCCCCACCATTATTCGAAGCCTGGCAGGCTCTGTCAAGGCCCAGGAGGCGTCGTGTAAGGCGCCTGTCTGGATTGGGAAGAGCCTCCCTGGACTGTCTGCAGTCTGTGGTCGATGTCTCCATCTGCTTAGTTTATCAGTGTTTTGACTTTTCTTACCCATTTTATACCAAACTTCATAACACATCGTGGTGGAACTACAACCCAGCTTCAACATACTTGGGGTTAAAATACGCTCAGATATCAACCACCGAAACTACATTGAGATAATCACCAAAACAGCATCCAAAAAACTGGAGATACTGATCAAGGTGAAATGGTTTTATCCGCCCTCACTCAGACTTATGCTTTATAAAGGACAAATCGACTCAAAACGACGAAGCAAAACTCGAATTGCTAACGCTAGACGTGGCCTCCTTGAACGTGTTCTACAAGCTATACTACTGTAAGAGTTCTGAAGAGCTCCACTATTTTGATGTGTACATATACATTTGGAGACTCTTACATCTATCGCACGCTGAAGATGTAGAATGCTCTCCCAGACAGTGTGTTTCTCGATTTCTATAACCAGCAGCGCAATAAATAGTGGATTTCGTTATTTACGTCAGAGCTTGCGTCATAATTACAAAATATTATTTAATTATTAACTCTATAAGCGCTCGACCTTCACAGTGTCCGTGCAAATATTTACTTTAATATCGTGATATATATATAGTTAACGGATTTCATTATATAACGTTTGCGCTTCAGTAACAGAATAGCGCTGCTGGAGTCCTTCAAGCAAAGCATCAATGTTGATAGGCCGGCATAATGGTAATGACTGATGTCGGTCGTCAGTGGCTGGCGTCAGTTGTTTTCATTCTTGGACCTCGCGTATCGCTTCCTATCAGGTAACCGCGATGTTATATGTCAGTAATAAAATTAATTTTAAAAAGTTTTTATTCATCAAAAAAAAAAACACTTTTTCTTTTTTACTACATAAATTTATAGCTATGAAACTAACTATCGTACTCTTGAAATGGGGACTTAAAGTTTAACAGCTTCTTTGTTAAAAAACTGTAAGAGGAGTAAAGTTTTCGTCACCGCCTCGCCCGGTGCAAACAAAAGTGCCACCAGCTTCATAACTTTGCCAAACTTTCTTACAACTACCCACAATTTTCAAACAACTCTATTTTCTACCTATCTCTCACTAACATTACTTTATATGTCGTTACTATAATTACGGTCTACTAATAAAAAAACTAATGTAGAACGAAAAAAATACTTTTTTACTTATCTGAGTTGTAAATTTGTAGTTCAGTTACGTCGCACCTCATGGCGCTACCTGTCTATAATCTCATACTCCATGTTTTATTATTATCATTTATTAGGTACACACAACAGAAATGGGTACAAAACATTTTTTAAATTTCAAATCTTTACAATACAGTTCCAGTACCATGTGCACACAGCATTCAATTATGAAACATTTACATATATTTAAAAATAAAAATAACAATACAATACCCACAGTGAGTATAGTTCATAAATATTAATTTAGTTTTAGTTTACTCCATGTTTTAGATTCGATAACGGAGTTTGTGTGTTCCATGAGATTCTTAAATATAACTTGACGTAATTTTTACGACCGTAATCATCGAATATACCGCGTGTAATTGTCAACAGAGCAAATATTTATTTTAGGCATCAGGTGTCATTGGTAGAACCTTTATTTGAAATAAAAAGGACACTTTTTACTTTACACATTATCTAAAATACAAAACACTACTGCATGGTGAATAAGGCTGCGTCTGTAAATCGCGATATCCATCGTGATAAATTAAATACCTAAAGGCTGGGGAGTTGAGTTGAGACACACATTATACAGAAATATTAATCAACTGCCTCCATGGTGAAGTCCCGTGTTACCGAGTCCGATTCCTGGTAGGGACACAATCATTTATTTGTGATATAGTAAAGTTGGCTAAATGTGAACTCGCTTCTTTACAAAAGCGTGGTTTCAGACCACCCTTGTTTTAGTAAAATAGAGAAATTCCGTTATACGGGTAAATGTTTTTCTTATTTTAAATTAGGTACAAGTACACACATCAAAAGTGTCTAGGGATCAACATATATTTTTGCAATAACTTTTCTCCTGATTGATATTCATTAAAATTTTCTTTAAGGATTGATCAAATAAAATGTTTTCGTTTGTCTACAGTAACGATAAACCAAGTCACCTTTGCATTAGTAAAAAAAATTGCCATTTTCCTAATAAAGGGATTTTTGACATTTGAACCACTAACATTAAAGTTCAAAAAAAAGACTGAAATAACAGTTTTTTTTTTAATTTTATTGGGTAACTTAAACAATTAATAATCCGTGTTTCTACCGCGAACACTAACAACACAAGAACATCGGTTTGGCATACTCAAAATGAGTTCATCCAAATCACGCTGTGGAATGGCCGCCCATGTTCGTTGCAACAACAAAAAAAGGTCTTCTTGCGACTGGATACCCTCCATATTCGGCAGAGCTCTTCTCTGAAGAATATCCCATGCATGCTCAATCGGGTTCAAGTCTGGCGACTGAGCAGGCCAGGGCAGGACATTGATGTTAGCTGCGGCGAGAGTCTGTCTTACAACTCTTGCGGTGTGCGGTCGTGCATTATCATGCATTAACTGAAATAAGGGACCGATATGCACTTGTAGAGGAACGACGACGTCTGATACAACCGTCTCAGCATAAATTTGAGCGTTGAGGTTGCCTCTGATCCAAATCAACTCAGTTCTTCCGCCGATCGAAATACCCGCCCATACCATGATGGTTCCACCACTATAAGGATGGACTTCCTGGCAGGATTTTAATCGCTGTTGGCGTCCAGGGGTTCTCCAGTGTCGTATACGTCTTGTATCCGGCCTCATACCAAAACGAGACTCATCAGAAAAGCACACGAAACGCCATTGTTCTTCTGTCCAATTTCTGTGTTCAAGAGCCCATTGATATCGAGTCCTACGATTGTGCATTGCTATAGGTGGTACCCGTAGCGGTCTTCGGGAATGAAGGTTCACTTCATGCAAGCGGTTTCTGACTGTTTGGTCGCTAATTAAGTTCCCTGAAGAGCGATGAAGGCTCACGGCTAACATCATGGCGGTTATTGTTGGAGTTCTTCGAGCTGTGATTTGAATGTATCGGTCTTGTCTCCGTGTGGTGCAGCGATACCGTCCTCCATGGCGCTCAGCCACGGTACCAGTGGTTCGGTAACGTGTCCAAAGTCGACTGATAACACTCTGACTTGTATTCAGAGCTAAAGCCACAGTACGTTGCCGGGAACCAGCTTCTATCATTCCCACGGCTCTGATCATTTCTTCCCTGCTTAAATGACGTCGCCGCTCCATAATAACGTTGGTTTTAATCAGTAGTAGGGAAACAGTAGCACTAATAATGTCTTCAATGCGTCTTATGTTTTTATAGGGAAAATATTGACAGCTGATTTTCATCTTTTACTCGAATTTGATTGACAGTTCCTGTTTTAAATTATGAAATGCACCAAAAAGGATCCATATAAATTTATAAAATCATAAATTTATTACAAAGCCACATCTCAATCACAAGAAATCCGCATAAACATGCTTGATCCCTAGACTTTTTTGATGTGTGTATATTAAATTGAAAATATGTCTAAAATGACAGTAATTGTATATACTAGAAAGAGAAAGCTGATTGACTACATTTTTTAAAAGTACACCAAAAATTTTAGTACTAAAATTATTATTTCAAAATATATGTTTCTTACTTGGTAAAATATATAAATTGAAGCTTAAAAATTTTATTGCCAAATATTTCGCCTCTCTTTGGAGCGGCGTCATCAGTGACAAGTGACTGAAGGTCTTTGTCATAAATTTTGAAAAAGTAATTTTATTTCTTTTAGCAATGGTAAAGGAAATGCCCTATACAGTTTTGTATTTATTTTTTTGAAAAATATCATCATCACCTAGCGCATCATGGAAAACATCATCAGCATGTTATGTCCATTGTTGGTTCGATATTAATAAACTTACAAAACAAGTTAGACAAAACCTAATGCATTACATTCAGACCAGGGCTATAGTATGCACCAAGCTGCCATATAAAAGAGCTTTCCCATGTTTTTAAATCAATAGACCGAATAGTTTTAGGAAAAGTCTTTAATACTCTTACTGTGAAACAATTATTTTATTTATTTATTTCAAAATATATATATTAAACCAAGGTAAAGTATAGTTACATTAAATTAAATTAGATCAAGCTTGCTTAATTACGTAAGCACCTTCTCGTAGGAAATAGCGCTACGATATTTCTATAAAATTAATTGTTAATAGTCTACGCGTGTAGCGTTGTCGTAGCGCTTCGTAGCATCCACTTTCGCGTAGCGTAGCATTAATAATTTTAACATTGCTTGGCTGTCATCTTAGCTTGTTGCCATTGACTAATATGTTTAGAACTGGGCATTTAATATTTATTTTAATAGTATAAGCAAAAATTAACTTCTTTCTTTCAGAACAACATTTTTTACTGTTGCTTTAACAAATCTTGCCACGTGGTGGTTTTAGTAGTGTAAAGTTATATTAGGACGTATTTTATAATTTCTATAGGTACTTGTTAGAACACGTTTCTTGAAATAGAAAAAAGCAGCGATTTGATCTTCCTACGTACTTTTGACATAGATTTACAACACTTTCGTTTCCGTGCCTCGGAGAGCCCGGTTGCACTAAAACAAACTTGTGGAATTGTTAATAAATTGTCGTTAAAATTTGACATCAGACCATTGCCAACCACTTCTAGCCAGAGCCTAGAGACTGTAGTACAAATTCTCTAGGAATATGTTCTGGAAGGCCCATCTCCAGCTTTTGAGGTCTAGGAAAAAAGGGCTCTCAATTATTAATACGTTATTATTATCAAGCTAACAACAAATAATATTTACTGAGAACGGGATGACGGCGCCGAACTAGCGATAGATACAAAAATTGAATATGGCTGCTCGTTACTAGTGGTAGGCTTTCCAAAGACGAACCGTTTTGTAAAATCTCACCACTACGTTGTTACCCCAGCGCCGTCAACCGTCAAACAAAACTGGGCCCCAAATATTCTCGTAACGGTTTTTCGGCGGCGGTTGACAAACAATCTTACACTACTAAATAACTTAGCAACACGGTGGATATTTTTACAGTAAAAATATATTGTTCTAAAAGTCAATAGAAAATAGTTTTCCTTAGCGTGTTTTTCAATTCAAGAGTAATTGAAGTTAGTGACGAATATTTTGGATTGAAAGCCTGGTTCTTAGTTTTAAGTCAAAGCCAAATGCATAATAAGCACGCTATGCATTGAGGCAATATGTACTAACTTGCTAGTAGCTTATAACTATACCCCATTTGTGTTCTAATTGATGACTTTGTTCAACTTAATTGTATGCTTTAAGGCCAATTTACACTGAGCGGTTTGCCACATGCGGTTGTATTAGCGCACGACACGAGGTTTTAGTAGTAAAATTTGTTGTTGATCAATCGTAAATTAATTTTAATATAATAAACAGTTTTTTAGGAAATTTATTCACAGTTTATTTTTTATTTATTTATTTATTTTTAAGAAAAATCACAGCCTTTATTATTATACATATTAACAGTTTAGTATTAGTAGAACATAGGCCAAGAAGATTTTATATTATTTTATTTACATATATGTATACAGTTAAAACAGTTGATTATAATATTAGAAGTCAAAACAAGTTACAATTACAAATGTAGTTTTTATTTGTTCAATATATTTAAATACATAATTATTGTTATAAGGTTAATGATTTGAGAATAAATTGTAAAACACCAGTTTGTTAATATATTTGTGGGTGCAATATGCATGAAGCATCTGTACATCATAGTTACATAACTATTAAAGTTAAGAATTAAAGCTTCGACATGTATCTCTTTTTTTAAGGTCAGCCGTCAGCTGGTACAATCGACGCAATTTTTTACTTTAATCGATTCAACTTCAGGGGCTAGCTGTTTCCAAGTTCTACAAATTTTGACCTTATTATTTTTTTGACTAATTAGAGCATATTAAAAATTAAAAAAATATATATTTATGTTTTTACAAAGCAGCCGAGGTTAACAATTCACAATCGTACCACATACCGTAGTCACCATCCCTTCGCTTACGTATAAATTTAGGGACTCATACATCTATTGCACAATAAAGATGTGGAATGCTCTTCCAGCCTCTGTGTTTCCACTTTCCTATAACTTGGAGTCCTTTAAGCAAAGTGTGAAAAAGCATCTAGTCGAGTCGGCATAGTGTTAGGGACTGATGTCAGTAATGAGTGTCTGACTTCAGTTGCTAACATTCATGGACCTTGCGCGCCACTTACCATCAGGTAGGCGCAAGGTGCACATGTGCTATTTTTTTAAAAAAACATCATGTTATAATAATACAATGTGTTGCTAAAGTTACTTAAAATTATTGCAATTTGGTAACATAACCCTTTCAGCACGACTAAATATATTTTAGATATTTAAAGGTATACCTATATCTCATAAAAATTGTGAAAAAAATCCTCCACTAGCGAATTCCACAAAGCCCCCTCCGCATATTAGTTCGTTGTTGTTTTATAATGTGCTAGCGCACCTTCATGCGTTGGGTATCGTAATATAATGGCAATAAAAATCACTATTGTATGTTTTTTTCTTAAAAATGAACTAGGACTAAGGACTAGCCTAACAATTTAATAAAGATAATTGCTAGGTAGCTTGATGAGTGACGATCTATCGAGGCTGTTTCGGAGACAGAATTTGGCGACCGATAGATTTTTTTTGTAACAAAGCACGCCTGGTATTGTCCGTGCTGATAGGGATAAATAAATGCAGTAAAAAAACTCTGGTGTAAGCGATTGCGTGGATTATTCTTGGTATAAAACTATTACGCACGTATAAAAAACTAATTGTCCTAGTGGAAATTTACACGCGTAGGTATAATAAGGATTTGTTTGGTTGAAGTTTGTATGGCAAAGTCCCTTGAGTTGTTGTGCCGTGGCGTGGTCTAACCGCATGCGTTCAACCGCACAGTGAAACTTGGCTTTATTGTTTAATCTAGTTTAACGATGCTTCGACCTATTTATTGTAGGTAAATCACATCTTAATTGTTGATATAAAATTTATTGATATCATTTGTCCAGGTCGTAAGTACTCCGTTTGTACGTATATCAATTAACGATTCATTTTAAACGTTGGTAAAATTAGATACTAGCACCTCAAGAAATCATTGTTGTTTTAAAAAATGTTTAAACTTTACATTCAATAAATACTTTTTTCTTTCTTTTCTTTTCTTTCTATTTTTCTCTGTCTAAAATTAGGTAAATAATGTTCAAAATGTCCCCAATTTTACTTCCTAAAACCTTGATAGACTACATTAAACGTACGCTCTAATTTGAATAATATTTGACTTTTAATAAAATAAAAATAGTCAATATTGGGATCTTTATTATTTTTTAATGAATAATAATAATGTTGTCGGTATTCAGGTGACAGCGACTGATGGCGACAAGGACCGCCAGCAAAACATCGTCTATTTTCTGACTGGACAGGGAATCGACCCTGATAACCCTGCCAACAGCAAGTTCGATATTAATAGAACCACAGGAGAAATATTTGTACTTAAGGTAAGATTTGATAATTAATTAATTAATATGTTTATTATTTTTATTGGTATCTGAGCAATTCTTTATTCGAAGTTCATTATAGTACATTAAATATAAATTAAAAGCTACCTAAATTATAAAATTAAAAATAAACTAAACTATAAATAAAAAATGTCCTCTAGAGACGTCCCATCCGAGATAGTCCCAAGGAACATTTCCCCTCTGTATAGCGAGGCTAATACGTTGGCAGAAATAATTGCCAGCCTTCCTGTCTCCAGACCTTTCTGTCAGCCGCTTTAACAACTCCTTGGCCAAGCGCCTCGCTGACGGTCCCCATGGGCCCATCGTCTCGACCCCAAACGGCGCAAATTCGTATCTGATACCAAAGTTAGCGTATTTGCGCAATTTGAGGTTCTCCGCTGAAAAAGCCGCACTTCCCGCGCCTGACGAGGTCACTTGGATGTGAGATGGAGCTCATGTATCTACACACGTCGCATCCTACACCAGAGACCTGCCAAGTTTCCACGGCCCAACCGTCATTCCGTCGGGTCTCTTGCCATCGCTCCGCACAATCCCAGATGGTTCTAATATTGCGGATACCCCAGCAGTGACAAGAGCCCTTCGGATGATGTCGTTGAGAGCCGCGTGACGAGGAATGCGGCCAGCACTTCTAGCACAAGAAGAATTTGATAATTAATTTAATGATCAATTAATTAATAATGAATGCTCCTCCAGCATCTGTGTTTCCACTTTCCTATATCCTGGAGTCCTTTAAGCGAAGTGTGAAGAAGCATCTAGCCAAGCCGGCATAGTGTTGCGGGACTGATGTCAGTCATATTCCAGTGTCTCTGATTCCAGTTCCTAACAAAGCCCTGTCAAACTAAATACAAAAACCTGGCAACTAGTAACTTCTTTACACATTAACATTGTATAGTTGTACAAGTATTGTAGAAATCAACCTAGACTTTAGAGCATTTAACGGTCGTGCTTCTCTTAAAGATTATTCAAGTCTCAGTGTAAAAAGGAGTAAAATATCATCACGACCGTTTCCCTTTCGGGCGGTCAGAAATCACGCTTATTCAAGCGGATTCACATTTAGCCAACTTTACTATAGGCCAATCATGACAAGTGGCAAGCTCGTCGATGTCTCCAGCGTACCAAACTCGAGATATATGACAAATAAATTAAATATCAATTAAATGTATTTATTAAACGCGTTCCCTATATCCTACAAAGGTCGGTTCAAACCCACCCGACATGTACCAATGAGAAATGCACTTTTCTTACGTACATTTGTCATACATTTACAACACCACCGTTCCCGTGCCCCGGAGAGCACGTTAAGCTGTTGGACCCGGTTTCACTAAGACCAACTTGTGGAATCGTTAATAAATTGTCATTAACATTGACATATGATCCTCACCAACCCGCTTGGCCAGGGCGGCAGCGTGGCGAGTGTAGGTCAATTTCTCCAGAAAGTCCTATATCTCCAGCAGGTACAGAACTCTGTGTTCTTTCTAGGTACTATAATGATGATGATTCTAAAAAAATAAGCAGATTTAATTAAGTACAATGCAGTATCTCTGAAAGTGTTTCGTTATCGCTTTTTATTTTTACAAAAATGTAGGTTTTATTTAACTACATTTACATTGTACATTTAGCTCAGTCCTGCACTGCAGTTAGTATTTTCAACGTGTTCAGCCTTCACGTGGCATCATTATAATAATAATATGAACCTACAAGTACAAACTAAATAGCGTATTCGCGTCCGGAACTCAGAATTGTTCGAATTACCATTTCCGTGCTCAGAATACAACGGTGCAATCGAGCTTATTGCATTCCGCTTCGGTGTATAACTAGTTATTATTTTACACAATTATTATTAGATCTTGGGACTATTCAATAGTAAACTGACAACTCCATTCTTTAGGTTTTTTAATAAGTAGATCATATGCCAACACTACAAATTCAGCGAATCATAGGAATACTATATGTATAATCGTTCAATTAAAACGTATATTATTTAATTAAGATTTCCAGATTATATTTCTAGGAGTATTAATGGAACCGTAACCGACGGCTTACGTGCTAAAACTAAACTAAGGTTTTGTAAATGTATGACTCGTTCTTCAGAAAAATGTCGGGGTTTAAACCGCGAATATTGTATATGTTTGTATCTGTATTATGTTATAACATTATTATATTTTCAGCCCTTAGATCGTGATCAACCCAACGGACGACCACAATGGCGGTTCACCGTATTTGCTCAAGATGAAGGAGGAGAGGGACTCGTCGGTTATGCAGATGTACAAGTTAACCTCAAAGACATTAATGATAATGCTCCTATATTCCCCCAAGGTGTCTACTTCGGCAATGTTACCGAAAACGGCACAGCCGGCATGGTTGTTATGACAATGACAGCTATAGATTATGATGATCCAGCAGAAAGCAACAACGCCAAATTGTGGTATTCTATAGAGAAAAATGTGATTGAAGAAGAAACTGGTTCACCGATATTCGAAATCGAAGCCGAAACTGGCGTTATAAAGACTGCAGTTTGTTGCTTGGATCGCGAAAGAACGCCAGATTATTCTATACAGATAGTAGCTTCCGATGGAGGGGGGTTAAAAGGTACAGGTACGGCTTCTATACGAGTTAAGGACATTAACGACATGCCCCCACAGTTTACCAAAGACGAATGGTTTACAGAAGTAGATGAAACAGATGGTACTAATCTACCAGAAATGCCTATTCTCACTGTGACCGTTCACGACGAAGACGAAACCAACAAGTTCCAATATAAAGTAATTGAGAACAGTGGTTATGGAGCCGATAAGTTTACTATGGTTCGAAATAACGATGGAACGGGCTCACTTAAAATTGTACAGCCTTTAGATTATGAAGATCAATTGCAAAGCAATGGATTTAGATTTAGGATACAAGTGAATGATAAGGGTGAAGATAATGATAATGACAAGTATCATGTCGCTTACTCATGGGTTGTGGTAAAACTTCGAGATATAAATGACAATAAACCACAATTTGAAAGGGCTAATATTGAAGTTTCTGTGTATGAAAATGCCGAAGTAGGCAAAAGCTTGGATACATTTAAGGCTACTGATCCTGATCAAGGCGGAAAGAGTAAAGTCTCATATGCAATTGATCGATCATCGGATAGAAAGAGACAATTTTCTATTAATCAAGAAGGAACCGTCAGTATTCAACGAGCTTTGGATCGTGAAGACACTCCAAGACATCAAGTTAAAATATTAGCTATTGATGACGGTGTACCTCCCAGAACAGCCACTGCTACGCTAACAGTAATTGTACAGGATATAAACGATAATGCTCCTACATTCCTTAAAGATTATAGACCTGTATTGACTGAACATATAACACCTAAGAAGGTTGCTGAAATTTTGGCCACTGATGATGATGACAGGTCTAAATCTAATGGACCACCATTTCAATTTAGATTGGATCCGGGAGCGGATGATATCATTAGAGCATCTTTCAAAGTTGAACAAGACCAGAAGGGAGCCAACGGGGATGGTATGGCAATAGTCTCCTCTTTGCGATCGTTTGATAGAGAACAACAAAAAGAGTATCTTATACCTATTATTATTAAAGATCACGGAAATCCAGCTATGACTGGAACAAGTACTCTTACTGTAGTAATAGGAGATGTTAATGATAATAAAATGCAACCGGGATCCAAGGAAATACTTGTCTACAACTATCAAGGTCAAGCTCCTGACACTGAAATCGGTCGTGTGTATGTATACGATTTAGATGATTGGGATCTCCCTGACAAAAAGTTTTTCTGGGAAAGTGCAGAGCATCCAAACTTTACCCTTAATGAAGAAACTGGAATGGTTCAAATGAAACATAAAACGCGAGAAGGGAGGTATCACTTAAGGTTTAAAGTATACGATAGAAAACATACGCAAACGGATGTCCCTGCAAACGTGACAGTTTTTGTCAAAGATATAACTCACGAGGCGATCATTAATTCTGGATCTATACGGATATCGGGTATATCCGATGAAGACTTTATAAGAGTTTGGAACTACAAGTCTCTTAGCGTATCTCGAAGTAAATTGGACATATTCAAAGATAAAATAGCAGACCTGCTAAATACCGACCGCGAATATATAGATGTTTTTAGTGTCCAATTACGCAAGAAACACCCTCCAGTGACAGATATTCGATTCTCAGCGCATGGAGCTCACTATTATAAACCAATAAGATTAAACGGTATCGTGCTGATGCACCGAGAAGAAATCGAAAGGGCTGTTGGAATAAATATTACCATGGTGGGCATTGACGAATGTTTATATGAAAACCAAATGTGCGAAGGATCGTGCACTAATGTTTTAGATATAAGTAATTTACCCTACATGGTTAATTCAAATAAAACTGCTTTAGTTGGAGTAAGAGTCGATGTGATTGCTGAATGTACTTGTGGAGCCAGAAATTTCACGCAACCTGAAACATGTCGGAACTCGCCGTGTTATAATGGTGGCAGGTGTATAGAAGGAAAATATGGCTTAACTTGTTCATGTCCACCCGGTTACACCGGACCAAGATGCCAACAAACTTCACGAAGCTTCAAAGGAACGGGCTGGGCTTGGTATCCATCTTTAGAAATGTGTGATAGTTCTCATTTAAGTTTCGAATTTGTAACAAGAAAATCTGAGGGCGTACTTTTGTATAATGGTCCAATAGTGCCCCCTGAGCCTGAAGAGATAATGGTGTCGGATTTTATATCAGTGGAATTGGAACGTGGTTACCCAAGATTATTGATTGATTTTGGCTCTGGTACGTTAGAATTAAGAGTTAAAAGCAAGAAAAGCTTAGACGATGGCGAATGGCATAGAATTGATATCTTCTGGGACACTGAAAACGTTAGAATGGTTGTTGATTACTGTAAATCTGCAGATATTCAAGAAATGGAAGACGGAACCCCACCAGACTTCGATGACTCTTCTTGCCAGGCTACTGGAACGATTCCACCATTTAACGAATATCTTAATGTAAATGCTCCGTTACAGATTGGTGGGTTGTATATAGAACATTTTGATCCAACACACTATCATTGGCAGTACATGCCTATTGGGAAAGGTTTTGATGGCTGCATACGCAATTTAATTCACAACAGCAAATTATATGATCTTGCTCATCCCGGCCTGTCTAGAAATTCCGTAGCTGGATGTCCTCAAACTGAGGAAGTGTGTGGTCAATCGGAAGCTACAATGCGTTGCTGGGAACATGGTACGTGTGTGGGAAGCTTTTCTGAAGCAAGGTGTCAATGTCAACCCGGTTGGACTGGACCATCGTGCAATTTACCAACAACACCCACAAGCTTTCGGCCTCAAAGTTACGTGAAGTTCGCTTTAAGCTTTGAACCCGACAAATTTAGTACTCAAATACAATTAAGATTTAGAACGCGCGAACCTCATGGTGAGTTATTCCGTGTAAGCGATCAACATAACAGAGAATATGGAATCCTCGAAGTAAAAGAATCGAGATTACATTTCAGATATAATCTAAATTCATTGCGAACTGAAGAGCGAGATGTTTGGCTTAATTCTATTGCTGTAGACGATGGACAATGGCATATAGCACGAGTCAGTAGATATGGTAGTGCGGCCACACTCGAGATAGACGGTGGGGAAGGGCGTCGGTACAACGAAACATTTACTTTTGATGGGCACCAATGGTTACTGGTTGATAAACAAGAGGGTGTATATGCTGGTGGAAAAGCTGAATACACTGGCGTTCGAACATTTGAGGTATATGCAGACTTCCAGAAGGGATGTTTAGATGATATTCGGTTAGAAGGAAAACATTTACCACTACCTCCGGCAATGAATGGCACGCAATGGGGTCAAGCAACTATGGCGAGAAATTTAGACCGGAATTGTCCGTCTAATAGCCCATGTATAAATGTCCACTGCACGGAACCCTTTGTTTGCGTTGACTTATGGAATGAATACGAGTGCACGTAAGTATTTTACACTAAATTAAATCCTTTGTCAAAATCAAATTAATTTTATTTTAATTTTACTTTCTACACAACTTTATAAATGTTCTTTGATATTTCCATTGGCGCGCACTGAGATTATTTATTTTGAACTAATTTCTCTTATATTATTTTCGTAATACGTTTATTATTTTTAATATCTAATATATTATTTTTATGTATTAAATGCCTTTCTATTACTTGAAGAACAATGTTCATCCCAATTTTTTTTGTCTCTGAATACGGAAGAATTTACATGTTACCATTGTCTTTATAAAACTTTAAAAATTCTGACTATTAAAATCATCTTGGCTATGATTTATTATTATAATAGTTTTCCTTAACAAATCCAAATTGTATTTGTTTCATAATCCTAATTTTCCTTGTATCCAAACCAATAAATATCTTGAACTCGCTCAATCAAAACATTGTCTAAAATGAACATTGTTCTTTGATGCCATATTATGTAATTTGTTTATATTGTTATTTATTATGATGATCATATTTAGTTGCGGTGAGGGTTTGATATTGTCGACGGACGGGAAGGGTTGCGTTGACAAGAACGAATGTCTGTACTTCCCGTGCCGGAATGGGGGAACGTGCGTCAACCGCGAGCCTGGTTACCGCTGCCACTGTCCTGAGGGCTTCTGGGGAGAGAATTGCGAGCTCGTGCAGGAAGGCAGAACCCTGAAGCTCAGCATGGGTGCCCTCGCCGCTATCCTCGTCTGTCTTCTGATCATCATGAGTGAGCTCCACTAGACGACCTAGTGTCACCCCATCACGCACTCCCATCTCATTCTCACTACATCTTACATTCTTAATAGGCAGTACTTTATGCACATATTTATGCCTGTCTATCTTTGAGGTTTTTTTAGAAAAACATAGTGCAAACATTATTTATACTAAAATCTGCTTAATCTTTATTCATGTAATTTTATTATAGGCATTCGTGACATGTATTATTTTAATTTGTTAGTTTATAACCGACTTATTCGTTTACTTTGTAAATATCTTTACCTCATGAGCATTAGATTGTGAATAGTTTAAAGTAACTTAAAATTTGTGTTCTTATAACTTTGCTATAATCGGATACACATAAACATTATATTACCAAAATAAATTGTACAATGGAACTAATCTTCACATCATTCTCCTAATCACGATTTAAACAATATGGTACATGTTTAAATCGTGATTATGAGAATCATGTAGTCAAAACATTTAATGTAATTTTAAAAGCTAACATCTGACACACGACTAAAGTTGATGTTAATAATGGTATACTGGGTGACTTTGTATGGGTTACTTTAGACTAATATGTTATTCTATTGATATAAACAAAACAACTTTTTCTAAAAAAACATATTTCTGAAATGACATATTTTTTGGCTATTTTAAAATTAACAGTTTGTATGAAGAAGCCATTTTTGTTTGTCATTTCCGACGTATAGTTTCATAGGATAGGTTGTTTGTTTCTATCAATAGAATAACATTAATCTAATTAAATTCAAAGTCTACCCATTTTTGAGAAAAAGACCTCAAATATCGTCAGGAATAAAATGTGGCATGTACTTGTTAATAGTGATCATTCTAATCTGTGTTTGCTTTGTATCTATGTATGTAGTATAGTATAGCGCATGTATGTTAGGGACTCAGTGCGCAGAAATGGAGATTCGGACGCTGTGTGACCCTGCAACTGTTTAGGTGTCCCTCGGGATCCGTGCGAATGGGAGGGACTTGTGTCAATGTCAACGAGTGTGTCCATGACCCGTGTCAAAACGGAGGCACTTGTGTGGACAGAGACCCAGCTAGGAGATACGACTGTATCTGCTCCTTCGGATACACCGGACATGATTGCGAGTTGGAACTCCTAGCTTCAGGCATCATCACACCATCTCGAGATTTCATTATTGCTATAATAGTCTGTTTATTTTTGCTACTGGGTAAGCTTCGTTTTACATTTCATTCGCATGATCTCACACTGTTAGCGGATACCTTTTCCTTGTGTTTAATTAAATATAATCCAGCAGCCACGATCTGTTTCAAAGCAAACTTTATATTATTAAATATTTACGTATGCTAAACCCGCGCGTGTTAAAGGACATCATTTTTTTATTTTTTTATTTAAAAACTTTATTGCACTATGTACAAGAGGCGGGCAATCATTCATCTTATATGGGAATTTAGTTAAATTGTATTGATCATTATGACAGTTCTATTACCAAATCTATACAGCACTATAGTCAGAGTTTTAAAATTAACTGTCAGTGGCAAATTAATAAGACAGTCTTGTTTCAAGCTGTTTTATATTTATATAAATATCACCATGGCAAGCTACAATATTAGTTCTTTTTAAATGTAAACAAATGTGGTTTGACATCATAGCAAATGTCACATACTTTTAACGAGAACAACAAATAGGTGGTAGGCGGACTGATGGTGGTAATTTGCCCAGTCTGCCGGGGCGGGGATGTATTCTCCGATTGTGCCGATAAACTCAGTAAAATGTATCAACACGTTTCGGGATCAGGCTCGAGCCGCCATCACCAGTCAAGTCGGCATAGTTTTGGGGACTGGTGTCAGTCAGGAGTATCCGCCACTTGTGTGTGCAAGGTCACATGTCAAAAAAACTTTTATCGGTATTTTTTTTTTCTAGAGCTTGATTGATACGTAAACTATATATTTCCAAATAACTTATTAAATATATAGTACACAGTAATATTTAGTAAAAATAATTAATAACAGTTCTTTAATGATCTTGACATAGATATACAAACAATATAAAAGAATTACAATAATAAATAAACTATATTAAAACAAAATCTAAATTTAACCTAAAAAATAATAATAATAATCATAGTAAATAAAAATACATGCTTACAAAAAAAATAGCTCCTCCAAATCGCTGTCTTGTGACATGGTGCCCAATACACTAGCAGCATTTCCCCTTTGAATTAGGATACTTAACTTTTGGGAGAAATAACTGTCAGCATATTGTCACCAGAGACGTCAATGAGCCTTGGAACAATTTCTTTATAAAAGGCTTTAAGTTAATAAATAAAATTAATAACAGTATTGAAACTACTAGGTACTTAATTTTTTTTATCACTGTACCTACACATCACAATTAGTACAAAAATATCCCAAAAATATTCCATGATGTCCTTTGTCAGTTTGCGCTTTAAAGAATGGACTAGAGCCGCAGTTAATCTTAGTTGTTACTTGAGATTTTGATTAAAGCTCAAAAGCTTAATGCAAATTAGAAGCTTGTTCGATTTCAAAAAGGAATAATTAACAAAGAAAAGGTATCTTAAAGACTAAAAATCATTTAGTTTACGTTTCTAGTTATATTCCATGTTTTATTAGTATTAACCCTTTAGTACCGACTTGTGTCTGATAGACATCCAGACTGTTAATAGATTTAATACAATTCATATTCTTAATAAGTACTTTTATTCGAAGTAATATACAAACAATATAAAAAAAATACAATATTAAATAAACTATATTACAACAAAATTTAAATTAAAAAAAAAATAATAAATCATTAAATACTTACAAAAAAAATAGCTCCTCCAAATTGCTGTCTTGTGGTATGGTGCCCAATACACTAGCAGCATTTCTCGTTTGAATTAGTATACCTAATTTTTGGGAGAAAAAACTGCCAGCCCTACTGTCACCAGAGACGTCAATGAGCCTTGGAACAATATCTTTATAAAAGGCTTTAAATCCTAATTCTTTATTTCTTTATTCTTAATTGTTCTTAATTGCATGAGACATCTTAACCTTAACTGCCTCCGTGGTCTAGCGGTTAAGTCTGTGGATTTAGACTTGGAGGTATCGTGTTCGATTCCTGGTCGGGACACAAAAATATTTATTAATGTAAATAAATACATTAAATTTATTTGTGATATTTCTCGAGTTTGGTACGCTGGAGACATCGACTATCTTGCCACTTGTCATGATTGGCCTATAGTAAAGTTGGCTAAATGTGAATCCGCTTATTTATAAGCGTGGTTTCTGACCACCCTGAAAGCCAAACGGTTGTGATGATTATTTACATCTTAACCTATAAAATGTTACAACTCTCTAAAGACGTCCCATCCGAGATAGTCCCAAGGAGACTGGCAACATTTCCTGTGTTCCTGTCTCCAGACCTTTCCGTCAGCCGCTTTGATAATACCTTGGCCAGGCGCCTTGATGACGGTCCCTATGGGCCCATCGTCTTGACCCGAAACGGCGCAAATTCGTAACCGGTACCAATATTTCGGCATATTCTCGCAACTTGAGGTTCTCAGCAGAAGACGCCGCACTTCCCGCGCCTGACGAGGTCGCCTGGATTCACTATTATTATTTTATTCTTGTGTAAACTTGCTCATATATTATTATTATTATTTGATTCATTAATTGGTTTTAGTTACGATATTTGTAGACTAGGTTCTATTTTAAATGCTGTTGAATCTGTAACTAAATAAATAAAAGTCACTGACCCGAGCAATTTTTACCCGCGGTAACGCTTAGCGTGACTATGCAATTAGAAGCCTTATACATACATTTTAGTATTACGGTCTTACAAAAGATGTATTTGTAGTAGTGTAAGATACAAATATTAAAGTCCAAGGTCTGTCCAAAATGACACCTCAGTACTAGAGGGTTAATAGTTAAATATATGTCCATAATTAGAATACAGGTAATCCATGGGTTATATAGCTAACTGTTTTTATACTACCCGCATTTGCATTGCGGTTTCATTCACAGCACGTAAGCTTTGATGCCGTATAATTTTAAATTTCGTCCAAATTATACAAAAAAAATGAATACGTAATGTAACCGCTGTTTGACGACGTAATTCAGATTTAAATTTCATTTCGTAAAATACTCATACACAACTTATTAGGGTTTCATTTATTGTTTACTAGGTAAAAAAGCGGGCACCGAGCATTTTCATACAAATTATTTTTTTTTTCAATATTTATCCGCCACCACTTCACTAGCAAAACCACTTACTTTTATAGACAATAGTTTTAAAAAAAAACATGTTTGAGAAGTGCATGGTGTTAACGCCAACCTTATGCAACTATAATAGCGCCATCTATGATCGACTAGAGTGACTTTTTTGTCTAATGGTCAACTGAATACGATTTTTTTTTTCTATCTATAACTTTAATTAAAACTTACCTGTTAAAGAAGTAGATAAAATAATATTAAAATAAAATAGATTAAAAAACTAATAATAAATAAATCTAAACTAAAAATACCTATGAAATTAAAACTATTCTACAAAATAAACTAATAAACAAGGGAGGGTACCTAAAACGCTCGGCGCATTTCATCGTTGAATTGAAGCCAATGCCAACCTTATGATTATTGTTTTAAGACTATAATTGTGTCTATTAATATAATAGCGCCATCTATGATCGAGTAGCAGAACTATTCAAAATATCTTATTGAATGGCCCGTGTATTTTAATTGAAAACTAAAAAATATTAGATAATCAACATTGACAATAAACTGACATGAGGTTTTTTTTTGTAGCAGGTCGGTATATTGTCCGTGAATCAATCAAATAAAAAAAGAGATTGCCCAAAACCAGGCGCCAACTTTGTTGCAGCTTGCCTCAACTAAACATAATTCTATAATCATATCTATTATTTGTATTTTTTTTAAAACTTAATATCAATTTCTCTTTTACCCCAGCATTAAAATATAATTTAATAGTCAAATGGTTAATATTTATGTATTGAATAAAACAACACTATTTATACGATTAGGTACTTTACTATGATTAGGTATTTTTTTTGTAGAGAAATCACAGGATTTTAAAGTGTAAATAATTCTATAATTTATCGGTGGAACGAAACTGTATTATTATTAACGTAAAAAAAAATTGTTAATTGTTGTTATGGCACGAGAACATTTTCTGGACCCATTTCTCAAAAAAAAATATAGGTATTCTCATTTGGAAATGCACGTCGGACACGATCATAATCGGCAATGACTGTCATACACCAATTCATTCTATACCGATTGGTCTAGCTTTGATTATCATGCTGTTTGGTTGCTTTCCCTATAATGCTATATATTTTATCTCTGGTTATCCGTCCATCTGCCCTAAGTGATCTTGTATTGTTACGTTGTTTGGTTTCTAAAAGTTCTAAATTTATAAAAAATAGGTATAACCAGGCAAGTACATTTCTCATTAATTGATTTCATGACATTTGGTGTCATTCTAAAGGTACACACAAACCTACGCGATCAGTTTGCGGTCGCATAGCCGCAGGACACGTTTGGTTTCAACAGTCGTACAGTGATTCACCTAGAACATCCTAGCTGGATGATATTTTTTTGCAGTTTTGTTATCGATAAAGAAACACCTTTTAGCACATTTGAGTTAATGTATATATTAATATATATTTAATGTAGACCATACAAATGTAAAAATGTACTAAAAAGATTCTCGGTTTCTTTTGATGAAACCTTAGTGATGCCTGACCAACTATGTATTATCGACGACAAATCATAGAGCTTATTATTTCTATTTTCCTTTGAATGTCCACGTACCAAGCAAGTGTTCAAAACACACAAAAAAATAGTTGTATTCAATTCTACAGCAAGTTACTTAGAGGTTGCTGCTATTACATATATATGGGTCACATATACATTGACGGAGTCAAGGGGGCATGTTCCTTCTGGACTAAACAAGTACGTGAAATCGTGAAAAAAGTGTACAACTTTGTCATATTTTTATAAGTTATAAAATAGGTCTTTTTAGATAACTATAAATCTAAATATAAAACTTATTTACTTATTTATTTAGTACACACAGCAGTACATATATTATTACACACATAATATAGTATAATTATAACTTATCTAATATATGTACCAATTAGGTGTCACAGAACTTAATATCTTTAACTTCTAAACCACAAAAACCTTTAAAATTACTAATACTCCTAACTAATAATAATAATATAATATTATAATATAATATATAAATAATAATAATTCCTACTGCCAGTTCTGTTCTTTACGCGAATATAACACTTTCCAGGCACGATAGATATACGATTATGTAGTAAATTATATAACATAACACTCGTACCTAATAAAATTATGTTCTTATTCATAGACCTAACCAAATTCCGGTGGGAATGTACGGTGACAAAATAAAGAATAAAAAAGAATAAAAATATTATAATACGCTTTTAAAATAGTAGCAAAACTACAAATAATATAATTTTCTTCTTTTTTATATCTCAATTATTTTTAATTAGATTACTTGGAACTTTATTTTCATTTCTTAGAACTTTGTTATTGACTTTCGTCCAGCTATGAAACACCTTTTAGGTGAAACACTGTACTTCGCTACAAGTACGACTGCAGAATCTGATCGCAATTTTGAACGCCATCCCGGCCGCGTTGATCGCATTAGTTTGTGCGTAGCTTAACTTCCATTATGGTTAAAATTACATCTCATGGGTAAATCAAATTTAATATAATTCAATATTTTCCAATGGTTTTTTTTTTGTTTGTAGGTATTATTTTGCGCTTTGTTTGGGAAGCAATACGGAAGAGTAAATAAACAAGTTTTTATTCAAATAATTTTGATGCAGAGGTTTTGATTCCAGCAGTCGTATTCTATTACTTTAACACTAGTCACGATCACAGCGACGTCATTGCCGCTCGGCCACCATTGGATCGTAATCCAGCACTCCGACCGACGCCCTTCAGAGTTGAATAATCCGCTCACTGTGTGACATGATATTTTTCTCACATTCTTCAAAGTAAATTCATTCAAGTAATTATTTGTAAATTCTACTCCTGTAATAAACAATACAGTCCGCTAAACACACTTTAATTAAGCCATCGAAGACCCGCAGCAGTATCCCTACTTGGTTAGCAGCACAAAATAGGGCCTGACGACTTTACAGCGTAAACATTCTGCCACTTTTATCCTGAGTTTTGCCTCGCATAAATGCATGCAACTTAAAAAAAAATATTGGGAGTACATGAATTTAAAATTTTCCGTGGTGAGTTTATAATATTTATAATACTGATTATTGCGAACACGCATCTCAAAAAAAAAATTTTTTGACCGCAAGGAATCACGGTCGTGATAATACTTCAATACTTCATTAAAATTTGCAATGTAAAAATCTTGTTTGAGATACGAATATTTAATAACTTAATATTATATTACTAAGTTAATACTTAACTATTGAAATATTTTATAACATTAAATATTTAATGTTCTTTTTTTTATTATTTTACTTTACCCCATGCAAATTAAATGATTACCTTGGGCGATAAGCGAAAAAAATATTTACAAATATTTAAAAATAAATTAAATATTAATACTAAGGATAGGGATATATAAGTCCCGTCCGCGTGGAATGGTGGCAAGAACGCTGGCTGCATTTCCCCGCTGAATTGCAATACTGATTCTTTGGGCGAAGAAAGAGCCAGCCCTCTTGTCACCGGAGGAGCCAACAAGACGCGGTGTTATGTCTTTTAAAAACTTTTTTGCGCTTGGACTCCATGGGCCCAGAGTTTCTACAGCAAACCAGCATAATTATTAAAGGTCCTAGTATATATTTTTTTACAACTCGCGTAAATTTGTACTATTTGATTTAACATTATAATTCTACAACAAAATATATCCTGTATACGATATTATTTTCAATTAAAAGCCAGTAATCCCCCGTTAGCGACATGACAAAAGTAGCGTATAACTCCATGGATTATCAATTTGTCTCTTTTGTGGTGTACGTACCTTCAAGTATAAAATCCGTATTATACTTTTATTGTAATATTATCATTTAAAATTATAAATAATATGTTAAATTTATTTTTAAAATGTAAGTACTTTTTTATTTATTATAAGTCGCTATTTTGTTTTGTACCAAAACTATAACTTATTTATTATTATCATATTTCATGTAAAAAAAAAACAAAATGGCGACCGGTTTGAAGAATACTTAATTGTCGCCTTTGTTTCTCTCTCGCACAATCCAATATTTACAAAGATTATTGAGGTATGAGTGTACTTTAAAAAAAATGTTATTGATAGACTATAACTTGATAGATAATAAAATTACAGACATTTTGGAAATTTAATAATCATATAAGTAAAATATAGGAAAATCGTTACAAATGTTTTTTTTTTCTATTTTATTAATAAGGTATAATAATATAAGGTATAATAATAATTATAAATATTAAATTCCTTAATTAATTCATAATAATATACAGTTTTCAAGAACAATTTCAATTAATAAATTCAAATATAAGCTTAAAATTATATTAATACTAATTTAACATACTATGTACTAACCTAACCTAACCTAACCTTTTTTTTTTTTTTTTTTTTTCGTCAGGAAATCCCTACGGATACCAATCCCCGCTGTGGAGGCAGCAGGGAAAGGTTATGTCGGACTCGCACCGACTAAAACCTGACGGCGTTCCTCCGTGGCGCCTGAGTGGCGGCTTCGCGGGAGTCCGTTAGGAAACGTCCGCTAACCGCCGGCGCTGTCCGCCTAGGCAGACCCTCCAGTGAGCAGAAGGAGATGGAACACGGGAACACCACGTGCGCCATCTCTCGCCCTCGCGAGTAGGTCACACTCCATGACCTGACTCGGGCGTGCGTGCACTCGCTAACCGTAAAGAAGTTTACGGCAAGGAGTGCACGACTTGCCTCCCTAGAGTGGTCTCGACGCGGCCGGCTGTGAGCACGTAACCGCGGAGACCACCGCTCCTTCGCGACTTCCGAGAGCCGCGAGTCGACCTCCGACCACCACCACCCGTCTGGTGGGCTGGGTCAGAGGCCGACTCCGTCGTCACCTCCGACCGCCTGCCCCCACGGCCGCTTTGCAACGTAACCGTTGGGCGCGGTCGTCGGCCCCTCCACTCCCTGACGGCCAGGTCCCAGTAGCCATTTCAGGGTCCCCCATCCATCCGACAATGGCGGGGTGAGGGTTCCATCGTCGTTCCGTCTTACTGGTTAGCTGGGGCAGGCCGACGGTGTCCCTATCTCCCCCGATTTTCATCTCCCAGTGACTGTGTCGGGGCCCCCTAGCACGAACGAAACACCAGGGGATCTCCTCCTTACTCCTCCACCAGAACCGCCGGTCTAGGCTGGGACCCAGCCGACGGTGCTTCCAGCTTCCCGACAGCCAAACCCAGTGACTGCCGGGCCCCCCGGCCAAACGCAGAGCCATTATACGAATGGCGCAGGGGATCTCCTCCTCGCCTCCTCAGCGCCGGCGGCCTGTTACTGGGACCAGACAACCGGCGCCCCTATCTGCTCCACAGCCAGATCCCAGTGACTGTGCGCCCCACGACTCCTAGAACTTCCCACTGGACGTCGGGGATCTGCGTTCCACCGGATTTCCACCGTGTACACCGGCGGCCTGTAGCTGGGGCCAGGCGGGCGGTGCTCCTCCGTTCCCTGTAGCCAACTCCCAGTGGTCTACAGGGCTCCCGACCTTGAATCAAGCCCGGGGCGCTCCTCCGCCTCTAACACTAGGCATCGGAGCGAGCCTCTACGCACAACGCGAGCTGCCTGGGTGCAAGACTTGCGGTGCTCCTACCTGCCCTGCAGCCAAATCCCAGTGGCTATCAGGGCTCCCGACCGTCCCTCTGGCACGTGGCCTAGGACCCCGGGTCTCCTCTCGCACACCGCGAGTTGCCTGGGTGCAACTTAGTTGGCGGTGTGCTCCTCCTCGTGTGCCGACGGCCCTTATTTTGTAAAATAATCGGGCGGTCGGCACTCCTCGCTCTTCGGCAGCCAGACTGGGACTAGGCCGCCGAAGACTCCCGACGCCCCTTGGACTAGAGTCCACCAAGCAGACGCCGGGGAGCTTATTCGCCCGAACTATCAACGGCATCGGAGCTGGCCCACTGCCACTGGCAGAATCCATTTCCTGACTCTTACAGTATCCCTGGATTTTGGGCTTATGGGAGTGGTGGTATTCTCCAGCCGCCACCACACGGCGCAACCTAACCTAACCTAACCTAACCTAACCTAACCTAAAAAAAGGCCGTGTCAGCTTATAATCTAAGTGTTATTATTAATTGACCTCGCCCCCAGTCGAGACGCGATCGTGGACCTCTCACTACCTACTTGATTTGGCTCTGTATTAGTGGTGATATTTTTAGAAAAACTTCTCTGCTTAACTTAAGATTTAATTACTGAATAATAAATAAAAAAAATACGTAATTCTTTATTTTTATTCTAGATTATAATATTAAAATATTGGCTTTTTAATAAATTCCACGCAGTATATGTTTCATTTCGCGGATTTCATTATATAACGTTTGCGCTTAAGTGACAGAATAGTAATAGTAAATAATTTACACGTATAATTAATAAATAAAACTGCCTCCGTGGTCTAGAGGTTAAGTCCGTGGATTTAGACTCGGAGGTACCGGGTTCGATTCCTGGTCATGACACAAAAATATTTATTAATGTAAATAAATACATTTAATTATTATTTAATTTATTTGTGATATTTCTCTCCTTTGGTACGCTGGAGACATCGACGAGCTTGCCACTTGTCATGATTGGCCTATAGTAAAGTTGGCTAAATGTGAATCCGCTTATTTATAAGCGTGGTTTCTGACCACCCCGAAAAGGGAAACGGTCGTGATGATACTTTATGTACTTATTACTAAATTATAAATTTTATTCCTATTTATTTTAAAATTGTTACTAAAATGTCAAAATTAAATTAAATAATAATTTCAAATAATAATAAATAAATAAAAAATCATTTATTGTCACATAAAAACATTACAGTCTTATTATCTTGAACAAATGTGACAAAAGGAATCAGGTGTCACATTTGTACAAGTACACCTGCACGACGCTGTTTTTCAACCTGTTCCCGTTGTGATTATAATTTTAAAATGACATGGTTTATATATTATATATATAAATGAAAAACTAAATAAAAAACTAACAAAACTATACAAAACCATACAAAAAAGCTAGGTAAACATTGCAGTGCATGGCAGAGTAGATGAATGAGGTTCGCTTCGTTATAAATATTATAATTGTTACAGGCCCTTTAATTATGTATTTTCTAGGGCTAATAATTAAACTAAATAATATAAAAACCAAAAAAAAAACAAATAAAAACTAATAAATGTATTTATACTTAATAGTTTTTTTTTTCTAATATAATTAAGGACGTCGAGTGCCGTCCTCATTTTTCTGTGACTTGTGACGGTGACTTTGTATCGCATCAAACATCAAGAAGCATCGGAAATGATTCACCACACAAATTGGCTATTTTAGAATTAACACTGTATGAATAAGTCATTTTTTTTGTCATTTCCAACATATGGTTGCTTAGAAAAAGTTGTTTCTTTCTATCAATAGAATAGCATATTAGTCTAACGTAAGACATAGTATAAAGTCACATAGTATAAAGTGAAAATCCATCTATCCAAAAATTTCGTAATTTTAATAATTCAAAATTCTTTATTGTATAGATTGGTACGAGTATGTACATGTTATGATGATGCAATCTGCCAATATTTATTTGTATATAGTTTATATTTAATATTGTTCTTGTCAATTTATTAGAATACAATTTTGCATGCTAAAAAATATTTTATTGAGTAAAAACAGTTGTCAATAAGAATTTTCTTTAACTCAATAGTAAATCGTTTTATAGGTAACTCTTGTATCTCTCTAGGAATTTTATTATATACTCTACTGCACATTATGTGGCAGTGTTACTTTCTAGACTAAAAAGTCTTTGAAAAATTGGATTGTGCGAGCGAGAAACTGCGACAGCGTTAAACCCTCTTTAACATATACATTTTCTAGTCCTAGTGTTGGTGTTTGTGGTTTACAACCGACGACGTGAAGCCCACATCAAGTATCCAGGTCCAGATGATGACGTCAGGGAGAACATCATCAACTATGACGATGAGGGGGGAGGCGAGGATGATATGACGGCCTTCGACATCACACCCCTCCAGATACCCATCGGAGGACCTTTACCTGATCATGCACCTACCAAAATGCAATGTAAGTAGATTTTTTTTTATCCCTAGACTTGTCCTATCTTCCAGAATATATTCATGGAGAATTTGGTCAACTATTTGACCACGCAGCTGGTTAAAATCCTCCTCAATGGTCAAACTGCCTCCGTGGTCTAGCGGTTAAGTCCGTAGATTAAAAATATTTATTAATGTAAATAAATACATTTAATTAATATTTAATTTATTTGTGATATTTCTCGAGTTTGGTACGCTGGAGACATCGACGAGCTTGCCACTTGTCATGATTGACCTATAGTAAAGTTGGCTAAATGTGAATCTGCTTATAAGCGTGGTTTCTGACCATCCCGAAAGGGAAACGGTCGTGATGATACTTATACTTTTCAATGGTGAGGGTTGTGACCTCCTTGGATTTGTTCCGGATGATGCTGCACTATCCCGTTGTGCTCATGGCAGCATTTAGTGCAATAGTAGTAGTAGTACGGATCTTGTCAAACGAGAGTATTTTTTATAAATTATTGCTTAAATGATTGCCAGCTCTTTTCCTGACTATAATCGTACATAACCCGCGGAAGTTCAAGATTTGCTATACTGTTTTCTTATAAATGAATGTAAAGTATAATTAAATAAATATTTCCAGACAGGTCACACAGCGCCATCTAGTTTCCGTGGTAAGCTACGAGGCTTGTGTTACGGAAACTAGATGGTTGATAAACTACATATTATACTTCTTTTTTTTTGTAAATATATACATATTATACATATAAACACCCAGACCGAGACAAATTATACAATGTACAACTTGCCCCCGGTGGGAATCGAACCCACGACCTCCCGAGTTCGCGGCAACGTTTGTTACCACTAGACCACGGAAGCGGTCAAATTATGTGCGTATCCCTTGTGGGGTGGTCAGAAACAACGCTTCTTTGTTTGAGAAGCTGATTAACAGTGTTAGTGTTATCGACCAGGAATCGAACCCAGTACCTCCGCGTGTATTTCTACGTTCTTAATCGTTAAACGCGGCGTGGTGGTGGCTGGGTCGTAAGAACGCGTTCCTTGAATCCTACAAAGGTCGGTTCAAACCCACCCGGCATTTACCAATGAGCAATGCATTTTTCTTACGTACATTTGTCATAGATTAACAACACCACCGTTGCCGAGCCTCGGAGAGCACGTTAAGCCGTCGGTGCCGGTTCCACTAATACCAACTTGTGGAATCGTTAATAAATTGTCATTAAAAATTGACATCATTTCCTCGCCAAGCCGTCTGGCCAGCGTGGCGAGCGTAGGCCAAATTCTCCAGATATATGTTCTGAAAGGCAAATCTCCAGCAGTGGAGGTCTGGGACACTGTATTCTAGGGGTTGTAATGATGAATGATGAATCGTTAATTTGATTTTAAAGTAAAGTTGGCTAAATGTGAAAACGCTTTATAAGCGTGATTTCTGACTACCCCGAAAGGGAAACGGTCGTGATGATACGATTTATATGATTTGTTTAAAAAACATCGTTGAATTTTCATTATTTTATTTACCGGCTAAAATTATGGACCCAATTAATAGTATTATGTTTTGCTTTAAAGACCATAAACTTAAACCATCAGTTAAAGTTAAATTTAAAAAAATATATATAAAAAAAAATGTCTATTGTTTTGTAGCACGTAGATACTCGGTCACGTAGCAACTTCAACTTGCCCCAGTTCAGATATTCTAGACTCATATCTGCCGGCGAATCCACCTCGACTGGCGAAAATATAAACCTAGCAACTTACATAAAATAATATTTACTTTTTAAATAAAATTATATGACTTTCTGCAACCAGCCGTTAAACCATTTTTTTCCAGAGGTAGAAACAAAATCATTTTTTTTATACTTACCTTGCGCCCACCTGATTGTAAGTGGCGCGAAAGGTCCATGATGTTAACAACTGGAATCGGACACTTGTCACTAACATCAGTCTCTAACACTATGCCAGCTTGACTGGGCATGACGGCAATTCGAGCCTGATCCTCAACTGTATTTAACGGGGCCGGCAAAATATACAAATTATCACCATCAGTCCGCCTACCATCAACTTTTAAATAAAATAAATAAATATTTCCAGACAGGTCACACAGCGCCATCTAGTTTTCGTGGTAAGCTGCGAAGCTTGTGTTACGGAAACGAGATGGTTGATAAACTACATATTATACTTTTTTTTTGTAAATATATACTTATAAACACCCAGACCGAGACAATTTATACAATGTACAACTTGGCCCCGGTGGGAATCGAACCCACGACCTCCCGAGTTCACGGCAACGTTTGTTACCACTAGACCACGGAACTTGTTGTTCTCGTTGAAAGTATGTGCCATTTGCAATGATGTCAAATGATAATTTTCAATTAGAACTAATCTTGAAAGTTATGGTGATATTTATACAAAAATAACACCGCTTGAAACAAGACTCACTATAACAGAACATATATCAGCGACCTTAAATAATTTGCATCCGTGGTCTAGCTTTTAATGCCATGCAAGTAGAACACGAACATATTCAATGTCATAGACAAATTTATAATAATAGATAGATAGATAAATTCTTTATTGCACAGATAATAATACATTTTACAGTACATAGGCGAGCTTAATGTCTAAAAACACCTTTGTGAGCAGAGATTGTAAGGTGCATGACCGTTAATATTTGAGATAAATAAATAAATAATAAATATTTCCAGACAGGTCACACAGCGCCATCTAATTTCCGTGGTAAGCTACGAGGCTTGTGTTACGGAAACTAGATGGTTGATAAACTACATATTATACTTTTTTTTTTTTTTTGGAAATATTTACATATTATACATATAAACACCCAGACCGAGACAAATTATACAATGTACAACTTGCCCCGGTGGGAATCGAACCCACGACCTCCCGAGTCCACGGCAACGTCTGTTACCACTAGACCACGAAGGCGGTCATAAAGATAAAGAGATTTATTGAGTAATAAACTTATAACTAAAAAATAACAATATTAAATCTATAATATAAATACATACAATACATAGATAACACACATACATATACTGGTTACATACTATATTTAAATATATATATATATATATATATATATTCATTCATTCACCATTTAATTCATTACAGCCCCTAGAACACTGCTGGAGATGGGCCTTCCAGAACATATATCTCTTAGCGAAGATATGATGTCAATTTATTATGACAATTTATTAACGATTCCACAAGTTGGCATTAGTGGAACCGGGACCGACGGCTTAACGTGGTCTCCGAGGCACAGGAACAGTGGTGTTGTATATCGACCGCCTCCGTGGTCTAGTGGTAACAAACGTTGCCGTAAACTCGGGAGGTCGTGGGTTCGATTCCCACCGGGGGCAAGTTGTACATTGTATAATTTGTCTCGGTCTGGGTGTTTATATGTATAATATGTATATATTTACAAAAAAAAAAGTATAATATGTAGTTTATTAACCATCTAGTTTCCGTAACACAAGCCTCGTAGCTTACCACGGAAATTAGATGGCGCTGTGTGACCTGTCTGGAAATATTTATTATTATTATTATTTATTATCTATGACAAATGTACGTAAGAAAAGTGTATTTCTCTTTGGTACATGCCGGGTGGGTTTGAACCGACCTTTGTAGGATTTAAGGAACGCGTTCTTACAACCGAGCCACCACCGCGCCAAATATACATAAAATAATATACCGATTTAGTCAAGTTATGTAGACTCGTCTTGCTCCTTGTTTAGGAAGCAAATTTTTAAAACATATAATTGATGGTGCTTTGCGAATATGAAGAGGGAGTCGGTTCCACAGTCAGTTCTATAATGCGATTGTCGTAGCTTTGATTCTCGGACTGATAAGTTTTTTGCCCTATCTTGTATCATCATCAGCCTGTGTCTCTCCACTGCTGGATATAGGCCTCCCCCAAGGCTCGCCACTGCACGCGGTCTTTTGCAATCCTCATCCAACCCCCACCAGCGACCCTCCTCAGGTCATCCGTCCATCTGGCGGGGGGTCGTCCCACTCTGCGTCGTCCCGTACGTGGTCTCCACTCCAGAACCCGTTTGCCCCATCGGTCGTCGGTTCTGCGGCAGATGTGTTCGGCCCATTGCCACTTCAGCTTGCTAATTTTGAATGCTATGTCAGTAACTTTGGTTCTCTGACGAATTTCAACGTTTCGAATTCTATCCATCAGAGAAATACCAAGCATAGCTCTCTCCATAGCTCGCTGAGCGACCTTGAATTTGTGAATCAGACCCACTGTCAGTGTCCACGTCTCTGCTCCGTACGACATTACGGGGAGGACGCACTGGTTGAAGACTTTTGTCTTCAAACACTGTGGTATGGACGATGAGAAGATATGTCGAAGTTTCCCGAATGCCGCCCATCCTAGCTGAATGCTTCTGTCGGCTTCTTTGCTGAAGTTAGCAGCGCCTAGCTGAATAGTCTGTCCAAGGTAGACGTATTCCTGCACAACTTCGAGAGTAGCATTTCCCACATAGATTGGCCTCGGCTATCTTGTATATTTATAGTGAAATCCATGACTAATTCTAAGCGAAGCTCGTGCTTAAGCTAAGCACAAGTCGGCGGCCATAGAACGGACTATTATAGTAAACACTGTCACTTTGACAGTCGGAAGCACGCCTTTGGCTTAGCTCGCGTCTTAGAAGCGACTATTAATCCGGACCTTAGTGTTTTTGGTTAATAAAAATGATTTGATAAAACATATACAATATTATATCTGTCAGTCAGGGTTTGATATTTCAGACATATGGGGATGAGTAAAAGCTTTTCTTAAGCCTAAATATAAATGAAATACAATTTTGTAAACGTTATTTGTCGAATCACGAAATGTGTTCATATATTTGTGGCTATATAAATATGTCTGATAGTTTTTTTAAAAAGTAAGTATCATGACGAGCGTATCCCTTGTGGGGTGGTCAGATAAAAGGCTTTTAAAGAAGATGATTCACATTTAAACAACTTACCTTTTTTTAGTAGGTAAGGTTCGTTTCAACCATTGTTAATTTTATATAAATATCACCATGGCAAGCTTACAATATTAGTTCTCCTTGAAAATCAAAATTGGCATTTGACATTATTGCAAATGGCACATACTTTCAACGAGAACAACAATAGGTGGTAGGCGGACTAATGGTGGTAATTTGCCCAGTCTGCCGGGGCGTGGAAGTATCCACCGTTCGCTTCGTGCCGATAAACCCAGTAAAGTGTATGCACAAGGTTCGGGATCAGGCTGAAATTGCCGTCATGGCCAGTCAAGCCGGCATAGTGTTAAAGACTGATGTCAGTCATGAGTGTCTGTTTCCCGTTGCTAACATTCATGGACCTCGCGTGCCACTTACCATCAGGTGGGTCAAGGTCACATGTCGTGCTAGTTTATTCAAAAAAAACATGACCTTGATTCTGACTTTACTCATATAATATTATCTTGCTTCTTTTTTTTTTCTTTTTAAATTTCTCGAGAATTTGGTTTACACTCGCCACGCTGGCCAGACGGGTTGGCGAGGGTCTTATATCCATTTTTTATGACAATTTATTATCGATTTCATGTTATTAGGGACCGACGGCTTAACGTGCAGTTCGAGGTACAGAAACGAGTATTGTAAATCGATGACAAATGTGCGTAAGAAAAGTGTCTCATTGGTACATGCTGGGGTTCGAACCAAGCTAACCAACTCATAGGATTAATAATACTCTTATTGACAGATCCAATAATGGGCGTGGGAATCGGCGTGGGACCTTTGGGCGTGGGTGTAGGCCCTACCTTAGGCGTGCCACTTCCGGGGGAGACCAACGTTGGCATGTTCATCGAGGACCACAAGAGACGGGCAGACAGCGACCCTAACGCACCACCGTTCGACGATCTCCGCAATTATGCTTACGAAGGCGGCGGCAGCACAGCTGGATCTCTCTCTTCTCTTGCTTCTGGTAAATACTCGTATTTAACTTTTTTTTTCGTCTTTGTATAAACTTAAATCTCGCGAGAAGAAGTGGGGATATACTCGTAGATTCAAACAAAACAACATCTATACGGAATCTGTCTTAGCTTTTGCAGACGACCTGGCAGTGCTAACAAGAAATCCAAAGCAATGCCATAATTGGCCTATAGTAAAGTTGGCTAAATGTGAAAAAAACTATTTAAAAAAAAAAAAAGTTTTTTTAATTTTAACGGGTCTTTACGCGATTTACCTTAGAGACAGACATATTTTTCCCGACGTTTCAGCCAAGTTGCATTGGCCGTGGTCACGGGTCGACTGAAGCTATGCGGTGTAGTCTCGTACATACTGGGCGGCAGATGTCAACCTACCCACTTATCACTTTTAAAAGTTTTTCGCGTGAAGCGATTGAAATAAAGAAACACAAAAATTTCAACCGAGGGGGGGTTATAAGCTATTTTCATCGTGGAATCCAGTAATCAATAGGTTTCGACGCCGGGAAAAATCGTCCGGTGTCGCCAAGAATATTGTAAGTGTCGTGTGTCGTGATTTCTAAAAACTTTTAAAGTGATAAGTGGGTAGGTTTACATCTACCGCCCAGTATGTACGAGACTACACTGCATAGCTTCAGTCGACCCGTGACCACGGCCAATGCAACTTGGCTGAAACGTCGGGAGAAAATGTTTCTAAGGTAAATCGCGTAAAGACCCGTTAAAATTATAAAAACTATTATGAATGTGTGCGAAAGTTTAAAAAATAAAACATTTTCCCTATCTAAATTAAATTACATTTTTTTTGTTTTATATCTAAAAATATATATATTTCATCAGGTACCGACGACGAAACCCACGAGTACGACTACCTTGGAGCCTGGGGACCACGGTTCGACAAGCTGGCCGACATGTATGGACCACGGGACTGCGACGAACAACTTTAAGGCAAACACCCCCATAACCTACTCTTAGTCAATTCTATACAAATCTCCTCGCACCCCTAAAAGTATTCTACTATGATACAGCTATCAGAAACGTTTTACAAACCTTGGACTAAATCAACCCTTGTAGCAATGGATTTTTTGTCATTTAGGATAAATGCACGGAGTTCCGAACAAACAAATTCATACTGGAGGAACTGGGGATCAGACAGCGCCTTTCCTCGTCTGTACAATTACGCATTCTCACTTTCTTCGGACACGTGTCACAAGAAACATCAATCGAGCGCTTGGTAGTCCAGGGGAAAGTCGATGGCAAGAGGATGCGTGGTAGGTCTCCGATGAGATGGACCGATCGGGTGGGGGTTGCAATGGATCATCCCCTACATGAGTGCACTAGGTGAAGGTTTAAGTGGAGGTTTAGGACTATGTTATACAAATATATTTAGTTTATATACAAACTAAACCTAATAAATATAGCGGTATGATGTCAGATTATAATAGTCCTGGTTTTACGAAACGTTTCTGAATAAAGCTAAGAAGTGTACATTATAATGGAGCGACGATTGGAAAATAAAAATTAACAATTATTTTCTTTTTTAACTATTAATTACTGATATACCGAGTGATTTTGTATGCTCTTACTTAGACTAATATGCTATTCTATTGATAGACACAAAAAAAAATCCTAAGAAACCTTAAGTCGGAAATGACAAAAAAAAAAGGCTTCTCCATACAAACTGTTACATTTATTTATTTATTTATTAGTCAATCTTATAATTAATATATGACAATGCCTATTTACAGCAGCTATAATTTTAAGATTATAATTATGTATATTTGGGTTGTAATGTGCTGCTCCAAATACCTACAAGCTATTTCCCAGAAAATAAGCTTTTCGTTATATTAATTAACTTTTTGACATGTAAAAGCGCAGAATACATTATATTTATTGTCCTATGCCTACTTACAATAAAAAAAAAAAATACATACATTTTTATTAAAAATAAATTGTCAATATACTTATATTTACCTATATATTTTTTTAAATTTTCTATACAAATTATAATATTTATAAAGCTTTCAAGTTAACAATAGTTATATACAATATAAAATTAAAATAAAAAGAAAGTAAAGACAAAGAAATAATAATAATAAAAATAAAATTAAATCAATGAAATAATAGAGTTAATACAAAACAATAACAATTAGAATAAAAAGTGAGTGAGTATATAAATAAATAAATCAATCTGTTAATTCTAAAACAAAATATTGTATTATATTTTTTTCAATACACATAGAGAAGCCATTTTTTTGGCATTTCTGGCAGTTTTTTTAGAAAAAGTTAATTGTTTATATCAATAGAGTGGCATATTAGTCCCAAGTCTTATTTTCTTTATCAAAATCACTGCGTATAAAAATGAAAAAAATTGGATTCAAAACTGTTAAGAAACATGGTCGTTCCATTAAATCGCACACTATTTCGACTAATAGGTGAAACTTATTTAATCAAATAAGTTTAACCTATAAACCGATTTGTATATAAGCAAGGACGAGATTCCAAAATTAGTATAACCTTGCCATAAGTAACCTAATTCTTATCATTTTTTTATACTAATGTTAATTTCGTAGTACATGTTAATCCAATAAGTTTAGTGTACTAAGTATTTACATCACCAAATATTTGATAGTAAGTTTTTTTATTCGTATTAGCCATATTTTGAGTCAGTATTTTAATTCGTTTATCATTGACTTTGTAGAGTTGCTTATCCACCAGGGATGTAAGTACAGGTCGTGCAATAAAAGATGGACATAACACAATGATTTATGTGTTATTTAGGTAACTTACAGCTAAAGTGTCATCACGACCGTTTTTAGCCAACTTAACTATTTACTATAGGTATATAAGTGGCAAGCTTTTTGATGTCTCTAGCGTACCAAACTCATAAATGGAAATATCGCAATTAAATTAAATATTATTGTTATTAATTTATTTAAATTATTAAATATTAATTTTAATAGGTTAATGACTACAAACTAATTAAAAGTTACAACACATAAAAAAGGTTGAACATGTACACTTAAACTAAAAAAACACATTCAATATTACAAAATTTAAAAAAAAAACAACATTACTTCACAGAATAAATACTATCACAAAACAAGTCTATGTCTATACTGTGACTTAGTAAATTAAACAACGTCACTTCTTTAGGTATATAACTATTCTGCCTATAATTGCTATGAGCATAAGATACACTTAGTAGGTCGAAAGCATGCAAGCAACTGACTGATGTCCTAAGACCAACTATATTTGACAATTATGGTCAGTCAATGGTTTTCTGGCAATATTAATTAGAACAGTCAGGTCTGCTACATACATTAATTGAAAAAAAAAAATGACATAGGTAATCGCAATATAAAATAATGGTTAATCTTTTGCAGCAGCAAAAGAGTCCTAAGGCAATGGTAGAATGCTGTTCTCAACTGCCTCCGTGGTTTAGCGGTTAAATCGATTTCGACCCGAAGGTCCCGGGTTAGATTTCTGGTTGGGACTTATTTCTCGAGTTTAGTAGGCTAGAAACAACGACCAACTTGCCACTTGTGAATCCGCTTATTATGAAAATTAAAAAAAGATGCGTGGTTTCTGACCATCCCGGAAGGGATACGGTCGTGATGGTAGAGGATTATTCGTAATGACATAAATTTCTGACTAGTTGTGCTTATCTTTTGCCGCGCGACCTGTACGTTAATAATTGTCCAAACGAATATAAATATATTATCTATAAGGCTAAGCTGGTAAATTAGCAACCTTATATATATTTATTTCATTAAATCCTTAAGTTACTCAAAGCATGAATAAGATATCGATCGCTTAACTTATGATTCTAAGGCACATGATTGTGACAATAAGATAAACAACAACTTTGGAGAAACTAGAGTGACATAATTATTTACGGGATACACTGTAAAGTCAATGAAGACGAGTGTTTAATTTAATTTATATTAGGTTAATCATGTATATTAAGACGACACGGTTAAAATGCTCATCGGAAAGAAAATGATAATTATGCGTGTAATATACCTACCCTATAATACGATTTACTACGCCTAAATAAACTAGGTATTATAATTATAAAATTCCAAATTAAGGAATAATCGACGTTATACAAATTTAAGTGTAACAAATCCTAATTATTGTGTTTTTTATTGTTACGTAATAGGTTTATATCCTAAGTTCTTTGTGTACTCAAAATATAAAATAAAAAAAGTTGTGTACCAAAACCCTGCGATTTATTACCAATAAGATAAATCATCTTCTCGTAGGCATATTGTCATTAAAATATATTTAATTCACCACTAATATATATATATATATATATAAGCGTGGCGAGTGTAGGCCAAATTCTCCAGATTCAGGAAGGCCCATCTCCAGCAGTGGAGGTCTAGGACGCTGTGTTCTAGGGGCTGTAATGGTGATGTTTATTTAGGCGTAGCTTCAGCAAAGAAGACGACAGACTCGTTTAGCTAGGATGGGCTGTTCGGGGACGTAACTCCCACATAACACATCTTCCTATCAAACAAGACAAAAGCTTTAAACCAGTGCATTCTTCCAGTAATATCGTAAGGAGCAGAGACGCGGACACTGACAGTAGGTCTGATGCATAAGTTCAAGGTTGCTCAGCGGGCTATACTCGGGTTTTCTCTGAAGGATAAAGTTCGAAGCGTTAGCATTCGTTAGCGAACCAAAGTTACCGACATAGCTTTCAAAATAGCCAGCTGAAGTAGCAATGGGCTTTACACGTCTGTCGTAGAACCGATGAACAATGGAGTAAACGGTTTCTAGAGTGTAGACCACGTACTGGAAGACGCAGAGGACACCCCGCCAGATGACCTAAAGAAGGTAGCTGGTGGGTATGGATGAGGGTGGCAGGAAAAAAAAAAGAAAAGGATATCCAGCAGTAGAGAGACAGACACAGGCAAGCACAAAATTTTAAGGCAGACTTAATACCCGGAGACATTATCTGACAGCAAAATTTATCTATATTCATACCTACCAACTTGATATTTGAGTACACAAAGAACCAAATTAAAAATAAAACTGTTAAATTAAGATTTGTTAGACTAAAATTAGTCTTCCTCTTGTATAGTATCTGGTGTTCCTCACCTAAATTGCGTTTCAAATTTAAAACTATTCTTTTTGACAGATAAATATTAATTCCAAGAAAGAGACAGTCTAATGGCTGTCGGAAGTGCTAGAGAATATTTTAAATAATGGAACGCAATCCTAATCTGTCGTCGAGTAGCAATTAGAGAAATAATTTAGGAGGCTCTTAACTAAAATTTAATATTGGTAATTTAGACGTAACGAGCTCCCGTAGTGAAGGCGTGATGGGTGTGTGAATGATGATTGTAACTGAATGATGAATGATGAACGGCGAATGATATGAATGGGATTGTGCCAATTTCTTAGCGAACTAATGCAGCTAATAGACCCGGGCACACGCGTACACGTAGACATGTACGGGCAGTCTATGCCAGACGTTAAATTAAAAAAGTTGTAATTCGTTTGCACATTGAACCATCTGTACTGTTTTCAAATATGTCTGGCCATGACCTGGCACAATCCTGGCATAATAAATAGTTAAACCAAACGTAATATCCGACACAAGTTCGATGATGTCCGCCATGCTTGTCTGTCCGGAGTATACTGACGCACTCACAATCTTAAAAATTTGCTTCCAAATGTCAGCCTAGTATTTATAAAGTGTTGGAGCTTGTGGATGCTTGCCGAGGCTTGGCAAGCGTGTAAAGCTAGCATTAACATTGTACGCGGAAGTTTTAAAAGTGTAGCCCCAAGTCACGTCAACGTGTTTGCTTTGTGCCCAGGCCTAAAGACGGTAGACGTAAGTGTTTGCACATTATTTATTCATGTATTTAATAATAAAATTAGGCGCACCTAGAAAAATATCAATAAACTTATAAGAGTGTTGTGCTAGATTATGGCATTGATATCGAAGTGAAATAAAAACTAAATAAGTGAAGTCATTCACTAAATTTATTAGGATTTTGTAGTAAAATATTAAAATAATCTCAGAATTGTTTCACTTCGGCGTCGATCTAAGATCAGTGTAAATTTTAGAATATACTTACAATAGACATATATATAATGACCAGCACTTAAAACAGTTTATCCAACGCGTCGACTCTAAAAAATACCAATAAGCAAAGCATCATATGATGGCTCGGTTGTAAGAACTTGTGGAATCGTAAAAAAAAATACATAAAAAATTGATAGTATATCCTCGCCAACCCGTCTGGGCAGCGTGGGGAGTGTAGGTCAAATTCTCCAGATAAATGTTCTGGAAGGACCATCTATAACAGTGGAGGTCTGGACGCTGTGTTCTAAGGGCTGTAATAAATTAATGAAATCATCATTATTATAAGAGCATTCTTCAATTGTCACAGGGGGCAAATTTGTGACATTTGCATTGCATGGCACAATGTTTTGCGTGTCTTTCAGTATCATCAATATTAAACAAACGAATCATTTGTTATTTAAAAATTTACTAACATTTAAACTAAACACTTGTCTATTAAATTGTAATCCAATTCATCTATCTATTCCATTCATCTAGACAGTTCAATATTTTACAAATTACGTGTGGCGACTAATTAAAAAAAACAATGATTGACAACCAAATCAAATCAATCAAATAATTTATTAAGTAAATATACAATTTATTATTATAATTAAAGTATATACTTGTATATTATTTTTATTAAATTGTAATTTGACGAGGCGGATTCAACTGTTCCTGACCATTCTATTTATAATTACGTTACCCATTATGCAGTTGTTCGGTCTATATTATGTTTTTGTTTTGATCACTAGTAGATAATATTATTATTCTTTGTATAGATTCTAAACTATACAATTTTAAATGTAATAAACCTGTTGCGACGTGTAAAAGTGCAAAAAATATTGCCTATTTACTGAATAAATTGTTTGATTTAATTTGATTTGAATTTTGCTATTGTTTGCAAAAATGAAATAATTCCAAAATTTCCGTAATTTGTTTTCTGGAAAGGTGGTAGACTACATTTACACTCGCGCTTGAAAAATCTTTGAAATTATTGTATTGTGCGAGCGTGAGGGTTGCAAAAGTGTTAATCCCTTTCAACGGTTTCAAATTTATTTGTTTAACATTGACAGTACGCACGGTCAATACGTTTGGACTAACATAACTTGGCTGCTGGTTTTTATATATATGTCTATTTTTATTTAATATTGCGTTAAAATGACTGATTTATTATGCGTTTGAAAGCCTAAGATTTTGTAGTTTCGGTTATTAAGTGCCGGTAGTTTGGGTCATTTTTGCAGCTGTCATTTTTCAAAATGTCAAAATTTGACAGTTATGTGTGACCCATGCTACTAAGTATTAATGATAGATTTGAACCTTATTGTAAGTACACCATAGCTGCACTGTATTATTAAATCTATTGTAAAAATGGATAGGAATTCATTATTGTACACTCATTAATTCATGTTTTTATGGAATATCACGAATCTACACTCAAGAGCAATGAAAACGGGACACTCACAAACACTTTGCTTTCAAAACTCGAGACTACGGACAACATTTACAAAGTACATTTCAATTTGGTAAATTAATTCCTAATATGCATAGCAAGTACTAACGTAACGAAACTTTGATATATAACTTAAATGGTACCTTTTACCGAAATATTTTAAAATGTCGTCTTTGACCTATAATAATAATAATTTAATAAAAAAATATTATTGACATAAATTTCTTTTACCTATGTATAAAAGTGCTCTAAATGTGTTGTGGGTAGTAATAGTAGCAAAAAGACAACGTCTAATAAAAACAAATAACAAGTAAAGAGATGTAAAAAAAAAATGTTATTTGAAAAATGGTATACTCATTAGAAGTTATTAAATAGAATTAGATACGGCAGTGGCTCGGTTGTAAGAACGCTTTCCTTAAACAAATGAGAAATACACGTTTCTTACGTATCAATTTACAACACCACCATTCCCGTGCCTCGGAGAGCCCAGTTCTACTAATATCAACTTGGAATCGTTAATAAAAAAATACATCAGACCCTCGCAAACCCGTCTGGCCAGGCCAAGTGTAAGCCAAATTCTCCAGAAAATTCTGGAACGCCCATCTTCAATATTGGTGGAGGTCTAGATTACAAACTACTTAAATAAAATTAATAAAATTAAATAACTTTAAAATAAACTTAATGAAAAAAATTAACTATAAATAAAAATGGCCTCAGGAGACGGGTCATCAGAGATAGTCCCAAGAAAACTGGTAACTGATAAGGAGAAATTGCCAGCCTTCCTGACTCCAGATTTCTCCGTCAGCCGTTTGGACAACTCCTTGACCCTTCTCTATGGTCACATCGTCTCGACCTCAAAGGGCGCAAATGCAAATTAACAATTGTATGATTCCTTAATATTAGTCTCACGAAATTGTGCATATGGATTTAAGGACGGTAAAGGATCGATTCATACATCATTTGAATACAGGCGAAACATGTTTTATCATTTTTACCTGAAAAAATCTATCTATAAAGATAAAGTAATAAGGTATTTCTTTAATTTTTATAGTTAGTTTTTTAGTTAATTAACAGTTATCCTGGGCGTTTTTCTACTGGCTAAGCAGACTTATATGCGAAAACAATAATAAGCGATTATGTTCCAATGAATATATCTTGTTTATAGGTGCTCCTTTTGGTGAGATTAAGGTGCCATTTATTAATAAAATGGCACCGTGCGTTGCTTTTAATTAGTGACCCGGTTTCGTTGCTTTTAAATGTATTTATTGATCTGTTAATATCAATAACACTGCCACTGTCGTACATTAAACGAATTATGATATAGTCTATGTTGTCCGATTTTTGTATGTTTCATCTTTACACTATTTTATATTGTACTTTTTTTACAGTTTTGTAAAATATCTTTACGTTTTTCAATACAAATGTAACCTACAGTTAAATTTAGATTGCACAAATGTTTTTTTTAGCAATGCATGCTCTGCTCATTAAATTGTATTTTATGCATCAAAAAAGTAATTTATTATTATTATTAAACTTTTTTTATTACTTTCTTTAGTCAAAGGTTAATTAATAGACGTTGCTTAGACAAATAATTAAATATTTCTTAAATCTGTCAAAATTTGACTTGTTGACATGAGTACAACTGTTAAGCTGGTTATTTTTGCCTTATGACTATAGTTGTTATAGAAATATACAAAACAACTGTTATTTTTTAACAGTTTAAAGTCTAGAACAAGTTTAAGTAATTTGGATCTGTCTTGGTAATTATTGCGCACCTACCGATCCACTGAATTTGGTAACCTAATACCGATGTACATATTTTCTTTATTATTATTTAATTTATGAATTATGGTTATTCATTTATGTAGCAACAAAAATAAACAAATATGGTTTACAACGATCGATAAAGATTTTATTTTAAAATTTATTGTATTAGGCCATTTCGATGGAGTCGATAATATGCGCCGTTACCTTTGTACATAACAATTAAAATTATTTAAAATAATTTGACAATTAATGAATTAATAGTTAGCTTAAACTACCTTAAGGTGAAGGCGTTATATACACATTTTCATTAATTTAATATTGCTTTTTTTATATAAAGTATTTAAGTTCTTAGCGTACTTAATTATAGTTTTTAATAATAACAACTAATTTACTGAAAGTTTTTCCGTTTATTCAAATGATATTAAACTTTCTCGTACTTAATTATATTTAAATAAATAACGAATTTATTTCGATGAACCTTCATAAATTGTAACTATTGAGTAATTTGAGTACACTAAGAACTAAATTAAGTACTTTAAGTATTTAAAGGCTTATTACAAAATTTGTGTAACATCAAACGCCTTTACCTACAACTTTAGCACCCTTACATAGTGTGTTGTGATAAAGCAGAGCACGACGCCAGTACAAACCAATAGATACATTAAACCAGACTGGCACACTCCTCTCCAGTATTTTTTTTTAGACACGTAATATTTTTTGTTTCATCTGTGATTATTTAGTTGTACAATCATGATGATTACATAAAAGAAAATAATAAAAATGTATTTAAAAAAATATTCGTTTTATTTTTTACCACGACTGTATTTTTAAGTACCTATTATTTAAGTGTTGCGTTCCAATATTTTAAATATTTATCTTATCAGAATTACTACACACTCTATCGCTTTTGACAGCTATTAGTCTCTTTCTTAAAATGTTTTATTCTCTGTCTGAATGAATATTTATAATTTTAGAACGCAGATGCAGGACGACACTACATTGTCTAATTATATTAGAGTCAACAGTGTTTTTCAGTTTTAAAATTTTAGGTTTCATCTATTTCATCATTATCAATATATTAATACTATATACGAGAATAAATATATTATTATTAATGTCAATTTATGTTGAAAGTCAAAAAAGTCATTATAAGAATTGTAAAAAGTCACTTTACGTTAGTTTACAATCAATAACACTTGTCTCTTAAATAGACTAACATTTGGGCTGAAAATGTCTAGATTCACAGTATCGCTGGAAAGGTCATTAAATAGTCGACACATACGGATAATAGGGTTGACAGTGTTCATAGGTAGATGACAGTGTTCATAGGTATATTTTTGACCGTAGTGTCAGTTCAAAATTAGATCAATTAATAATGACACTTACGGCCGGTTGCAGAAAGCATGATTAAAATAATCTATGATCAACATTTCGATATATTCCACGTGATTGGAAGTTTGTCACTTTCGGTATTTAAGGCAATGACATGCTTCAGAGGCATACGTTAAACATGTTAAAAGATTATCATCCTTTCTGCAACCGGCCGTATTACTCCCCAGCCTTTATGTATTTATCACGATAGATGTCGTGTCATACAGTGTTTTGTTTTGAGTCTATCATAGTTTTTTGTGTTTAAAAAAAAAAACATTTTTAATTCATGACACCTGAAGCCTAAAAAAATATTTGTTTTTTTGACAATTATAGTATAAATTTGGAGACTGCATTTGATCGCACACTGAAGAAGTGGAATGTTCTTCCAGCCTGTATTTCACCAATCCTATAACTGGAGTCAAAGTGTGAAAAAGCATCGTAATACAAATACAGGGCCCATCGTATTAATTATTTCATAAGTTGATAAAAAATGCTGTGCAATAACTTTACCGCGGCAGTCCCCGAGTGCCACATATTTTTTTTCTATAATAACTACGACATGTGACATTGGTAAGCGTTACGTGGGAGCAACTAACGTCAGCCACAGATGGCCTACATAATGTTGGGGACTGATGTTGGCCATCTGTGGCTGACGTTAGTTGCTCCCACGTAACGCTTACCAATGTCACATGTCGTAGTTATTATAGAAAAAAAATATGTGGCACTCGGGGACTGCCGCGGTAAAGTTATTGCACAGCATTTTTTATCAACTTATGCAATAATTAATACGATGGGCCCGTGGAGATCGGAACTTGAAGCCTTTTATAAAGAGATTGTCCCAAGGCTCTTTGACGTCTCTGGTGACGATAGGGCTGGCAGTTTTTTCTCACAAAAATTAAGTATCCGAATTCCAAGGGGAAATGCTGCTAGTGTATTGGGTGTTAGGTTTATTTTCGTTACGAAATTTCTGATTCGGTCGCCGCGCTCAATGCCCGCGATAAAAGCTATGCAATAGCTTAAAACATAAAAAAAAATGCGATAAAGAAGTAGAATTCGATTGCTGGCCTTACATTATAGTACTCCTATTATATAAAATTGTTGGGGTAACAAAAGTGCTAGTGCCAAGGGAGACATTTTGTTCCGTTAGCTAAAGATTACGAACCCAATAAAGGACAACTTAAGTACCACAATAAAATTGGTTGGTTCGTTTTCTATGTAATGTTGGGAAAATCACATATACAACGCGCACGTTCCGCGCCTTATTTTATGCGATGTTAATAATTATAATCATTCTACAGCCAAATTTAAATCTTTTAATTAGGGATCGCAATCCCTGAGCTCTTTTTATTACGCTGGATTACTCCCTGAGCGTATTACTGTTTATTTTTTTACACTACGCTACGGTGAGTGTTCTGAAGAGCTCCATAACCTTATCCCTTCTTTGTTCTCAGTGGCTATAGTATGCGGGTGCATATTTTGGTCTGAGCGTGTGGTTCGGTTGTAGAATAGAAATGAAGGGATAAGGTTGTGGAGCTCTTGCGAGCACTCACTGTAGTAGCTTGTAGAACACGCTCAGGGAGCAATCCAGCGGGATAAAAAGAGCACCGGGATGGCAATCCCTAATTAAACGATTTGAATTTGGCTGCAGAAGGAATTATTGACTACATCCCATAATTCCGATGAAGTTGAATATAAAGTCCGGTTTAAAATCTCCGCGTTCTTATTTTACGGAATGTTCTCGACTCGACGCGTCACTTATTTATTTATTTATTTATTTAAAAAAAAAACACAGCTTATTATATTAAACATATAAACAAAGTAGCAATAGTGGAACACAAGCCAAAGAGTCACAATGACATTTGACGTTTGTTAGGCGAGGGCCGAGGCACACTATTGGTTGTTTGAATAAATGTAGGAAAGGGGCGTTGTATTATGGGATTCAAGGACTGGCGATGGCTAGGCCGCAACACAAAGCGCGGACCGTGCGCGTTGTATATGTGATTTTCCCATGACCTTGAATTGAAAATGACTTTGAAGAAAGCCAACCAATTTTTGTTGTGGTACTTAAGTTGTCTTTTATTGGGTTAGTAATCTCCGATGACACATCTCGGCGAAGCTGCAGTGATTCGAGAGTTTTAGACACTGTAGTGTCGTCCACTATCCGAATCGCCCGACTCTGCAATTCCATCCTGTAAGGTACTTAGCGGAACCATCCCAGAGGTGAGAAGAACAGTATTCCACGCATTATTTGTTTTTGAGTGTCACGTTTAGGGAGGCCACATCTCGGCGAAGCTGCAGCGATTCGAGAGTTCAGTGTATGGTAAATTTATATCTATATGCTGTAACAGTGTATTAGTGTGCGTAAGAAAGTGACACGTTTGCTTGTTCTGGGCGCCATATCTAGTAGAGGCACGCGCATCGTCTTATTTATTTATTTTAATTATTTATTGTACCAAAATTGTACATACATACACTGGCTTAATGGCCAGGCATTTTCTAACAACCAACGATACTAATAAAATCTTTGGTAGAAGTAGTCCACTGTAGTTCAGACTGGCATTATAAACTTCGGGATTTCAGAGTACAGTGCCTACTGTAGTTCAATTTTGAACGTAAACATTATCAACATTTACTTTTTATCATCACAGCCCCCACTGTTGGAGATAGGCCTTCAATTTTCCAGAGAGATTAGCCTACGCTCGCCACGCTGGCAAGACGGGTTGGCGTTGTCCTTCACCCATGATTAAATAGATAGGCGGAAAAATCTAGAAGAATGATGTTGGCAAAATATCATTTATGCTTCACCCGTACGTTTCACCTTCGATGTATGATTTACGTTGCGTGAAGTTTGAAGCTTCGATGAATTTGTTATTTACCGAATAATAGAAAAGAATTCCTTTTCATCGATCCGGAACGTGTCTCGAATATAAAGTGCTCGTCGTTTCTGGGTTTTACAAGACATCTGTATTCGAATACCGATTACAGTGTGACCAGGGTAATAAAGCTAATTTAATAATGCTATTCGTCGACGAATTGGAGTTGGCACAGTAATGACCAAAGGTGACAAAATGGATATCTCCATTAACCTAAGATACAAGTTCCTAAGAACATATTTTTCTGTAACTATAACGGTTAAGGTCCTGCCCTTAATGTCCCGTCTCAAAAATCTAGCCTGTACATACCGCGTGTAATTGTCAAAAGAGCAAATATTTTTTTAGGCTTCAGGTGTCATTGTAGAACCTCTATTTGAAATAAAATAGGACACTTTAAAAAAAAAAAACATTATCCTAAAAAAAAAAACAATACTACATGGTCAATACGGCCGCGTCTGAAAGTCGCGATATCCATCGTGATAAATACCTAAATGAGCGCAGTGGTGGCTCGGTTGTAAGAACGATGTCCGTCAACAAAGGTCGGTTCAAACCCCCCCGCCATGTACCAATAAGAAATCAAAATTTCTTACGTACATTTGTCATAGATTTACAACACCCCCGTTCCCGTGCCTCGGAGAGCACATTAAGCCTCCGCTCCCGATTCCACTAATACCAACTTGTGGAATCGTTAATAAATTGTCATAAAAATTGACATTAAATCTTCGCTAACTATTCCGGCCAGCGTGGCGAGCGTAGGCCAAATTCTCTAGATATACATATGTTCTGGAAGGCCCATCTCCAACAGTGAAGGTCCAGGACGCTTTGTTCTAGGGGCTGTAATGAAAATACCTAAAGGCTGGGGAGTGTTATTATTAATTTATCTCGCCCACAGCCGAGAGACGAAATAGAGAGAGAAAGATTTACAACAGTCGAAATTCGCGCCATTGTCGACCTCTCGTTACCTACTTCATTAGGCTGTGTATGAGTGGCGATTTTTTTAGGAAAACTTCTCTGCACCGTAACTTAAGCTATTATTACTAAATAATAAAAATAAAAAATACATAGTTCTTAATTTTTATTCTAGATTATAATATAAAAATATTTGCTCTATAATTAATTCCACGCATTATATAGTTAATGAATTCCATTATATAGCTGGAAGGTCTAGGAATCTGTGTTCTAGGGGTTGTGATGTGATGATAATTATACATTATTCTTTCGAAAAAATGTTTTATTACCGTCATTAAATTTTAATATTGTAAAATGTAGCATCTAGAAGCCGTCATAGTTGCGGAGAAAGCTTGGCTTGCTCAATTTTAACGACCTGTCGGGGAAATTCGAAATGGATTTACTTTCCAGCATTATTCTTGTAAAGGTTACTTTTTTTTATACAGATTTTAAAGTAACAAGCAGCACTGTTAAGGAAAATTTCGGATAAAAGCTTTAGGTTTATAAGACCGTTATAAAGTTTATCATCCATTTTGGGCAAATTTTGTACAATCATAAAAAAAATTATAGTAGTTCGATATTTACGACTATAATATATAAGACAAATGTGGACTTATTACTTCAATTTAAAAAAAATATATAAAATAAAAATAATATTAATACTACGCATAGGGATGTACGAGTAAGTCCCGTCCGCGTGGAATGGTTGCAAGAACGCTGCCTGCATTTCCCCGCTGAATTGCAATACTGATTCTTTGGGCGAAGAAAGAGCCAGCCCTCTTGTCACCGGACGAGACGACAAGACGCGGTGTTATGTCTTTTAAAAACTTTTTTGCGCTTGGACTCCAAGGACCCAGAGTTTCTACAGCAACATGAAATATTTTAATATACATACTTGCGCCGCTTGCCGGACTCCGCATTTTCCGCCACGGCCCCCGCTTTATGCGCTGTCCCCCTAAGATGCGACGCGGCAAGGGTGTCGACGCACGTGGCGTCCCATACCAGAGCACGTCCTCGTTCCCAGGGTACCAACATCATACCATCGGGTCCCTTGCCATTATCTCGGATAACTTCAGCAGGGTCTAGAAGATCTGGAACCTCTATGGTGGCTGGAGCCTTTTTAATAGTATTGTTAAGGGAACCGTGGCGAAATATCTGCACTTTTGGAACAGCAAGACATAGTCCACCTCCTTTTCACACGGACATTTATGTAAGACACATGTGCCCCCAACCGAAGACCAACGGCGATGAGACAAATGTAAATTTTACTATATATTATTGTGAAAATAAGTTATTTGGAATTTTAAATATATGTATAATTTTCGTATCAATGTCATGATGAGCGAGCGTGGCAAGTGTAGGCTAAATTCTCCAGAAGATGTTCTGGATGGCATTGGAAGAGCTGGCTTCAACAGTGGAAGACTGTGTTTTAGGGGCTGTGTTGTGATGTAATGATAGTGACAAAAACTATGTACTTATAATTTACAATAATAATAAACTGACACGAGTGCCTTCACTCCGTAGCCACGACTCAGACTTAGCTGTTAAGGCACGCAGGGCCAACAGTGAAAGAGAGACGGTTTATAGGGGTTTAGTCCGTAGGCGACTTGGGGTCTCCTTATGAGGCCCCAAGTAAGTAGGGCATGCGACCTCCCACGGTGGCTCTTCAGGCTGATGTCGTATCGATGATTTATGTAATGATTATAAATATAATTGACATGTAATTTATTGTTCCATTTATTTTTATGTATAGGTGTATTAAAACTATTGACTGTAAAATACTATATAACAGTAAATATTTTCACGCTGCATGACGGCAGGATACGCCGGAAATCTACACTACTAGCCACAATATGTACCGTATTCTAGAAAATAAATGTTTTGTTTTTGATTTTATAGATTCACCGTCTTCAAAAAAAAAAAAAAAGAGGTGCTCTTGCCAAAAAATTATGTGGTTTAAACTTCCGTAGCACTCAGGAAAAATAATCAATTTAAAAGTGCACGTCAATCATATAATGCAATGATTGGTCTAGCTTTAATTCTCATACCGTTCGGCTTCTTGCCCTAGCTTGTTATATATTTAAGGTATTCTCCCAGTTTATCGTTAATATAATAGGACCCCTAACCTTGTTTGTTTAACAAAGGATAACAACGAACAGACAGCGCTTTGTCCTAGTTGCTACGGCTAAATAGACAATAATTAAAATTTTGACACTCCTTGACCGAAATACACTGACCATGGCGGTGTGCCTTCGTCTCGGAGCCCGGACTGTCCACCCGCACCTGTGTCGATGCGGAGAACCAGTCGATCATCTCGGACACCACGGGCTTTCTTGTGCTAGAAGTGCTGACCGCATTCCTCGTCACGCGGCTCTCAACGACATCATCCGAAGGGCTCTTGACACTGCTGGTGTACCCGCAATCTTAGAACCATCTGGGATTGTGCGGAGCGATGGCAAGAGACCCACGGAATGACTGTTGGGCCGTGGAAACTTGGCAAATCTCTGGTGTGGGATGCGACGTGTGTAGACACATTAGCTCCATCTCACATCCAGGCGACCTCGTCAGGCGCGGGGAAAGCGGCGTTTTCTGCGGAGAACCTCAAATTGTGCAAATACGCCAACCTTGGTATCGGTTACGAATTTGTGCCGTTTGGGGTCGAGACGATGGGCCCATGGGGACCGTCAGCGAGGCGCTTGGCCAAGGAGTTGTCAAGGCGGCTGACAGAAAGGTCTGGAGACAGGAAGGCTGGCAATTATTTTTGCCAACGTATTAGCCTCGCTATACAGAGGGGAAATGTTGCCAGTCTCCTTGGGACTATCTCGGATGGGACGTCTCTAGAGGGCATTTTTTATTTATAGGTTAGTTTATTTTTAATTTTATTATTTAGGTAGTTTTTAATTTATATTTAATGTACTTTTAATTTTATTAACTTCGAATAAATAGTAACCAAAATTTTGACCTGAGCAAAGCGATAATAAATTTGAACTGATATACTATGTCACCCACACATAATCGTAAACGAAAAAATCTATAAATTAATCAAAACTTCAAACGTTTCAAGTAGCATGCACAAAAATCATTCTAAATAATTGAAATTATGACGTGTCACAACTGCCTTTACGTGAATAAAGATATTTAGACTTTGAACCATATATATATTGCGAAAGTTGTGGGGACAGACCAGAACTCACCTATCACGATCAAATCAATAAAACAATCAAAATCAAAATATTTTTATTCTGGATCATAGGTTTTTAGTATAGGTATTGTACATGCTGTTATAATGGTCGCTATGTCCCGTCCATTGGACATACAATAACTATTTAAACATTACAAAAGGTTTTTACAATGTTGTTGATGGGTGATGGTAAGGGGCTTGCTAATTGTTCCTCTCATGTTTCGGAAAGATAGTCTGCTACGCTGTAGTAGCATCTTTCAGACAGAAAGCTTTGAAGCTTTGACTTAAAAACTCTCATGTTTTCAACTTCACGGATGGATTTGGGAACTTTATTGTAAATTTGTGTCACCATACTTATAACATTCTTGCTAAAAAAAATCGTTTTAGATACTTTTGTACACAATAGGTGATTGTGTCGTGCGCAAGTACGGTACGAGAACATTCTTATATTATTATTATTTTATTTTTTTTTAACAATACCTGAAGATGCATTAAAAGTCATCGAAACAAAAGGGCATGTATGAAGAGGTTGATGAATGTCGAAGAAGCGAAAGAGGTATATCGAGATCGTGACAAAATCTTATCTCTGCCTACCCTGTAAGGGACCTGGCGTGAAGATATGTATGTATGTAAGGAAAGAGTGACCGGATAGTTTATGGATTGAGTCTTTGCCCATCCACTATAAAGCAAATCGTAAAAAGAAAAAAAGTTCGCAAAGAAACGAAGAAAAGTGGCGAGTGCACTCCGTTTTCTTAACTCATACCGAATTAATTACAATTTTAATTAAATCCAACCTAAGAGTTTTTCACGGATTTAAAGATATTATTATAACTGCCTCCGTGGTCCGCAGATTTAGACTCGGAGGTACCGGGTTCGATTCCTGGTCGTAATAATATTTATTAATGTAATAATAATAATAAATTATTAATTGTACAGAACCAAAAATAGTGTGGGTACAAAGGCGAGCTTAATGCTATAAATGCATTTTCTACGACTATCCTTTGTGAATGGGGAGCCATTATAAGCGGGTGCAGAAATACTATTGTGATCAACAATAATTAAATATAAATACTGTTGGGAAACTAGCTGAGTCCTATCCATTTTCCTTTATACAATCCAACCAAAACCACAATAACGCGGCAACGCCATCTAACGGTGTCGCCCGGAACTAAAAAGTGACAGTTCAAAAATTATGAAGAATTAGCCGCGTGCGCGCTCTCGTTATTTTATCAATTTAAATTAGTTAAAACAAGAAATAAGTGTAAAAACTGTTCTAATCCAGTGCTCTGTGAATCCCTAAATATCCGTAAGTACCTAGATCTTATCCACAGATAGTAAAATCTACGAACCAGCGATATTTATTTTTATTTATGTACTATTCCATACAAATACATACTAATTAAATATACATATCCTACATATTAAATAAATATATACATACATAATAAATACATATCTAAGTACATAGTAGAAAGTAATGGTAAGTGATTCTGTTTATGGTGTAAAAAATTTAATAACTTGTCTTTAAATATTTTGAGAGATGGATCTTGTCTGATTACCAAAGGTAGTCTGTTCCACTGGCGAGCTTTAAATACATTTAATTAATATTTAATTTATTTGTGATATTTCTCGAGTTTGGTACGCTGAAGACATCGACGAGCTTGCCACTTGTCATGATTGACCTATAGTAAAGTTGGCTAAATGTGAATCCGCTTATTTATAAGCGTGGTTTCTTACCACCCCGAAAGGCGTAACCACTTTTTTTTTAACATTGTTATATCTAATAAAAAAGAGCGTTTTTTGTTAAAAACATTTATCTATATACAATTTATTTATATATAATCTTTAAGTATATACTTTATTTTTTAATTTATTAAAAGTTAATTTTTTATATATTTCTTATAACGGACTAAAAAGTATAAATAATTAAAACTACTTCTAAGTAAAAAATAATATAAATATAAACTAAACCTAATATAAAATAGATACAATAGATTTTTCACACCATTTAGATTAGACAGGTGGTAGCCCAGTCTGCCGGTGCGGGGAAGTATCCACTGTTAGTGCTGATAAACCCAGTAACGTGTATGCACATGTTTCGGGATCAGGCTCGAATTGCCGTCATGTTCAGTCAAACCGGCATAGTGTTAGGGACTGAAGTCAGTCATGAGTGTTTCATTCCAATTAACTTAAATTATAATTAAATTAATTAACTCGTGCGCCACTTACCAGTATAAATTATCTACTGTTTGCGTAAATACGATCACATTTCCGAGTATCGAGCCAGGTTGAAGTGGTTGCCAATTCGTAGTCGCAGAAATCTTAGAATACTTTGTTTATTATTTTCTGTACTTAATGAGCCTGCGACACCGAAATACCTCAAGAACAAATTCGCCTATCTTTCTTCTCTACACGACAGGTCGTTACGGTCATCGCATAACTGTGTTCTTTCTATTCCTTCCCATCATTCTAGCTTTATGTCCAACTCTTTTGCAGTTGTTGCCGCAAACTTGTGGAACAACCTGCCTGTAGATGTCCGACAAGCGCCAAACAGATCGTTATTTAAAATAATGGTTTTTACACGTTTCCTAAATAGCTCCATTACATAGATATATAATATTGTATTATATAAATATATATGTATTATTATTTATATATACCTATGTATTCTATTTATATACGAGTATAATGGTAGTATGTAGTTTACTGATTAATATATAGTTTTGTATATAGTATATTAGATTTAGTATTTAAGTTTGATTTATTTTGTTTTTTTTTTCACAAATCTTAATGTTCCTATTATATTTAGCACCTGCCTCACATAACAAATGCTCTAAATTGTCCCTAAGGTTGACTAGTAAGAATGCCTAGCGGCATTAAGTCCGCCTGTGTACCTAGTGCATAAAGTGTTCAAATAAATAAATAAAAATAAATAAATAAAAAATTGAATTTATTATACAATTCCAACTATAAATCGTTATAGATTCTAAATGAAATAAATACATGAATAATAAGAGATATCAACGTGATTTGGAATTATTATTAAAACTGAAATAAAACTAAAATCTAAACTATATATAAAAATATTCACCCATGACTTGATCATGTGGTAGTGTGCCAAGAACACTCGCAGCATTCCCCCGCTACATGCTGATTTGCTGCGCGAAAAAACTGCCAGGCCTCTTGTCACATACAGCGTTAACCAGCCAGTTCTTAAGAGAACTTCTTAGCGCTTGGCCCCCACGGTCCCATTGCATTGTCTAAAGTCCAAAAGGCACAAATACGTAGTCATTAGCAATAGATACGTATTTGCGACATTTGGTGATTTGATGGTTTGAAATATTCGAGAACTATTTTTGAAAATTAATGAAATATATCATTCGGTCACGGAACCATATGAAAATTGATGTCCCTGCAAATTGTAATTACGAGATATACATACGATGTCTTTGGGACCCGTACACAAACATATCAATATTCTCTGATACCTATAGAGAGCTGTTTATTACCGTTGACTTAAACACAGGAACGTTCGTGTATCATTTTTGTTTTATTTTCGTTACATTTTTATTTTATTTTCTAATTCAAAACATTTTATTCCATATCACAAAGACTAATACAATATAGTACAACTACGTACGGCCGTAGCGATATACATATAACAGTTTAGCATATTTTAATTTCTTTAACAACGTATCAGAATTTATGCTAAAAGAATTAAGTATATTAAACTGGCAACAGGAATTTCGTGTTAAAAACACTTATAAAATTAAAATAATACCTTTATACCTAATTAAAGTTATTTTATTATTTTTCTTCATCATGCCTTACATGATCCCCAAGACTGCAAGAACTGCGCAGAGGCGGCCGACAGGGGGATGTCATATCCCCGAAGCTATTCACGAACGCGTTGGAAGATGTTTTTAAAATGCTAGACTGGAATTACTGCAGCATAAACATCAATGGAGAATTCATCTCACACCTCCGATTTGCGGATGACATAGTCATTATGGCCAGTTTACTCAAGGACCTTAGCGGAATGCTGAACGGCTTAAACGTGGCTTCCCAACGGGTTGGTCTCGGAATGAACTTAGACAAGACGAAAGTTCAATGATCATGTCAAGCCGAGGCCAATCTGCGAAGGAAACGCTACTCTCGAAGTTGTGCAAAATTATGTCTACCTCGGGCAGACTATCCAATTAGGAGCAGCCAACTTCAGCAAAGAAGCCGACAAACGCATTCAGCTAGGATAGACGGCATTCGGGAAATTCCGCCACATCCTCTCATTGTCTATACCACAATGTTTAAAGACTAAGGTCTTTAACCAGTGCGTCCTCCCGGTAATGTCGTACGGAGCAGAGACGTGGACACTAACAGTGGGTCTAGGCTATAAATTCAAGGTCGCTCAGCGAGCCATAGAAAGAGCTATGCTTGGTATATCTCTAATGGATAGAATTCGAAACGTTAATGTTCGTCAGAGAACGAAAGTTACTGACATAGCTTTTAAAATTAGCAAGCTGAAGTGGCAATGTGCCGGACACATCTGCCGCAGAACCGACGATCGATGGGGCAAACGGGTTCTAGAGTGGAGACCACGTACGGGAAGACGCAGAGTGGAACGACCGCATGCCAGATGGACAGATGACCTAAAGAAGGTCGCTGGTGGGGGATGGATGTAGCGAAAGATCGCGTTAAGTGGCGAGCCTTGGGGGAGGCCTACATCCAGCAGTGGAGCGATACAGGCTGATGACCTATTTTAACTTTTTTTAAATATATTTTTGTTATTATTACATTTTTGAATTTTACAATTAATAAATTTCGAGATTTTAAATGACAACGCTCTTGTACACAGCATCTACGAGTATGTGTGTATTGACTGTTTGTAGTGTTAAGTGGTAAATGACATGGCTGTTGTTTGCTATTAATGGCATTCTTCTGCTATCCTGCCATGATTGGTAAACAATAATATGTATAACTGGCAAAAACGAGTGTACTTAATGTATCTAATTGTGAATAAATAAATTGAATTGAAAAACGGCTTAATAATGAAAGCATAACAAAATAATATAAAAAAGTGAGAAAAAGAAAATAACAATTAGGAAAGAAAAGGAAAAATAAATATGAGAAAATAAAAATTATTTTTATTTATTATTTTTTATTACATATTAACATAAGGTCTAATACTAATAAGGGAACAAAGCAAGTCGTTAGTTGCAGTTTTAGTATGAAAAGTTCCCCCAGCTGTGAACATCGGTCACAACAAGAAACAACAGGAATTTGGAGAAGAATCGAAATCGTTTAAGATTAAAATGAAAAATCTTCATTGTACTTGTATGAAGGTCTATGTAACCCCTATACGTATGTACCGATGAGAACCGCCAATCAACACACGCCAGCTTTCACGTGGTCTGGCTGGCCACACGACAAAATGGAGCTTCGACTAAATGTATCGATAAAACCTTTGACTTTGATGGTTTCACCGGACCATTCGATACGTAAATGTCATAGACAAAATACAATGGCGGTTATCTAAGTTAATAAAAAAAATATTTTTGGATAAAATATCTTCAGTCTTAAGTCGATACATATAGTCCAGCATTTTTCCATTTTCTAACTATTTACAATTAATAGTTCTTATTTATTTAAAATCCTAATTGCACTATAATACAAAAGGCGATGCTTTATGCCGTTAGTCATTCTCTGACAGTCGACCTTTAGGACAAGAGAGAAAACTCTCGAATCGCTGCAGCTTCGCCGAGATGTGGCCTCCCTGAGCGTGTTCTACAAGCTATACTACGGTGAATGTTCTGAAGAGCTCCACAACCTTATCCCTTCTTCTCTATTCCGCAACCGAACCACTCGCACAGGCCAAAATATGCATCCACATACCGTAGCCACTATCCCTACGCGTACATACAAATTTGGAGACTCTTACATCTGTCGCACGCTGAAGATGTGGAATGCTCTCCCAGCCAGTGTTTTTCCCCACTCCTATAACCTGGAGTCCTTCAAACGAAGTGTGAAAAAGCATCTTTATAGGCCGGCATAGTGGTAGGGACTGATGTCGGTCGTCCGAGGCTGGCGTCAGTTGCTCCCATTCTTGGACCTCGCGTACCGCTTACCATCAGGTGGGCGCGGTGTCACATATCGTGCTCCGTATAAAAAAAAAAAAAAAAAAAAACTAAAATAAACTAGGAGTAGGTGCAAAAATAATTTATAAAAAAAGGATATATATAGACACACTAGTTATATATGATATGATAAATAACTACTACAAAGTAAAAACAATAATACATATTTAAAATGAACTACACAAAACAGTAAAGCAGATTCAATGCGACTTCATAAGATGTGTAAAGACTAGTTTTCTAAAGGTGGCTTTGGTCGGTGCTTGTCGGATAGCAACAGGTCTTCATGGCATGCTGCCACATAATAAAAAATAGGTATATTATTTTTATTATTATTTTAATAATTAATGTATTCGATGTAATACTAAATTATATATAAAAAAATATACTACGCAAAAGGGTAGGTATGAAAGAAAGCATGGGAACAAAAATAAGGAAAGGCATGCTCTGATGAATCGGGCCTGTTGAAAGGATGAATGAAGAGAGATTGACTAACCAGATATATAATGAAAAAGTTGTGGGTAAATGAGGCCCTGGCAGACCAAGATATTACGATCTAATAAATAAAACAATAGCTGAAGGTGCATTAAAAAGTCATCGAAACAAAAGGGCATGTATGAAGAGGTTGATGTATGTCGTGACCGTGACAAGTTGTTTGGCAGGATTTGGGGTGAAGATATGTATGTATGTATATATAAAAATATTCACCCATGACTTCATCAAGTGGAACGTTACCAAGGACACATGCAGCATTCCCCCGCTGCACAGCGATGCTGATTTTGGTACTCGAAAAAAATGCCAGCCCTCTTGTCACTTACAACTTTAACCAGCCGCTTAAACAGTTCTTTAAAGAACTTCCATTGTCTCAAGACCAAAAGGCAAAAACATTAGCAACAGATTCACTCGTATTTGCGACATTTCGCCTTTTCAGCCGAGTCCGCAGCCCTAGACATGATACCGAGCAAAGGTGTCGACATAAGTAGGATCCCACACTATAGCTTGACCCACACAAGTAGCATCCCACACTATAGCTTGACCCACACAAGTAGCATCCCACACTATAGCTTGACCCACACAAGTAGCATCCCACACTATAGCTTGACCCACACAAGTAGCATCCCACACTATAGCTTGACCCACACAAGTAGCATCCCACACTATAGCTTGACCTACACAAGTAGCATCCCACACTATAGCTTGACCCACACAAGTAGCATCCCACACTAAAGCTTGACCCATGGACCACGGCACCAAAGTAAATCCATCGGGTCTTTCACCAATACTTACATTGTACATATATCGACATACACGTATATGTCTATGGCAAATAGAAGAAATGTTCAATATTAACATCGCATATAAAGCTTCGTATGGACAACAATTTACCTGTATGGTATTTTTCAGTTCCTATTCTGACTATTTTATTAAAGAGTCTTTTAAATAAATAATAATATTTTTCGGAATAGTATCCATAGGGGTTAGTAACATAGTGTTTGCTTATTCTATATTAGTAAAAAGAGGTAATTTTTTTTATATTCGCCTTGCTCTCCTGAGGAACTGGGCACATACATGTGAGTATGTACCCAGTGCCCTATGACATGATGGGCAATCTGGCTTCTCTGTGCGTCGCTGATGCGGTTTACAACCGGTTGCAGAAAGGATGAATATTTTTAAATACGTCACGTGATTATATACTAGTTAGCTTGTCACTTTGGCCTTTGGAGATGGGCCTTCCAGAACATATATCTGGAGAATTTGGCCTACACTCACCACGCTGGCCAGACGGATTGGCGAGGATATGATGTCAATTTTTAATGATAATTCATTAACGATTCCACAAGTTGGTATTAGTGGAATCGGGATCGACGGCTTAACGTGCTGGTGCCGGGTCCATCGTGTGTGGGTAAGAGATGAGAAGAATGGTGTCTCGGGCTTTCGACCGACAATAGGCTGGTTTAACAAAAGGAGGCCTTAAATAATTAAGTCAAATAATAGTACAATATAGTGTGAATTAATGATTACGCGCTGTATATTTATGTTTTTATAGTTTTTGTATCGAATGTGCCTATAATAAATGTTTATAATGTTTTGAATAAAGGTAATAATAATGCCATACTCAGTTGTTTTATTTTATTTAAATGTTTATTTTACCTAGGTAGGTGTACCCTACTGGACTACTATTCGTTCGATAGATCACGACCTTATAGGATAACTGCCTCCGTGGTCTAGAGACTCGGAGGTACCGGGTTCGATTCCTGGTCGGGACACAAAAATATTTATTAATGTAAATAAATATCTTTAATAAATATATTTTTTTTGTTATATTTCTCGAGTTTGGTACGCTGGAGACATCGGCGAGCTTGCCAGTTGTCATGATTGGCCTATAGTAAAGTTGGCTAAATGTGAATCCGCTTATTTATAAGCGTGGTTTCTGACCACCCCGAACGGGAAACGGTCGTGATGATACTTTACTTTTTTTACTTATAGGATAATAAGAAACCATGATTTTTACTTATTTTCTTAAGGAGGTTCATTCAAGCCTGTATTAATGGCAAAGCAGTAAACTACAGAAAACAACAAAAATTAATGTCGCAAGTACTTACAGATGCAAACAGTATAATCTAAACAAAAATAATTGAATTAAATGAACAAATCAACTCAGCGACACCACAGTCACCAGCAGTGCACAATAACAACAAAAAAAAACATAGACCGAGAGTCGGCGACCCAAAATCACCTTTCGTGCAAGCTCTCAGCCAAAACTGCATCACCAAGCGACAACTATCAATCCTAAGCCTCAAGCCTCAGTTAGCTCCTAAACACCGCCCGGCAAGATAGCAGGAGACCTTTCTCCTGAAGCTTGACAACCTATCGTTAAATATATCAATTGTCCTGTCCGCGAGGAAAACCTCGTTCTACAACCGAGTCATCCATCGTAGTGCCGAGTTCCTGCTAAGGTTAGAACGAGAAAATGGCACATGAAATATTGACCATGTGTGTCCCAAAGGGCAACCATTTTTATTGTTAATAAAAGAATGACAATTGACAAAAAAGGTTACATATTTTACATAGAACTATTTTGCAAACAAACGAACGGGAAAGAGTTGCGACGACATCAAGAACAACATACTGACTGAACGAAGACTAGACCTCATAATTGTTTTCGACTTAGCTTGTAGTATGACAATGCCTCATTACAACAGCTATGATCCTTGGTGTATTTATTTTATAATTGTGTATGTCTTAGTTTGTAATATGACAATGCTTATTTACAGCAGCTATAATTTAATGATGCAGCAGCTATAATGATAATGTATATTTGGGTTGTAATGTCACTTTGGCCTTTGGAGATGGGCCTTCCAGAACATATATCTGGAGAATTTGGCCTACACTCACCACGCTGGCCAGACGGATTGGCGAGGATATGATGTCAATTTTTAATGATAATTCATTAACGATTCCACAAGTTGGTATTAGTGGAATCGGGATCGACGGCTTAACGTGCTGGTGCCGGGTCCATCGTGTGTGGGTAAGAGATGAGAAGAATGGTGTCTCGGGCTTTCGACCGACAATAGGCTGGTTTAACAAAAGGAGGCCTCCTTTTTTTTCTATTGCGCGATAATACGCTCACCATCCACCATTCTACTTCTCTACCCAACCAAATACTGTATGATTAGACATACTAAATAACTCTGTACGATAGAGTGAAGTAAGTAATGTATCTGCACACTTCGCGAGGTGACCCCGTGCTGAAGTTGAGCATGATTACCCAATCCTTACTAACATACCAAAATTTTAATGTGGTAATGTTTAGTTTATAAATAATGCGTAAATGGATTAGCAACTAAATACATATATAAATATATAAAACATAATACTCATATAATACATATATTTTAATAGTATATAAAATAAATAAATGTGCTTATTAAATTATGATATCCTTCACCACAAAACGATTACACAACATGCTAATACACCCATCTACCTTTAAATCCATTTAGTCTCTTATTGGAATTATTTTGGAACGTATTTTAGTATTATTTCTGATTTCGCTAGTCCCAGGTAATCCCATAAAGCCTTAAATATATTTTGACTTTAAATCATAATAAAGTAACTAGATATTATGTTTACGATAAGACATATTTACACGTAAAATATTTATTATTATATTATACCTATACTCCTGGCGGCATATGTCGATATTTTAGCTGGCAAAAATACATTGTTGCAGGGAAAAACACAGTGTATGCTTTTATTAAAGCTATAAAATACGTTCTTAACGGTACAGTCGGCAAATGGCACGCTGGCCAAGAGATCTAATATTTTTGCATTGGTTTCCATTTTTATACAAATAATAGTAAAGTAGTATCATCACGACCGTTTCCCTTTCGGGTTGGTCAGAAACCACGCTTATAAATAAGCGGATTCACATTTAGCCAACTTTACTAAAGGCCAATCATGACAAGTGGCAAGCTCGTCGATGTAATAATAAATTATTTATTTCAGAATTAATTCCATAATTTTTAGTAACATTTTAACTTAGAACTATGTTAGTAGGTAAAGTGAAGTAAAGTATCATCACGACCGGTTCCCTTTCGGGGTGGGCAGAAACCACGCTTCTAAAGAAGCGGATTCACATTTAGCCAACTTTACTATAGGCCAATCATGACAAGTGGCAAGCTCGTCGATGTCTCCAGCCGTACCAAACTCGAGAAATATCACGAATAAATTTTAAATATTACTTAAATGTATTTATTTACATTAATAAATATTATTGTGTCCCGATCGGGAATCGAACTCGGTACCTCCGAGTCTAAATCCACGGACTTAACCGCTAGACCACGGAGGCAGTTAGTAGTATGTTAGTAGGTATACACATTAATTAAAAAGTTAAAAACAAACAGCAAAAATAATAATAATAATAATACGTACTTAGTTTATATAAATTCATAAATTTTTGTAGTGATTTATACTACGCAAATGCTGTACATATGTAAAAAATGTATGTTACATTATTTTTTACATCATCTCTAAAGTCCAATTCATAATTACCTACAGCCCTTAGAACACAGTCTAACACCCGAATTCGGAGACGTTTCCTCAATGCTAGTTCACGGAACCATTCCCATTCCCATTGTCAAGAGGGTTCCTTTAAGCTATCCACAAAATCGGTATTCTTAGGCCATGTTTTGTTCTTAGACCATGGCTGTAATTTGAATTTAAGAATACGAGTGCTTAGACCTCGTAGTTGGAGGCCTAATAACTTACGTTTACGCACAGAATTAATGCTACAACCTATAATTACGCCCTTAAGGGACTAACACTTAAAAAAGTACAGGAAATTTGTGATATGATGTGGGTGTAATACATGACTCAAAATTGCTTTATGATAAGCACGTAGACTTTATTGTCAAAAAAGCAAGTAGAGCTCTAGCTTTTGTCATGAGATGTAGCTCGCAATTCAAGATGCTTTCTTAGAAGCGGATTCACATTACTATAGGCCCATCATTACAAGTGGCAAACTTGGCAATGTCTCTATCATATTAAACACGAGAAATACCACAAATATTTTTTTAAAAATATTGCGTCCCGACCAGGAATTAAACCTGTCCTGTACCTCTAATACTTAATAATTCACGGACTCAAGCGCTAGACCATAGAGGCAGATTTTTTGATTAATTTTCAAATTTTTTAAATTTGCAAAAACTATATTTTTAGGTGTTGCAGTGTTCTTTTTGTTGACTGTACCTCCAATAACCTACATCCATAACTCTATGCAATTAGCTCGTTCCGTTAAAAGCTGGCAAGGAATCTTTTGAAACTAACTTTTAAGACATTCTTTTTGAAGCACCTTGTTTTTTAAAATAAACTTTTTAATATAGTTTAATTTTATTGAAATGTATTCAGTAGTTTTAAAAGAAATAAAAAATCTTTAACAGAACGTTGCACACACTTATTAAGGCCTGTAAACGATCAAATAAGTTTGACAAACTTTACGTGTTTGTCAAACAGATTGATCATATCAAATATATTTATATATACTATATATTTTATACTAGCACGACATGTGACCTTGCGCCCACCTGATCGTAAGTGGCGCGCATGGTCCATGAATGTTAGCAACTGGAATCAGACACTTATGTCCGACATCAGTCCCTAACACTATGCCGGCTTGACTAGAGCCTTTTCACACTTCGCTTGAAGGACTCCAGGTTATAGGAAAGTGGAAACACAGAGGCTGGAAGAGCATTCCACATGTTTATTGTGCGACAGATGTATGAGTCACCAAATTTATGGGTACGCGAAGGGATGGTGACTACGGTATGTGGGTGCGTGTGGTTCGGTTGCGGAATGGAGAAGAAGGAATTAGGTTATAGAGCTCTTCACCATATTATAGCCGGTAGAACACGCTCAGAGAAGCTACATCTCGGCGAAGCTGCAGGGATTCAATAATATAATTATTAATGATAATATAATGCAGGATATCAAAAGACCACAACATGAAGTCGAATAAATATTATGATCTCACAGAAGAAATGATCAGGAACGGGTTCAAGACTCAACTCAAACAAGACACAGTGGAAGTTGGTGCGAAGGGAGTTCCAGCAAAATCTTAGGTACTGAAAGAATTGGGCCTAAGCCCGTCAAACATTCATGGAAAGAGCTTCCAAGACAGCATTAAAGTTGGATTATCGCGCAATAAAATTATTGTCCTATTGTCGGTCGCAAACCCGAGACATTCTTCTCATCTCTTACCCACACACGATAAACCTGGCATCCGCACGGTGAATCTATGGAATGCTTAGAAATTTGTCTTCTCTTCTTGACCTTGTTTGAAGTGTTTGTTTGATGCATTTTTGATGCGTTTGATGAAAGTCTGGATTGTCGTAGTGTTTGACAAACACGTTTGGACGGGTTTCCACCGTTCGTGCCGATAAACCCAGTAAAGTGTATCCACACGTTTCGGGATCAGGCTCGAATTGCCGTCATGCCCAGTCAAGCAGGTATAGTGTTAGAGACTGTTGCCAGTCATAAGTGTCTGATTACAGCTGTTAATATTCATGGACTTGCGCGCCATTTACTATCAGGTTGGCGTAGGATCACATATATAAAAGCTAGTATATATAAAATAATAAAAAACTGCAGATAATTTTTGTTAATTGATTGATTTCTTTTAGTTGAATGATAGTGTGAGCGAGAATAATGTCAAACATCAAACTTTTTATTTATTTATTTATTAACTTTTGGGAAGACAAACAACCCAAAAATACACATTATATATAACATATATAAGATTTAGGAGGTCAATTAAAGGTCTCCACTGATAGTAATAGTATGACTAAAACAAAAATAATTTATTGTGTCAAAAATAGGGAAACTGCGATTTGGAGCCAAGAATTTCTTTTCCAGAAGGCAGTGCTCACTAACTGAAATTATTTGATTATGATCCAATAAACGTTATTTAATTTTAAAAAATAATAATAATAATAACAATTACACAAAAATAATAAGAAGAAAGTAGAAACCTGAATTTAACAGTTATAAAAAAAAACAGCAATTAAACTTACTACAATAAATAATCTTAAATAACATTTATTTATGAATCCGTAAAAAAACTTAGCACATTTTCAATCAATGTACCCGATGCAAGTAAATAACTTGGTTGTTTCAACCAGATCCTATAATTTACGGGGAAAGTTTTCCTCTGACAGTCGTGTGTGAAGCGGTTCCTTCCCTTGAACTTTGTAAGAACGTGTTTTAAGGCTCTGTAGCATGGGTTGTTCAAAAGTAAAGTATCATCAATACCGTATTATTTCCGGTTTTTATAGAAGGTGTTTTTTTTTTTCATTTAGCAAGCTCGTCAACGTCTCCAGCGTACCAAACTTGTATTTTTTAAAACAAATTATTATTGATTGTTTATTAGAAGGAAATAAGGTACAATAATTTTTAAAAATATATAAAATATTAATTAAACTAAAAACTTACATTTTAAAACATAAATTACTATTAATAAAAAAAAGTCGTCGTCGTCGCCGGAGTCCTCGGAACATTGGGTTCATCTTCTCCTGGATTCGATGACATGTAGATTATAATAAAGATATTTGTAAGTATTTAGTTTTTATATTAATTTGGTTTATCTTTGAGTATGAATACTAACAAATATACATCTCTCGGTTTATTCATCTTTATATATGTAAAGGACACTAATTATATATTTTCTTTAATGTTTATTAATAAAAATAAACCTAATTAATAAATAAAAATATAACTAAAAACTAAATTGAATAAAAAACAAAATAAAAATAATTATAAATAAAAAATTTGCTCCAAATCGCTGCCAATGGGCAAAGTGCCAAGGTTACTGGCAGCATTGCCACGTTGAATGGCAATACTGATCCTTTGGCCCAAATATTGCCCAGCCCTTTTGTCTCCCGAGGTGTTGACGAGCTGTTTTGACAACGCCTTGAAAATTTCGTGTGCACTTGGTCCCCACTGCCCGAGAGTTTCAACTCCAAACGGCGCAAAAACACGAAAATAAATTATTATATCCCCGACCAGGAATTAAACCTCGTTAAGTCCGTGGACTTAAACGCGGAGGTACCGGGGTCGATTCTTAGTCGGGACACAATAATTTATTTGTAATATTTCTCAAGTTTGGTTCACTAGAGACATGGATGAGCTTGTCCCTTGTCATGATTGGCCTGTAGTAAAGTTAGCTAAATGTGAATCCGCTTCTTTGTAAGCGTGGTTTCTGACTACCCTGGGAGGGAAAAGGTCGTGATGATACTTTGTTTTACTTCTAAATTCATTTCAATTCTATACATGAGCCATGCTACCGAGTCTTAAGTATCTAGACATTGAATTTAGTGCACTTTAAACACCTAAAACGTAATTTGCATGCATGCTGAGTAGATGGTAGGATTCCTACTTCTACTCGGATGGTAGGACATACTGCAGGCTTAGCACACGCTGCCTTTGCACATTTTTTCGTCATCCATAATAATATGTATAAATATGAAAGAACTTTTGTCTATAGACAATATATATAATATATAGATAGTCTTTCTTTCTTTTTTCTTTCTATATATGTGTATGTATGTATGTTATTCACACCTACTCGTATATTGATGAAATTTTGAAAATATGTTCCTTTATAACCCCGGGACTGACATAGGCAATATGACGTCATCATCTGACCACAACATGTGACTTCACATGTGGCATATATAAATATATATATATCTTACTAGATAGATATCTTCACGCCAGGTCCCTTACGGGGTAGGCAGAGACAATTATGCGCCATTTGTCACGATCTCGACATACCTCTTTCGCTTCTTCGACATTCATCAACCTCTTCATACATGCCCTTTTGTTTCGATGGCTTTTTATTGCACTATATATCTTCCTCTTGGTATTTTACCGTCTACTTTTCCCGTTACAAACAAAAAAATTGCAGAATTCGGGTAACACATACGGCACACACATGTTTTAATGTTGTTATGAAATATGTATTGTTTAGACGTATAATCTGTTATGTACATTTTCATGAATAAATAAATAAATAAAAAGTATTTATATTATGTATGTCTATATATATATGACTATATAGACTCTGCGTCATCTGCCTTACCCGAATTCACATTGCTAGAAGAGGTACCTACAATCTGGAAAAAACTTTTAGTAACGGGAAACGTAGACTGAAAAAGGCCAAGAGGAAGAAGCCCCAAACGATGGTATAGCCAAGTGACTGATCACCTAAACATCAATGTTAACAACTGACAAGTGACATGAGTATATGCTGGATGTACGAGTATTAATGTGAACTGAATAAAATAAATCTGAATGTTAAACAAATTATACTATTCCGGCACAAATTAAATTGTCCACTCGTTACATACGATATGTGAAGAAAAAATATGGTAAAGTGTTTATTAAAATGTTAGAGAGGTCGGATGTTGGAGTTTAATTAATTTTAAATTTTATCGGAAGATAGCCGACCTAGGACGACACCCGGCGACACCCCGGGTGCACTAGGCCTGCCAGATATACGGAATCCTATGCAATATTATTAGATAATAACAAAATATCTAACCGTACTTATAATAAAAAATATTAAAATTAGACTGAACCTGTGGAATATCTCTTCTTGAAAAAAAGTGCCGGCTGAATTCCTCGTCACCACGCGGCTGTCAAAGACATCATTCGTAAGGTTCTTGTCACTGCTGTAGTACCCGCGACTCTTGAACCCTCGCTTGATTGCGTGTAGTGCTGGCAAAAGACCCGATGGCATGACCGTTGGGCTGTCGAAATTTGGCAGGTCTCTGGTTTGTGATGCGACATTAGCCCCATCACACACTCAGGCGATCTCGTCCAGTGCATGAAGTGCGACGGTACAGGTTACGAGTTTTCGTCGTTTGGGGTTGAGATGTCTTGTGTGAGGCCAAGAAGTTTTCTGTCTCTGGATCTGGAGACAGAAAGGCTGTCAATTATATCAACGTTTTATCCTCGCTTATACAAGGTTGCCAGTCTCCTTAGGACTATCTCCAGAGGACATTTTTATTTACAAAGAGTTTCTTTAAAATCAAGTTTACCGGTACTGGTATCGATTCCTGGTCGGTACACAATAATGTATTTAATTTATTTGTTATATTTCTCGAGTTTTTTACGCTATAGACATCGACGAGGTTGCCACTTGTCATGATGGACCTAAAGTTGGCTATATGAAAATCTGCGTATATAAAAAAAAGAAGCAGAGATTCTGATCACCCGGGAAGGGATATGGTCGTGATGATACTTTATTTTTTTTACATTAATCTTTTATTATAATAATTTAGATTAAAAACACATACAAAGCTTATTTAAATACGTGCCTAACCCCGCTAGACACGGGCTTTAAAAGAAAGATCATGATTTTGATCTACTAAGAAGCGATTCCAATGTTGCTACTTTTAGATGCTAATACTTTTTTGTAATAATATATTTTTTTTTTAAATGGCATAATTGATCTTATACATCTGGCAGTTCTAGGCAACACTCCGTTATCGGTTACAGACGTTGACATATAACTCAAGGACTGGCCATTGCTTATGACTTTTATAAGGCACACAAAATACAGATCACTGTTCAAACTATAGTACATCTTACTAAACTGAACCACGACTTAGACATTCTCTAAAAGCCAAACCTTAAGGACATTTAGACAGTATCAATGGTAAGTAGGTGCAATATTATTAAATGACAATTTGTAAGATATACGATCCATTACTACATATCCATTATTTATAGTTTTTTAGAAAAGACAAAAACTGTGATAATACTGATTGTATTTTAAAAGTGTCGATCAACTGACATTGACATTTATATTCTTATAATTGTGTCTGTCTTAGCTTATAGTGTGACAATGCCTATCTACAGCAGCTATAATGTCAAGCGTTATTCTGTATTTATAATTTTTTTATTTTATTGTTTCTCTTTCCAAATTATGGTTATCATGTACTGCTCCAGATACACCAATATGTACTATAAAATTATATCGCTTTATATTAATATTACAAAAATTGACGTGTAAAAGTGCAGAATACATATCTTTTTGTCCTATGCCTACTTGCAAAATAAACGAATTGAATTGAATAGATACTCATTATTTATAAATCAACAGTGTGAATCTTTATAACGTTACTCGATTTAACGACAAACTCCATAAAACGTCGAAATTGTCTCAACCCCAAAGTATCCACCGTTCGTGCAGATAAACCCAGTAAGCGTATCCACACGTTTCGAGACCGAGTTTCCGTCGTGCCCAGTCAAGCCGGCATAGTGTTAGGGACTGATGTCAGTCATCAGTGTCTGATTCCAGTTGCTAACATTCATGGATAGGGAGGAGCAAGGTTAAGGTCGTGCTAGAATAAAAAAGAATAAAAAAAGATATAATACAAAAATGTTGATTTATATATTTACGTATATTATATTACGAAATAATCTTGGGGCCTGGTTTTGGCCAATCTTTTTGAGTACGTTTAAAACGAAAAAAAAAACCACTTGTCAAATAAAGTACTCATATACGATACATCTGTTTGAAATATGCGAGACCAATTTTTCTGAATACATCTAATGGTCTAATAGAATTTTCTACTGACAATTTCCGTTATTTAAAGGATTTCTTTTTGTTAGCAGTATAAAATTACAATTGGGCTGCTGAAGCTGTATTACACTGTTTAGGACCGTTCCTCAAATATACTTGTCCGTGGTCGATGCCACTAACATTTTAAATTGGAATACACTTTTTCTTCTATAAATTGTGTCATATTCTAGGGTGTAAAGGCGGTTTTCCATTGCTGAGAACAGATACGCTACGCACATCGAAACAATGTAGGCAACATTCGCAGCCGACACACATAGGCCGCGACGGCCGTAGGTAGATTGAGACCGCGACTACAAGCGCAACAAAATCTGTCGCTCCGTACCAATGAACGACGTAATCCAAAGCGATTCTTCATCAGCCTGTGTCTCTCCACTGCTGGATATAGGCCTCCCTCACGGCTCGCCATTACACACGATCTTCTACCACCCTCATTCTTCCCCCGCCAGCAACCTTCCTCAAGTTATCTATCCATCTGGCAGAAAATCCCGAGCATAGATTCCTCCATAGCTCGTTGAAGGTGGTAGGCGGACTGATGGCGGTAATTTGCCCAGTCTGCCGGGCGGGGAAATATCCATCGTTCGTGCCGATGAACCCAGTAAAGTGTATCGACACGTTTTGAAATCAGGCTCGAATGCCATGCCCAGTCAAGCCAGCATAGTGTTAGAGATAGTCAGTCTGCCTCCGTGGTCTAGCGGTTAAGTCCGTGGATTTAGACTCGAAGGTAGCGGGTTCGATTCCTGGTCGGGACACAAAAATATTAATTAATGTAAATACATTTAATTAAAATTTTATTTGTGATGTTTCTCGAGTTTGGTACGCGCGCTGGAGACATCGACGAGCTTACCACTTGTCATCATTGGCCTATAGTAAAGTTAGCTAAATGTGAATCCGCTTATTTATAAGCGTGGCTTCTGACTACCCCGAAAGGGAAACGGTCATGATGATACTTTACTTTTTAAAGATGTCAGTCATGAGTGTCTGATTTCAGTATCTAACATTCATGGACCTCGCGCGCCATTTACTATCAAGGTCACATGTTGTGCTAGTGTAAATAAAAATAAAAAAGCACTGTAAATGTGCGTGTGCGTGTGTGTGTATCTGTGTACTTTACCCGGAAATAGTTTCCTAAATGCGTTATAAGAAGTAATAATAAGTTTGATTATGATGGACGATGAATAATATGAACTAACTTCAGCGTTAATTAAGATGTTGAGATTTATTTATGTACCTACATCATAGTTATAGTACAAGGTGTTGTAACTTTTGAAATATTATATTATTAGTTTAATTTATTATTTAGAAATATTTATATACCTGATAAAGGTTGACTTTTGTAGTACACCAATATTTTACCACCCTTTATAAATGTACCAAAAGTATTGTCAGAGCGTGGACGCTAAATGCAGAGGGTCTAACACCTAAGTCCAAGCTCTGAGCGAAATATATAAACCTAACAATATATAAATTATAGTGGTAGTGTAAAGATAGGAGTCTCACTGCCGGTGTAATACCCTAAGGCAGCGAGGGAATGGGGAAGATGGTATTCACGTCCAGGCGCTCACGCGACTGTGCCTAGAGGAGGCAGGCGGCTAGGTGTCTTGACCGACGTGATGGATCCTAACAGAGGTCGGGCAGGGATTCAAGGTGGTGGATACACGTTAGATCGAGCAGGCTCACAAGATCGTACCTAGAAGAGGTAGCACGCAAAGGTGTCTTGGGCAACGTGTAGGAAATGAGACAAACAACGTAATGTTGCAATCTGGTTTATTCTTTACTATACACATTCTTAAATGGAAAATTTACACATACACCGACAGCACACAGATACATTAATATTTACTACATTCAAATACATTTGTCGTAATATTTGCTCTCTCAACAATCATAATGGTTGCGGCCTAGACACGAAAACACAAGGCATTTATAAATAAATGATTGATTTTGAAGGTACGTAGAAGAGCGACCTTATGGCTTAGTAAAACTTGACTGAATTATGTCTATAAATGTCAGAAAATGGAATCAGACACTCATGACTGACATTAGTCCCTAACACTATGCTGGCTTGACTGGGCATGACGGCAATTTGGGCCTAATCCCGAAACGTGTGGATACACTTTATTGGGTTTATCGGCACGAACGGTGGATACTTCCCCGCCACATTATTATTCCTGGCAAATTACCACCATCAAGTCCGCGTACCAACTTTGTTGTTCTCGTTGAAAGTATTTGCCATATGCAATGATGTCAATATTGTTACCTGCCTAAACTTAAATAGTTATTGTTGTACCTATTTTAAAATAATTATAATGCAAGTTGGATACTGGATGCCTCTCTTTTGTGTGGAACCTTTGTTAGGCGAGAATCATTAGAGCCATCTTTAACTCGGCTTCAACTATAGCGTTTTACACTCACCAACATTGAAAATGGGTCACTGACAAATGTCAACGATAGCTTCAAAACTACGTGCTAGAAAGGTTTTAAAATAATACGGTAGGTAAACGTGAATGTGTCAAGTCAAGTCGTTGTATTGTTTTATATTATTTGCGATAAAAACAGACATACAGTAAAAATAAGCAACAGCATATCCAACTGCATTATCTACAATTTATAATATGGCTAATATAACAAATGCTGAATGACTAAATGTTTTGGATTTATTCAATTTCATAGCTAAGCGCCTGGCCAAGGAGTTGTCAAAGCGGCTGACGAAAAGGTCTGGAGACAAGAAGGTTATTTCTGCCAACGCCAGCCTCGCTATACAGAGGGGAAATGTTACCAGTCTCCTTGATAGGACGTCTCTCGAGGACATTTATTATTTATAGTTTAATGTTTTACTAGGTTTATTTTATAAGCCAGATGTGGAGAGAGCTATCCTCTCGTACACAATGTGAAATTTTTTTAGAGACCAGTTTACATTGCTCCCGAGTGTACATTGAACTATAGAGTAATTGTAATGCTCTTGTATCAGAAAGTCTTCACAAAGTCGCGACAAGGACTGACTTCTAACCTGGAGCTAAATTAAAGAATCCTCTCAGATTACTTATATTGAAAGTCAAAGTCAAAGGTCAAAATAAAATAGTTAATTAGGTTCAAGTTTATTTGCAGACTTGGAAAATACGTTTTTTTGGTTTCTTAGTTAGAGATTTTTTTTTCCTAATGTTTTTCTTTTCTATTATGCGTAGTTGGCTATATTATAACCCAAAAAAAATCGTCTAGAAACAAAGTACGCGCACGATAAGTGAGGCAAGTTTAACTGAGCCATAACGAGTTTTTCACTTCCGTAGCACACAGCTCGCCATAATGTTGCGTATATGACCGCGACCATTATCGGCAATGTTTATTGTTTATTAATTATCCGTAGGAACCTTGTTTCTGGGAACACTTGGTTTGTCAAAGTTTACCAATTTTTATATGCAATGTAAGTAATACAATGACACAGAAAAATAGCCGGATACGAGAAAGCAAGGAACAGTCTGCTACTATATAGTCGTACATTGATTATATAAACTAAGGTTGGATGCAGCTGTAAAGGGGCATTGTACTTATCAAAAACATTGTCTTATGTCAAATAATAATAATGATGTATAATAATTATTCAATAATTTTAATGTCAAATATAATTATAGCAGCTATATATATATATATATACTAAATCATATAAAATATATATCTTATTATTTTTGTATAATAAAACATAGTATATTGTCTATAACATTAACATGTGTAAAATTAATTAATTGAAATTGCATAGACTAATTGATTGAATTTGAGACGTTTGTCTTAGGTTTAATTATTATATATATATATGGTTTGTCCCATCTTGTTATATTATTGATAATGTATTTTTATTTTAAATTAACTTTACAGTTAATATGTAACATTTATTGAATCTAACATTTAGGCCGCGTTCGTTTTAAGAAATATTAGCATGAAAATACCACTTTTTTTAGCACAAGTCGTTCGTTTAATGAAAATTCTAACATTTGATGCTAATTTTGTATGTCAGTACCGTGTTGATGTTACTTTTTGACAGATGTTATTTAACATAAGAAATGGTTTGTTTACATTGTTGTATACTGTATAGTTTATATTATATTTGTTTAAAATGTATTTTAAACGATTATATGTAATAAATTCAAAGACCATAATACATTGTCAATTGACTTGTTATTATTTGTTACTTGTCAAAAAGTAGCCTCACTGCACGTTTTTTTAAGAAATGTTAGCATTGTTAAATAAGTGGAATTTCTTAACAAAAACGACATTTCACGCTGGTTTATGAAGTTGCTATGAAATGCTATAAAACGAACGCGGCCTTAGTTACTGATACACTATTAACTAATTAGTTAATAGTCAGATTAAATTTCGTAAAGAGTTAAAGTGGCCTAATATCCGCAATCGCAGGTCTGCACATAGTGTTTCGTTTCTTTATGGCATTCTTTATAATCTAGTGCATACCCCCTTACATAAAATTTCGTTTCCAATTCCTATGTGATTCTCACAGCCTTTCACTTCGTTCTTCACATAATAACCTACTTAAACCTCCCCACTCTTCCAGCAGATATTCAGATTCCTTCACAGCATCTGCAGCTCGCCAGTGGAACAGACTTCCTTTAATTATCAGACAGGCACCATCTCTTAAAATATTTAAAGATAAATTATCCAAATACTTACTTCACAAACAGAATATCCATAACATAGTCGATATAACTTACTTGTTATATCGACTATGTATAGAGTATATATGTATTTTATATTTAGGTATGTAATTAATTTGTGTTTTATATAGTAATAAATAATTTAAACTATCTATTTTCTTCGTAACCTTCTGCACCCGCTTATTAAGACAATGCCCCTTTACAGCTGCTATCCACTATTAGAATTAAGCTTGTTATTCTCAGGCACTATGCCCTTATTAGCAGACTGTTTCTTGCTAACAACAGCCAGCTATTTCAGCCATTCTTATGTATAATGACCTAATATTAATAGGTATTAAATAAGAAAAAATAAAATTTGACGAATCCAAGTGTTCCTATAGGCTCCTAAGGATAATGAATAAAAAATATACAACAATTACAGTTCTCAGTCACAAAAGTAAGTTGGTAAAATATGCATTTACGGCATTAAGCTTGCCTATGTACCTGCACTTGTTTTGGTTTTGTACAATAAATAATTTATTATTATTATTAAACATTAACAGGTCACTGGAAACTGCTAAGCTGCTGGTCTTCTGCTAACAGCTTACTCTTTGTACCATTTTGCTGCTTAGTCTTCACTAGCAAGAGTAAAATCATCACATATTCACCTATTGTTAACGAATTCCATTTTATAATGATTGTGCATAAGTAATGAAATTTGGCTGCAGTAGGTTATGTATGTGTCATTGACCCAAATTATTCCATCACTTATCTATCTCTATTCGCTTAATGTGTATTCATGAACGCTAATTGGTGTTTTGCTAAATAACTCCGATACTTAAGCCTTATCAGGAAGAACATCATAACCGCCATATTGCTTTATTTAAGTTAAGAGTGTACTTTTAGAAATGTTTGTCTATTAACTTGCTAGGAAATAAAATTACGGACTTATTATAGAAGTTCAAAATGACTGGCTAACTTTGGGCGATTGCTAAATCCCTCCAGCCCTAAAGTGACGCACACTAATGTACGATTGGTCTTTGGAGTTGCAGAAATAAACCATTTTCAATGTCCCTCCCGGACCAGAGTAATCTGGTAAGATGGGGAAAAGCTACGGAAAATAACTGTAGATTGTGTGGTGCTGCCATAGACACATACTTCTAGGGTGCGTTACTCTTCTAGAAAAGGGCTATTACTGGCGCCGACATAACAAGTCCTTGGTGTTATGCTTTCCACTGCAAGAGCTAGAAAGGGACTGACTACAAATAAAATGTTGACCACATTTTTAAAGGAAGCGCAAAGTACGAAAACTAAATGCAAGTCCACCTCGAACCTTGCCGCATCAGACTGGAAAATTCTCATGGATACATTTGAACATCATTATAGAGTTCCAGATGAACTAGCTGTATCAGTCTATAGGCCAGACATCTTAGTGTTTTCTCGAAACTTGAAAAACTTACCGTTCTGTGGGAATCAAAATTCCGAAAAGACGTCGAATAAATATTATGATCTCACTAAATATTATTGTGTGATCAGGAATCGAACCCGGTACCTCCGAATCTAAATCCGGACTTAACAACTAGAACACGGATGCAATTATTATATTTACATTAGACAATTATATTCAATGTTTATGTCTAGAGTACCCAACTTTCTGTCAATCTTGTTTACTTCACTTTTAATAAAACTACAAACCGTGCAACGTCTTTCCCTTCCCAACATATGATGGTACGGAATAGTAAATATATTGACTCGAAACGAGAGGTCTAATCAGTACCTACAATATATGCAGGACCACATGTGTTAAGAGATTTGCTGGGTTCTTGGGTGGATATATATATAACAAGGCTAATCATAATATTGATAAATTTAAATTGAATAGAATTGAATGCAAAAAAATGTTAATATATGGCTTCTAACAAAGAACTATTTATTTAAGATATTTTAATCACAATAAAAGAAAATAAAATTAAAAAATAGATTTACTTAACTCTCACTCTCACACACAAATTTACATATATTATATTATATTATATTATATTATATTATATTATATTATATTATATTATATTATATTATATTATATTATATTATATTATATTATATTATATTATATTATATTATATTATATTACACACAAATACAAAAATATGCATGCTCTTGGTTTATTATTGCATGAATTTAATAAGTTTAGTTTCATTAAATATACCTAATGATTTATATAAATAATTATGTAACTTTTAAAAATGTTGTGCCCCGGAAAGAGACTTGCTAGCTATATTTAACAGTAGTTGAAAGGCTATTAGTTTAGCTAGCAGCGACACATTTGTCTAATATTACTAGTTTAGATATTATTTGTAAAAGTGCCTACCTATATCTTCTGTAGGATTATTTTATTGTGAAACCATAGTAATAAGTATTTTTGATTAATAAACTATTTGAATTTGAATAGTCTCTCCCCGCTAAATTGCAATATTGATTCATTAGGCGAAGAAAGAGCCAGCCCTCTTGTCATCGGAGGAGTGGAAGATACGCGATGTATTTACATGATTCTTACTGTTAAATAAAAATGAACTCATACGATAATATACCTACATATGTTGACAAGGTTCTCTGGTTTGGTCTGCTCACATGTCAAGTTTCCAGCAACTATGATTTAGTACCCAACTTTGGTTTTCCTTCCTGACAGCCAAGACACAACGTTTAACTTTCTCTTACCTATCTACATATCGTCTCTGAACTGGGAATCAAAACATTTACAAATAATATTATTAATTTTATTTGTTATTGGTGGATGGATGGCCTAATAAAATATAAAAATGGTATAATTGATTTTAAAATAAGTTTATGAAAGACGATGAGTCCGTGGTCCGAGGAGGCTCTGACGTTTTCTCGTGAGCTTGAGAAAAACTCCGCTTAGCGACGGGTGACCCTTTAAAAAAAGAATATTTTGCTCAGGGGTCAGCCTCGCCACACTGCGCCCATCGGACGGTTATAATTTTAGTTTTATTAATAGTGTAGTTTTTTTTTTTGTTTATTTATTGTTTATTTGGTTTTATTTTTAATTATTTAATATTGTAATTCTTTTATACTGTTTGTATATTACTTGGAATACATGTTTTGTTTATCGTAAGTAAAAAAACACCAAAACTTAAAATGAGGTAATTTAATGCCTGTATACTCGTACATTACATATAAGTACTAGACACCTATACATTACAAATAATATAATTAAACAGTAATACGTAAATAGTATATATTTTTATATAAATATCACCTTGCAATGTTACGATATTATTAATGATGTTAAACATTTGACATCATTGCAAATGGCACATACTTTTAACGAGAACAACAAATAGATGGTAAGCGGACTGATGGTAGTAATTTGCCCAGACTGCCGGGGCGGGTATCCACCGTTCGTGCCGATAAACCCAATAAAGTGTATCCACACGTTTCGGGATCAGCAGCCATATTCTGTTAGTCGCAAACGTTATTATGGATTTCGTTACTTACGTGAGAGATTGCGTCATAATTACAAAATATTATTCAATTCTCAACTCTATAAGCGCTCGAGCTTGACAGCGGCCGTGCAAATATCAACTCTATAATAGCGTGATATATATACGTAGGAAAAGTGTATTTCTTATTGGTACAAGTCGGGGTTCGAACCGCGATCTTTAGATTAAAGAGCATCGTTCTAACAACCCAACCATCACCGCTAAATTTGTTATTTCAGCATAATTAATTCTAAAGGTGGAAAATAACTTTACCTCCGTTAAATAGGACAATAAAAAGTAATTAAAAGAGATCAAAGTGTCTTTACAAAAACGTTTCTGAAATAATTAGGCTATAATGTACAGTAGGGATGCTCAGCTTTATCTGCTGGCGATCTACCTCAAAATTAGGCGCCGAACACATCGACCCAGCGCGGTCTGAGTTTTGCAGTTGACTTCTGCGGTCTTACGAGGGTCAAACTGAAAGTTCCTAGAAAATCAAAAACTTTGCAAGGTTGTAATTTATTATTATATAGTTTAGTAATTTAAGGTTTCGTGAATAAATATTTATGGATATAATATAACTTATTAACTTAATAAGTTATTAGTTTAATTATATCCATAAATATTTATTCACAAAACATTAAATTACTAAACTGTATAATAATAAATTATATAAACTATATTACAACAAAATCTAAATTTAACCTAAAAATAATAATAATACATAGCAAATAAAAATTAAATACTTACAACAAAAATAGCTCCTCCAAATCGCTGTTCTGTGGCATGGTGCCCAATACACTAGCAGCATTTCCCCTTTGAATTATAATACTTAATTTTTGGGAAAAAAAACTGACGTAACCAGAGACGTCAATGAGCCTTGGAACTATTTCTTTATAAAATGCTTTCAGTTCCGATCCACGCGGGCCCATCGTTTCTACAGCAATCGTCGAAAAAAAGTAACTATTGCAAATCGTTTCATATTGCAAATTGACGCTTGCTGATCTGCGCTTGTTCCGCTGCAACACCAGCTCGAACAGAAGTTTCTTGAAGGTGGGAAGGGGCTAGGGAATCCCAACAGGTAAAATCCCATACCAGGGATTGACCCAATGTCCAAGGAACTAATGTCATTCCGTCTGGACGCTTGCCATCGTCTCGACTCAGACTGATTGGTTCTAAAATAGATGGGATCGAGACAACTGCAAGCGTCCTACGAATTAGGTCGTTAATGGCACTGTGACGGAAAAAGCGACACGCACTTTTGGAACACGACAGCCCGTGGTGACCAATATATATTATATCTTTTATATATTTGTTTTATTATATATTTTCAAAATACAGTCCATTCGTATCAAAACGTCGCTGCATACCGATGGAACCACTAAGAAAAACACTTTGCCCACTCATCCTTAGGGGAGGGGTCTCTTCGCCGGGCTTTGAAAGGCAGCCATTGCATCCTCTGCGTCCATAAAACGTTTACCTCGAAGTTTGCCTTTTATTTTCGGGAATTAATATAAGTTGCAAGGTCGGGGCTATACGGCAGGTGACCCAGTGATTCCACGGTTGACGTCCAAATAGTCGATCATTCGCCCGGGTGTAGATCGAGGCGCTGTCGTGGTGCAAAAAGTTCAATTTAAGGGCGGGTAAATCATCGCTTACTAAATGGCTTCGTTTACCCAAGTTCAGAAATATGTATGGGTAACTATCCGCCCTAACAATAAATAGACTTGCCATTGTAGCCATTGTACAAATAAGGTAAAAAAACTTCGTAATTTCGGAGAGTGCAGAAGTTTTCTGGTTAGGAATTAAAGACAAGAAAAACCGTTTATCAAGCAGCGAGGAGGCGACTTGGGAGTTTAATTAAAAATTTTAATTTATTGTGAAGATGTTCGTCCGAACTGCGAGACGCGACAAACTGCGGACAATATTCCATAGACATACATAGTCATATACGGGTACATTACTTTGTATACCTGCCTATAAAGCAATTTGTTTAAACATTAATCAATATAATTTAAAACGTCTCGGAAATCATGGGTTTTCTTTTGAAGTGCTGGCCGCATCAAGAGCCTCAACAATGCGCCCACGTGACCGTCACTGTGAACTTAGCGCGGGTGGCGAGAGCCATTATTCGAGCTTATTCTTCTTTAAGCTATTATTCTTTAAATCGGCAGCTGACTCACGTATGCCGCGCCAGCCTGGTACGCTCTCATGCCAGCTAAGTTGAGAGAACGTTTACAAGCGCAACAAAATCTTACGCTCTGTCGGCGCCTCGCGTTATGTGAGGAACGAACTAATTCATAGGGATAAGCGGATGGAAACACTGGACGAATTCGTGCGTCGTCTGGCGGCTGGCATGTTCGCGCGCGCAGATGCGACAGATTCTGCACGCACGTCTGCCGGACGCTATACAATGCTACGCTCGTCACCTGCTGTGCACCAATCACGGAGTCGTAATCGCAGCCCCGCCCGCCAGGCTCGAATACTTTAATAGTTATTTATTTTTATTTATTTAAAACTTTATTGCACGTTATACAAGGGGCGGACCTAATGCCGCTAGACATTATCTGACAGCCAACCTTAGGGACAATGTGGACCATTTCAAATGTAAGGTAGGTGCAAATATTTATATATATAATAATAATAAATAAATCTATATACATAAAAATACAATGATATTACTGAATACATACTAATAACTATGACATATTAAATACTAATAATACATATACTACATGTGATACCATTAGATAACTTATGAACCATTTAAATAATGCGATGACACTATTTTATAAACATTTTTCGGTAGGATTGTTTTTGTGTTACCCCATGCCCTGTCCGTAGTTACGGAAAGCGAACGCAACCTCTGTAAGAAGGCAAATACCTTGACCAGTTAGTTTATTGCATGCCTATTAGGATCGGTTTTTTGTGTAACTACATTTATTTTAGGACCTGCAAAATAAAAGATTTCTTTTTTAATACTAGCACGGCATGTGACCTGGCGTCTACGTGATGGTAAGTGGGGCGCGATGTCCATGAATGTTAGCAACTGGATTCAGATACTCATGTCACCTAACACTATGCCGGCTTAACTGGGCATGACGGCAATTGGCGGCTGATGCCGAAACGTGTGGATACAGTTTACTGGGTTTATGGGGAGTTTACCACCATCAGTCCGGCTACCACCTATTGGAATAATATTTATAAAATATATAGAAAATGAAAAATATACACAATAAAACAAAAATAAACCACAATGAGTTTCTATTTGCTAGCATCAAAGGAATACTTGGATTTAAGTTCGCTAGAAGGATGGCGCAAACTTTATCAACTTCTAGGAGTACCTCATACCTCGCTCAACTAGTTTGTAATCCAGATATCTTGAGAACTTAATAAATATTAACCCAAATGTTTTTATAGCCATTTTATTATTTAATAATAACCTTATTGTAAAACTAAGTGGATTCAATTATTCATTACTACCCCTATAACTCCTAGACCTCTACTGTTGGAGATGAGCCTTCAAGAACATACTGCGTGCAATTTGTTAAAGAGCAAATGTTTTTATATTATAATCTAGAATAAAAATAAAGATATACGTAATTTTAATTTTTATTATTAAGTAACAAAAATTTAAGTTACGTTGCAGAGAAGTTTTCCTAAAAATATCGCCACTCATACACAGCCTAATCAAGTAGGTATAGTATAAGTCGACTATAGCGCAAACGTTGACTTACGTAATTCTTTCTCTCTCTAATTGCGTCTCTCGACTGTGGGAGAGATCAATTAATAATAACACTTTCCAGCCTTTAGGTATTTATCACGATGAATATCGCGATTTTCAGACGCGGCCTTATTCACCATGCAGTAGTGTTTTGTTTTTCGGATAATAATATTTATCTTTAAAAAACAGTGACCCTTTTTATTTCCAATAGAGGTTCTACTAATGACACCTGAAGCCTAAAAAAAATATTTGCTCTATTGACAATTACACGTGGTATATCTGGAGAATTTAGCCTTCACTCCCACGCTGGCCAGACGGGTTAGCGAGACAGATGTATTTTTTTTTATGACAATTTATTAACGATTCCACAAGTTGGTGCAACCGGGACCGACGGCTTAACGTGTTCTCCGAGGCGAGGCGAGGTGGTGTTGTAAATCTATGACAAATGTACCTACCAAAAGTGTATTTCCCAATTGTACATGCCGTGGTTTGAACACACCTCTTTAGGATGTTAAGGAAAGCATTCTGACAACTGAGCCACAAACTCTCGTTTATTTATTACCTGCTGTCAAATGCGCGAGTAACAAATTTATTGCACATTATAATCGAATCAATTGATTTATTTCTCGTTAGGCGTGGGAATTGCTGCGGTTTCCCCTGCGAACCCAAGTTGCGCAAATACGCTAACCTTGGCACAGGTTACGAATAGTGTTGCCCAATATTGGTCTCGGACCTCGGTCTTGGTCTTGCAAGAAGAACAAGACTACTGATATTATTGCAAGACCAAGACTACTCTAGTCTAGGTTTAGTTCATAGTTACGTACTTATTAAATTTTATTTTATTTAGTAGTTTGTAATTATTATATTATATTATATTTTGTTTATTACAAAGTTGCAAAACCCTCTAAGTGCGGTAAAGCGTGTTTTTTGGGAGTAGAATGCAATGTTGACCCTAAAACTTTTTCCCGGAAGACCAAAATGTCATTGTAAAAAACGTGTGGCGCCATCTACTGAAATTAAGATAAACTAAAGAGTAACTATACAATAGTATGTAACTTCTGTCAATATCACTAGATGGCGTAACACGTATTTTTCTTCTCAAAACCGAGCGCAGATGTTAACAATTTTTGTAAGAGTGTTTTCATTAGCAGGTTTCATAGGTACATTTCTTAAAACGAAGACGACTAGGGTCCCGATTCCCGCGATTTTCACACGCATGTCCACTCGATTTAATCAAATAAAACTGACAGTTTTCTATGGAGATCTGTCATTTTTCATTCGAAAATTTCGAACCGACAAGTTGGTGGCGGAGTGAGGTGGAATGCACAATCGTCCGAGATCGATCTTGGGCATTCCGTCTACCTTAGTCTTAGCATAGTCTTTTGACAGACGTAATCGATCTTAGACGATACGTTTTCGGACGATTGTGCATTCCGCATCACCCAGCAGTTCGTTCGTAATTCCATTACTTAATGGCTTACCTTTGTGATTTTGGAATCAAATAAAACAAAGTAATGGATTTTGATTGTTTATTTGTCAGGAAATGATTTACGGCATTGTTACACTGGAGACACATAATACTAAGCCGAGATATGTATGTCTGTAATGCCTAACTTATTAGTATATATTGACAGCTTATAAAGAAGTACCTACTCAAATCTAAATAACATTCCGTGGTCCAAGGAGACTCTGGCGTTCTCTCGTGAGCTTGGAAAAAAACTCCGCTTGGCGACGGGTGAACCTTTAAGTAGATAGAAGACTTAAGATTATATTACTGAACAATTAAAATAAAAAGTACGTGTACCTACTTTATTTTTATTGTTTTATATTTGATCTTTAAAAAAATCCACGGAGTATAGTGTAACTAATTATGGTGGAAGAACAATGGGGTGTATCAGGCAAAGCTTTTTGTAGATGTCGCTAGCGGCAATGGTACCTTGTTTCGCATGATTTTTTAAATGTTTTTGTAGTTTAATATTTTTATAACAGAAAAATGTATTTTAAATTAACGTTACCTACCTTAAAAGACGAATTAAGAAAGCGCACACCGTCTTTAAAAAGAAAAAAGGTTTTATTAATAGAACGGCAATTTTGAGATCTCCATTAACTATGATTACGCTTAGAAATCTCGATTTGTACCCTTAAAAGCTGCTCACTTCGGCATAATATCCAGAAAATAATAAATTTCGTAATAAAAATACAAGTTTTCTATGCAACTGACAGTTATATTTAATATTAGGTACCATCTATCATGCGCCACCTATCGTGCTGCTGTGGGGGCCTGGGACCTCTGCCGAACACGTTCAATTTATTGTTCTTAAATTAGCAGAGGTTTTTGCGTTTTGTCGACTTTCGGGTTGCACATTTTAATTCTGACTTGCCTGGTGGGTTACTGCTGTACCAGGTATTGTAATCTCATAGGTATTGATAACTAAATTTAAAAGGTTGTGGTGCAGTTCTGTACATGTTTTATTTTGTATATCTGATATACGGGTAGCTGAGTTTCCCTTGCAGATTCCTTTCTCAGATTAAACATTAACAGGTCACTAGAATCTGCTAAGCTGCTAGTCTGCTAACAGCTTACTTATTGGACCACTTTGCTGCTTAGTCTTCTACTAGCAGGAGTAGAATCATTCAAAATAATTAAAATAATGACGTTTCATAAATGCCTGTAATAGGTTTACGTGAATAAATATATTTTGTTTTTTTTTTTTATCGTGATATAAAGTTAGTGATACACCCCATTGCGGTTAGAATAGAATAAAAGACAATATTATGAACAAATTATTATTTATTTAAATATAGTTAAGGCATATAAATAACACAAATATTATTAGGTACTATTATACAACCTTCTCAAGGAGAAATATAAATTAGAAGATTCATTTAGGATTAACTATTCTTGGACAATTTATATTCTTATGCTAAAATTACAATAACAGACTAACACCTGTATATGTAACATATGTATATGTACATTTTCGCAACGGCTCTTCACTACATTATTTCTTCCAGTACCCCTATCCTGTTACTTAGTCGCAAACGTATTAGTTTTTTGCGTCAGAAATTGCGTCATAATTACAAATTATTATTCAATTCTCAACTCTATAAGCGCTCAAACTCGACGGCGTCCGTGCAAATATGAACGTTAATAGCGTGATATATATATAGTTAATGCAGGGAACGTTTGCGCTTAAAAATAGGGCTGTAGCTGTCAAACGCACAGGTTATATATATATATATGGCTTCATAGGTATATTTTTGACAGTAGTGTCAGTTCAAAATTAGAAATAGATGTTTATAAATAATTATTTTTTGTACATTTATATATAGCAATCTCTACAGATTTCAAGGATCCGTTGGGGGAACCCGTTTGACAGCTGGAAGGAATGATTGAGTGGAGGAACCGTTGATAAAACGTCTTAAAGTATCTATATATTCAGTTAGTGTTTATTACTTGCATAGATAAACAGAACATTTATTGTAGATAACCGATATAAAAAGTAAAATAAAACATCCATTAAGAAGTTTGAATTTATTATGCTGTTAAGGTACACAATGGCTAGAGAGAAACAATTATTTGCCAATTCATTAAAAAACAAAAAAGACAAAAACTGGTTGTATTGCCTCGGCCTTTGCATTTGTTAAAAAAAATACAAGGTTCTTCGCGCCATTTTGCGTGGACATGTCAAGTGCAAGTTTTTGTTTTGTAAATTAATTTACTGTGAATATTGTTGGTCAAAAGTGGTGTTGTTTTGTTTAATAATGTTCTACAATGTGAATAGTTATGGAAAACGATAAATTGGACTTTGAATATGGGGCACAAGTTGCAGTTTATTTTATGCGGTTTTCCCGCGCTGTAGCTCCCATATTTTACCCGACGTGTTTGAATTCTGCAGAAACCTGGAATTTGATGATGACCTCATTAACTCATAAAAAAGAAAGATATATTACGTCAGACTTGGCTGTATGGGCTAGACCCTTTGCCTTCCCTATCACCTCATTCATCATCCATCGGGAGAAGAGAACAAAGAAAAAAAAATATACAAACATATGTTTCTGATTTTGAACTGACACTACCTATTAACACTGTATATATTCTTATAATATGGGCATTTGACAGCTGGAAGGATTAATTCAGTGGAGAAACCGTTGGGAAACCGTCTTAGAATGCGGGTGTTAGGGCGAATTACACCGTTCGCTATCGAAACTGAGATTAGTAAAACTAGTTAAATTAAATTAATGCAAAAAATATCAACACTAATATATGCTAAAGGTAATTTATCTGTATTAATCATATAACTGATATAAAAACGTTCCTACAAAATTAATCTAAAACTCAAAGTCTATTAGTTCGCAATCGCACCTGATTGGTCGATTTGTACCACGCCTCAAGCGGTACTTTATGTACTGCAATTTCTATTAAATAGTATCTACAAGTAGGTATATACATTGCTTTCACACGCCTTCACTCAAACATGCCTTCCAGCGGTCAACTGGTTCTTTCAAGAGATCCTCTAAATCGCTATTCTTAGCTGTAAACTCAACAAACCTCTAAGGGCATAAATGTTACCATTTTTAATATATCCGGTAAGATAAGTTTTTTTTTCTGGTATCATTAAAGAATTCGTTCCCTTAAATTTATTAAAGTTATTAATAATATTTAAATTTATTATTATATATAAATTTATTAAGGTTTATTAAAGCATGTTCAACATTTGCACAGGGCACGTGATTGGCCGAAATAACAAGCCAGTACTCACTTAAAATCACAACCGTACCTTGTGGAGTGATCAGAAACCTCACGATTTCATATTAATAAGCGGATTTACTTTTATCCATAAATTATTATGTAACCAGGAATCGAACCTGGTACCTCTGCGTCTACTACGCGAGACAGCATATTTCTGCATATAACCAAAACATACAATTGTACTATAACTGGCTTAGAAAACCAGTGTATTTGCGACAAATAAATTATGTAGCCCAGTTTTCATCTTTGTATTAAATTAAATACTCTACAATCAAGCTATATTTGTACGAATCGCCGAAAATCGTTTCCGAAATTCTCTAAAATATATATTTTTTAAATTAAATTTAGGTATCTATATTATAAACCGTTTTACTTTAGTAAAGAACAGGGCTCCGATTCTCGCACCTTTGACTTCCATGCCCGCTCGAATGACACTGACAGTTTCATATGGAGATCTGTTGCTTTTCATTCGAATATTTTGAACCGACACGCAAGTCGAAGGCGCCAGAATTAGGCCCCATATTTTCCCCCAAAAACTAAATCCAGATATAACTAGCCAATCCATGTATTTTTCTAATTATTATTTATTGCAATTTCAAGAATAATGTTTATTGTATGTTATTTAATAAGTATTTTTGTAAAAATCACGCAAAAAATAAGTTACAGTCTTATGTCCGATTGCACCATCTGGAGCCCAATTCTACAAATTTTGTGCGATTAAACTTAAGTTACGTTCTTTTCCGATTCCACTTTAGTTATTGTCCCCGTACGGTATAAACCTACTAAAGTTGCATCGCAAAACAAATTGAATGAAATCATCGTGGAAAAAATATTTTATGAGGCCCAGACAATCTGCCATATGTTACAAATTCCAGTGATAAAATCGACTAAGCACTGTGACGCTTAGTTTCGAACATAGTGGGTCTTAAAACCAATTTAGCCGAAAACGCAAATTAAATGTGCTTTGTCTGTAATTATTTATGTTTAGTCCTTAAAGTGATTTTAATAAAATATTACGATCTCAATATTTATTTCCTATAATGCCGTTGCAAATAATGTTACCATAAAACAATTACATTTGCTCCTGGATTATTTAGTAAAAAAAAATATACGTGTGGCACTCGGGGACTGCCGCCGTAAAGCTATTTATTGCATAGCATTTTTTTTATCAACTTATGCAATTATTATTATTTATTTATGCAGTATTTTTTTACGCAGCCAAAAAGCACGCTGTCTCACCTTGTATTGAAAAGCATTGTATCTAAAAGAGATAGAATCAGTTATGAGCAGTTAGCAGCAGTCGACACGCATACGTCTAGTCGCACGCACACAAACACCTTGCCGAAGTCTGCCGAACTGAAACGACGACGTTAGACGATGCACGGCTTTCAACGCCGCAGCGGCTGTGCCGGTCGGAGTGGGGGTCTTAGGTTTATTTTCGTTACGGAATTTCCAGAATCGGTCGCCGCGCTCAAAGCCCGGCTTAAAAAAATTATTTAATTTAAAACTATTAGTAGAATGTGCCAAAATTTTTATTTAATTTCCACTTATGGAACCAACACGTTTTGACAGCATTTAACGTTAAAATAAAATAGAAAGGAAATAAATCTATTAGAATGATTAGGCTACTGATTAGATTTACATGAGGCAACACAAAAAAAAACGTTTTTATGATTTTTTTTAATGAATGAAATCTGAAATCTTTTTATGTAAAAAAAAATGTAACATCATCAACACTAGACTATAAATTCTTGCATTTTCTAAAACCAAAAAGTGAAGTTAGAAGGTGAAACATGATAAGAAATGTTACAACTTGCGTCGCCCAGTGTTAGACATTGGTTTAGATTTGCTTATGATTGCTTCCTCGTAAGTTGTTTGGAATTTTGGATATCTATTAATTTAATGTGTATGTTTATGTATATATGTGTATTGTTTTATATTGTATATGTATATGCTATAAATACGTAATTAAAGTATTTAAGTTATTTTAATATTTTTCTTCATCCTGCCCATCACCTTTCATGATCCCCAAAGTTAATTGCCTTATGGCGTTATAGCTCGCCGATGTACTATATTTTTAAGTGCAATAAAGTATTTAAATAAATAAATACATAAGGGCCTAAAACTAAAATTGGAATACATAAAAAAATTACGATAATCATATCCGGGAAATTATAGCTGATCAATGTTAAAGTTACCGTAACAAATTGTCAGTTCCGAATAAAACAATTTTATTAAATCCGTACAGGTAAAATTTGCCCCAATATTTTCACGTCGTTAATTAAATACAATAAGTAGTATTTTTTTTATTAAAATAGTTAATTTAATTTATTAATATTAAATATTAATTAGAATAAACCATGGATAGATATGTTATAAATGAATAGAATATATTTTTGAAAAAAAAAAAAAAATGATGGAGACTTAAGCGGTAAAATCGAGTTTAATCTCTGTTTATAAACACTAATTTTAAGTGCATCGTCAACAACTGGCAAGCGAAAACTTTTCAGGTATACTGATTAAAAACCACATGGAAAAAAAATATTTAAAGGTATAAAAAATCACTCTATAATTAATTGTGAAAAGGTTTTATGCCTCTCGGAAAATAATACATTTTGACATAGGTGGATTATATATTTTTGTCATTAGGTTTAAACTTAAGTTTTACTATTATTTAACAACAAAATATCGGCAGATGCGATCCAAATTAATTTACCACAGACACTTATGAGAGATAGTCAATAGACAATTTATTTTTGCCCATACATTGGCCCAAAAAAAATATTTGTAACAAAATTAAATCAGTCTAAATACCTACGCAAAGTGTTACTGGTACGTAAGGCGGTACATTTTAAAAAACATGGTCTCTAAAATAATAATAAATGGCAGACATTTTGAAAAATATCAGTCAATGTTTTTATAATAGATGCAGATTAATTTAGATATATTTAACAACGGTTACATATATGTAAATTCATAAAATGTTATTATTGTAAATAAATATTTGTATATATTTTTAGATTCAATTTAGTTTTTAATGTTGCCTATGGGGAAATCTAGCCAGTCACTTTGGGACTATCTCAGATGGGAAGTCTCTAGAGGGCATTATTGTTATTAGTTATGTAGTTTTTAATTTATATTTAATACGAGCATATAACTTTACTTCGAATAAAACTTTTTTTTTTAGTTCAAATCTATTTTAAGTTTTCCTGTTTTTTAGGTAATATTTTGTTACATTCTCACCAATCTCCATTTGCAAGAACGATGTTCTTAAAATAATGAAACTTTTCTACATATTTTAGATAATTTCAACCCTTTCAAAGCCTATTATTTATAGTAATAAATCGCCTTAAGCGTATAAAATACACAATTCAACTTACAGATGCATAGAAATGTGTTACTTATTTGAAGATAAGTTCGAAAAATTAGGGCCAACGAGTCGACAAAAATATATTATATTATTGGACAGTTATATAATTGTGTCTATGTTATTTATTTATGCATAAAATATACAAAGATCTTTCGTCATTAAAATGAGAAGGTTAAAATGCTAATGTGATAAATTTGTGACAGTAATCATAGAGAAAACATTGTCTATAGTTTAGGGTGAAGGCGTTATACTCGTTGTCACCATTTTATTAATTTATAAACCAATTTGTATGAAGAAACCAAAAAAAATGACACTTTTTGTTAAGAAATACCACTTTTTTTTATTTTTAAAACATTTCTTAAATAAAACGAGCGGTGAGGCTACTTTTTGACAAGTATTTTCGTTCATGTTTCATCATTCCATGGCATCCAACACACATGATATTATTATGGTCTTTATTACATAAAATCGTTTAAAATACCTATTTAACAAATATAATAGAAAACTATAAAAATGGTAAACAAACTATTTTATATGATAATAACATCTATCAAAAAGTAACATCAATTCTCCTTTCAACACGGTACTGACATACGAAATTAGCATCAAATGTTAGAATTTTCATTAAACGAACGACTTGTGCTAAAAAAGTGGTATTTTCATGCTAACATTTCTTAAAACGAACGCGGCCTTAGTCTAACGTAAGACCATACAAAATCACGCCGTATAGTTTATATAAAATTACGCCCCGTATAGTTTATACAAAATCACGCCGTATAGTTTATACAAAATTACGCCCCGTATAGTTTATACAAAATCATGCCGTATAGTTTATACAAAATTACGCCCCGTATAGTTTATACAAAATCACGCCGTATAGTTTATACAAAATCACGCCGTATAGTTTATACAAAATCATGCCGTATAGTTTATACATAATCCGGCTTGCTAAAGATATGGAATTATATATATCGTTGTTTTTCAGATTCTAACGATCATTTCGAATCTTTTTAAATTTTGCAGAGGTAGTGACGATATATATTGTATATATATATTATAAGTTCCGTTATATGTAACGCCTTCACCATAAAGTCATAAACGAGCTAATCGACTGCTCTATGAGGACAATCGAGTTACAAGATAATTTACAAAACATATTATTCTATAAAAGATATATAAATAATATTATTTTTTTACAAACGCACATCTCATGTGACGTGAAAACATTCCTTACATTGCGTAATTATTTACATTGACTATCCGACGAACTTTAAGAGCCGGTAAATCAACACTTTCTTAGTGGCTTCAACCACGTAAACTAAACGAAACCACTTAAATGAAGCAATGAGTAACCGGCCCTTAAGAGGGTTTAACGCTTGTGCTTCCATCTCGCTCGCACAATCCAATATTTAAAAAAAAAAACAAGTCTGACTACCCCCATTCTAAAACGTTTCCTCAACCATCCCTTCCAGCTGTCAAAACTAATTAAACTATCTAATTTCCCGGTAAGATTTATTTTATTCTGGCAACATTAAAGTTTGCGTTCTAGTATTCTAAATATTCATATTATCAGGACCACTACACACTCTAGCGCTTTAAACATCTATAAGTCTGTCATTTTCATATTATGAATATTATTGCGTAACGAAAACTAATTATTATTTTGGAACGAAATCTGAAAATGTGTTCATTACCAAATAAGTAATTAATATTATTATTAAGAAATGCAAGTTTAAATAATAAAATAATAGTTTAAATATAAAATAAAAAATAATTGGCAGAAAATTACGTGAACACAATGGGGTGTATCAGGCAAGGCTTTTTGTAGATGTCGCTAGCGGCAATGGTACCTTGTTTTACACCTATGACGCATCATTTTTTAAATGTTTTTGAAGACCTTTATTTTTATAACAGAAAAATGTATTTTAAATTAACGTTACCTACCTTAAACGACTAATTAGCAAAGCGCACACCGTCTTTAAAAAGAAAAAGAGGTTTTTTCAGACGGCAATTTTCAGATCACCATATCTTTAATTATGCTTGGGAATTTCAATTTGTACCCTTAAAAGCTGCTCACTTCGGTATAATATCCAGAAAATAATGAATTTCGTAAAATAATGAAGTTATATTAGGTACCATCTATCATGCGCCATCTAACGTGATAGAAAGTTAGTTATACACAAGTTTTGAAGCGACAGTTCTATTCCACGAGTGTAGTGAAAAGACGAGGCGTCTTTGGCAGCTGGAAGAAATAATCAAGTTGCTGTTGAGGAAACGTCTAGAAATACGGGTGTGAGATTATTTTGAAATATATAGTCGTATCAACTTTCTATAAAATAAAATTATAGATACTTTGGTTTAATTAATTCACTTTCATATAGGTACTAATTATTATTAGGTAGAAATGGGTACAAATATTTTTTTAAATTTCAAATCTTTACAATACAGTTCCAGTACCATCTCCAAAAGCATGTGCACACAGCATGCAATTATGAAACATTTACATATATTTAAAAATAAAAATAACAATACATACCCACAGTGAGTATAGTTCATAAATATTAATTTAGTTTTAGTTTGCTCGCAATCCACAGCAAACTACTCCTTCCCAAAGGCCTAAAACAATCCACTACAGAGAGCGAACACCCTATTTACGATAATTATGATTATTATTATTTTGTTTACGTAATTTTAGACAGAGAAAAACTGCAAAAACATAACGATTTTCCACTATTTTACTAAAACAAATCTATGAAACGTACGCAATTTTATTTCCTAAAAAGTTCATAAGACTACATTTTGTCAAAAGTACACGTTGACTTGAAAAATCTTTGTTAATATTGGATATTGTGCGAGCGAGGGACGCAGTGGCGTTAAACCATCTTAACACATAACTAAACTAGATTTAAATAACAATTTAATGTGTCAACTTTGTGGTAAGTGCTAGTACAAAAAAAAAAACTGGATATTAAATATAAGTGGTGACATTGTATCGTCTTACTTTAGACATATATGTTATTCTATTGATAACAAACAACTTATCCTAAGAATTCATATGTCGCAATAGATAAAAAAAATCGCTTTACCATACAAATTGGCTATTTTAGAATTAACAGTTTGTATGTAGCTTAAAAACATGTCACTTAATAGAATAATATTAGTCTAGAGTAAGGCCATACATAATTAATTCAACAACAAATTGTAATTTAAATCAAGATTAATTTCGCGTTAATTTTAATATTGTACTTAGGTACAGTCATATTATTAATAGAGCATTGCATTTTATTTATCTAAGCTCTGGTGATTTTAAATTGTGATGTAAAATAAATGCTAAATTAAATTAAAAAGATATTAAACATTAAAAAAAAAGTGTCGCTAACTATGCTTTAAAATAAGGCCTAAGTTTCTACATTAATTTTTATACAAATATCAGTCGAGCAAATGAAAAGCAAGAAAATATTATAGGAAGCATATTAATTAGTCGTATAACAATATAAGTTGCGCTTACTCACTCTTATCGCACGGATAATACAGCTATCTCACTTCCTCGGTTCACACACACTGCATAAACCGTGGCATTTATTTTATTCGAATCATAGACACCAAGGAAGTTTTTAATTAGTCCGGTTCTGTCTTCTTGTCTTGCTGAGTGTGTTTTTATAATACCATTACTATGTACGACTTGGAAGCAAATCAAGCTTGCTTTTTTTTTGAGATATACTGAACTGCATTCTCAAATTTGAAAAAAAAATGTAGTCAGTTAGAGAATGGTAATATTACACGAAATTTTTTAAAAATCTTTTTTTCAAAAAATAAGAATGGTTCAAAGTCAAAATATCTTTATTCAGGTAAACCTTATTACAGGCATTTGTGACACGTTACTAATTAAATTATTTTGAATGATTCTACTCCTGTTAGTAGTACTAAGTAGTGGTCCAAAAAGTGAGCTGTTAGCAAAAGACCAGCAGCTTAGCATATTCCAGTGACCTGTTAATGTTTGCAGTTAGCATGATGTTTAGCAGTATAAATTCACCATTACAATATTCAGAATATTATAATACATAAATATCAGGGTGACTTTGTATGGCCTTACGTTACGACTAATATGTGAATTCTATTGATCGAACAAAAACCATGTCGGAAATGACATTTTGTTTTGGGTTCTCGATACAAATTGGTAAAGCATCATCAAGACCGTATATGGGGTGGTCACAAACCACGCTTATAAGGAGCGTGTTCACATAGGCTCAAGTAGCAAGCTCGAGAAAAAAAACGAATAAATTTAATACATTATTGTCCTGCAGCCCTATTCTGTTACGTAGTCACAAACGTTGGATTGTCAAAATAGTGAATTCTGTTATTTACTATCACTTTTAGCCCGAGTTTCTCCGATCATAGCCGACCTTACGTCAAAATAGCGTTTTCCACTATTTCAAAGTTCACCCATGGGGCTGCAACTTCAAAAATTTAAATACTTAAATTGTCCGCCGCGATTTATATTAAAGTTAACAACATTTATATTAATTAAACTAAGATTATAATTTACATTAAACATAGTTTTATAACACACATTAGGTAATAAATCAAAAAATATGGCAAATGATAAAAGATTTTTTTTTTTTTTAAAGAATGCATCGTAATTTTATTTTGCTGTCGTCCGTAGTGGAAACCTTTATACGAGAAAACTAATTTTAATAGCGTTTTACACTGACAATTCCGTTATTTAAGGAATTCATTCCACTATATAACGTTGGCGCTTAAGTAACAGAATTCACGGCCATAACCGCTAGACAACGGAGGCAGACTATAATTAAAAAAAAAATAGTTTACATTATAATTAAATTGTACTAACTATTCTGTACTTATAACACACAATACGCCGCAACTCCGTATCCGACCGATGACCGTATCCCATGCGGGGTCGCAAAGCTTTAAGGAAATGGATTCACATTTCGCCAACTTTCCTATAGGCCCATCATGACAAGTGGCAAGCTTTTCGATGTCTCTAGCGTACCAAACTCAAAAAAAAACACAAATTAATGTTTGTATCCGACCAGGAATTTAATATATCAGATTTTGCAATTAACTAGAATTAATTTAAAAAAAAAATACTATAACTTTTTTTTAAATGTTACAATCTATAATTCTTGGTATAATTTGTTATAATTGGCGCCCAACGTGGGGCCCGATATCGTAAAATGTCAGACTGACGTTTTGTATTTAATTAGAAGCTGAGACGTTGGGGATGACGTCCCTAAGTCCTAAGTAGCGCTAGTTTTTGAGGCGTTACAAGTATAATTGTACTTTTAAGATATATAGTAAATCAGCTTTCTAGGAAATAAAATTATAGGTACAGTCGACCAAGAAGACGTCTTGTGTGCGCATATAATGATATATTTTCTAATGTAGACATATTTGCTTTATCTGCATGTAGGTATAAAAGAATAAGGTCAAAGAAACGTTAAAACTTACATAGGCTTTTTAATTATTATTTTTTCACATTATTTTTATTTTTTATTTAATTTTATATTACTTAAAGTAGGTAATATTTAGTTTTTGTATTCTTATTGAAAATTTTATAATTTTGTTATTTCTTATAGGCAATAAAGGCTACTGTGGTAATCGCCTATAATAGGTGCTATTCTATAATTATTTATTTTTATTTTATTTATTTAATACTTTATTGCACAAAGACAAAGGCGGGCTTTAATGCCGCAAGACATTTTATCATAGCCACCAATGGTATAACTTTAAACACTTTACTGAAAAGTAGGTGCAAATATAAAGGATCATAAAAAATATATATTTAATAACTAGATGTATAAATATATAATATACTACGTACTAATACATACTTATATACTCGTATAAACCTACATACATACATAATAATATACTAGCTTTATTGCGATAGGAAATGCGAATAGACCATTTTTTTAAATAGCGATCTGGTGGTTACCTGCCCGATACTAAGAGGCTATCCCATCTGTGGATAACGGTGTTAATTGTATAATTACCTGTACTATGTAATCTATATTTGTATTGTATCCTTATTGTACAATTGTTTGTTATCCAAATAAAAAAAAAGTGGTTTCTTTGTAATTCAAATATTGCCAAGGTCGAGTATTCGAATGATCGTACTATTTTCAGAGGAAAATCAAGCTTATTGTTAGATGACTTGCAAATAAATCTCAAACCTCACTTTTTTGATGGACTGTAATAAATATACCAAGTTTTGATAAGAGCAAAATGACAATTCAAAATAATACCTAACGATTTTCTTATATTTTACTAAAACCAATCTATGAATAATATATCTCTAATTTGTTTGTAATTTTACTTCCTAGAAAGTCAATAGAATACATTTCTCGAAACTACACTGAAGAGTTAAAAAAAACTATAAAAGTGTTGGATTGTGCGAGAGAGAAAGATGCGAAATAAACAACCCTCTTAAATGATGATGAAATAAGGTTGTAAGGTCATTGTAATAAGAATTCAAGTTCTTCAACTGAATATACTTAAGTATTTTTTTTTATTTAATAGTTTAACCTTTATTTAGCGTTTGACAAGTGCTTAAGAAACCAAAAAATTTTTTTTTTTTTTTAAACCAGACGAGTGCTGTTACTACGACATAAACATTCTACATGCTTCGAATATATACCAAAATATAAAAAAACGTATTTTATTATTTTTTATTAATGAGGCTGAAGATATATATTTTACTTAAATTTAATAAATAAATTCAGGAGGATGAGCCGAAAAATACTTTTGCCTCACAAATATAAAAAAAAAACAAAAAAAAAACGGTGAGTTGTATTTAGATTTTAAAACGAGACGCTCATTTTCCAATTTATAGTTTAATTGTAACTTTAACACAGCCCTATAAACTATTGACACAAGTTTGTATTTTGTCTACTGTCTGCTTACTTTAGCCTCATTTTTATTTATTGTGATGGGATGTATCACGCAAAGGTTTTTGTAGATGTCGCTAGCGGCAATGGTACCCTGTTTACACCTATGATGCATCATTTTTTAAATGTTTATGCAGTTTTCATTTTTATAACAGAAAAATGACTTGTAACTTAACGTTACCTACCTTAAAAGACGAATTAAGAAAGCGAACAGTCTTTAAAAAGAAAAAAGGTTGAATTAAATAAACGGAAATTTGGAGATTTCGCATGGAAATCTCGATTTGTACTCTTAAAAGCTGCTCACTTCGGCATAATATCAACAACAAAAAAATGGCATAATAAAAATATAAGTTTTCTATGCAACTGACAGTTATGTTAATTATTGTTAATTGAATAACTAAAAAAATTAACTTATAACACATTTTTTTTTTTCAAAATGGTATCTCTACTACATTTTATTTTAAAAGAAAATTTTAGGATTTTTTTAAGTGGGCTACATTTTACGAATTTATAAATGCTGAGGGGAGCCGATTTTGATATAAACTAAAACTACATAATAAGAATTTTCAAAAATGTATTATACCAGTTGGGATAAATTATTTGAAAACAATAAAAAAATAGTATATTGGTTATTATTATTATTAAATACTTTTTAAAATACGTGGTCATTGATAATGCAATTAGACCGTAAAGCAATTATTACTGGGATAGGTAGTATTGAATGTACTCCATACAAACTTTAATACATATATATGAGGCATACAGCCGGTTTCTCGAAGCTCTACTTATATATTTCCTAGCTAAGAAATCATTAATATTATTACAACGTAATAATTGCACAGTAATTCGGTTCTTGTATCTTTGTTGAGTCAATTTTAACTGGTCGGGTTATATTCATTTGTACTATTCGAATAAACGGACTAAACGAAAGAAAGTAAATTACTATTTTATTCGTTATTGCTTTGTGAAATGCTATATTGACAAAATCTGACAGTTCCCTTTTTAATTATTTCTTAAGATATGTTTGGGAAAGACATCTCTTGGATTTATTTTATTTTTCTTAGTTAATTTTTGATATAGTGGACTGTCCAATACTGTAACCGACAAATATAAGGGAGCTGCCACTAAAACTGTTCAAATTAAAGAGTCAAACAAATGCTGGTTAATAAATGTTTTTATTCGACAAAAGAATACCTAGACACTAAGCTTGACAAAGTCATGTGACTAAATAAATATTTGTATGCTAGAAATAGCAAAGCATGTGATATAATTACATATAATAATTTACATCCCTGTACCTACCATGTTTCTGACAAATAAATTATTTCATTTCATTCAACATAGTGATAGGTTTACTAACAAAAATGGATTGCAATTATCTTATAAATTAAAACATATTATTATTAATTATCAAAAATACGTTCGAGAAACTGACCGTTTGCAGTTTTTTGTCATATTGAATTTGCGTTGGCGGGTTTTGGAATTATACGCCTCATATTATATTTATTCTGAGGAATTTTATTTGATGGATGATTTGAATGGTTAAAAAGTAGTGGTGTTTTTAGAACGCAGTTCGAACCTCGTCATGTACAGTGGCGGATTTCCCTAAGGTAGGCTAGGGCGGTCAAAAAAGTAAAATATCATCACGACCGTTTCCCTTTCGGGGTGGTCAGAAACCACGCTTATGAAGAGCGGATTCACATTTAGCCAACTTTACTATAGGCCAATCATGACAAGTGGCAAGCTCGTCGATGTCTCCAGCGTACCAAACTCGAGAAATATCACAAATAAATTAAATATTAATTAAATGTATTTATTTACATTAATATTTTTTTGTCCCGACCAGGAATCGAACCCGGTACCTCCGAGTTTAACCGCTAGACCACGAAGGCAGTCAATTGTGTCAAAAAACGTATGGCAGGCGGGTTGCACTCCGCCTTGCAATCTATACCGCATTTTATGTATAAAATATAGATAATTATGTAACATATGTATATAAATAATTATATATTCGAATATTTAACTTGTAATCTGCCAAGTTGGCAGGCTGATTCCACTAACCAATCCGAAAAGTAGAGTCTACTAAAATAATTCATTTAGCATGGCAATAAAAGTCAACAATCGCATTCCGGAAAATATTAAACATCTACCAATTCGGTTTAAAAAAATACTCCGAAAGTGGCTAAATGAACGGTGAAAATGATAAAAAATTATGTACCTGACTAATATTAATTACGCAATAATAATACAATTGACATCTAGAATAATTAATTAATTATATTTGACATTGAAATCTATTGAAGCAATTATTATTTATAATTTATAAGACTGTGCCAATGTTTCTGAATTGGTAATTTATTTTTTATAAAAGTCGTATAAAATTTAGCATGCCGTCACTGGCGAAACACGTGACTTGTGTATGAGACCATACTCGTATTTGTAACCATGTGTTTTTAAGCAAATAAAAAAAAATCATTTCAAATAACTAGATGTAACAACTTATGAACTATATTCTTGCGAAATGAAAAATTTCATTTCTAAATCGACTAAGATGAAAGTTGGCATGCTGAGAAAGGGACGGCTGATGGCTTGGGGCCAAGGGTACCATGTACCAATGAGAAATACACTTTTCTGGCGTACATTTGTAATAGATTAATAACACCACCATTTTTCGGAGAGCACGTTGAGCCGTCGCTCCTGGTTCCACTGATACCAAACTTGAGGAATCGTAAATAAGTTGTCATTTGTTATTGATACTCTGGAAGGTCTATCTCCAGCAGTAGTCTGTGATGATAATGATTGTGATGCTACTAGAAAATATTCAAAAAATGCTTCAATATTATGGCCTCAAAGTTTACAGTTGTTTGTATGAAACCCTTTCTATACGTTATTATTCTAAGATAAATTAATATGTAACGTTTGATTATTTATTTACGGATCACCAACATATATATGTATATACTGGGTTAAATTTATTAAAGAGCAAATAATTTTATATTATAATCTAGAATAAAAATTAAGAACTATGTATTTTTTTATTTTAATTATTCAGTAATAAAATCTTAAGTTACGGTGCAGAGAAGTTATCCTAAAAATATTGTCACTCATACTGACCCTAATCAAGATCAACAAATCAGAGGTCGACGATCGCGCGAACGTTGACTTACGTAATTCTTTCTTAGGCTGTGGACGAGATCAATTAATAATAACACTCCTCAGCCCTTAGGTATTTATCACGATGGATATCGCGATTTTCAGACGCGGCCTGATTCACCATGCAATAGTGTTTTGTTTTTCGGATAATGATTTTTATCTATAAAAAAGTGACCTTATTTATTTCACAGACGTTCTACCAATGACAACTGAAGCTCAAAAAAAATATTTGCTCTTTTGCACGCGGTATACATTCACATTTGCAGTATTATCCCATGCATATACTATTTAATGCTACCCTAATTACAGGCGACCCACAGCATGCAATATGGTACTAAAATTAAAAAAACCTAGACGAAAAAAGGTCATACTTTAAAGGAGCAAATTGTATTGTACGCTAATTTATTTATTTAAAAAAAAAACTAAAAGTACGATTTAAATAATGGCGGTAACTTTTAACAATCTTTGAATAATACAGATTGTTTAGCTACATTATTATTATTATTATATACTTGCCCGTCTTAAGAGCGTTAAAAAAACCTAAACAAAAAAAAAGAAAACGTTTTACTTTGAAACTTTGTATTGTACGCTAATTTATTTATATAAAAAAAAACTAATAGTAAAATTTAAATAATGGCGGCAACTTTTAACAATCTTTGAATAATACGGATTTGTTAGCTACATTATTATTATATATTATACTTGCCCGTCTTAAAAGCGTTTAATGTGTTCCCTCTCGCTCGCACAATAGAGCACTTTCAAAAGATTATTCACACCTTAGTGCACTTTTGAGAACTGTAGTCTATTAATTTTCTAGGAAATAAAACTACGGACATTTTAACATACAGTGTAAACACCGTCACAAGATTTAACGACAAACTCCCAAAAGCGTCAAAATCAATTGGCTTTGGTTGGTTTAGTTTGTCTTCCAAATCTGATTTTTCCTCTCTCCATTTACCGACAACTCTCTATAATTTTTTTATATAATTTATTATTGTTTGTTTGCATGTTTTATAGGTTTTTTTTTATTTTTTTGTGTAAAATTTAGATTAAGTTGATTTGTTTTTAACTTTTTGCATGTTTTTTGTTTATTTTCCTCTTGTTTTGTGTATAGTACTTAAGTAGCTTGCTCGCGTACCTATATATTTTGTGTATAGTACTTAAGTAGCTTGCTCGCATACCTATATATTTTGTGTATAGTACTTAAGTAGCTTGCTCGCGTACCTATATATTTTGTGTATAGTACTTAAGTAGCTTGCTCGCATACCTATATATTTTGTGTATAGTACTTAAGTAGCTTGGTCGCATACCTATATATTTTGTGTATAGTACTTAAGTAGCTTGCTCGCATACCTATATATTTTGTGTATAGTACCTTAAGTAGCTTGCTCGCGTACCTATATATTTTGTGTATAGTACTTAAGTAGCTTGCTCGCGTACCTATATATTTTGTGTATAGCACTTAAGTAGCTTGCTCGCATACCTATATATTTTGTGTATAGTACTTAAGTAGCTTGCTCGCGTACCTATATATTTTGTGTATAGTACTTAAGTAGCTTGCTCGCGTACCTATATATTTTGTGTATAGTACTTAAGTAGCTTGCTCGCATACCTATATATTTTGTGTATAGTACTTAAGTAGCTTGCTCGCGTACCTATATATTTTGTGTATAGTACTTAAGTAGCTTGGTCGCATACCTATATATTTTGTGTATAGTACTTAAGTAGCTTGCTCGCATACCTATATATTTTGTGTATAGTACCTAAGTAGCTTGCTCGCATACCTATATAATTTGTGTATTGTACTTAAGTAGCTTGCTCGCGTACCTATATATTTTGTGTATAGCACTTAAGTAGCTTGCTCGCGTACCTATATATTTTGTGTATAGTACTTAAGTAGCTTGCTCGCGGAGCTATATATTTTGTGTATAGTGCTTAAGTAGCTTGCTCGCGTACCTATATATTTTGTGTATAGTACTTAAGTAGCTTGCTCGCATACCTATATATTTTGTGTATAGTACTTAAGTAGCTTGCTCGCGTACCTATATATTTTGTGTATAGTACTTAAGTAGCTTGCTCGAGTACCTATATATTTTGTGTATAGTACTTAAGTAGCTTGCTCGAGTACCTATATATTTTGTGTATAGTACTTAAGTAGCTTGCTCGCGTACCTATATATTTTGTGTATAGTACTTAAGTAGCTTGCTCGAGTACCTATATATTTTTCAATGTTGTGTGCACTACTCAAGAATTAGTCTGGTTCTTTAATTCAGTCATAGAAATGTAAATTATTGTAATTTGTTCGTTGCACCATAAATAAATAAATAATTATAATTTATTTATTTATTAATATTCTTTAATACAGCTTGTATTGTGCGAGCTTGTAAGAAGCGACATCAAACTTTAAGACTAAAAGTTACATTATGCATACAAATTAATTTTTCTAACTTAATTTATTATTATTTATATATATTTACACACGGGACACTTTGGTACTCGAAGACAGATCCAGACTCGACGTCCAATATTTTATTCATACAAGTTTTCACACAAACCAGTCATATATATCAACGTGTTCTCGGTACAGTTTTCTGATAGATATATACAATATTTTACATACATACATACATATATTTTTGGCTATAAAAATATAATCGCATTTTAACAACAGTTTAGTATAAACTTGAAATATCTTGCTTTAATACGTAAGGCTTACCGTTAATCCCTCTCGCTCGCACAATTGTACATAGTATAGTATCATCACGACCGTTTCCCTTTCGGGGTGGTCAGAAACCACACTTATAAATAAGCGGATTCACATTTAGCCAACTTTACTATAGGCCAATCATGACAAGTGGCAAGCTCGTCGATCTCTACAGCGTACCAAACTCGAAAAATATCAAAAATTAAATAAATATTTTTGTGTCCCGACCAAGAATCGAACCCGGTACATCCGAGTCTAAATCCACGGACTTAACCGCTAGACCACGGAGGCAGATTTTTTCAAACTTTATAGGAAATATGTCATTTAGCAAAAACATTTAGCAAACGATTTTCCTATTTTACTAAAAATGATTAATATATCTGTAATTTTATTTACTATTTTTTATTTTATACTAGCTTGACATGTGACCTTGCCCCCACCAGATGGTAAGTGGCGCGCATGGTCCATGAATGTTAGCAACTGGATTTAGACACTAATGTCCGACATCAGTCCCTAACACTATGCCGGCTTGACTAGATGCCTTTTCACACTTAGCTTGAAGGACTTCAGGTTATAGGAAAGTGGAAACACAGAGGCTGGAAGAGCATTCCACATCTTTATCGTGCGACAGATGTATGAGTCCCCAAATTTATAGATACGCGAAGGGATGGTGAAAGTTGATACATTCATATCTTCTTCTCAACATCTTCAAAAATGTTGTATTGTGCAAGCGAGATGGATGCAGAGCGTTAAACCATCTTTAAACATATTTTTTTTTCAACGAGATATCTCAAATGTGACTATATCTTTAATTTATATCACATACAAAAAATATTCCTATACATATTTATTAAAACACGAAATATTATGAAACTTAAAGTTACAAACCATCTAACTATAAAGATAAAATTTAATAAAAATTCTATTATTAGTCGATAAAATGCATAATAAAAAAAACAGTTACAAGTTAGACAGATGGCAAATTAAGTTTTAAGGTTTTTTTTTGTAAACTGTCCAATCTAATCAATCCATGTATTTTTTTGTAAACTGTCCAATCTAATCAATCCATGTATTTTTTTTGTAAACTGTCCAATCTAATCAATCCATGTATTTTTTTGTAAACTGTCCAATCTTAATCAATCCATGTATTTTTTGTAAACTGTCCAATCTAATCAATCCATGTATTTTTTTGTAAACTGTCCAATCTAATCAATCCATGTATTTTTTGTAAACTGTCCAATCTAATCAATCCATGTATTTTTTGTAGAATACCTAAGGTTTTATTACTTTGTTTTAAATATGTATTTTAAGTAAAAAAATGCATATTTTTTTTATACTAGCACGAAATGTGACCTTGAGCCCACCTGATGGTAAGTGATGCGTGAATGTAAGCAACTGGAATCAGACACTCATAACACTATGCCGGTTTGACTGGGTATATTAAGCTTTTTAGCTAAATTTCTAAAATATATCCTTTTAATTTAGTATGTATGTATTTTTGTTTAATTTAGTGTGTATGTATTGTTGTTCAATTTAGTATATGTGTATTGTTGTACAATTTAGTATATATGTATTCTTGTTTATATTAGGGTGTATGTATTGTTGTTCAATTTAGTATATGTGTATTGTTGTTTAATTTAGGGTGTATTTATTGTTGTTTAACTTAGTGTGTATGTATTGTTGTTCAATTTAGTATATATGTATTCTTGTTTATATTAGGGTGTATGTATTGTTGTTTAATTTAGTATATGTGTATTGTTGTTTAATTTAGGGTGTATTTATTGTTGTTTAACTCAGTGTGTATGTATTGTTGTTCAATTTAGTATATATGTATTCTTGTTTATATTAGGGTGTATGTATTGTTGTTTAATTTAGGGTGTATTTATTGTTGATTAACTCAGTGTGTATGTATTGTTGTTCAATTTAGTATATATGTATTCTTGTTTATATTAGGGTGTATGTATTGTTGTTTAATTTAGTATATGTGTATTGTTGGTTAATTTAGGGTGTATTTATTGTTGTTTAACTTAGTGTGTATGTATTAATGTTCAATTTAGTATTATATGTATTCTTGTTTATATTAGGGTGTATGTATTGTTGTTTAATTTAGGGTGTATTTATTGTTGTTTAACTTAGTGTGTATGTATTGTTGTTCAATTTAGTATATATGTATTCTTGTTTATATTAGGGTGTATGTATTGTTGTTTAATTTAGTATATATGTATTGTTGTTTAATTTAGTATTTATGTATTGTTGTTTAATTTTGTATTTATATTTTGTTGTTTAATTTAGTGTGTATATATATATTGTTGTTTATATACATAGCGGATTTTTGAGACGGGTCAGTAAGAGCAGGTACAGGTTAACCGTTATAGTTACAAGAAAACGGTCCTAGGGGACCGTCCATAACTTTTAAGATATGCTGAACAGATTTTGGAAAAAATGTACAGACAGCAAAAAAATGGTAATTACACTTGTAAACTTTTTTTTAATACTAATCGATTCTGTATTTTATAAGGATCAATCACGAAAAAAAAAAAACCCTATAATATAATATAATATGTAGGTATATTAATTAACTCTAAATTTTCTTTGTATATCAAAAAAGTTATGAATCTCCTAAAACGATATCCGCCTTTACTATGCCGTCCTAAAAATCCTACCTGTATATTTGCAATTAGAGTATATAGTATATTAGATTCAGTAATTTAATTTACTGTAATAATTGTTTTTATTTAATTTTGTACTAATGCCATAATATTGACTAGTAACAATGCCTAGCGGAATTAGGTCCGGCTTTGTACATATATTAACAGATATTTTTTGGAAAATAACAAGGATTGATTTATCGTTAAGGTTTATCGGGTGTGTGCATTCCTCTCGTTGGCACAATCCAATTTAATCAAAGAATTTTCTAGCTTGACTGTTTTTTTTTTATATTAAAAAAGCTGACCCGGCGAACTTTGTACAGCCTGACAGTCAATATGTATATGTATGGGCGCCACCTATCGGACAACAGTAGTACTATATCAGAAACCTTGGCCGATGTTCACACAACATATTCCCAAAGTTTTATCCCGATCGGTCAAATAGTTTTGAAATGTATAGTGAACATACATACGACATTTATCTTTATATGTATAGAAGATAGAGGAAAATCGATTTAAATGTTTTTGCTTTTTTCTCTGTCTTAAAATTAGGTATGATCGTAATTTTTATTTTCTAGTAAGTTAAATTCTCAAAAGTAAACTTGGAAAATATTGGATTGTGCAAGCGAGAGGGATGCAAAAGCGTCTTAACGGATTTATTATTTTTAAATGGCAGTTTAACTTTAAAAAAAAAACAATTTACAGCCAAACCTGATATACTAAGTTTGATCGAGCTTTTTGAATATATTTTTATTTTATTAGATATAAGGCTTTGGCGTTTAGTCGTACTGTTCCATCCATTTCATTACAGCCCCTAGAACACAGAGTCATGGACTTCCACTAATAGGCCTTGCAGAATTTGGCCTAAGCTGGCCAGACGGGTTAGTCGTACTATTATCCCAAAATGAATCTGGTTTATTTGTCGTCTGGAGCTCCAAAATCGAGTTGATAGGAGCCTGCTCTCGTCATTTCTTCCATACTAGGTTCCTTACACTCCCTTCCAGAATGTCCCGTGGCTCCACAATTAAAACATGATACTTTGGGAGCCGCGTATAGTAAAGGCACATATCCATAAGGGTATTCTCCATTTACGAACGGAGGTGGAGGTCCTCGATAGGAAACTGGGTAGGAATATCGTGGGTAATGTAGGTACTGGGGGTGGGGAGGTCGAGGGCCTGGGGTCCCGGGGGGGGAAGACCCGCTGGACCCAGACTCCGAAGAAGAAAGTCCCCCCCTTCGGACCCCGTTCAGTTTTGTGAGGGCTCGCAACTGATTTATAGCAGTGGGAGCCCCCAAACCTAAGTCGCGTAGTTGTTCGTCTTCTAAACATCGCATCTGCAAACATAATACATGAATAAATTAGATAAAAATTGCTCCACCATTAGGATCATTAAGATCAAGGCCGTTTCCCTTCCGGGGTGGTCAGAAACCATGCTTATAAAGAAGCGGATTCACATTTAGCCAACTTGACTACAGGCCAATCATGACAAGTGGCACGCTCGTCGCTGTCTCTAGCGTACCAAACTACATATAAATTAAATGTTAATAAAATTAATGAATATTATTGTGACCCGAACAGGAATCGAACCCGAAATCACACACCGGGTATTATAAGTTATTTTGATTTTTAAAAATCATATCTTTAACTTTTGATTACCTAATTACCTTGACACAATAATATAATCGCCGCGGGGAATCCCTGAGAACTATTATACATATGTCGCGTTCCAGTTATAACCCGCGCTAACATCATGAACCAGCGCCACCAACTTGAATCAGACACTCATGACTGACATCAATCCCTAACACTATTTGCTTGACGGAAATTCGAGTCTGATCCCGAAACGTGTGGGTACACTTTACTGGGTTCATCGGAACGGTTCATTTATTTATTTATTTGGTAATTCATTAAGCACTTCCTATTTTTAAATATAAATAAAACAAAGTGTGTGTGAGATATTATCGATTTTTTTATTCATTTGAAAAACCTATTGATGCCGTTATGTGTGGTCATGTTATAATAACATCGCTCAAATATCCAATGGCTTCTCTGGATGAAGCGCATCCAAATCTGTCGCACATAAATCACACTGAATTTGACTGTGGCATAGGTTATGTTGGCTTTGAGGACGGCTGAAGTTTGTGGCTTATTCGCATACACCTGCGACTTAAGAAAACCCCACAAGAAAAAGTCTAATGGGGCCAAATCCACCACATTACGAATAGTCCTCTCGGTAGGATAGCGATCGTAAAATGGGCGAAGCAAAGGACGATGCCCGAACAGAGCACCATTTTGATAAAACAAATTTATTATTTGCACATGTTGTTGAATTCTATATCCATCCATGGTGATTTGGCAGAACAGACTGAATAAATGACAACTAATTTGACAGATGTACCTTCAACAAGATGGCCGTTATCAACTGTTGGAAGACGCTTTACAAAGTAAATGGAATACTTACATCACTGACTGTTAAATTTTCGAAATTGGCTGCTATTTGTGTGAGTGGCTGTTGTTCTGGAGGCGCGGGAGGGGGCGACCTGTCTCGGGAGGCGCGACGTCTCGCTCGGGGGGATGTCGCGCGGCTGTCTCCGGGAGACTTCAGCGGAGACGCCGACGGACAGGGGGGAGGGTAGTTTATCATCTACAAATAATAACATGCAGAAGATATATTAATCTAGTTACTGATCTTTGCAATAAACAACGTTTGACTAGGACAAAGCCCTCTGGCCAGCGTAGCGAGTGTAGGCCAAATTCTCCAGTTACATGTTCTGGAAGGCCCATCTCCAGCAGTGGAGGTCTAGGACGCTATGTTCTAAGGGCTATTATAATAATAAAAAAATAAAAATAAACACGGTTTAGAAAGGAGAGTCGCAAAATGAGTCGTCCAAACCCGACACATCGCTCCATTATTTTACTTGTCCTAACCCAACTTTACTTATTACAGCCCCTAGAACACACTAGTCCTCCACTGTTGGGAGATGGGCCTTCTTTCTTCGTTCTTATTAATTTATTAACATCAGACTGGAAAATTCTCATGGATACATTTGAACACCATTACAGGATCCCAGATGAACGAGCTGTATCAGCCTATAGGCCAGACATCTTAGTGTTTGTTTGGAACTTAAAAAAAGTTATCCTTATTGAACTTACCGTTCCGTGGGAATCAAATATTCCAAAAGACCACAACATGAAGTCGAATAAATATTATGATCTCACAGAAGAAATGATCAGGAACGGGTTCAAGATTCAGCCTTATGCAGTGGAAGTTGGTGAGAGAGGAGTTCCAGCGAAATCTTTGCATCACTTACTGAAAGAATTGGGCCTAAGCGGGTCTGCCGTCAATACATTTATGGAACGAGCTTCCAAGACGGCATTAACGGAATCAATTTGGTTGGGTAGGGAGAGAAGTAGAATGGTGGATGGTAAGCGTATTATCGCGCAATAAAAAAAAAAGGAGGCCTCCTTTTCTTAAACCAGACTATTGTCGGTCGCAAGCCCGAAACACCATTCTTCTTATCTCCTATCCACACACGATGGACCCGGCACCCGCACGGTAAATCCATGGAATGCTTAGAATTTTGTCTTCTTCAACATGTTGGTATTAGTGGTACCAGGACCGGCAGCTACATGCTCTTTGAGGCACAGTAAAGGTGGTGTTGTAAAAACTATGACAAATATACATAAGAAAAGTGTATTTCTCTTGGTACATGGCCGTTGAACCAACCCTTGTAAGATTTTAAGGGTTCTTACAACCGAGCTACCACCACTCTTAACAACACAACAACACTACGTAATTAATAAGTCATACTAACCCGGCAGAATGGGATGACCCCTATTGTATGGACAAAACAAAACAAAAGAAAAACGCTATATAAGGATAAGTAAGTACTATTATAGCATCTGTTAATTTAAGTATCTTTTAAATCATGTTTGCGTTATTACTCTATCCTTGTTTTTATTTTTATATCCAGTTTTTTTTTTTCTTTCCTTTCCATAGTATTTGTGTTTAACTTCTATTATGTATAAAATATTTTTGGCTCTCAATGTCTTCTTATTGTTATTAATTTATTACACAGATGTTCAAACTTGTCACGTGCCGGCAAAGCCTTTAAAGGGGCCCCTTAGTGGTTCATATTATTTATTAGTTTTCAATTTCAGTATCTTGCAGAGTGACAATTTTGTTTATCTGTGATATTGTTTGCGTATGTTGACTGTTTGTTGCCTAAATAAATGAAAATAAAAAATAAAAAAAGGAAGGCAAAATATAGTGTGCAATGGCGAGCTATAAGTAATAATACATAGAATCATTCAAAAAAAATAAAAACCTACCTCTAAGGGTGGATTTTGTTGTGGGACCATCATATTAGGAGGCCAGGGGGGATGTCCCACAACATAGTCCGTCAGGTTGTAGTGTGAAGGGAGGGGCAGGCCGGGGGGCAAGTGGGGCACTTCGCACACCACTGGGGGGGGCATCCCGGACGGGGACCCCAGCTCTGAGCTCCGACCTGCCTCGTGGCTACTCATTGGAACCTGAAAATTGTAAACATCTTGGAAAAAATCTTAAGGTAGTCAGATGTATTATATACATTCCATGTCCTTTGTTTATAATGTCTATGTTCCTTACCCTGGGTTACCCTGGGTACCACACAGTTTTAATAGGAAACAGTGAAACTCTTTGAAACTAATTGGAACTTAATTCTTCTAGTCATACCAATCAAAAGTCAACATGACGATCTTAAGAGGGTTTAGCGCTTGTGCTTGTTGCTCTCACTCACACAATTCAGTCTTGTTTCAAGAGGTGTTATTTTTATATAAATATCTCCATGGCAAGCTTACAATATTATGTCTCCTTGAAAGTACAAATTGGCATTTGACATCATTGGCATATACTTGCAACGAGAACAACAAATAGGTGGAAAGAGGACAGATGGTGTTAATTTGCCCAGTGTTTTCGGGTGGGGAAGTATCCACCATTTGTGCCGATAAACCCAGTAAAATGCCCAAAGACACCATTCTTCTCATCTCTTACACGATGGACCCGGCACCCGCACTGTGAATCCATGAAATGCTTGGAAATTTGTCTTCCTCTCTAAAAAGGCCCACCTCCATCAGTGGTGGTCTAAGACACCAAAATGATAATGGCTTTCAAGATGGCAGTAACAGAATCATACTGTATTTGATTGTGTCATATTGAGTAATTCTAGGTGAGCGCAATAAAAGGCCTGAGACACCATTCTTCTCCTTTTTCTTTCTAACACATAATGGACCCAGCACCTGCACAGTGAATTCATGGAATGCTAAGAAATTTATTTTCTCTCTTACTATCAAAAGAAATTCTTTATCATCATATGACTGAGTGGAAAGCCATTCAGTTACTATTTTGCAGCAGAAACTCGACTGTCTATGATGATGAATACAAAAATTAACCTATAGTAATGTAAAAAAAAACAGCCTCTAGAACACAGAATCCTAGACATCCAGAAATTGGCAAGGGTCTTTTGTATTTTTTTAATGACTATTAATTAACGAGTCCAAGTATTAGTCGAACTGGGAACAATGGTTTTACATGCTTTCCGAGCACATATACACATATTTATGTAAGAAAAGTGTATTTCTCATTACATTACGGTACATGCCAAGGTTCAAACAAACCTTTTTAGGGTTTTAAGGAAAGTTGGTACGCTGAAGACATCTACGAGCTTGCCACTTGTCATGATTGGCCTATAGTAAAGTTGGCTATGTGAATCCGGTTATTTATAACCATGGTTTCTGACCACCCAAAATGGAAATGCTTGTGATGATTCTAAACTTTTTTTTAAGGAAAGAACTCTATCAAAGTAGCCACCACCTCTCTAAAACTAGAATAAAATAAATATTGCTTTTACATAAATAAATAAATATTGGTTTTAGATTTCCTTATATTTTCTGCACCACCTGAACTAAATACTTGAACTGCCCCAAGTTTTTAAATTTTTCGCTTAAAGGACTAAAGGAATCCAAGTTATAGGAATGAGGAAAGAATGGCTAGCAGCAATAGGTCTGCCTTTATACATAATGCAAAAATATGTAAATAAATAATTTAAAATGTGGGTGGTCCTCATATTTAAGTTTTTATTTAACAAAAATTATTCTTACCTGAACTCCTGGATTCTTAACAAACATCATCCCAGGAGGAGGTCCCAGTGGCATAGGAGGAGGCTGAGATATTGAGCTGGCAACATTACTTGGAGCCATACAACTATTAGGCGAAGGTATATTCATCCGTTCCTGATGTGCATGATAACTCAACCTCTGCTCTTCCATCTTAAATTTCTCCAATATACTACCAAAGTGAGACTTCTGGTCAAAGGTGAAAGCGGGATGATGCAGTGCCATAGTAAACAACAACAATATTTCTTCTAACAAATCGCCATACAACCCTTTAAGCAGTCCACACTGCTCCAAACTGACCATTGCATTATAGAGAGTTGTGGCACATGCAAAATTACAAGAGCGCAATAAAGACACATAAAGGGCCATTTTTCGTCGGGTCCTAGGATCTGTGTTCGCTCCTCCAATGTCAGCGGCAAGATCAGTCGGATTATTTGCTCGGAGTTCAGCACCACGTAACTCCTGAAAGTCTCGCTTGCCGAGTTCTTCCAGGTAGGTACCTATGAACCGCAACTCAAATGGGAGACACATATTTAACAATGTACACATAGCATCTATGCGTTTATAGCTTTCCAATTCTTTAAACCATGATACCACGTCCTCTTTGCAAACCATTTCCAGAACACATTGAAATATTATGGTAAGAATCAACCGCGCTCCTTCAGTCGTTGTTGCCGCGTTGCTCACGATGCTCGACGCGGACACTTTATACAATTATTTGATGGTTTTAATGTGAAAATATTCGTTTTTAACATTAGTATATTCAGTTTTATCAGTATTTTAGTACAATATATTGGTTAAGCAACTACGAACAAGAGGCAATGCTAGTAGTTTTGTCTATGGCCGCAGGTCGTTTTTAGTCAGTGTTGCTATAATTCATGCGTCTCACTGTCATAGACAAAATATATTTTTTATTTTAGACAAAAAGCTCAAAATCGTTGATTTTAATACCTTAAAGTTAAGTAATTATAATTTCTATACAACTGTAGAAGATTGGAAATTGCATTTTATAGTTAAAAAAAATATTTTTATTGCAAATAATATTTTTGGTAATAGGATTATAGCATTTGGTTCCCAGACCATTAGACAACATTGTTTTTTTGTCAAGCAACACTGATAGTTACTCGGCATTTTTTGACAGAAAAAAGTTTTCTTACGAATCCCCTTTATTTTTTCGATAAAATCAGTTCTAAGATAATTTAATAGCTATTTTAAAGGTAAAATGGCTCCTCCGCCGGTGGATACAGATGTGGAGATGAAGAGTGTTGAAAGTCCTGCTGGCGGAAGTGACATTGAGCCTACAGATGTGAAAAAAGATGCTGACGTCCTGGCTGTGCAAGATTTACGGGAGCATGCCAGGCAGATTGATAAGGCTGTGACTTCAAAAGAGCCCAGGTTTGCGATGCGAGTTCTTAGATCCTTACCAAACACGAGAAGAAGACTTAATGGTAATGTTTTACGAGCGATCATTTCGCAATTATACCCTACGACTGCCGAGAAAGATGCTCTATTAGTCTTTGTTGAAGAAATACTTCCAGGTTCAGCCGAGATCGAGCCTCCTAGGGCTAGAAGCGCTGTGAAGACGCTAGTTCCAGAGATTGATGTATATTTGCATCTTTTAGTACTGCTCCGTTTACTTGACACAAATAAGCTCGCCGAAGCTACAGAATGTGCTCAACAGTTAATGAATAAGGTGACAGCTCAAAATAGGCGTACCTTAGACTTGATTGCGGCTAAATGCTACTTTTTCTACTCGAGAGTGTTTGAGTTGACACATAAACTGGATTTAATAAGAAGCTTTTTGCATGCCCGTCTCCGCACTTCAACTCTTAGAAATGACTTTGAAGGACAAGCAGTACTAATTAATTGTTTATTGCGTAATTACTTGCATTATTCATTATATGATCAGGCCGACAAGCTTGTAAGTAAGTCTGTCTTTCCTGAAAATGCTAGCAACAATGAATGGGCTAGATTTTTGTATTATTTGGGTAGAATTAAAGCTGCTCGGCTTGAGTACAGTTGTGCTCATAAGCATTTAGTACAGGCATTGCGAAAAGCTCCTCAAACGGCCGCTGTAGGTTTCCGTCAGACTGTACAAAAGTTGGCTATAGTTGTTGAATTATTGCTCGGAGATATCCCTGAGCGTGCAATATTCAGACAAGCAGCTTTACGACGTTCACTTGCTCCATACTTCCAACTAACCCAAGCAGTGCGTTTGGGCAACTTGCAGCGATTTGGCGAGGTACTGGAGAATTATGGACCGCAATTCCGTACCGACCACACCTTTACTTTAATCTTGCGTTTGCGTCAAAATGTAATAAAAACCGCGATTCGTTCAATTGGTTTATCATATTCGCGTATTTCTCCAAAGGATATTGCTAGGAAGTTGGGATTGGATTCAGCTGAAGATGCTGAATTTATTGTTGCTAAAGCTATCCGCGATGGAGTTATTGAGGCTTTTATTGACCCTGCAAAGGGTTATATGAGCAATAAGGAGAGTTCTGATTTATATTGCACAAGGGAGCCTCAGTTAGCATTCCACCAGCGGATATCTTTCTGCTTGGATCTTCACAACCAGAGTGTTAAGGCTATGAGATATCCTCCAAAAGCGTATGGGAAGGAGCTGGAGAGTGCTGAAGAACGTCGGGAGAGGGAACAGCAAGATCTGGAACTGGCCAAGGAAATGGCTGAAGAAGACGATGATGGGTTCCCCTAAACTTGCAACTTGACTAAATGTATCCTAGTTAATCTTTTGATGATTTGAATAAATATCTAACACATTTTAAAATTATGTGTTTTATTTTTGTGACTTTCATTGAGGTTTTGTATTATACACTTAATATTCTTTACATTCATTATAAATAAATAAAAATGGAGCAATTTTTTTTTTTTATACTAGGTACCAGTCAACATGCTGCGATGCCAACAGAAAATAAATATTTTTGAATTACTGCTGCCATGTATCATAAACATAATGCACTTTTAAGTGATGCCAATAGCCTGTTTAATAATAGTTCGGTAAAAAGTTGTGTAAAGACATTCAAAGAGTACAGATCAGCAAGCGTTTTTTTCGACGTTTTCTGTAGAAACGATGGGCCCGTGGGGATCGGAACTTAAAGCCTTTTATAAAGAAATTGTTCCAAGGCTCATTGACGTCTGGTGACAATAGGGCTGGCAGTTATTTCTCCCAAAAATTAAGTATCCTAATTCAAAGGGGAAATGCTGCTAGTGTATTGGGCACCATGCCACAAGACAGCGATTTGGAGGAGCTATTTTTTTTGTAAGTACATATGTATTTTTATTTTTTATATATGTATTATTATTATTTAGGTTCAATTTAGATTTTGTTCTAATATAGTTTATTTAATATAATATAAAAATTAAAAAATTGAACGCTCTTCCAATTTGCAGTTGTCATGGAAATACGTTTAACAGATAAGTCATATTGATTTAATTTAACACATTTGAGGGAATATCGTTCAATTAATAAACCTGTTAATAATTTAATTGTTTATTATAATTGTTCTAACTACAATTAACCATGGAGCTTTCCCCGGCAAATATGGAAAAGTTGGTAGAGTTATTTAGGCCGCCAGAACCTGAAGTACTGCAGGGTGAAGATCTACCTAAAAGTGGTTTGTATTTAAAAGAATTATAAATTTTATTTAAATATAAATTGTTTAATTATAGATTAGCTATTTTTAAAAGTAACTTTTGAGAGTCTTTATTCGAATCGTCCAACATTTCTATGCACTCGTTCACAGAGCATTGGCAGCCGTGGCAATTTTGGGCTCAGCTTTTCTTTACGCGACGCGACGTTGATTATGATGTCCACATTTTTTTTGGTAAAACTCCTCATCATTACAGCCCTAGTCCAGGTTTTGTGGTACAAGTCTAGTCTACTGCTGGAGATGAGCCTTCCAGAACATATATCTGGAGAAACACTCCTAGTCCACCTGAATATCCTCATCAATTCAAAACCGAATTGGATACTTATGTTAGGTTTAGAAGGAAAATTAAGGCAAGTCGCAATTTATTTTCCCAAAATGTACTTGTCAATTCATTATTTTTCAATTCATTAAATGATATTAAGAGCAAAGTGGAGAGGGCTACCGGGGCTGCATTATTGCTTCTAAAATATAAAAATCTATTAAACTTTGGGTGTAAAATTTAGGTAAAATTCGGATTTCCAAATGACAATAACTTCCAAAGTACAAAGATGATGACCTCATTAACTCATAAAAAAGAAAGTTATATTACGTCAGACTTGGCTGTATGGGCTAGACCCTTTGCCTTCCCTATCACCTTATTCATCATCCATCGGGAGACGAGAATACAAACAAAAAACAATCTTAATCAATTGACTATTTAATTAAGTAAAAAATATATAATATAATGCTGGGGTAAAAGAGATGTAATTCAATTTAAGAAAAACTCAATTAATTGTTATGATTATTCAATTGTATTTAGTTGAAGCACGGTACAAAAAAGTTGGGGCCTGGTTTTGGGCAATCTCTTTTGGTATATTTTACGAAAGTACACTCAAACTTAAATAATCTTCTAAAATGCTATATTGTGCGTGCGAGAGAAATGAACATGCGTAAAAGCTCATAAAATTAATATTCCTTCTATATAAAACATAAGTATTTCTGGAGAATGTAATTATCTCTCTCGATTACCAACATGCCTTTTTTCAATTATTTCTATTATATAGATTACGATATAAATTCGACGCGTAACAAAACTGAGGTTGGGAATAAATCAAAAACACTTAAAACTATCGAAGAGTTTGAAGAACAAGAGGAGAAAGAATTACAGGAGTTTGGTAAATCTGGGTTTGGTGCAGAGGACCGTAAAGCACCAGAATATTCCATGGTGTACCAGCAAGCTGTCACGCCACAAGATGTTTTTCTGCAGGTTCGTACCACGACTGAATTAGTTGGCAAAAAACACACTAAATATAAGCTTTAATTGAAACGAAAATTGTTCATTAGTCTTATTTGTGCATCATAACTGTTGGCTGTAGGAAGTCACTCATCATTACTGGCTTAAGTGCAAGTCAACTTCGCTGGCTGTATTTGCTTCGATGTATTTATTTATTTAAGGAAAACTATTGACAATATCCAACAACAAATAAAACTATATTAACAATGTAAAAAAACACAAAAAACAAAAAAGATGACAAAGATTAAAAAAACATACCTACTAAAACAAACAGAGTAACATATAAACACTACACAACAAACTACTAATGAATATTTGTATCCACAAACACATATACATAAGTAGTTGAGAATTATTCAAAATAATTTTCAGTAAAAAAACGATCTACAACTATGTTAATAAAATAATATATGCCCAGTTAAGCCGGCAGAGTTTTAGGGACTGATGTCGGTCATGAGTGTCTTCATTTTTTTCAGACCAGTTGCTAATATTCATGGACCTCGCGGGCTACTTACCATCAGATGGGCGCAAGAACAAATGTTGTGCTAGTATAAAAAAATCTTGGTCCTGCCTTTCACTTCTTTTTTTTTTATATAAACAACCATTAACCTATTGGTGTTCACTTTTTAATTATAGTTTTTTCCTTTTATTATTGCTAATCACTGTTCTATAGCCACTATTAGTTTAAATCCAATAACTATAATTTACTGTTAATTCTGCAAGCAAAGCAATTTATAAATGCAAACCCTCTTCAATCCTAGTGGAAAATTGTCATGGATACATTTGAACATCATTATAGGATTCCAGATGAACTAGATGTATCAGAGCAGACATATTAGTGTTTTCTCGGAACTTGAAAAAAGTTATTTTTATTGAACTTACCGTTCGTAGGAATCAAATATTCCATAAAATCACAACATGAAATCGAATAAATATTATGATCTCATAGGAAAAATGATCAGGAACGGGTTCAAGACTCAGCTTTACGCAGTGGAAGTTGGTGCGAGAGAAGTTCCAGTAAAATATTTGCACCACTTACAGAAAGAATTGGGCCTAAGCAGGTCTGCCGTCAATACATTTATGGAACGAGCTTCCAAGACGGCATTAACGGAATCATACGAGTACAGTATTTGGATTGGGAGAGGAGTAGAATGGTGGATGGTGAGCGTCTCGTTGCGCAATAAATTAAAAAAGGAGGCGTCCTTTTCTACCCGCCTATTATCGGTCGCAAGCCATTTTTCTCATCGCACCCGCACGGTAAATCTATGGTATGCTTAGAAATTAGTCTTCTCTTAATTGTTTTGTCTAAATAATATAAAATCGTATTGGCTTGTGTTCCACTATCGCTACTTTCTCTATATGCTTTAACCGTTTCCGCAACTATTTCTCGTTCTCTAGAAAAAAGTTTCATTTTGAAAAATTCGACAACTACCCTACAAAATTATATTTTTTTAAAAATATTTTCCTAGTGTATTTTTTCGAAATGTAGTCTATAAACTGTTTAGGAAATAAAATTACGGACATTTAAGACATATTTCCACTTTCATATACCTAATTTTAGACAGAGAAAAATTGCAAATACATTTGTAACTATTTTATTTATACAAATCTATGATTAATTTATAACTAAAACGTTCGTAATTTTATTCCCTAGAAAGTTAGGAGAGGAGGGTTAAAACTTGTGGATTGTGCGAGCGAGAGAGATGCGTTAAACACTTAAACCCTCTTAACTCTTTTTTAATCTTTCAGATCGGGTCTAAAACCCCGTCTTCAGCTAGTTGTGAACACTTGATTGTAAGAATCAAGATGTCTGGAGACAAACAGGAGAACGTAGAGTTGTCAGTAGATACCACGAGCGTAATAGTAACGTCATCGCAATATTATCTCAAGCTACCACTGCCTCATGATGTGGACCCAGATAGGTCAAAAGCCAATTGGGATAGCTCAATATCGACCCTGATTTTGACATTAAAACTTGAACGAGAATTCGATTTTGTTAACTTTTAAGTATTTCCGTGATCCTAAATAATTTAATATAATGCCTACATGATGACTTGCCAAAAATCAACAACTTCCATTTTTTTTTTTGTTGTCCTCTTAAGATTATACAGAATGTTTTTTTGAGACAGGACAGTAAAACCGAGAAAAAAATCGTAGCTACATCTATAGATTGATAATTTTATATTTTTTTGTATAATTGAGACCCCACAATACCGACCTCTCTAGTGTCTCCAATTGAAAAACATGTACATAGAATTCTTATTTGGAAATAAACTATTATTATTATGTATTAGTTTTTAATTTGTTTATCACATCCCCAAGAACACAGTCCTAGACCTCCAGTGTTGGAAATGACGACTGAGACAATCAGATAACGACATCTTTAAATCATTTTTTGACATTAGGTCGTTCGACCTTGTAAAGTATAAATTTATTTAGAGTACAATTAGAATTATTGTTATAAATTAATTAAATTCTATATGCTACATAGATGGATACAAAAAATATAATTAATTTAAAAGAGAAGATTCAATGAGTATTCGGTCGTTTGGTCCAAACCCATCTTAACACTTTTGTGTTGTGGTGTGACCGAGAGGTCTACTTCATTTTTGAGCAATATTTCCAGTAGATGCGCGAGCGAAATGATATAATTATAAAATCTATATACAGAAACAATCGAGTGAGATCATTTATTGTCGATATTAATAAAAACCATTGGGATTCAAATTGATTCAAACTAATACAATTTTAACATTTTAAAAGCGATGTATAAATAATTTGATTCGGCGACATTGACTTAATGTTAAGACTGAGCCATTCGTATTAATTGGGATACTTTTACATCCAAAGATGTAGATAGAATACTCTCCCAGAATCTGTTTCATTATTTTTTGATGTCAAAAAATTGTTTTTATTTGTCAAATAGTTTTTGGCGATTTCTAGTAGGTACTCAAACCTCAGTCGGTCCAATATAGACTTTTGATCCTTAAAAGAAACAAGACCGATTGACATCTAAAAAATATATATGTATAAAATCACCATTTTCTTTCTGACTGTATTTTTTTGCCTCCGTGGTCTAGCGGTTAAGTCCGTGGATTTACACTCAGAGATACCGGCTTCGATTACTGGTCGGGACACAATAATATTTATTTATTTAAAAAAAATTAAACCTTAAGTTATTTATGATATTTCTAGAGTTTGGTACGCTAGAGACATCGACTAGCTTCCTACGTGTCATGATTGGCCTATATAGTAAAGTTGGCTAAATGTGAATCCGTAATCATACTTTTTCACTATTCATTTTTATTCATAAATCTGTGAATGCAGTTCAGAATATCTCAAAAAGATATGGCTCTCACCTAGGAACGTTACGCGAACTGCCTTACTGTCGCGTCTCAAAAATCCTCCCTGTATAATCATATTTGAGTGTAGACTAGTAAAGTTAGAGAAGACTTTGTTTAAAAAGAAACCGCAGTAATTACGCATATTTATATTACTTTAATCAATAATTTATTCGAAAAAAATATTTACAATAATAAAATCGATATTAACACTATGGATAGGTACGGGTATACGAGTAAGTCCCATTCGCGTGGAGAACGCTGGCTGCATTTACCCGCTGAATGGTCACCACTAACTTTTTATCACGATAGATGGCGCATGATAGATGGTACCTAACATAACTGTCAGTTGCATAGCAAATTTGTATTTTTATTACGAAATTTATTATTTTCTGGATATTATGCCGAAGTGAGCAGCTTTTAAGTGTACAAATCGAGATTTCTAAGCGAAACCAAAGATATGGTAATCATAAAATTGCCGTTCTATTAATATATCCTTTTTTCTTTTTAAAGACGGTGTGCGCTTTCTTAATTCGTCTTTTAAAGTAGTTAACGTTAATTTAAAATAGACTTTTCTGTTATAAACATATAAAATACGTAAACATAAAAAAAATATGCGGTATAGGTGTAAAATAAGGTACCATTGCCGCTAGCGACATCTACAAAAAGCTTTGCCTGATACACCCCATTGCAATACTGATTCTTTAGGCGAAAAAATAGCCAGTCTTCGGAGACGACAAGACATGGTATTAGGTGTTTCAAAAACTTTTTAGTGCTTGGACTCCATGGGCCCAGAGTTTCTGAAGCAAACGGCACAAATGTAATCATTTTGATTTACTTATTATGTACCTTCCTATTCGATTATCAGATATTAGCTTTTAGCTAGTAGTAATTGAGATTGTTTTAATTCATTATAAGGACCTACGAAGTCGAAGCTGTTGTCGGATTTAATAAATAGCTTCAGGTTTGCCTCGACGTGCAGTGAATCGTTTATGCGCGGCGAAAAAAATCTCTTTTGTCATATCGCTCAATATCAATGTGTATCGCTTTCTACTAAAACAGACGAAGATGCAAATGTAGGATGTGATTAATTGACACCACCGTCTCTTTTTACTAGCTGTCTTGTTGCGGCCAGAGCGACAGCTAACCGCGGGGTGTGGGATCCGGCTCGAATGACCATATGTGGCAACTGATGATCAAGACTTATTTTCAGCTCACCATTATATAGCCAAAGACCTAACTACCTAGACTGAGGCTATTTTTATTTATGTTAAAGCTCTTCAAGCACTGTCCACTGTGTCTTCTTTGGCTGTCCCCGGACCCCGCGCCCCGTGGTTAGATGTCACTCTAGCCGCAACAATAAAGTATAATGCTTCGCTTATAAGAACGATTTCCTTGGCACTTCAGCTTGCTAGTTTTGAAAGCTTATCAGTAACTTCGTTTTACCCGAATGCCCAGTCCCAATATAATAGTTCAAAGTCCGTCATGGTTTAATTAAATGCACGAATCTATCTACGGAGCTTATTTGAAGTTCATCTCGCAAATGTGTCGGACGTGTTGTTAGGAATTTGTAGTGTTATTTAATGTTTGTTGATGAAAATAATTACGTGTAAAGTGTAGCTAATCACGGTAAAAATTTATGATTAGGTAAGTATTGTTTACTATTATTTAACTAATACTTATTAATCTATACTCGACGCAACCCTTTAATTGTTAAAATATTGTATAATAAAAAATCAAAATATTCTTTACTGTATTCATATTTTCAATCACAATGTGAGCTCACAGGGCGTCGCAATTACCATAGCATCTTTGAAAATACATTATAATAATTATTTTAAGTAGGTATTTTTTTTTAATTTTTTTTTTTTTAATTTATTTATTTTTCCTTATATTATAACATTTAAATATAACATTATTCTGCCAAACTATAAAATAGTTTATCGGCAGATAGCTCTCATTACAATGATATACTAGCACACTTTAGTTTATAAAAGATTAAATAAAATAAAACACAACTATAATAGATTCGGTTTTTTTACACAAATAATCTATCGATTTTGCTACTCAGTTGTTCGAGTAGTTCTTTTTTAAAATGTTTATATCAAGAATAGGTAAAGTATTCGATGGGGCTGTCATGCTTATTGTAAGTTGAAAGACCCTAATAAAATTTAATTAAAAAAAAAATATTCTTTATAATTTACTGACAGTCTTATCGTTATAAATGCTCGGGAATAACTGACCCTGGATCTAAATTACAAAATACGTAAACAAAGTTAACATATCAAGACACCCCGAGGGTTCAACTGTCCCCAGTTTCCCCTACTTATGTCAAATTTAATAACGTTTACCTCTGAAGAAACATGAACTACTTAACTATTTAGTCCATGGGCCAGACTGCTTGCTTCACAGATCCTAAAGGGCCAAGACCTAAAGTAAAGTATCATCACGACTGTGATCCGTTGCAGGGTGGTAAGAAAGCCAATCATGATAAATAGCAATCTCGTCGATGTCTCTAGCGTACCATACTCACGAAATTTCACAAATAAATAAAACGAAATCAAACTGGGTACCTTCGAGTCTAAATCCACGGACTTAACCGCTAGACTACGGAGGCTCCTTACAAAAGCGCGGTTTCTGGGGATACGGTCGTGATGATAATTTACTTTTTTTTACAAACAATACACACACTCAAAGTCAAAATATCTTTATTCACGTAAACCTATTACAGGCATTTATGAATAGTCATTAATTTAATTATTTTGAATGATTCTACTCCTGCTAGTGGAGGACTAAGCAGCAAAGTGGTCCAATAAGTATGCTGTTAGTAGAAGACAAGCAGCTTAGCAAATTCCAGTGACCTGTTAATGTTTAATCTGACTGAGAAAGAAATCGGCAAGGAAAACTAAGCTATATATATCAGATTTACAAAATATAAATTAATAAATATTTCCAGACAGGTCACACAGCGCCATCTAGTTTCCATGGTAAGCTACGAGCCTTGTGTTACGGAAACTAGATGGTTGATAAACTACATATTATACTTTTTTTTTTTGTAAATATATACATATTATACATATAAACACCCAGACCGAGACAAATTATACAATGTACAACTTGCCCCCGGTGGGAATCGAACCCACGACCTCCCGAGTTCACGGCAACGTTTGTTACCACTAGACCACAGAGGCTGTCTATATAAATAAAACATATACCTACAGAACTACACCACAACGATCAATTATTAACCTTTTAAATTTAGTTATCAGTACCTATGAGATTCCAATACCTGGTACAGCAGTAACCCACCAGGCAAGTCAGAATTAAGATAGATTACATGCCCAGACTGCCTCCGTGGTCTAGCGGTTAAGTCCGTGGATTTAGACTGAGGTACCGGGATCGATTCCTGGTCGGGACACAATCATATTTATTAATTATAATAAATCAATGTGATTATTATTTTATTTATTTGTGATATTTCCGAGTTTGGTACGCTGGAGACATCGACGAGCTTGCCACTTGTCATGATTGGCCTATAGTAGAGTTGGCTAAATGTGAATCCGTTTCTTTAAGCGTGGTTTCTTACTACCCCGAAAGGGAAACGGTCGTGGTGATACTTTACTTTTTTACTTTACATGCCCATGTGCAACCCGAAAGTCGACAAAACGCAAATACCTCTGCTAATTTAAGAACACATAATTTTAGTACGTATGCTGATCCACCACCGACCACGTCTATTTACTTTTACTAGATCGCAAAATTTGGTAATTGGTAATTCATACCACAGCCGCAGCTGCAGCGACGATACGTTCTCTTTCACTTTGCATTTTGAAATGAAGCTATCAAAAGATCTACACAGACCGACACGCACCGTTGGAAGAGCTCTGTCTGTGTGTGTTGCCGTCCGTGGCCGTCGGCTGTGCATGATGATCCGCAGAATCACGGACTGTGGGAAGCTAGCTTTAGATTATACTGGTATAAGTTGACAGCAACGTTAGTTTATGTTTTTAGAATGTTCCAAAAATGCGATCAGTTATGGTGCTGTGTTGTATTCGTATTATTGTTGAGCGGTTTTGTACAATTACAAAGAGTTCGCCATTGGGGCCTTCAACGTGAGTATACTTTTATATTAATTTAAGTTATATATAGTAAAGCCGTAAAATATTTTGTTCTCTGCACTCTCTCAACAAATTAAAAAACTTTTTTTTACGCTCGTACAATCCTCACTTCTGTAGATATTAGACTACAGTGACATATGTTGTGTGGATCTTTTACAAGTTAGATTATCTTATGACCATATTTCTTCTTCACGGAATCAACTACTCGTAGTTCTCCTTGAAAGTAAAAAATGGCATTTGACATCATTGCAAATGGCACATACTTTCAACGAGAACAACAAATATGTAATAGACAGACTCCGATGGTGGCCTGAATGGTGATGGTGGTGAAACTGCCTCCGTGGTCTAGCGGTTAAGTCCGTGGATTTAGACTCGGAGGTACCGGGTTCGATTCCTGGTCGGGACACAAAAATATTTATTAATGTAAATAAATACATTTAATTATTATTTAATTAATTTGTGATATTTCTCGAGTTTGGTACGCTGGAGACATCGACGAGCTGGCCACTTGTCATGATTGGCGTATAGTAAAGTTGGCTAAACGTGAATCCGCTTATTTATAAGCGTGGTTTTTGACCACCCCGAAAGGGAAACGGTCTGTAGATACTTTTTTTTTTTTTGAACTAAAATGGCTGCCTATTCGTAAACGGCGGAATCGTAGGATTTTGTGCTTGTTATCAGTATTCTCAACGAATCCAATACACCTAACTATCTTAAAGATTTATTTAGTTTTTTGAGCTCACATCGCGTAAGAACCTTAGTTCCTCTTCCAACTCCATTCTTTACATTCCCTCTCATCACACCTCTTTTGTCTGTAAATCGTTTGCTGTCGTCGCCGCAAATCTATGGAATGAATTACCTCAGGATATTAGACAAGCTTTTAGTCTTGCAATATGCAAGTGTACAAACACTATTTATTTATTTATATATATTTATTTTTATTTATTTATGTGTCTCTCCACTGTTGGATATAGGCCTCCCCCAAGGCTCGCCACTGCACGCGGTCTTTTGCAACCCTCATCCAACCCCCACCAGCGACCCTCCTCAGGTCATCCGTCCATCTGGCAGGGGGTCGTCCCACTCTGCGTCGTCCCGTACGTGGTCTCCACTCCAGAACCCGTTTGCCCCATCGGTCGTCGGTTCTGCGGCAGATGTGTCCGGCCCATTGCCGCTTCAGCTTGCTAATTTTAAATGCTATGTCAGTAACTTTGGTTCTCCGACGAATTTCAACGTTTCGAATTCTATCCATCAGAGAAATACCAAGCATAGCTCTCTCCATAGCTCGCTGAGCGACGTTGAATTTGTGAACCAGACCCGCTGTCAGTGTCCACGTCTCTGCTCCGTACGACATTACGTTATATTAATATACTAAACACTAATATACTTATAATACATAAATACAATATATACATACTTACAGTTGTTGGGATCTATTTAAGAAGTGTGTGAAAACCATATTTTTAAACAATGTTCTATTTGGCGCCTGTCGGATATCTAAAGGTAGGTTGTTCCATAGATTTGCGGCAACAACTGCAAAGGAGTCGGACATAAAACTAGTGTGATGAGAGGGAATAGCAAGGGCACAGTTATGCGATGATCGCAACGACCTGTCACGAAGAGAAAAGCAAATTTGATCTTGAGGTATTTCGGTGTCGCAGGCTCATTCAGTATAGAGAAAAATCTTTAACTTAAACTGATTTTTTGCTAGTATTGTATTGCCATTCTCTTTATTCACACTTTCACAACGAAAATTCAGACGTACGTTTAACGAAATAGGTTCCCAACCAAGCGCATGAAAAAGATCGCTCTTACACATAGACTATAAGTAGGACAAGTATTTTTGACAATGTTTATTTATTTATTTTTAGCTCAATATGCGTCTAATAAAATACCGGAAGACGCTTTAAGAACTGACAGAGATATAGTGAAGCAAAAAATAGTTAGTTACCACAACTTCTTCAGGAGCAAGGTTGAGCCGCCTGCATCTAACATGCTTTCTATGGTAAGTCCTTTTTATTTTTTCTATCATCATCATCCTCCTTGCGTCTTTCTCCTAAATGTTGAGGGTCGTGACCCCCTCCTCGGATCACTTTGTCCTGGACGATGATGCACCATCCGGATCTGCTCACGGTGGCGTCCAGGGCTTGGGTGTGAAGTACGTAACGTACAAAAATTTCATGTTTTTTTTTATAATATGGCATTTGTTACAATTTGCCAGTGTCAAAGTTAGGGAAAGACGGGTTAAAATAGGACTTGAAAAATTTGGAACAGGATCAAAAGAGTAAATACAAAAATGGATAATTAAAAGAAAAATACATCATTATATTCAAAAATAAGAGAATAAGTAATGGATTATATATATAGGATAGCTATATTTATATTTTAATATTATTATCTACAATAAATGAACCAATTATATTATATATAAATTTACTTCGTTTGTTATATACAAGTAGGGATGAAATATTAATAGGAAATGGAACTCGGTGTGAAATAAGAGAGGAGATGAACAAGGAACGGTCATATAAGGGACAAGAGAAAAATAAATGATTCATATCCTCCACGTCCAATCCACATTCACACATGTCGCTATTAACAATGTGTAGCCTCGCAAGATGAGAGGCAGTGCGAACGTGTCCAAGACGAAATTCATGTTAATTTATTTTAAAATTAGTACCTAATTAAAATATCAAAATTAAATATAATAATTATGTCTAATATTTTTTTAAAGCTATTATTTATTTAAATTCTTTAATGCATTTAAAAAATTGTACAGAGGCGAGCTATAATGTCAGTAGGCATTTTTTACGGTGAATCGATAAATCATCAATGATACGCCCCCAGCCTGAAGGGCACCGCTGGAGGACGCATGCCCGACTCACCGTGAGGCCTCCTAAGGAGACCTCAAGGCGCCTACGGACTAAAACCCTATAAACCGTCTCTCTCTCACTGTTGGCCCTGCGTGCCTTAACAGCTAAGTCTGAGTCGTGGCTACGGAGTGAAGGCACTCGTTCGCCGCGTGCCTGAGTGCCTTAACAGCTAAGTCTGAGTCGTGGCTACGGAGTGAAGGCACTCGTTCGCCGCGTGCCTGAGTGCCTTAACAGCTAAGTCTGAGTCGTGGCTGCGGAGTGAAGGCACTCGTTCGCCGCGTTTCTGTTACTTAGTCGCAAACGTTATTAGTGGATTTCGTTATATTGTTTCATAATTACAAAAATAATGGAAGCGAAACGTTGATATGTCAGAATACGCATGAGAGTAGAGTTAATGCAGTAGAAATGAGGTCTTTGCGTCGGATATGCGGCGTCACTTTGACGGACCGCATACGTAATGACGAAATACGCAAAAGGGTAGGTATTAAAGAAAGCATAGGGACAAAAATAAGGAAAGGTATGCTCCGATGGTTCGGACATGTTGAAAGAATGAGTGAAGAGAGATTGACGAACCAGATATATAATGCGAAAGTTGTAGGTAAAAGAGGCCCTGGCAGACCAAGACTTACCTATCACGATCAAATAAATAAAACAATAGCTGAAGGTGCATTAAAAAGCCATCAAAATAAAAGGGCATGTATGAAGAGGTTGATGAATGTCGACGAAGCGAAAGAGGTATGTCGTGATCGTGTCAAGTGGCGCTCAATTGTCTCTGCCTACCCCGTCTCAACTCTATAAGCGCTCGACCTTGATAGCGGCCGTGCAAATATCAACTTTAATAGCGTGATATAGGTACTTATACGAGTATATAGTTAACGGGTTCCATTATTATAACGTTTGCGCTTAAGTAACAGCACTAATCTCATCGATAATCTGCATGAGGGACAGAAATTAGAGTCTGCAGCCCGCTTGGGGATCAAGTAAGGTTAAAGGCATGATGAGAAAATAATAAATTTTATCGTACAGCTAATAAGTTACTATGTCTTATTAATTATGTCTAATAATGCACTTTCTAAAGAGATCGCAGAATTTCATTCCAGCCTCGACAAAGCTTACGTTAGTCAGCTCGTTGCTTCTTCCCATTATTGATTATGCAGACGTCTGTTACTCCGACCTCACCGAAGAGCTTCTAAATAAACTCGATCGACTTCTCAACTTATGCATCCGCTATGTATTCAGCTTGCGTAAGTATGATCATATTTCTCAATTTCGCAAAGAGTTAAAGTGGCTCAATATCCGAAATCGCAGGTCTGCACATTCACTTACCTTTCTTTACAATGTCCTATTTAATCCAATGGCACCCCCTTACCTAAAAGATCGTTTCCAATTTCTGTGCGATACACACAGTTGTTCTCTTCGCTCTTCCTCTAATAATCAATTAAAAATCCCGCCACATTCGTCCAGCAGATGTTCAGATTTTTATACAGTATCAGCTGCTCGCCAGTGGAACCGACTCCCTCTTCATATTCGTAAAGCACCATCACTGATATGTTATAAAAATTTGCTCACTAAACACTTTCACAAAAAGCAAGACGAGTCTACATAACTTGACTAAATCAGTATATTATTATATGTATATATATAAATATAGTATGTAACCAATATATGTATGTGTTATCTATGTATTGTATGTAATTATATTATAGATTTAATATCGTTCTTTTTTTTTTAGTTATAAGTTTTCACATCTCCCAAAGGTTAGCTGTTAGAAAATGTTTTTAGACATTAAGCTCGCCTATGTACTGTAAAATGTATTATTTTCTGTGCAATAAAGAATTTATCTATCTATCTATCTATCTAATAATTTTAAACATGCTGTATAGAAAGAGAATAATATTTTTTTGTACAGCAATTTTGACTTTATCATTATTTTTAAAGCACGCCTCAAGGACACTTCCTCATCAATAAAATCTGCCTAATTATAGTTATTTTTGGTTTTGGGAAGCTCGATTTAGAAAAAAACGCACAACTATACACTATATTATTAAATTACGCAGTGTTATGTTTTTTTATGTTTATAATAATTACTCATTGAGAAGTTAAGGTACGTTGCAGAATTGTTTTAAAACACAACACTTCCTAGCTTTTCTGTTCATTATTATCACAACCGTATACTTTAAGAAGCGGATTCACATTTAGCCAACTTTACTATGGACCAATCATGATAAGTGGCAAACTCATCAATAAGCGCACATAAATTAAATAAATTATTGTTGTTAATAATTATAGTACACATCTCCATTATTTCATTTCATTTCATTTATTTATCACCGTGGGGACCGTCTGGAACACTTGGTTAAGTCAATTTATAATACTCTGTAACTAATATTAGTTACTACTACTACTGCCTCCATGGTCTTGCGGTTAAGCCCGTGGATTTAGACTCTGAGGTACAAGGTTCGATTCCTGGTCGGGACACAATAATATTATTAATTATAGTAAATCAATTTGATTATTATTTAATTTATTTGTGATATTTCCGAGTTTGGTACGCTGGGGACATCGACGAGCTTACCACTTGTCATGATTGACCTATAGTAAATTTTGGCTAAATGTGAATCCGCTTCTTTAAGCGTTGTTTCTGACTACCCCGAAAGGGAAACAGTCGTAATGATACACCCACACACACACCTAATATTAGTTACCTACAGTAAACGAGCTAACACAATCATGGTCAGACAGCTTAATACGAAACAACACGACAAAGACCAGAAACAGCCCAAACTATCAATACAATTATGGAAGAGCAATATTGAATGCTAAATAATCAAATACAGAAAATTATCTGCAACAAATAAAGTGTGTTAGATGTGTTTCTTACTTGGTAAAATATATAAATTGAAGCTTAAAAATTTTATTGCCAAATATTTCGCCTCTCTTTGGAGCGGCGTCATCAGTGACTGTGACTGAAGGTCTTTGTCATAAATTTTGAAAAAATAATTTTATTTTTAGCAATGGTAAAGGCAATGCATTATACAGTTTTGTATTTATTTTTTAGAAAAATATCATCATCACCTAGCGCATCATGGAAAACATCATCAGCATGTTATGTCCATTGTTGGTTCGATATTAATAAATTTACAAAACAAGTTAGACAAAACCTAATGCATTAATTACATTCAGACCAGGGCTATAGTATGCACCAAGCTGCCATATAAAAGAGCTTTCCCATGTTTTTAAATCAATAGACCGAATAGTTTTAGGAAAACTCTTTAATACTCTTACTGTGAAACAATTGTTAAAGGTAGTGTTATGTATACGCGCATGGGTGGGCACAGGTAAAATATTATTAATTTGAGAATCTACTGAATGTCTGTGTCCATTCATGCGAGTACGAAGGGGTGTCGTAGTCTCTCCCACATAAAAACTGTTACAAAATCTGCACTCCAGCGTATATACGCAATGAGAAGTAGTACATTGTGCGAAATTTTAAATTTTGAATATTTGGCAATCAAAATTTTAAGCTTCAATTTATATATTTTACCAAGTAACAAATACAGAAAATAAAATTTAAATACTACTAATGTCAAAGTGAATCCTATCAGTGAAGGTTTAGAACGCTGTCTTCTAAATGCTGTAATGCTATGATTGTGTCCCGACCAGGAATCGTACCCGGTACCTCTGCGTCTAAATTCACTGACTTAACCACTAGACCACGGAGGCAGTTCCTTTAATTTGGAACTCGTGGTTCGCTTAACTTTTGGTTGGCGCGAGTTGTACTTAAATTATTATAATATATTATTATTAAATGTCATATTTTCTAGTATACCGCGTATAATTGTCAAAAGAGCAAATATTTTTTTAGGCTTCAGATGTCATTGGTAGAACCCCTTTTTGAAAAAAAAAGTATTTTATTTTTAAAGGTTAAATTCATTATCCGAAAAACAAAACACTACTGTATGTATGTAGGCATCACTCCTCCTCACTCCTATAATATTGAGGTAACGTCTTAGAATATGGGTGTAGTTTGCTTGATTGAACTTCACAAATATGTTTTCAGTCGTGGCACCCCGGTGCAGCAAAGCAAGCGCAGAGATATGCCGAAGAGTGTAAATTTTTAACACATAACAGCCATTTAGAAAGAACGGTGCCTCGACTGGGAGCTTGCGGGCAAAATATCTTCGTATCATCTCAGAAAACTCCTTGGTAAGTTAATTAAATATTTCTCGATTCGAAAAAAGTTTGTGATAGAGTTACTGATAATAAATAATGATAGTTGACGGGTAAGTTTTAATAAAAAGTTTTTGATTTTTAAAATTGGTAGGTAATTGAAAATTAATAAACTCATAGGTAAATAACAAATTATTAGTCATGATAAACTATGGTGAATTAGTGTGTAATTATTAATTAAATAATAATTTAATGAATGATCTTGTGTCACAGTATCCCCACGGGCGAGTAGATCTTAGGTCCTTGTCTTTATAGAATTTTAGTTTTAATGAAGATAGTTTATTTATTTATTTAGAATAGCTACAACAAACAGTTATTAAATTACAACAATACACTTTTTTTTTTTAGTTTTTTTTTTAAATCACAGTTTATTATATTAAACATATAAACAAAGTAGCAATAGTGGAACACAAGCCAAAGAGATTTTATATTATTTAGACAAAACAATTAAAACAGAAATAAGAGTAAAATATAGTAATTAGATTTAAATTAATAGTGCAATTGAACTGTGAACTAGCAAAAGTAAAAGAAAAATAATAATAAATAAGTGAAAACCAATAGGTTAATGATTATTTACCTAAGACAAAATGAATGAATGAGAGGCAGAAGCAAAATTATACTATAGCAGTATTCGTATATTAGCAAGCGAAGTGTATTTTCAAAGTCAGTCGGGGATAAGAGTTGTCTTGATACTGCCTCCGGTGATTAGTTACATGTATCAGAGTAGAACATGGCTAAAACGTTAATATAGACAAGTCATTTACAGTAATCTAAACAGGTGAATGAATAAATGTTTTATTAAGTTTAGTTCACATTTATTGTAATTTTTACTTTTAAGTAGTTTTAATTTATATTGTAATTCTTTTATACTGTTTGTATATTACTTCAATATACATTTGACTATACAAATTAAATATAAAGGGAAACATGTTAAATTTAACAACCTAAAGTTATTTTTGGTTGGTTGACTCGGATATGAAGTCATTTTATGTAATTTTTTTAACGATTCCACAAGTTGGTCTGAGGCACGGAAACATGGTGTTGTAAATCTATGACAAATGTACGTAAGAAAAGTGTATATCACATTGTTTCATGCCGGGGGATTTTAAGGAACGCGTTTCTACAACTGGGCCATCACTGTTATCTGATGTTATTTATTTATTTATTTTAAAACTTTATTGCACTATGTACAAAGGCGGACTTAATGCCGCTAGGCAATCTCTGACAGCCAAACCTTTAGGACATTTAGACAGGATAGGTGGTAGGTGCAATTAAAAATTAGATGAAATAAAACAAAAATATAATTGTAATATAAATATATACATACTAATATCTACATACAATTTACATACTAATACATAAATAAGTCATACTATAGATATACTAATATAATATAAATAAAACTACTTACATGATGAGGAGAGTGTGATAAAATTAACAATGTGATGATGCTGCTGCTATTATGCTGATATTAAGAGAAAAAAAGATTAAAAAGAAAGGTTTAGGTTAGGTTACTTAGTTAGTTAAAAAGATGTTAGATGTTAGTCGTCAGTGACTAAATACAATTGCTACTATTCTCGTACACCATGTCCTACTGACCATCAGGTATGGATACGTCACATGTTATAAGAAAAAGATGATAAACTAACAATGTTTATCAAACGGTAGCAATTCTACATATTCAAGGTTTAGCTAAACTCGGCTCTAAGTCGTGATACACTAATGAAAAGATTAATGGCTATTTTGCGTGTCTATAGATTTTTTTCTTTTACATTATAATTTCCTTGTGTGTTTGGATTTAGCGTCACGAATGTTTTTTTTTTTTTTTTGTTTAACCGAATTATAATTTGCTACAGTTAATTCTTCTTTATTTTAATTCTAAAATTAAATGGGTAGATGTTATGCTAGCGGAGGTTAAAGGTTGCCACAAATTATAGCTTTTAATTCTAGATTGTTTATTTTTATATTTAGATTTCCTTGTGTGGATTTCCCGCCACAAATAGTTTATTTTCAAATCTTCTTCATAACATTGCTAAAGGTTAAAAAATGCTAAAAAAAAAACACGTGATTAATGAACGACCCCCAAGTGGCAAGGTCGTCCATTTTTTTAGCGTATCAAACTCGAGTAAAATAAATTAAATTTTATAATAAAATTGTAAAAAAATAAAATTAAAAATATTATTTGTAATATTCCATATATATCCATCTTTTATTTTTTCTTTTATATACATAAATACATATTATCTTTTATTTTCTGTTCTCATAAACTGCCTAGTTAGTAGTAATTATAAATAATTGTAATTAAATTTAGTATGTAAATATGTATATGTAAAACTAAAATCTTAACTATATATCAAAATATTCACTCATGACTTGATCATGTGGCAGTGTGCCAAGAACACTCGCAGCATTCCCCCACTGTACAGCGATGCTGATTTGCTGCGCGAAAAAACTGCCAGCCCTCTTGTCACATACAGCGTTAACCAGCCGCTTAGACAGTTCTTTAAAGAACTTGTTAGCGCTTGGCCCCCACGGTCCCATTGTCTAAAGACCAAAAGGCACAAACACGTCGTAACAGCAGACTCATATTAAATAAATAAATAAATATTTCCAGACAGCTCACACAGCGCCATCTAGTTTCCGTGGTAAGCTACGAGGCTTGTGTTACGGAAACTAGATGGTTGATAAACTACATATTATACTTTTTTTTGTTGTAAATATATACATATTATACATATAAACACCCAGATCGAGACAAATTATACAATGTACAACTAGCCCCCGGTGGGAATCGAACCCACGATCTCCCGAGTTCACGGCAACGTTTGTTACCACTAAACAACGGAGGCGGTATATTTGCGATATACTTTAATTGTACTTTAATAACTGCATGATCTAGCGGTTAGGCCCGTGGGTTAAGACTAGGAGGTATCGGGTACGATTCATGGTCACAATAATATTTATTGATTTTAATAAATTAATATTTAAATCATTTGGGATATTTCCCGAGTTGGTACGTTAGAGACATCAGCTTGTCACTTGTCATGATTGGCGTATAGCAATTTTGGCAAATGTGAATCCGCTTTTATAAGCGTTGTTTCTGACTACCCCGGAAGGGAAACGGTCGTGATGATAGTTTTCTTTTTTATATAAAAATAGCACCGTTTAAAACAAGTCTATATTAATATAAGTATATTACTAATCTATATCTTACATTATAAGTTTTTTTTCTTGTGTCTATAAAAAAATCGAATAGAGCTTGGATACAAGCGATTTAATGGTCAGTACACGTACTTGAAGTTACCAGACTATTTCTATTTTCATCTAAGTGTATAAGTGCCCGCACTTAAACGTACCTGATTCAAATTTAAAATTTTCAATTGTAGTGTAATTCCCACATAATGTGGGTTTAGACTACATATCTTCGCGCCAGCTCCCTTGCGGGGTAGGCAGAGACAATTGAGCGACAGACAGACAGCAGAGTCATCTAGGCCCGGATGTTCAATGGACCTGGGTTGGGGATGGGATATTCTCCCGTTTCCCCGACAGGATCTCGGCGGCTAACTACTCGCCGGTGATTCAACGCACCTTTGGTGCTGAGCGTTGTTCCTACTATTTCTTGTCTCTTCTTCTAGTCTCCTAGATGTGTCAACTTTAGTTTTTCTCCAAGAGCGCCTCCCTAGGTAGTGGCCTCCCCTCCGGGGCCGTGCGAAAGTAGGAGCGATATCCTTAAGATGTTCAATTGAGCGAGCAATTTGGCACTTTCAACACAACCAAACTACACGCACAGGTCAAATTGGTTAGCGGTTTGTACATTCGACTATTTTTCCAAATTTTGGGATTTTTCTTATTTTTATTACCTTTGTCGTTTTTATAATATTTAATACTTTTTGGGGTTCTTTTAATGATATCTTTGTTAATTATTAACCAGTGCCTTTCCTCTTATACCATATTCTCGTATTAGTACTCGTAGTTAGTGCCAGAGTTTAGCGTGATTAACAAAATCGAATGCTTTTCTGTCTTATTGTAGGATTACTTCGACTTTTGCCAATTTAAATTGGTGTCGATAATAGTTGCCGTTATTATCATGGTCACTGGAATCTGCTAAGCTGCTGGTCTTCTGCTAACAGCTTACTTATTGGACCACTTTACTGCTTAGTCTTCTACTAGCAGGAGTAGAATCACTCAAAAGAATTAAATTTAATGACGTTTCATAAATGCCTGTAATAGGTTTACGTGAATAAAGATATTTTGACTTTCATTATTATTCTAATACATTTACAAATGAAGTTTATATAATAATATGATTAAATTAACTTTGTTTTCCATACCTAATATAATCTTTAAAAATAAATTTAATTTGTAAAATGGCTTGTCGTTTTTGTATACGGCTCCGATAATAGAAATTTCAATTATGCTCGCGTTTCGATAAGCTACCAACAAGTATTGAGGTTTATGTTATTATTAGCAAAGGCGAATTATCTACAATTAGACCCTAACCAACATTTATATCGGTTTGTTCAATAATTTGTAATAAATAACGTAACAGCTGGATCGCCTTCTAAACTTATGCATCCGATTTATTTTCGGCTTGCCCAAGTATGACCATATCTCCCATTTTTGTATACAGTTCAATTTCGCATGTCAGCTCATATTCTTCACTTTCTTAATAATAATAATAATTAATAAAGCCGTTTATTCCTTAATTAGTTAACATATACAGTTTGTTTATATAATTGACGAAATTAATAATTTTAAATTTAAATATAAACATAATAATAATAATTTTACATTTATACTAAAGCTATGTCTTAATTATAAGTTAATGTTATTTTTTTTTTAAATGGTAATGTCAAATCTAAATTCTAATAATATCTATATTAATGTTTTTCTTTCTAATTAAGGACTCCTCGTCGGGTAAAGCTCTCCTCCCTTTCTATCCATTTCTTTCTATCCTTTTCCTCGTCCATCCAGTGTTGTCCTGCTTCTTTTACTATCTCGTCCTCCCATCTTTCCTTTCTTCACTTTCTATACAATATTATTTAAAACCCTATAACTCCTTCTTATCATAAAACACCCAATCTCGCCTGTGCAAATTACCAATGTACAAATGTACGAAAGAGACCGAGGCGGTTTAACGTGCTCTCCGAGGCACGGCACCGGTATTGTTGTAAAGCTATGACAAATGTACGTAAGAAAAGTGTGTTTCTCATTGATACATGCCGGGGTTCGAACCGACATTAAGAATTTTAAGGAAAGCATCCTTACAACCGACCCCTCACCGCATTTATTTTATTAGCTTTAATAAATGACATGTTAGGAGTTTTCTCTGTTGTTCATCTGTTCCTTAGAAGGTCATTGCAGTGGTGGCACGAGTGTCGGGTCCCGGTCCTGTCCATTTTTCTTAGTGAAATGGGCCCAAAAAAATGTTCTCGTGTCATAATGATTTCTTTTTTATTTCATAGTTAATATATTGTGATTTCATAATCTGTAATTAATTTTATTTATTTTACCCTAGCATAACGACAATTGACAAAAACATTTTTTACCTTAATAAATTACATAGTTTCTATCCCGCCAATTTGAAATCCAGTGTTTTATCTGTAATTAGGTATCTGTCATAAATAAAGAACCTAATCGTATAAATAGTGTTTTGTAACTATTTCATACATAAATCTTAACCAATTGACTTCCTAATTAAATTATATTAAAATGCTGGGGTAAATTAGATGTTAAAATTAAATTTAAAAAAAAAACACAATAAAAATATATGATTATTGAATTATATTTTGTTGACGCACGCTTCAACAAAGTTGGGGCCTGGTTTTAGCAATCTCTTTTTACCAGTGAAATTTTGTAATTGGCTTATAGAATCCTACTTTTATTGTTTATTTAATTGCAATGGCTGTAAATTTTGCAAATAATAAATAAATAAATATAATTATTCCAAATATTTTAATTAGTGATGTGTCACAAATGCCTTTAAACGTTATACTATTGAGTTAAAGAAAATTCTTATTGACAACTGTTTTTACTCAATAAAATAATTTTTAGCATGCAAATTATATTAAATATAAATAAAATAATATACCTACAAATAAATATTGTAAATAATATCTATTGACATAAGCATATTGTATGCCCATAATATGAGCAGATTGCATCATCATGACATGTGACGGCGCCTCCGTGGTCTAGTGGTAACAAACGTTGCCGTGAACTCGGGAGGTCGTGGGTTCGATTCCCACCGGGGGCAAGTTGTACATTGTATAATTTGTCTCGGTCTGGGTGTTTATATGTATATATTTACAAAAAAAAAATGTATAATATGTAGTTTCCATCTAGTTTCCGTAACACAAGCTTACCGCTTACCACAGAAATTAGATGGCGCTGTGTGACCTGTCTGAAATATTTATTTATTATTATTTATTTATGTACATACAACTGTAATTAGAATAAGCAATCTATACAATAAAGAATTTTTAATTTTGAATTATAATAGGTTTATGTGAATAAAGACAACATACAATGTCCATTTTGTGCGAGTAAATAGGGACCCATTTTGAAGAGGTCGATGATAGATGCTCTTGCGATGAATTAGAGAAAAAATACCTATAACGTGCGTGAGTAATTATAAATAGATTTAATACAATACAAGGCTCAAGTCTCGGAGATTGATGCAAACACGGCTTAGGCCCAATTAACCACTTAATGTGTCTGTTCAACTGATGTATACCACACGGCTTTGATTTTATCTCACTGTCATTTATAATTACAATTCTATTTTGTAAATCTTCCTGCATTTTAATTATAGATAGGTACCAATTAATTATCCATTTTTAGTTTCTATTTTAATGATTATGACTGTGGCGGGTCATGCCGTTTGAAGATGAATAGGTAAGCTACAAAAACTACTTTTTTAAAATTTATTATTATTATTATTTTTTGTTTTATAAATTTATTGATTATCTGACATAAGGTATATAATTTCTGCACATCATAATTATTAAGTATTCAGAATGTAAACTGACACGGCCTCTTTACAGCCACCATCTTATTTAAGTAGTTTCTAAGTTAGTTAGTTTTACTTGTAGCAGTAATTAATGTTGTGCCTAACATACATAAATATGGATTATTGCCTGTTTACGGTCCAACCATTATTACCACTTTGATTAGTACATATGTTTTAATAATTGTATTGATTTTATTAGTTCTGACTGTATCCAAGTTGTTTTAGAGAACCAATGGAAAAAAACTATTTTGATTTTGATTTTACATACATATCTTCACGCCAAATCCCTTGCGGGGTAGGCAGATACAATTGAGCGCCACTTGTCACGGTCACGACATACCTCTTTCGCTTCTTCGACATTCATCAACCTCTTCATACATGCCCTTTTGTTTTGATGGCTTTTTAATGCACCTTCAGCTATTGTTTTATTTATTTGATCGTAATATGTGAGTCTTGGTCTGCCAGGACTTCTTTTACCCACAACTTTCGCGTTATATATCTGGTTCGTCAATCTCTCTTCACTCTTCACACTTTTCTTTGTCAGTGACAAAGCTCGACTCGCCATACACAATGCCATGCTGGTACCAACACTTATGTATTGAAGCGAAACGTGGATATGTCAGAATAAGCATGAGAGTACATACATACATACATACATATACCTACTTTATTTTTATTATTGTAATTATCTTATTTGTCTTAAATTGTCTAACATATACATATATATATTCTACACAAACCCTACATCACACAAGCACACATTACACTTTCATTTATTTATTTAATTCCTATATATTTACGACATAGACATACTTACATCACACACCCATACGCATAAAAACACAAGCATATCAACCCTATATATATATATATTATTATTATTATTATTTTCATTTATTGAATAACCGGTTTGTATTCTTACTTCCAACATGTTTTTGTTGTTTAATAATTAATACTAAAAATCACCCCTACTAAAGCTAGTCCTCACATGACAGGATGTCCTAGAGATTTATTGTTGTTACTAACACCTTTTACTTACCTTAATTATGTTATTTATTTTTTTTACTTTGTAAGTACTTACTAACCCTTTTGATGAATAAATTAATTTGAGTAGATTTAATGCAGTAGAAATGAGGTCGTTACGTCGGATATGCGGTGTCACTTTGAAGGACCGCATACTTAATGACGAAATAAGCAAAAGGGTAGGTATGAAAGAAAGCATAGGGACAAAAATAAGGAAATGCTAATTTTAAATAATTACCTAGTCTTTCATTTTAGGCAAATCGAAATATCTGTGATTGAAGCGATGAAAGTTATAAATGGCGTCAATTTTACCAACTATGAATTATTTAATTTTGATGCGACCCAGGCTTATTCTCCCAAATGGATGATGAATGAGATGATATGGAATGTCCGTAATTTTACTTCCTAGAAATTTGATAGACTACATTTCTCAAACACTCAGATTAGTAAAATCTTTGGAAAAAATGGATTGTGCGAGCGAGAGGAATGCGAAACCGTTAAACCGTCTTAATTTTTTGCAGAAATAACAAAAAAAAAATTCAGGAAACACAGATCTTAAAACATTTCTAAAAGTTACACACAATCCAGCAAAGTTATCACTTAAAAGATATTAACATAAAATACTTTCGGCCGGTTGCAGATAGGATAATTATAATAATCAATTATCACAATTTGATATGTGTCACGAGATTGGTGCTATTTTAGCTTGTCACTGGTTATTTTAGCCAACGACGTGTTTCATAGGTTAAACATGTCAAAATATAAAATTAGTCTTTCTGCAACCGGCCGTAAGAAATAATAAAAAATACTTTTTATGCCTATTGTAAACAAAATAATATATAAAAAAATAAAAAATATATTCTGCCGAAACCCGGGATTGAACCGGGGACCTTTAGATCTTCAGTCTAACGCTCTCCCAACTGAGCTATTTCGGCGATGAAAGCTAACTCCAAAAAGACAATCTAGATAAAAGTAAATACTCAACTTTTTAAAACATTTTTTATCTATAACCTTAAACGACCTTATCGGTCAAACTCGGTATTTTGTTTGGCTTTGCTTACTGGAGTAAGAGATGTGACACTTATCCATACGATAACTAACCGAGGAATAAGCATTGCCATTCAACGTGGCAATGATTTTTTTTTTTGTTTTACCATGTCGACCTCTCGGTCCGAGCTCCCCCGATCTTCCTTTTTTTTTTCTTTTAAAACAAAAACCCATCAACTCTGTCATTGTCGTATATTGACAATACTATTCTTTCTTAAAATGCAAATAAAACTCTGTAACCTACATGTACCCGTTACAATACCTACTTAGTAAAGTTGGCTAAATGTGAATCGGCATCTACGTGGTTTCCCAGAACAAAATTATGTATGATTAACATATCTACTACAGAGACTATATATCTAAGAAGTAAAAAAATAGAAATCTTCAAAAGTATTAGTTTGTGCGATGATGCAACAACTTACTTAACCTTGCCTATGTACATTTATATGTGTTTTTGTTTATCCCTTTCAGCACGGACAATACCAAGCGTGCGAAAAAAAAAACTAGAGTCGCCAAAGTCTCTTCTACCACTTCGAAATGGCCACTGTAGTTCGTGTACTCATCTAGCTATTTAGTAATTATATTTTATAATATACTGGTCGTGGGGAAACAAAAAAATATTCTCTTCTCGAGTTTGAACCTACGTTCATCAACGAGCTAGCCAATTGTCGTGATTGGCCTAGTAAAGTTGGCTAAGTGTTTATAAGCGTGGTTTCTGACCACACCGGAAGGGAAACGGTTGTGATGATACTTTACTTTTTTATATTTTATTACATTGTTGTAGTGAAGAAAAAAACATGCATAAATGGATTTTATTTCAATTATATTACCGGGGGGTTTGTGGAATTCGTTAGGAGAGGATTTTTACACTATTTTTATGAGATATTTTAGACCGTCATCGTGCTGAAAGGGTTATTGTGCAATAATTTATCTATAAGTAATAAGAGTTTTTTCTAAAATTTTCAGGTTTTTTGCTATTAAGAATTGGTTCTTGGAATACAAGGACTTTACGTACGGGAGTCCAAATTATAACATCACTGCTATAGGTCACTATACTCAAATGGTTTGGGCGACCACCTTCAAGGTCGGCTGTGGCATAGCTAAATGTCCCGGCGGACCATGGGGGTTGTTCTATAACTACGTGTGTAATTATTGCCCAGGGTAAGTAACTAAGTATCATCATTATCATTACAGCGGAGATGGGCCTTCCAGAATGTATATCTTGTAAGAGCGCGTTCCTTAAATCCTACAAAGGTCGGTTCAAACCCACCCGACATGTACCAATGAAAAATACACTTTTCTTACGTACATTTGTCATAGAATTACAACACCACCGTTCCTGTGCTTTGGAGAGCACGTTAAGCCGTCGGTCCCGGTTCCACTAATACCATCTTGTGGAATGGTTAATAAATTGTCATTCAAGATTCACATAATATCCTCGCCAAGCCGTCTGGCCAGCGTGGCGAGTGTAGGCCAAATTCTCCAGTTCTGGAAGGCCCATCTGAAGGCCCATCTCCAGCAGTGGAGGTCTAGGACGCTGTGTTCTAGGGGCTGTAATGAATGAATGAAAAATATATCTTAAGTCATGATCAATGCCAAGACCAAGATTAGGAGTGCAAAATCAAGACCACGACCGAGACCAGCTGTTCTGATCCAAGACTTGGTCAGTCTTGATTTGGGCAAGGCTAGTAGGCGCAATGTGACATGTTCAGCACATAAATAATAATATTAAAATAAGATTTTTTCAGGGGCAACATCGACACAAAGATCCAGTACCCTTACAAAGCTGGCAAGCCTTGCACGGACTGTCCAAACGATTGCACTAGTAAACTCTGCAGAAACTCATGTCCAGCTCGAGACGTTTACGACAATTGCAAGGATATGGTGTCCTACCCTGGAGTATGTGGGCAGGGCGTCTGCAACGCAACCTGCAGCTGTGGAGATAAACGCATTCATAGGAATTATCCATTTTAATCTTGTATCTATCATAGTTTTAAATAATGAAACGGGTCTTTACGACATATGTACGTGAAGAGGGATTATATATGTGTTCTTTGCATCACACTCGCTCGAAAACACCAACTTTTTTAAATATTCTTAGTGTACTTAGAAAAGTAGTTAATCAGCTTAGACACATTTTTACTTTCACCTAATTTCAGACAGTGAACATAGCAAGCGCATTTATAGCGATTTATAGGAGGTTTTCAATTCGAGTGTATATATATATATACCTCTGAAGTATAAAAAAATAATCATCTATATATAAATATTTGTATGTCTGTTTCTCCGCCAATTATGAATTGATTTTGATGATATTTTTTTTGTTTGGTATGTCATACTTCAGAGGTGGTCCTATAAAATAAAATAAAATGGTTCAGCACTTTTTGAGAAAATCAACTAAAACAACAAAATATGCACAGATTTTTCAGGCGCCTTAACTTACGAGTATGTTGCCATAAAGTCGCTTGCTTTATCTTAATTTCAGGCGGTAAATATTATAGTCAGTCTCTTTCTGGCTCTTGTAATAGAAAGACTTACTGCTTCACAGATAACACCAAGGACTTTGTCGTGTCGGCGGCGCGAGTAATAGTTATTTTCTAGATCTGTAAAGCGTCCTATGTGTCTGTATAGCAGTTCCTATGACAGCTATGGCAGCACCACATAATGTACAGTACTTTTACGTAGCTTTTCCCCACCTTACCATATTTTAAAAGGCGTAGAATATCAGCAACGCTGGGGACCAATGGGGTGTATCAGGCAAAGCTTTTTGTAGATGTCGCTAGCGGCAATAGTACCTTGTTTTACACCTATATCGCATCGTTTTTAAATGTTTTTGTAGTGTTTTATTTTCATTACAGAAAAATGTATTTTAAACCTACTTTGAACGACTAATTAAGAAAGCGAACACAGTCTTTAAATAGATAAAATGTTTTATTATTAGAACGGCAATTGTGAGATCACCATATCTTTGATTTCGCTTAGAAATCTCGATTTGTACACTTGAACTTGCTCACTTCGGCATAATATCCAGAAAATAATAAATTTCGTAATAAAAATACAAGTTATCCATGCAAGTGACAGTTATATTAGGTACCATCTATCATGCGCCATCTATCGTGATAAGAAGTTAGTGATACACTCCATTATACATTACAGTGCTGGTAGTCTACTTTTTTAAAAAGAAACACTCTGAATTTGAAAAATCTTTTAAAATGATGGTTCATGCAAATGGGAATGGGAGCCTTTTTGGTCAAGTTATAACGTCCGTGGTCAGATGATTGGAGATTCATATTAAGCCTCTTACCAAAAAGTATTGAATCCAAATTATCACATATTTTTAAAAATAAATTTATTATTATATTTAAACTTTCGCGCCATTAACAATAGTTTTAATAATTACATATTCCTCCGCGACGTTTCAGCCAAGTTGCATTGGCCGTGGTCACGGGTCGACTGGAGCTGCGCGGTGTAGCCTCGTACATACTGGGCGGTTGATGTAAACCTACACACTTATCACTTTAAAAGTTTTTAGAAATCACGACACACAATATCCTTGGCGATTTATCTAGTGTTGCCCAATCTTTGTCTTGGTCTTGCAGTCTTGCTTTGGTCTTGCTTTTTTGCAAGACCAAGAACAAGACTACTGATTTGGTTCCAAGACTAAGACTATCCCAGTATTGGTCTTGCACAAGAGTCTCGGAAGACTCTTGCACAGAAAAAATCCTAATTTTGCTAAAAAAAATTACATTTTTGAGGTTAGGTTTTTGTTTTCAATTAATTTTAATTGCGTGGTGTCCACAAATTTTAATATAAATTTTTTTCAAAGGAAAAATAAATACGTTATGCTATTTGGAATTTGGGAGAGCTCGTTTGCAAATAATTTTAGTTTTTTTAGTAGTAACTAAATAAATATCTATTTTAAATTTTAAGTAAATCAGACCAGAGGTTCTTGAGATACTTGTAGTAGTTTGCGGAGAGAGATTTCCTTAGTACAATTGGAAAATAAAATATATATTGAGTCAGAGTAAAGGTCTTGCGAGACTCTTGCGAGACTCTTGCGCAGGGCCAAGACCAAGATTGAGAGTGCAAGACCTGGTTAAATCTAGTGTTGTCCAAATGAAATGAAATGAAATTATTTATTTGCATAGAACATATTAATACAATAGTAAATATTAATAGTAAGTTAGTTCTGCACATTCAGCCATTTCTGGCACACTAATTTTGTTAATATAATGTTAAATAGTTAATATAGTAATATAATATAGTATATAACAGTGTAATAATAACAGTGACTAAAATCATAAAAATATTTATGATTTTAGTCACACTTATTTCATACAGATTATTATTAAAACATATTGTACAGGTAATTGTTATAATACACATAAACATACTTAAAATTTGTGGTTGTAATATTCACTTAGCGAATAGAAGCAACCAAGCACCTATTATATATAGGTGGTCTTGGTCTCAGGCTTGCTTGGGACAACACTAGATTTATCCAGGCGTCGAAACCGATTAATTACTGGATTCCACGATGAAGATAGCTTGTAGCCATTTTTGTGTTTCTTTATTTCGATCGCTTCACGTACTATTCTAGAGTGAGTAGAGCTCCCGTCGACCTGTGACCCAATGCAACTTAGTTAAAACGTCGGGAAAAATATGTCTATATATTATAAAAACTTTATGATATTGTAAATGTGGGTAAGTGATTCCGCTGTTTTCCCCAACGGATCTCAGTGGGTAACCACACGCTGGTAATGGTAGCTCTTCTGTTTCTAGGTTCTTTAATGGTATCAGCGCCCGTGTGGTTCATGAACCCCAGGGAGTCTAGGTTAGACTACAGTCTAAACCCTAGTCTTTTACCAACCGATTTTAGGTTGTTTTTATTATTAACAATTATGTCTAAATAGTTTACAAGATTTAGGGCGGCATGTGCCAAAGTTATTTGACAGCATTATCTAGCCATTTAACCGTAGTTAGTTTTATTTAGTTTTCAAGTGGTATATATGTAAATCTTTATTGTAATTTTAAGTATAATAAAAATATTTTTATTAATAAACTATTGCTATAGTATAATATAATATAATTACTTAATATGCTTTGATTTATTTTGAAGAAAGACTAAATAGCCGTAAATACGTCCAAACCTTATATTCTATTGTCAACTATTATATTTATATTGAGCCCGAGACACCATTCTTCTCATCTCTTACCCACACACGATGGACCCGGCGCCCGTACGGTGAATCCATGGAACGCTTCGAAATTTGTCTTCTCTTCTATACTGCGTGGAATTTATTAAAGATCAAATATTTTTGTATTATAATGTAGAATAAAAATAAAGAATTAAACATTTTTTATTCTAATTATTCAGTAATTAAATCTTAAGTTACGGTGCAGAGAACTTTTCCTGAAAATATCGCCACTCATACTGAGCCTAATCAAGTAGGTAGCGAGAGGTCAACGATCGCGCGAACGTTTCTCTATTTCGTCTCTTGGCTGTAAAGCTAACCACATCGTAAACATAACTACATATACATACATACACACATTTTTTCTGAATGTCCTCGACTCGACGTGTCACAAAGACATTTGACGTTTGTAAGGCGAGGGCCGAGGCACACGATTGGTTGTTTGGATAAATGTAGGGAAGAGTCGTGGTATCAGGCGATTGAAGGACTAGGGATGTGCTAGGCTGCAACACAAATATAGTGTTATATAATATAATTGTCTTTACTTCTATATTATAATTTAGGTCTTATTTTTAAAGGGTTATTATACCATCAGCGAGTATTTTGATGACAAGCGTGCTTGGTCCTAATTTATTTCAAATGTTATTGTGTATGTCTTAGTTTTTAGTATGACAATGCCTCTTTACAGCAGCTATAATTTAAGTGACACCTTAAACTGTTTTTGTTTTAGCTAAAGTATGACAATGCCTTTTTACAGCAGCTATAATTTATGTGACATTTTATTAATGTTTTAACTCATAGTATGACAATGCCACTTTACTATAATCTTAGTGACATCCTCATAATTGTTTTCATCTTAGCTTGTAAAGTAAAAGTATAGTAAAATCGTTTATTGAAGCAAAAGTAAATTGAGTTACAAAATTTGGTACAGGAAAAAAATAATCAAAACAAGTAAGCAAGAAAGAGATACAGAACTCTGCTCCCCAAACCATTATGTTGTATCTTGGGGAGCAGAATGCCAATGAAGTATGACAATGCCTTATTACAGCAGCTATAATCCTTGGTGTATTTATTTTATAATTGTGTATGTCTTAGTTTATAATATGATAATGTCTATTTACAGCAGCTATAATTTTAGGATTATAATTATGTATATTTGGGTTGTAATGTGCTGCTCCAAATACAAGCTATTTCCCAGAAAATAAGCTTTTCGTTATATTAATTAATTTGTTGACATGTAAAAGCGCAGAATACATTATATTTATTGTTCTATGCCTACTTACAAAATAAATCCTTCTCCTCCTTGCGTCGTTTTCCTCAATGCTGAGGGTCGTGACCCCTTCCTCGGATCACTTTGTCCCGGACTATGCTGCGCTATCCGGATCTGCTCATGGCGGCGTGCAGTGCCTCGTGGACTTGGGTGTGAAGTGTGGTGCGGATCTGGTCTGACCAGCGTGTCGGGCTCCTCCGGCCACAAAATAAATAAACTAAACTAAACTTACTCGTTTACATATACGAGTAGGTAATAATTGTATTAAACCAATATTAATCATCCTTTCTGTAACTGGCCGTTAGACTATTGATATTTCTATAATATTCTGTGATTTTGATTTAACCTGCCATTAAATAAAGGAACCCACTTCTTGCGGTTTTAAAAACAGAATACAGCGATGGTCTTTACATAAATTTGAAAAGTTTTTGCATAGAAGTGTTTGAAACATCGGTATACCCGTCAAAGTATACTTGCAATACCTACGAATATCACTTTGATATCCACTTTCTTATCTCTAAGGTAACAGGGTTCTCTTCTCAGTGTTCCTAAAAACAAAGGAATATACAGACAGACCTAACAACAATTAAATGAGTTCTTGTCCAAGCTTTGGCCCTTAAAATGCAAGAAAGACACGAACTACGTGTACCTACATAAAAAAAAATGAGTGCACCTAAAACACCTCATTAAGCATGACATGTGAGTTATCGCCCACCTGATAGTAAGTGGCGCGCAAGGTCCATGAATGTTAGTAACTGGAATCAGACACTCAAGATCCTAAAACTATGCCGGCTTGAATAGGAATGACGGTAATTCGAGCCCAATCCCGAAACGTGTGGTTTACAAACTTTACTGGGTTTATGGGCACGAACGGTGTATGCGCCGGCAGACTGGTCAAATTATCACCATTAGTCCACCTACCACCTATTTGTTGTTCTCGTTAAAAGTATGTGCCATTTGTAATAATGTCAAATGCCAATTTTTACTTTCAAGAAGAACTAATATTAGAAGATTGTCATAGATGTAAGGCACTGCCTGGTTCCCAGTTCCTCCAGAATGGACTTGTGGGTTCTGAACTCTGTCCTTGACATGCCTGAAATTCTTCGCTAGCACCACATTACTAGAGCACTAATCCGTACAATCTTCGCGAGCAAAGTTAGAACAACGAAATATTTTTTTTTAACACAAAATAATATGATACAGAGCAGATATACCTATATTTATTTATTGATTTATTTATTTAAAACTTTATTGCACTAGTGGTACAAGGGGCGGGCTTAATGCCGCTAGACATTCTCTGACAGCCAACTTTTGGGACAATAACAAGTATAACTTAGATTGAGAAATTAAAGTTTAATTTTATTGTTTAGGTAGCTTTTAATTTATATTTTAAAATGAAATCATTGATTTAGTAAATTAAAATAAATAAAATAAATACTAGATTGAGAAGTAGGTGCGAAGACGTGTTTAAGACTGATCATTATTAAATAAATGGCGCGGTGGTGGCTCGGTTGTAAGAACGCGTTCCTTAAATCCTACAAAGGTCGGTTCAAACCCACCCTACATGTACCAATGAGAAATGCACTTTTTGAAATGACGTACATTTGTCATAGATTTACAACACCACCGTTCCCGTGCCTCGGAGAGCACGTTAAGCCGTCGGTCCCGGTTCCACTAATACCAACTTGTGGAATCGTTAATAAATTGTCATTATAAATTGACATCATATCCTCGCCAAGCCGTCTGGCCAGCGTGGCGAGTGTAGGCCAAATTCTCCAGATAAATGTTCTGGAAGGCCCATCTCCAGCAGTGGAGGTCTAGGACGCTTGTTCTAGGGGCTGTAATGATGAATGATGATGATTATTAAATAATACTGTTGTATATTTATCAATAATATATATATGACCGCCTCCGTGGTCTAGTGGTAACAAACGTTGCCGTGAACTCGGGAGGTCGTGGGTTCGATTCCCACCGCGGGCAAGTTGTACATTGTATAATTTGTCTCGGTCTGGGTGTTTATATGTATAATATGTATGTATTTACAAAAAAAAAAAAGTATAATATGTAGTTAATCAACCATCTAGTTTTCGTAACACAAGCCTCGTAGCTTACCACGGAAACTAGATGGCGATGAACCTATCTGGAAATATTTATTATTATTATATTACATACTAATAGTACTTACATACATACATATATATATAACTATACTACATACAATATCCACTTATACACGCTGTAGGGAGCTGTTTAAGTAATGTGAGTCTGAGTATACCAATCTTTTGAATATTATTCTGTTAGATGCTTGCAGAATATTGACCGGCAAAGTGTTCCAAAGATTTACTGCAACAACTGCGAAAGAGACCTATATGTCTATGGTATACATTATGATAGCAGGTGAGTCATCAGGTGGGGTGGGCACTCATGCGGAATCAACTCTGGCGCAAGTGCTTATAACCGATCCAAATGTCTGTTTGAATAATTTATTTTTTAAGACATAAAAACTTACTTACTTTTTTATTCTTTTTTTTTAAAACTCTTTTGACCTGTGACCATGTGCACACCTGATGGTAAGCGGTACCCGATGAGAATAATGACAAGAAATGTGTTTTATTTTGATGTAGGCATAAGCGTAGCAAGCGGTGCTAGCTTGGTTGTAAAAACGCTTGAGAAATCTCACTTGAAATGAGAAATCACTTTTCTTACGTAGGTACATATTTCGTCAAAGATTAACAACACCACCGTTTCCTTGCCACAGAGAGCACTTTAAGCCGTCGGACCCGGTTCCATTAATACCAACTTTTTATTTAACAACGAAATTTTTTTTTAAACTAGCATGACATCTGACCTTGCGCCCACCTGATGGTAATTGGCGCGCGCGGCCCGTGAATGTTAGCAACTGGAATCATAGACTCATGACTGACATCAGTCCCTAACACTATGCTGGCTCGACTGGGCATGACGGCAATTCGATTACACTTTACTTCCCTGCCCCGGCAGACTGGGCAAATTACCACCACCAGTCCGCCTATTTGTTGAATGTGTTAAATGAATTGTCATTGAAAATTGACATCAGACCCTGCCAACTCGTTTGGCCAGCGTGGCGAGTCTAGGCCAAATTCTCCAGAAATTTATGGAAGGCCATATCTAATAGTAAAGGTCTAGGATTCTGGGTCATTGGGGCTGTATTGATGATGATAATGATTATTGTAAAGTTAAATCAAAATCAGCTCAGTAGTTTTTGTGTTGAAGACTTCGATTAACAATACACCTAGATGAAAGGTAGCACTGAAAACGGCTCAAGAAATAAGAGCACAAATTTCGTGTGCTCTTAAATCCGACAGTCAGTTGGAAATGTCTACTGGAGTCGCCATGAGGACGCGTTAAAATGCCACGCCATACTTCTTATATACTTCTTCTGACGTTTCGGACAAGTTGCCTTGGCCGTGGTCACGGGTCGACTGAAGCTCACCATTTATGTCAATTAAACCTGAGTACGTGTTGACATACCAACAGCGTTAGTAGTCCATCACACCAGGGGGTGAAAACTTAGCAATTGACATATTTCGGTTCACAAGAAAGTGGCGCCGCGTAGTAGACGGTAGGTGGTACTCAATGTAATGGTCATTCATTAATTCAATCCATTCAACATGTCGGCAATTGTTGTCAACAAGCATTTTGTAACTTTTACGGTCGTCGTCGCTCATTGTTTATGTAACTCGTAATCGATCCTCTGGACCGAACGGGTTACAAAGTGCTGTAATAAAAGTGTATTTCTCATTGGTACATGCTTGTACGCGGCAAACGAGTGCCTTCACTCCGTAGCCACGACTCAGACTTAGCTGTAAAGGCACACAGGGCCAACAGTGAGATAGAGACGGTTTATAGGGTTTTAGTCCCTAGGCGCCCCGGGGCAGGTGGCGTAACATTGATGATTTATCGATTCACCGTCTATAAAAAAATATATAAAAAAAATGGTACATGCTGGGGTTCGAGCAGTGACCTTTTTAGATTTCAAGGAAAGCGTTGTTACAACCTAGTAATATGGATGAATGATAACCAACAACGAAAACAGGTGAACCATGAAAAAGGGGAGCTTTGAATTAATATTCGACTCCGTTCCCTACATTCCCACCCCCACCTCACCAACCTGTTGACTAACATATAGAGGACCGGGCAATTAACCCCTTGGATTCTGAAAGAATTATTAAAATGACGAACTCTTTTCTAACACATTGGGTGATTGGCAATTTGATCGTCGCTTTGTTAGTAAAGTATCATTACGACCGTTTCCCTTTCGGGGTGGTCAGAAACCACGCTTATAAATAAGCGGATTCACTTTTAACCAAACTTTACTATAGGCCAATCATACAAGTGGCAAGCTCGTCGATGTCTCCAGCTATGTGCGAGCGAGAGGGATGCAAACACCTTAAACCCTGTTTAGAATTTAAACAAAATAAAATTTAAAGATAATTAATGATCTAGGTAAAAAAAACACACTATGGTAGAGACTAGCAATAAAATAACAAACGTATGACTTTTGATAAACGTTTTATAAAGGACGTGATTGGCTTTACTAACAAAGCGATGGTCTAGCGGTTAAGTCCGTGGATTAAGACTCGGAGGTACCGGGTTCGATTCCTGGTCGGGAGACAAAAATATTTATTAATGTAAATAAATATATTTAATTTATTTGTGATATTGCTGGAGACATCGACGAGCTTGCCACTTGTCATGATTGGCATAGGCCACATAAAGTTGGTTAAATGTGAATCTGCTTATTTATAAGCGAGGTTTCTGACCACCCCGAAAGGGAAACGGTCGTAATGATACTTACTATGTGAATACCATACCGAGATTGTTTTTCAATCAATATACATAGATATGTATACCTATCATATATTACTCGGTGTTAAATTTTAACATCACATCGCCCGCCGAGTGAAAACGAAGCCCGATTCATATATAGGTCAACGTCCTAACCTATTTCTAAAGTCGATGTCCGGCTGCGTCCATTGTGGCACCGACCATCGTGAGAACTGTACTTACACATCGATAAAGAGTGCTTATGTTTTGCCTAAACTGTGCTTAAAATCAACACAAATATTTATTACAGTATTTAGTTCTGTTATTTTTTATTCAGCAATACATTGTTGCCTCAGACAGTTCAAAATAGGAATAAATGAAGCTGCTACTGGTTTTCTATTTGTTTTAAATGTAAGTCTAAACTCTTAGATTATTAAATTTGTTTATCTATATAAGCCAATTACAAATTTCCACTGGTAAAATTTACGAAGTAACTTAACCTAACTTATTAATTTTCAAATTTTCGAGTCCGTTCTTATCAGAGTGAATTAATTATACGTGTGCATAGTTGGTGCTGATGATAATCGCAATATTGTGTTGTCATCAGGCGCCTCAGAGCGCCTGGCTTACTACAGAATATATCTATCTCTTGTTTGGAGCAAGATATGATATATATATGTTAAATCCGTTGCATGTTTTTCTAATATATGAGTTTTGTGTATAGTTACTCGAAGCCGCGGGCACGCGCTTTTCTATATGTAGTTGCGAGAAGGCCTATCTTTGAGAGTAATTCTGGACACTTATCATAACACTATTTAATATTTTAAATATTTTTTTTAAATTACATACATAACTTTGTACATAAATTTGTATAGAACTGCGACTACTTAAGTGAACGAAGCCAATAAAATCATAATAAAATTGACTGCCTCCCTGGTCTAGCGGTTAAGTCCGTGTATTTATACGCGGATGTACCGAGTTCGATTCCTGGTTGGGACACAGTAATTTATTTATGATAAATAAAAATAAATAAATAAAATAAAAATAACTTTATTCGAAGTCAAAGAGTTCAAGTTTACATTTTATAAGTAAGTAGGTATAAAACAAATATTTAATGCAGATCATAGAGTGACGTAAACTATCCAGCAGTATTTGTAAAACCCTGCAACCCGAACGAAGAGTACCTGTGTTCCGGGAAGCAGTATTTGATATTTCTCGAGTTTGGTACGCTAAAGACATCGACGCTTGCCACTTGTCATGATGGGCTTATAGTCATCAGTACAGCCCCTAGAACACAGCGTGCTAGACCTCCACTGCTGGATATAAGCCTTCCAGAACATATATCTGGAGAATTTAGCCTACACGCTACGCCACGCTAGCCAGACGGCTTGGCGAGGATTTTATGTCAATGTTAAAGACAATTTATTAACGATTCCACAAGTTGGTATTAGTGGAACCGGGACCGACAGCTTAACGTTCTCTCCGAGGCACGGGAACGGTGGTGTTGTAAATCTGAGACAAATGTACGTAAGAAAAGTGTATTTCTCATTGGTACATGCCGGGGGGGTTTGAATCGACCTTTGTAGGATTTAAGGAATGCGTTCTTACAACCGAGCCACCACCGCGCCTTATAGTAAAGCTGGCTAAATGTAAATCCGCTTCTTTAAAAGCTTGGTTTCCGACGACCCCGAAAGGGATCAGGTCGTGATAATAATAACAATACTTTACTTAAAAATAATATTATTTTCTTTCTTTCTTTCATGTAAATTGCCAAAATCAGTTAAAAAGATGAGACGAGAGTATAGTTAAAGACTTCAATCTGCTATCAAACCGAAGATCTTCAGCTATGGTATGCGAAGTGGGCTTTCATGTTGCACCTGTATACGCTCGGCCCAAATCGTTTCGAAGACTTGCGTCTACTAGAGGTTTCAAAAGAGCGAACGAGTACGGCTGGATCAGGGTTTTTGAAGGCATACACCCCTTTGCAACAGGCGAATCCAGCAAACTTGTGAAGGTAAATCAAGCTTATTGTTTATTAAAACGCTTTTCTTCGATCCAAAAAGAACAACTTTTTTCTTTTTTTTTTAGCACGAGACGTGACCTTGCGTCCAATGTAACTCTAAAATTACTCTATAGTAATTTAATTTAATATATATAAAAATCGATTGCCGTGTATCGCTTCTTCTCGAACATTCCAAACTACTCAATTAAATTAAAAATAAAATAAATAAAAATAATCAAACTAAAAACTAATACCTAGCTAAGTACTTATTTGTGAAATAAAATAAGATATATTATAATAAAAAGATAAGTAAAAAATAATAATAATTGGTAATAACATTTTTTTTTTAATTTTATTATTATTTTATATTTACACGACATGTGTGTGACCTTGTGTCCATCGCGCAAAGTTCATTAATGTTAGCAACCAGAATCAGACACTCACGACTGATCAGTCCCTAACACTATGCCAGCTTGACTGGGCATGACGACAATTCGAGCCTGATCCCAAAACGTGTGTATACACTTTACTGGGTTGATAAATTACTGGGTGGATACTTCCCCGCCCCGACAGACTGGGGAAATTACCCATCAGTCCGCCTACCACCTATTTGTTGTTCTCATTGAAAGTATGTGCCATTTGCAATGATGTCAAATGTAAATTATTACCTTTAAGGATAACTAATATTGTAGCTTGCCATAGTGATATTAAAACAAGACTTACCGCAATATTTATTTATTTATTTCAAAACTTTAATGCACAAAGTACAAAAGGCGGACTTAATGCCCGTAGACATTCTCTGACAGCCAAACCTTTGGGACTAATTAGAACAACTGTAGGTGCAAGGAAAGTATAAGTGACACATCAATTAGATATAAGTACTTATATAATAAACTTACTTATATATAATCTACTTATAAATATACTAAATACTAATATATACACAATAATAAACATACATATAAAACTTACAAATTTTGTTGGGAGTTATTTAGAAAATGTGAGTAGACCAGCTTTTTAAATGATGATCTGGTAGATGCCTGCCTTATGGTAATAGGTAGATTGTTCCACAGATTTGTAGCAACAACCGCAAAGTAATTCGAGACAAATCCGGAATGATGAGATGGAACGGAAAGAAGTGAGTTGTGAGAAGAATAATACCTTAAGAACTGTATATAACGGTATCTCTCTTCATTCCACGATAGATCACTTCGTTCCTCTCACAATTCTCTTATTTCGATTTCTTCCCATAACTCTAGTTTCATTTTAAACTCAAATCAATGTTTTTAACTGTTTGGTGGGGATCATGTTGCTTCTTGTAACAAGCAACATATATCACCAGATTAATGTTTAATCTAAGTTAGTGTTGCTCAAAGCAACACCAAGATCAAAACTGGCGAAGTCTTGGTCTTGCAACCGAACAGCTGGTCTCGGAATTGGTCTTATTGTTGTCAGACTTTAGTGTCCGTCCGCAATTTACTATTTTAAAAACTACTGGTCTGATTTACTTAAAATTGGGAATGGTTCAAAGTCAAAATATGTTTATTCACGTAAACCTATTACAGGCATTTATGAAACGTCATTAATTTAATTATTTTGAATGATTCTACTCCTGCTAGTAGAAGACTGGTCCAATAAGTAAGCTGTTAGCAGAAGACCAGCAGCTTAGCAGATTCCAGTGACCTGTTAATGTTTAATCTGACTGAGAAAGGAATCTGCAAGGAAAACTCAGCTATATCAGATTTACAAAATAAAACATATACAGAACTGCACCACAACGATCAATTAATAACCTTTTAAATTTAGTTAGGTTACAGATCTTGTTGAACATGTATCCAAAAATGTATACAGATGTTGTAACAAAACTATGTCAGAGCGAATAAAAATCGTCAGTGCCACATCGGAACTATAGGTAGTTTAGGAATTATTTAATGGGGACATAGAGGACACCAACAGCCGTTTATTACTTAGGTAAGCGTAAACGTTAGATTGTCAAAATTTGAATTGTGTTATTTAGTCTATTATTTAGTTTTTCCGATCATAGCCGAACTTACGTCAAAATAGCGTTTTCCACAATTTCAAAGGTTATGGGATTGCAACTTATAATAAATTTAATTTATAATTGTAATTGTTTCATTGGCAGCGATTTGGAGCAAATTTTTCATTTATAATAATTTTTATTATGTTTTTTCTTCATTTTAGTTTTTAGTTATATTTTTATTTATTAATTAGGTTTATTTTTATTAATAGTAATTTATGTTTTAAGATGTAAGTTTTTAGTTTAATTAATATTTTATTATTTTTTTAAATCATTGTACCTTATTTCCTTCGAATAAAAGTTCACTATATAAATTTATAATAAAGTTTACAATATTTATATTATTCAAACTAAGATTATATGTTTAAATTAAGCATAGTTTTATAACACATATTAGGTTAAAAATATGGCAAATACTAAAAGAAATATATAAAAGTTTTTTTTAAATGAATTTTGCTGTCATCTAGTAGAAACCTTTATACGAGAATACAAATTTTAATAGCGTTTTACACTGACAGTTCCGCTTGGCGCTTAAGTAACAGAATACATATATACAAGATATATATGTATACAAAAAAAACCCGAATGAGTAAAAAAAACTTGATTAAATACTCCTAAGTAGTTATAATCATTTAAAAAATTAAAAATTAAATACTAACAATAAATAAATAAAAACTAATTATGAAAAAAGCAAGGCCAAGGGTTCCGTCGCCAAAAAGTTTGATAACCGCCTAACTATTAAAATTATTTTATATATTTTAGTACATAGCGACTGTAACAGTCCGGACCCATTAAAAAAATATATATATTATATTTTTTGAACAATTAGTTGCGATAAATAAAGTATTTTCTTTCTTTCTTTTTAAAAACCGAGACAGGCTCAATTCTTCCCAACAGTGGGTCCCGACTACTAGTGTCCACGTTTCTGTTCCGTACAAGAATGCATTATATTTTTAATAACAGGATGTTGCGTAACTTAATAAACTCCAATTTGTTACAGGTAACCCTAAACACAAGTGTAGCCGACATTAACAAGGAGCTCGGGATAGATGAAGACTTAACGCTATGGGTGCAATTCGGGGGCGAAAACTCCAGGCGTTTGGAGAGCGATGAGTATCCTTTGAGGATCCAAGAGCAGTTTATGGCTTGTTGTGGCTGGAAGAGTGAAGCTAGGAGAGTCAGGTTGGCTGTGGATCCAGATTTGAAGCACTGTCTTCGTTGGAGTACAGGTCCTCAAGCGCAGTACGGAGGTGTTCTACGCTCTGGGACTCTTCATTTACTTAAAGGACACGTGTTTCCGCAATGGAAGCCGCGACCAGCTTATATTATTGGTTCGCGATTAAATTTATATTCAAGTAAGTGTCTTTATTAATGTCTTTTAGTATTTCTAGTTCTATTTGTAAATGAGGTAATTCAGTATGAATAAAATTCAAGAAAGGTGGTTGGACAACCATGATTTTTTAAGTCATTCATCGTCATCATCCCGGCCTTAGAACACAAATTCCTAGAATTTGGCCTACACTCGCCACGCTGGGCAGACGGTTTGGCGAGGTTCTGATGTCACTTTTCCAATGACAGTTTATTAACGATTCCGCAAGTTGGTATAAGTTGAACCGGGACCGGTTTAAGTCATTTGATATTCAAACGCTCATTAGTGTATTAGCGATGACTTTATCAGTAAATAAACAATAATAATAATAAGTTCAACCGTGGTGCAGCGGTTAAGTCCGTAGATTTAGACTCGAAGATACAGGGTTCGATATACAAAATAATGTTTATTAATTTAAGTTAATTACCTTACGGGAACAGCGCTGAAAGCGGGAGCCGCAGCCGAAAGCGCAGAGTCTGGCAAGCGGCGCAAATACGTATCTATAATCATAGACTACGTGTTTGTGCCGTTTGCTGTAGAGACTTTAGGCCCAAGCGCTAAAACATTTTAAAAAAACATCACCCTCATCTAATTTTCTGCTCTGGTGACAAGAGGGCTGGTTCTTTCCTTGCACAGAGAATCAGCATAGCGATTCAGTGAGGAAATGCGGACCGCGTTCTTGCCATCATGCCGCGCGGATACTATTTATATTTAAATAAGGTTTTGTAAGTAGGTTTTTTTTTGTCTTTGTATTAAATAAATAATTACTTAATTTATTTGTGATATTTCCTGAGTTTGCGCTAGAGACATTATACAATGCACTTAAATATACGAAAAATCTGTGTTTTAAGGCCTTTAATTGTTTTCTTTTTTGTTTGGATACGGCAGGGTAGGTACCCATAAAAATCGTTAGTTGATGGCCTATTATTTTATCATGCTTTATGATTATTCCAGATTCAAACTCAGGACAAACAGAGGTGCTGGAACTAAGTAAAGGATGCATAGAATTATGTCAGCCTAAAGCTCAGAGGTTGGTCCTTCGTGTTCGACCACAAAGTCAAAGGACCAGCTCCAATGGAGAGATTAACAGCCACGTGTTTCTTGGGTTCAATTCTGTGTGGGAGAGAAATCTTTGGTTCAGCTGGTTGAAAGAGGTCAGTGCAATAAAGGAGCTATGTTTGTTTGATTCTCTTTGCGCTATCATCATTTATTAATTTATTTATATTTGGGTAAATTGCAGCTTAGATACACAGTGTTAATGTTTAAATTACAATAAAGCCAATTAACAGTTTCCGGATTTAGGATAAAAAAACTTCTGCGCACCGCAGAAACTATAAATAATCAAGTGTTATACACAAAAACAAAATGTGCAACTTTAACATGATAAAATAAAATAAAAACAATAAAGATTTACAAGTATAAATATATATATATATATCATCATTCATCTTGTTTGGGGATTTGGTCTAAATTATATCCACAGTTATATATATATATACAGTAACACAAGCCTCGTAGCTTACCACGGAAACTAGATGGCGCTGTGTGACCTGTCTGGAAATATTTATTTATTTATATGCATTTTTAAATAAATAGCCGATATGTTCGTTAATTTATATATGTATGGCATTAACATCTCTACGCACGACATGATAACTGAAGGTTTTCTTTTCGTCGTCGACTACCTTTATCACACAGGACAAACAGAATGCTGGAACTAAGTATAATGGCGGATCAGTACAATATTTATTGTTTTATTCTGCTACATTACTTCAACTAACGAACCGTCTATGTAAACTATAAGAAATTGTGTGAAATTTTCTTTAAGCTTATCAAGCTTTGTCATTTGTTCGTGCATTGAATATTGATGTTACGATTTAGGGTTACCACGAATTGTTTTGTACCAGTAATATTTTATCACAATCAAAACAAGATTTATCCGTATATAGTCACGTATTTTCTATATTCATATATGCCGCTAAATCTTAGAGCTACTATCTGTAGCCGTGTCGATGCCTTTGAGATGTGGTGCTGGAGGCATATGTTAACTTATATATGAATATTCTAGAAGCTCAAAGTCACTACCAGACTCTTTATCTGCCTGCAACCTTGAGTATTTTGGTCATTTAGCACGGTATAGGTCGGCCAATGGAAAGGCTATTGATCACGGGAAAAATTGAAGGCAAGAGCGATAACCGAAGCCCGATACGATAGTCTTACTAGATCCGCACAACACTCAACGCAGGATTGTCCGGGACAAAGTGATCCGAAGAGGAATCACGACCATTGACGGCAATTCAAGCCTGATCCCGTAACTTGTAGATACACTTTCATGGGTTTATAGGCACGAACGGTGGATACTAATATCAACAAACTTTATTCTAAATATCTTGAAAGGTATTTATTTATTTATTTTTCAGAAAATTCACTGATATAAGCTAGGATGGAAGAGGAAGCTAGGACATAAAATTACAGTGTTAAAATGTTATTGATTTTTATTCAAAGTAAAGTAATATACATTAAGTATAAATTAAAAGCTACCAAAATAATTATTTAAAAAAAAAACTAAACTATAAATAAAAAATGTCCTCTAGAGACGTCCCATCTGAGATAGTCCCAAGGAGACTGGCTACATTTCCCCTCTGTATAGCGAGGCTAATACGTTAGCGGAAATAATTGCCAGAAATAAATAACAGCCTTCCTGTCCCCAGACTTTTTGTCCCGCTTTGACAACTCCGTGGCCAAGTGCCTTGCTGACGGTCCCCATGGGCCCATCGTCCATTTGTACAGTTAATTTCTCCAAAATAGTGGGTTAATTACTAAAAAAAAAGTATATTAAATATTAGTAAAAAAAATTACAATATTTACAAATAGCTATCTACAAGTAGCATAGGGTTATGGTAATATAATTAAAGTATGATTAAACATTATCGTAAAGTATTTAATCCATATCTTCTAGTAAATTCCTTAACGCCATTTTTTGCTGTGTTGTTAGAAGATTAAAGAAATCTATCGGCGAAGTAGATACTCGTATCATCACGAGCGTAGTCCGTTTAGAGGTATTCGGAAAACTTTATCGAAAATTCGTGTTGTCTTAACTTTTATATGTACGAGTAACTATGTATCTAGCATCGATGTATATAGATAAGCCTATTCAATACAAAACGCACTCTTAACAACGTGCAACTTGCTTTGTGTACCTACCAACTTTGGGGGGCAATTCTCAAGCAAGGATAATGCCACATGCTTTATTCATCGAAAATTATATTACAAAGCATACAAAAAGACTAGTTTTACTCGATATAAATATTAATATTAGGCGCTCTCGACGCTTGCTATCTCACGACTGTTGGTGCAGCTACATGACTTCGATTGGTTTTACGGAAACGTTTTTATATCAGTGAGGGCCTATCTATATACATCGATGGTATCTAGTGAGAAACCACGCACTGAGATAAAAACAAAGTTAAATTGTACTCTATGTTTATTGTATTATTATTATGATAGACCAATTGTTTTAGTTTTAATTATGACATTTGCACCTTGTAGTTGACAATTTTTTTAGTATTTGACCGCCTTCGTGGTCTAGTGGTAACAAACGTTGCCGTGAACTCGGGAGGTCGTGGGTTTGATTCCCACCGGGGGCAAGTTGTACATTGTATAATTTGTCTCGGTTTGGGTGTTTATATGTATAATATGTATATATTTACAAAAAAGATAAAAAGTATGATATGTAGTTTATCAACAATCTAGTTTCCGTAACACAAGCCTCGTAGCTTACCACGGAAATTAGATGGCGCTGTGTGACCTGTCTGGAAATATCTATTTATTTATTTATTTAATAATTAGTAGGTATAGTAAAAATAAAATTGCTTGATATGATGTTTCTGCACGATCGGCTGGACTGCGAGGAGTTAGTTAGTGGTATTGGGTACAGAGCATCGAAACGTCGTACCCGCTCTACAGATCTTTTGCTCGTACCATGGCATCGCACTAATTATGGGAAAAAATCACCTCTAACCCGAATTGCATACACATATAACAAAATCTTTTCTGATATTGATCTCTTTGTTGGTTCAAAGAGATCGTTTAAACATTCGGTCGCCTTATCGCTGCGTTTACAATAGTTCATCATAAAATAAATAAATAGTGATATAATTTATATTTATACTAAATTTAAGTATGTCTATTTAGTCACTGTCTTTCTGCTTTGCTTTGAGTTTATTATTGGGTTATGTATTTGTTAATAAAGCCAATAAAGGTCATTTTTCTGTTTTTTTTTTGTTACATTCATTCATCTTTTGTGGAAATCTTTAATTGGCTGTACTCATTATCACTACTTTAAAAAAATATATGTATTTAAATCTGTTGATTTCCCGAATAAATAAATAAATAAAAATAAATAAATAAATGTTTAAATAATACGTTAATTTGACATAGGTATTAAATTTAAAACTAATTTGTATTAAAAGGAATAATAATAATATAATATAATTTTGTTTAGTTAAAATATTAAATATTGTATGCCTTATGTGGGCAGATTGTTTCAACATTGATGTATATGAAGATAATGTTTCTGAAATTTTACGTTTTACAATAAATTATTTTGAATTTGAATTGTCCTAGCTTTAATTCCTATACAGTTGGGCTTCATGCCCAGTCTTGTTATAATTTATACATTTTCTAAACCTAAGACAGCAACTAGCCCAACGAGGCTGTAAAAAGAAATTTTGATTATAATAAAATATGTGTTAATTAAAAAATCTGGCAGTACATCACCCTGCGTCACGGTCGAGATGCTGGGCTCCGTCGTAGCGGATAGAGGGCCTATTCTTGAAAGAATTCGAACTCAGATGTATAAAATCATTTCGGATGAAAGAAAAAAGAAACAGCCGAAATTACGATAGATCCTTTTCAGAATGAATGAATGAGAAATATATATATACAGTGTAAAACTCCATGTAACGTGACTCGATTTAACGACAAACTCCCTAAAGCGGTCGAAATCAATGGTTGGTTTAGCTTGTCTTCCATACAATGATTCCATCTCCATTTAACGACATCTCTCTATAACGCTATAAAAGGCACACATACCTTAAATATTTAAAAAAAAAAAAAAAAAAAAAGGTCAGTCGAACCCTGCTACCAATGAGAATTGAGAGTACACTTTTCTATTTTATTTACAACACCACTGTCATATCAACCTGTGGAAACGTTAATAAATTGTCATAAAAAATGACATCAGAACCTCGTCAACCCGTCTGGCCAGCGTGGCGACTGTAGGGGCCAAATTCTCCAGAATTTTCTGGAAGCCATATCTCCAGTGGAGGTCTAGGACTCTGTGTTCTAGGGGCTGTGATGATATACTTAACCATTTTTCTTAAACCATTTTTTTTGTTTTGTAATGTTTCCGTGCCTTACAAAGTGTTTTAAAATAATATATTTTTCAAGTTTATATCTGGTATAGTTGGACACTACGTACTATGTTTATATAGCAACACTTATTGACCTTGCTCCATAAATTGTACTATTCTATAACTAGATAACGGATTCAATTCCTGGTCGGGACACAATAATATTAATTATTGTAAATAAATATATTTAATTTATTTGTGATATTTCTGACCACCCCGCAAGGGATACGGTCGTGATGGTGATGGTACTTAACTTATCCTAACCATAAAACCAAAAATTTGCTATTTTAAAATTAACAGTTTGTATGGAGCAGCCAAAAACTCACATAGGTCATAAGCAAGCATAAGGGACTGTCGGTGCATGACCGCTAATGTTTGACAAATATTTTTTTCAATAAACTTGAATTGTTTATAAACACATTTTGTCACGAATAACATGTTTCGTGAGAATTTGATAATAGTTGAGTTGAGAAACATTTTTTTCTGGAATCTAACAGCTATTCCACTTTTAAATGCTATAGCCTTCAAGAATAGGCCTCCCTGCCGTGTTTTCCCTCAGTAGCGAACGTAAAAACTCAAGAAACAGTCACAAGAAATAGTTGCCATTTCTTTTATAATAATAAACTGTGATTTCAAAGGAAACTTTGCATTTAAAATAACTATACAATAGTGTGCGTGATTTATATATAATGTAAAAAAATACCTAAGTTTTTATTAAAAAAAGTGGTTCAAGATACGAAGAAATAAGTTAAAGCTGTGTTTTTTATAAATAACTGTACAAATCGTGTCCATTGTTTTTATATTAGATACCTACTCTATAGTAAAGTTTTTTTAATTTATTATATATAAAAATCAATTGCCGAGTGTGGCTTCATCTCGAAAATTCCAAACTACTCAATTAAATTAAAAATAAAATAGATAAAAATTATATAGTAAAAAGTATCTTCACGACCTTTTCCCTTTCAGGGTGGTCAGAAACCACGCTTATAAATAAGCGGATTCACATTTAGCCAACTTTACTATAGGCCAATCATGACAAGTGGCAAGCTCGTCGATGACTAGCGTACCAAACTGTAGTTAAACTGCCTCCGTGGTCAAGCGGTTAAGTTTTTGGATTTAGGTACCGGGTTCGATTCCTGGTCGGGACACAAAAATATTCATTATTGTAAATAAATACATTTAATTAATATTTTTTATTTGTGAGATTTCTCGAGTTTGGTACGCTGGAGACATCGACGAGCTTGCCACTTGTCATGATTGGCCTATAGTAAAGTTGGCCAAATGTGAATCCGCTTATTTATAAGCGTGGTTTCTGACCGCCCCGAAAGGGAAACGGTCGTGAAGATATTTTTTAGATAAATAAATAATATATTTGCCCTTAAATGTTAAGTGATAGTTTTATCGTGTCTCGTTGCGACATCGTTTCATTTGGAGCATATACGACTCCAAATTGGGAGTCTTAATAGGTGGTAGGCGGACTGATGGTGGTAATTTGCCCAGTCTGCGGGGCGGGGAAATATCCACTGTTCGTGCCGATAAACCTAGTAAAGTGTATCCACACGTTTCGGGATCAGGCTCGAATTGCCGTCATACCTAGTCAAGCCGACATAGTGTTAGGGACTGATATCAGTCATGAGTCACTGATTGTAGTTGCTAACATTCATGGACCTCGCACGCCACTTACCATCAGGTGGGCGCAAGGTCATATGTCGTGCTAGAATAATATATAAAAAATCTTTTATTTCGAGAATATTTTTTTTACCTTCAATGTATAGGGGCAGTATTAAGTAATTTGAATCGTGTCTCGCCGCGGTATGTAAGTTTGGGGTCAACAACTTCAATCATTGTTATTCCCAAAGACAATCACAAAACACTGCTTATTCTGGTCACATCGTCACAACTTGCATACATCTGTCCTTGACATTGTACATTACACAAAACTTTATCTATTTTATTTATTTTTCCATTTAAGGACAATCAGTTTTGTTTTGCCTGCCTCCGTAGTCTAGCGGTTAAGTCCGTGGATTAAGACTTGGAGGTACCGGGTTCGATTCCTGGTCGGGACACTAAAATATTTAATAATGTGAATACATTTTATTAATATTTTAATTTATTTGTGATATTTCTCGAGTTTGGTACGCTAGAGACATAGATGAGCTTGCCACTTGTTTCGCTTATTTATAAGCGTGGTTTCTGACCACCCCGAAAGGGATACGGTCATGATGATACTTCTAGATTTGTTTTGCCGATAACTTTATTTTGTTTATTGAAGCTATTTTAAAATGTGCTCACTGATAGGTAATGGAATGCGTAAATCAACATTATTAAATTAATACATACATACATACATATCTTCACGCCAGATCCCTTGCGGGGTAGGCAGAGACAATTGAGCGCCATTTGACACGATCACGACATACTTCTTTCGCTTCGTCGACATTCATTAACCTCTTCATACATGCCCTTTGGTTACGAAGACTTTTTAATGCACCTTCAGTCAGTGTTTTATTTATTTGATCGTGATATGTGAGTCTCGGTCTGCCAGGGCCTCTTTTACCTACAACTTTCGCATTATATATCTGGTTCGTCAATCTTTCATCGCTCATCCTTTCAACATGCCCGAACCATCGTAGCATGCCTTTCCTTATTTTTGTCCCTATGCTTTCCTTCATACCAACCCTTTTCCGTATTTCGACGTTACGTATGCGGTCCGCCAAAGTGACGCCACATATCCGCCGCAACGACCGCATTTCTACTGCATTAACCCTACTCTCATGCGTATTCTGACGTATCCACGTCTCGCTTCCATACATCAGTGTTGGTACCAACATGGCATTGTGTATGGCGAGCCGAGCTTTGTCACTGACATTTCGACTGCCGATCAGTGACCCCAGGGCACCATTAACACTATTTCCCGCGTTCACTCTTCTTTCAACGTCCCTATCGTACTTCCCATCCGCAGTGAAAACACTGCCCAGATATATAATTTCATTTACTTGTTCTAGAGTTTCATCATCAATCTTTATCGTCACGGTTGTCATCCTTCTTCTTTCAAACACTAGTACCTTGGTTTTTCTCGCATTCAAACGGAGTCCTTTTTCTGCACATCCCTCCTTCATTCTTGTGACTAGTGATTGCAGTTGTTGTTCGGACGATGCCATAAGAACAGCATCATCTGCATAAAGCAGGCAGTTCACCACTAGATCACTCATCTTTATCCCACAGTCACTCTCTCTCACTCTTTTTAGGCATTTGTCGAGATATAGAGTAAATAATCTAGGAGAAAGCACACAACCCTGTTTGACGCCCATTTGGGATTCAAAGCAAGGCGACATACCTCCCTCCACCCGCACACAATTAATAATTGATATAAATAAGTACCTACATATATTAATAATAATAAATTAAGTATTTAAAAAACTGAATTTTGAGCTCAAATATATCAATAAGGAATAAGGTTAAAACGGTGAAATTTAATTAATTTAAAAATAAAAAAATGCGTAATAAATGTCATTTAATTAAACACTAAAATGAAGAAGAAATCTTTCTAATAATGGGGTCCAACTGTTAAAGTCATCATCATCATCACGACAGTATCCCTAGCGGTCAGAAACCACGCTTATAAAGAAGCGGATTCACATTTAGCCAACTTTACTTTGGCCCAATCATGACAAGTGGCAAGCTCGTCGATGTCTCCAGCGTACCAAACTCGAGAAATATCACAAATTAATTAAATAATAATTAAATTTACCAGACCAGGAATGGAACCCGGTACCTCCAAATCTAAATCCACAGACTTAACCACTAGATTACTGAGGCAGTTAATTACAAATTTAAGTTTAAAATACATAATAAAATCACAATTTGTCAGTTTTAATTTCTATAAAAAAAACTTTATCGTAGTATAAGGAAGCTTAAACAAGGACCAAAGTCAAATATCCATTAATAAATCTCATGATTAGGCTCTAGCGTGTGTTTGTGTCCAAACGAATGTGTAACTTAATATTTAGAAAATATTAAAACTGAAGTTGCGTCCGTCATAATTTTGTGCCTCAAAATGGTAGAACAAGACTCCCTGAAGAGAGACAACGATGACGATTATGAAAACAGTGAACTATTCTTGGATAGCTTAGAACCCAATATACTCAAGGAGAAATACGAATTCACGGTATGATTTTGTAATCAATTTTATTTTATCAATCAATCAATACAGCGTCCTAGACCTCCACTGTTGAAGATGGGCCTTCCAGAACATATATCTGAAGAATTTTGCCTACACTCGCCGCGCTGGCTAGACGGTTTGGCGAGGATATGATGTCAATTTTCAATGACAATATATTAACGATTCCACAAGTTGGTATTAGTGGAACCGGGACCGACGGCTTAACGTGCTCTCCGAGGCACGAGTACGATGTTGTTGTAAATCTAAGACAAATGTAGGTACTTAACCATAGGTTTGCATAATATGAAAATTGTTGGCAGGATAGTTACTGCAGTGGATGACACCCAGCGACTCCATTAAATTCCATGCAATTCTCTCACATCATATTATTGACTGACCCCTGTAGTTCAGGTTCACCTAGTTTAGGGGTTAAGACACCTACTACTTTATATTTTGTTTTACACATATAATTGTTGCTGTACTGTTATTTGCTAAATTAATATGTTTCATTCCAGTGTATTGTGTTTATGTTGTTCAATAAACGTTTGTTGTTGATTGTTCATTTTTAATTTAATTTTCATTTCATTTCATTCATTTCATTCATTTCATTCATTTCATTCATTTCATTCATTTCATTCATTTCATTCATTTCATTCATTTCATTCATTTCATTCATTTCATTCATTTCATTCATTTCATTCATTTCATTCATTTCATTCATTTCATTCATTTCATTCATTTCATTCATTTCATTCATTTCATTCATTTCATTCATTTCATTCATTTCATTCATTTCATTCATTTCATTCATTTCATTCATTTCATTCATTTCATTCATTTCATTCATTTCATTCATTTCATTTCATTAAGAAAAGTGTATTTCTTATTGGTACATGCCGGGGGGATTTGAACTGACCTTTGTAGGATTTAAGAAACCGAGCCACCACCGCGCCCAATTTTGCAATTTTATTTAACAATTAACTATTTAGGCTTTCTTGTGCTAGAAGTGCCGGCGGCATTCCTCGTCACGTGGCACTCAACGACTCTTTTCTAGTATTGCCCAATCTTGTTCTTGCTTTTTTGCCAAGACCAAGAGAAAGACCACTAATATGTTAGAAAGACTGATACTAAGACTAACCCTAGTTCAGAGTCTCGCAAGACTCAGCTCAGACATTTTAACCCAATTTTGGTAAAAAAAAATGTGCTTAATCCTGTAGCTGTTATGACGCAAGACCATAACGTGGCCAAGTCTTATTATGATGATGTTTTATATATTATTTTTCTTTCTAGGGCACCCAAAGCACTCAGCCACCGAATGTTCTTGACCTTAGTGGAGGTGGCAGCGCTGCCTTGGGCCCTGCGCTGGCCCAGCATGCGGAAGACATCTTCACAGTCCGCGTGCTCCGTCTACGATCTAACGCCATGACCTCCCTGCCTTCAGAAATAGTTCGACTACAAGCCTTGACCCATCTCGATATCAGCGACAATCGATTATCGATTCTACCTCTTGATATTCGTCTTTTGACGCAGTAAGTATATCATTTATTTTTTAAAATTTCTCCACATGTTGATATATGGAACCGGAACCGGAAGCGTAAGGCTTAACTGCGTCTATGCTGTGCCGCATGAGAACCAGTACCAACAGGCTTCTAAACGTATTGGCAGATCGGTGGGACTCTCCGCTGCTGGAACACTGGATACAGCTGCATACAGTCAAGTAGACAGCCTTCAGTAGCGGATAGTTTAAAATAAATTATTAGTTATACTAAATAATATTATAATAAATTATTTGCTGAATATGAATGAAAGTATAAAAAGAGAAAAAAAAGAGTTGTACCATCGCTGCAAGAATGAGACTAAATCTTTGGTTAAGGAGAAGCGTGAAAGATGTAAGGAAATAGGTGAAAATAGGATGACGAGCAACTTTAAGGAGAACTCAAAACTTTTCTGGAGGGAAGTTAGGAAGGCCAAAGGTTGCTTGTCATCTTATCGAATGAACAGAGTGAAATCAAAAAGCGGTAACATTCTTGCAAACACAAATGAGGTGTTGCAGCGATGGAATGAGTATTTTAGCGAGATGTATGCTAGTGGTACTCCTAACGACGTCACGACGGGTACTTTACCTCCAGAGCTATCCACAACTATAACGTCCACTTTTAAGGAGGAAATAAGTGTGCAAGAATTGCAATCGGCAATTAGAAGCCTGAAATGTGGCAAAGCAGCGGGAAAAGATCGAGTGCTCGCTGAAATGATCAAATACGGAGGTATACCGGTCTGGAACGCTTTCCACCTACTGTGCAACCTTTGCTGGCAGGAGGGAAGAGTGCCGGAGGACTGGCGACAATCAGTCATCGTTCCTTTATACAAAGGTAAGGGATCTAGATTGGACTGTGCCAACTACCGAGCGATTAGTTTGATCAGTTTGGCGAGCAAGATGTATGGCAAGATTCTCACGAAACGCTTGCAAGAGAAGACTGAAGGTCTTTTATGGGAGGCACAAGGAGGCTTTAGACCTGGAAGAGGATGCACTGACCAAGTCTTTTCGCTCCGCAATATCACAGAGAAGTTTTTGGCCTTAAACCAGAAGGTTTTCTGTGCTTTTGTGGATTTGGAAAAGGCTTTTGATAGAGTTGTAAGAAAGAAGCTTTGGGACATATTGCCGGAGTATGGAGTGAATGACAAACTGCTACAAGCTATACAGTCCCTGTACAAGGGCTGCAAAGCTTGTGTGCGGGTGGAGGGAGGTATGTCGCCTTGCTTTGAATCCCAAATGGGCGTCAAACAGGGTTGTGTGCTTTCTCCTAGATTATTCACTCTATATCTCGACAAATGCCTAAAAAGAGTGAGAGAGAGTGACTGTGGGATAAAGATGAGTGATCTAGTGGTGAACTGCCTGCTTTATGCAGATGATGCTGTTCTTATGGCATCGTCCGAACAACAACTGCAATCACTAGTCACAAGAATGAAGGAGGGATGTGCAGAAAAAGGACTCCGTTTGAATGCGAGAAAAACCAAGGTACTAGTGTTTGAAAGAAGAAGGATGACAACCGTGACGATAAAGATTGATGATGAAACTCTAGAACAAGTAAATGAAATTATATATCTGGGCAGTGTTTTCACTGCGGATGGGAAGTACGATAGGGACGTTGAAAGAAGAGTGAACGCGGGAAATAGTGTTAACGGTGCCCTGGGGTCACTGATCGGCAGTCGAAATGTCAGTGACAAAGCTCGGCTCGCCATACACAATGCCATGTTGGTACCAACACTGATGTATGGAAGCGAGACGTGGATACGTCAGAATACGCATGAGAGTAGGGTTAATGCAGTAGAAATGCGGTCGTTGCGGCGGATATGTGGCGTCACTTTGGCGGACCGCATACGTAACGTCGAAATACGGAAAAGGGTTGGTATGAAGGAAAGCATAGGGACAAAAATAAGGAAAGGCATGCTACGATGGTTCGGGCATGTTGAAAGGATGAGCGATGAAAGATTGACGAACCAGATATATAATGCGAAAGTTGTGGGTAAAAGAGGCCCTGGCAGACCGAGACTCACATATCACGATCAAATAAATAAAACACTGACTGAAGGTGCATTAAAAAGTCTTCGTAACCAAAGGGCATGTATGAAGAGGTTAATGAATGTCGACGAAGCGAAAGAAGTATGTCGTGGTCGTGTCAAATGGCGCTCAATTGTCTCTGCCTACCCCGCAAGGGATCTGGCGTGAAGATATGAAGATATGTAATAAATTATTTATTTAGATTAAGTAAAATTGTTACTAACAATTTATGGATGTAAAGTCCGAAATATTTATTATTATTTTATTATTAACGTGTGTTGTAGTAAGTCTTGTTTCTATCTTACAATATTAGTTCTCCTTGAAAGTAAAAATAAACCATTTCCCATCATTGCAAATAGTTTATCAGGTTCGAATTGCCGTCATGTATGTTATTCTTAAATTTAAACATAAGGCAAGTTATATGTTTTAATATTGTTGAGTAAGTAACGCTCGGCCGCTCTACCGAAACGCGTTCCTCCCCGTTCGCCTCACATACGAATAACTACATCTTCAAAAAAAACATATTTAACATTGATTGGTAGTCAACGAAGGCGCAGTGATGTTTCGGTTGTAAGATCTCCTAAAAAGAACGGTTCAAACCTCAGCATGTACAAATGAGACACGCGCTTTCTTACGTACATTTGTCATAGATCCGTAGATAATCCAATCCCACTGTTCTAGCAGATATTCAGATTCCTTCACTGTGTCTGCAGCCCGCCAGTGGAACAAACTACCACTGGCCATTAGACGGGCACCATGTGTCTATTTTTTTTTAACAATTAGTCACATTTTTTTTATTTTTTTTATTATAGTAAAATTGAAGTAATATACAAACAGTATAAAAGAATTACAATATAAATTAAAACTACTTAAAAGTAAAAATTTAAAAAAATGTGAACTAAACTTAATAAAAAATAAACTATAAGAAAAAAATGTCCTCTCACTAACTAGTTTCTTGATAAGCAAGAGCACACTGCATCCAGTACAGTACACATTGAATATTTGGCACGCAATATGTTTATATATTTATTTATGTATATAAATAAAATAAATAGATTTACAACACCGCGGTTTCCGTGCCTCGGAGAGTACGTTAAGCCTTCAGTCCCAGTTCCACTAATACCAACTCATGGAGTCGTTAATAAATTATCACTATCATCATCAATATCATATATCAATTGACATCATATCGTCGCCAACCCGTCTGGCCAGCGTGGCGAGTGTAGGCCAAATTCTCCAAGTTCTAGTGGGCTGTAATGATGAAATTGTAGAAACTTATTTAAGCCGGCATAGCGTTAATGTGGGTCTGGATAAGAAGCATAATATTTATGTAAGACTAGCTGTTTTAACCGGCTTTACCCGTGTAGTAGACATCATTGAGAAACAAGAAATATTAGTTAATTTATTATTTAGATATTTGGCCGTAGGGCGACATGTTAAGAAAGAAAGAAAGATGATTGCATTTGACATATACTTTCAACGAGAACAACAAATAGGTGGTAGGCGGACTGATCGAGGTAATTTTAGGGTTAGGGACTATTTATTTTTTAAAGACGGTAAATCGCAAGATCGCCTAACGATACGACCCCAGCCTGAAGGGCCATCGCGGGTGGTCGCATGCCCTACTTACCGTGAGGCCTCCTAAGAAGACCCCAAGGCGCCTACGGACTAAAACCCTATAAACCGTCTCTCTCTCACTGTTGGCCCTGCGTGCCTTAACAGCTAAGTCTGAGTCGTGGCTACGGAGTGAAGGCACTCGTTCGACTACTAATGTCAGTGTGATTTCAGTTGCTAACATTAATGGACCTCGCGTGCCACTTACCATCAGGTGGGCTAAGGACACATGTGCTAGTATAAAAAAATAAAAAAAGACTCGCAATGGAAATTAAATATTCATAACGCAGTAATCGGAAATGTATGTAATGATTCTAACTAGTTATTTATTTAATTATATATTTAAGTTAAAATTATTGCGTGCTTATTGGTCCGGTGATTGATTGCGTCAGCGCCAAAGACGTATATCTATGAGCCTGTCCATTTCAAAAATGTGTATTATTCGACTCGTAAGCCCTAGTATAACATAATAATAAGTTACAACTACGAGTATACCAATATTAGTATCTGTAGTGGACATATAATTGCAATAGAAAAAAAAAACAATAAGACTTTTGACATGTGATTACAAAATACATTTTATCAGATTTCTCACAACTTTCGAATTATTTTTACGAAAATATAGTTAAAATGCCTAAACTAGTGTTTTAGTTATTTACAAGGATTTAGCACAAATAATTATATTTTTGTAAAATAATACATTTGCATTCGAAAGTTGTGATAAATCGGACAAGATGTATTTTGTCATCACATGTCAAAGGTCTTTATTATTATTATTATTTTATTTATTTCCATGAAAATGTACATTACAGATTCTACATCTAAACAATACATATTTCATAACAAAATTCAAACACAAGGATAGTGACTAGATGTGCGAATTAATATGGCTCCAAGTACTTTAGCACAATGTTTTTACTTTCCACATCCGTTGATGCGAAGACATCGAAATTCTCATCAGATTTTGTTCAATAAAACGATTGAACGGGGAACGGGGGCACTCTGGAGTAAGTGTGTACGAGCACATTTTATTTATTTCAATACCTACTTAAAAAACTAGTACATAGGCGAGCTATAACGCCATAAGGCATTCTTCTCCAGCTAACCTTGGGAATCACGAAAGGTGATGGGCAGAATGAAGAAAAATATATAAAAATAACAAAAATTACTAAAATAAACATAATTACGCATTTAGCACTAAAAATACATAGACACAATATAAAAAAGTGTGTATGTGTATACTATATAATACATACATACATAAACTATATATATATATAAATAAAATGTCACACAACTTCGGGGTTCGAGGTACCTTTTTAGGTACCTCATGGTCAATCTACTTTTTCTACCTAACATATAAATTGTTTAAGTTGTAGTGAAATTATATCCCGTCTTTGTACCTAGCGAAATTAAGTTATAAATAAATTGAATATAAATTTATCGCTGGCCCTAAAAAAACTTGACCAGTCGTTATTATTTATATATGCTCAGTAGGTACTTGCTAGCCCTACAGTTACTTTCAATTTGCCCATCAAACATACACTTAGGAGTAATGTAAACCGGTCTATACTCGTACAATGTGTTATAAAAAAAAACAATGCAATTCTTTGCACGAGTTAAAATAATTATACTAACAGAATCATCAATATCTCAGTCATGCAGGCCTTGTAAATAAATTATAGCTTTTTGTACTTAATAGATATTGACAATATCTATACTAATATTATAAATGTGAAATAAGTTTTTTTTTGTATTTACTCTCGGCAGCTACTAAATTAAAAGATATTATTCAAAACAATCATTTGTAAAAATACAATAAATGTGTTCGATTTCCGGTCGAAAAAAATATTTTATTTTATTTATTTCTTGATATTTCTCGATTCTAATACGCTTAGAGACATCGACGTGCTTGCAATTTGTCATAATGAGCCAACAGTAAAGTTGGCTAAATGTGAATCCGCTTTAAAAACGTGGTTTCTTATCACCTCGCAAGGGATACAGTCGTGATGATACTTTACCTAAAAATAATGACAGCAAAAACAAAAGTCTATACTTTAAAATATTTTCGTGTAAAAAGCGCTGGCACATTTTCACGTCACGGCTCCTGTAGTATTCTGAACTTTGATATTTCTATAGCAACTAATTGTTTATATTATTATGTCACTTAATAAATACATTACGACAACTGCAAACATGCATTTTTAATATATAACATATTGGCGACGAGAAGGGATAAATAATAATGAATCCTGAACAGTTTGCTCAATTTATGAGCCAGCAACATACACAACAACAACATATGCTTGAACTGCTTACAAAACAACATGCAACCGTAAGTAACAGGAACAACGTTCCAACGACATCAAATAACCACGAAAACCATACAATAATTAACAAATACGATATAATAAGGAATTTTAAATGTACAATATTTGATCCAGAATCATCAAATCCAGAAACTTTCATCGATTACTTTGAAGTTAAATGTAAACTATGGGGCGAGTCTGTTCAGCCTATTCAAAAGGAATTACTTTTTTCCTGTTTAACGCCAGATACTTACCGAAATTTAAAAATAGCTTTTCAAAACATCACTCCTACTTTCGAAGACCAAAGCTATGATAACATAAAACAAAAATTTCTAAATTTGCACCGGACTAAAAGAACTCGTTTCAAAGCCCTTGCTGATTTCTGGAACTGCACGCGGGAACAAAATCAAACGATGGAAAACTATTCAAATAAATTAAAAGAGATAAGCCGAGATTGCGGTTATGAAGGCGAATATTTGGATAGACAACTTCGAGATCGCTTTGCAACGGGGCTTAACCATAAGCAACTTGAAATAGATTTAAAACAACGATGGCCGGACCTTTTGGAGATCACACCCGACGGACAGTGGAAAGAAACAACATACGCTCAACTATTCGCAGTAGCCCAATCAAGAGAGCTTGCTGAAAATGACACTCTGATCGACACGCAGCATAATATCAAACGCATTTCAAACAATAATCAACAACGCAAACTGCAATCCAAACAATGTCGACGATGTGGCAAGAAAGAGAAGCATGGTTTTAATGTTTGTAAAGCTCGGGACCATACATGCGAGGAATGTGGTGTAGTTGGTCATTATGGCAGCTGCTGCATTAAAACCGGAAAGGCATATTTATCAACATCTCCAACTAATAACAAATTGAACCTGAAACAGAAAAAACAATATAAAAAACTACAAAAACTACAATTTGATAATGACAGTGAAAGTGACAGCGATGACTTTGAAGACAAACATAATTACACCGATGATAGTGAAGATGAAAGTGAAGATGAGTTAATTGGACATGTAAAATCAAGGATGAATTGCAAACGCATTGACGTTCATATTGATGGTATACTATGTACAATGGACTGGGACCCAGGATCTGCCTATTCAATCATTAGTAGTAGTTTTTGGAAAACAATTGGATCTCCAACATTATCTAAAGGACCTAATTTAAAGGCTTACGGCGATTTTAAACTAAAACCGAAGGGATTAACGAGAGTCACAGTAAATTTACAAGGTGAGAGTAAACAGCTAGACGCTGTAGTAATTAAAGGCGCGGAGCCTATGCTTTTTGGGCTATATTGGAGTGAACATTTTAACATGAAATTTCCTGACTATGTATATTCAATTAAAAATTCAAACAATCTAAGAATTGATGACATACTTAAAAATCATGAGGAATTGTTTGATGATAAATTGGGAAAAGTTAAAAATTTTAAAGTAAATGTATATTTAAAACAAGATGCGAAACCAGTTCATATTTCTGCACGTCCTATTAAATTTGGCTTGCAAAAGAATGTTGAAGCAGAGTTAAAAAGGTTAGTTCAAGAACATATAATTTCTCCGGTTGATCCTAACTCTACACCAGTTGAGTGGGCAACACCAACAGTTAATATTTTGAAGTCAAATGGTAAAATGAGAATATGTGGTGACTTTCGATCAACTATAAATCCAGTTCTAATTGAGCAAAACTATCCTGTACCACTTTTTGATCAATTGCGTAAGAAACTATCTGGTGGAGAAAAATTTACTAAATTAGATTTAAAGGATGCTTACCTTCAATTTGAAATAGCACCAGAGTCCCAAAAGTATTTAGTTATTTCGACACATAAAGGATATTTCAAATATAATCGCATGCCCTTTGGCATTTCCACAGCACCTAGTATATTTCAGCGCGCTCTAGAACTTCTTTTAGAAGACATTGATTCAGTGGCTGTATATTTTGATGACATTGCCATTACAGGAAAGAATGATGCTGAACATTTATTAAATTTAAACACAGTCTTAACCAAACTAAAACAAGCAGGATATAAGGTAAACTTACAAAAATGTACATTTTTACAATCATCGATTGAATATTTGGGACACAAAATTGATAGAAATGGAGTACATCCTACTGAAGCCAAATTAAAAGCTATTGCAAATTGTGCTGAACCTAATAATGTCAAAGAATTAAAATCATTCTTGGGATTAATAAATTTTTACGAGAGATTTGTACCTCATCTTCATGGGATTTGTTCAGATCTACATACACTCACGGCAAAAAACCATAGATGGAAATGGACGGAACATGAACAAATAATTTTTAACAAAATTAAACAAAATATAATTTTAGCTAAACCATTAGTGGCGTTTGATGAAACAAAAAAGTTATTTTTAGCTTGTGATGCTTCAGAAAAGGGTGTCGGAGCGGTATTATTTCACAAAAATAAATCAAATTTTGAAAAACCAATTGCGTTTGCATCAAGAAAACTAAAACCTGCCGAAATGAAGTATTCTGTAATTGATAGAGAAGCTCTAGCAATTTTTTATGCTATCAAGAAATTTGATCAATATATCAGAGGCCATAGATTTACTTTAATAACAGACCATAAGCCTCTAGTTCATTTACTTGGTGTCAAGAGAAATTTACCGAAACTCGTTAACAATCGTTTAACTAGATGGGCTCTAAATATTGGATCTTATAATTATGATATAGAATATAGAAAAGGTGAAAATAATATAGTTGCTGATTGTCTATCTCGCTTACCAGATCAAGAAGAAACAGAGTCAAATTTAGAAAGAATAATATGTAAAATTTCTGAAGAGGAAAGAAATACAAAAATTTATGACTTACTATTATCTGAGGAAATTATCAAAGAAAAATCAAAGGAAGATATTGTATTAAAAAAGGTAATTGAACTTATAAAATTAGATTGGAAAAGTAGCGATTCTAGTGCCGCTGATGTTAGGCCATATTTAAAAAAAAAAGATGACTTATCTGTTGAAAACAAAATTTTAATGTGGCAGGGTAGATTAATTATTCCAAGCTCTTTAAGAAGTACAGTTTTAAAATACTTACATTTGGGACATCCTGGAATTTCATCTATGAAAGCCTTATCTAGATTTTATGTATGGTGGCCAGCTATTGATGAAGATATTGATTTATTTGTCAAGGCATGTCAAAATTGTCAAGAAAACAGGAATCACAATACTGAACTACCCATTTTTTCCTGGTCTATTCCTGATAAAGTTTGGGAAAGATTGCATCTAGATTTTGCAGGTCCTTTCGAGGGTAAATATTGGCTTGTTCTTGTTGATGCATTGTCAAAATGGATAGAAGTTAAACCACTTGATAAGATTACAGCCAAAACACTTTGCAATAGTTTAGAGGAGATATTTGCAACTTTTGGAATTCCAGAGATAATAGTTTCAGACAACGGAAGTCAATTCACGTCGCAAGAATTTAAAGATTTTTGCCAGAGCAAGGCTATTAAAAATATTACTTCCTCACCATATCATCCACGAACTAACGGTCTGGCAGAACGATTAGTGAGAACTTTTAAATCAAGGATGGCTGCTAGTAAAAATAGTGATGAATCGCAAAAGCAAAGACTTCTTAACTTTCTTTTTACATACAGAAATACACCTCATACAACTACTGGAAAATCACCAGCACAAATGATTTTTGGACATCAGCTACCGACTATTTTGGATAATGTTCGACCTAACATTAAAAGAAATTTAAAATACAGACATGTTAAAGCAAATATAGAAAATGACGAAACAATACCCATTTTTCGAACTAATGACAAAGTTTATATCCGAACACGTTTGGATAAGACATGGAAGCCTGCAACCATTTTGGAACGCACTAACAGATACTCATATAAGGTTAGAGGAATAGATGGTGTACTAAGACGTCGTCATGCTGATCATATTCGTACAGCAGTAGGATTCGATGATGGGGAAAAGGAAGAAATAGATATCAGAAGAAAAAATAATTCTTCACCACATACGAGTATTCCGATTCAGGTTCCATGTAATACTGATATGAGTGAAACTAGTACTAGTACTGAACGTCCTATCTTATTTAGTGAAGTAAGTCATGCTGAACTATCTGACGATAATTTGCCAGTTCGATCTGCACCGTTAGACTTTCCTGGAGATATATTAAGACGTAGCGCTCGAAACCGTATACCTCCAAAACGTCTTATTGAAGAATGTTAAATCTTATGATCGGAGGAATGTAGTATTCTGAACTTTGATATTTCTATAGCAACTAATTGTTTATATTATTATGTCACTTAATAAATACATTACGACAACTGCAAACATGCATTTTTAATATATAACAGCTCCTTAAATGAAAACATAAAACGGGCTCTTGCCACCATTGAGGTTCCAGCTATTCTGGAACCCACTTATATATTCCGCGATAATGGCAAGAGTCTTGATGGTATGACGCTGATCCCCTGGGAGCGGGAACGGTAATACAGGATGCCACTTGTGTCGACACTTTGAATTAGTCACAACTCAGGGAAACAGCGTAAAAAGCGGGAGCCGCAGCCAAAAGCGCAGAAAAAGACAAATTTCTAAGCATTCCATGGATTCACCGTGCGGGTGCCGGGTCCATCGTGTGTGGGTAAAAGATGAGAAGAATAGTGTCTCGGGCTTGCGACCGACAATAGGCTGGTGTAAGAAAAGAAGGCCTCCCTTTTTTATTTTATTGCGCGATAATACGCTCACCATCCACCATTCTACTCCTCTCCCTACCCAACCAAATACTGTAACTTTTGCAAGTGGTGCAAACACGTATAATCAAATACTACGTGTTTGTGCCATTTGCTGTAGAGACTTCAGGCCCGTGGAGTTAAAATGTTTTATTTTTTTAAATATCACCGTCGTCGTTTAATTGTCTTCTCCGGTGACAAGCGAATCAGTATAGCGATTCAGCGAAAAAATGCGTCCGGCGACGATTTATATTTAAATTAGGTTTTGGAAGTACCTTTTAATTTTATTATTGATTTGTATTTAATTTATATTGAATGTAAACTTATGTTATTTTTCTCTTTATTTATAATACTTTATGGAACTGTTTTCGTTGCTTCCGAGTGTAGTTACATCGAGAAGGTAGCTGTTTCCGTTGTGTGCTAATTTATAAGTGACTGGCTGTCTAGTATCTAAATCTATGCGTCGGACCGTGGGGTGATGCAAAGAGTATAGTAAAATGTGGGCTTCACCCTTCACGCGCACACTAGCGCCGCCAAGTAGATGGTAGGACCTAAAATTGCCATACATACCTATATCTTTTGTATATTAGATTTTAAAAGTTTTGCAACCAATTAACTGTACACCTAAATTTAAATTTATTGTGTGTTTTCTAACTATGTTACCATTGATATGGTACTGTGGCGCGGTGGTGGCTCGGTTGTAAGAACGCGTACCTTAAATCCTACAAAGGTCGATTCAAACCCACCCGGCATGTACCAATGAGAAATACACTTTCTTTTTTCGTACATTTGTCATAGATTTACAACACCACCGTTCCCGTGCCTCGAGAGCACGTTAAGCCGTCGGTCCCGGTTCCACTAATGCCAACTTGTGGAATCGTTAATAAATTGTCATAAAAAAATGATATCATATCCTCGCCAAGCCGTCTGGCCAGCGTGGCGAGTGTAGGCCAAATTCTCCAGTTCTGGAAGATCCATCTCCACCTTACGCTAACAATTTAAATTACTATTTTTGGGTTTACCTGTTGACAATAACCTGGACCTGGAGATGGGTCTTCCAGAACTGGAGAATTCACTACTCACTACTCCACCTGGGAGTTGAATTAATTGAATCAATTGATTGAATACATATAAGCCAGCCAACCCGTCTAGCCAGAGCGTGGCGAGTATAGGCCTAATTCTTCAGAAATTTCTGGAAGGCCCATCTCCAACAGTGTCTAATAATGTGCTACAATGTTAATAATTATAAACTGGACTTTAAATATGGTGCACAAGTTGCAGTATATTTTGTGCGGTTTTGCCGCTGTGAACTTTCATATTTTACGCAATGTCTTTGGGCTATAATGCTGCGAGTGACTCCAGAAAAAGCATCAAATTCTGTAACACCTGGAATTGAATGTTAACATCATTAACTTAAAATAAAGACATATTACGTCAGACTTGGCTATATGGGCTAGACCCTTTGACTTCTCTTTCACCTCATTCATCATCCATAATTGCTGGATGTAGGCCTCTCCCAAGGTTCGTCACTTGTTCTCCTGCAAGCCTCATCCAACCCGCATTGTCTTTCAGTTATATATGTATTAAAGAAATAACAGTGAGGAAATACATTTATTACATGGTTTAGGACGAGGGTAGTTTAGGAAAATGTTGCTGAATAGCTTATCTTATAAGAACCTGACCCTGATGCTAAATATAAAGATCGTTTAACTCTGAAGTATTAATTGCCAAGTATTTGTTTATTTTGTTGAAAGGAAGGATGCAACTCGTACCACATCCTCAATGCTTCCTTCTATTTGTTTTGTTTGTATTATTGTATTCATATGAACATTGCTTCAAACAATATCCTCATTGTGGATAGGCATTTAAAAAAATAGTAAACAATCATTTTTTATACTTGCTTTGCTTGACTGCATATGTGGATACATTTAACTGGGTTTATCGGCACCTAGATACTTCTCCACCCCAGCAGACTGACAGATCTGCCTTATTTATAAACGATTCCACAAGTTGGTATTAGTGGAGTTGTAATATACGGTTACTACGTAAGAAAAATCAGGGTACGAACCTCTACGTTTTTTAATTGTAAACTAGGCGTACTTAAAACTGGATCACAGACGTATTCTTTGATTCTAAAATAAAAGAAAATTCCGAGTAGACTTTAGAAATTTACATGTTAGGAAATCGTTTTCGAAAAAATGTATTATCTAGCATACCCAATTAACTATTATACCTAAAACAATAGTTAGATAATGTTAGCGATTAAAATGATATACGTTTATGAAACATCAATGGACGTGCTGTTTCACATAGACAATAATATAGGACATATCCCGTCGTCTCTATTCCGAACCAGACGCACAGGCATACTATACCGTACGCACTATCTCCCCGTAATGTCGTACGGAGCAGAGACGTGGACAGAGACAGTGGATCTGATCCACAAATTGAAGGTCGCTCAGCGAATTCTATTGCATAGAATACAAAACGTTGAAATTCGTCAGAGAACCAAAATTACTGACGTGGCACTCAAAATTAGCAAGTTGTACATCTGCCTCAAAACCGACGACCGATACGGACCTATCGAAAAGTCTTCTAAAGTGGAGTCCACGACAGAGACGACGCAGATTAGGACAAACCCCCGCCAGATGAAGGGATGACGCTGAATGAATGAAATAAGCTCGCGAGGGTCGGATAAGGGTTGCAAAATACTGCGTGCAGTGGCGAGCTTTGGGGGAGGCTAACATCCAGCATATACAGAATGATGATGAGATAGACAAATATATTTTCGTGGAGTCATCTGTCGTGGCCAGATGATGTCATGTTATAGCCTATGTCTGTCCCATGTCCAATTCCAAGGAATATCTCTGCCAAATTGCGTCCTTCAATCAAATAAGCTCTTTATGAGAGTACCCTACTGGTGAAATTAACGGGGCTTTTACTTTTAGAGTTAATAAAAAAGTAAAAAAGAGTAAGACTTATTATAAATTGCGGCCCGCTAATTATGTTTAACTTGTCGCTCGCCTGTACAGGGCCACGCTTGACAACAACTGCGCGCCTTGCGCGTGGCGATAATTGACGCCCGCAATACAGTTTGCGATAATTAAGCGACAGTTGCTATTCCGAAATATTCCAATAATATTTATACTAAAACAAAATTACAGTAGTTACTAGGGGCAAATTAATTTGTTTTTTTAGACATTCCGTAATACTACGTCCATGTTATTACGTAGTTTTTAGTGCACTATGAGCTCGGGAGCATCGAAGCGTGGTCTAAGGAATGGTCAGTCCAAGTGGAGATTTCATGTATGCCACATGTTAGTGGTTAGCCCGCGTAACGATCATGCAACCATTTATCGATTTAACAATCAATTGCAATTGTTTTTAGTTGCGTAAATCACTTTAGCAACCAACTGTAGGCCTCGTGTTGTTGTTTATAGACGGTTCGTTTTACTGTGTATGGATGGATTTGTTTTTTGACGTGTCGGTAAGTTAATTATTGTTATTATTATCTTTGTTCATATTATATATTTATTTATTATAGTAATTAAAAACTACTTAAATAGTAAACTGTAGACTGCCTCCGTGGTCTAGATTTAATAGTAATAATAATTCGTTTATTATCAGGCAACAGATGGCCCATAGATAAATACCTTACAACTAAAATACATATAAAATAACATTAAAAATCAAATTAATCTAAAGCTTTCGTATCTTCATCTTCTTGTGGTCATAGAAGTACCCACCAGGTACTGTGACCACCTTCTGAGGAGTACTAGAAGCTTCAGTGGACGGTGCCGGCGTCCCTGCTGGGGGTGGTTTTTTAAACCCGAAGGTACCGAGGGTTTCGATTCCTGATCGAGACACAGTAATATTTATTAATTTAAATAAATAAATTAAATTATTATTTAATTTAATTGTGATATTTCCCGAGTTTGGTAAGCTAGAGACATCGACGAGCTTGCCATTTGTCATGATTGGCAAATAGTAAATTTAAAAGTAGTGTACAAGGGCGAACTTAATGCCTTATGGCATTTTATAACAGCTAACCTTTGGGAGTGTGGCAGAGGATTGCGGGTGCATTAAGATAAATATAATTACTTAAGAATAATTTAATACTATTACATAAATACTTTCATGATATATAATTAAAATAATATATACAATAAACATAAATTAGGTAATTACCCATCAGATTAGGTGGACTTGGTCTCCGTCGTTTAACCGATCTTTCCATTCCAGCTTACCTGGCTTCTGCCCACAGCTCTAGAGTCTTGGTCGATTTAATCCTTAAATCAAACGTCGACTTGGATCTACACTGTGTGGTAGACGCCAGAAAGCTTTGGACAGATTCACTTCCTGACGTTAGCGAACCCGATAATAAATGTTCCCAGGCCGCTTGGGACATCCCTTTAATAAATAAATCATACCAATCAATAGTAGACATTTCAAACAATACTTATGACTGTGCCCGTCTGTTAGCATCTACCCAGAAGGAAGCTGGTGCATGGCTTCACGCCGTCCCATCAGCTCCTCTTGGTACACTCCTGGATAAGGACAGTTTAAGAATAGCAGTTTCTTTACGCCTTGGTTCAAAAATATGTCAACCTCACATATGCAAGTGTGGTTCTCAAGTTGATGAAATGGGTCTACACGGGCTTAGTTGTCAAAAGAGTGCAGGCAGATTCTCCAGACACCAAGCCTTAAATGAGTTAATAAAGAGAAGTTTATGGTCTGCTAAAATCCCGTCCGTCCTTGAACCATCAGGACTTTCACGTAGTGATGGTAAAAGGCCGGATGGTATGTCTCTTGTACCATGGAGTGAGGGAAGATGTCTTGTTTGGGATGCCACCTGTGTGGATACCTTTGCCGCTTGCCACATTTCCTCTACATCAAAAAAGGCCGGTTCGGCTGCTCATACAGCCGAATTTAGAAAGCACATCAAATACAATAGCATTAAACAAAATTATAACTTTGTGGCATTTGGGGTTGAAACAATGGGGGTATATTCTCTTGATACCCACAAATTCATAAAAGAGCTGGGTAAACGAATTTTCCAAGAGTGTGGCGATCCCAAATGCCATAACTACCTAAAACAGAATATTTCAATTATAATTTAACGAGGAAATGCGGCGAGCGTTTTAGGTACCCTCCCTGGTGGTAAGCCCTTAGTTTATTTTGTAGAATAGTTTTAATTTCATAGGTATTTTTAGTTTAGTATTATTTATAATTAGTTTTTTAATCTATTTTATTTTAATATCTACTTCGAATTAATAAATAAATATATAATTGTATAAATCTTAAAAAAAAAAAAAAAACATAAATATATATTATGTATGAATATATAAACACACTAATACATACGTACTCCTATCATATTACATAGGTACAATCATTGACGATAAAAATTAAGGAAATAAATAAATATTATAATGCATAGGTACTTGTAGTTATCATCATAATTGCTTTGAGCAACACTAATTACGAGTCTACATCAAAGTCTATTTGAACATTGCAATTTAAATTATAACTTGTTTTTACGTTATGAATTTGCGCCGTTTGGGGTCGAATCGGTGCACACTCAGCCTAGCGTCTTACCAAGGAGTAGTTTACGACTGATAGAAAAGTCTCAAGACAGGAAGGCTGACAATAATTTCTGCCAACGTATTAGCTATGCAGAGGGAAAATGTTACCAGTCTCAAGGAGACTACCCGTGATGGGTCGTCTCTAGAGATATTTTTTTATTTATTGTTTATTACGTTTTGTTTATATTTATTATCTGTTTCCCTTCTGCTTTCAAAGACGCGGATTTACATTTAGCCAACTTTACTAAAAGCCAGTCATGACAAGTGGCAAGCTCGTCGATGTCTCCAGCGTACCAAACTCGAGATATATCACAAATAAATTAAGTATTAATTAAATTTAAATAAAATCGTTTATTTATTACGATACATGGTACCTACATAGTATGCTATATAAATAAAAACAAAATAGTTTCTCATGATCCACCAGAATATGGCAGCAAATGTTTAAGGATAATAATAATAATAGCATTACATACAATTTGTCATTCTTTAAACTATGTCAACATTTGTATTCACAAAACTCCTTAAGACTATAGAAACATTTAGCAGACAGCCAGCGAGCGATTAATTAATATTAATGTGTCCCGATCAGGAATCGAACCCGGTACCTCCGAGTCTAAATCTACGGACTTAACCGCTAGACCACGGAGGCAGTTATAGGTATTTACTGTACTACTTACCATTATTTACTTTTCTTTTTGTAGAAAAAATATTTAAATTGTATTTTTTTTAGTTTGGGAGGAATCTAACACGGTACCTCCGAGTCTAAATACACGGACTCCTAGACCACGGAGGCAGTTTTCTATGTATATCGTAAATAAATTAATAACATTTGGTCTTACATATATTTTTTTTTATTTTTTATTTTTTTTCGAAAACCAACAGTTGACAATATTATAGTGAATAATAATTATACAGTAAATTCACTAAGAACTGTTAAAGGTTTTCACATATAAATTTAAAGTTAAGTAATAAAGAGCAAGAGAACCATAAGTAAGTTGATAAGTTGATTTGTTAAAGAAAAATGTGAAATGTAATTTAAAATGGCAGATTTAATATTAATGCGAGCGCTGTTAGTGTTTCTAGCCTATAGAAGTTTTAATTTGGTTGGTCACGGTGAATGCACTAGTGGGCCAAACATTAACATATTCTCTCAGTAGATTGCCTCCGTCCTACCAAAAGAAGCTGCGAAACTTACGACGTATTGTGTTATAGCCACAGGACAGAAAAAACAGAATAGAAATCGTAATTGAAGCTAGCTTAACTCTTTTGGTCCTAATCTTAAAACTTAGTCTAGTCCGTGGATTTAGACTTAGAGGTACCGGGTTAAATTTCTGGTAGGGACACAATAATTTATTTGTGATATTAGCTAAGTAAGCTATAGACATCGACGGGCGAGCTAAATATGAACCGGCTTATTTAATAAAATAAAAGCACTTGGTGCCTCCGTGGTCTAGCGGTCAAGTCCGTGGATTTAGACTTGGAGGTACCGGGTTCGTTCCTGGTCGAAACACAAAAATATTTATTAATGTAAATAAAAATACATTTAATTAATATTTAATTTATTTGTGATATTGCTCGAGTTTGGTACGCTGCAGACATCGACGAGCTTGCCACTTGTCATTATTGGCCTATAAGTTGGCTAAATGTGAATCCGCTTATTCATAAGCGTGGTTTCTGACCACCCCGAAAGGGAAACGATCGTGATAATACACTACCCCAAAAGGGATATGGTCGTAATGATACTTTACTTTTTCTTAAATCTTCTAGCTAAAATAATAATACCGATATAAATAAACTGATAACAATAAATCACAACATATATACAATAGAAGGCAACCAAGATACAACTTAATAAGATTAAATAAATACAAAAACATAATATAAAAAAATAGATACGAATAAATATTATTATTTAAAACTGCAATAAAAAAATATAAAAATAACAAATGAAGCAATAGCGATCTACAAACTGAAAGTGGCCATATACCTATACAAATATTGTTTAAATCTTAATTAAAAAAAAAAAACGACAACTTCATCATGTGGCAGCATTGATTTAAACAATATTTGACGACAACTTGATCATGTGGCAGCATTGATTTAAACAATATTTGACGACAACTTGATCATGTGGCAGCATTGATTTAAATAATATTTGACGACAACTTGATCATGTGGCAGCATTGATTTAAATAATATTTGACGACAACTTGATCATGTGGCAGCATTGATTTAAACAATATTTGACTACAACTGGATCATGTGGCAGAATTGATTTAAATAATATTTGACGACAACTTGATCATGTGGTAGCATTGATTTAAACAATATTTGACGACAACTTGATCATGTGGTAGCATTGCCCCGCTGCACAGCTATGCTGATTTTCTGCGCGAGAAAACTGCTAGCCATCTTGTCACACACTTGTAAGGCATTAACCACTCGCTTAGATATAGTCGTCATTCGTCATTGTTTTTTACTATTCTGTGATAATCAAACCTACCTCGTTACTCGGCAACATGTTGTGCAAGATTAAACGGTGGCGATTTGTGAAATCCTTCCTGCATGCTTTATAAGCATTTAAAAGCGTCTTTATAGGCCGGCATAGTGGTAGGGACTGATGTCGGTCGTCTGAGGCTGGCATCAGTTGCTCCCATTCTTGGACCTCACGTACCGCTTACCATCAGGTGGGCGCGGTGTCACATGTAGTGCTTAGTATTAAAAAAAAAAAAAACAAAAAAAAAAACATTGAAATAGAAGAAGACTAATTGCCAACCATTCCATGGTTCACCGTACGGGTGCCGGGTCCATCGTGTGCTTAGGCCCAATACTTTCATTAAGTGGTGCAAATATTTGACTTTATTTGAATTATTTCATTTAATTAAAAATAGATATCAGACCTTCGCCAACCCGTCTGGCTAGCATGGCGAGCGTAGGATTAATTCTCCAGAGATTTCTGGAAGGTCCATCTCCAACAGTGAAGATCTAGATGCTCTAAAATTAGAGGGTCTAAAATTACGGATCTTGTACTATAAACAAACTAATAACTGCCTCCGTGGTCTAGTGGTAACAAACGTTGCCGTGAACTCGGGAGGTCGTGGGTTCGATTCCCACCGGGGGCAAGTTGTACATTGTATAATTTGTCTCGGTCTGGGTGTTTATATGTATACTATATATATTAGTATATAGTTAAACCGTAGAATTTAATACAATTTTGCACCTACCTTTCAATATAATGCTCAAGTTGTCCCAATGGTTGGCTAGGATAGAATGTCTAGCGGCATTATATGGCCGCCTTTGTCTTTGTGCAATAAAAATTTAAATAAATAAATAAATAATATGTATATATTTACAAAAAAAAAGTATAATATGTAGTTTATCAACCATCTAGTTTCCGTAACACAAGCCTCGTAGCTTACCACGGAAACTAGATGGCGCTGTGTGACCTGTCTGGAAATATTTATTATTATAATAAGAAAACACGTGAAGGTTGGGTGGTCACATAAAAATGCAAAATTGTTTAATTATCAGATCGCTATTTCCGTTATTTGCTAAAGTAAACACGCAAACTTAACTACAAATAGTTTTCCTAGTCTCCTAGGTCAAAAACAAATAGGTACATTAAATATATAACAAGATGGGTCAAGAAGCCAAACAGTATTATATATATATATATATATTTTTTCAGACAGGTCACATAGCGCCATCTAATTTCCGTGGTAAGCTACGAGGCTTGTGTTACGGAAACTAGATGGTTGATAAACTACATATTATACTTTTTTTTTGTAAATATATAAACACCCAGACCGAGACAAATTATACAATGTACAACTTGCCCCCGGTGGGAATCGAACCCACGACCTCTCGAGTTCGCGGCAACGTTTGTTACCACTAGACCACGGAGGCGGTCAAGGTTATATATATATTTTTTAGGAGGCAAGTGTTATTGATTGTAAACTAACGTAAAGTGACTTTTTACTATTCTTATATTGACTTTTTTGACTTATACATAACACATGATATAACTTTCAACATAAATTGACATTAATAATAATATATTTATTATCGTATTAATAATATATTGATAGTAATAATAATAGAAAAAAACTAAAATTTTAAAATCTTAAAATACAGTTGATTTTAATCATCCAAGTAGCTATGTGTAGCATGCCGACCTTGGGTTGCAATTCCGACCTAATAAATTATTGTGAATGAGTGCTTAATATGTATTAATTGTAACCTGTTAGTGTACCTTAAATAATAAATAAATAAGTATGGGACTTAGAGCTAGGACAATCGTCTCAGAATTAATTAGTCCGGCTACGGTCGTGTTCAACGTGCATTATCGAAAGGATTTTGTTGTTTTACTGACATTATATCATAAATATGCCGAGCATGCTACGAAAGTGTAAAACCCGTTTTTCTTCGCTAAGAGAAGAAGAACAAAGTAGATCGCATAAAAAATAATAAAACAAATATTTTGTATAAAAATAACAACCAATGCCCGCTCTATCTTATATTTAATCTCTGTGGCTAATACAATAAATGCATAAGTTATTTATTTACTTTCTATAAACGAGAGTTAATACATAGTTAGTAATTAAATGTTAGGTACATTATTATTATACCCGTAGCATGCTCAATACCACGCTATAATATAATATATAAAAAAATACAGATGTATCGCCTCAAAACGGCATCTGTTGTGTGTAAAGACGCATGCTATTAATTATAACTGAATTTTCTATTATTGTTTATTTCTACATTTTTTGTTGGTTAGATTACTGTAAACAAAATCAGCTAACGACACAATATGGATAGAGTTTAGAACCAACAAGTCTATCCTGGAGGAACTGAGAATTAGACAGCGCATTCCCCTAATCGTACGCATTCTCACTTTCTTTGGACACGTGTCGTGGCGTCGAGATACATCCAGGTTCAGGGAAAAGTCGATGACAAGAGGATGCGTGGTAGGTCCCCGATGTGGACTAAACAGATTAAAGTAGCAAATAGCATGCTACCCTACATTTTTTTATACTAGCTCGACATGTAACCTTGCGCCCACCAGTAAGTGACGCGCAAGGTACATAAAAATAAATAAATAAATAAATATTATTATATATTAGCAACTGGAATCAGACACTCATGACTGTTATCAGTCTCTAACTACTGCTGGCATGACGGCAATTCGAGCCTGATCTCGAAAGGTCTGGAAACACTTTACAGGGTTTACCGGCACGAATTGTGGATACTTCCCCGCCCCAGTAGACTAGGCAAATTACCACCATGAGCCCGCCTACCGCCTATATGTACAACTAACAAATAGCCTTAAGTACTGTATTAACAAAGTGTATCATTATGAAACTGTTGTACTTATGCAATAAAATTATTATTATTATGTTGTTCTCTTTGAAAGTATTAACTATTTCAGGTAGATGTAATTAAGTTATTACATTTAAATAACAATACTATTATATTCGAAAGTAAATTAATAATTATTTTTTTATTATTTTTATTATAAAGTCAGTCAATTGTGATACATCACTATTTATTAAATGTACATGCACATTTTGAAGCAGTGCCGTTTTAAAACGATATACCTGTACTATATGTAATAGAGATATTATCTGGTATATAACTTAAACAGTTACATTACATACATTAATTAGTAGTTAAAAGCAATCGTTACGAAAGCTGATGTACGGGCAATTCTTGCTAACAATAGTACTAGTTTTTATAATGTACAGTCAATCATTTAATGCTGAATATTTTAATATAAATCCTAAATACTTTTAAGGAGAACTAATATTGTAAGCAACCGTGGCAACGGTGAGTATTACTAAGTGTATTCTATTTTTGATTGTATTATTTACAGGTTGGAAGAGTTAAATGTAAGTGACAACGAGCTGACGTCGCTGGATCACGTGTTGCAGCTGAAGCGACTGAGGAACCTCGACGCTTCTAGAAATCTCATCGACTCACTTCCAGTAAGTTTGTGATTTTTATTCATCTATCTTTGATTTTATTTTCACAAACAATTGAAAACCCAACTGGTTGAGCTTATAGGATTCGACTGTATATTTTTTGTTGATGAATAATTGTAACAATAATAAAATTCTTTAGTGCACACAAAATATACAATATAAAGTGATGTACATAGGCGAGCCATCAATACATTTATGGAACAAGCTTCCAAATTGGCATTAACGGAATCATACAGTAATAGGTTGGGTAGAGAGAGGAGTAGAATGGTGGATGGTGAGCGTATCATCGCGCAATAAATAAACAATAAGGGGGGACTCCTTTTTGAAACCAGCCTATTGTCGGTCGCAAGCCCGAGACACCATTCTTCACATCTCTTACACTCGGTACACACGATGGACCCGGCACCCGCACGGTGAATCCATGGAATGCTTAGAAATTTGTCTCCTTTGTAAGTTGAAGTAGCTACCAATTTGTTGTCTCAGAAATCTTAGAGCACTTCATCTCCTGTTCTCGGTTTTGAATGAGCTTGCGACACCGAAATAGCTCAGGACAATTTCGCCTATCTCTCTTCTTTCCATGACAAATCTCTTCGCTCTTCTCACAACTCCCTTCTATCTGTTCCCTCACATCACACTGCAATTGTCTCTAACTCTTTCGTAGTAGTTGCTACTAATTTATGGAACGATCTACCTGTCAACACACGGCAAGCAACTATGCAGGTTTATAAAAAAAACTGGTGTATTCACACTTCTTAAATAGTGCCTGACTAAGTAGTATATATTTATGTTTATGTATAATAATGTGTATTATTAGTATTTAATATATTGATATTATGATATAATGTGTAAGTATATTTTAACTCTGTTAAATTACCTTTTACAATTATAGTATTATTATTTCTATGATTGCACCTATAATTGTTCAAATTTGCCCCCAAGATTTGGATGTCAGAGAATACTAAAATACAACAATGACGTATTCATATTCGTGAACTATACCCCCACCGTCTATTTGCAGTTAAATATTGCCGAACTAACGCAGGTAAACGTATGCCACTAAGGCGAATTCTTCAATCCTATAATGATCTCTTTCATTGTGTCGATCTCTTTGCATTGGCGCCTGTCTCTTACAGAAACCAGGTCTTGCAAATGTTAACTTTAGGAGAAAGTAACTTTATAATAAAATGGTATATATCTAGTAGTTGTGCTAAAAGGATTGGAACGGTAGATATTACTGGACCAAACAGGTTGTTTTTTATTATTATTATGGTTTTAAAACAACTCATGGGTTACATTTACAACATTTGGATTACTGAAGCTGGTTGTGCAGATATTAATATTGAATAGTTCCTAACAACTGTAAGTAATATTGTATGTTTGTATTATTATTTATTTGAATTTAGTATTATTATATATATATTTATGTTTTATATTAGTATTAGATTTAGATTTAGTAGAATTTTAATTATCTATTTTCCTGTTTAAATATTTGCACCTACCTCCCACATACCATATTCGTAATGTCCCTAAGGTTGACCGAGTAAGAATGTCTAGGGGCATTAGGTCCACCTTTGTACATAGTGCAAAAAGTTTTAAATAAATAAATAAAAATAATATTGTTTGTAAAACCAATTTATTGTGTATTCTCTCTCTGTACAATTGTTTGTAATCCTGTATATAATAAAATAAAAAATAATAAAATAGACCACAGAGGCAGTTAAAAAGTAACGGTGTATTAGGAGTACCTATGTATAATAATTTATGTGATATCACATGTTTCAGGACCTGGATAATCAGATGGGTCCTGAAGACGAAGGTTCGGAGTACCGTGCTCCTCTTACATGCGTGGATCTGCGACATAATAGACTCAAGGGCAGCATTATACTGGGAAATTATGAAGTAAGCCAGAACTTGTTTAATAATACTTAGTTCTTAGGGTTAAGTTAAACGAGTTTAGCATTGAAGCCTCCTCCTTGCGTCGTTCTCCTCACTGCTGAGGGTCGTGACCCCCTCCACGGATCACTTTGTCCCGGACGATGCTGCGCCGTCCGGGTCTGTTCACGGCTGCATGTAGGGCATCGTGCATCTGGGTATTTAGGGAGGTGCGGATCTGGTCAGACCATCGTATGTGGCTTCGACCACGCGGTCTTTTTAAATTTAGCTACGAGTACCTAAATTTAAAAGGTTATTATTTGATCGTTGTGGTGTAGTTCTATTCCTTTCTCAGTCAGATTAAACATTAACAGGTCACTGGAATCTGCTAAGCTGCTGGTCTTCTGCTAACAGCTTACTCATTGGACCACTTTGCTGCTTAGTCTTCCACTAGCAGGAATAGAATCGTTCAAAATAATTAAGTTAATGACGTTTCATAAATGCCTGTAATAGGTTTACGTGAATAAAAATAATTTGACTTTGAGCTCCGTCTTTCAGCACTTAGTGTCACTGGACCTATCCCACAACTCCGTGGAGGTGCTAGTGGTATCAGCTCTGCGAGGTCTTCGGGAGCTTCGAGCTTCAAACAATGTTCTTCAACATCTCGCCCTGCACGGAGCATCTCTTAGGACGCTACATGCTCCATATAATCGTAAGTTTATTGTAAAAAAACCTAAACCTAATATGGTAGTTACCTATAATAGTAACAGCATCTAACTTTTGCCTTGGTTTTTAAGTTTTAGTTCTAATCTTCTGGGATCAGAATTTTTAGAGTCCTCTATAACAGTAAAAGATGAAAAAAGGGTGGTGTTGACTAGCGTAATATATCTTCAGAAATTGTATCATTAGATTAAATTCTCGATATAACATTATGTGAAATATTTATTTACAACTAAAATAAAGCAGCTATATCCGTTTTAAAATCTGCTTAATTATTATTCTTAACATCACAAAACATACTTTTGTCATAATACACGCTGATTTTAATACATCTGTTTTATCTTTTACAGAACTCGAGACATTAACTACAACCGTACCTCCGATAAATCTAGTAGAGATCAATGTCTCTCATAATAAATTAAGAACTTTACCACAATGGCTGAGCGGTTGCTCCGACTTAACCACCCTCCACGCGTCAAACAACCAACTAAACTCCCTACCAGATCATCTATTCTGCAGCGAACTGTCGAGTCTTAGCAGTCTCCACCTTGCCCATAATAAAATCGCTCATATCCCCTCAATGCCAAGGTTAAGAGCTCCACTAAAAGAATTGCTTCTTCACAATAACTGTATTCAATCATTACCAGAAAACTTCTTCTCGGTATGCGATAGACTGTGCACTCTAAATTTAACAAACAACAGACTGACATCTCTTCCACCAGCTCGAGGTATGTCCTCACATTGTCTCGAACGTCTGTATTTGACAGCAAACTGTTTAACAGATGACATAGCTGATGTAATTGTCGCTTTTCGGGGATTAAAAATATTACATCTCGCTTATAACTGCATATCGTACTTGCCAGAAACGTGTATAAACTTTTGGCCCAGCATAGAAGAGCTGGTCTTATCAGGAAATTCCTTTAGCAGGTTACCAGAAAATTTACCTCAACTTAACAATATCAAAGTAGTACGTGCACATTCTAATAGATTGAAAACCGTGCCAATGTTTGCGTGTAGTGCTTCCATAAAAATACTAGACTTGGCTCATAATGAACTCGACAGCATAGATTTAAGATTGTTAGCTCCGAAACAACTTAAATTTCTTGATATATCATGTAATAAAAAGCTGCAGATGGATGCTTCACAGTTTCACGCATACAGATGTCAACGACCAATGAGTCTTGTAGATGTAACAGGAAAACACGCTATACCATGGCAGCAAAAAAGCAATTATGAAGAGCTGAGTACTGCTAATCCATGGAGTGTAGGATTTTCAGAATGTCCAGATCGATCATTACAGCTATCCTGCGCACAAATAAGATTGCCAACGTTCTGCAATAATGAAGGATTATTCGCAATAATAGATGGAGAAAATGATTTAGAAGTACCCAAGATATTACAACAGTGTTTACCCGGACTGCTCTTAGAAGAGAAATCAATTAAAGAAACAGTTAACGAATATATGAAATACGTTGTCCTTTCTGCACATCGTGAGTTGAAAGAAAAGGGACAGAGAAAAGGTGCTTGTTTGATTATGTGTCATATATCTCCAGCGAACACACAGGAAACCGCGTTTGGTAACACTCCCAAAAGATACAATATGAGACTAGCTAATGTTGGAGATACAAAAGCAGTTTTAAGTCGACGGAATGGTCCTTTAAGTTTAGGAATTGAAAATAATAAGCGATTAGGGTATTCAGGACGTTATCCAAATACGGTACCAGATCCAGATGTTATCCAAACGGTTATTAAAGAAGACGATGAATTCCTAATTCTAGCAAATGGTAATTTCTGGAACGTTGTAGATGTAGACACTGCAGTGTCTGAAATAAGAGCTGAAAGAAATCCTGTACTAGCAGCAAAGAGATTACAAGATCTAGCCCAAAGTTACGGCGTCGACGAATGTATATCTGTGTTAATAATTAGATTCGATACTGGACGAACAGATGTTGATTTGTTGATGAGAGAATTGCGACAAACAATTAATACTAATAAGACATGTAGAACAGATTGTTGCTGTTCTCGTGTAGAATCGTGTTGTCATTCAGTTATTCCATCAAAGCCTAATAGTGATAGATCTTCTCCCAGTGGACAAAGTGATCGACCTCCCAGTGAAATCGTCGGGCAGCATTACGCTAGTGTGCGTTCACATAATAGAACTTCAGAACGACGTAGTTGTCGCGGAGGAGTCGCTCGAGCAATTAGAGTTAGAGTAGAGGAAGATAAAGAAGAGGTCCCTAATGATGAACGACCACCAACAGATGAACAATTCAAATGTTGGGAATACATGTTGGAACAAAACACACAGATGATATTTGATAAAGAGCTTGATAACCTTTCCAAAGGCATAAAATCTAATGGCAGTAGTTTACATAATGTAAAAGGATTATCAGGAAGTAGTCCTCAGCTCCATGTACCACCAGCTCGTCAAAATAAAAGTGGCGTACCATTCCTATCGAAACATTTTGGTAGCGCTAGATCCTTTGGAACGGTTTTAAAACCTGATTTGCGTTTTGGCTCTGGAAGAGTCCCTAATGGAGGTCCTAATGCTGCATACTTTGGTTCGTTGCAGAGACTAATGCCTTATCATTTAGAGTATGATTTTGCAGTTATTCAAGAAAAAACGGCGCAGTCTCAAGACTCCCTAGATTTAGAAGGTCGAATGCAACAATATTGGGGCGTAGCTACTACGGAACTTTAATAAGAAATTTTATAGAAAAAAAACATAACAATGTATACTTAGTTATATATTTTATACCATTCATCTGTCGACTAGAATATTTTGCACAATATTTTCAGTATAATTATAAAATAAATTTTGTATATTAAAAACTCTTACAATTAGTTTAATTTATATTTACAATCCATTTAACAAAGTTTTTTAAATAAATTATTTTCAATCATAATAAATAAAATATATTATTTACATGTTAGTGGTAAGAAAACAACGTAACAACCAGTTGTAGAAAGGATGATTACATTTTAATACGCCACATGATTGGTTTGCTTATTTTAGCAAATGACGTGCCTCATAGACATACGCTAAACAGCATAACAATTATCAAAAGATAATCAGCCTTTCTGCAAACGGCCATAAGCATAAAGTATTTACAACTAGAGTCTGGCTAATTAAAGTAAATAATCGAATTAAGTGGAAACATTCAAATAGCAAAACAATTGTGACAGAGTGATTTTTTCAATATGAATATTGTTTTACAAGAAACAAACAAGAAAAAGAAGCAGAATTCAACCAAAAACAAGATTGTTTACGTGTGGTGTTGAATTTTTTAGGTTAGTGTGATTTATTATTATGTAAGTACAACAAATAATATTTTCAGTGAAAGCATTTCACTTCCGTTTCTATTTTTTCACCGTATAGTTTAACCGAACATTGATGATCAATTCTTTAATAGAAAATTATACTATACTAATATTTTTTGAATTTGCCGCGCTTTTATCGTTATCTACTTTCATTAGCCAGACTCTATCAAGTAGTTTGTTAAATAATCTAGTCATTTATGGAATTATTTAAATTCTGATTCATAAATAATTATATCATATTTACACATTTTACCAATGTTATCTTTCAAGCAATTTACAGTATCACTGCAGACATAAAATAAATACATTATGACGAAGATGCTATAAAATATATTCGACTACTGCTATGCTATCGTAGTATGTTATTCAATACAAAATTTATAAAGCCGGCCATACACATTACAGTCCACCAGAGAGGTCTGCCTGTGTAGGTATGCCTGCGCAGGTTTTTCGGAAGGTGTGTGGAAATAGACCTGTGCAGTTTTTTTGACCTGCGCAGGCATACCAAAAAACAATTATTTCGAGTTCACCGTACGATGTACCTGTTGTTTATTTATTTATTATTGTTTGCAAGTCACCTGGTCACCTGTGCAGTTCCGTCAGTTTTTTCTATTGTCTGTTCATTCTGAGATAGTTTTTAAAATCATCAGGTTATAATTTTAATTCATTCTATAAGTTAAGGTTACTATATTTATTTGTTTCAAAAACCAATGCCTGCACCACTTTTTTAGCAACGCCAAACAATGCCAGTGCGTCATCGTCCTCAATCGATGCCATCGCATAAATAACTGAAGACCACTCCGGTACACCGGAACGTCCCATACTCGCTATCGACGTCTATTTGATTTGCACAGGCAAACCTGCACAAGTAACGTTCCCTGTAGACCGTAGCGTGTATGGCTTACATAAGACACCTATTACTAATTGGTAGATAACTCGTACTATACCATTATTAAGTATTGCAAGTATTTATTTGCAAAGTGCTTTATTAAAATAAAGTATGAACACAACTGACGACAAATATAAACAAATGATAAAATACTATCATAGCATCTTAGTCGTATGGTATTTTTTTTCCATAATTCATTTGAAAGTAAATCTAAGTATAATTAGTCTATTTAGTAATTAATAGACGGTTTTGTTACTACTATTAATAAAATGTTAATTTTATTTTTTATTAACAATTATTCAATATAACACAAATAACAATTTTACACCTATCAATTAGTCCATCAAAAACACTTAAGGGCGATGCCAAGCGATGCGTTGCGTCGGGGCGTTCGCGTTGCGACCAAAGAGTAAGTAATTAATTGGGAAAAGAGTGGCAACTCACGCAAAAAACTTGTTCACCCGAATACTAGCGTAGCTAGATGGATGGTAGGATACTTAAAGTGCCATACATACCTGTTATAGGTATAGCTTCTATATAAGAATAGAATTATATCCGAAATTTAATTTTTGTGCCCGCAACCAACTAACTGCGCGCAAAAATTTAAAACTTTTGTGTGTTTTTTGTTAATGTCGCGTCGTACGGAGCAGAGACGTGGACACTGACAGTGGGTCTGGTCTGGTATGCTTGGTATATTTCTAATGGATAGAATTCGAAACGTTGATATTCGTCAGAGAACGAAAGTTACTGACATAGCTTTTAACATTAGCAAGCTGAAGTGGCAATGGGCTGGACACATCTGCAGCAGAATCGACGAACGATGGGGCAAAAGGATTCTAGAGTGGAGACCACGTACGGGAAGACGCAGAGTGGGACGACCTCCCGCCAGATGGACAGATGACCTAAAGAAGGTCGCTGGTGGGGGTTGGATGAGGGTAGCCAACTACAACTGAGCCACCACCGCTCTACCCAGCCTGACGTTGATATCATAGCGTTGCGAAGACGCAACGAACCTGTAACGCTCGTGTGGCAACGCCTTTAAACCACTAACAGGTTGTTACATCAATACACACTCTACTAAAGTTCCCTTTTTGTGAAAACCTATACAAAAATTGAAATTTACTCGTACATGTAAAGGCAGTCATGTTTAGAATATAAGGCTTGTTACATCGTACCTTTTAAGTATTTGTGGTCTTATAACACATTAAGATAAATAGAAGTAGTTCGCTAAAATAATTTATTTATCAAATTAGAACAGAATATACATGGCAAAGAAAGTAACAAATATAGCAATTCATTGTGTGTGCGTGAAGTAAGGTAGCGTTATAGGTTTGTCGCTAAAGAAATAATCTTGTTTTAGTCCTACAGCCCTATTTTATTACTTAAGCGACTAGGTAACTGAATAGGGCTGCAGGGCCAGCAGTCTCGACAGATCGCTATCTTAGTGATTTCAGTCGGTAAGTCATAAAAAAATGTTGCTACGTACAAAATAAAAAAACTGATTTTGTCAATATCATTAGTTCCAAAGGACGATAATCTCACGAGTCCGGAGTTCTTTAAACTTATATGCAAATAGTATATGTGCATTATTAGTTACATATTCCACTTAGATATGATACAAAAACCTTTATTTTTATATGTCTCTATCTTTTAAAATAAATAGTATTTTAAAAGATAGAGGCTTGTAATCCTGTTTTTCTGATTATAAGTTTAACACAGTTCCATTTATTATAGTCCATATTCTTTTAGGATATGAAAAGCACTGTGTCCTTCACAATGTTTATTATCAATTCAAGAACGAATAATGGAATAATCTATTATTAGTTTTGCAATATTATTTGTACAGATCACAGTTCACGTTTGACGACCAGTTCTAGCGGCTTGGTTCTAGACTGTAAGTGTATAGAGACGCATGCGTGTAGTGCGGGTCTCCCAGCCACGAGCCGGACTTCAAAACTACATAGGGCCAATGCAGCCGGTATGTGTGTATCATTAGTTATTATCTTATTACACTTAGTATCATCATCACGACCGTTTCCCTTTCGGGGTGGTCAGAAACCACGCTTATAAATAAGCGGATTCACATTTAGCCAACTTTACTATAGGCCAATCATGACAAGTGGCAAGCTCGTCGATGTCTCCAGCGTACCAAACTAGAGAAATATCACAAGCTTACTTACACTTAGATATGATGCAATAACCTTTATTGTACAAGTCTCGATCTCTTAAAATACATCTTAGATAGAAGAGTATTGGCTTGTAATCCTGTTATTCTGATGGTGGAATCTGAGAGTTGTATGATGGTGTTCGATATTTGGTTAATTGAGTCGTTTGATTTGAATATTCGCGGTAACATCTTTGTGCGCCGGCGTACTTCTCGTCGATGACGTTCCATCGTCTCGACGCCCTCTGGTAGAGACTAGCGGACTATGCTTGGTGCACTTCCTGTTAATGACGTTTCCACCAAAAACAACGCTCTCTGTCGGAGGGAGTCGAAGTGCAGTCGCCGGTCGAAGCATATCGTTGCTCCCAAAATTTATTCGTAATTATTCGCTGCGATTGTGCCCTGAACCTACAGCAATGTGATCCTTATCATCGCCATCGAAACCGCGACCCGTCGGCTATCAAAACCACCAAGGAATTCGGTCACCAGTTCGGAAACCCGGAAAATAGATTCTGCTAATTTTATTTCTTACGCTCAATTTCGGAGTATTCGTTTCCCGTTCAGATGGTGACAGTTTTTAGGTAGTATTTAACACAATGTTACAAAATTTCATTATTATTGTCCATATTCCAATAGAATATTGTGTTATTCGTTTTGCAATATCCTTTATACAGATCACAGTTCGCGTTTGACAACAAGTTCTAGAGGCTGCGCGTGCGGTTGTAGAGTGTGAGTGTATAGCGGCGCGTGCGCGTGCGCCGGGGGCGGCCGCCGCTAGGGGTAGCGCGGGGAGTAGTGCTGAGGGTCTCCCAGCCACGAGTCCGGGGAAGGAGGGAAGTCGGGGTAACCCCCCGCCGCTGGGGATGAAGAACTGCTCAGGTCTGATGCAGCCCCTGTGCCGCTTAGTCCGGCTCCGCTTATAGCTTGACCTGAAAAAAGGAAAATACTAAAGTTAAATTTAAACGTTTTTTGATATATTACTCGAGCTGTCTGTCACTCTCGTGTTTTAGGAACGTCCGATGCCGCTCGGCCGTCTGGGCGTGTTCGGGGCAGCAGTCTCGACTTTTCATAACGATCGCTAACTTTAAGGTGCCATTAAATAGCCTTCCAACAGACCAAATCTCGTTGTCATTTTCCAAAATTTGTCCACGATTGAAACCGTATTTTTTTTTAACGACGTCACAATACAAGGCGGATTACGTCTACGTCCAACAAGTTTATTTTGGGTTGAGCTGCCGCCAGAGACGAGCGACGTCAGCTTTATAATCTTGTTGAAAATGGCATCGCCAACGATGAATGCAATAATCGTTTAACAGTCTGCTAAATAATTGGACGCACGTCTATTTGAAGAGTTTGATTAAAACGGCGTCCGTTTGGATGTATGGCGAGTCCCTATGACCTTTAGTCATAAAAATGACGGAATCGTATCGATTTTACCTGTCGATTTTTTAATAAGTTCTCATATTAAAATATTACCGTCCTTTGGAACTAATGATATTGAACAAATCGGCTTTTTGATTTTGTAGGACTCCAGGTATAGGAAAGTGGAAACACAGAGGCTGAAAGAGCATTCCACATCTTTATTGTGCGATAGATATATCAGTCCCCAAATTTATACGTACACGAAGAGATGGTGACTACGGTATGTGGGTGCATATTCTGACCTGTGCGTGTGGTTCGGTTGCGAAATGGAGAGGAAGGAATTAGGTTATAGAGCTCTTTAGAGCACTCACCATAGTATAGTCAGTAGAACACGCTCAGAGAAGCCACACCTCGGTGAAGCTCCAGGGATTCGAGAGTTTCAGATATAGTGGCATCGTCCACAATTCGAACAGCTCGCCTCTGTAGGACTCTGTAGTACTCGCGATAATTAAGCGACAGTCAATATTCCGAGCCGTATCCATAATATGTATAAACTCTCGGAGATTACACCTTAGATCAATTTCTTACCAATATTAGTGTAGACTAAATGATCGCCAGGATAGTGGTAATGCGGGTGCGGCGGAGAATGCGCGCGAAGGTACGGTGGTGTCGCGGAGAAGCGGGTTCCGGCACCCCCGCCGCCACCCGCGCCTCCAGCTGGTGATCCCTCATCAGCTCCCAGCGCTACGGTGCTATAACTGTCGTTACTTAAATCTGGAAAAAAAAGTATGCACATGAGAGTTGGATGGAAAATTCGTAAGCTATTACATTTTTTTTTTATTCAATTAACAGTCAACAAACCATTACAGCATACATAATGTGCATCCCTTTCAGTCGCACAATATAGCATTTTTATAGGTGATTCAGGTGTGAGTGTACTTTTGTAGTCTACTAACATTCCAGTAGCCCTATTCTGTTATTTAGGCGCAAACGTTATATAATGGAATCCTTTAATTATCTTGATATCAATTATTTACCGTGATGGTTAAAGGAATCCAGATAAACCTTGAGCTCGTCCTTTTCTAGCAATCTCTCCACGGACTTCCACTTTCTACCTCTATGCACCAGAAGTATTAGAACCACTAATACTAGCCAGCGCCTCTTATTTTATTTTTTAAGATAACATCTTACCGTGATGACTGAAGGAATCCAGATCAATTTTGAGCTCGTCCTTGTCAAGCAATCTATCGTGTCGAGGACTACCGCTCCCTCCTTTCATGGACCGGAAATATTGAGACCACCGAGTACGCCCAGCGTCCTTTTTCAGTCTCTTTTCTTTAGCTCTTCTGAAAAATAAAAACACATTATTTTAAAAAAGTTATGTTTTAAAAACCAAGGCTAAGCCCTTTACCCGTCCTAAAATGTGATATCACTATCACATTAAATGACATCATCCATTTTGGAAAATATTAATCTAATTATCTATATTATTATTATGGAATGACGCCTGGTTCCATGAAAGGTAGGATTGCCCATAGTGTGGGATATCTTGGACATATTTATATATATATCAATAACCTAATCTCTCTCTCTCCATTCCGCAACCGAACCACACGCACAGGTCAGAATATGCACCAACATACCGTAGTCACCATCCCTTCGCGTACATATAAATTTGGGGACTCATACATCTGTCGTACGATAAAGATGTGGAATGCTCTTCCAGCCTCTGTGTTTCCACTTTCCTATAACTTGGAATCCTCCAAGCGAAGTGTGAAAAAGCATCTAGTCAAGCCGGCATAGTGTTAGGGACTGATGGCCGTTATAAGTGTCTGACTTCAGTTGCTAACATTCATGGACCTTGCGCGCCACCTACCATCAGGTGGACCCAAGGTCACATGTCGTGCTAGTATAAAAAAAAAGTGGATTTTTGGACACCCTAGCGCTTTCTCACCTATCCTTGACCTCTAAGGATCCAAGCCCCGCTGCATTACAAGCAGAGAACCTCAAAAGGCGAAAATACACCCAGCTTATTGAAAGATGTGTATTTGCGCTGTTTGGAGTTGAAACTCTCGGGTCGTGAGTATCAAGTGCACAGGAAATTTTCAAAGCGTTGTCAAATCAGCTGGACAACACCTGGAGGACAATAGGGCTGAGCAATGTTTGGGGCAAAGGAATCCAGTATCCTTGGCCCTTTGCCCATTGATAGTAATTTGGAGCATTTTAATTATTTATATTTTTTTGTATCTTCCTTATTTTTTGTTTTTAGTTGTATTTTTAATTATTAAGTAGTTTTTTTTTAATTAATAGTAATATATATGTTTTAAAAGTTTAGTATTTAGTATAATTATTAAGTAATAGTAAAGTAAAGTATCATCACGACCGTATCCCCAGGGTAGTCAGAAACCACGCTTTTTTTTAATGAAGGGGATTCACATTTCGGCAACTTTACTATAGGCCCCTCATGACAAGTGGCAAGCTCGTCGATGTCTCTAGCGTACCAAACTAGAGAAATATCACCAATAAATTAAATAATTTATTGTGTCCCGACCAGGAATCAAACCCGGTACCTCTGTGTCTAAATCAACGGACTTCACGGCTGGACCACGGAGGCAGTCTAATTAATAATATAGTTTTTTTTAATCATTGTACCTATTATAAGTTAATTATCTATTTATCGTCATGATAATATTTTAAACATTTTTCACTACTAAAATATTTAAAACAATAGGTATTTTCTACTTAAATTGCAATACAATTTAGTCCAAATACAATATGACTGATGTCCTTTATCGCATTTTGATACCACAATAAATATTCAAGTTTTGAATATTCCTTCCTTTTCAATAGAAACATTAGATCCTTGGTGTTCTAATCAAATATTTCTATTGAGAAATTGGAGAAAAAAATGGTAGAAGTTCCTGGAGTTAATCGGTTTAAAATAATAATTTAAAAAAAGTAATGTAGCTAGTGTACTTAGTACTTTTAATACTGATTCTTTTTTATTGGTACAGATTTAAAATTATATTTTTAAGCTATTGCATAGCTTTTATCGCGGGCTTTGAGCACGGCGACCTAATCAAGAAATTCCGTAACGAAAATAAACCTAACACCCCCCACTCCGACCGGCACAGCTGCAGCGGTGCGGCGTTGAAAGTCGTGCATCGTCTAACGTCGTTTCAGTTCGGCAGACTTCGGCGCGGTGTTTGTGTGCGTGCGACTAGACGTATGTGTGTGGACTAGCTGCTAACTGCTCATAACTGATTCTATCTCTTTTAGACACAATGCTAGGTGAGACAGCGTGCTTTTTGGCTGTGTAAAAAAATACTGCAATAATAAAGTAAATAAATCATTATAATTGCATAAGTTGATAAAAAATGCTATGCAATGGCTTTACCCCGGCAGTCCCCGAGTGCAACAGGTTTTTTTTTTTATTAATAGGTTGTTTTATTTAAATACCTACTACTATACGATAAATTAATATCGAGATAAAGCGACCTTTATATTTCAACAATAACACTTGGTCAGTGTCTTGTTTAAAATAGTCGGTTTATCTACTTACTGACAGTAACCGAGCTTACTTCGAAAGCGCGGTGGTGGCTTGGTTGTAAGAATGCTTTCCTTAAAATAAAAAGGTCGGTCCAAACGCCAGTATGTACCAATGAGAAATACACTTTTCTTACGTACAGTTGTCATAGATTTAAAACACCACGGCCACATGCCTCGGAGCATATCAACTTATGTAACTATCCAAGGCTCATTGACGTCTCTGGTGACAATAGGGCTGGCAGTTTTTTCTCACAAAAATTAAGTATCCTAAATCAAAGGGGAAATGCTGCTAGTGTATTGGGCACCATGCCACAAGACAGCGATTTGGAGGAGCTATTTTTTTTGTAAGTATTTAATTTTTATTTTCTATGTACTTTTTTTAGGTTGAATTTAGATTTTGTTGTAATATAGTTTATTCAATTTAAGGTTGTGTATGAAATAAATAAGTATCATCACGACCGTTTCCCTTGCAGGGTGGTCAGAAACCACGCTTATAAATAAGCGGATTCACATTTAGTCAACTTTACTATAGGCCAATCATGACAAGTGGCAAGCTCGTCGATGTCTCCAGCGTACCAAACTCGAGAAATATCACAAATAAATTAAATATTAATTAAATGTATTTAATTACATTAATAAATATTTTTGTGTCCCGACCAGGAATCGAACCTGATATGAAATAAATAAATATTTATAATAAAACTTATGGAATTGTTAATAATAATAAATAGTCATTAAAAATGACCTCTGATTCTAGCCATCCCGTTTGCCCAGCGCGAGCGTAGCGAGTGTCGGCCAAATTCTCTAGAAATGACTGGAATGTTTTTCGGAGTATAACTATGGCTAAGCACTGGACGATTTGTTTTTTTTAAATTCTACGGCAATTTAACTGTACTACGTAGGCAGTTCCTAGAAATTGATAAGATAACAAAAATTGCTAACTCTTGACCTAATCAATGAAAAGTATGTCAAAGTCATATTAGTCACTTTCCAAAAAATTTAAGCAAATACATTAAATAAAGATGGAACAAGAAGCCAAACGTTATAAGAATTAAAGTTAGGACTATCGTCTCAGAATTGAATAGTCTATGACAATGCAATGCCGAGTTTTGAAATTAATTTTGTTGTTTCACTGATGCCGACCTGCATGCTACAGAATGCATAATATACGCTACACATTAATGTCATTAGTCACAGAAGAATTTATTTATTTTATTTAAAAACTTTATTGCAGAAAACTAAAGCTCCCACGGAACGCTGAGGTCTTGTATCGGGGAAGACACAGTAGTTTGAGACTGGATCGTGTGCCATATTGTTTCAGCTAAGTCTTAGTCTTGGCTACGGAGTGAAGACACTTTTTCGCCGCGTTGGACATAATGTCGATATTAGACAGAAGACATTCTCAGCCTTAGACAGTTTTAATGACAGGAGTAAAAGCACAAAAAAATAAAAATTAATGATTCAAATATTCTTATATCTACGAGTACCTACTATCTTGACCTGAGATACTTATATGTATAATTATTTTAATTCTATTTTGTATTCGAAGTACAAAGATTAAAAAAAAAAATTAAGAACTAAATTATAAAAACTAATTAAAAACTAAAAATTAATAAATAAAATTACGACTATTCGGTGGGCGTAGTGTGCCGAGGACACTCGTTGCGTTCCCCCGTTGATCAGCGAGGCTGACCCTTTGAACAAGGATATTATCTACTCAAAGGGTCACCCGTCGCCAAGTGGAGTTTCTTACCAAGCTCGCGGGAGAACACAAGAGCCTCCTCGGACCACGGGCCCATCGTTTCAACTGCAAATGGAATGAAATGGTGATTGATGATGACCTCTGCGAACTTGTTGCGCTTAAGGCGTGCAGCTGATTCTGCAGCAACCCCAGGTTTTTTATGGCTGGATGTCACATGTGACTGACAGAGTGTGTCAACACATGTGGCATCCCAAACCAGTGCGCGGCCTCTAGTATATGGAATTAATGACATCCCGTTCGGACGCCTACCATCATTTCTAACTATCCCCGATGGTTTGAGGGTGCAGGAGATGTTAGCATAATAATAATATATAATTATATTAATATACCTACAAATACTATACTGCGTGGAATTTATTAAAGAACAAATTATTTTATATTATAATCTAGAATAAAAATAAAGAACTATGTATTTTTTATTTTAATTAATCAGTAATAAAATCTTAAGTTATGGTGCAGAGAAGTTTTCCTAAAAATATCGCCACTCATACTGACCCTAATGAAATAGGTAGCGAGAGGTCGACGGTTACGCGAACTTTGACTTACGTAATTCTTTCTCTTTCTATTTTATCTCTCGGCTGTGGGCGAGATCAATTAATAATAACAATCTCCCAGTCTTTAGGTACATATTTATCACGATGGATATCGCGATTTTCAGACGCGGCCTTATTCACCATGCATAGTGATGCACTAATGACATCTGAAGCCTAAAAAAAATATTTTCCTTGTTAATTACACGCGGTTTAAAAAAAAATACACAAAGTTATAAACACTACTATAAGTAAATAAAATTATCTATTTATTATTATTTACTTTATCATTATTCACTGGGGAGTCCCCTACCTAATCTATCAAAAGAGATTAAATATAAGATAGAGCGGGCATATAACATATTTATACAAAATGTTTGTTACATTATTTTTTACGCGATCTGCTTTGTTCTTCTTCTCTTATCGAAGAAGAATGTGTTTTAAATCTATGGTTCTACACTTTCGTAGCATACAGTTAGGTAAAACAATGGTGTGTAATTCCAGTGTGGAAAAAACAACAACTCTTGTATTTGGTTTCTGAGGCAATTTGGAAACTTTGAAGCATATATATACTTCATAACCCAAAATGGACGGAATCGGAGAAAAATGAGGGGGGTCAAAAAGGAAAAAAAAAGTTTTTTGCAAATAAATGGAAAGGCGGTAGCATAGAAGTACGCGTACTCACTTTGTTTTAAAAAAATGACATTCAAAACGACGGACGTTTGAGCGAACGGATTTTTTTAAAACTAGTTTGACAGCTGGAAGGAAGGGCTGACTGGAGTAGCCGTCTTACTTTACCAGTATGCCTTTACAGCTGTCTGAGTCGTGACGTGAAGTCAAAGTCAAAATATCTTTATTCACGTCTATCTATGTATTATCTATGACAGGCATTTATGAAACGTCAGTAATTTAATCTTTTGAATGATTCTACTCCTGCTAATGGAAGACTAAGCAGGAAAGTGGTCCAATAAGTAAGCTGTTAGCAGAAGACCAGCAGCTTAGCAGATTTCAGTGACCTGTTAATGTTTAATCTGACTGAGAAAGGAATCTGCGAGGAAAACTCAGCTATATCAGATTTACAAAATAAAACATATACAGAACTGCACCACAACGAACATTTAAAAACCTTTTAAATTTAGTTATCAGTACCTATGATATTACAATAACTGGTACAGGGGTAACCCACCAGGCAAGTCAGAATTAAAATAGACTACAAGTGAAGGCACTCGTTCGCCGCGTAAAGCTACGATTGTCCTAGCTTTTATTTTCATACCGTTTGGCATTTTGCCCTATCTTGTATTTAACGTCTCTGAAATAATGCATATAAAATTGCAATCTAAGTTTTTACGGCTTGTTAGGATTTGATAGGCGGTGACCATTTGAAAATATGGCAAAGTTTATCTAACTCCAAATAAGTATGTGTGGAAAATCGATTAAAACGACGTCCGTGAGTAATTAATTTCTTATGCTTAACTAAACAATAAGCCTAGAACTAGTTAAAATCAATTATTATTGTTTAACTAGCCGTTTGACCCGGCTTTGCCTGCATGATTTTATATAGTCTTACTCTAGAGTAATATGTTATTCTATAAAAAAAAAAAATAAAAAAAAAAATACATAAATTGCCTATTTTTAATTTAACAGTTTGTATGGAGAAGCTAACACTTATTTTCATTTCCGTAATATGGTTGTTTAGGTGAACACTATATTACCTATAATAAAAAATAATTTTAACTTAAAATAAAACTATAAAACAAAAATACTTCCAAAAAAAATGGCTCCTCCAAATCGCTGTCCTGTGGCATGGTGCCCAATACACTGGCAGCATTTCCCCTCTAAATTAAGATACTTAATTTTTAAGAGAAAAAACTGCCAGCCCTATTGTCACCAGAGACGTCTATGAACCTTGGAACAATTTCTTTATAAAAAGCTTTTCGTTCCCGGGCCCATTGTTTCTATAGCAAACGTCGAAAATAAGTAACTATTGCAAATCGTTTCATATTTTCGACGCTCGCTGATCTGCGCTTGTTCCGCTGCAACACCAGCTCTAACAGAAGTGTCTTGAAGATGGGAAGGGCTAGGGAATCACAGCAGGTAAAGTCACACACCAGGGATTGACCCAATCTCCAAGGTACTAATGTCATTCCGTCTGAGCGCTTACCATCGTCTTAACTCAAACCAGTTGGTTCTAAAATACATGGGATCGAGACTACTGCAAGCGTCCTACAAATGAGATCATTAATGGCGCTATGACGGAAAAAGCGACCACGTTTTGGAATACGCCAGCTCGTGGTAACCAAGCTCATCGACATATTTACAACAAGGACAACGATGTGGCTCACATACTAAACTGTTACATGTCGTATTTAGTTTTTGGCATATAATATGTCCCATATCCATTACAGGATCAGTAGAAGAGCGACCTTCATCGATCGGTTATCCGAATTAAATCCATAGGCTTTAGTCTTTAAAATGAATTATAGTTACCTGTTTTGGAACCAAACTTGCACCACCCGCATGTCAAGGCCTGTGTCTTGGGCCAGCTGTTCTCGGACGTGGCGAGCTGGCTTGGGGCTGCTGCTGTAAGCACTCTTGAGGGTTTCTAGCTGTTTGGCAGTGATGGTGGTTCTAGGCCTCTTGCTGGCTGCATCACCATCAATGGAGCCATCGCCACCTGATGTAGAAGAGTCTATTAACAATTAGCGCTCAAGTTCTTACTTTAAGCTGCGGTTACACACAGTATGTTGTTAATGAATGTGCACTTTAATTCAATACCAGTGTAGGCCGGAAAGTGTGCTTTCACATCATCATCACAGCCCCAGAAAGATAGGCCTTGGCAAGGTTCTGTTGTCATTTTTAATAACAAATTAGTAACGTTTCCACAAGTTGATAATAGTGATAACTGCCTCCGTGGTCTAGCGGTTAAGTCCGTGGATTAGACTCGGACGTACCGGGTTCGATTCCTGGTCGGGACACAAAAATATTTATTAATCTAAATGTATTTATTTACATATTATTTAATTTATTTGTGATATATCTCGAGTTTGGTACGCTGGAGACATCGACGAGCTTGCCACTTGTCATGATTGGCTTATAGTAAAGTTGGCTAAATGTGAATCCGCTTATTTATAAGCTTGTTTTCTGACCACCTAGAAAGGGAAACGGTCGTGATATTACTTTTGATAATAGTGATATCGGAACCGAACGGCTCGGCACGGGAAACAGTGTTTATGTAAATAAATGACAAATGTACTTAAGAGAAGTGTATTTCTCATCGGTACATGCCAGGGTTCGAACCGACCTTTTAAGGATATTTTTTTTATTTTCAAGGTAAGCGTTCTTACAACCACTACCACCGCTATTTGACATACTGTGAGGAAATGAATAATGGAATTCCCATCTAAAGTTAAAAGCAATTATCTAGTTAATATCTATTATTTTTTCATAGCAACAAAGAAAATAATAAACAAATAATTAAAAAACATCCCGAATATCTTTCCAGGAAATAGGTTGGCAACATTACCTCTCTGTATAGCGTTGGCAGAAATAATTGCCAGCCATCCTGTCTCATGATATCTCCGTCAACCGTTTGCACAACTCCTTGGCCAGGTGCTTGGCTATTTGTGTTTTAGGAAGCTATTGTAATTACACCAACCTTTAGCTCTAGCAGCTTCATAATCAGGTTTACAGACCAGCTTCCCGTCTTCCATGAGGTAGAATTCGTCGCCAGTGTTCAGGGTTCTGGCGCAGGCTGCACAGGCGAAGCAGCGGAGGTGGTAGACGTGGGACTGGGCTCTCCGGACCACCTGGGTGGGAGGGATGCCCTGCCCGCAACCAGCGCACTTGGTACCGAACCGCCTGGGACAGCAGCCGCAAACACAACAACATTATCAACGTGCATGGATAACTTAACCTAGATAACTAGCTATTAAGGAATATTGAAACAACTAAACGAAACTGGCTTTTTCATTTATAAAAAAAAAATATATAGGTGTTTACGCGCCATTTTGCACGGATATGTCAAGTACAAATTTAAATATTGTTGATTACTTTACTGTGAGTATTGTTAGTCAAAAGTGGTGGTGAACGACGGAATATTAACCAGAAAAGTGTAAAGGCTTACTTGAAGAAGTCATCCTTGCAGTACAGCTGGTTGTTCCTGGCAAAACACTTGTCACTGAGGGTGGCTCGACATTCTGCGCACCGAAGACACCCAGCATGCCAGGTGCGGTCTAGCACCTTCAGTACCCAGCGGTCCACGATCAGCTCGTGGCACCCACCACACTTCGGAATACTAGCTGAAATGACAACACTTAGTTCAATTAAATTTTTTTTTTTTTTTGGTTCGCTTGTCACAACTTGGATATAGTCAAAAATACAAAAATATCCTAATTAAAAATTTCAAAAATAACATCATTATTTATCTGTCACAAAAATAAAAGTTAAAATAAATATATAAAATAAATTTAAAAAATAAACAATGATATAAAATATGACAAAAGGGTCTTTGTTTCACAAAAATAACCTCTGTCATTATACCATAGCCGACATTTAAATTTAGTGAAACAGTAAATAATAATAAAATATTTAAAAAAAAAACTATATTTGTTAGAAATGAAATTTAAAAAAAATCAGGATCGAATTGCCGTCATGCTCAGTCAAGCCGGCATAGTGTTAGGGACTGATGTCAGTCATGAGTGGCTTATTCCAGTTGCTAACATTCATGCGAAGGAAGTTGGAGTACTTGGGACACATCATGCGCAATAAAAAGTATAGCTTGCTGCCGCTCGTCATGCAAGGCATGATACAAGGCTCCAGAAGACCGAGGAGAAGACGCACTTCCTGGCTCAAGAACCTCAGGGAGTGGTTCGGGATGAGCACCAAATCCTTGTTCCGGACAGCGGCCAACAAAATCAAAATCGCCTTAATGATAGCCGACCTCCGATAGGAGATGGCACTGTAAGAAGAAGAAGAACATTCATGGACCTAAAAAAGCTAAATTCGAAGTTTAAGCTCTGTAACATATCTAACAAAATGCGCATGTTAGCGTCAGGGTAGAGCTGATTGGAACTATGAAGAAAACAAGGATTTTAGTTAAACAAAATATAAATCTATAAATATTCAAACCTTACTTATAAAAAGAGTAGAAATTACGCCGCCAACAGTGCATAACAGCCCTTACATAGATATATGAAGAAAGGTTACAAGGGACGAATACAAATCATATGAATAAGACACTGGACAATGCTTTATGCTACTGTATGCATGAACTATTTGAAAAATATAGGTACATAAATATTTTTTTGACATTTATTACAGTCTTTTATTTTTGTGGTAAATACCGTTTCCCTTTCGGCATGGTCAGAAACCACGCTTATAAATAAGCAGTATCACATTTAGCCAACTTTAAAATTTAAAAAAACCAAGAAAAAAAAACAGAAACCTAGACGGGATACTAAACAAATTGGTAATAATGGTTCCATATAACACGATCCATATTTATACGAGTATATGTTAGGCAGAACATTACTGTCATAAGCAAGTAAAACTAACTAACTTAGAAACTATTTAAGTAAGATCAACTAAGTATAAATTCATAGCTGTAAGCCCTTAGATTATTTTTTGTTTAGTTTAGTAATAAGTAATCAGTATCACTACTTATAAAACAAAGTCATTCGCCGCGTTGACTGTCTATCTGTTCACACTCAAAAACTACGGCACCGATTTTCATGTTGTTATTACCAATGGATAGAGTGGTTCTCGAGGAAGGTTTTAGTATATATATATTTTTGTATACATTTAACGATATTTATTGGAGGTGTTGGAAAAAATAAGCTGTCTACGAGCTTTCAACGAATTTTTTTTTTATCTTTTTTTACCAATCCTCTATATCCTTTTTATTTACACTTACGTTGTATTATCATTTACTACACATTATATACATAGGTAACCTGGCTTAATTTTTAACGTAGAACTGTCATGGGTCCCATATGTCGAGCCTAAAAGGCCTAAACTAAAATTTTATTTTATTTTATTTTAACGCATGGTGGAATTGTGCATCTTGTATATGTTATGTACGCGTCTATATCTACGGTCCTTTACCGCTAGACTATCTATGATAATAGATAATCCAACAACAAACTTTGGTGCCGAGGTCCATGGATCGTGCTCGGGTTTCTTAGGCTGGATATCACATGTGACGGACAATGTGTGTCATCACATGCGTGGCATCCCAAACCAGTACACGGCCTCGTTTATTCATTTATTTAGAATAGGTACAACAATCACACAGCATGCATGAACTAAAAATTAAATGCAAATTACAACTTAACACAAAAAAAAAAAAAAAAAGAAAAAAAAAAAAAAAGTTTTATGGTACCTATGTATCAATGACATCCCATCCAAACCTAACTATCCTCGATGGTTCGAGGATGCAGAAGATATTAGCAGATAAGCGCCCTTGACAGGATATCATTGATTGCATGGTGTCTCGAGATCCTGCCTGCACTTTTGTGGCAGCATAAGGCATGGTGGCCTAGTTCATCTGAATTGGCACCACAAAAACAAATAAGTACTATGTTGACCTTGCATCCCAGTCGTAAAGCTCCAGCAATGCGGAGTGTGTTTTTATACTAGTTTATTTCATTTTAAATCTTTATACATTACTTAGAATTACATATTTATTTTTTAATAATTTAAAACAAATTATATAATATGAGCATTGTACAATGCATCAAGTAATAATCGCTGTACATATAAGTTGATAAGATAGGCGTGTGATCCCGAACTTTATCAAATTTAACGAGAAATTTGCTACTACACCGATTCTGGGTTACGATTATTTGGATCACGCGTGCATTTTTTCCATTGACGTATATACGCCCAGTACATTAGTCAAGTTTCTCCATATTCCTATATGGCGCTGAGACATGGACTATAAAGTGCGCTGACCGAAAGCGTATCGATGCTTTTAAGATGTGGTGTTGGAGAAAAATGCTGAGGATCTTGTGGACTGAGCATCGAACTAACGTATCGATTTTAAACCAACTAGACATACCGACTAGGCTATCCACCATATGCCTTCGTCAGATACTCCAGTACTTCGGACACATTGCCAGAAAAGGAGGGGATAACCTGGAGAAACTTTTTGTCACTGGCAAGGTGGAAGGAAACAGACCGAGAGGCCGTAATCCGGTACGCTAGTCCGACCAAATCCGCTCCACCACCAACACTAGCGTCCATGATGCTGTGCATGCCGCCGAAGACAGGAACGGGTGGCGTGCTATCATCAAGACGCACACAAATTCATCAGGAGGTCACGACCCTCATCAAGGAAACACTATATCAATCAAATCAAGACAAATTTCCATAGAAAACTATCAGTTTCATTCGAGCAAATCGAGCGGACATGCATGTCAAACGTGCGAGAATCGGGGTCCTGACCATATTTAATTAGGCAACCCAACACCATTTCGTTTGTTAGGGTAGGTATATTATTTTATCCTTCTCTTTATCTTATGAATTTATTTATTTATTTATTTATTATTTTCATGAAAATGTACATAACAGATTATACGTCTAAACAATACATATTTCATAACAACATTAAAACACGAGTGACTAGATGTGCGAATTAATATGGCTCCAAGTACTTTAGGACAATGTTTTTACTTTTCACATCCGTTGATGTGAACACATCAAAATTCTCATCGGACTGCACGATTTTGTTCAATAAAACCATTGCACGGGGAACGGGGGCACTCTGGAGTAGATGTGTACGAGCACTCTCCTCAGCAAATAGTCGATGGCCGCGCGCGCGCAGGTACTTGTTAGGTACAAACAATGAAATTAATTTTAATATAGTAGGTAGATATATTTTACCTCTAAGAATATTTAATATATATAAGACTAGTGCTTTATTGTGTCTAACTTCTAAGGAGTTATAACGCAGCATACCTAATATAAATAATGTGGGGTACAAAAAGGGGTAACCATATGTCTTCTTGTACATGGCTCTGAGAAATAGTTTCTGCACCTTTTCCACCATTAGTGTGTATGTACTTTCTCTTGGATTCCAAACTATGGCGTTGAATTCAAGAGAACTGCGGACATGTGAATTGTACAACACTGCCAGTGTACTCGGGTCAGTAAAGTCTTGTCGTAATACGGAAAAGGGTAGGTATTAAAGAAAGCATAGGGACAAAAATATTTTTCCTACTGTAGTTTTTTTATTTATATTGTGTTATTATTTTATTTTATTTTTTTAAATTTGTATTAACTGTTTTCAAAATTATTGTTAATGCATGTTTATCACGAATGCATTTGTAAGCAAGGCATACCCGTATTTACTGATTGATGTATCTAGGTTTTTAAGTCAATAAACGTTTTTATTATATTATTATTATTAAAAATAAGAAAAGGCATGATTCGATGGTTCGGGGATGTTGAAAGGATGAGCGAATATAATATAATGCGAAAGTTGTGGGTAAAAGAGGCACTGCCACTGAGCTTACAAATCACAATCAAAAAATATAACACTGGCTGAAGAATGACTGAAAATTAAAAATCTTCGTAACAAAAGGGCATGTATGAAGAGGTTGATGAATGTCGGAGAAGCAAAAGAGGTTGTCGTGATCGTGGCAAGTGGCGCTCAATTGTCTCTGCCTACCCCGCAAAGGATCTGCGGTGAAGATATGTACATATATATATTTTTTAAAGTGGATTAGATAATTATATTATATATAATATAATTATTTGATGTGTATGTCTAAAATTTAGCAGAAAATCATAATTATTCGCGACACGTGTAACTTATCTAATACGGTTAAGAATCTGAACCGGTGTTATGAAGGAAGCACTGAAGACCCAAAAACAGGCCAATGTAACTATCAGTGTGGCTTTTTTACATAGTTTATTTGGCCTGAGTTGCACCAGAATTAGGCCTATGTAACTGTAACTATGAAAGTTAAAAATGGCGTTTTATTATTTAGGTAGCTTTTAATTTATATTTAATGTATTTTAATTATATTTATAATATAATAAAAACACCGCGTCTTGTCGTCTCCTCCGGTGACAAGAGGGCTAGCTCTTCGCCAAAGAATCAGTATTGCAATACAGCGGGGAAATGCAGCCAGCGTTCTTGCCACCATTCTTCCTCCGTGCTCTATAGGTTAAGGTGGTAGATAAGAAAAAACACTGGGTTCGATACCTGAGCGAGAACACAAAAATATTTCATTTATTTGTGACATTTCTCTACGCTTTAGTAAAGTTCACCAAATGTAAACTTGCCCCTTAAAAAGCGTAATATCTAGTCACCCTTTTAGTTAAAACGGTCGTGATGATACTTTACTTTTTTTTCATGCCTTTTTTATCTTGCTAGAATTCAGTATAGTATAATCATCATATAATAATAATATTAAAAAAATTAAATAAAAAATTTAGACAAAAAATATATATATTCAAATACCTACATCTATACACTTGACTATACATTGTTTGACTGGTTCTTCCCTATACTTTATAATACTACTATATTTATAAAAACAAAAAAAAAAAAAAAAAAAAAAAAAAAAAAAACAATAAAAATACTTTTTATGTAGGTACCTAATTGTATATTAAAATTAAATATAAGATGGTTAATTAAAATTGTCAGTCTAATAACGATATGAATTCATTATACGTAATGAAATAAATAAACTGTAAAACGTGTGGTAACCCTTGCGAGTATCTGTCAAAACTATTATCTGACATTCTGCCGCGTTCACAGGTGGCGCTGGAGGCCTATAGTTGTAATATTTTCATTTGTTGTTGCTTTTGTTAGTTGTATTGTGTATTTGTAAAGTAACTTATACCTTTCTATTCGGATATTTTACGTATTCTTCTTCTCAGTTGTTTATTTTGCTTTTCAATGAAGTTTGTATATAACATACTTTTACCATTTAACTCTGTAACTATAAGTATTACTTTTAGTCATAGTTCTCATTATTTTTAATTTTTAAATATTGTTACTATTATTAATTAAATTTCTTAAACATATAATGTATCATAATTGAACCGTTCCCCTTTCGGGGTGGTAAGAAACCGCGCTTATAAATAAGCGGATTCACATTTAGCCAACTTTACTATAGGCCAATCATGACAAGTGGCAAGCTCGTTGATGTCTCCAGCGTACCAAACTCAAGAAATATCACAAATAAATTAAATATCAATTAAATGTATTTATTTACATTAATAAATATTTTTGTGTCCCGACCAGGAATTGAACCCGGTATCTATGAGTTTAAATCCACGGACTTCACCACTAGACTACGGAGGCAGTTAGAATTCAATCAGAATATAGGTCTAGCATTCTAATAAGAATGTTCAATCATTATTTTTTTTTCGTGTTCCCTTCTCCCGATGTATGATGAAGGGGTGATAGGGAAGGCAAAGGGTCTAGCCCATACAGCCAAGTCTGACGAAATATATCTTTCTTTATTATGAGTTAATAAGGTTATCATCAAATTCCAGATGTTGCAGATTTTGGTTGCTTTTCTTGGAGTTACTCGCAGCATTATATCATCGTCGGGTATATCATGGAAAGTCACAGAGCGCGGGAAAACCGCAAAAAATATACTGCAACTTGTGCCCCATATGAACTTAAAGTCCTATTTATCGTTTTCCATAATTATTCACATTGTTGCTCATTAGTAAACAAAACAACACCACTTTTGTTTAACAATATCAACAGAAAAGTCATTTACAAAACCAAAACTTGCACATTGACATGTCCGTGAAAAATGGCGCGAAGAACTTCCCCTATTTTTTTAAGTTTCTTTAAAGTAAACTGTACTGAATACATTTTTTTTTTTTTTTTTTTTTTTTTTTTAATAAATATTTCCAGACAGGTCACACAGCGCCATCTAATTTCCGTTGTAAGCTACGAGGCTTGTGTTACGGAAACTAGATGGTTGATAAACTACTTATTATACTTTTTTTTTTGTAAATATATACATATTATACATATAAACACCCAGACCGAGACAAATTATACAATGTACAACTTGCCCCCGGTGGGAATCGAACCCACGACCTCCCGTGTTCACGGCAACGTTTGTTACCACTAGACCACGGAGGCTGTCATCCTTCCTAAACACGTAATTTGTTCATAATATTTGTTCTTAACAGCATTCATTTAGATTTACACAAATTTGATGCTTTTCATGGAGTAATTCGTCAACAACGTCCAAATCACGTCTCGTGTATCTTAATTGTGTCTGTCTTAGCTTATAGTGTGACAATAGCTATAATTTTAAGCTTTATTTTATTTTGTCTGCTTTATCATATAGACAGTCTATGACACTCTCGAAAATAGTCGGATAATCGATAAATTTATTATGATGTCGAATTGATTTATTTATTTATATTACTCACTTTTTATTCAAATTTTTATTGTTTTGTATTAGCTCTATTATTTCATTGATTTTATTGATGTTGAATTTTGATTTTTATTTTATTATTATTATTTCTTTGTCTTTTCTTTATTTTTATATTAGTTTTATACTATATATAACTATTATTATTTGAATAGAAAATTAAAAAATATATAGTTATATTGACAATCCATTTTTTATAAAAATGTATGTATTAATTATAAGATTGATATGCATGGTAAATTGGGTTTTACTGTTAAGCCATGTAATGTTTTATTAATAAATAAATAAATAAATGTCGATAAGATCATTCTTGCGAATACATTTTTTAGTATTCAGTCATAAAGCTGATACATCTTAGTGGCTAATCTCTGCTTCTTTTTCATTGCTAATAACTGTATCAAGAGGCGAATAACTGTGGATTTCGGAACGTTTTAAGTTTATGTTATTGAAACTTATTTTAGTAAAAATATATACCGTATGTAATTGTCATAAAAGCAAATATTTTTTTTGGCTTCAGGTGTCATTAGTTAGACCCCTTTTTGAAATAAAATGGGTATTTTTTTTTAAAGTTAAAAATTATCCGAAAAACAAAACACTACTGTATGGTGAATAAGGCCGCGTCTGAAAATCACGACGAAAACGACACGATTAATATCTAAAGGCTGGGAAGTTATACGGCCGGTTGCAGAATCTTTTGACATGTCTAACGTAGGCATACGAAGCACGTCATTGTTTAAATATCCAAAGTAACAAACTAACTATCAATCACGTGGAATATATTAAAATTTTGATAATAGATTATTTTAATCATGCTTTCTGCAACTGGCCGTAAGTGTTATTATTAATTGATCTCGCTCACAGTCAAGGGACGAAATAGAGATAGAAAAAGATTTTTATGATAAATCTCTCCGATCTTCTTACAACTCTTTCCGTTCCATCTCATCATTCCAGATTTGTTTCGAATTCCTTTACGGTTGTTGCTACAAATCTGTGGAACAATCTACCTATTACCATAAGGCAGGCATCTACCAGATCATCATTTAAAAAGCTGGTCTACTCACATTTTCTAAATAACTCCTAACGAAATTTGTAAGTTTTATATGTATGTTTATTATTGTCTATATATTAGTATTTAGTATATTTATATTTATAAGTAGATTATATATAAGTAAGTTTATTATAAAAGTATTTATATCTAATTGATGTGTCACTTATACTTTCCTTGCACCTACAGTTGTTTCTAATTAGTCGCAAAGGTTTGTCTGTCAGAGAATGTCTACGGACATCAATTCCGCCTTTTGTACTTTGTGCATTAAAGTTTTGAAATAAATAAATAAATAAAAAGTAAACGTTCGCGTGATCGTCGACCTTTCGCTACTAGGCTCAGTATGAGTGGCGATATATTTAGGAAAACTTCTCTGCATCGTAACTTAAGATTTTATGACTGAACAATTGACATAAAAAATACGTAGTTTTTTATTTTTAATCTAGATTATAATATAAAAATGTTTGCTCTTTAATAAATTTCACGCAGTATAAAAGGTAATTATTCAAATAAATTAAATTAAAAAACTAAACTAAAAATACCTAATATGAAATTAAAACTATTCTACAAAATAAACTTACCACCTAGGCTTACCACCAGGGAGGGTACCTAAAACGCTCGCCGCATTTCCTCGTTGAATTATAATTGAAATATTCTGTTTTAGGTAGTTATGGCATTTGGGATCGCCACACTCCTGAAAAATTTGTTTACCCAGCTCTTTTATGAATTTGTGGGTATCAAGAGAATATAACTATTGTTTTAACCCCAAATGCCACAAAGTTATAATAATTATGTAAAAGGTAATTTATGTGGTAAATCTATAAAGCAAATTTGAAGTAGGTAATAGGTACAATATACTATATATAAATTGGCAGTTATATTCCTTGGATGAAACAGAGAGATAAATATAAGCTATACCTAAAACGTTACCATCTGAGAACGACATGTGACCCTACAGCCAACTGAAACACGACTCTATATATATACACACATAAATATATATATAAAAACAATTAACAGTATAAAAACACTACAATACACAACAAAAGCTTCGCCTTACTGAAAACTAAAGGCACGTTCACACACAACAAATCTACGTACACAGAAACACTTCAGGAAGATGCTCTAACTGAATTGGGGGTACGCGGAGGTCGTCTTCAGCGGGGTACATCATGGTCCCTAACATGATGGACACGTCCTCCTCCGGCGACGGCGCCGAGCACACTAAAAGCACCCTATGACTCTACCCCTACCCTCTTATCAGCGACGCATTCCCATTGGCTGTGAAAATGAATTGATAACGCGCACCACGCCCAACCACCAATCATGGCCCGTCACAACCCACTCATCGACCGCTGATGGAATTTTCGCAAATAGCAATTCTTTTACTCAAATACTCGGGGTTAATATTTTTATTGCACACTACGTTTCTTTTGTTTACCAAGATTGTTTAGTTTTAACTATAACAAGCAATGTATATGAAAATACAACATACAGTAGTATTGATTAAGAACTGACCTTTTTATTTGTATTTTATTGAACTCTCCCCTGTAAAAACTGTAGGCATGTCGCATTTCAACACTTATTTAAACTTTTAAATTATTGTTTACCTTACATTGTAAGTTTTCTTCGTTCACCATGAATTCGTTCAAACGGTCAATAAAAAATACTACTTGGCCGTTTTGAGGCATCTATGTGAAGCAATTTGTCGTAAATGACCGGATTTGTGGCCAGACAAGGTTGTTCACCACGAATATTGGCCGTAACATTCCAGCGGTGACTGATTATTTTGCCAAATACGAAACAAGAGTCCTCACTAAGCCACCTTATTTGCCAGTTTTAGCATTGACTTTTTCTTGTTTTCTTCGGGGTTACTTTAATGTAGATGGCTCTCTTTTTAAGCAATCGGTCCTGGTTCCACTAATACCAACTTGTGGAATCGTTAATATAAGTATTCTCAATTATATTAGTTAATATATTAAAATTCACTTGAGACCCTCTCCAACCCATCTGGCGCCCACCTGATGGTAAGCGGTCCAAGAATGTGAGCAAATGACGACCGACACCAGTACCATTATGCCGGCCTATCAAGTTGCTTTTTCCAATTTCGCATGAAGGACTATGGAAGGTTATAGGAATGGGGAAACACACTGGCTGTGAAGCATTCCACAACTTCAGGGTCTCCAAATTTAGGTCTGTGCGTGTGGTTTGGTTGTGGTATAGAAAAGCTTGTATACACGCTCAGGGAGATCATATCTCGGCTAAGCTGCAGCGATTCGAGAGTTTTAGACACTGTGGTTTAAGACCAGATGGTGGAAATTTAGAAATAGCAAATGTCAAATTTTGGTTCACATAGAAGGTGGCGCTGCCTAGTAGACGAAAGGGGGTCTAAATTTACTTGTCTGTGGTTTGAACATAATGAGTTGTCATTCATTCGTTCATTCAATCAATTTACGAGTATGTCGGCCAAAAACCTGATTATTTTATTTTGCGCGCAGTTAAATGTTTGCGGGCCCAAAAATTAAATTTTGAATGTAATACTATTCCTATATAGAAGATATACCTATAATATTAGTCCTTTATAAGGTATAGGTCGTAGGTAGGTTAAGAGACAAAAGTTGTAGAGATTTGTTTGAACCTATATTAATTATTACCATGGACGTGGTATAAAGGGACGCACTAGGTCTGAGATTAACGAGCAGTAAACCTGCACGGCCGCTGCCCTTCGCGCTCAGTTGGATAATTTATGCGAAACAGAGTCATATATTTGAAAGGACGGGCCAAATCTTTAAGTAGATAACTATTTATTTATTTATTTAAAACTTTATTGCACATTAATATATACAAAGGCGTGACATAATGTCGCTTGACATTCTCTGCCTGTCAGACCTTCGGGACAACGAGAACATTTATGTGAGGTAGGTGCAATATATCAATTAATATATATATTTTTATTGATTATAATAAATATTTATTAATAAAATTACATACGAATATATAGGTACACACATACATATATAAACTACATAAATAAGTTGTACTATTTATTCTTACTATTTATACTACATATTCTTCTTGATAACGCACTAGTTTTTACACACATTAGTTTTGTATTTAGTCTTGTTTCAAGTGGTCGTATTTTTATACAAGTATCACCATGGCAAGCAATATTAGTTATCCTTGAAAGTAAAAATTGGCATTTGACATCATTGCAATTTTTTTACATTTCTACATACTTTCAACGAAAATAACAAATCGGTGGTAGGCGGACTAATGGTGGTAATTTGCCCAGTCAGCCGAGGCGGGGAAGTATCCACCGTTCGTGCCGATAAACCCAGCAAATTGTATCCATATGTTTCGGTATCAGGCTCGAACTGCTGTCATGCCCAGTCAAGCCGGCACAAAGTTAGAGCGTTATATATATATATATTTATATTAGATTATAGTAGTACCTTGTAGTACTTGACACTTTTATTTTAACATAGTTTGACATTATTAGTATTTAAATTTTATTTTCTGTAATTGATTACTTAGCATTCAATATGGCTCTTCCATAATTGTATTGATAGTTTGGGCTATTTCTGGTCTTCGTCATGTTGTTTCGTATTAAGCTGTTTGACCATGATTGTGTTATCTTGTTTACTGTAGGTAATTAATTTAGTTACAGAGTAATATAAATTGACTTAACCAAGTGTTCCAGATGGTCCCCTACGGTGATAAATAAATGAAATGAAAATGAAAAAAGCTGATGTCAGTCATGAGTGTCTGATTCCAGTTGCTAACATTCATGGACCATGCCCGACACTTACCATCATGTGGGTGCATGACACTGTATGTCGTGCTAGTATAAAAAAAACTAGGGCCTTTCTCAAATAACCTTGTTAAAATTAAAATACATTTACCGTGTGACTTTGCATGCTCTTAAGTTAGACTAGTATGTTATTCTATTGATAGATAGTGTCCAAAATGTTTGGCTTCTCCAATAGCCAATTTTTATGGAGAAACCAAAAAAAAAAATTGTCCCATCCGCATATGGTTTCTTAGGAAAAGATGTTTAGGTATTTATTGTATTAAAAACTTTATGGTTTAATAAAAAAGGCGTATTTAATGCCGCTTGGCTTTTTCTTACCATCAACCTTCGGGACAAGAAATCGAAGTTTAGGCATGGCAAAAAAAAAAAAAAGACTTATTAGTACTAATTAAATTAAATATACGATAAACATCATAAAAATAATAATACTTAAACTAAGTACATAAATAATTATATTCTTACATACACTACATATAGAATACATAACTAATTATATACATACGCTACGTAAACGGGAAATACCTACTTATATACACAATAATTTGCGAACTACAATACACTTACTACATCAAAGATGTTTTTGTTTCTATCAATATAATAACATATTAGTCTAGAGTAGGACCATACTAAATAACGTGGTATATGTCTTTGCGAAAAATACTTAAGGTGAGCTGGACCTTAGTCGAGGTTTTACGACATGTTTCAGGTAGGTCTGGGAAATAAGATTACCTACTTTATTACGCATGTTGATTTTGACCGCCTCCGTGGTCTAGTGGTAACAAACGTTGCCGTGAACTCGGGAGGTCGTGGGTTCGATTCCCACCGGGGGCAAGTTGTACATTGTATAATTTGTCTCGGTCTGGGTGTTTATATGTATATATTTACAAAAAAACAAAGTATAATATGTAGTTTATCAACCATCTTGTTTCTGTAACACAAGCCTCGTAGCTTACCACGGAAACTAGATGGCGCTGTGTGACCTGTCTGGAAATATTTATTATTTATTATATATTTATTTTTATATCAAGACTGGGCATTCATTTTACCCTTTAAAGTGCTTTTGTTTATTGATAAGTGAAAAAAACTGATATATTTTTTGTTCATTAAATATAAATATTTCAACATTTAATTTAAAACTTTATTGCACACAAATATACAAAGGCGTGACATAATATTGCTTAACAATCTCTGTCTGTCAGACCTTCGGGATAATTAAAAACTTTATGTAAGTTAGATGCAATATATCAACTAAAATATGACAATATAATATAATAAATAAATAAAATTAAATTGGTTTATTGAAAATATAGGTGTATATATTCATCATCATTACAGCGTCCTAGACCTCCACTGTTAGAGATAGACCTTCCAGAACATATATTTGCAGAATTCGGCCTACACTCGCCACGCTGGCCAGGCGTGATGTCAATTTTTTAATGACAATTTATTAACGACTCCACAAGTTGGTAATAGTGGCACCGGTATAATGTAAAATCCCTAGGAACCACTCTATCCATTGGTTAAAACAGCATAAAATCGGCGCAGTAGTTTTTGCGTTTATCGCGAACAGACTGACAGACGCGGCGGAGGACTTTCTTTTATGTTTGTCAGTGTAGTGATAATGACACTAAAGTAGGATAGTAGAATCTAGCGAACTGAAATAAATATTTTGTCGACATTATACTTTTGTACGGCCCTTTTACAGCTATAAATTTATGTTTAATTGACATATCATTATTATTATTCAGATTATAAAATGACACGTCTTTTTTTGTTTTTTTTTTGTTTTATAAATTTAAATAATTATCTGACATATGTATATAATTTCTGTACATTGAAATTATTAAGTATTAAGAATGTAAACTGACACGGCCTCTTTACAGCCACGATCTTATTTAAGTAGTTTCTAAGTTAGTTAGTTTTACTTGCTTGTAGCAGTAATGTTGTGCCTAACATACATAAATATGGATTATTGCCTGTTTACGGTCCAACCATTATTACAACTTTGATTGGTACATATGTTTTAATAATTGTATTGATTTTATTAGTTCTGACTGTATCCAAGTTGTTTTAAGAGAACCAATGGAAATAAACTATTTTAATTTGATTTGACGTATAAAACTTAATAGCTATAATAAAAAAAAACCTTTTAAAAACAAAGTTTAGCTATGAACAAATAACATTTTCAAATAAGCATTTTCTAGATAAAAGCTGAATTAGAATATCCGTGAAAGCATTTTCAAAAGCTTGTATAGGCCGGGAATTAAAGCTGCTGCACGCAAGCGCTGGGACTCCACTGCACGCACCAGCTCTCTAGGGACACGCCACGCTCCCAACTATGAAATATGCGACGTCAACTCCTTTATTTAATATCGTATTTTTCGAGCTTCTTTGAGGGGGAGTTAAAAGTGAAAGAAAACAACAATTAAAACCACTATAATTGTATTCAGGTCAGCAAAAAAATCCTTCTTAAATAAAAATAAATTTAATAATTGATTGGTTAAATAGCTTAAATGCTACATCTCTAAAATTCACAGACAGTATAGAGTTTTGTGTCAAATTATAATTTGAGGTTGTTTTGTTTAATAATGTTCTACAATGTGAATAGTTATGGAAAACGATAAATTGGACTTTAAATATGGGGCACAAGTTGCAGTTTATTTTATGCGGTTTTCCCGCGCTGTGAACTCCTATATTTTACTCGACGTGTTTGAGCTATAATGCCGCGAGTGACTCCAAGAAAAGCATCAAATCCTGCAGCATCTGGAATTTGATGATGACCTCATTAACTTATAAAAATGAAAGATATTACGTCAGACTTGGCTGTATGGGCTAGACTCTTTGCCTTCCCTATCACCTCATTCATCATCCATCGGGAGAAGAAAACAAATAAGAGTTTAACCGCGCCATTTTGTGTGAACATGTCAAGTGCAAGTTTTTGTTTTGTAAATTAATTTACTGTGGATATTATTGGTCAAAAGTGATGTTGTTTTGTTTAATAATGTGCTATAATGTGAATAATTATGGAAAACGATAAATCGGACTTTAAATATGGGGCACAAGTTGCAGTATATTTTATGCGGTTTTCCCGCGCTGTCATCTCCCATATTTTACCCGACGTGTTTGAGCTATGGTGCCGCGAGTGACTCCAAGAAAAGCATCAAATTCTGCAGCATCTGGAATTTGATGATGACCTCATTAACTCATAAAAATTAAAGATATATTACGTCAAACTTGGCTGTATGGGCTAGACTCTTTGCCTTCCCTTCGTCATCCATCGGGAGAAGAGAATAAACAACAAATATAATTTGAGGTTATTTCTATTTATAGTTTTTTTTCGTAGATTATTTAGGTATGATGATTTTAAACCATCGAAACTTAAGTACATTTATTAATGTCGAAGAAGCGAAAGAGTTATGTCGTGTATGTGACAAGTGGCACTCAAGGAATTTGGCGTGAAGATATGTATGTATGTATGTAGGTTTTTGCGTTTTGTCGGCTTTCGGGTTGCACACGGGCAAATAGTCTATCTTAAATCTGACGTGCCTGGAGGGGTACCGCTGTACCAGGTTTTGTAATCTCATATATGCACTCATAGCTAAATTTAAAAGGTTATTAATTGATCGTTCTGGTGTAGTTCTGTATATGTTTTATTTTGTAAATCTGATATAGCTGAGTTTTCCTTGCAGATTCCTTTCTTAGTCAGATTAAACATTAACAGGTCACTGGAATCTGCTAAGCTGTTAGTGTTCTGCTAACAGCTTACTCTTTGGACCACTTTGCTGCTGAGTCTTCCACTTACTTTGGGGAAATAATATTTTTATATTAATTTGAATTTGAAAATCCAAGCCAAGCGCCAGGTATTTGAGATCAAAGTGGCTACTTCGACAAAACGTCAATTTCATATATAAGGACCTAATATTTCCCTACTTTTGGGGAAAAAACATTTCTAGCATAATCCAATCTTTATCTCAGGTGGCCACCTTGACAGATATTCTATTGATCCTTTTTCTATGGATATGTTGCTAAAAACTAATTCTGTGAGCGTATATCTTCAGAGTGTTTATTCGGCGGGCTGTAAGGATTTTTTTATTGTGTGATTGGCTTTTAAATTCGTAATTTTTTCGTTTATCAAAAATTTTAGATAAAAAAAAAACAGACCTTACTATAATCAATTTTAAATATTTAATTTGATAGTCTAATCTATTCTAAGCTAAGCTGCTGGTCTTCTGCTAACAACTTACTCTTTGGACCACTTCGCTGCTTAGTCTTCCACTAACAGGAGTAGAATCATTGAAAATAATTTAAATAATGACGTGTCACAAATGCCTGTAATAAGTTTACGCGTTTATTTTGACTTTGAGTCTATAATTGGCCTATGGCTTCCAACTTATTTTTATTAAACGTGCAATGGAGTTATTACTTACCAATTTTGTAAGCAAAGATTTTGCCACTATAAAAACAAAAAAACACTAACGTCTATCAGGCTGGAGAAGAGTCACATGTCAATGATATTAAACAATAGTTTAGTGATATTCTCTCACAGATCACAGAGTTAGTGTAAGTAGCCACTTTTTGTGTATTTATTCGTTGCCCCGTGCCGCCGAGCTGCGGTGTCAAGTTACTGTGGGAAACTCTATAGGGCATGGACATAATCATTATGATATACGGACCTTACAATAAATAATAAAGTCAATACATATTCGTTTTATAGGTAGGTCAGAAACGACGCTTATAAAAAAACGCATTCACATTTAGCCAACTTTACTATAATCATGACAAGTGTGACATATTAAATAGGTGGTAGGCGGATTGATGGTGGTAAATTGCCCAGTCTGCGGGGCGGGGAATTATCCACCGTTCGTGCTGATAAACCCAGTAAAGTGTCTCCACACGTTTGGGGATCAGGCTCCAATTGCCGTCATGACCAGTCAAGCCTGCATAGTGTTAAGGACTGATGTCAGTCATAAGTGCCATAAAAAAAAATTAAGTAGTCGTAAAATATTGGAATCTATACAATAGTGCACATATACACCAACATGCATTTCCATACACATGCTTCCACACACATGATTCCAACATAATTATTTTATTTTTATTTTCTGTTCTTTAGTTCCTTCTATGTAATCTCATAAATGGCTATGTGTTTAGATATAAGATTAGTATAGTATAAGAAAGTTAATGATGCTGTGACATTGTATAAATAAATTACAACTTCTACTTCTTAGTCGCTACACTCTTGGCAGAGTGGTCGTGGTCGTCACTTGAATGTCAGTGGCACACTTAACAAGCCGTCACCACGCCTTCCTGGCGCACTCATGCATCCATTGATGCTTTAACCTGGCCAGTCCACCTCATCGGAGACCTACCACGCATCCTCTTGCCATCGACTTTTCCCTGAACTACCAGACGCTCAATGGATGTATCTCCACGTGTCCGAAAAAAGTTCAAATGTTGTTTCGAATTGATGAATTGTTGGTTCGGAATGGCTCTGTCCATGATATGCCCAACATTGTTCGCCAACACCACATCTCTAGAGCATCAATCCATTTTATATCTATTTCGCGCATGGTCCACGTCTCTGCAGCATACAGGAAAACAGGGAACACAAAAGCTCTGACCAGCCGCATTTTAGTAGCTATCGTAATGTTTTGGTTCGCTTATTACTCTAGGAAATTAATATAAAATTAGTGGCTGTAAAAAGGCCGTGTCAGCTTACAATTTAATAATAATAATATTTTTTGTCTATGATGTCTATAAATATTATTTTGTGGATGTAATATTTATGTCAACTGAGAACACAATGCTAATAAGATATTATTCGTTAAAAAACCGGCAAATACCTAAATATATTTTAATTGAATATATTTTTGTATGTATTTATGCTGGTCCTAACTATATATGTCTATGGAACAGTGAGAACACTCCTATGAAAGGCATGCGACAATTATTATTGTATTTGTTGTTCATACAACTATAGGATCAATGTAATACATTCGGCCTTTTACAAATTAGGTACCTATGTTATTTTTAGATATTCTTGCAGATTCCTTTCTCAGTCAGATAAAAAAATAAATCACTACAATCTGCTGAGCTGCTGGTCTTCAATAGCTAACTCAGTGGACGTCTCCTAGGTAGGCACTTGTAACGGGTCCGGGTCCCGGTTGGTATGTTTTTGGTGGGTACTATTTATGGAATCTGGCTGACATATTGTTAATATCTGTTGTTAAATGCTTACTTTAGCCATGACCTCCGTTTGTATTCCAAATGTTAAATGAATAAATAATAAATAAATAAATGTGTCAGTTTTTTGTATAATATAGAGACAAAACAATAGGGTGTTTTTTTTTTTTTTAATGGCATTAGTTTTGCAAGTTAATTTAATTTGTATTAAGTAACGATAAAAATTATATCATATTTAGTACTAACGTATTTATAAATATAATTGGTACACTATGGTCCACAGTGGGAAATACTTTGGTGGCGGGTATAATTGTAATGACTTCTACTGTATTGTATCTTAATTGTTCTTATACTGCCTGTCTCTGTTCTTTTTCTTCGAATAAATAAATAAATACTTTAACTTAAGATTTTATTTCATCTGTGTGTTCAGCTTTACAATAAATAATTATAATACTTACTTCTGTATATGTTTTATTTTGTAAATCTGATATAGCTGAGTTTTCCTTGCAGATTCCTTTCTCAGTCAGATTAAACATTAACAGGTCACTGGAATCTGCTAAACTGCTGGTCTTCTGCTAACAGCTTACTTATTGGACCACTTTGCTGCTTAGTCTTCTACTAGCACGAGTAGAATCATTCAAAATAATTAAATTAATGACGTTTCATAAATGACTGTAATAGGTTTACGTGAATAAAGATATTTTGACTTTGACTTTGACAGACAGAGATTCAAACAAAGCTTCTTTCAGATTTATATTATTAGTATCGATGATCTTTTCACCGAAGGCCATGTGCAGGGGCTATATTAAAATATGTTTATTTAACGGTGAATTTAACATAGTATAAATATTTTATTCACAACGGGCCTCCCGCCCTCGATGCCGGCGAAATGGATTTAATTCGATAAACCTTATCAGATTATAGAAGGGTACCGAAAAATTATATCATTCTCTAATTGTGTTAAAATGCAATTTGGAGAAGCGACGCGGATGACACGCGCACAACAGGCCCTTTGGCCATCAACTTTTATTGGTAAAACTAAAGTAGTTATTTTCCAAATAATGCCAAGTATTTTCTTATTGGATCCACAAATGAGAATGCTCATTTTTCTTAGAGAAATAATAATAATAAAGAACCTAATCGTATATATAGTGCTTTCCAACTATTTCATACAGAGTTCTTTGCGCCATTTTGCCTGGATATGTCAAGTGCAAGTTTTTGTTTTATAAATTAATTTGCTGTGGATATTATAGGTCAAAAGTGGTGTTGTTTTGTTTAATAATGTGCTACAATGTGAATAAATATAGAAAACGATAAATTGGACTTTAAATAAAATGCCGCGAGTGACTCCAAGAAAGGCATCATCTGGAATTTGATGATAACCTTATTAACTCATAAAAAAGAAAGATATATTACGTCAGACTTGGCTGTATGAGCTTGACCCTTTGCCTTCCCTATCACTTCATTCATCATTTATCGGGAGAAGAGAACAAAAAATAAAACAATTTCATACATAAATTTTAACCAATTGACTATTTCATTAAATTATATTTTAATGCTGCGCTAAAACAGATGTTTTTAAAATAACACAATTAACTATTAAGATTATTGAACTGTATTTAGTTGAGGCACGCTGCAAAAAAGTTGGGGCCTGGTTTAGGGCAATCTCTTTTAAGAAAAAAAAAATCGAATTCTAAGTTTGACATTTGACATCACTTCCCAAAAGAAAATCTCATCTTGTATTGTAATTAAATTATAATTATCCAAAGTAGCCATTCAATTCATACACTAACATACTTCTACTCACATTATTAAAATTTTACTTAAAGAGGCACGGATTAGAGTTGCAAGGCTCCTACTAGACTGGAACTACTATGAAACTGAACAATTTATGAGACCTATCGCTTAGTATGCTCACTGAACACTTCACAGAATTAATTTATTGATCCACAACCCGTTGTTTTAATTATTGTATACTCCTATATATAATATATATGTATGTAATTATTTATTTCGTATATTTTTGCTACCTTTCTTTATCTCTAAGTTGGTAATCTAAGATTGGGACCCACATGTCAGGCTTAACTGCCTTGTATACATTACATTTTGCAAATCCTGTAATAATGTTCCACGATTGTTTGTTAATATATATTGTAAAACCTTAAATTGTTAATAAAGCATTTGAATTTTGAATTTTGAATTATTCCAACGATCTTACTTAATACATTTTTTTTTTCCTGTTTAGAGTGAGCTACCTTCTTTTTAATAATGTTTTTATAAGTTTAGTTAACAAAATGTAATTTTGTAAATGGCTATGTGTTTAGATATAAGTCACGACCATTTCCCTTTTTAGGGTGGTCAAAAACCACGCTTATATATAGTAAATAAGCGGATTCACATTTAGCCAACTATACTATAGGCAAATCATAACACAAGCTCGTTGATGCCTCCAGCGTACCAAACTCGAGAAATATCACAAATAAATTAAATGTATTTATTTACAATAATACATATTTTTGTGTCCCGACCAGGAATCGAACCCGGTACCTCCGAGTCTAAATTCACGGACTTAACCGCTAGACCACGGAGGCAGTTTATAGCTGTTTATATAAGAAAGTTAATAATGCTGTGAAATTGTATAAATAAATAAATTATATGGTAAGCGCATTTACTTTAAGCTATGTTAAATACTATACTATTATCTGAGAATGCCTGTTTATTCTAACATAATACTAACCAAAACCGGATATTGTAAGTTCGCTAAAGTTGACTTTGATCAAATCAACCCTCCAAAAACCACCCCTGTTTATTAAAATTAATAAGTGGGTCCTCGGCCGTAATAACGATCACAATGTCAATAACTAAATAATGTATATCGCAAATAAAACCAGAACAAACAAATCTATGGTTAAAATGGTTTAATTATTGTTATTAAAAAACATATTTACTATTTTACTATACTGTGCCATCCGGGTCTGCTCACGGCAGCGTGCAGGTATTAATCTAGACCCTCTCTACGCAACACTTTGTCCCAAACGATGTTGCGCCATCTGGGTCTGCTCACGGCAGCGTGCAGGTATTCATCCAGACCCTCTCTACGCAACACTTTGTCCCAAACGATGTTACGCATCCGGGTCTGCTCACGGCAGCGTGCAGGTATTAATCCAGACCCTCTCTACGCAACACTTTGTCCCAAACGATGTTACGCCATCTGGGTCTGCTCACGGCAGCGTGCAGGTATTAATCCAGACCCTCTCTACGCAACACTTTGTCCCAAACGATGTTACGCCATCTGGGTCTGCTCACGGCAGCGTGCAGGTATTAATCCAGACCCTCTCTACGCAACACTTTGTCCCAAACGATGTTGCGCCATCCGGGTCTGCTCACGGCAGCGTGCAGCTATTCATCCAGGCCCTCTCTACGCAACACTTTGTCCCAAACGATGTTGCGCCATCTGGGTCTGCTCACGGCAGCGTGCAGGTATTCATACTGACCCTCTTTACGCATTACTTTGTCCCAAACGATGTTGCGCCATCTGGGTCTGCTCACGGCAGCGTGCAGGTATTAATCCAGACCCTCTCTACGCAACACTTTGTCCCAAACGATGTTACGCCATCTGGGTCTGCTCACGGCAGCGTGCAGGTATTAATCCAGACCCTCTCTACGCAACACTTTGTCCCAAACGATGTTACGCCATCTGGGTCTGCTCACGGCAGCGTGCAGGTATTCATACTGACCCTCTTTACGCATTACTTTGTCCCGCACGATGCTACGCTATCAGGGTCAGCTCACGGTAGCGTGCAGGTCTTCATACTGACTCTCTCTACGGATCACTTTGGTACACGGATGGCGACGCCTGTTTGTTTAGAAATAGTGCATGTTTAAATGTAGTGGAGCGTTTAAAAGTGATCCAAGGAGTATGGCCAAACGGCTGACTAAGAAATTTGAGGGCAGTAAGGCTGGCAATTATTTCTGACAAAATATTAGCTTCGCTATAGAAATGCCAAATATTCCTAGTCTTCTTGGGACTATCTCTGATTGGACGTCTCTGAAGGATTATTTTTATTTATAGATAATTTATTGTTTTATTAGATTTAAATTATTTTTTATTTAATGTGAAGCAAAGTATCATCACGACCGCATCCCATTTTGGGGTGGTTAGAAACCACGGTTATAAAGATGCGGGTTCACATTTAGCCAACTTTACTATAGGCCAATCATGACAAGTGGCAAGCTTGTCGATGTCTCCAGCGCACTAAACTCGAGAAATATCACAAATAAATTAAATGTGTCCCGACCAGGAAACGAACCCGGTATCTACGAGTCTAAATCCACCCTCCTTTCAACACGGTACTGATATACGAAATTAGCATCAAATGTTTATGCGAACGACTTGTGCTAAAAAAGTGGTATTTTCATGCTAACATTTCTTAAAACAAACGCGGCCTATGTCATTATCGTATTATTGACAATACTATTATTTATTAAAATTTAAATAACACTCCGTAACCTACATGTACCCGTTACAGTACCTATATGTAAGTGAAAATATATTTAAAATGTCCGTAATTTTATTTCCTAGAAAATTAGTAGACTACGAGTATACCTAGTCCAATCACACTTGAATAATCTTTAAAATTGTGCGAGCGGGATGCAAAAACTTGTTTTTTTATTTTTTTTATTTACTCTGTCCAATTTATCCCAGATTCTGGCTGTACCAGCGTAATGTACGCTCGAGGGGGCAAATCATAATAAATTAGAAAACAAATAAATGCAAGTTATTGATAATATTTATTCTGTAAACAAGGGCGGGTTGGCGAGGGGGCCTAGTGGTTAGCAAACACGGGCCTGGATCAAAGAAACCCTGTGGTCTGCATTATTACTTAATCGACTATTTTGCCATGATGGTACTTCAAATAAAATTCTAGTGTTTTGAAAGATATTGAAAGTGCACGCCGAAAACCGGCAGTGCACTGTAATAGAATAATTCTGAGACGATTGACGTAGCTTTAATTCTCATACCGTATGGCTTATTGCCCTGTCTAGTTATATAATTAGTCTCTAACTATACATTTTATTTTACCCTTGTGTATGGGCTAGGGTTTCAAGCGGTGTTATTTTTATATACGATAAGTATCACCATGGCATATGATATCATTGCAAACAGCACTTTAACGAGTACAACAAATAGGTGGTAGACAGACTGATAGTGGTAATTTGCCCAGTCTGCCGGGGCGGGGATGTATCCACCGTTCGTGCCGAGAAACGCAGTAATGTGTAGAACACATTTCATGCCCAGTCAAGCCGGCATGGTGTTAGGGACAGTCTTGAGTGTCTGCTTTCAGTTGCTAATATTCATGGACCTCGTGAGCCACTTACCATCAGGTGGGAGCAAGTCTGCTGATTGGTACAGCAGAACTAAACGCGACATTGTAAACAAAACATGATTTTGGTGTTGGATTTCAGCTCCTGTACCGAGACGCTCGCGCTCGTTTGATCCATTCGTCACGGCCAGTGTTCGCCTCCATCACACTTTATTACCGATCGAACACGCGTACCTACCTACACTATAAAAAAACAATTGAAAAGTAAAATGGAAGATTTACAGTGGTGGCTTAGTTGTAAGAAAGTTATCCAATCCAAAAAGTTCGCTGTACAAAGCCAAATATCTTTATTCACGTAAACCTATTACAGGCATTTATAAAGCATCATTATTTAATTCTTTTGAATGATTCTACTCCTGCTAGTAAAAGACTAAGCAGCAAAGTGGTCCAATAAGTAAGCTGTTAGCAGAAGACCAGTAGCTTAGCAGATTCCAGTGACCTGTTAATGTTTAATCTGACTGAGAATGGAATCTGCAAGGAAAACTCAGCTATATCAGATTTACAAAATAAAACATATACAGAACTGCACCACAACGATCAATTAATAACCTTTGAAATGTTGTACCAATGAGCAGTACTTTTCTTATGTACGAGTATGTCTTATTTCCTATATGTTAAATTTCAATGTAACTAAATAATAATTCAACACTATTTATTCTGTTTTTTTTTTTATGTTTAATATCAATTTTGTTATCTAATTTACCCATAGAGCAACGCGGTGACCGTGGCAGCCCGTGGTCGCGTTGCTCTAAGCATTTCGTAAGCAGCGCGCGAGGTCAATGAATGTTACCAATTGAAGTCAGACACTCATGAGTGACATCAGTACCTAACACTATGCCGTCTTAACTGGGCATGACGGTAATTCCGAAACGTGTGAATACACTTTACTAGGTTTATCAGCACAAAAGGTAGACTGGGCAAATTACTACCATAGTCCGCGTGCCACCTATTAACTATTATATTGTTTTGCTTGTTAAAAAAGAAAGTATTAAGAAGTTTAAAAAAAAAGTAAAAAGTACAGTATCATCACGACCGTGTCCCTTCCGGGGTGGTCAGAAACCACGCTTATGAATAAGCGGATTCACTTTTAGCCAACTTTACTATAGGCCAATCATAACAAGTGGCAAGCTCGTCGATGTCTCCAGCGTCCCAAACACGAGAAATGTCACAAATAAATTAAATATTACTTAAATTTATTTATTTTAAATTAATAAATATTATTGTGTCCCGACCAGGAATCGAACCCTGTCGTTTTAAAGATATTAGATAGATTTTCATAGATGGTTGATAGTCTACAATTTTTAAAAGTAGACACATAAATGAAAAATCTTTTAAACTATTTGATTGTGAGAAAACCTCTTAATATATGAAATATCTTGCAACATTGCCGTTGTCTA